>CM062807.1:839490828-841890828 GCA_031772625.1 Pinus tabuliformis
AAAAATTGTGCAACCAAGATGTTTTCTGTGCCCAACACAGGTAGGGAAGGGTCTCACCTGCGTTGGGAGACAAACTGCCTTTGAAAAGGAGAACCCCCAACGCAGGTTTCGATATGGGGCACCTGCGCTGATGGCAGAGCGCCCTAAAGAAACCCCAGGGGCTCATGGGGGCAGGAAAACAAGCATGAAACTGAGAAATAAGACCATGAAAAGATAGGGCTAGGGTTTAGCTCCTACCTGGTGAAGACGGCGCTGAAAATCGTCCACAGAATCTCCCGAAATCAGCTGGTGAAAAATCGAGAGGAAGAGGCACCTCCAAAGCTCCAACAAACCAAATGCACATGAAATGGTAAAATGAGAGGTAAAAACATCTTTTAATTGCTTTTTACGTAGTTCAAAGTAAAATATTAGTATTTTTACTTCATGTTATCCGTTTCTAACAAAGTTTGTTGCAACAATTGATGAAAACAGTACTATCTCTGAAAAGAAAAACTAGTCATGGTAAAATATGAATTTGACCTTATCAAACGAGCAGTTTTGGCAAAGTTCATGCTCGTTAAAAAATAAACGCAAGATCCGAGCAGTTTTAACGCAGAAATTCATGCTCGTTAAAAAATAAACATAAGCTTGTGAGCAGGCTTTCCCCCAGAGTTCAAGCTCATTCAGAAAAAATGAACCGGTAAATAACCATTTGAGACCGTAAAATCATTAGCCATAAAAGCCTTGGTTGTGTTTGTGCACCGTCACCTCCACTTTTCATTTGGCCGATCATTCACATCCACTTGATTGTTTACCTATTTTGAGGAACAACTGCGAAGAGTGATTTCACTTAGCCGTCCTTGTAATACTGCCGTGATTGGAAAATTCCAACCTGTACCTGGAATCTGCTGCTATCCCTATTTATCACTCGTTCCTCGAAATACGAGTCTTCTTTGAGCTCTTTTCACTGACTCGTAAAAAATGAAAAGTTTGCCGAGTTTTGGCCTTCCAGCTCGTTAAAAGGACCGGAAGAGCTATCCCTCCTCTAGATTTTAATCTTTTTGGACCTGAGGGATTATTGCACAAAAAGATCGAGCGCTTGTCTGGTTCGGCTCGATAAAGATATCGAACATTCATCCCTTCTGTATTGTTTTATACTTTTTCGGACTTAAGGGATTAGATGACGAAAAAGGACCCCTGGAGTCCACTTTATGTGCCCTTTTCAGACTCTCTAAAAATGAAAAGGACCGAGTTGTCTTTGTCGCTGGGCTCGTTAAAAATATTGGATAGCGACAAACTTGTCTTCAGACGAGAACGAGTTTCCCTATCATTAGGCTCGTTAAAACATAGCGATGGGCTTGCCCGAAGGGCAGGTTATAGATCAAGCATATGTTATCCTCCTCAAGCTTGACAAAAATAAAGAGGTACTGGTCAGAAATGACTGGGGAAAAATTGGGAAGAACCTCAAAGCTTAATGGTAGCAAGTCGCTCTTGAACATGACACTTTTGCCTCCGTAAATATCGGGTTGGGTTATTATCATTCACCGGTCCCTTCACCATGGTCTCGCCATACCATCCATACATGGGGTAATGCTACCGATCCATCACATCAGTGTCGTTATATGTTCAAGAGATGTCATTCAGAAAGTGTCAACCGGGTCCCATCCACTACCGTACATCATCTTTCATCCTTCCATGACCGCCACCCTGAATCATATTTCACAGATTGTTTTCACCATCATCACTAGCTCCGTTCCGTGTCACTGATGTGGGATTCATTAAGGCCCTCCTTTGACGGATCACTTCTTGTCGACATCAGCTCATTATCCAAGAAGTTGATCTAGGAACACCCCCTCAGTACTTTGAAGCTTGCATGCCTCAATGGAAAGTTTCTCACTCCCGGCGATAGGTATACATTAATGACCTTCGACCAGGAGACTTTGCGTGGTGTTCGACGTCAGATCCTATATTCACACCACGTGAATTGTGCTGCAGTACCTTGAGGGTCATCATCATTATCGGTGATTCCTCTCGCGCTTGTTAACAGTTTACATTATTGACTGGTAATCAAGCGATGTCTTTCCATGTTCGACTTCAAGAAATTCTCACATGGATCGACTTGTACTAAAGTGAAGATCGGACAAGTTTGAAGACCCCGGATCTAGTTTCATCCATCCGGGCTGCGATATATATTCAGGAGATAAAAACATAGACATGTGCAGCAGATGATCATCCTACTAAAAGGATGATAATTAAAAGCAGAGAATTATCAGTCTATTATCAGACGATCGTCTGTGTATGTACAGCCAATGTATTTATAAAGCTGAGCATGGGAAATGCCCGCATCAGCTAGATCATGAAAAGAAAGTATGAAAAGATAATGTATTGTATTGTATTTTGTTACAGGTCACCTCCCGGCGATTGAATGAACTTCGGATCCTCCTAATAAAGCATCTCACCCGATAAACGACCTCATACTTTAGGGGGCAACTGTTATAGACATTTTTGTGCCTTACAGCATAGAGCATGAAATGTCAATAATCTAAGGGATCCAAAGTCCCTAAACATGTTGTTCTTACCCTTAGAGGAACAAGGTCAACAAACCACAGCACTGCAAATCAGTTCTCCACTGAAAAACACTCAAAAACAGGTCAGTTTTGGATCAAAGCAGCTGCTCCACTAGGAATCTGCACTGAATGTCAAGAGCTCCATGGTGTACCTGCGCTGCATTGCAAGTGCAACAAAGGCTACCTGCGCTGGGCGTACTTTGACATGTGGAGGAATCTTTTTCTCAATGTGCCAGTGCCCAGGAAGCTTCCAAAAAGACACTTGATCATAAGATTCGCCTAATGATGAGTTAAGAGCTTCTAAAACTCCAAGTGGAAGGTAGAAACTCTGAGTGAAGGACTGAAGAACAACTGGAGTTGAAGAGGACAACAAGTCACACAACAAGCTGACTTATCTTCACTCCAAAACTCTATATAAGGATCTCATCCCATGGGATCTGGAGGCCGAAATTTAGTGCGAAGAATTGTTGTTGGTTTACAGTTGTGAGCATTGGGTGATTGCTTGAGGGAGGTGAAGAAGAGATTTCTCTCCGTCGGGAAGGTGATGCTGGATTGGACCTCTCATGGTTGTATCACTGCCTGAACCTTACTTCCATATATTAATAAAGCATTTGAGGTTCTTCTATTCGCATGTGTTTCAATGATGTATTGTCTTACTTGCGTATTTGATTTATGCTAATCCTTAAATCGATTATGAATGCATGCTTCTTGTAGTTTCCTTTTCTTGTCTTATTTGCAGGATCTCGTGTAGCTGGGCCCGTGAAAAGACTTGGAGCTGGGAGCAAGCGGCGAATAGAGGAGATTGGATCGACCATTTGCGCAAGACATCGGTAAGTGGATCTCTTCCTTCTATCTCTTGCATGTCATAAAGGAGTAACTTTAGATAGCTTTGCTTTCAGCTGTTGCTAAGGAACTGTCACCCTTAGAGTGGGTTAGGGTCATTCCGAGTTGGATACTTTCCCCCACAAGATCTGGATAAGAAGCTTCAACTATTTTCTGGTTGTCCGGATCTGGGTGGTTCGACTCTTGATGAGATGTTGTCTCTTAGGCTCATAATCTTCATTGTTGGTTGTATGGGAAGTCGCAAGGCTGGACAGTCCAGCACTGTTTACCTGGTACTCCTCTGTTAAATTCAAGGGTTTGTCTGTCGTTTAGAATTGTAGAGTCTAAATACCCTTGGAGGAATTTGTAGCCTGGAATTCTTAGTTTTCATTATAAGCATGGTATCGGTATAGACCTTGCTTTTCCCTTCAGGAAAAGGGTTGGGATTGGTTTCACCAGTTGTCAGGCTTGAGCGGACTGCTCCTCCTATCGCTAGGTTTTGTTGTTCTGCTTGCCCAAAATGTTAAAATATTTAAGATTACACTTTGTTTTGTAACTGCATGGTTTCCTATCTTAGACATGCATTCAAGGTTTTTCGCTTCTATAATTTATCTTTATGCTTATTCTCGTGCATAATGTTTTCTTAAGTTTTTAATTTTGTTATGGATGTATAAAAACTAATTGAAATTAAGGAAAAAAATGTGATGAATGGGTTCGTGGGTAAAGAATTCCATCATACATTTATACTCTTAGTCATCTTATTTATTGCTCTGCATACAGAGCTGCTGTGACCAAGTTGGATAGGTTCTCAGCAGGTAAAATGCCAATTTCAGACCATTATATACTATTGTTTTCGAATGTTATAGTTATTGTTACATGGTTATATAATTAGTGGTGGCTGGAAATCGACGAGATGTCTGGACGAAGGTGCAGAAGACTTTATAGTGAAACCTGTGAAGGTCTCAGATGTAGGGCGACTGAGGAATTATATGGATAGTGTCAGAGACCCATGTGTTCACCTATGGTAAAACATATAAATAAAAAGAATTTCATTTATATTACATTGTGTATTACTACGGAAATGACATCAATCAGTTCGACAATTCTATTCATACCTTGGAATCCAGGTTACGGATTAATTGTCTGGGTTAACCTTTTACGGATGGTGTACCATACCCATGTGACCCGTAATTCCATCGTCATTGGAGTTCACCCACATCGTGTTGTTTTACGTTTGCAGGGTTTATGATTTACAGTTTCCTTCTCTATCTCATGCCCAGCAGATTACCTTATCCTATATGATGATTTTTTTTTTCCGGTTTTGGCTTTAATGCCCTGCTCTGCCATGGTACGTGGCACGAGCAGGGTCTACCCACTGCAGTTTATGTTCCTCGACCCTAACATTGCATCGACAAAGGAGGATTAGTGTTAAGATCCAACGGTCCAGTTTAACTCAGGTCAGAATCAAGCTAGCTCTCGATTGCTTTATCGCATTTTCCATTTTCATTCTAGGGCTTCCACTCTGTCTTTCTCCATGCTCTCTGTGGTGGTGGTGTTACCATTAGCCCAAGGCCGAGGACTCAATGCATGGTCTCAGTTACAGGGTTATAGTTTCTCTTCCGTTGCGGATTCCGAGTGAGGGCAGGGTAACCTTTTTTTATTATTTAACCCTATGTTTTGTTATTTGTTTTCATCGTTTTCATTTCTTATTGCTAATTGCAAATGTGGTGTCTCTACAGGTTCATCTCCAGAGGACCCGGGAATTACCTGTCAAGGCAGCGTGATGAACTTCCAACCAGATTTCCTTGCTCGGTATGATCCGGGTAAGAAGCTTCCACTATTTTCTAGTTGTCTGGATCTGGGTGCTTTGACTCTTGATGAGATGTTGTCTCTTAGGCTCATAATCTTCATTGTTGGTTGTATGGGAAGTCGCAAGGCTGGACAGTCCAACGTTATTTACCTGGTACTCCTTTGTTAAATTCAAGGGTTTGTTATTTATTGCTCTACATACAGAGCTGCTATGACCAAGTTGGATAGGTTCAGAGCAGGTAAATTGCCAATTTCAGACAATTATATACTATTGTTTTAGAATGTTATAGTTATTGTTACATGGTTATATAACTAGTGGTGGCTAGAAACCGACGATGTCTGAACGAAGGCGCAGAAGACTTTATAGTGAAACCTGTGAAGGTCTCAGATGTAGGGCGACTGAGGAATTATACGGATAGTGTCAGAGACCCAGCTATTCACCTATGGTTAAAATAAATAAATAAATAAATAAATAAATAAATCATTTACATTACATTGTGTATTACTACGGAAATGACATCAATCAGTTCGACAATTCTATTCATACCTTGGAATCCAGGTTACGGATTAATTGTTTGGGTTAACATTTTAAGTATCGTGTGCCATACCCATGTGACCCATAATTGCATCGTCATTGGAGTTCGCCCACATCATGTTGTTTTATGTTTGCAGTGTTTATGATTTATAGTTGTCTTCTCTATCTCATGCCCAACAGATTACCTTATCTTGTATGATGATTTTTTTTCCGGATTTGGATTTAATGCCCTGCTCTGCCATGGTACGTGGCATGAGCAGTGTCTACCCACTGCAGTTTATGCTCCTCGACCCTAATGTTTCATCGACGGAGGAGGATTAGTGTGAAGATCCAACGGTCCGGTTTAACTCAAGTCAGAATCAAGCTAGCTCTCGGTTGCTTTATCACATTTTCCATTTTCTTTCCCAGGCTTCCGCTCTATCTTTCTCCATGCTCTCTACGGTGTCGGTGTTACCATCAGCCTAGGGTCGAGGACTCGATGCGTGGTCTCAGTTACAGGGTTATAGTTTCTCTTCCGCTGCGAATTCCAGGTGAGGGCAGGGTAACCCTGTTTTATTATTTGACCGTATTTTCTGTTATTTGTTTTCATTGTTTTCATTTCTTATTGCTAATTGCAAATGTGGTGTCTCTACAAGTTCATCTCCAGAGGACCCAAGAATTAGTTGTCAAGGCAGTGTGAAGTACTTCCAACCATATTTCCTCACTCAGTATGATCTAGGTAAGAAGCTTCCACTGTTTTCTGGTTGTCTGGATCTGGGTGGTTCGACTCTTGATGAGATGTTGTCTCTTACACTCATAATCTTCATTGTTGGTTGTATGGGAAGTTTCAAGGCTAGACAATCCACGTTGTTTGCCTGGTACTCCTCTATTAAACTCAAGGGTTTGTCTGTCATTCAGAACTGTAGAGTCTAAATACCCTTTGAGGAATTTTTAGTCTGGAATTCTTTTTTTTCATTATAAGCACGATATGAGTATAGATCTTGCTTTTCCCTTCAGGAAAAGGGTTAGGTCTGGTTTCGCCAATTGTCAGGCTTGAGCAGACTACTCCTCTTATCGCTAGGTTTTACTATTCTGCTTGCCCAAAATGTTAAAATATTTGAGATTACACTCTGTTTTGTAACTACACAGTTTCCTATCTTAGGCATGCATTCAAGGATTTTCGCTTGTATAATTTATCTCTATGCTTACTCTGGTGCATAATGTTTTCTTAAGTTTGTAATTCTGTTATGGATGTATAAAAACTAATTGAAATTAAGGAAAAAAAGTGATGAATGGGTTCGTGGGTAAATAATTCCATCATACATTCATACTCTTAGTCATCTTATTTATTGCTCTGCATACAGAGCTGCTATGACCAAGTTGGATAGGTTTTGAGCACGTAAAATTCCAATTTCAGACCGTTATATACTGTTTTTTTTCGAATGTTATAGTTATTATTACATGGTTATATAATTAGTGGGGGCTGGAAACCGACGAGATGTCTCATCGAAGGCGCAGAAGACGTTATAGTGAAACCTGTGAAGGTCTCAGTTGTAGGGAAACTAAAGAATTATATGGATAGTGTCAGAGACCCAGCTATTCACCTATGGTAAAACATATAAATAAAAAAAAATTCATTTACATTACATTGTGTATTACTACGAAAATGACATCAATCAGTTCGACAATTTTATTCATACCTTGGAATCTGGGTTACGGATTAATTGTCTAGGGTAACCTTTTACGGATGGTGTACCATACCCATGTGACCCATAATTGCAACATCGTTGCAGTTCGCCCACATTGTGTTGTTTTATGTTTACAGTGTTTATGATTTACAGTTGTCATCTCTATCTCATGCCCAGCAGATTACCTTATCCTGTATGATGATTTATTTTTATTTATTTTTTGTTTTGGTTTTAATGCCCTGCTCTGCCATGGTACGTGGCACGAGTAGGGTCTACCCACTGTAGTTTACGCTCCTTGACCCTAACGTTGCATCGACGGAGGAGGATTAGTGTGAAGATCCAACGGTCCGGCTTAACTCAGGTCAGAATCAAGCTAGCTCTCGATTGCTTTATCGCATTTTCCATCTTCGTTATCGGGCTTCCACTCTGTCTTTCTCCATGCTCTCTCCGGTGTCGGTGTTACTGTCAGCCCAGGGCCGAGGACTCGATGCATGGTCTTAGTTACAGGATTATAGTGTCTCTTCCGCTGCAGATTTCGGGTGACGGCAGGGTAACCCTATTTTATTATTTGACCCTATGTTCTGTTATTTGTTTCCATCGTTTTCATTTCTTATTGCTAATTGCAAATGTGGTGTCTCTACAAGTTCATCTCCATAGGACCCGGGAATTACCTGTCAAGGCAGTGTGATGAACTTCCAACCAGATTTCCTCGCTCGGTATGACCCCAGTAAGAAGCTTCCATTGTTTTCTGGTTGTCCAGATCTGGGTGGTTCGACTCGTGATGAGATGTTGCTTCTTAGACTCAAAATCTTCATTGTTGGTTGTATGGGAAGTCGCAAGGTTGGACAGTCCATCGTTGTTTGCCTGGTACTCCTCTGTTAAATTCAAGGGTTTTTCTGTCGTTTAGAACTGTAGAGTCTAAATACCCTTTCAGGAATTTGTAGTCTTGAATTCTTAGTTTTCATTATAAGCACGATATCGGTATAGACCTTGCTTTTCCCTTCAGGAAAAGGATTAGGTCTGGTTTCACCAGTTGTCAGCCTTGAGCAGACTGCTCCTCCTGTCGCTAGGTTTTGTTGTTCTGCTTGCCCGAAATGTTAAAATATTTAAGATTACACGTTGTTTTGTAACTGCACGGTTTCCTATCTTAAGCATGCATTCAAGGTTTTTCACTTGTATAATTTATCTCTATGCTTACTCTGGTGCATAATGTTTTCTTAAGTTTGTAATTCTGTTATAGATGTATAAAAACTAATTGAAATTAAGGAAAAAATGTGATGAATGGGTTCGTGGGTAAAGAATTCCATCATACATTCATACTCTTAGTAATCTTATTTATTGCTCTGCATACAAAGCTCCTATGACCAAGTTGGATAGGTTCTGAGCAGGTATAATGCCAATTTCAGACCATTATATACTATTGTTTTCGAATTTTATAGTTATTGTTACGTGGTTATATAATTAGTGGTGGTTGGAAACCGACGATATGTCTGGACGAAGGCACAAAAGACTTTATAGTGAAACCTGTGAAGGTCTCAAATGTAGGGCGACTGAGGAATTATATAGATAGTGTCAGAGACCCAGCTATTCACCTATGGTAAAACATATAAATAAAAAGATATTTCATTTACATTACATTGTGTATTACTACGGAAATGACATCAATCAGTTTGACAATTCGATTCATACCTTGGAATCTGGGTTACAGATTCATTTTCTTGGTTAGCCTTCTACAGATGGTGTACCATACCCATGTGACCCATAATTGCATCGTCATTGGAGTTCGCCCACATTGTGTTGTTTTACGTTTGCAGTGTTTATGATTTACAGTTGTCTTCTCTATCTCATGCCCAACAGATTACATTATCCCGTATGATGATTTTTTTTTCCGGTTTTGGCTTTAATGCCCTGCTCTGCCATGGTACATGGCACAAGCAGGGTCTACCCATTGCATTTCATGCTCCTTGACCCTAACATTGCATTGAAGGAGGAGGATTAGTGTGAAGATCCAACGGTCTGGTTTAACTCACATCAGAATCAAGCTAGCTCTCCGTTGCTTTATCGCATTTTCCATTTTCGTTCTCGGGCTTCTGCTCTATGTTTCTCCATGCTCTCTGTAGTGTTGGTGTTACCGTTAGCCTAGAGCCAAGGACTCGATGCATGGTCTCAGTTACAGGGTTATAGTTTCTCTTCCGCTGTGGATTCCGGGTGAGGGCAAGGTAACCCTGTTTTATTATTTGACCCTATGTTCTGTTATTTGTTTTCATCGTTTTCATTTCTTATTGGTAATTGCAAATGTGGTGTCTCTACAGATTCATCTCCAAAGGACCTGCGAAGTACCTC
This sequence comes from Pinus tabuliformis, assembly GCA_031772625.1. Classification (NCBI taxonomy): domain Eukaryota; kingdom Viridiplantae; phylum Streptophyta; class Pinopsida; order Pinales; family Pinaceae; genus Pinus; species Pinus tabuliformis. Next base: position 839,500,551 of record CM062807.1, read on the forward strand.
TCAAGGCAGTGTGATGAACTTCCAACCAGATTTACTCTCACGATATGATCCGTGTAAGAAGCTTCCATTGTTTTCTGGTTGTCCAGATTTGGGTGATTTGACTCTTGATGAGATGTTGTCTCTTAGGCTCATAATCTTCATTGTTGGTTGTATGGGAAGTCGCAAGGCTGGACAGTCCAGCGTTGTTTTCCAAGTACTCCTCTGTTAAATTCAAGGGTTTGTCTATCGTTTAGAACTGTAGATTCTAAATACCCTTTCAGGAATTTGTAGTCTGGAATTCTTAGTTTTCATTATAAGCACGATATCGTTATAGACCTTGCTTTTCCCTTCAGGAAAAGGGTTAGGTCTGGTTTCACCAGTTGTCAGGCTTGAGAGAATTGCTCCTCCTGTCACTAGGTTTCGCTATTCTGCTTGCCCGAAATGTTAAAATATTTAAGATTACACTCTGTCTTGTAACTGCACGGTTTCCTATCTTAGGCGTGCATTGTAGGTTTTTCGCTTGTAAAATTTATCTTTATGCTTACTCTAATGCATAATGTTTTCTTAAGTTTGTAATTATGTTATGGATGTATAAAAACTAATTGAAATTAAGGAAAAAAGGTGATGAATGGGTTCGTGGGTGAAGAATTCCATCATACATTCACACTCTTAGTCATCTTATTTATTGCTTTGCATACAGAGCTACTATGACCAAGTTGGACAGCTTCTGAGCAGGTAAAATGAAATTTTAGACCATTATATACCGCTGTTTTCAAATGTTATAGTTATTATTACATGGTTATATAATTAGTGGTGGCTGGAAACCGACGAGATGTCTGGACGAAGGCGCAGAATACTTTATAGTGAAACCTGTGAAGGTCTCAGATGTAGGGTGACTGAGGAATTATATGGATAGTGTCAGAGACCCAGCTATTCACCTATGGTAAAACATATAAATAAATAAAAAATTCATTTACATTATATTGTGTATTACTACAGAAATGACATCAATCAGTTCGACATTTCTATTCATACTTTGGAACTCGGGTTACGGATTAATTATCTGGGTTAACCTTTTACATATGGTGTACCATACCCTTGTGACTCGTAATTGCATCGTCATTCGAATTTGCCCACATCGTGTTGTTTTACTTTTGCAGTGTTTCTGATTTACAGTTGTCTTCTCTATCTCATGCCAAGCTGATTACCTTATCCTGTATGATGTTTTTTTTTTTCCGGTTTTGGCTTTAATGCCTTGCTCTGCCATGATACATGGCACAAGCAGGGTCTACCCACTGCAATTTATGCTCCTCAACACTAACGTTTCATCGACAGAGGAGGATTAGTGTGAAGATCCAACGGTCCTGTTTAACTCAGGTCAAAATCAAGCTATCTCTCGGTTGCTTTATTGCATTTTCCATTTTCGTTCCCAAGCTTCTGCTCTGTCTGTCTCCATGCTCTCTGTGGTGCCTGTGTTACCGTCAGCCTAGGGCTGAGGACTTGATGCATGGTCTCAGTTATAGGGTTATAGTTTCTCTTCCACTGCGGATTCCAAGTGAGGGTAGAGTAACCCTGTTTTATTATTTTAACCTATGTTCTGTTATTTGTTTTCATCATTTTCATTTCTTATTACTAATTGCATATGTGGTGTCTCTACAGGTTCATCTCCAGAGCACCCAGGAATTACCTGTCAAGCCAGTGTGATGAACTTCCAACCAGATTTCCTTGCTCGGTATGATTCGGATAAGAAGCTTCAACTGTTTTCTGGTTGTCTGGATCTGGGTGGTTTGACTCTTGATGAGATGTTGTCTCCTAGGCTCATAATATTCATTGTTGGTTGTATGGGAAGTCGCAAGGCTGGACAATCCAGCGTTGTTTTCCTAGTACTCCTCTGTTAAATTCAAGGGGTTGTCTGTCGTTTAGAACTGTAGAGTCTAAATACCCTTTGAGGAATTTGTATTCTGGAATTCTTAGTTTTCATTATAAGCACGATATCGGTATAGACCTTGCTTTTGCCTTCAGGAAAAGGGTTAGGTCTGTTTTCACCAGTTATCAGGCTTGAGCGGACTGCTCCTCCTATCGCTAGGCTTTGCTGTTATGCTTGCCCGAAATGTTAAAATCTTTAAGATTAGACTCTATTTTGTAATTGCACGGTTTCCTATCTTAGGCGTGCATTCAAGGTTTTTCGCTTGTATAATTTATCTTTATGCTTACTTTGGTCCATAATGTTTTCTTAAGTTTGTAATTTCTTTAAGTTTGTAATTCTGTTATGGATGTATAAAAAGTAATTGAAATTAAGGAAAAAAGGTGATGAATGGGTTCGTGGGTAAAGAATTCCATCATACATTCATACTCTTTGTCATCTTATTTATTGCTCTGCATACAGAGCTTCTATGACCAAGTTGGATGGGTTCTGAGCATGTAAAATGCCAATTTCCGACCATTATATACTGTTGTTTTCGAATGTTATAGTTATTGTTACATGGTTATATAATTAGTGGTGGCTGGAAATCAACGAGATGTCTGGACGAAGGCACAAAAGACTTTATAGTGAAACCTGTGAAGGTCTCAGATGTAGGGCGACTGAGGAATTATATGGATCATGTCATAGACCCAGCTATTCACCTATGGTAAAACATATAAATAAAAATAATTTCATTTAAATTACATTGTGTATTACTACGGAAATGACATCAATCAGTTCGACAATTCTATTCATACCTTGGAATCCGGGTTACAGATTAATTGTTTGGGTTAACATTTTACAGATGGTATACCATACCCATGTGACCCATATTTGCATAGTCATTGGATTTCGCCCACATCGTGTTGTAAAACGTTTGCAGTGTTTATGATTTACAGTTGTCTTCTCTATCTCATGCCCAGCAGATTACCTTATCCTGTATGATGATTTTTTTTTCCGGTTTTGGCTTTAATGCCCTGCTCTGCCATGGTACATGGCACGAGCAGGGTCTACCCACTGCAGTATATGCTCCTCGACCCTAACGTTGCATCAACGGAGGAGGATTAGAGTGAAGATCCAACAGTCTGGTTTAACTCAGGTCAGAATCAAGCTAGCTCTTGGTTGCTTTATCGCATTTTCCATTTTCGTTCTCGGGCTTCCGCTCTGTCTTTCTCCATGCTCTCTGCAGTGCCAGTGTTACCATCAGCCCAAGGCTGAGGACTCGATGCATGGTCTCAGTTACAGGGTTATAGTTTCTTTTAAACTGTGGATTCCGAGTGAGGGCAGGGTAACCTTATTTTATTATTTGACCTTATGTTCTGTTATTTGTTTTCATCATTTTCATTTCTTATTGCTAATTGCAAATGTGGTGTCTCTATAGGTTCATCTCCAGAGGACCCGAGAATTACCTGTCAAGGCAGTGTGATGAAATTCCAACCAGATTTCCTCGCTCGGTATGATCCGGGTATGAAGCTTCCAGTGTTTTCTGGTTGTCTGAATCTGGGTGGTTCGACTCTTGATGAGATGTTGTCTCTTAGGCTCATAATATTCATTGTTGGTTGTGTTGGAAGTCGCAAGGCTACATAGTCCAGCACTGTTTTCCTGGTACTTATTTGTTAAGTTCAAGGGTTTGTCTGTCGTTTAGAACCGTAGATTCTAAATACCCTTTGAGGAATTTGTAGTCTGGAATTCCTAGTTTTCATTATAAGCACGATATCGGTATAGACCTTGCTTTTCCCTTCAGGAAAAGGGTTAGGTCTGGTTTAACCAGTTCTCAGGCTTGAGCAGACTGCTCCTCCTTTCACTATGTTTTGCTATTCTGCTTGCCCGAAATGTTAAAATATTTAAGATTACACTCTGTTTTGTAATTGCAAGGTTTCCTATCTTAGGCGTGCATTCAAGGTTTTTCGCTTGTGTAATTTATCTCTATGCTTACTCTGGTGCATAATGTTTTCCTAAGTTTGTAATTCTGTTATGGATGTATAAAAACTAATTGAAATTAGGGAAAAAAGGTGATGAATGGGTTCGTGGGTAAAGAATTCCATCATACATTCATACTCTTAGTCATCTTATTTATTGCTCTACATACAGAACTGCTATGACCAAGTTGGATAGGTTCTAAGCAGGTAAAATGCCAATTTCAGACCATTATATACTGTTTTTTTTTAATGTTATAGTTATTGTTACATGGTTATATAATTACTGGTGGCTGGAAACCGACGAGATGTCTGGTCGAAGGCGCAGAAGACTTTACAGTGAAACTTGTGAAGGTCTAAGATTTAGGGCGACTGAGGAATTATATGGATAGTGTCAGAGACCCAGCTATTCATCTATGGTTAAACATATAAATAAATAAAAAATTCATTTACATTACATTGTGTATTACTACGGAAATGACATCAATTAGTTCGAAAATTCTATTCATACCTTAGAATCCCGGTTACGGATTAATTATCTGGGATAACCTTTTACAGATGGTGTACCATGCCCATGTGACCCGCAATTGCATCGTCATTGGAGTTCGCCCACATTGTGTTGTTTTAGGTTTCCAGTGTTTATGATTTACAGTTGCCTTCTTTATCTCATGCCTAGCATACTACCTTATCCTGTATGAGGATTTTTTTTTTTTCCTTCTAGTTTTGGCTTTAGTGCCCTCCTCTGCCATGGTACGTGGCATGAGCAGGGTCTACCCACTGCAATTTATGCTCCTTGACCCTAACGTTGCATCGACGGAGGAGGATTAGAGTGAAGATCCAACGGTCTCGTTTAACTCAAGTCAGAATCAAGCTAGCTCTCGGTTGCTTTATCGCATTTTCCATTTTCGTTCCCATGCTTCCGCTCTGTCTTTATCCATGCTCTCTATGGTGCCGGTGTTACCATCAGTACAAGATCGAGGACTCGATGCATGGTCTCAGTTATAGGGTTATAGTTTCTCTTCTGCTGCGGATTGCGGGTGAGGGCAAGGTAATCCTGTTTTATTCGTGTAAGAACCTTGATTAGACGATGATTTTTTTTTATCTTCTGGTTTTGAATTTAATGCCCTGCTCTGCCATGGTATGTGGCACGAGCACGGTCTACCCACTGCAGTTTATGCTCCTCGACCCTAACGTTTCATCGACGGAGGAGGATTAGTGTGAAGATCCAACGATCCAGTTTAACTCAGGTCAAAATCAAGCTAGCTCTCTGTTGCTTTATCGCATTTTCCATTTTCCTTCCCGTGTTTCCACTCTATCTTTCTCCATGCTCTCTGTGGTGCCAGTGTTACCGTCAGCCAAGGTCCGAGGACTCGATGCATGGTCTCAGTTACAAGGTTATAGTTTCTCTTCCGCCGCAAATTCCGGGTGGGGGAAGGGTAACCCTGTTTTATTATTTGACCCTATGTTCTGTTATTTGTTTTCATCGTTTTCATTTCTTTTTGCTAATTGCAAATGTGGTCTCTCTATAGGTTCATCTCCAGAGGACCCAGGAATTACCTGTCAAGGCAGTGTGATGAACTTCCAACCAGATTTCCTTGCTTGGTATGTCTGGGTAAGAAGCTTCCATTGTTTTCTCGTTGTCCAGATCTAGGTGGTTCGACTCTTGATAAGATGTTGTCTCTTACGCTCATAATCTTCATTGTTGGCTGTATGGGAAGTCGCAAGGCTGGACAGTCCAGCGTTGTTTTCCTCGTACTCCTCTGTTAAATTCAAGGGTTTGTCTATCATTTAGAACTATAGAGTCTAAATACCCTTTAAGGAATTTGTAGTATGGAATTCTTAGTTTTCATTATAAGCACGGTATCGGTATAGACCTTGCTTTTCCCTTCAGGAAAAGGGTTAGATCTGGTTTCACTAGTTGTCAGGCTTGAGCAGATTGCTCCTCCTGTCGCTAGGTTTTGCTGTTCTGCTTGCCCGAAATGTTAAAATATTTAAGATTACACTCTATTTTGTAACTGCACAGTTTCCTATCCTAGGCGTGCATTCAAGGATTTTTGCTTGTAAAAGTTATCTCTATGCTTACTCTGGTGCATAATGTTTTCTTCAGTTTGTAATTCTGTTATGGATGTATAAAAATTAATTGAAATTAAGGAAAAAAGGTGATAAATGGGTTCATGGGTGAAGAATTCCATCATACATTCATACTCTTAGTCATCTTATTTATTGCTCTGAATACAAAGCTGCTATGACCAAATTGGATAGGTTCTGAGAAGGTACAATGCCAATTTCAGACGATTATATATTGTGGTTTTTGAATGTTATAGTTATTGTTACATGGTTATATAATTACTGGTGGCTGGAAACTGACAAGATGTCTGGACGAAGGCACAGAAGACTTTATAGTGAAACCTGTGGAGGTCTCAGATGTAGGGCGACTGAGGAATTATATGGATAGTGTCAGAGACCCAGCCATTCACCTATGGTAAAACATATAAATAAATAAAGAAAAGTTCATTTACATTACATTGTGTATTACTACGGAAATGACATCAATCAGTTTGACAATTCTATTCATACCTTGGAATCCGGGTTACGGATTAATTGTTTGGGTTAACCTTTTACGGATGGTGTACCATACCCATGTGACCCGTAATTGCATCGTCATTGGAGTTCGCCCACATCATGTTGTTTTAAGTTTGCAGTGTTTATGATTTATAGTTGTCTTCTCTATCTCATGCCCAACGGATTACCTTATCCTGTATGATGATTTTTTTTTTCTGGTTTTGGCTTTAATGCCATGCTCTGCCATGGTACGTTGCACGAGCAGGGTCTACCAACTACAACTTATCCTCCTCGACCCTAACGTTGCATCGACGGAGGAGGATTAGTGTGAAGATCCAACGGTCCTGTTTAACTCAGGTCAGAATCAATCTAGCTCTCGGTTGCTTTATCGTATTTTCCATTTTCGTTCCCGAGCTTCGTCTCTATCTTTCTCCATGCTCTCTATAGTGCCTATGTTACCGTCAGCCCAGGGCTGAGGACTCGATGCATGGTCTAAGTTACAAGGTTTTAGTTTCTCTTCCGCTGCGGATTCCGCGTGAGGGCAGAGTAACCCTGCTATATTATTTGACCCTATGTTCTGTTATTTGTTTTCATCGTTTTCATTTCTTATTGCTAATTACAAATGTGGTGTCTCTACAAGTTCATCTCTAGAGGACCCGGGAATTACCTGTCAAGGCAGTGTGATGAACTTCCAGCCAAATTTCCTTACTCGGTATGATCTGGGTAAGAAGCTTCAACTGTTTTCTAGTTGTCCGGATCTGGGTGGTTCGACTCTTGATGAGATGTTGTGTCTTAGGCTCATAATCTTCATTGTTGGTTGTATGGGAAGTCGCAAGGCTGGACAGTCCAACACTGTTTGCCTGGTACTCCTCTGTTAAATTCAAGGGTTTGTCTGTCGTTTAGAATTGTAGAGTCTAAATACCCTTGGAGGAATTTGTAGCCTGGAATTCTTAGTTTTCATTATAAGCACGGTATCGGTATAGACCTTGCTTTTCCCTTCAGGAAAAGGGTTAGGATTGGTTTCACCAGTTGTCAGGCTTGAGCGGACTGCTCCTCCTATCGCTAGGTTTTTTTGTTCTGCTTGCCCAAAATGTTAAAATATTTAAGATTACACTCTGTTTTGTAACTGCATGGTTTCCTATCTTAGACGTGCATTCAAGGTTTTCGCTTCTATAATTTATCTTTATGCTTATTCTCATGCATAATGTTTTCTTAAGTTTTTAATTTTGTTATGGATGTATAACAACTAATTGAAATTAAGGAAAAAAAGGTGATGAATGGGTTCGTGGGTAAAGAATTCCATCATACATTTATAATCTTAGTCATCTTATTTATTGCTCTGCATACAGAGCTACTATGACCAAGTTGGATAGGTTCTGAGCAGGTAAAATGCCAATTTCAGACCATTATATACTGTTGTTTTCGAATGTTATAGTTATTGTTACATGGTTATATAATTAGTGGTGGCTGGAAATCGACGAGATGTTGGACGAAGGTGCAGAAGACTTTATAGTGAAACCTGTGAAGGTCTTAGATGTAGGGCGACTGAGGAATTATATGGATAGTGTCAGAGACCCAGCTATTCACCTATGGTAAAACATATAAATAAAAAGAATTTCATTTATATTACATTGTGTATTACTACGGAAATGACATCAATCAGTTCGACAATTCTATTCATACCTTGGAATCCAGGTTACGGATTAATTGTCTGGGTTAACCTTTTACGGATGGTGTACCATACCCATGTGACCCGTAATTTCATCGTCATTGGAGTTCGCCCACATCGTGTTGTTTTACATTTGCAGGGTTTATGATTTACAATTGCCTTCTCTATCTCATGCCCAACAGATTACCTTATCCTGTATGATGTTTTTTTTCCTGTTTTGGCTTTAATGCCCTACTCTGCCATGGTATGTGGCACGAGCAGGGTCTACCCACTGCAGTTTATGCTCCTCGACCCTAACATTGCATGGACGAAGGAGGATTAGTGTTAAGATCCAACGGTCTAGTTTAACTCAGGTCAGAATCAAGCTAGCTCTCGATTGCTTTATCGCATTTTCCATTTTCATTCTGGGGCTTCCACTCTGTCTTTCTCCATGCTCTCTGTGGTGGCGGTGTTACCGTCAGCCCAAGGCCGAGGACTCAATGCATGGTCTCAGTCACAGGGTTATAGTTTCTCTTCCGCCGCGGATTCCGGGTGAGGGTAGGGTAACCTTTTTTAATTATTTAACCCTATGTTTTGTTATTTGTTTTCATTGTTTTCATTTCTTATTGCTAATTGCAAATGTGGTGTCTCTATAGGCTCATCTCCAGAGGACCCGGGAATTACCTATCGAGGTAGTGTGATGAACTTCCAACCCGATTTCCTCGCTCGGTATGATCCGGGTAAGAATCTTCCACTGTTTTCTAGTTGGCTGGATCTGGGTGCTTTGACTCTTGATGAGATGTCATCTCTTAGGCTCATAATCTTCATTGTTGGTTGTATGGGAAATCGCGAGGCTGGACAGTCCAGCGCTATTTGCTTGGTACTCCTTTGTTAAATTCAAGGGTTTGTTATTTATTGCTCTGCACACAGAGCTGCTATGACCAAGTTGGATAGGTTCTGAGTAGGTAAAATGCCAATTTCAGACAATTATATACTATTGTTTTAGAATGTTATAGTTATTGTTACATGGTTATATAACTAGTGGTCTCAGTTACATGGTTATAGTCATTTACATTACATTGTGTATTACTACAGAAATGACATCAATCAGTTCGATAATTCTATTCATACCTTGGAATCCAGGTTACGGATTAATTGTTTGGGTTAACCTTTTAAGTATGGTGTGCCATACCCATGTGACCCGTAATTGCATCATCATTGGAGTTCACCCACATTGTGTTGTTTTACGTTTGCAGTTTTTATGATTTATAGTTGTCTTCTCTATCTCATGCCCAACAGATTACCTTATCTTGTATGATGATTTTTTTTTCGGATTTGGATTTAATGGCATGGTACGTGGCACGAGCAGTGTCTACCCACTGCAGTTTATGCTCCTCAACCCTAACGTTTCATCGACGGAGGAGGATTAGTGTGAAGATCCAACGGTCCAGTTTAACTCAAGTCAGAATCAAGCCAGCTCTCGGTTGCTTTATCACAATTTCCATTTTCGTTCCCAGGCTTCCGCTCTATCTTTCTCCATGCTCTCTGCGGTGCCGGTGTTACCATCAGCCCAGGGCCGAGGACTCGATGCATGGTCTCAGTTACAGGGTTATAGTTTCTTTTCCGCTGCGGATTCCAGGTGAGGGCAGGGTAACCTTGTTTTATTATTTGACCGTATGTTTTGTTATTTGTTTTCATTTCTTATTGCTAATTGCAAATGTGGTGTCTCTACAAGTTCATCTCCAGAGGACCCAAGAATTAGTTGTCAAGGCAGTGTGAAGTACTTCCAACCAGATTTCCTCACTCAGTATGATCTGGGTAAGAAGCTTCCACTGTTTTCCGGTTGTCTGAATCTGGGTGGTTTGACTCTTGATGAGATGTTGTCTCTTACACTCATAATCTTCACTGTTGGTTGTATGGGAAGTTGCAAGGCTGGACAGTCTAGCGTTGTTTGCCTGGTACTCCTCTATTAAATTCAAGGGTTTGTCTATCGTTCAGAACTGTAGAGTCTAAATACCCTTTGGGGAATTTTTAGTCTGGAATTCCTTTTTTTCATTATAAGCACGATATGAGTATAGATCTTGATTTTCCCTTCAGGAAAAGGTTTAGGTCTGGTTTCACCAGTTGTCAGGCTTGAGTAGACTACTCCTCCTGTCGCTAGGTTTTACTGTTTTGCTTGCCCAAAATGTTAAAATATTTGAGATTACACTCTGTTTTGTAACTACACAGTTTCCTATCTTAGGCATGCATTCAAGGATTTTCGCTTGTATAATTTATCACTATGCTTACTCTGGTGCATAATGTTTTCTTAAGTTTGTAATTTGGTTATGGATGTATAAAAACTAATTGAAATTAAGGAAAAAAGGTGATGAATGGGTTCGTGGGTAAATAATTCCATCATACATTCATACTCTTAGTCATCTTATTTATTGCTCTACATACAGAGCTGCTATGACCAAGTTGGATAGGTTCTGAGCACGTAAAATTCCAATTTCAGACCGTTATATACCGTTGTTTTCGAAGACTTTATAGTGAAACCTATGAAGGTCTCAGTTGTAGGGAAACTAAGGAATTATATGGATAGTGTCAGAGACCTAGCTATTCACCTATGGTAAAATATATAAATAAAAAAAATTTCATTTACATTACATTGTGTATTACTACGGAAATGACATCAATCAGTTCGAAAATTCTATTCATACCTTGGAACCTGGGTTACAGATTAATTGTCTGGGTTAACCTTTTACGGATGGTGTACCATACCCATGTGACGCGTAATTGCATCGTCGTTGCAGTTTGCCCACATCGTGTTGTTTTACGTTTGCAGTGTTTATGATTTACAGTTGTCTTCTCTATCTCATGCCCAGCAGATTACCTTATCCTATATGATGATTTTTTTTTTTGGGGGTTTTGGCTTTAATGCCCTGCTTTGCCATGGTACGTGGCACGAGCAGGGTCTACCCACTGTAGTTTATGCTCCTCGACCCTAACGTTGCATTGATGGAGGAGGATTAGTGTGAAGATCCAACGATCCGGCTTAACTCAGGTCAGAATCAAGCTAGCTCTCGATTGCTTTATCGCATTTTCCATCTTCGTTATCGGGCTTCCGCTCTGTCTTTCTCCATGCTCTCTCCGGTGTCGGTGTTACTGTCAGCCCAGGGCCGAGGACTCGATGCATGGTCTCAGTTACAGGATTATAGTGTCTCTTCCGCTGCAGATTTCAGGTGATGGCAGGGTAACCCTGTTTTATTATTTGACCCTATGTTCTGTTATTTGTTTCCATCATTTTCATTTCTTATTGCTAATTGCAAATGTGGTGTCTCTACAAGTTCATCTCCATAGGACCCGGGAATTACCTGTCAAGGCAGTGTGATGAACTTCCAACCAGATTTTCTCGCTCGGTATGACCCCAGTAAGAAGCTTCCACTGTTTTCTGGTTGTCCAGATCTGGGTGGTTCGACTCGTGATGAGATGTTGCTTCTTAGACTCATAATCTTCATTGTTGGTTGTATGGGAAGTCGCAAGGTTGGATAGTCCAGCGTTGTTTGCCTGGTACTCCTCTGTTAAATTCAAGGGTTTTTCTGTCGTTTAGAACTGTAGAGTCTAAATACCCTTTCAGGAATTTGTAGTCTTGAATTCTTAGTTTTCATTATAAGCACGATATCGATATAGACCTTGCTTTTCCCTTCAGGAAAAGGATTAGGTCTGGTTTCACCAGTTGTCAGCCTTGAGCGGACTGCTCCTCCTGTCGCTAGGTTTTGTTGTTCTGCTTGCCCGAAATGTTAAAATATTTAAGATTACACTCTGTTTTGTAACTGCACGGTTTCCTATCTTAAGCATGCATTCAAGGTTTTTCACTTGTATAATTTATCTCTATGCTTACTCTGGTGCATAATGTTTTCTTAAGTTTGTAATTCTGTTATAGATGTATAAAAACTAATTGAAATTAAGGAAAAAATGTGATGAATGGGTTTGTGGGTAAAGAATTCCATCATACATTCATACTCTTAGTAATCTTATTTATTGCTCTGCATACAGAGCTGCTATGACCAAGTTGGATAGGTCCTGAGCAGGTATAATGCCAATTTCAAACCATTATATACTATTGTTTTCTAATGTTATAGTTATTGTTACGTGGTTATATAATTAGTGGTGGCTGGAAACCGAGGATATGTCTGGACGAAGGCACAAAACACTTTATAGTGAAACCTGTGAAGGTCTCAAATGTAGGGCGATTGAGGAATTATATAGATAGTGTCAGAGACCCAGCTATTCACCTATGGTAAAACATATAAATAAAAAGATATTTCATTTACATTACATTGTGTATTACTACGGAAATGACATCAATCAGTTCGACAATTCGATTCATACCTTGGAATCTGGGTTACAGATTCCTTTTTTGGGTTAACCTTCTACAGATGGTGTACCATACCCATGTGACCCATAATTGCATCGTCATTGGAGTTCGTCCACATTGTATTGTTTTACGTTTGCAGTGTTTATGATTTACAATTGTCTTCTCTATCTCATGCCCAACAGATTACATTATCCCGTATGATGATTTATTTATTTTTCGGTTTTGGCTTTAATGCCCTGCTCTGCCATGGTACGTGGCACGAACAGGGTCTACCCACTGCAATTCATGCTCCTTGAGCCTAACATTGCATTGAAGGAGGAGGATTAGTGTGAAGATCCAACGGTCTGGTTTAACTCACATAAGAATCAAGCTAGCTCTCCGTTGCTTTATCGCATTTTCCATTTTCGTTCCTGGGCTTCCGCTCTATGTTTCTCCATGCTCTCTGCGGTGCTGGTGTTACCGTTAGCCTAGAGCCAAGGACTCGATGCATGGTCTCAGTTACAGGGTTATATTTTCTCTTCCGCTGTGGATTCCGGGTGAGGGCAAGGTAACCCTGTTTTATTATTTGACCCTATGTTCTGTTATTTGTTTTCATCGTTTTCATTTCTTATTGGTAATTGCAAATGTGGTGTCTCTACAGGTTCATCTCCAAGGACCTGCGAATTACCTCTCAAGGCAGTGTGATGGACTTCCAACAAGATTTACTCTCACGATATGATCCGGGTAAGAAGCTTCCACTGTTTTCTGGTTGTCCAGATTTGGGCGATTCGACTCTTGATGAGATGTTGTCTCTTAGGCTCATAATCTTCATTGTTGGTTGTATGGGAAGGCGCAAGGCTGGACAGTCCAGCGATGTTTTCCTAGTACTCCTCTATTAAATTCAAGGGTTTGTCTGTCGTTTAGAACTGTAGAGTCTAAATACCCTTTCAGGAATTTGTAGTCTGGAATTCTTAGTTTTCATTATAAGCACGATATCGTTATAGACCTTGCTTTTCCCTTCAGGAAAAGGGTTAGGTCTGGTTTCACCAGTTGTCAAGCTTGAGAGAATTGCTCCTCCTCTCATTAGGTTTCGCTATTCTGCTTGCCCGAAATGTTAAAATATTTAAGATTACACTCTATCTTGTAACTGCACAGTTTCCTATCTTAGGCGTACATTCTAGGTTTTTCGCTTGTAAAATTTATCTTTATGCTTACTCTAGTGCATAATGTTTTCTTAAGTTTGTAATTATGTTATGGATGTATAAAAACTAATTGAAATTAAGGAAAAAAGGTGATGAATGGGTTCGTGGGTGAAGAATTCCATCATACATTCATACTCTTAGTCATCTTATTTATTGCTCTGCATACAGAGCTGCTATGACCAAGTTGGACAGCTTCTGAGCAGGTTAAATGCAAATTTTAGACCATTATATACCGCTGTTTTCAAATGTTATAGTTATTATTACATGGTTATATAATTAGTGGTGGCTGGAAACCGACGAGATGTCTGGACGAAGGCGCAGAAGACTTTATAGTGAAACCTGTGAAGGTGTCAGATGTAGGGAGACTGAGGAATTATATGGATAGTGTCAGAGACCCAGCTATTCACCTATGGTAAAACATATAAATAAAAAAAAATTCATTTACATTACATTGTGTATTACTACAGAAATGACATCAATCAATTCGACATTTCTATTCATACTTTGGAACCTGGGTTACGGATTAATTGTCTGGGTTAACCTTTTACAGATGGTGTACCATACCCTTGTGACCCGTAATTGCATCGTCATTCGAATTTGCCCACATCGTGTTGTTTTTCTTTTGCAGTGTTTCTGATTTACAGTTGTCTTCTCTATCTCATGCCAAGTTGATTACCTTATCCTATATGATGTTTTTTTTCCGGTTTTGGCTTTAATGCCTTGCTCTGCCATGGTACATGGCACAAGCAGGGTCTACCCACTACAGTTTATGCTCCTCAACACTAGCGTTGCATCGCAGAGGAGGATTAGTGTGAAGATCCAATGGTCCTGTTTAACTCAGGTCAGAATCAAGCTAGCTCTCGGTTGCTTTATTGCATTTTCCATTTTCGTTCCTAAGCTTCTGCTCTGTCTTTCTCCATGCTCTCTGTGGTGCCTGTGTTACCGTCAGCCTAGGGCTGAGGACTTGATGCATGGTCTCAGTTACAGGGTTATAGTTTCTCTTCCACTGCGGATTCCGAGTGAGGGTAGAGTAACCTTGTTTTATTATTTAAACCTATGTTCTGTTATTTGTTTTCATCATTTTCATTTCTTATTACTAATTGCATATGTGGTGTCTCTACAGGTTCATCTCCAGAGGACCCAGGAATTACCTGTCAAGCCAGTGTGATGAACTTCCAACCAGATTTCCTTGCTCGATATGATTCGGATAAGAAGCTTCAACTGTTTTCTGGTTGTCTGAATCTGGGTGGTTCGACTCTTGATGAGATATTGTCTCCTAGGCTCATAATATTCATTGTTGGTTGTATGGGAAGTCGCAAGGCTGGACAATCCAGCGTTGTTTGCCTAGTACTCCACTGTTAAATTCAAGGGTTTGTCTGTCATTTAGAATTGTAGAGTCTAAATACCCTTTGAGGAATTCGTATTCTTGAATTCTTAGTTTTCATTATAAGCACGATATCGTTATAGACCTTGCTTTTTCCTTCAGGAAAAGGGTTAGGTATGTTTTCACTAGTTATCAGGCTTGAGCGGACTGCTCCTCCTGTCGCTAGGCTTTGCTGTTATGCTTGCCCGAAATGTTAAAATCTTTAAGATTAGACTCTGTTTTGTAATTGCACGGTTTCCTATCTTAGGCGTGCATTCGAGGTTTTTCGCTTGTATAATTTATCTTTATGCTTACTCTGGTGCATAATGTTTTCTTAAGTTTGTAATTTCTTTAAGTTTGTAATTATGTTATGGATATATAAAAAGTAATTGAAATTAAGGAAAAAAGGTGATGAATGGGTTCGTGGGTAAAGAATTCCATCATACATTCATACTCTTAGTCATCTTATTTATTTCTCTGCATACAGAGCTGCTATGACCAAGTTGGATAGGTTCTGAGCATGTAAAATGCCAATTTCCGACCATTATATACTGTTGTTTTCGAATGTTATAGTTATTGTTACATGGTTATATAATTAGTGGTGGCTGGAAATCGACGAGATGTCTGGACAAAGGCACAAAAGACTTTATAGTGAAACCTGTGAAGGTCTCAGATGTAGGGCGACTGAGGAATTATATGGATAATGTCAGAGACCTAGCTATTCACCTATGGTAAAACATATAAATAAAAATAATTTCATTTACATTACATTGTGTATTACTACGGAAATGACATCAATCAGTTCGACAATTCTATTCATACCTTGGAATCCGGGTTACAATTAATTGTTTGGGTTAACCTTTTACAGATGATGTACCATACCCATGTGACCCATAGTTGCATAGTCATTGGAGTTTGCCCACATCATGTTGTAAAACGTTTGCAATGTTTATGATTTACAGTTGTCTTCTCTATCTCATGCCTAGCAGATTACCTTATCCTGTATGATGATTTTTTTTTCCGGTTTTGGCTTTAATGCCCTGCTCTGCCATGGTACATGGCACGAGCAGGGTCTACCCACTACAGTATATTCTCCTCGACCCTAACGTTGCATCGACGGAGGAGGATTAGAGTGAAGATCCAACAGTCCGGTTTAACTCAGGTCAGAATCAAGCTAGCTCTTGGTTGCTTTATCGCATTTTCCATCTTCGTTCCCGGGCTTCCACTCTGTCTTTCTCCATGCTCTCTGCAGTGCCGGTGTTACCGTCAGCCCAAGGCTGAGGACACTATGCATGGTCTCAGTTACAGGGTTATAGTTTCTCTTAAACTGCGGATTCCGAGTGAGGGCAGGGTAACCTTATTTTATTATTTGACCCTATGTTCTGTTATTTGTTTTCATCGTTTTCATTTCTTATTGCTAATTGCAAATGTGGTGTCTCTACAGGTTCATCTCCAGAGGACCCGAGAATTACCTGTCAAGGTAGTGTGATGAACTTCCAACCAACTTTCCTCGCTCGGTATGATCCGGGTATGAAGCTTCCAGTGTTTTCTGGTTGTCCGGATCTGGGTGGTTCGACTCTTGATGAGATGTTGTCTCTTAGGCTCATAATCTTCGTTGTTGGTTGTATGGGAAGTCGCAAGGCTACACAGTCCAGCACTATTTTCTTGGTACTTATTTGTTAAATTCAAAGGTTTGTCTGTCGTTTAGAACTGTAGATTCTAAATACCCTTTGAGTAATTTGTAGTCTGGAATTCCTAGTTTTCATTATAAGCACGATATCGGTATAGACCTTGCTTTTCCCTTCAGGAAAAGGGTTAGGTCTGGTTTAACCAGTTGTCAGGCTTGAGCGGACTGCTTCTCCTTTCACTATGTTTTGCTATTCTGCTTGCCCGAAATGTTAAAATATTTAAGATTACACTCTGTTTTGTAATTGCAAGATTTCCTATCTTAGGTGTGCATTCAAGGTTTTTCGCTTGTATAATTTATCTCTATGCTTACTCTGGTGCATAATGTTTTCCTAAGTTTGTAATTCTGTTATGGATGTATAAAAAGTAATTGAAATTAGGGAAAAAAGGTGATGAATGGGTTCGTGGGTAAATAATTCCATCATACATTCATACTCTTAGTCATCTTATTTATTGCTCTGCATACAGAGCTGCTATGACCAAGTTGGATAGGTTCTAAGCAGGTAAAATGCCAATTTTAGACCATTATATACTGTTGTTTTCGAATGTTATAGTTATTGTTACATGGTTATATAATTACTGGTGGCTGGAAACTGACGAGATGTCTGGTCGAAGGCACAGAAGACTTTATAGTGAAACTTGTGAAGGTCTCAGATTTAGGGCGACTGAGGAATTATATGGATAGTGTCAAAGACCCAGCTATTCACCTATGGTTAAACATATAAATAAATAAAAAATTCATTTACATTACATTGTGTATTACTACGGAAATGACATCAATCAATTCGAAAATTCTATTCATACCTTAGAATCCCGGTTACGGATTAATTATCTGGGATAACCTTTTACAGATGGTGTACCATACCCATGTGACCCGCAATTGCATCGTCATTGGAGTTTGCCCACATCATGTTGTTTTAGGTTTCCAGTGTTTATGATTTACAGTTGCCTTCTCTATCTCATGCCTAGCAGATTACCTTATCCTGTATGAGGATTTTTTTTTTCCTTCCAATTTTGGCTTTAGTGCCCTGATCTGCCATGGTACGTGGCATGAGCAGGGTCTACCCACTGCAATTTATGCTCCTTGACCCTAACGTTGCATCGACGGAGGAGGATTAGAGTGAAGATCCAACGGTCTCGTTTAACTCAAGTCAGAATCAAGCTAGCTCTCGATTGCTTTATCGCATTTTCCATTTTCGTTCCCGTGCTTCCACTCTGTCTTTATCCATGCTCTCTGTGATGCCGATGTTACCATCAGTACAAGGTCGAGGACTCGATTCATGGTCTCAGTTATAGGGTTATAGTTTCTCTTCTACTGCGGATTCCGGGTGAGGGCAAGGTAATCCTGTTTTATTCGGGTAAGAACCTTGATTAGACGATGATTTTTTTTTTTATCTTCTGGTTTTGAATTTAATGCCCTGCTCTGCCATGGTATGTGGCACGAGCACGGTCTACCCACTGCAGTTTATGCTCCTCGACCCTGACGTTTCATCGACGGAGGAGGATTAGTGTGAAGATCCAACGATCCAGTTTAACTCAGGTCAAAATCAAGCTAGCTCTCGGTTGCTTTATCGTATTTTCCATTTTCGTTCCCGAGTTTCCACTCTGTCTTTCTCCATGCTCTCTGTGGTGCAAGTGTTATAGTCAGCCTAGGTCTGAGGACTCGATGCATGGTCTCAGTTACAAGGTTATAGTTTCTCTTCCGCTGCAAATTCCGAGTGAGGGCAGGGTAACCCTGTTTTATTATTTGACCCTATGTTCTGTTATTTGTTTTCATTATTTTCATTTCTTATTGCTAATTGCAAATGTGGTGTCTCTACAGGTTCATCTCCAGAGGACCCGGGAATTACCTGTCAAGGCAGTGTGATGAACTTCCAACCAAATTTCCTTGCTTGGTATGTCTGGGTAAGAAGCTTCCATTGTTTTCTCGTTGTCCAGATCTAGGTGGTTCGACTCTTGATAAGATGTTGTCTGTTACGCTCATAATTTTCATTGTTGGTTGTATGGGAAGTCGCAAGGCTGGACAGTCCAGCGTTGTTTTACTCGTACTCCTCTATTAAATTCAAGGGTTTGTCTATCATTTAGAACTATAGAGTCTAAATACCCTTTGAGGAATTTGTAGTATGGAATTCTTAGTTTTCATTATAAGCACGATATCGGTATAGACCTTGCTTTTCCCTTCAAGAAAAGGGTTAGGTCTGGTTTCACTAGTTGTCAGGATTGAACGGATTACTCCTCCTGTCGCTAGGTTTTGCTGTTCTGCTTGCCCGAAATGTTAAAATATTTAAGATTACACTCTGTTTTGTAACTGCACAGTTTCCTATCTTAGGTGTGCATTCAAGGTTTTTCGCTTGTATAATTTATCTCTATGCTTACTCTGGTGCATAATGTTTTGTTAAGTTTGTAATTATGTTATGGATGTATAAAAACTAATTAAAATTAAGGAAAAAAGGTGATGAATTGGTTTGTGGGTAAAGAATTCCATCATACATTCATACTCTTAGTCATCTTATTTATTGCTCTACATAAAGAGCTGCTATGACCAAGTTGGATAGGTTCTGAGCAAGTAAAATGCCAATTTCAGACCATTATATACTGTTGCTTTCGAATGTAATAGTTATTGTTACATGGTTATATAATTAGTGGTGGCTGGAAACCGACGAGATGTCTGGACAAAGCCGCAGAAGACTTTATAGTGAACCCTGTGAAGGTCTCAGAAGTAGGGCGACTGAGGAATTATATGGATAGTGTCAGAGACCCAACTATTCACCTATGGTAAAACATATAAATAAGAAAATTTTCATTTACATTACATTGTGTATTACTAAGGAAATGACATCAATCAGTTCGACAATTCTATTCATACCTTGGAATCCGAGTTACGGATTAATTATCTGGGTTAACCTTTTACGGATGATGTACCATACCCATGTGACCCATAATTGCATCGTCATTGGAGTTCGCCCACATCGTGTTGTTTTACGTTTGCAGTGTTTATGATTTGCAGTTGTCTTCTCTATCTCATGCCTAGCAGATTACCTTATCCCGTATGATGATTTTTATTTTCCAGTTTTGGCTTTAATGCCCTGCTCTGTCATGGTACGTGGCACGAGCAGGGTCTACCCACTGCAGTTTATGCTCCTCGACCCTAACGTTGCATCGACGGAGGAGGATTAATGTTAATATCCAATGGTCTAGTTTAACTCAGGTCAGAATAAAGCTAGCTCTTAGGTTGCTTTACCGCATTTTCCATTTTCATTCCCGGGCTTCTACTCTATCTTTCTCCATGCTCTCTGCGGTGCCGGTGTTACCGTCAGTCCAGGGCTAAGGACTCGATGCATGGTCTCAGTTACAGGGTTATAGTTTCTCTTCCGTTGCGGATTCCGGGTCAGGACAGGGTAACCCTGTTTTATTATTTGACCTTATGTTTTGTTATTTGTTTTTATCGTTTTCATTTCTTATTGCTAATTGCAAATGTGGTGTTTCTACAGGTTCATCTCCAGAGGACCCGGGAATTAACTATCAAGGCAGTGTGATGAACTTCCAACTAGATTTCCTCACTCGGTATGATCTGGGTAAGAAGCTTCCACTATTTTCTGGTTGTCCAGATCTTGGTGGTTTGACTCTTGATGAGATGTTGTCTCTTAGGCTCATAATATTCATTGTTGATTGTATGGGAAGTCGCATGGCTGGACAGTCCAGTGTTATTTTCCTGATACTCATCTGTTAAATTAAGGGGTTTGTCTGTCGTTTAGAACTGTAGAGTCTAAATACCCTTTGAGGAATTTGTAGTCTGGAATTCTTAGTTTTCATTATAAGGACGATATCAGTATAGACTTTGCTTTTCACTTCAGGAAAAGGGTTAGGTCTCGTTTCACCAATTGTCAAGCTTGAGCGGACTGCTCCTCCTGTCGCTAGGTTTCGCAGTTCTGCTTGCCCAAAATGTTAAAATATTTAAGATTACACTATGTTTTGTAACTTCACGGTTTCCTATCTTAGGCGTGCATTCAAGGTTTTTCACTTGTATAATTTATCTCTATGCTTACTCTAGGGCATAATGTTTTCTTAAGTTTGTAATTCTATTATGGATGTATAAAAACTAATTGAAATTAAGGAAAAAAGGTGATGAATGGGTTCGTGGGTAAAGAATTCCATCATACATTCATACTCTTAGTAATCTTATTTATTGCTCTGCATACAGAGCTGCTATGACCAAGTTGGATAGGTTCTTAGCACGTAAAATTCCAATTTCAGACCGTTATATACCGTTGTTTTCGAATGTTATAGTTATTGTTACATGGTTATATAATTAGTGGTGGTTGGAAACCGACGAGATGTCTCGACAAAGGCGCAAAAGACTTTATAGTGAAACCTGTGAAGGTCTCAGTTGTAGGGCGACTGAGGAATTATATGGATAGTGTCAGAGACCCAGCTATTCACCTATGGTAAAACATATAAATAAATAAATACATTCATTAACATTACATTGTGTATTACTACGGAAATGACATCAATTAGTTCGGCAATTCCATTCATACCTTGGAATCCGGGTTACGGATTAATTTTTTGGGTTAACCTTTTACAGATGGTGAACCATACCCATGTGACCCGTAATTGCATTGTCATTGGAGTTTTCCCACATCTTGTTGTTTTACGTTTGCAGTGTTTATGATTTACAGTTGTCTTCTCTATCTCATGCCCAGCAGATTACCTTATCCTATATGATGATTTTATTTTTTTTCCATTTTTGGCTTTAATGCCCTGCTCTGCCATGGTATGTTGCACGAGCAGGGTCTACCCACTGCAATTTATGCTCCTTGACCATAACATTGCATCAACGGAGGAGGATTAGCGTGAAGATCCAACGGTCCGTTTTAACTCAGGTCAGAATCAAGCTAGCTCTCGGTTGCTTTATCGCATTTTCCATTTTCATTCCTGGGCTTCCGCTTTTTCTTTCTCCATACTCTCTGCGGTGCCAGTGTTACCATCAACCCAGGGCCGAGGACTCGATGCATGGTCTCAGTTACACAGTTATAGTTTGTCTTCCGCTGCGGATTCCAGGTGAGGGTAGGGTAACCATGTTTTATTATTTGACCCTATGTTCTGTTATTTGTTTTCATCGTTTTCATTTCTTATTGCTAATTGCAAATGTGGTATCTCTACAGGTTCATCTCCAGAGGACCCGGGAATTACCTGTCCAAGCAGTGTGATGAACTTCCAACCAGATTTCCTCACTCAGAATGATCTGGGTAAGAAGCTTCCACGTTTTTCTAGTTGTCTGGATCTGGGTGGTTCGACTCTTGATGAGATGTTGTCTCCTAGGCTCATAATCTTCATTTTTGGTTGTATGGGAAGTCGCAAGGCTGGACAGTCCAGCGGTGTTCGCTTGGTACTCCTCTGTTAAATTCAAGGGTTTGTTTGTCGTTTAGAACTATAGTGTCTAAATACCCTTTGAGGAATTTGTAGTCTAGAATTCTTAGCTTTCATTATAAGCACGATATCGGTATAGACCTTACTTTTCCCTTCAGGAAAAGGGTTAGGTCTCGTTTCACCAATTGTCAGTCTTGAGCGAACTGCTCCTCCTGTCGCTAGGTTTTGTTGTTCTGCTTGCCCAAAATGTTAAAATATTTAAGATTACACTCTGTTTTGTAACTCCATGGTTTCCTATCTTAGCCGTGCATTCAAGGTTTTTCGCTTGTATAATTTATCTCTATGCTTACTCTAGTGCATAATGTTTTCTTAAGATTGTAATTCAGTTATGGATGTATAAAAACTAATTGAAATTAAGGAAAAAAGGTGATGAATGGGTTCGTGGGTAAAGAATTCCATCATACATTCATACTCTTAGTCATCTTATTTATTGCTCTGCATACAGAGCTGCTATGACCAAGTTGGATAGGTTTTCAGCAGGTAAAATGTCAATTTCAGACCATTATATACTGTTGTTTTCGAATGTTATAGTTATTGTTACATGGTTATATAATTAGTGTTGGCTGGAAACCAACGAGATATCTGGATGAAGGCGCAGAAGACTTCATAGTGAAACCTATGAAGGTCTCAGATGTAGGGCGATTGAGGAATTATATGGATAGTGTCAAAGACCTAGCTATTCACCTATGGTAAAACATATAAATAAAAACATTTCATTTACGTTACATTGTGTATTACTACGGAAATGACATCAATCAGTTCTACAATTCTATTCATACCTTGGAATCCGGGTTACGGTTTAATTGTCTGGGTTAACCTTTTACGGATGGCGTACCATACCCATGTCACCGTAATTGCATCGTCATTAGAGTTCGCCAACATCGTGTTGTTTTATGTTTGCAGTGTTTATGATTTACAATTGTCTTCTCTATCTCATTCCCAGTAGATTACCTTATCCTGTATGATGATTTTTTTTCCCGGTTTTGGCTTTAATGCCCTGCTCTGCCATGGTACGTGGCACAAGCAGGGTCTACCAACTACAATTTATGCTCCTCGACCCTAACGTTGCATCGACGGAGTAGGATTAGTGTGAAGATCCAACGGTCCAGTTTAACTCAAGTCAAAATCAAGCTAGCTCTCAGTTGCTTTATTGCATTTTCCATTTTCGTTCTCGGGCTTCCGCTCTGTCTTTCTCCATGCTCTCTGTGGTGTCGGTGTTACCGTCAGCCCAGTACCGAGGACTCGATGCATGGTCTCAGTTACAAGGTTATAGTCTCTCTGCCGCTGCGGATTCCAGGTGAGGGCAGGGTAACCTTGTTTTATTATTTGACCCTATGTTCTGTTATTTGTTTTCATCATTTTCATTTCTTATTGCTAATTGCAAATGTGGTGTCTCTACAGGTTCATCTCCCAAGGACCCAGGAATTACCTGTCAAGGCAGTGTGATGAACTTCCAACCAGATTTCCTCGCTCGGTATGATCCGGGTAAGAAGCTTCCATTGTTTTCTTGTTGTCCGGCGTTGTTTACCTGGTACTCGTCTGTTAAATTCAAGGGTTTGTCTGTCGTTTAGAACTGTAGAGTCTAAATACCCTTTGAGGAATTTGTAGTCTTGAATTCTTAGTTTTCATTATAAGCACGATATCGGTATAAACCTTGCCTTTCCCTTCAGGAAAAGGGTTAGGTCTGGTTTCACCAATTGTCAGGCTTGAGTGGACTGCTCCTCCCGTCGTTAGGTTTTGCTGTGCTACTTGCCCGAAATGTTAAAATATTTAAGATTACACTCTATTTTGTAACTGCACGGTTTACTATCTTAGGCGTGCATTCAAGGTTTTTTGCTTGTATAATTTATCTCTATGCTTACTCCGGTGCATAATGTTTTCTTAAGTTTGTAATTCTATTATGGATGTATAAAAACTAATTGAAATTAAGCAAAAAGGTGATGAATGGGTTCATGGGTAAAGAATTCCATCATACATTCATACTCTTAGTCATCTTATTTATTGCTTTGCATACAGAGTTGCTATGACCAAGTTGGATAGGTTCTGAGTAGGTAAAATGCTAATTTCAGACCATTATATACTTTTGTTTTCGAATGTTATAGTTATTGTCACATGGTTATATAATTATGGTGGTTGGAAACCGACGAGATGTCTGGACAAAGGCGCAGAAGACTTTATAGTGAAACCTGTGTAGGTCTCAGATGTAGGGTGACTGAGGAATTATATGGATTGTGTCAGAGACCCAACTATTCACCTATGGTAACAAAAAAAAAAAAAAATCATTTACATTACATTGTATATTACTACGGAAATGACATCAATCAGTTCGACAATTCTATTTATACCTCGGAATCCGAGTTACAAATTAATTGTCTAGGTTAACCTTTTACGGATGGTGTAACATACCCATGTGACCCATAATTGCATCGTCATTGGAGTCCGCCCATATCGTGTTGTTTTACGTTTGCAGTGTTTATGATTTATAGTTGGCTTCTCTATCTCATGCCCAACAGATTACCTTATCATATATGATGATTTTTTTTTTCCGGTTTTGGCTTTAATTCCCTGCTTTGCCATGGTACATGGCACGAGCAAGGTCTACCCACTGTAGTTTATGCTCCTTGACCCTAACGTTGCATCGACGGAGGAGGATTAGTGTGAATATCCAACGGTCCGATTTAACTCAGGTCAGAATCAAGCTAGCTCTCGGTTGCTTTATCGCATTTTCCATTTTCATTCTTGGACTTCCACTCTGTCTTTCTCCATGCTCTCTACGGTGGCGGTGTTACCATCAGGCCAGGGCCAAGGAATCGATGAATGGTCTCAGTTACAGGGTTAGAGTCTCTCTTCCGTTGCGGATTCTGGGTGAGGACAGGGTAACCCTGTTTTATTATTTGACCCTATGTTCTGTTATTTGTTTTCATCGTTTTCATTTCTTATTGCTAATTGTAAATGTGGTGTCTCTACAAGTTCATCTCCAGAGGACCGGGGAATTACCTGTCAAGGCAGTGTGATGAACTTCCAACCAGATTTCTTCTCTCGGTATGATCCGGGTAAGAAGATTCCACTGTTTTTTGGTTGTTCGAATCTGGGTGGTTCGACTCTTGATGAGATGTTGTCTCTTAGGCTCACAATCTTCATTGTTGGTTGTATGGGAAGTCGCAAGGCTGGACAGTCCAGCACTGTTTTTCTGGTACTCCTCTGTTAAATTCAAGGGTTTGTCTGTCGTTTAGAACTATAGAGTCTAAATACCCTTTTAGGAATTTGTAGTCTGGAATTTTTAGTTTTCATTATAAGCATGATATCAGTATAGACCTTTCTTTTCCCTTCAGGAGAAGGGTTAGGTCTAGTTTCACCAGTTGTCAAGCTTGAGTGGACTGCTCCTCCTGTCGCTAGGTTTTTCTGTTCTGCTTGCTCGAAATGTTAAAATATTTAAGATTACACTCTGTTTTGTAATTGCACAGTTTCCTATCTTATGCGTGCATTCAAGGTTTATCTCTATGCTTACTCTGGTGCATAATGTTTTCTTAATTTTGTAATTCTGTTAAGTTTGTAATTCTGTAATGGATGTTTAAAAACTAATTGAAATTAAGGAAAAAAGGTGATAAACGGGTTCGTGGGTAAATAATTACATCATACATTCATACTCTTAGTCATCTTATTTATTGCTCTGCATACAGAGCTGCTATGACCAAGTTGGATAGGTTCTTAGTAGGTAAAATGCCAATTTCAGACCATTATATACTGTTTTTTTCGACTGTTATAGTTATTGTTACATGGTTATATAATTGGTGGTGGCTGGAAACCAACAAGATGTCGGGACGAAGGCGCAGAAGACTTTATATTGGAACCTGTGAAGGTCTCAGATGTAGGGCGACTGAGGAATTATATGGATAGTGTCAGAGACCCAGCTATTCACCTATGATAAAACATATAAATAAAAAGAATTTCATTTACATTACATTGTCTATTACTACGGAAATGACATCAATCAGTTCGACAATTCTATTCATACCTTGGAATATGGGTTACGGATTAATTGTCTGGATTAACCTTTTACAGATGGTGTACCATACCCTTGTGACCCATAATTTCCTCATCGTTGGAGTTCGCCCACATCGTGTTGTTTTACGTTTGCAGTGTTTATGATCTTTAGTTGTCTTCTCTATCTCATGCCCAGCAGATTAACTTATCCTGTATGATGATTTTTTCTTTTTTTCTTTTTTTTCTTTTTTTTTCTTTTCCGGTTTTGGCTTTAATGCCCTGCTCTGCCATGGTACGTGGCACGAGGAGGGTCTACCCACTGCAATTTATGGTCTTCAACCCTAACGTTGCATCGACGGAGGAGGATTAGTGTTATAGGGTTATAGTGTCTCTTCCGCTGTGGATTCCGGGAGACGGCAGGGTAACCCTTTTTTATTATTTGACCATATGTTCTGTTATTTGTTTCCATCGTTTTCATTTCTTATTGCTAATTGCAAATGTGGTGTCTCTACAGGTTCATCTCCATAGGACCCGTGAATTACCTGTCAAGGCAGTGTGATGAACTTCCAACTAGATTTCCTCGCTCGGTATGACCCCGATAAGAAGCTTCCATTGTTTTCTGGTTGTCCAGATTTGGGTGGTTCGACTCGTGATTAGATGTTGCTTCTTAGGCTTATAATCTTCATTGTTGGTTGTATGGGAAGTCGCAAGGCTAGACAGTCCAACATTTTTTGCCTAGTACTTTTCCTATTAAATTCAAGGTTTTGTCTATCATTTAGAACTGTAGAGTCTAAATGCCCTTTCAGGAATTTGTAGTCTTGAATTCTTAGTTGTCATTATAAGCACGGTATCGGCATAGACCTTGCTTTTCCCTTCAGGAAAAGGGTTAGGTCTGGTTTCACCAGTTGTCAGCCTTGAGCGGACTGCTCCTCCTGTTGCTAGGTTTTGTTGTTCTGCTTGCCCGAAATGTTGAAATATTTAATATTATACTCTGTTTTGTAACTGCACGATTTCCTATCTTAAGCGTGCATTCAAGCTTTTTCACTTGTATAATTTATCTCTATGCTCACTCTGGTGCATAATGTTTTCTTAAGTTTGTAATTCTATTAAGTTTGTAATTCTGTTATGGATGTATAAAAACTAATTGAAATTAAGGAAAAAAGGTGATGAATGGGTTCGTGGGTAAAGCATTCCATCATACATTCATACTCTTTGTCATCTTATTTATTGCTCTGCATACAGAGCTGCTATGACCAAGTTGGATAGGTTCTGAGCAGGTATAATGCCAATTTTAGACCATTATATACTATTGTTTTGAAATGTTATAGTTATTGTTACGTGGTTATATAATTAGTGGTGGCTGGAAACCGACGATATGTCTGGACGAAGGCGCAAAAGACTTTATAGTGAAACCTGTGAAGGTCTCAGATCTAGGGCGACTGAGGAATTATATGGATAGTGTCAGAGACCTAGCTATTCACCTATGGTAAAACATATAAATAAAAAGATATTTCATTTACATTACATTGTGTATTACTACGGAAATGACATCAATCAATTCAACAATTCTATTCATACCTTGGAATCCGGGTTACAGATTAATTTTATGGGCTAACCTTCTACAGATGGTGTACCATACCCATGTGACCCGTAATTGCATTGTCATTGGAGTTCGCCCACATTGTGTTGTTTTACGTTTGCAGTGTTTATGATTTACAGTTGTCTTCTCTATCTCATGCCCAGTAGATTACATTATCCTGTATGATGATTTTTTTTCTCGGTTTTGGCTTTAATGCCCTGCTCTACCATGGTACGTGGCACAAGTAGGGTCTACCCACTACAGGCTTATACTCCTTGAACCTAACATTGCATCGAAGGAGGAGGATTAGTGTGAAGATGCAACGGTCTGGTTTAACTCACGTAAGAATCAAGCTAGCTCTCCGTTGCTTTATCGCATTTTCCATTTTCATTCCCAGGCTTCCACTCTGTGTTTCTCCATGCTCTCTACGACGCTGGTGTTACCATCAGCCCAGGGCCAAGGAGTCGATGCATGGTCTCAGTTACAGGGTTATACTTTCTCTCACGCTGCGGATTCTATGTGAGGGCAGGGTAACCCTGTTTTATTATTTGACCCTATGTTCTATTATTTGTTTTCATCGTTTTCATTTCTTATTGCTAATTGCAAATGTGGTGTCTCTACAGGTTCATCTCCAAAGGACCCGCGAATTTCCTCTCAAGGTAGTGCGATGAACTTCGAACCAAATTTACTTGCACGATATGATCCGGGTAAGAAGCTTCCACTGTTTTCTAGTTTTCCAGATTTGGGTGGTTCGACTCTCGATGAGATGTTGTCTCTTAGGCTCGTAATCTTCATTGTTGGTTGTATGGGAAGTCGCAAGGCTGGACAATCCAACGCTGTTTGCCTGGTACTCCTCTGTTAAATTCAAGGGTTTGTCTGTCATTTAGAACTGTAGAGTCTAAATACCCTTTCAGGAATTTGTAGTCTGGAATTCTTAGTTTTCATTATAAGCACGATATCGGTATAGACCTTTCTTTTCCCTTTAGGAAAAGGGTTAGGTCTCGTTTCACCAGTTGTCAGGCTTGAGCGAACTGCTCCTCCTGTCGCTAGGTTTCGCCATTCTGCTTGCCCGAAATGTTAAAATATTTAAGATTACACTCTGTTTTGTAACTGCATGGTTTCCTATCTTAGGCGTGCATTTTAGGTTTTTCGTTTGTAAAATTTATCTCTATGCTTACTCTAGTGCATAATGTTTTCTTAAGTTTGTAATTCTGTTATGGATGTATAAAACCTAATTGAAATTAAGGAAAAAAGTTGATGAATGGGTTTGTGGGTGAAGAATTCCATCATACATTCATACCCTTAGTCATCTTATTTATTGCTCTACATACAGAGATGCTATGACCAAGTTCGACAGCTTCTGAGAAGGTAAAATGCGATTTTCAGACCATTATATACTGTTGTTTTCAAATGTTATAGTTATTGTTACATGGTCATATAATTAGTGGTGGTTGGAAACTGACGAGATGTCTGGACGAGGGCGCAGAAGAATTTATAGTGAAACCTGTGAAGGTATCAGATTTAGGGCAACTAAGGAATTATATGGATAGTGTCAGAGACCCAACTATTCACCTATGGTAAAACATATAAAAAAAAAAAAATTCATTTACATTACATTGTGTATTACTACGGAAATGACATAATCAGTTCAACAATTCTATTCATACTTTGGAATCCAGGTTACAGATTAATTGTCTGGCTTAACCTTTTACAGATGGTGTACCATACCCTTGTGACCCGTAATTGCATCGTCATTGGAATTCACCCACATCGTTTTGTTTTACTTTTGCAGTGTTTATGATTTTTGTTGTCTTCTCTATCTCATGCCAAGTTGATTACCTTATCCTGTATGATGATTTATTCTTTTTCTGGTTTTGGCTTTAATGCCCTGCTCTGCCATGGTACATGGCACGAACAGGGCCTTCCCGCTGCAGTTTATGCTCCTCGACACTAACGTTGCATCGACGGAGGAGGATTAGTGTGAAGATCCAACGGTCCTGTTTAACTCAGGTCAAAATCAAGCTAGCTCTCAGTTGCTTTATTGCATTTTCCATTTTCATTCCCAGGCTTCTGCTCTGTCTGTCTCCATGCTCTCTACAGTGCCTGTTACCATCAGCCTAGGGCTGAGGACTCGATGCATGGTCTCAGTTACAGGGTTATAGTTTCTCTTCCGCTGCGGATTCCGAGTGAGGGCAGAGTAACCCTGTTTTATTATTTGAACCCATGTTCTGTTATTTGTTTTCATCATTTTCATTTCTTATTGCTAATTGAAAATATGGTGTCTCTACAGGTTCATCTCCAAAGGACCCGGGAATTACCTGTCAAGTCAGTGTGATGAACTTCCAACCAGATTTCCTTGCTCGGTATGATCCGGATAAGAAGCTTCAACTGTTTTCTGGTTGTCCGGATCTGGGTGGTTCGACTCTTGATGAGATGTTGTCTCTTAGGCTCATAATCTTCATTGTTGGTTGTATGGTAAGTCGCAAGGCTGGACAATCCAGCAGGGTTTGCCTAGTACTCCTCTGTTAAATTCAAGGGTTTGTCTATCGTTTAGAACTGTAGAGTCTAAATACCCTTTGAGGAATTTGTAGTCTGGAATTCTTAGTTTTCATTATAAGCACGATATTGGTATAGGCCTTGTTTTTGCCTTCAGGAAAAGGGTTAGGTCTGGTTTCACCAGTTGTCAGGCTTGAGCGGACTGCTCCTCCTGTCGCTAGGCTTTGCTGTTATGCTTGCCCGAAATGTTAAAATCTTTAAGATTACACTCTGTTTTGTAACTGCACGGTTTCCTATCTTAGGCGTGCATTCAAGTTTTTTCGCTTGTATAATTTATCTTTATGCTTACTCTGATGCATAATGTTTTCTTAAGTTTGTAATTCTGTTATGGATGTATAAAAACTAATTGAAATTAAGGAAAAAAGGTGATGAATGGGTTTGAATGTTATTGTTATTGTTACATGGTTATATAATTAGTGGTGGCTGGGAATCGACGAGATGTCTTGATGAAGGCGCTGAAGACTTTATAGTGAAACCTGTGAAGGTCTCAGATGTAGCGCGACTGAGGAATTATATGGATAGTGTCAGAGACCCAGCTATTCGCCTATGGTAAAACATATAAATAAAAAGAATTTCATTTACATGACATTGTGTATTACTACGGAAATTACATCAATCAGTTCGAAAATTCTATTCATACCTTGGAATCCGGGTTACGGATTAATTGTTTGGGTTAACCTTTTACAGATGGTGTACCATACCCATGTGACCCGTAATTGCATTGTCATTGGAGTCCGCCCACATCGTGTTGTAAAACGTTTGCAGTGTTTATGATTTACAGTTGTCTTCTCTATCTCATGCCCAGCAGATTACCTTATCCTGTATGATGGTTTTTTTTTTTCCGGCTTTGGCTTTAATGCCCTGCTCTGCCATGGTACATGGCACGAGCAGGGTCTACCCACTGCAGTTTATGCTCCTCAACCCTAACGTTGCATCGACAGAGGAGGATTAGAGTGAAGATCCAACAGTCTGGTTTAACTCAGGTCAGAATCAAGCTAGCTCTTGGTTGCTTTATCGCATTTTCCATTTTCTTTCACGAGCTTCCGCTCTGTATTTCTCCATGCTCTCTGCGTTACCGGTGTTACCATCAACCCAAGGCCGAGGACTCGATCCATGGTCTCAGTTACAGGGTTATAGTTTCTCTTAAACTGCTGATTCCGGGTGAGGGCAGGGTAACCTTGTTTTATTATTTGACCCTATGTTCTGTTATTTGTTTTCATCGTTTTCATTTCTTATTGCTAATTGCAAATGTGGTGCCTCTACAGGTTCATCTCCCGAGGACTCGGGAATTACCTGGCAAGGCAGTGTGATGAACTTCCAACAAGATTTCCTCGCTCGATATGATCCGGGTAAGAAGCTTCCACTGTTTTCTGGTTGTCCGGATCTGGGTGGTTCGACTCTTGATGAGATGTTGTCTCTTAGGCTCATAATCTTCATTGTTGGTTGTATGGGAAGTCGCAAGGCTACATAGTCCAGCACTGTTTGCCTCGTACTTCTTTGTTAAATTCAAGGGTTTGCCTGTCATTTAGAACTGTAGAGTCTAAATACCCTTTGAGGAATTTGTAGTTTGGAATTCCTAGTTTTCATTATAAGCATGATATCGATATAGACCTTGCTTTTCCCTTCAGGAAAAGGGTTAGGTCTGGTTTCACCAGTTGTCAGGCTTGAGCGGACTGCTCCTACTGTCAGTATGTTTTGTTGTTCTGCTTGCCCGAAATGTTAAAATATTTAAGATTACACTATGTTTTGTAATTGAAAGGTTTCCTATCTTAGGCGTGCATTCAAGGATTTTCGCTTGTCTAATTTATCTCTATGCTTACTATGGTGCATAATGTTTTACTAAGTTTTTATTTCTATTAAGTTTGTAATTCGGTTATGGATGTATACAAAGTAATTGAAATTAGGGAAAAAAGGTGATGAATGGGTTCGTGGGTAAAGAATTCCATCATACATTCATACTCTTAGTCATCTTATTTATTGCTCTGCATACAGAGCTGCTATGACCAAGTTGGATAGGTTCTAAGCAGGTAAAATGCCAATTTCAGACCATTATATACTATTGTTTTCGAATGTTATAGTTATTGTTACATGGTTATATAATTACTGGTGGCCAGAAACCGACGAGATGTCTGGAGGAAGGCACAGAAGACTTTATAGTGAAACCTGTGAAGGTATCAGATTTAGGGCGACTGAGGAATTATATGGATAGTGTCAGAGACCCAGCTATTCACCTATGGTAAAACATATAAATAAAAAAAATCATTTACATTACATTGTGTATTACTACGGAAATGACATCAATCAATTCGACAATTCTATTCATACTTAGAATCCGAGTTACGGATTAATTATCTGGGATAACCTTTTACAAATGGTGTACAATACCCATGTGACCCGCAATTGCATCGTCATTGGAGTTCACCCACATCGTATTGTTTTAGGTTTGCAGTGTTTATGATTTACAGTTGCTTTCTCTATTTCATGCCCAGCAGATTACCTTATCCTGTATGAGGAATTTGTTTTTTCGGTTTTCGCTTTCGTGCCCTACTTTGCCATGGTACGTGGCACGAGCGGGGTCTACCCACTGTAGTTTATGCTCCTTGACCCTAACGTTGCATCGACAGAGGAGGATTAGTGTGAAGATCCAACGGTCCCGTTTAACTCAGGTCAGAATCAAGCTAGCTCTCAGTTGCTTTATCGCATTTTCCATTTTCTTTGCCACGCTTCCGCTCTGTCTTTATCCATGTTCTCTGCGGTGTCGGTGTTACTGTCAGCACAATGCCAAGGACTCAATGCATGGTATTAGTTACAGGGTTATAGTTTCTCTTCTGCTGCGGATTCCGGGTGAGGGAAAGGTAATCCTGTTTTATTATTTGACCCTATGTTCTGTTATTTGTTTTCATCATTTTCATTTCTTATAATTGCAAATGTGGTGTCTCTACAGGTTCATCTCCAGAGGACCAGAGAATTACCTGTCAAGGCAGTGTGATGAACTTCCAACCAGATTTCCTTGCCCGGTATGATTCAGATAAGAAGCTTCCACTGTTTTCTGGTTGTCCGGATCTGGGTGGTTCAACTCTTGATGAGATGTTGTCTCTTAGGCTCAATATCTTCATTGTTGGTTGTATGGGAAGTCGCAAGGCTGGACAATCCAACGATGTTTGCCTGGTACTCCTCTGTTAAATTCAAGAGTTTTTCTGTCGTTTAGAACTGTAGAGTCTAAATACCCTTTCAACAATTTTTAGTCTGGAAATCTTAGTTTTCATTATAAGCACAATATCGATTTAGACCTTGCTTTCCCCTTCAGGAAAACGGTTAGGTCTAGTTCACTGGTTGTCAGGCTTGAGCGGTCTACTCCTCCTGTCGCTAGGTTTTGCTGTTGTGCTTGCCCGAAATGTTAAAATATTTAACATTACACTCTGTTTTGTAAACGCACGGTTTCCTATCTTAGGCGTGCATTCAAGGTTTTTCGTTTGTAAAATTTATCTCTATTCTTACTCTAGTGCATAATGTTTTCTTAAGTTTGTAATTATGTTATGGATGTATAAAAGCTAATTGAAATTAAGGAAAAAATGTGATGAATGGGTTCGTGGGTAAAGAATTCCATCATACATTCATACTCTTAGTCATCTTGTTTATTGCTCTACATACAGAGCTACTATGACCAAGTTGGATAGGTTCTAAGCAGGTAAAATGCCAATTTCAGACCATTATATACTGCTTTTTTTGAATGTAATAGTTATTGTTACATGGTTATATAATTAGTGGTGGCTAGAAACCGACGAGATGTCCGGACAAAGGCGCAGAAGACTTTATAGTGAAACCTGTGAAGGTCTCAAATGTAGGGCGACTGAGGAATTATATGGATAGTGTCAGAGACACAGCTATTCACCTATGGTAAAACATATATTAAAAAAAAAAAAAAAATTCATTTACATTACATTGTGTATTACTACAGAAATGACATCAATCAGTTCGACAATTCTATTCATACCTTGGAATCTGGGTTACGGATTAATTGTCTGGGTTAACCTTTTACGGATGGTGTACCATACCTATGTGACCCGTAATTGCATCGTCATTGGAGTTCACCCACATCGTATTGTTTTACGTTTGCAGTGTTTATGATTTACAGTTGTCTTCTCTATCTCATGCCCAACAAATTACCTTATCATGTATGAATTTTTTTTATTTTTTTTTTTTTTTGGTTTTGGCTTTAATGCCCTTCTCTGCCATGGTATGTGGCACGAGCAGGGTCTACCCACTGTATTTTATGCTCCTCGACCCTAACGTTGCAACGACAGAGGAGGATTAGTGTGAAGATCCAACGGTCCGGTTTAACTCAAGTCAGAATCAAGCTAGCTCTCGGTTACTTTATCGCATTTTCCATTTTCATGCATGGGCTTCCGCTCTGTCTTTCTCCATTCTCTCTACGGTGCCGGTGTTACCGTTAGCCCAGGGCCAAGGACTCAATGCATGGTCTCAATTACAGGGTTATAGTTTCTCTTCCGCTGCGGATTCCGGGAGAGGGCAGGGTAACCCTGTTTTATTATTTGACCCTATGTTCTGTTATTTGTTTTCATCGTTTTCATTTCATATTGCTAATTGCAAATGTGGTGTCTCTACAGGTTCATCTCCAGAGGACCCGGGAAATACCTGTCAAGGTATTGTGATGAACTTCCAACCAAATTTCCTCGCTCGGTATGATCCGGGTAAGTAGCTTCCATTGTTTTCTGGTTGTCCAAATCTGGGTGGTTCGACTCTTGATGAGATTTTGTCTCTTAGGCTCATAATCTTCATTGTTGGCTGTATGGGAAGTCGCAAGGCTAGACATTCCAACTTTGTTTGCCTAGTACTCCTCTGTTAAATTTAAGGGTTTGTCTGTCGTTTAGAACTGTAGAGTCTAAATACCCTTTGAGGAGTTTGTAGTCTGGAATTCTTAGTTTTAAATATAAGCACGATATCATTATAGACCTTGCTTTTACCTTCAGGAAAACGGTTAGGTCTGGTTCCGCCAGTTGTCAGTCTTGTGCAGACTACTCCTCCTGTCACTAGGTTGTGCTATTCTGCATGCCCATAATGCTAAAATATTTAAGATTACACTATGTTTTGTAACTGCAGGGTTTCCTATCTTAGGCATGCATTCAAGGTTTTTCGCCTGTATAATTTATCTCTATGCTTACTCTGGTGCATAATGTTTTCTTAAGTTTGTAATTTTGTTAAGTTTGTAATTCTGTTATGGATGTATAAAAACTAATTGAAATTAAGGAAAAAAGGTGATGAATGGGTTCGTGGGTAAAGAATTCCATCATACATTCATACTCTTCGGCATCTTATTTATTGCTCTGCATACATAGCTGCTATGACCAAGTTGGATAGGTTCTAAGCAGGTAAAATGCCAATTTCAAACCATTATATACTGTTGTTTTCAAATGTTATAGTTATTGTTAAATGGTTATATAATTAGTGGTGGCTGGAAACTGATGAGATGTCTGGACGAAGGCGCAGAAGACTTTATAGTGAAACCTATGAAGGTCTCAAATGTAGGGCGACTGAGGAATTATATGGATAGTGTCAGAGACCCAGCTATTCACCTATGGTAAAACATATAAATAAATAAAAAATCATTTACATTACATTGTGTATTACTACGGAAATGACATCAATCAGTTCGACAATTCTATTCATACCTTGGAGTTCGGGTTACGGATTAATTGTCTCAGTTAACCTTTTACGGATGGTGTACCATACCCATGTGACCTGTAATTGCATCGTCATTGGAGTTTGCCCACATCGTGTTGTTTTACATTTCCAATGTTTATCATTTACAGTTGTGTTCTCTATCTCCCACCCAGCAGATTACCTTATCCTGTATGATGATTTTTTTTCTAGTTTTGGCTTTAATGCCCTGCTTTGCCATGGTACGTGGCACGAGCAGTGTCTACCCACTACAGTTTATGCTCCTTAACCATAACGTTACATTGATGGTGGAGGATTAGTGTGAAGATCCAACGGTTCGGTTTAACTCAGGTCAGAATCAAGCTAGCTCTCAGTTGCTTTATCGCATTTTCCATTTTCATTCCCAGGCTTCCGCTTTTTCTTTCTCCATGCTCTCTCTGGTGCCAGTGTTACCGTCAGCCCAGGGCTGAGGACTCGATGCATGGTCTCAGTTACAGGGTTATAGTCTCTCTGTCGTTGCGGATTCTGAGTGAGGGCTGTTGAGAATGCAACAAGATGATGGAGCTTAGTGGAAAGGATTCACCTTCAATAAGTGGGCCCGCAGGCAAATTACGGCGGAAAGTCTATTTTTAGACATATGGATCATGGTCTATGAGTTGCAGTATGTTGCTTATGGATGATTGGTCATGTTGGGAGAAATAGATGGAATTCTATTTCTGGTTCACAGCAGGAGTGATCAAAGTCTATTTTTAGACTGCTAGGCTAAAAATAGAAAAGTCAAATATTATTAGCCCTTATTAATATTTGGACTATAAACTTTATCTTATTCTCTTGGAGCACTTTAGTTCGAGCTACGGATGTGGCACATGCAGCCGTCAGAAGGAAATACACTTTCTTTGTGGGTGAGTTGAGTTATTGCATGGTTGACTTCAGTTAGAACTCATGCATGTGAGTTATGTGGAGTTGGATGTGGAGTTGATGGAGTTGTGTTCAGTTGAACTAGTTGTATTCAGTATAACTAGAGAATACACTAGTGATGAGTTGTGTGAATTGATTGCTAATTAATTCACTAATTATTAACTCATAAAGTAACTGAAGAATGCATCAGTTAACTCAGTGCATGGACAGTTCAACAGAGACAGGTGTTAGAAGTAAGTGAAAGGGTGAGTTGTGACTATCAGTTGTGCATGAGGATTTGCACAAGCATGGATTGAGTTATGCCAATGAGTATTGCGCAGTATTTTCCCAGTAGAATAGCCTATGCTCACGTGATTTCCAGTGTGAGTGATTCTCAGCAGGTATTTTGCAGTGGAGGCAGGCAAAGCAGCAGAGGAGATTTGAACTTGTGACTTGTTCGGATCTGAGCTAGTTTTGTGTGTAACAGGTGGAGATAGTGCTGGATACTTGCGAGGAGTATTGTACTATGTATTGTTACATGTTCTCAATCATTAATATATAGATAGTGTGGGGTTTTCAGATGTAAGCTTTCCCCGGGTTACATATTGTGTTAATGTGTGCATGCTATTGATGTTTCATTGTTTTTGATCCTACCAAATTGATGATCAACGTAGAGGAGCTTATGTATTGTGCATGTATTCCGCAATAGTGCATGATCAAGATAATATATGTTCAATATGTGTTTATTATTCAAAATTTCTACATGGTATCGGAGATGTTGATCATCAGATCTACTATTTAGAAAGTGCTTACGATTTATTTCTTCAGGCAGAGTCTGTAATCGGGCCAGGTAGCCTCTAGATTCATCCTTCCTTTGGAAGGTGAGATATCCAGTAAAAGCCCATACAATCAATCTCTGTATGAGAAATATTTGTTCTCATGAATTCTAGATCAGAGGCGGTTGAGTTTAGAGCTGGTGGAATTCGAATTTGCAGCAGTGTTTTCTTGGTATCAATGTGGCAATGTCTTTCAACGGATTGCGATTGGAGTATGCTCTTGAGGGCAGCTCGAACTATATTGCATGGAAGGACAGGATGGAGACAGTGTTAGATGATAACGGGTTGAAGGAGTTCATAGAGGCTGATGTCCCAAAGCCTACTGATGCTGCGCAAGTTGATGCTTGGCAAAAGAAGACAACAAAGTGTCGAAGGATTCTGTTGGAGGGCATGAAGGATCACATTGTGTCCAGCCTGCATGGTAAGACTTCTCCATACTCGATGTGGAAAGCCTTAACAAATCTATTCCAAAGCAAGAGCGACCAGAGCAAGTTGGCGCTCAAAGATAAACTCAGAAATATCAAAATGTGATAAGGGAGACAATATGCCCAAGTATCTCACGAAGTTCACTCAGTGCAGAGATGAGTTGGGAAGTGTGGGGGTGACTGTCGATGATGAGGACTTGGTGAGCTTGGCTCTCCTTGGTCTTCCGAAGAGTTGGCATTCCTATCAGGACTCTGCCAATGGTCGGGAGAAATTGCCAGGATGGGAGAGACTATGGTCAGATCTTGTATAGGAGGAGATCAGGCGGAATACCAGGGACAGATCTTCATCAAAGGGAATTGATGAAGAAAATTGCACTTTGGCTGCTAAAGCAAAGAAGGGGAAGAGCAAGAAAGCTTCTCAGTCTAGTGCGAAAGGCAAGAAGCAGGACATGTCCAAGGTGAAGTGTTTTCACTGTCACCAGCACGGACACTATGCCACTAATTGTCCGCAGAAGAAGAAGAACAAGAAAGCTGCTGGATCTGCAGCAGGAGAGGCTCTAGCCTCGCAATTTAAGCTTGATTTTTCATTGATCACATGCTTGGTTTCAAGTGTGATGGGATCGGTGTGGTTCTTGGACAGTGGTGCGTCTTTTCACATGACAGGAGATCGAGATTTGTTTTATGATCTAGAGGAGAAAGATCTTGGAGTGCACATCGAGATGGGTGATGATGGTAGATACAGTGCGATCAGTATCGATACCATTTCCTTTGAGAGGGAGTCTGGTAAACCCTTCGTATTGAAGGAAGTGATGCATGTTCCAGGATTGAAGAAGAATCTTATCTCTGTGGCGATGTTAGAAGACAAGGGATATGATGTTGTTTTCAGCGAGGGAAAGGCTTTCCTGCGCAGCAAGACAACTGGAGAAACCCGGAAGATAGGGGTTCGAGTGAGGAACCTTTATCAGTTGCATGTAGATGGATGTGCAGCAATGGCATGCATGGCAAAAGGATTGGTGAGCTAGGATGATGGCGAGCTATGGCACAGGAGATTGGGTCACCTTCACCATGGAGCCTTGAAGATACTGCAGCAGATCAATACAGGGCTTCCTAAAGGCACTCTTGCGCAGTCAGATCAGTGCAAGGGGTGTACTTTAGGAAAGTTTGTGAAAGCCACCTTTCACGAGAAGGATAGTCGCGCCACGACGATCCTTAAGAGAATTCGCACAGACGTGTGTGGACCTTTCTCAGTAGCTTCAACATCAAAACACATGTATTATGTGATTTTTGTTGATGATTTCTCTCGTAAGTACTAGATCTTCTTCATGCAGAAGAAGAGCGAGACATACTCCAAGTTCTATGAGTTCAAAGCACTGGTCGAGAAGGAGGCAGAGAAGAAGGTGAAGGCTCTTAGGAGCGATAATGGTGGTGAATACATCTCTGACGAGTTCAAGGATTTCTGTAAAGCAGAAGGGATTCGAAGAAATCTCATAGCTCCCCATAACCCACAGCAGAACGGGGTTGCTGAGCGGAAGAATAGAACGATCGTGGGTGTTGCACGGGCGATGTTGCATGATCATGACCTACCCCTTCACTTGTGGGTGGAAGCATGCAATACTGAAGTATATGTGCAGAACCGTTGTCCTCATAGGATACTTGGCATGAGTACACCCGAGGAAGCTTATTCTAGTAAGAGGCCTGATATTTCTCATTTGAGGGTGCTAACGTTTACATGCATGTGATGAAGGATGCCAGGAAGAAGTTGGAGCCAACCGCAGAGGTTGGGCTATTTGTGGGGTACACTGATATGCCCCACAACTATCGTGTGCATTTGCTAGACAGTGGTAAGACTGTTGTGCGACGGGATATAAAATTTTAGGAGGACAAAGCCATGAAGTGTTCGCTTGAGAGGGAGCTACACTTGCATGTAGATGAGGAGCTATTAGTTCCTAAGTATGAGCTTCAGGATGTGGATCAGCCACAGGACGAGGTCCATGGAGTGGAAGAGACCACTCATGCAGCACCAACCATCAAAGGGCGAAAGCACTTGACAGAAGCTGAGCGACTGGCTGAAGATGCAGAGAAAGTTGTAGGACCACCTACAGCCCAACGCAGGCAGAGACAATCACCTGATCGATACACTGGATACATGGCTCTTGTGAGAAAATTTGTTGTGACTGAGCTATCCTCTTTTGAGGAAGCTGTGGAGGATCCCGCATGGGTAGATGCCATGGTGGAAGAGTATGATTCGATTGTCAGAAACAGTGCATGGGAGATTGTTCCTAGACCGGAAGGAAAATCAATGGTGGGTTCGAGATGGATCTACAAAGTTAAGCAGGCAGCTGATGGGAGTGTGGAGAAGTACAAGGCAAGTTTTGTTGCTCAAGGCTTTTCACAGATAGAGGGGATCAATTATGAGGAGACCTTTGCACCTGTCGCAAGGTATTCTTCCATACAGACGATTCTTGCTCTCTCAGCGCAGATGGGGTGGCACATTCATCAGATGGATGTGAAGACTGAGTTCCTCATCGGAGTCATTGAGGAGGAGGTGTACATTGAGCAGCCCGAAGGTTTTGAGATCTTCAGCAGCGAGTCGCATGTGTGCAGGCTCAAGAGAGCGTTGTATGGGTTGAAACAAGCACCACGTGCTTGGTACACACAGATAGACAACTATTTCACGGACTTGGATTCTCCAAGAGTGAGGCGGATCCTAACGTATACCAGATTATGGTGGAGGGTAAGTTGCTTATCATTGTACTTTATGTAGATGATTTGATTCTAACGGGTGATGAGCTGTTGATACTTTCATGCAAGGATGATCTTGCTAAGGAGTTTGAAATGAAGGACTTGGGCCTCCTTCATTATTTCCTGGGATTGGAAATCTGGAAGCATAGTGATGGACTATTTGTTTCTCAAGGTAAGTATGCTCGGGCGATACTGGAGAAGTTCAACATGCATGGCTGCAAGCCTGTTGATACTCCTCTTCCTGGAGGTTGGAGGAAGGAGGATGCCACTTCAGCAGAAGAAGTGGATGCCACTGTTTATCGACAATTGGTGGGGTCGCTTATGTATCTGGTCAATACACGACCCGATATATGCTATGTTGTTAACCAACTTTCACAAGCTATGGTTAAGCCAACCAAGCTCTTCTGGAAGGCAGGCAAGCATGTATTGCGTTATTTTAGAGGCACATCGGGATATGGATTATGGTACAGACAGGAGGATGAGGTGAAGCTATGTGGCTTCACGGATGCAGATTGGGTAGGGAGCCCAACGGACAGAAAGAGCACATCAGGAGGGGTCTTTAGTATCGGGTCGACAGCAGTTTCTTGGTATAGCAGGAATCAGAGATCCATGGCACTTAGTTCAGTAGAGGCCGAGTATATGCCAGCAAGTTTGGCTGCATGCGAGGCTATATGGATGAGGAAGATCCTGGTTGGTTTGTTCGGTTCTCACTTGGAGCCTACTATGATTTACTGTGATAACCAGAGTTGCATTAAACTCTTGGCTAATACTGTATTTCATGATAGATCTAAGAACATTGACATCAGGTACCATGATATCAGAGATTGTGTGCAGCGGAGAATCATGTTACCCTTATACATTCCAATGGAGGATCGGGATGCTGATATCTTGACGAAGGCGCTCACCAGGAGCAAATTCGAATACCACTGAGGCAGGATAGGGGTTGCTAATAATCCATATCTTGTTGAGAGGGAGTGTTGAGAATGCAACAAGATGATGGAGCATCGTGGAAAGGAGTCGCCTTCACTAAGTGGGCCCGCAGGAAAATTATGGCGCAAAGTCTATTTTTAGACTATGTCTATTTTTAGACACATGGATCATGGTCTATGAGTTGTAGTATGCTGTTTATGGATGATTGGTCATGTTGGAAAAAATAGATGGACTTCTATTTCTGGTTCACAGCAGCATTGATCAATGTCTATTTTTAGACTGCCAGGCTAAAAATAGAAAAGTCAAATATTATTAGTCCTTAGTAATATTTGGACTATAAACTTTATCTTATTCTCTTGGAGCACTTTAGTTCGAGCTACGGATGTGGCACATGCAGCTGTCAGAAGGAAATATGCTTTCTCTGTGGGTCAATTGAGTTATTGCATGGTTGACTTCAGTTAGAACTCATGCATGTGAGTTCTGTGGAGTTGGATGTGGAGTTGATGGAGTTGTGTTCAGTTGAACTAGTTGTATTCAGTCTAACTAGAGAATACACTAGTGATGAGTTGTGTGAATTGATTGCTAATTAATTCACTAATTATTAACTCATAAAGTAACTGAAGAATACATCAGTTAACTCATTGCATGGACAGTTCAACAGAGACAGGTGTTAGAGGTAAGTGAAAGGGTGAGTTGTGACTATCAGTTGTGCATGAGGATTTGCACAAGCATGGATTGAGTTATGCCAATGAGTATTGAGCAATATTTGCCCAGTAGAATAGCATGTGCTCACGTGATTTCTAGTGTGAGTGATTCTCAGCAGGTATTGTGCAGTGGAGGCAGGCAAAGCAGCTGAGGAGATTTGAACCTGTGACTTGTTCGGATCTGAGCTAGTTTTGTGTGTAACAGGTGGAGATAGTGCTGGATACTTGCGAGGAGTATTGTACTATTTATTGTTACATGTTCTCAATCATTAATATACAGATAGTGTGGGGTTTTCAGCTGTAAGCTTTCCCCGGGTTACATACTGTGTTAATGTGTGCATGCTATTGATGTTTCATTGTTTTTGATGCTGCTAAATTGATAGTCAACGTAGAGGAGCTTATGTATTGTGCATGTATTCCGCAATAGTGCATGATCAGGATAATCTTTGTTGAATATGTGTTTATTATTCAAAATTTCTACATGGTATCGGAGCTGTTGATCATCAGATCTACTATTCAGAAAGTGTTTACAATTTATTTCTTCAAGTAGAGTCGGTCCAGGTAGCCTCTGGATTCATCCTTCCTTTGGAAGGTGAGATATCCGATAAAAGCCCATACAGTCAATCTCTGTACGAGAAATACTTTGTTCTTGCGAATTCTAGATCAGAGGCGGTTGAGTTTGGAGCTGGTGGAATTCAAATTTGCAGCAGTGTTTTCTTGGTATCAACGTGGCAATGTCTTTCAACGGATTGCGATTGGAGTATGCTCTTGAGGGCAGCTTGAACTATATTGCATGGAAGGACAGGATGGAGGCAGTGTTAGATGATAACGAGCTGAAGGAGTTCATAGAGGCTGATGTCCCAAAGCCTACTGATGCTGCGCAGGTTGATGCTTGGAAAAATAAGACAACAAAGTGTCGAAGGATTCTGTTGGAGGGCGTGAAGGATCACATTGTGTCCAGCCTGCATGGTAAGACTTCTCCATACTTGATGTGGAAAGCTTTGACAGATCTATTCCAAAGCAAGAGCGATCAGAGGAAGTTGGCGCTCAAAGATAAACTCAGAAACATCAAATGTGAGAAGGGAGACAGTATGCCCAAGTATCTCACGAAGTTCACTCAGTGTAGAGATGAGCTGGGAAGTGTGGGGGTGACTGTCGATGATGAGGACTTGGTGAGCTTGGCTCTCCTTGGTCTTCCAAAGAGTTGGCATTCCTATCAGGACTCTGTTAATGGTCGGGAGAAATTGCCAGGATGGGAGAGACTATGGTTAGATCTTGTGCAGGAGGAGATCAGGCGGAATACCAGGGATGGATCTTCATCAAAGGGAATTGATGAAGAAAATTGCGCTTTGGCTGCCAAAGCAAAGAAGGGGAAGAGCAAGAAAGCTTCTCAGTCTGGTGCGAAAGGCAAGAAGCAGGACATGTCCAAGGTGAAGTGTTTTCACTGTCACCAGCACGGACAATATGCCACTAATTGTCTGCAGAAGAAGAAGAAAAAGCAAGCTGCTGGATCTGCAGCAGGAGAGGCTATAGCCTCGCAGTTTGAGCTTGATTTTTCATTGATCACATGCTTGGTTTCAAATGTGATGGGATCGGTGTGGTTCTTGGAAAGTGGTGCGTCTTGTCACATCACAAGAGATCGAGATTTGTTTTCTGATCTGGAGGAGAAAGATCTTGGAGTGCACATCGAGATGGGCGACGATGGTAGATACAGTGCGACTGGTATCAGTACCATTTCCTTTGAGAGGGAGTCTGGTAAACCCTTTGTATTGAAGGAAGTGATGCATGTTCCAGGATTAAAGAAGAATCTTATCTCTATGGCGATGTTAGAAGACAAGGGATATGATGTTGTTTTC
Source organism: Pinus tabuliformis (assembly GCA_031772625.1). Taxonomy (NCBI): domain Eukaryota; kingdom Viridiplantae; phylum Streptophyta; class Pinopsida; order Pinales; family Pinaceae; genus Pinus; species Pinus tabuliformis. The sequence goes on from CM062807.1 coordinate 839,544,827, forward strand.
AGCGATGGAAAGGCTTTCCTACACAGCAAGACAACTGGAGAAACCCGGAAGATAGGGGTTCGAGTGAGGAACCTTTATCAGTTGCATGTAGATGGATGCGCAGCAATGGCATGCAAGGCAGAAGGATTGGTGAGCTGAGATGATGGCGAGTTGTGGCACAGGAGATTGGGTCACCTTCACCATGGAGCCTTGAAGATACTGCAGGAGATCACTACAGGGCTTCCTAAAGGAACTCTTGCGCAGTCAGATCAGTGCAAGGGGTGTACTTTAGGAAAGTTTGTGAAGGCCACCTTTCACGAGAAGGATAGTCGCGCCACGACTATTGTTGAGAGAATTCACACAGATGTGTGTGGCCCTTTCTCAGTAGCTTCGATAGCAAAACACAGGTATTATGTGATTTTTCTTGATGATTTCTCTCATAAGTGTTGGATCTTCTTCATGCAGAAGAAGAGCGAGACATACTCAAAGTTCTGTGAGTTCAAAGCACTGGTCGAGAAGGAGTCCGGGAAGAAGGTGAAGGCTCTTAGGAGTGATAATGGTGGTGAATGCATCTCTGATGAGTTCAAGGATTTATGTAAAGCAGAAGGGATTCGAAGAGAGCTCATAGCTCCCCATAACCCACAGCAGAACGGGGTTGCTGAGCGGAAGAACAGAACGATCGTGGGTGTTGCACGGGCGATGTTGCGTGATCACGGCCTACCCCTTCACTTGTGGACAGAAGCATGCAATACTACAGTATATGTGCAAAACTGTTGTCCTCACAGGATACTTGGCATGAGTACACCCGAGGAAGCTTATTCTGGTAAGAGGCCTGATATTTCTCATTTGAGGATTTTTGGTGCTAACGTTTACATGCATGTGATGAAGGATGCCGGGAAGAAGTTGGAGCTGACCGCAGAGGTTGGGATATTTGTGGGGTACACTAATATGCCCCACAACTATCGTGTGTATTTGCCAGATAGTGGTAAGACTGTTGTGTGACGGGATATAAAATTTCAGGAGGAGAAAGCCATGAAGTGTTCGCTTGAGAGGGAGCTACACTTGCATGCAGATGAGGAGCTATTAGTTCCTAAGGATGAGCTTCAGGACGTGGATCAGCCACAGGACGAGGTTCATGGAGTGGAAGAGACCACTCATGCAACGCCAACCATCAGAGGGCGAAAGGGCTTGATAGAAGCTGAGCGACTGGCTGAAGACGCAGAGAAAGTTGTAGGACCACCTACAGCCCAACGCAGGCAGAGACAGTCACCTGATCGGTACACTGGATACATGGCTCTTGTGAGCAAATGTGTTGTGACTGAGCCATCCTCTTTCGAGGAAGCTGTGGAGGATCCCGCATGGGTAGATGCCATGGTGGAAGAGTATGATTCGATTGTCAGAAACAGTGCATGGGAGATTGTTCCTAGACCGGAAGGAAAATCAGTGGTGGGTTCGAGATAGATCTACAAAGTTAAGCAGGCAGCTGACGAGAGTGTGGAGAAGTACAAGGCAAGCTTTGTTGCTCGAGGCTTTTCACAGATAGAGGGAGGATCGATTATGAGGAGACCTTTGCACCTGTCGCAAGGTATTCTTCCATACGGACGATTCTTTCTCTCTCAGCACAGATGGGGTGGCACATTCATCAGATGGATGTGAAGACTGTGTTCCTCAACAGAGTCATTGAGGAGGAGGTGTACATTGAGCAGCCTGAAGGTTTTGAGATCTTCAGCAGCGAGTCGCATGTGTGCAGGCTCAAGAGAGCACTGTATGGGTTGAAACAAGTACCACGTGCTTGGCACACACGGATAGACAACGATTTCACAGGACTTGGATTCTCCAAGAGTGAGGCGGATCCTAACCTATACCAAATTGTGTTGGAGGGTAAGTTTCTTATCATTGTACTTTATGTAGATGATTTGATTCTAACGGGTGATGAGTTGTTGATACTTTCAAGCAAGGATGATCTTGCTAAGGAGTTTGAAATGAAGGACTTGGGCCTCCTTCATTATTTCCTGGGATTGGAAATCTAGCAGCGCAGTGATGTACTATTTGTTTCTCAGGGTAAGTATGCTCGAGAGATACTGGAGAAGTTCAACATGCACGGCTGTAAGCCTGTTGATACTCCTCTTCCTGGAGGTTGGAGGAAGGAGGATGCCACTTCAACAGAAGAAGTGGATTCCACTGTTTATCGACAGTTGGTGGGGTTGCTTATGTATCTGGTCAATACACGACCCGATATATGCTATGCTGTTAACCAACTTTCACAAGCTATGGTTAAGCCAACCAAGCTCTTCTGGAAGGCAGGCAAGCATGTATTGCGTTATTTGAGAGGCACATCGAGATATGGATTATGGTACAGACAGGAGGATGAGGTGAAGCTATGTGACTTCATGGATGCAGATTGGGCAGGGAGCCCAACGGTTAGAAAGAGCACATCAGGAGGGGTCTTCAATATCGCGTCGACAGAAGTTTCTTGGTACAGCAGGAAGCAGAGATCCGTGGCACTCAGTTCAGCAGAGGCCGAGTACATGGCAGCAAGTTTGGCTACATGCGAGGCTATATGGATGAGGAAGATCCTGGTCGGTTTGTTTGGTTCTCACTTGGAGCCTACTGTGATTTACTGTGATAACCAAAGTTGCAATAAACTCTCACCTAATCCTGTATTTCATGATAGATCTAAGCACATTGACATCAGGTACCATCATAACAGAGATTGTGTGCAGCGGAGAATCATGTTACTTTCATACATTCCAACGAAGGATCAGGATGCTGATATCTTGACGAAGGTGCTCACCAGGAGAAAATTCGAATACCACCGAGGCGGGATAGGGGTTGCTGATAATCCATATCTTGTTGAGAGGGAGTGTTGAGAATGCAACAATATGATGGAGCTTAGTGGAAAGGAGTCGCCTTCACTAAGTGGGCCCGCAGGCAAATTATGGCGCAAAGTCTATTTTTAGACTATGTCTATTTTAGACATATGGATCATGGTCTATGAGTTGCAGTATGCCGTTTATGGATGATTGGTCATGTTGGGAAAAATAGATGGATTTCTATTTCTGGTTCACAGAAGGAGTGATCAAAGTCAAAATAGAAAAGTCAAATATTATTAGCCCTTAGTAATATTTGGACTATAAACTTTATCTTATTCTCTTTGAGAACTTCAGTTCGAGCTACGGATGTGGCACATGCAGCTGTCAGAAGGAAATACGCTTTCTTTGTGGGTCAGTTGAGTTATTGCATGGTTGACTTCAGTTAGAACTCATGCATGTGAGTTCTGTGGAGTTGGATGTGGAGTTGATGGAGTTGCGTTCAGTTGAACTAGTTGTATTCAGTCTAACTAGAGAATACACTAGTGATGAGTTGTGTGAATTGATTGTTAATTAATTCACTAATTATTAACTCATAAAGTAACTGAAGAATACATCAGTTAACTCAGTGCATGGACAGTTCAACAGAGACAGGTGTTAGAGGTAAGTGAAAGGGTGAGTTGTGACTATCAGTTGTGCATGAGGATTTGCACAAGCATGGATTGAGTTATGCCAATGAGTATTGTGCAGTATTTGCCCAGTAGAATAGCCTGTGCTCACGTGATTTCCAGTGTGAGTGATTCTCAGCAGGTATTGTGCAGTGGAGGCAGGCAAAGCAGCGGAGGAGATTTGAACCTGTGACTTGTTCGGATCTGAGCTAGTTTTGTGTGTAACAGGTGGAGATAGTGCTGGATACTTGTGAGGAGTATTGTACTATGTATTGTTACATGTTCTCAATCATTAATATATAGATAGTGTGGGGTTTTCAGCTGTAATCTTTCCCCGGGTTACATATTGTGTTAATGTGTGCATGCTATTGATGTTTCATTGTTTTTTATGCTGCCAAATTGATGATCAACGTAGAGGAGCTTATGTATTGTGCATGTATTCCGCAATAGTGCATGATCAGGATAATCTTTGTTGAATATGTGTTTATTATTCAAAATTTCTACATGGTATCGGAGCTGTTGATCATCGGATCTACAATTCAGAAAGTGTTTACAATTTATTTCTTCAAGCAGAGTCTGTAATTGGGCCAGGTATCCTTTGGATTCATCCTTCCTTCGGAAGGTGAGATATCCGGTAAAAGCCCATACAGTCAATCTCTATACGAGAAATACTTTGTTCTCACGAATTCTAGATCAGAGGCGGTTAAGTCTGGAGCTGGTGGAATTCGAATTTGCAGCAGTGTTTTCTTGGTATCAACGTGGCAATGTCTTTCAACAGATTGCGATTGGAGTATGCTCTTGAGGGGACTCGAACTATATTGCATGGAAGGACAGGATGGAGGCAGTGTTAGATGATAACGGGTTGAAGGAGTTCATAAAGGTTGATGTCCCAAAGCCTACTGATGCTGCACATGTTGATGCTTGGCAAAAGAAGACAACAAAGTGTCGAAGGATTCTGTTGGAGGGCGTGAAGGATCACATTGTGTCCAGCCTGCATGGTAAGACTTCTCCATACTTGATGTGGAAAGCCTTGACAGATCTATTCCAAAGCAAGAGCGATCCGAGGAAGCTGGCACTCAAAGATAAACTCATAAACATCAAATGTGAGAAGGGAGACAGTATGCCCAAGCATCTCACAAAGTTCACTCAGTGCAGAGATGAGCTGGAAAGTGTGGGGGTGACTGTCGATGATGAGGACTTGCTGAGCTTGGCTCTCCTTGGTCTTCCGAAGAGTTGGCATTCCTAACAGGACTCTGTCAATGGTCAGGAGAGATTGCCAGGATGGGAGAGACTATGGTCAAGTCTTGTGCAGGAGGAGATTAGGCGGAATACCAGGGACGGATCTTCATCAAAGGGAATTGATGAAGAAAATTGCGCTTTGGCTGCCAAAGCAAAGAAGGGGAAGAGCAAAAAATCTTCTCAGTCTGGTGCGAAAGGCAAGAAGCAGGACATGTCCAAGGTGAAATGTTTTCACTGTCACCAACACAGACACTATGCCACTAATTGTCCGCAGAAGAAGAAGAACAAGCAAGTTGCTGGATCTGCAGCAGGAGAGGCTCTAGGCTCACAATTTGAGCTTGATTTTTCATTGATCGCATGCTTGGTTTCAAGTGTGATGGGATCGGTGTGGTTCTTGGACAGTGGTGTGTCTTTTCACATGACAAGAGATCGAGATTTGTTTTTTGATCTGGAGGAGAAAGATCTTGGAGTGCACATCGAGATGGGCGATGATGGTAGATACAGTGCGACCGGTATCGGTACCATTTCCTTTGAGAGGGATTCTAGTAAACCCTTCGTATTAAATAAAGTGATGCATGTTCCAGGATTGAAGAAGAATCTTATTTCTGTGTTGATGTTAGAAGACAAGGGATATGATGTTGTTTTTAGAGAGGGAAAGGCTTTCCTGCGCAGCAAGACAACTGGAGAAACCTAGAAGATAGGGGTTCGCGTGAGGAACCTTTATCAGTTGCATGTAGATGGATGCGCAGCAATGGCATGCAAGGCAGAAGGATTGGTGAGCGGTGATGATGGCAAGCTGTGGCACAGGAGATTGGGTCACCTACACCATGGAGCCTTGAAGATACAGCAGCATATCACTACAAGTTTTCCTAAAGGCACCCTTGCGCAGTCAGATCAATGCAAGGGGTGTACTTTAGGAAAGTTTGTGAAAGCCACCTTTCACGAGAAGGATAGTCGCGCCACGAAGATCCTTGAGAGAATTCACACAGACGTGTGTGGACCTTTATCAGTAGCTTCGACAGCAAAACACAAGTATTATGTGATTTTTGTTGATGATTTCTCTCGTAAGTACTGGATCTTCTTCATGCAGAAGAAGAGCAAGACATACTCAAAGTTTTATGAGTTCAAAGCACTGGTCGAGAAGGAGTCAGGGAAGAAGGTGAAGGCTCTTAGGAGCGATAATGGTGGTGAATACATCTCTGACGAGTTCAAGGATTTCTGTAAAGCAGAAGGGATTTGAAGAGAGCTCATAGCTCCCCATAACCCACAGCAGAACGGGGTTGCTGAGCGGAAGAACAGAACGATCGTGGGTGTTGCACGGGCGACGTTGCATGATCACGGCCTACCCCTTCACTTGTGGGCAGAAGCATGCAATACTGTAGTATATGTGCATAACCTTTGTCCTCACAGGATACTTGGCATGAGTACACCCGAGGAAGCTTATTCTCGTAAGAGGCCTGATATTTCTCATTTGAGGATTTTTGGTGCTAACGTTTACATGCATGTGATGAAGGATGCCAGGAAGAAGTTGGAGCCGACTGTAGAGGTTGGGATATTTGTGAGGTACACTGATACGCCCCACAACTATCGTGTGTATTTTCCAGACATTGGTAAGACTATTTTGCGACAGGATATAAAATTTCAGGAGGAGAAAGCCATGAAGTGTTCGCTTGAGAGGGAGCTACACTTGCATGTAGATGAGGAGCTATTAGTTCCTAAGGATGAGCTTCAGGACGTGGATTAGCCACAGGATGAGGTTCATGTTGTGGAAGAGACCACTCATGCAGCGCCAACCATCAGAGGGCGAAAGAGCTTGACAGAAGCTGAGCGACTGGCTGAAGATGCAGAGAAAGTTGTAGGACCACTTACAACCCGACGCAACCAGAGACAGTCACCTGATCAGTACACTGGATACATGGCTCTTGTGAGAAAATGTGTTGTGACTGAGCCATCCTCTTTCGAGGAAGCTGTGGAGGATCTCGCATGGGTAGATGCCATGGTGGAAGAGTATGATTCGATTGTCAGAAACAGTGCATGGGAGATTGTTCCTAGACCGGAAGGAAAATTAGTGGTGGGTTTGAGATGGATCTACAAAGTTAAGCAGGCAGCTGACGGGAGTGTGGAGAAGTACAAGGCAAGATTTGTTGCCCGAGGCTTTTCAAAAAAAGAGGGGATCGATTATGAGGATACCTTTGCACCTGTCGCAAGGTATTCCTCCATACGGACGATTCTTTCTCTCTCAGTGCAGATGGGGTGGCACATTCATCAGATGGATGTGAAGACTTCGTTCCTCAACGAGTTCATTGAGGAGGAGGTGTACATTGAGCAGCCCGAAGGTTTTGAGATCTTCAGCAGCGAGTCTCATGTGTGCAAGCTCAAGAGAGCATTGTATAGTTTGAAACAAGCACCACGTGCTTGGTACACACGGATAGACAACTATTTCACAAGACTTGGATTCTCCAAGAATGAGGCGGATCCTAACCTATACCAGATTGTGGTGGAGGGTAAGTTGCTTATCATTGTACTTTGTGTAGATGATTTTATTCTAACGGGTGATGAGCTGTTGATACTTTCATGTAAGGATGATCTTGCTAAGGAGTTTGAAATGAAGGACTTGGGCCTCCTTCATTATTTCCTGGGATTGGAAATCTGGTAGCGCAGTGATGGACTATTTGTTTCTCAGGGTAAGTATGCTCGGGAGATACTGGAGAAGTTCAACATGCATGGCTGCAAGCCTGTTGATACTCCTCTTCCTGGAGGTTGGAGGAAGGAGGATGCCACTTCAGCAGAAGAAGTGGATGCCACTGTTTATCAACAGTTGGTGGGGTCGCTTATGTATTTGGTTAATACACGACCCGATATATGTTATGTTGTTAACCAGCTTTCACAAGCTATGGTTAAGCCAACCAAGCTCTTCTAGAAGGCAGGCAAGAATGTATTGCGTTATTTGAGAGGCACATCGGGATATGGATTATGGTACAGACAGGAGGATGAGGTGAAGCTATGTGGCTTCATGGATGCAAATTGGGCAGGGAGCCCAACGAACAGAAAGAGCACATCAGGAGGGGTCTTGAGTATCGGGTCGACAGCAGTTTCTTGGTACAGCAGGAAGCAGAGATCCGTGGCACTCAGTTCAGCAGAGGCCAAGTATATGGCAGCAAGTTTAGCTGCATGCGAGGCTATATGGATGAGGAAGATCCTGGTCGGTTTGTTCGGTTCTCACTTGGAGCCTACTGTGATTTACTGTGATAACCAGAGTTGCATTAAACTCTCGGCTAATCCTGTATTTCATTATAGATCTAAGCACATTGACATCAGGTACCATCATATCAGAGATTGTGTGCAGTGGAGAATCATGTTACTTTCATACATTCCAACGAAGGATCAGGATGCTGATATCTTGACGAAGGTGCTCACCAGGAGCAAATTCGAATACCACCGAGGTAGGATAAGGGTCGTTGATAATCCATATCTTGTTGAGAGGGAGTGTTGAGAATGCAACAAGATGATGGCGCTTAGTGGAAAGGAGTCGCCTTCACTAAGTGCGCCCGCGGGCAAATTATGGCGCAAAGTCTATTTTTAGACATATGGATCATGGTCTATGAGTTGCAGTATGCTGTTTATGGATGATTGGTCATGTTGGGAAAAATAGATGGACTTCTATTTCTGGTTCACAGCAGGAGTGATCAAAGTCTATTTTTAGACTGCCAGGCTAAAAATAGAAAAGTCAAATATTATTAGCCCTTAGTAATATTTGGACTATAAACTTTATCTTATTCTCTTGGAGCACTTCAGTTCGAGCTACAAATGTGGCACATGCAGCTGTCAGAAGGAAATATGCTTTCTTTGTGGGTCAGTTGAGTTATTGCATGGTTGACTTCAGTTAGAACTCATGCATGTGAGTTCTGTGGAGTTGGATGTGGAGTTGATGGAGTTGTGTTCAGTTGAACTAGTTGTATTCAGTCTAACTGGAGAATACACTAGTGATGAGTTGTGTGAATTGATTGTTAATTAATTCACTAATTATTAACTCATAAAGTAACTGAAGAATACATCAATTAACTCAGTGCATGGACAGTTCAACAGAGACAGGTGTTAGAGGTAAGTGAAAGGGTGAGTTGTGACTATCAGTTGTGCATGAGGATTTGCACAAGCATGGATTGAGTCATGCCAATGAGTATTGCGCAGTATTTGCCTAGTAGAATAGCCTGTGCTCATGTGATTTCCAGTGTGAGTGATTCTCAGTAGGTATTGTGCAGTGGAGGCAGGCAAAGCAGCGGAGGAGATTTGAACCTGTGACTTGTTCGGATCTGAGCTAGTTTTGTGTGTAACAGGTGGAGATAGTGCTGGATACTTGCGAGAAGTATTGTACTATGTATTATTGCATGTTCCCAATCATTAATATACAAATAGTGGGGTTTCCAGCTGTAAGCTTTCCCCAGGTTACATACTGTGTTAATGTGTGCATGCTATTGATGTTTCATTGTTTTTGATGCTGCTAAATTGATGATCAACGAAGAGGAGCTTATGTATTGTGCATGTATTCCGCAATAGTGCATGATCAGGATAATCTCTGTTGAATATGTGTTTATTATTCAAAATTTATACATGGTATCGGAGCTGTTGATCATTAGATCTACTATTCAGAAAGTGTTTACAATTTATTTCTTCAAGCAGAGTCCGTAATCGGGCCAGGTAGCCTCTGGATTCATCCTTCCTTTGGAATGTGAGATATCCGGTAAAAGCCCATACAGTCAATCTCTGTACGAGAAATACTTTGTTCTCACGAATTCTAGATCAGAGGCGGTTGAGTTTGGAGCTAGTGGAATTCGAATTTGCAGCAGTGTTTTCTTGGTATCAACATGGCAATGTCTTTCAACGGATTGCGATTGGAGTATGCTCTTGAGGTCGGCTCAAACTATGTTGCATGGAAGGACAGGATGGAGGCAGTGTTAGATGATAACAGGCTGACGGAGTTCATAGAGGCTGATGTCCCAAAGCCGACTGATGCTGCGCAGGTTGATGCTTGGCAAAAGAAGACAGCAAAGTGTCGAAGGATTCTGTTAGAGGGCGTGAACGATCACATTGTGTCCAACCTGCATGGTAAGACTTCTCCATACTTGATGTGGAAAGCCTTGACAGATCTATTCCAAAGCAAGAGCGATCAGAGGAAGCTTGCGCTCAAAGATAAACTCAAAAACATCAAATGTGAGAAGGAAGACAGTATGCCCAAGTATCTCACGAAGTTCACTCAGTGCAGAGATGAGCTGGGAAGTGTGGGGGTGACTGTCGATGATGAGGACTTGGTGAACTTGGCTCTCCTTGGTCTTCCGAAGAGTTGGCATTCCTATCAGGACTCTGTCAATGGTCGGGAGAAATTGCCAGGATGGGAGAGACTATGGTCAAATCTTGTGCAGGAGGAGATAAGGCGAAATAGAAGGGACGCATCTTCATCAAAGGGAACTGATGAAGAAAATTGCGCTTTGGCTGCCAAAGCAAAGAAGGGGAAGAGCAAAAAAGCTTCTCAGTCTGGTGCGAAAGGCAAGAAGCAGGACATGTCCAAGGTGAAGTGTTTTCACTGTCACCAGCACGGACACTATGCCCGGAGGGCGGAGGGGCGATTCCCAGGCCCTCCGGGCCGCCCGCAGTGTCGCGGGCTCGGGCGGAGGTCCTGCACGCAGGCCTCCGTGCGGCCCCTTAGCGAAGGTCCTGCACGCAGGCCTCCGCTCGGGGATGCGCCACCGCGGGCGACCGAGAGGGCCCAAATTTTTTTTTTTAATAATTTTTTTTTTTAAAATAAAAAAACCTTAAAAAATTTTGTTTAAAAAAAAAAAAAAACAACAACAAAACAATCCTTGTTTAAAAAAAATAACATTTGTTAATAATTATTTTTTTAAATTAAAAAAAAAAAAAAACAAAACAAAAAAACAAAAAAAACAAAATTGTTAGGCAATTATTTTAAAATTTTTTAACATATATTTTTCTAAATAAAAAAAAAAACATGTATAAAAAAAAATTATTTATTTATTTATTTTAAATAGATAATCAAATGTTTCTTTAAAAATTTTAAATTTTTTTAAATTTTTTGGTTGTTGTTTTTTTTTTTTTTTTTTTTAAATTTATTTTGAAAAGAGATTTTTTAATTTTTTTGGTTTTTTTTTGTTTTAGTTTCAGTGTATTTTTATTTTTTTTAGTTTTTTTTTAAATGTTTTTGATGTCAATTTTACTAGTTTTTTATTTTTATTTTTGTGGTTTTCTATGTTTTTTTTATTTTTTTAATCTAGTTTATTTTTTCCCTACGTTTTTTTAATGTTTTTTTTTCTATTTTTATTTACTTAATTTTATATATATATATATATATTTTTTTTTTTTTCCGTGGAAAATAGAGTTCGTAATTTCTATTAAAAAGTTGTTAATAGATATTACATGTTGTAGATGCCGTGGCATATGCTGTAGAGTGGCCAGAGCCACGTTACAAAGTAGAAACTAGATATAAATATCCAGAGTGAGTCTAGGTGAATACATGAGCTGTATATCACCAGTAGATACAGAGTCCCCAAAAATCTCAAAAATAAAGCCCAAGGCCATACAGGAATATGTACATCCATATGTCCATACAATTATATACCCGATTAAAGAAGATTCCTGCTATACAAAAAGAAGCTCCCAAGAAGCAGCTGCAAAAACTAGTGAGGGGGAGGGCCCCCCATCAGTAGGCCGTCGATGTAGGGACGATGATAGAACCTGTGTATCCCAGCTGGTGTGTGTTCTTCGATCAGCCAGTCTCCTAGAGGCCGATCCGCCGCCTCTTTCGAAAGCTGGTCAGCCAGCGCATTTCTTTCCCTGTAGATATGAGAAACAGTGATCTGGTCAAAATGTGTTTTTAGAAAAACAATTTCTTCCAAGATATGTTTCAAAGAATATGCATGACAGATAGATTTATTGTTTGTCCAATCGATCACAATCTTTGAGTCCCCAAAAATTTGAATTTGTCTGCAATGTTTAGTAAGGGCAAAATAAAGAAGGTGTCTCAAAGTGATAAGTTCCGCAAAGTTATTTGAGCCCGACCCCAGACCCAGTCTCAGGTGAAAATAATGAGTATCAGATAGGAAAAAAGCAATCCCCCCACCACATCCTTGTGGCGGAGCTGCCCCGTCGAAATATGCCCAAGGCATATCCTTATTAATGTGTTCAGGCTGAATAATTCTAGGACGGATAGGTATGCTCTCAAAAGGAATTTCATTGTAGGCGGCACAAATGGATGCCGAGAGTAGCTGATTGTTGGCTCTACAGTTCTCAAAAATAAAAGCGTTCCTGCTCTGCCATATGAAACTCGAAATCACTGCTGGGAGATTTAAGGCCTTTTCTGTGGCAACCGCACCCCACCAATTTGTCCAGGCAGTCGGTATGTCCTCTCCCTGCCAATTCGTTCTGATATTCAGTACCTGTGTGACCTGTTGCCAGATTCCTTTTGTTGTCTCACAGTGGAGGAAAAGGTGGTTCGAAGATTCTTCATTACTTTGGCAAAGTACGCACCAAGATGGACCTGCTATGGCCCGCTTCTTGAGGGCATCCCCTGTAGGTAATTTATTTGCGATTATATTCCACAGGAGAAGCCTGTTTCGGGGCTGCACTTGGAGCTTCCACACAATTTTCCACCAGCCTAGCAGGTTTGCAGGTTTTCTGGCTTCCATAAGCCTGATATAACCCAGTTTGGGTGAGTATGTCCCGGATTTAGCAGGGGCCCAAATAAGCTGATCTTCATCCTCCCGAAGTTTGATATGAGATTCAATTAGAGCTCGTATATATCCATTCCACTGTTCTGTCCATGCCTCCGGGATCTGTCCGTGCCCGACATTAATCCAAGCTTGAGTAAATATATTGGAGCGCTCCCGATCTCCGATCTGTGCTAAATATTTGATGCCCCTGTGATTGAGGTGTTGGATCAGATCTCTGGGCAGTATGTGAGCATTCCCCGATCCAAGCCAAGGGTCAAGTCCAATACGAACCTGAGCCCCATTGCCCACCCTCCAGAGTAGATTATCTCTTATAAGGGGCATCGCCTTGAGAGTGGCACGCCAGATCGCTGAAATACCCTGTTGATTCCAAGAAGGTTTGCGAAGCCATTCCGTGAAGTAGGATGGCCATATGTATTTGTGATGAATAACCTTAGCCCATAGACTGTCCATCATGGTGAGGGACCAGCCCTGTTTGGCCGTGAGGGCAAGTGCAAATTCCTGTAGGGACTTTATACCCCAACCACCCCATTGCTTTGGCAATGCAATGGTGGACCATCTGGTCCAAGCAAAAATCCTTCCTTTTTTGTTTCCATTCCAAAGAAAGCGGGAACATATTTGTTGAATCCTGTTCAAAATGCCTTTAGGGATCCAAGTCAGAGACATCCAATAAACAGGGGTGGCCTCCAGGACTGTCTTGATCAGTAGGAGTCTGCCAGCTTTTGACAATAGTCGATGCTGCCAACCTGTTATCCTTCTTTCAATTTTGTTAATAAGCCAATACCAGTGAGTAATTTTATACCCATCCGGCTTCAATCTAAATCCCAGATATTTGATGCCATCCATCAACTGGCATTCTAAGAATGGGAAAAACTGTCCAGCTAGTAGAGCTTCCTGCTGTGAGCAATGCATCATGGACCTGGTGGACTTCTGCTCGTTTATTTCCATGCCCGTGGCTTTACAAAAGAGGAGTAGGATGTCATTAAGGGCGACGGTGTCCCTGATACTGCCATTAAGGAAGATTAATATATCATCCACAAACAATAGGTGAGTTAGGACAAACTGCTCCGTTATTTTGAGACCACTTATGTCTCCCGTCCTTCTAGCTTCCGCTATAAGCCTGCTCAGTCCTTCCATAACAATGAGAAAAAGTAATGGGTGTTGAGAAGGTAAATCCCCTCTACGGATAGAGGCGATCCCTACTAGCCCAATAGGGGTCTAGCAACAATCACACAATGCTGCCACGCATGTTCCTAGTTACAATTAAACAAGAAGAAAAGAGCACCTACTTGGATTCCTGCGCTGTCGTTTGTCGAGGAGATGTTTCCTTCGCTCCTTCGCTTCAGCTGGTCACAGTCCTCCGCGATCCCCGCGAACGGACACCTGCACACACGAAGAGAAAGCAAACGCAAGCGTGAAATCTAGTAAAAGTAACTATATGCCAGTCAGAAAAGACATAATTCACATTTATCCATTGCATAAACAAACGAGAATGGAACAATAATAGCAGTCATCTATTATTAATCAGAATAGAGAAGAGTACAACCAAATGTCCTGACGTCAGTAAACTTCTCAGGAGGGATCAGTCAGCATGTATCTCAAGCATTCACCTTTGAGGATGGTTCTCCCAAGACAAACTACTCTCTCTCTCTCACACAAATGTCACAAACAAACTTCCCAAAGCAATCAATCACTTCCACTCCTAACACACCACACCTATAGCAGCAATCTGAGCACTACAAGCTCTGTACAATCCAAGCTAAGTCTAGCTATTTTCTAACCAGCTGCTCATGGTAAGGGTGGAAGTTTATATAGGAGAAGGAGTCTCCTAAAAAGGTGGAAGGATGAGCTTATCTTCAAGGGGAGTAGTTGCAAAGGGTCGAACAGACATGCCATAGAAGGGAGTCGACATTCACAAAGCTAACAACCAAGCCTGGAGAGATCTGGAAGGCTGGTTGTTTGAACAAATTCGCCCAAACTGGATCAGCGCGGATTATATGGAGACTGCCGCGCTGTCAGCACATGACAATAACTGAACAAGCCATGTCAGCGCGGAAGGACATGTGAAAGCCGCGCTGTGCGTCATCGCGGAAAAGTGATGTTCTTCCGCGATGGCAGCGCACGAAATACATTGCGGGGCGCTGGTCATCGCGGTTATTTTAGGAACAGACGCGCTGATGCACAAAACTTTGGAAAAATGGGTTTTTAGCCAGTTCAGGGATCAAACACTTAGTGATTGTGACTTCTTGGACACAGCAGGGTGACTGACAGGAAGGCAGTGATAAATTACTGTGTAACAGATGCCCCCTAAAGCATGAAGACCGAGAGAGTGGGAGGGGTGAAATGCTTTACAACACACGCCGAACTGGAACACCACCAGGAAGTACCGAAAAATCTCTGACAATCATGTACACGCAGTCTAGGCATGGGCGCAGCCATCCAAAAGACATGCAAGACTGGTCTATGGTATGGACGCAGCCACCCAGCTAAAGAGACCATAATAATGATAAGGTATGGTCGCAGCCATCCATGAAGACTCAGGTATGGGCGCAGCCATCCATCAATGAGTCATGTAATGATTATCCACAAAATCGCAACCTGGACCACAGTGAGCAAGGATCCAGGGTCTTGCGCTCCATCTCGACCCGAACAGAGTACAAGTCCACACATGTGAATACAGGGGTTGGAGTCGAACATGTATGAACATCGCCTGATTACCGGCCAATGATGAGAACCGTTAACAGACGCGAGAGGTACCACCAATAATGACAATGGCCCTCAAGGTACTATAGGTACAATCCGCAGCGTGTGAATCAATGAGCTGGTGTCGAACACCCACGGAATCATTCGATCGTAGGTCAATGATGTAAACCTTGCGTCGAACACGAGGAACCTGCCATTGAGGCATGCAGGCTCCAAGGCACCTGGAAGGAGTCTCTAAGTCACTTTCTCGGATAATGAGTTGAAGTCGACGAGAAGTGGCCTTGATCGAAGGTGGGCCATGATGATTCCCACATCAGTGACACGAGACAGAGGTATAATAATTTGTGATGAGATAGCGAACGAGGTTGCTTTGTGGCAGAGGACAACTTCTCTTGAACACATAACGGCACTGTAACGGATTTGGCAGTACTTGACATCAAATGAGCAGCGGGTAGGATGATGACGGCAATGAACAGATGAGAGGTCAAATAGGATGTCCCAAACCCATGGAGGCTAGTGAAAACGAGATGAGATGACCCCACCCAGACACGAAACAGCGGAGTGCCATGTTCAAGAGCGACGTACTGCCGAGACGACTGTAATCAAAGTTCCATTTTCCCCACCTTTGCAGGCAGGTACCCCGATTATTTTTGGGTGACAAGCTTGACGGGGATAGCATATGCTTGAAGAGTGTCATTTCGACGATATCCGATGTCATTGAGTGTTTAACGAGCCTGACAAAGGGAAAACTCGGCTTCTTTTCTTGTTTCGAGAGTCTGAAAAGAATGCGGAAAAGGAGACTCCAGGGGGGTCCTTTTTCGTACAGTTGTGTCTCTCGAGCCCGAAAAAGTATAAAACTGTGCTCGAAAGAACCGCCCGGTCATTACAACCGAGGAGTACTTTTCATAAATAGTGTCGCCGACCGGAAAAAGTAAAAAAGTGGTCGAAGACACGTCGTTTTAGAGCCAATATCGAGTGCGAAACGACAAACACCCGGCGATCTTTTTGGTTTCACGGTCGGAAAAAGAGCTTAAAAACGACCGCCTTTCGTTCCCTTTAACGAGCTGAAAGGGAGCTCGGCCATCTTCTCTTGTTTAACGTCGGAAAAGAGCTTAGAGACGACACTTTGGGAATCACATGAATCGTGAATTGTCATGACCAAGCTGCGATACCTGTACCTGCACAAGGGCATTACCCGCATAAATCCATTCGATACGCGTACAAAAAAACATGCTTAAAAAACAGAACCAAGGCTAGTTTTATGGCTAAAAATGGTAAAAACCCAAAAAATATGATAATTTAGGAATTTTTACTATAAATAGAGGAAGGTAATAAGTCATTTTTACCATTTTACTATTTGGAGTGCGAAGAACGTGGAGAAACCAAAAAGTTGACGGAGCGATTTTCAGCCCATCCGGAGACCATTTTCAGATCTGCTTCCTCCAGGTAGGTTCCCATTCCGTTGCCCTGCATTCTGGTTTATTTGAGGAGTTTTTTAACGGTCGAATAGGCCCAATTGGGCACTTTTTATTTGCATGGGTGCGCCCTCGGTCAGCGCGGAAATTGCCCACGGGGTCGCGCTGATCGAAAAATAGTCAATGTAACCAACTTCGGGTCAGCGCGGAAAAGGCGTGTTCTTCCGCGCTGACCTCGCATTTTTTACAAAGAGCTGCCATTGTCAGCGCGGCTGTTTCTAAAACAGCCGCGCTGGCGCGGAAAAAATTTTGTTTTTGAAAATGAACGTGAATTTTTACCTGGAAGCACTTCTGATCGGTTTTTATTGTTCATGCAGGACACCATGGCCTTTCAATGGCAAGAGAGAGTTCACGATGTAGAGGATGTGGCTGCTTGGGGAGACGTAAATTGTTGCAACGCCATGCGGGCGTGTGGATTCATGAAATTCTTCCTTACGCCGCGTCTGAGGGCCCAACATGATCTGCTGGAGCTGCTGATCAGGGCATGGAACCCGGTGGACCAAAAATTCACCATCCGCGGTCACGACATCGAGTTTGATCATATGGATATCTTCTTCTTGACTGGGCTGTCGCGCCGAGGTGGGAGGCCCATCTTAGAGGGGCAGCGACCTAGCGGTGGTACCCTGGATGACTTGATGGCTGAGGTTTGCCCAGGGGCGGTAAAGACGCGGAGTGGGAAGTGCTCGATCCCCACAGTGAGAGACATAGTGCTGCGCACCATCCTGTTCATGGTGACCCGGGCAGCGGGCAGCATGGCGAACCATGAGGCGTCCAAGACTCATCTCCTACTAGCCCTCGAGTGCCTCGAGCCTACCGTGTTCGACTGGTGCACTGCAGTGTGCAACAATATGAAAAGGCAACTGAGCAACTGCCGTCGCGGAGAGACGAAGCAGTTCGGGTATGGATCGATCCTGGTCCCGCTTATTCTGGAGCGAGTACCAGCCATGCGGCTGCAGTCTATGGCTGTGGATGCCCCCAGAGATCCTCGAGAGACGAGGGCCACACGATGGGCTCGGATTATGCCACGTGGGGGTGGCGGCCGACCACATAGCTGGGGGGTATATTTCAGAGACTGGTTGGACCAACAGGAGATCTTCGTACAGGATTGGCCATATGCGGGGATGGATTTCCGCAATGATCCTGACTTGGTGCTGCCTCCGGGTGAACAGTGGGATGATGCAGGTATGACACTTTTTGTCTTTTTGAGTTTTGTATTATATTTTTTTTTTTATTTATTATGTACATGTCCTAATAAATGTCTTGTCATGCAGATGTGGGGCCTACTAGACCGATTGGCCTGGCCGTCACGGCACGGAGAGAGGGCCCAGGAGCCGGAGCTTTGGCCTTAGCCCCTCCAGGGGCCAACACACCAGAGGCTGTGGCTCGCAACCTTGAGGGGTTGCTGGAGGGGGTGCCGGATTTCCAGGGGGTTGAGGAGGTCCCTGTGGAGCATCAGATCCACACAGTGGGTGTGGAACCCAGAGTGCACCGCCTTCTGAGGCGGGTGGCACGAGCGGCCGTGTACTACAGAGAGCACCACCCAGCCGATTAGTCACCTAGGTTTTATTTCCACTGTTTATTTTGAGACATTATGACTCGGATGTATTGAGATTTTGGGACACGTACTTCTATTTTTGAGCGCCTCAGTGCACCACACGATATATATATATATACATACCGGTTTTTGGATGAGTCGTTGTTACATGTGATGATGTGTTATCTTGTGTTATGCGTTTGTTCAGTACAATCTGTGATCTTATGTATGGATTTGCGTGACACTCGACTCATGGATTTTATATGTTTAATGCAAGCTTAGAAACACACGTGCAAACTATGCTTGGAATGATTTATTTACATATGCTTATGGTCTTACTATGCTGTTCTTTCCTTCCTTGTATGATGTTTATCTGTTTCGCAAATGTCTGTCTAATACACGATTTGCCAATGCATCAGTCAACGTATTTAATCGTCTCGGAATATGCTGATAAGTAATGTAATCAAAACTCCGTTCTAACAATCTCACACGTAGGTATAACCTTAATATGCGCTGGTCTCTGATGGAATATCGCCTGTTTAGTTGATGGACCACCAACTGGGAGTCCAGGTTCACCACTAGCTCTCGGATGCCGAGGTCAACTGCTTCGGCAAGTAATTCTATTACAGCACTGTACTCGGCAACGTTGTTAGTGGTACGACCTAGGCACACACCCTGCAGGTTTATCAACTCCCCGTGAGGATCGTAGATCACCCACGCTGCCGAAGACAAATTACAAGTACTACGGCAGGCACCATCAGCGAAACCAACATAAGGAGTACGAGACATCTGCGCAGGAAAGAGAAAGTATAATAAGGGGCAAAAACACGCCTTCACACCAAAGCAAAAGAAACTCATGCAGTAAAAACTCAAAAACACACGTATATACAAAGTGACTGTGAGCAGCTATGCATAGTACTTCTTCAGATAGAGCCCATTTCGGGGCTTGTCAAGAGGATTCCCTTCATAATCAATCAACTCATATGCGCCCTTTTGTAAAACACGTTTCACGATGTAGGGGCCTAACCACATGGATTCGAGTTTTCCTGCCCCCAGCTTATCCTTAGCTTGATCGTAGAGCAGTACTAAATCTCCCTCAACAAAGGAACGAGGATGAATATTCTGATCGAAGTGAGCTTTGACTCTCTTCTTCTGCGCTTCAATAGCCAGAGAGGCCAAACGACGAGTCTCGTCTAACCGTTCTAGGTAAAGAAGTCGTTCCTCCACCGAAGTGGTGTTGGGAAGCAACTCGACAGCTAATTTTAATGAAGGAATTTCACATTCGACAGGAAGGGTAGCCTCCAGTCCATAGACCAGTTGAAACGGGGTGAAACCGGTGGCATCCTTCACAGAAGTCCGGTAGGCCCACAAGGCTGGGAAAAGCATTAGATGCCAGTTTGACTTGTGCGTATTGACGGTGCGTTGAAGCATAGTGATCAAAACTTTGTTCACAGCTTCAACTTGACCGTTAGATTGAGGATAGTAGGGTGACGAACTATCTTGACGCAAGCCTAACTGGTTCGTTAACTCTGTCATCATATGATTTCGGAAATGCTTTCCATGATCTGTAACGATAGCCTGAGGGACTCCGAAGCGAGTGATGATATGATTGAATAAAAACTGCGCCGCTGTGTGACCGTCTTCGTTTAATGTAGGCATTGCTTCGGCCCACTTGGTGAAATAATCCACGGCAACGATAATGTACCCATGCCCCCCGGCCGAACGAGGGTTACAGGACGTATAATCGATGCCCCATTTGGCAAATGGACCTACGGTTACAACAGGGTGCAGTGGTGCAACAGGTGCACGCATCTTCCGGTGGTAAACCTGGCATTCATGGCATGCGCGTACAGCAAGGATACAATCCTTGAATATAGAAGGCCAGAAATAACCAGCGCGGAGGATCTTTTGAGCGGTAGCGTATCCGGACATGTGGCCGCCACAAGCGCCGGAGTGGCAGTCATTCATGACTCGCTCAGCTTCCTCGAGAGTTAAGCATCGGCGAAGAAGAGAATCGACGCCGAGGCGGTACAGGGTGTCGCCTAAAATGCGATACGGTTGAGCCTGATGACGTATCCGTCGTCGGGCTTCCTTTGATGTATTGGGACGAAACGAAGACGTTTGTAAATATACAATGATGTCCCCGTACCATGGGTCGAGAGTGCTGATGAGAAAGAGTGTTTCATCCGGAATTTGCTCCTCTGAATGAGATGGTGCAGATTGAGATGGTAAGGAACAGAGCAGTTCAGCAAAGACCAGTGATTTCTTGGACTTGGCGGCAGTAAATTCCAAGTCGAACTCTTGGAGGAGTACGATCCACTTCGAGTATTTGCCCCCCAGCAACTGACGTGATAAAATATAGGTCATGGGGTTGCAGTCAGAGATCACGGTCGTTGTGCGCAACAGGATGTAATGACGGAAACGTTGGACGGCACATACAGCAGCCAATGCCAACTTTTCGACATATGCATAGCGAGTCTCTGTATCAAGGAGGTTGCGACTAAGATAGTATACAACGTGCTCTGAGCCATCGTCATCATCTTGCACTAAAACCATGTCGATGGTGGTATCGGCAGCGGCCAGATAAAGGGTGTAGTCACGGTGATAATTTGGAGGTCTTAGGAGCGGAGCTGAGACCAGAAGGTCTTTAAGATGCTCAAAAGATTGCTGAGCGATAGCGTCCCAATGAAAGGGCGTGTCTCGCTTTAGTAATCGCGTGAAACCCTTGGCCACCTCGGCATAATTTGGGATGAATCGTCTGAGAAAATTGGCTTTTCCCTGCAAGCTTTGTAATTGCTGTAGAGTGGCAGGGGGAGGAAGATTCACAATGGCCTCGACTTTAAGGGGATCCAAACGGATGCCTTCTCGGGAGACGATAAACCCGAGTAGTCGGCCAGATTCCACGCAGAAGACACACTTATGCGGATTGAGTCGAATACGGTAGTGTCGACAGCGAAGGAAGATTTCGCGTAAATGAGATGGATGGTCTTGACGTTTAGCTGAATGAGCAGGAAGGTCATCCAGGTAAGGTTGTACGATGTTTCGGATATCATGAAAAGCATACGACATCGCACGCTGGAAAGTGGCACCGGCATTTTTAAGACCGAAAGGTAGCTTCTTGTAAGCGAAGGTGCCCCAAGGACAAATGAAAGCAGTCTTGTGCTGGTCTGCGGGGGCTATGTTGATCTGGTTGTAACCAGAAAAGCCGTCCATGAACGAATAAATTTCGCTTCCTGCGCAATCATCGATAAGCTGATCAATAAAAGGCGTAGGAAAGTTATCTTTTGGACAGGCGCGATTGATATCGCGATAGTCAACACAAACCCGAATAGTGCCCTGTTTTTTATTGACAGGAACTATATTAGATACCCATTCCGTGAGGGGAATGGCATAAATGAAACCAGCTCGAAAAAGCTTTTCAACTTCGGCCTTGATGGCTGCAGCCTTTCGAGGGTGCACCGGGCGTAAACGCTGACGAACAGGCTTAGCCCCAGGATAGGTAGGGATTTCGTGCTCCACGATACTGGGGTCAATGCCGGGCATTTCTTCGTAAGACCATGCGAAAACATCACGAAATTCACGAAATAGATCTGTGTAGATTTGAATTTCCTCGGGAGTACATGTGACTCCAATATGAATATTTTCGACAACTCCTGTTTTGACAGAGATGTCGATAGCCAAAGTCTGCGTAATGTTACCCATGTTCCCTTCCGAGGACACTTGATATAACTGGATAGGTGTTTGGAGAGGGATATGTGGGAGACATGAAGCAAACTTTCCGAGACACGTGGCCATTTCCGAATGAGGAGGGAGGAACGAAGAGCGATGGTGGTGATCAAACCAAGGGAGCTCTTCGGGAGACATAGTCTCGATAATAGCCTCGTCGGATGGGAATGATTCTTTCAGGGGGTCCGAGGTGGCCTTCTCTCCCAACCAGGGGAAGGTTTGAGGTGAATCGGGAACGCTGCCTGGAATAGCAGGTCCGGAGGTTGAAGCCGATGCAGCAACTATTTCGATGTAGTTGAGCTCGGCTGGGCTCAACGGCATCATCTCGCCCCATGAGTCTTCTTGATTCACGGGAGGGAGAACCCATGGATCAGAATGCGTCATGATCATGTTAACGGAGGCGAGATTTGGAGGTGGGAGGGGAAAGACTCCCATCAAGGAGGGATCTTTAAATAATCCGGCACCCACACTCTCGAGCGATTTGAAGGTATGCTCCACGAATGGTACATTCCCTTCAGAAGAGGAAGCAAAAAAGGACAGCTGGTCCACCGTGACGATTTTTCCTTGATGGGGAAAACGAACGACACGGAATAAAGAGGAAGCCACGGCCTGCATGGCATAAGTCCAGCTTCGTCCTAGAAGGAGGTTGTAAGTGAGGTTAGCGTCAACGACTTCAACCTCGACTTCTACAGTTTTCCCTTCTAAAGAGATAGGTAAACGCGGGAGGATACCAAGTGGACGAGATTCTCTTCCATCGAACGCCTCTAGGGTGGTGGGAGACTGGCTCAGAGCAGGCGAACCAAGAGCCTTCCAACAAGCAACCGACATGATGCAGGTTGAGGCTCCTTCATCAATGACAGTACGGTGAATCGTCTTGCCTTTGATGAGAACTTGTATAAGGAAGGCCACCTGATGAGGTAATCTCTGCGTGAAACCTTCGAGGTCGAAAGAAATGAGATCCGAATCTGCCGGGTCGATGCCACCAATTGCTGATAGCAGGGACTTCCTCTGGGAGGGGCAGCTCTGGAGGACTTCTAACGCGGACATAGCAGACGGAGCCTGAGCTAAGTCCTCGACAATGCTATAATGCTGTGCGGCACGAGCATTGGGGTTATAAGATGACTTCCTGAGTACACCTTTGGGAGGGGGTCGGGGGATCGTCTCGGTGCTGGGCCGTTCAATGTGAAGAGGGCCAGAACTAGACGCGGGAGCGCTGGAGGGGACCTCCGGCTCCTTCCCGGCTGAAGATGGATATTCTTTCGTTCGAGTCGTGACGTGGACGGGGATGGTTCCTGCCATGAATACTTGAGAACCGAACGAGGAAGAGGATTGAGAAGGGTCTGCCACCTGATGCGTCTGCTGGGATGGGAAAGGCTCTTTAAGCACAGCGGGGGACCCTGAAGCACCTTTTAAAAGCCGACTAACCTCGGACCGCCTGGGGCAGTCCTTGGTGTAGTGATCCTCCTCGCAAATGAGGCAGGGATACTTCCACCCAGATTGGGGTTGTCCCCACGAACTTTGTCCAGACGGACCTGGCCCGAAAGGACCGGCCGCATAGGAATTTTGTCCCGATGGACCTGGTCCGAAAGGACCTGGCACATAGGGAGTTTGTCCGTAGGAGTTTTGTCCGTGTGCGGACGACTGTCCCTGTGTTTGCCCCCCAGCTCCCCATGAATTAGTAGCTTGACCGCCAGGTTGACCATATTGATAATTTTGATAGGGAGTGACCTGTGGTCGCTGATAATTTTGGTAAGGAGCATACTGATTTTGCCCCTGGGGTTGCTGGTAGCCATGTGACTGCTGGGTCGCATACGGAGCCTGGTAGGCAGGCTGCGTTTGATATGGAGGTTGATAACCTGTTTGAGTCTGAGGCCCAGAGTATTGTCCTTGAACCGGTTGAGGTTGGACTACACGTCCCGAAGGTTGACTTGGTCGGATTCGAGATGGACCTGGTTGGCCAACAGGATAGCCTTGCTGAACGCCAGGTGGCCCATGTGCCACCAAGGGTTGTCTTCGCGGAACGGGTGGTCGAATGGGTTGGATAGCTGGTTGACGCCGAGGCTGGCCAGCTTGTCCAGGTTGACGGTGAGGGTAGACCCCGGGTTGATTTGGCTGTATAGACGGTTGGCCCGTTTGTCCCCCACCGTAACCGGGTTGGGAAGAGGGTTGGGCTTGCTGTACGGCAGGCTGCCCTCTTTGGTATATAGGCTGGGCAGAGGGTTGCCCCCCTTGCCCAGAAGGATTTGCGTTTCGAGGGGTAGGTGGGCCCTGTTGAACATAGGGTTGTCCACCCTGGCCATAAGGATACCCTTGCTGGACGGCTGGTTGATTTGAGGGATTGTAAACTGAGCCAGTTGGTCCAGAGGGGTGCCCTGGCTGGAAACCAAGCTGGTCTTGAAAAGACGGTTGCTCTGGCTGCCCAGTAGGTTGATTCTGATATGGGTATGGCGGACCTCCCATGTCCATAGGTTGTTCCTGGTAAGGTTGACCTTGAGGATGCCCAGATTGATTTGGGTCAGGCGGGCCATATAACGGTTGCCCTTGGGGGGGCTGCACGTAGAATGACGGGTCCTGATTGGGTGGTCCTATGGGCTGCCGAGGAGGGTCTCGGTTTCCAAAGTACTTAGTAGCGTGGTCATACATGACATTCAAAGATTCCTCGTTCTCTTCGAAAGGGTGACGAGGGAGACCTGAGATTTCCTCAAGGAATTCACCATTTGCATCGAAGAAGAAAACAGGACCATCGTAATCTGGGTCTGTTATAGGTTCCCCATAAGCATCATACGGTCCTGATCCTGGAATGCCTCCAACAAAAGAACCAGCTTGAGGAACTTCAGACGAGGGAATCGGCACAGCACTGACGACCGGAGTCGAACGTGCTACACAAACAGTAGGTTGAGCGGGAACTGAGGTGACGATCGGGTTGAGTTCTGAGGTGAGGGGTGGGAAAAGAGGCTGCGAAACAAAAGGGCCGATCGAGGCCGCGAGAGTAGGATCCCATATAGTGGTAGAAGTTGTTCTAGCATCATACCTATCCCTTAGCGATTGATATCGTGGAGGGAGGGGAGATGAAGAGGGGATCGGGGTCTCAATGTCTGTGACCGCGGGTGTCTCGATGTCTGTGACTGCGGGTGTCTCACCCGTGCTGGAAGCTGCCCCCTCCATCGGAGATGACATACCTAAAGGGGTACGGGGGGTTTGGGGGGTATCCCAATCTTCTTCCCAGACGGGATTCCAATCCTCCAAGTAATCTGGGTTGCTTGGGGACCGTACGTTAATAGGCTGGATACTCGGAACAATGGGAAGAGTACCGCCTTCAACTGGTACCTCGGGAGCAACAGAGGATTGAGAACCTAAGTCACTTGTACCGGGAGGTGATGGGTCAGCCAGGATGACCAGACCCCTTAGAACTCTTAAAGGAAACTATCGATAAAAGCCTACTCAAAACTATCGCACACAAGACCTAAAAAAGGAGATGTTATCGTGGCCAAATTAATTTTTAAGACGCAAGGATCAAACTTGACCTTTTCATATTTCAGGAGTCGAGAAAAGGACAAAGATGACTCCAGTCTCCTTCGAATGTTTAATGAGCACGAAGTGACAAGACGCTCACAGGCACCTTTTCGTTTAGGGAGTCTGAAAAGGATCAAAAGTGACTGCTCTGGAACTCTAGGTAGAGGGTGTGCCAAACTCTTCGCAAAACCACAGAATACTTTTTAGGGTACGGGTGGTCAATCTTCGTGAATGCTGTGTTCACTGCATTGCGAATTGTAGGGCGGCCGACTCGGCTTCCTATGGATAAAGGATAAAAGCCTAGTGGGGTCTCCCTATATACTCGACGGTACGTGGGAGCGCAGTCCGTATTAGACCACTATCGAGTCACAGAAGGAGGAATCACCCAACCTAATGTGAAACAACAGTGACTATGCTTTAAGACGCCGGAACACGTCTCTAACCTAGACCTCTAAATATTTGCGTTTAGTTCCAATGCGTTTTTAGATTTATTTGGTTCATTTTATAGTTGATCTTGAGATTAAGTTTCGATTTCAAGCTCTATCGTATGTTCGCTCACAATTACTTAGATGCAATCTATATGCAAAAGAATTTCGTTTCGTTCGATGAATTCTAGCTACGAGAGGGCAAAGAATTTTTTTTAAAATAAAACGAACACAAACAAACAAGTAGCTAAATGCAACTAAAGCGAGGAAAGGAAACTTTTCTTTTGAAAATGGAAATCAATGAAATGTTCTTTTCCTTCTTGAATTTTAAAGTAAGCTACTAATTCGTTTTCTTTTAGTGACATAAAACACCTAAAGGAATTTGGAGGAACTTGAACACCAAGTAAACTACTTAATGAGAGCACACGAAGTTCCCAAAAACACTCAACCAAAGTCTCGAAATCAAAGGGAAACAAGGCAATGCACGAGCTATGTGATCTAAGCTCTGCAAAACAAGCAAGGATCGCAAGCAAGAAGGAAGCGAAAAAGACCACTTGGAAGCACAAACCAATACACTCTAACAATCACTGAAAAAATGCGAAAAGCGAGTCTAGAACGAGCTGGTCAATCAAGCAAACAGGGATCCTCGCGGGAGGCTTGACACACACACGGCCGCTAGATGTCCTAGGGTTCAGAGCGTGAAATCAAATAGAGAAAAGCAAACATCCGACGGACCAGAGTCGCAACCAGTCAATTAGAGACCCAAACACAATCCAGTAATCGCAAAAGTAAGGATGAAAACGTGAACCAAGCAGCTAGAAGGGAAGTTGTTTGCAAACTTAAAACCAAGCAAAACGAAACCCTATGGAGTTGAGCTCCGTAATCAAACAGTTCAAAGTTCAGAGAGTGAAAAACAAGTCATCAGACAAGCGGGGAGAAGAAGGGAAAGTCACAGCAAGAGGTTGAGGAGGTCGATTTGGACAAAAAAGAGTTTTTCAGGCTCAGCGCGGGTAGCCTTCAGCAACTTGGCGCTGACAGGGAGAGGCCTTCAGCAACTTTGCGACGTCAGCGCGGAAAATCAGGGAAAAAGCGCGCTGCCCTAGGACAAACGAGGTCAGCGCGGATATAAGGCACACAGACGCGATGATCGAAATCGCAAAGAAGAGGGGGCGCGATGTCAGCGCGGAAGAACACGAATAAAACGCGTTGCCCTTGAAAACGAGGTCAGCGCGACTGTTAGACGTACAGGCGCGATGAAGAGAAAACCAAAAGAACAGGGCCGCGATGTCAGCGCGACTGTTCCGAAATAAAACGCGCTGGGAGTAAAAAACAAGGAAAGCCAAAACAAAAACTTCCCAAACCAAAGGCAGGAGCTTTTTAATAATAAAGACGCTTTCCAGAAACACCCAGAAAGTTCATAAGCCACAAAAGACAATCCCAAAAACCCACAAAGAGATCAATCAAAGCCAAACACAAAAGTGGACTCAAAAGACAAAAAGGCTGATCCCCAGCGGAGTCGCCAAATTGTTGAGAAGGTAAATCCCCTCTACGGATAGAGGCGATCCCTACTAGCCCAATAGGGGTCTAGCAACAATCACACAATGCTGCCACGCATGTTCCTAGTTACAATTAAACAAGAAGAAAAGAGCACCTACTTGGATTCCTGCGCTGTCGTTTGTCGAGGAGATGTTTCCTTCGCTCCTTCGCTTCAGCTGGTCACAGTCCTCCGCGATCCCCGCGAACGGACACCTGCACACACGAAGAGAAAGCAAACGCAAGCGTGAAATCTAGTAAAAGTAACTATATGCCAGTCAGAAAAGACATAATTCACATTTATCCATTGCATAAACAAACGAGAATGGAACAATAATAGCAGTCATCTATTATTAATCAGAATAGAGAAGAGTACAACCAAATGTCCTGACGTCAGTAAACTTCTCAGGAGGGATCAGTCAGCATGTATCTCAAGCATTCACCTTTGAGGATGGTTCTCCCAAGACAAACTACTCTCTCTCTCTCACACAAATGTCACAAACAAACTTCCCAAAGCAATCAATCACTTCCACTCCTAACACACCACACCTATAGCAGCAATCTGAGCACTACAAGCTCTGTACAATCCAAGCTAAGTCTAGCTATTTTCTAACCAGCTGCTCATGGTAAGGGTGGAAGTTTATATAGGAGAAGGAGTCTCCTAAAAAGGTGGAAGGATGAGCTTATCTTCAAGGGGAGTAGTTGCAAAGGGTCGAACAGACATGCCATAGAAGGGAGTCGACATTCACAAAGCTAACAACCAAGCCTGGAGAGATCTGGAAGGCTGGTTGTTTGAACAAATTCGCCCAAACTGGATCAGCGCGGATTATATGGAGACTGCCGCGCTGTCAGCACATGACAATAACTGAACAAGCCATGTCAGCGCGGAAGGACACGTGAAAGCCGCGCTGTGCGTCATCGCGGAAAAGTGATGTTCTTCCGCGATGGCAGCGCACGAAATACATTGCGGGGCGCTGGTCATCGCGGTTATTTTAGGAACAGACGCGCTGATGCACAAAACTTTGGAAAAATGGGTTTTTAGCCAGTTCAGGGATCAAACACTTAGTGATTGTGACTTCTTGGACACAGCAGGGTGACTGACAGGAAGGCAGTGATAAATTACTGTGTAACAATGGGGATAGAGGGCAACCTTGCCTGATCCCCCTGGAGATATGAAAACGTTCCGAAGCCGCACCATTGATAAGTATAGCAAATGATACCGAAGTAACACAGCCCATGATCCAATTGATGAGAATATGAGGGAAACCTAGATGAGTAAGTATCATCTTAAAATATAACCAATTAACTTTGTCAAATGCCTTGGCAAGGTCAATTTTTAAGGAGATGCCTTTCAGGTTCTTTAGCTTGATAGAGTGTAAGGCTTCTTGGGCAGTGCCAATAGCCTCTTGAATATGTCGGTTCCTGAGGAAGGCAAATTGCTCTGCCGAGATATGCGAGGATAGGATTGGCTTTATGCGGTTGGCAATGATTTTGGCTATGATTTTATAGAGACAGTTGCAGAGGGATATAGGCCGAAAGTCATTGAAGGATGTGGGCTCATCAGATTTGGGGATCAAGGCTATAAAGGTCTGGTTCATCGGTGGGTGAATGTGACCCGTGATCTTGCTTTCCTCCACCACCGCCAATAGGTCATCCTTCATCATCTCATAGAAAGCCAGGTAGAATTCCACAGGCCATCCGTCTGGTCCTGGGCTCTTATCCTTTTTGAACCACTTAAGCGTGCTTTCAAGCTCTTGTTCACTGACTGGTTGGCAGAGATCCTTAATGTCCTCCTGTAACACGAACCTTGGAAACTTGCCAGCAAGTCTGATAATCTCTGGAAGGTTTACTGAATTTGGGGCCGTATAGAGTCCCTTGAAATGTGTGATCCCCAGTCTAGCCAGCTGTTGATGAGTGGTTGCCCAACCATCAGGCTCCATTGGAAGCTGCCATATAGTGTTAGCGGCCTTTCTGCCATTGGCAATATTATGAAAAAAATTTGTATTGTTGTCCCCTGCTTTAAGCCAGATGGCCCGGCTCTTCAGACGCCAGAGTTCTTCTCTTTCCTTCAAGATCTTCGATTTTTCCTCAATCAGATGGCAGAGTTCAGCTTTTGTTTCATCCGATTGATAACCTGTTCCCCTTTCGTCTGTTAATTGGCCTATTCTATCTTCCTTATCCTTCAGGTTCTGATTCTCTCTGCTTCGCTTCAGACGAGCCCAGGTTTCTGACATTTTGTTGAGCTTTTTAAGCCTGTCACAGAAGTCCGATGCTTTCCTCCCTTCTCTCAACTGGGGCTGTGAGGCCCAGAAATCCGAGACCAACTTGATGTATTCTGGGTCTTGAAGGTGGCCAGCAAAGAATTTGTAGGGGGAGCGCGGCTTTGGTGTGTTGCCACTAATCTGAAGTAAGATGGGGTGATGATCAGACAGACCCCCGTTGCTGACCCACTGTCTATATAATGGGAATTTCTGTATCAATGCCTCATGCATCATGAACCTGTCCAGCCTCCTTCCTAGAGCAGCCTCTCCAGTACGCTGATTGTGCCAAGTAGGAAGTTTTTTATTCATGGGGATGTCCACAAGATGCTGGGCATCGAGGAGCATGGACATTTGTTCCGCGATAGGATCCCCTTGTGAAGATATCCCCCATGTCTCACCAGATCCCAACGAGAAATTAAAATCACCCCCTATAATAGTGCTCTGTGTAATATGTCCTTCTGAAAGAAAGTTTTGCCAAAAGTCGAGCCTGTTCTGATTGGGTCCATAGATGTTGAGAATTCTGATGGGTAAGCCCAATTCACCCATAGTGATGTCCATGCCAAGGAATCCTCTTCCTCCCCAAACCGAAAGAGGTCTGTGTATTCTAGGATTGATACCAATGAGTAGACCACCAGATCTACCACAGGCATCCAACCCATGAAGGAACCATCCAGGGAGAATAGAGTGTAGACATCGAACTGCTAGTTCAGAGGAGCATAGGATTTCCTGAAGAAAAATGATATCACATCTGGAATCAAGTACCAGTCTCTTGAGAGCCAATCGTTTTTTAGGGCTGGCTAAACCCCTGTAGTTGAAGGATAGGTAAATCATGGGGTCACCCAGTTCTGGGGCGCATTCGCTCTAAGTGCCCTTTCAATAGTGATCTGTCGCCCCGAAGCCACATCTGCCACCGCAGATAATTTTGCAGAAGAAATATGGGATGGTCGGCCTCGCTTTTGTTTACACAGCCGACCGGGGGAGGATCCCAGTCCTAATATTTTAGGCCGAGTTCTGGATCTCAAAAGATAATGGTGCCCACCTGATACCATCGGGGAGGAAGGGGAATCCGGGACACCAGTCTCCGGGTTATAGGAAGGGGGGGTAGTTGAGAAAGTAGGGGGGGGGGGGGGATCGATGGGGCAATGGATGGTGGGTAAGGAGACACTCTCAGAAAGGGAAGTTCTGAATGCAGGGTGCATTATGGATTGCAATTCATTCGAAATAGAAGGTTGACAAATAGGAATGGAGTTATCACCTGAATGTGAAGATGCCGTCTCCATCGGCTTTGCTGCGGCTTCAGCTGTCTTGGATCTGGTACGCGGCGGCTCAGTTGAAGGCACAGCAAATTTCCTGGATGTTCTCTTTTTCCCCCCTTCGCCCGGCCCCTTTGTTGGCGTCTCCTGCTGCCTCGGGTCACCCTCCGTAGTATTGGCATCTGCCTTTGGAGTGACAGGAGGCTGTTTTCTGGGACTATGCAAGCACTCCTTGACCCCCCCTGTAACCAATGGGCAGTCCTTATAGAGATGACCGGTCTTGTGGCATCTGTGGCAACGGAAGGGAACTCCTTCATAGTCCAGTATCTGCTTCCTGGTGACATGGTTGTGATAGATTTCGATAATCTCCTCCAGTCCCGGTCTAGTATCCATGTGAACCAATATTCGAGGCATGGATCGATTGCCCGTCTTCTCGTATGAGCGATCATGCTCCAGGTAGGTGCCTAGGGTGTCCTATCTTTTTGAATGCGTAGGGACTCCAGAATTGCCATGGCAAGCCTGGTAAGCGCACCCAGATAGGGCCAGCCCCAAGTTGTTCGCGCTCAGGATCAAATAAGGGATCCCAGCGTTTAAGGAATACAGGCATAAGCTCAATGTGCCAATATTGGCCCAGAATCCATTCAGCGAATTGATGGTGGCAGAAGTGCAGGGCGAACCATCCTCTGGTAAGAACCATCACCTCGGGTAATTCTTTAAGCAACGGTCCCCATATCTCCTCCACCCACGACTTAAGCCTCTCCGCCGTATAATTTCGTCCTCGAACACGGCCAACAAGAACCTTTCGCGCGGCATCCATAATGTCAGGCAGCGGATCTTCAGGCCCGAAGTTTACCTTGAAACCAGAATTATTAGCTTTAAGGCATCTTCCTTTTGTAACCTTCTCCGAGCGTTTACCCGAGAGGGTCTCACTGAGTATCTTGCGACACGGGTCCGTGGAGCTTTGCTGAGCAGAATGTACCGATTGAGCAGGGAATGGCGGAGTAAAGCATCCAGAACGAATAGGGGAGCGAGGGACCGAGGAACCGGTACCCTGCAGGTTCGGGCCGGAAGTAGGGGGGGCATTCGCTGGCTCAGCGGCATAAATGAGACCGAGAGGGAGTGAGAGCTAGATGGAGGGGGAGGGGACGGGGGCGGAGGGAGGGGAGGTCGTAAAGGTTGATGGAGAGGAGCGTCCAGTGATGGCGACGCAGGGAAACATGAACCCAAAAGCTGAAGAGTCGCCGGAGAGAGGGGTGGGCAATCAAGTGCGGCGTTCGGGGGAGGATATTCCGGCCCCTTGCCTTTCCCAGTTGGCAGCTGGTGCTGAGGCCGTGAGGTAGTGCCAGCCGTTACCCCAAGAGCAACGCTTCGCGTTATCATCGACGGTCTGGTGGAATGTGCCCAAATTTCTTGGTTGGGTATGGGGTCCTCCCCATAATCTAACAGGTCCTCCTCAACCATGTTAAATGTCGGTGGGAGCACAGTAGGGTTCGAGACCGCGTCCGTCGAATGCGGGAAACGGAGTTCAGCGCTTGGTGGGTTCGATACCGGGTCAGCGGCAACAGATATCGGAGGTCAGCGTCAGGTGTTGACGAGCAGGGAGGAAACCACGGGGGAGAAGGCAGTATACGCCAAGATACCAAGCCGAGAAGCACGAGCATAAGTTAACTGACGAGCGGCAGGTGGTCAGCCCTGCCCTATGGCAGTGGCCCCAACTGTAAAACCTTGGAGGGCCCAAATGTCAGCATCCATTGTCGACTAGTGCGCCAGCTGAACGAGGCCTGTAGTTCCCGAGCTAGGGTTCCGCCATCGCCGTTGCAGAGTGCCTATTCACACCCGCCTATATATATATATATATATATATATATTTTTTTTTTATTTTTTTTTTATTTTTTTATTTTTTTTTTTTCCTAATTCTTTTATGGTTCATGAGATAAAAAAAAAAAATTAACATTTTTTTTTGTCTTTTTAATATATATATTTTTAAGTAATTAACATTTTAATTTTAATTTTAGTAGTTTTTAATTTTTTCTTTTTGTTAATTTTCTATGTTTTTATTAAATTTAGTTTGTTTTTAATTTTCATTTTTTTTTTTAGTTTTTTGATAATGTTTTTTAAATTTTTCTATTTTTACCTAA
This sequence comes from Pinus tabuliformis, assembly GCA_031772625.1. Taxonomy (NCBI): domain Eukaryota; kingdom Viridiplantae; phylum Streptophyta; class Pinopsida; order Pinales; family Pinaceae; genus Pinus; species Pinus tabuliformis. The sequence goes on from CM062807.1 coordinate 839,577,820, forward strand.
ATTTTATGGTTTGTTTCAATTTTTTTTCTTTTCCATATATATATATATATATATATATATATATATATTTCTTTTCTTTTGACAATTTTTTTTATTGTTTACAAGATTGAATTTTTTGTTTTTTTTAAATATGTTTTTTTACTATCTATTTGTTTATAATTTTTAAGTGTTTTTTAGTTTTTTAAGTTTGTTTTTTTTTACATTTGTTTTTTGTTAGTATATGCTTTAATTTATATTTTGTTAATTTTTAAACTTTTTTTGTTTTGTGTTTGTTCATTGTTTTAATTTTTTTATTTTTTATTTTATTTTATGTCTTCATTATTTCTTTGAAATTTTAATCTTTTTCAGGGTCATGATAAAATATTTTACGCTATTATTTCGAAATGTTGAAATATTATCCTTGAAAAAAAAGGGAAAAAAAGGTGTTATCCCAACGTTAACGCTTTTTGTTTTGAGGGCGTTTTTGGAACAATTTTTGCATAAAAAATTGGTTTTCACCGCCATTTTTAAAACATGTTCAAAATTTACCCTATTTTTGATGTTTTTAAGGGGTTTTTTGGCTAGAGTTCTCGTTTTGAGTTTACAATTCCCGTTTCAAAGTTTACATTGTTAATTTAGCAATTCACTTATGGTAAAACATATAAATAAATAAAAATTCATTTACATTACATTGTGTATTACAACGGAAATGACATCAATCAGTGCGACAATTCTATTCATACCTTGGAATCCGGGTTACGGATTAATTGTCTGGGTTAACCTTTTACGGATGGTGTACCATACCCATGTGACCCTTAATTGCATTGCCATTGGAGTTTGTCCACATCGTGTTGTTTTACGTTTGCAGTGGTTATGATTTACAGTTGTCTTCTCTATCTCATGCCCAACAGATTACCTTATCCTCTATGATGATGATTTTTTTTTAATTTTTTTTTTTGGCTTTAATGCCCTGCTTTGCCATGGTACATGGCATGAGCAGGGTCTACCCACTGCAGTTTATGCTCCTCGACCCTAATGTTGCATCGACAGAGCAGGATTAGTGTGAAGATCCAACGGTCCGGTTTAACTCAGGTCAAAATCAAGCTAGCTCTCTGTTGCTTTATCGCATTTTCCATTTTCATTCCCGGGCTTCCGCTCTGTCTTTCTCCATGATCTCTATGGTGCCGATGTTACCGTCAGCCCAAGGCCGAGGACTCGATGCATCGTCTCAGTTACAGGGTTATAGTTTCTCTTCCACTGGGGATTCCGAGTGAGGGCAGGGTAACCTTGTTTTATTATTTGACCCTATGTTCTGTTATTTGTTTTCATTGTTTTCATTTCTTATTGCTAATTGAAAATGTCGTGTCTCTACAGGTTCATCTCCAGAGGGCCCGAGAATTACCTGTCAAGGTAGTGTGATGAACTTCCAACCAGATTTCCTCGCTCAATATGATCTGGGTAAGAAGCTTCCACTGTTTTTTGGTTATCTAGATCTGGGTGGTTCGACTCTTGATGAGATGTTGTCTCTTAGGCTCATAATCTTCATTGTTGGTTGTATGGGAAGTCGCAAGGCTGGACAGTCCAGCGTTGTTTGCCTGGTACTCCTCTATTAAATTGAAGGGTTTGTCTATCATTTAGAACTATAGAGTCTAAATACCCTTTGAGGATTTTGTAGTCTGGAATTCTTAGTTTTCATTATAAGCACGATATCGGTATAGACCTTGCTTTTCCCTTCAGCAAAAGGGTTAGGTTTGGTTTCACCAGTTGTCAGGCTTGAGTGGACTACTCCTCCCTTTGCTAGGTTTTGTTGTTCTGCTTGCCCGAAATGTTAAAATATTTAAGATTACACTCTATTTTGTAACTGCACGGTTTCCTATCTTAGGCGTGCTTTCATGGTTTTTCGCTTGTATAATTTATCTCTATGCTTACTCTGGTGCGTAATGTTTTCTAAAGTTTGTAATTCTGTTATGGATGTATAAAAACTAATTGAAATTAAGGAAAAAAGGTGATGAATGGGTTCAAGGGTAAATAATTCCATCATACATTCATACTCTTCATCATTTATTTATTGCTCTACATACATAGTTGTTATGACCAAGTCGAATAGGTTCTGAGATGGTAAAATGCCAATTTCAGACCATTATATACTGTTGTTTTCGAATGTTATAGTTATTGTTACATGGTTATATAATTAGTGGTGGCTGGAAACCGACAAGATCTCTGGACAAAGGCGCAGAAGACTTTATAGTGAAACCTGTGAAGGTCTCAGATGTAGGGTGACTGAGAAATTATATGGATAGTGTCATAGACCCAACTATTCACCTATGGTAAAACATATAAATAAATAAATAAATTCATTTACATTACATTGTTTATTACTACGGAAATGACATCAATCAGTTCAACAATTCTATTCATACCTTGGAATCCGAGTTACGGATTAATTGTCTCGGTTAAACTTTTACGGATGGTGAACCATACCCATGTGACCCGTAATTGCATCGTCATTGGAGTTTTCCCACATCTTGTTGTTTTACGTTTGTAGTGTTTATGATTTACAGTTGTCTTCTCTATCTCATGCCCAGCAGATTACCTTATCCTGTATGATGATTTTTATTTTATTTTTCTGGTTTTGGCTTTAATGCCCTGCTCTGCCATGGTATGTGGCACGAGTAGGGTCTACCCACTGCAGTTTATGCTCTTCGACCATAACGTTGCATCAACGGAGGAGGATTAGTGTGAAAATCCAACGGTCCGATTTAACTCAGGTTAGAATTAAGCTAGCTCTCGGTTGCTTTATCACATTTTCCATTTTCGTTCCCGGTCTTCCGCTTTTTCTTTCTCCATACTCTTTGCGATGCCAGTGTTACCATAAACCTAGGGCTGAGCACTCGATGCATGGTCTTAGTTTTAGGGTTATAGTCTCTCTTCCACTGCGGATTCCGGGTGAGGGTAGGGTAACCATGTTTTATTATTTTACCCTATATTCTGTTATTTGTTTTCATCGTTTTCATTTCTTATTTCTAATTGCAAATGTGGTGTCTCTACAGGTTCATCTCCAGAGGACTCGGGATTTACCTGTCAAGGTCGTGTGATGAACTTCCAACCAGATTTCCTCACTCGGTATGATCCGGGTAAGTAGCTTCCACTATTTTCTGGTTGTCCCGATCTGGGTGGTTCGACTTTTGATGAGATGTTGTCTCTTAGGCTCGTAATCTTCATTGTTGGTTGTATGGGAAGTCGCAAGGCTGGACAATCCAACGGTGTTTGCTTGGTACTCCTATGTTAAATTCAAGGGTTTGTTTGTCATTTAGAACTGTAGTGTCTAAATACCCTTTGAGGAATTTGTAGTCTGGAATTCGTAGTTTTCATTATAATCACGATATCGGTATAGACCTTGCTTTTCCCTTCAGGAAAAGGGTTAGGTCTCGTTTCACCAATTGTCAGTCTTGAGCAAACTGCTCCTCTTGTCTCTAGGTTTTGCTGTTCTGCTTGCCAAAAATGTTAAAATATTTAACATTACACTATGTTTTGTTACTGCACGGTTTACTATCTTAGTCGTGCATTCAAGGCTTTTCGCTTGTATAATTTATCTCTATGCTTACTCTGGCGCATAATGTTTTCTTAAGTTTGTAATTCTGTTATGGATGTATAAAAACTAATTGAAATAAACGAAATAAGGTGATGAATGGGTTCGTGGGTAAAGAATTCCATCATACATTCATATTCTTAGTCATCCTATTTATTGCTCTGCATACACAGCTGCTATGACCAAGTTGGATAGGTTTTGAGTAGGTAAAATGCCAATTTCAGACCATTATATATTGTTGTTTTCGAATGTTATAGTTATTGTTACATGGTTATATAATTAGTGGTGGCTGGAAACCAACAATATATCTGGACGAAGGCGCAGAAGACTTTATAGTGAAAACTATGATGGTCTCAGATGTAGGGCGATTGAGGAATTATATGGATAGTGTCAAAGACCCAGCTATTCACCTATGGTAAAACATATAAATAAAAAACATTTCATTTACATTACATTGTGTATTACTACGGAAATGACATCAATCAGTTCTACAATTCTATTCATACCTTGGAATCTGGGTTACAGATTAATTGTCTGGGTTAACCTTTTACGGATGGTGTACCATACCCATGTGACTCGTAATTGCATCGTCAATGGAGTTTGCCCACATCGTGTTGTTTTACGTTTGCAGTGTTTATGATTTACAATTGTCTTCTCTATCTCATGCCCAACAGATTACCTTATCCTGTATGATGATTTTTTTTCCAGTTTTGGCTTTAATGCCCTGCTCTGCCATGGTACGTGGCACAAGCAGGGTCTACCAACTACAGTTTATGCTCCTCGACCCTAACGTTGCATCGACGGAGGAGGATTAGTGTGAAGATCCAACGGTCCGATTTAACTCAAGTCAGAATCAAGCTAGCTCTCGGTTGCTTTATTGCATTTTCCATTTTCGCTCTCAGGCTTTCGCTTTGTCTTTCTCCATGCTCTCCGCGGTGCCGGTGTTACCATCAGCCCAGTGCCGAGGACTCGATGCATGGTCTCAGTTACAAGGTTATAGTCTCTCTTCCGCTGCGAATTCCAGGTGAGGGCAGGGTAACCCTGTTTTATTATTTGACCCTATGTTCTGTTATTTGTTTTTATCGTTTTCATTTCTTATTGCTAATTGCAAATGTGGTGTCTCTACAGGTTCATCTCCAGAGGACCCGGGAATTACCTGTCAAGGCAGTGTGATGAACTTCCAACTAGATTTCCTCGCTCGGTATGATCCGGGTAAGAAGCTTCCATTGTTTTCCTGTTGTCCGGCGTTGTTTTCCTGGTACTCATCTGTTATATTCAAGGGTTTGTCTATCGTTTAGAACTGTAGAGTCTAAATACCCTTTGAGGAATTTGTAGTCTGGAATTCTTAGTTTTCATTATAAGCACGATATCGGTATAGACCTTGCCTTTCCCTTCAGGAAAAGGGTTAGGTCTGGTTTCACCAATTGTCAGGCTTGAGCGGACTGCTCCTCCCGTCATAGGTTTTGTTGTTCTGCTTGCACGAAATGTTAAAATATTTAAGATTACACTCTATTTTGTAATTGCACGGTTTACTATCTTAGGCGTGCATTCAAGGTTCTTTGCTTGTATAATTTATCTCTATGCTTACTCTAGTGCATAATGTTTTCTTAAGTTTGTAATTCTGTTAAGTTTGTAATTCTATTATGGATGTATAAAAACTAATTGAAATTAAGGAAAAAGGGTGATGAATGGGTTCGTGGGTAAAGAATTCCATCATACATTCATACTCTTAGTCATCATATTCATTGCTCTGCATACTGAGCTGCTATGACCAAGTTGGATAGGTTCTGAGCAGGTAAAATGCCAATTTCAGACCATTATATACTGTTGTTTTCGAATGTTATAGTTATTGTTACATGGTTATATAATTAGTGGTGGTTGGAAACCGACGAGATGTCTCGACGAAGGCGTAGAAGACTTTATAGTGAAACTTGTGCAGGTCTTAGACTACGAAAAGGACATCAATCAGTTCGACAATTCTATTCACACCTCGGAATCCGAGTTACAGATTAATTGTCTGGGTTAACATTTTATAGATGGTGTACCATACCCATGTGACCCATAATTGCATCGTCATTGGAGTTCGCCCATATCGTGTTGTTTTACGTTTGCAGTGTTTATGATTTACAGTTGTCTTCTCTATCTCATGCCCAACAGATTACCTTATCCTGTATGATGATTTTTTTTTTTCTGGTTTTGGCTTTAATGCCTTGCTTTTCCATGGTACATGGCATGGGCAGGGTCTACCCACTGCAGTTTATGCTCCTCGACCCTAACATTGCATCGACGGAGGAGGATTAGTGTGAAGATCCAACGGTTCGGTTTAACTCGGGTCAGAATCAAGCTAGCTCTCGGTTGCTTTATCACATTTTCCATTTTCATTCTTGGGCTTCCACTCTATCTTTCTCCATGCTCTCTACGGTGGCAGTGTTACCGTCAGCCCAGGGCCGACGACTCAATGCATGGTCTCAATTACAGGGTTAGAGTCTCTCTTCCGTTGCGGATTCCGGGTGAGGGAAGGGTAACCCTGTTTTATTATTTGACACTATGTTCTGTTATTTGTTTTCATCGTTTTCATTTCTTATTGCTAATTGCAAATGTGGTGCCTCTACACGTTCATCTCCAGAGGACCCGGAATTACTTGTCAAGGCAGTGTGATGAACTTCCAACCAGATTTCCTCTCTCGGTATGATCTGGGTAAGAAGCTTCCATTGTTTTTTTGTTGTTTGGATATGGGTGGTTCGACTCTTGATGAGATATTGTCTCTTAGGCTCATAATCTTCATTGTTGGTTGTATGGGAAGTCGCAAGGCTAGAAAGTCCAGCGTTGTTTTTTTGGTACTCCTCTGTTAAATTCATGGCTTTGTCTGTCTTTTAGAACTGTAGAGTCTAAATACCCTTTGAGGAATTTGTAGTCTGGAATTCTTAGTTTTCATTATAAGCATGATATCGGTATAGACCTTTCTTTTCCCTTCAGGAAAAGGGTCGGGTCTAGTTTCTCCAGTTGTCAAGCTTGAGCGGACTGCTCCTCATGTCACTAGGTTTTGCTATTTTGCTTGCCCAAAATGTTAAAATATATAAGATTACACTTTGTTTTGTAATTGCACGGTTTCCTATCTTAGGCATGCATTCAAGGTTTTTCTCTTGTATAATTGATCTCTATGCTTACTCTGGTGCATAATGTTTTCTTAAGTTTGTAATTGTGTTATGGATGTATAAAAACTAATTGAAATTAGGGAAAAAAGGTGATGAATGGGTTCGTGGGTAAAGAATTCCATCATAAATTCATACTCTTAGTCATCTTATTTATTGCTCTGCATACAGAGCTTCTATGACCAAGTTGGATAGGTTCTAAGCAGGTAAAATGCCAATTTCAGACCATTATATACTGTTGTTTTCGAATGTTATAGTTATTGTTACATGGTTATATAATTACTGGTGGCTGGAAACCAACGAGGTGTCTGGACGAAGGCGCAGAATAATTTATAGTGAAACCATTGAAGGTCTCAGATTTAGGGCGACTGAGGAATTATATGGATAGTGTCGGAGACCCAGCTATTCAACTATGGTAAAACATATAAATAAATAAAATTCATTTACATTACATTGTGTATTACTATGGAAATGACATCAATTAGTTCGATAATTCTATTCATACCTTCGAATCCGGGTTATGGATTAATTATCTATGATAACCTTTTACAGATGGTGTACCATACCCATGTGACCCGCAATTGCATCGTCATTGGAGTTCGCCCACATCATGTTGTTTTAGGTTTGCAGTGTTTATGATTTACAGTTGCCTTCTCTATCTCATGCCCAGTAGATTACCTTATCCTGTATGAGGAATTTTTTTTTTCCGGTTTTGGCTTTAGTGCCCTGCTCTGCCATGGTACGTGGCACGAGCAGGGTCTACCCACTGCAGTTTATGCTCCTTGACCCTAACGTTGCATCGACGGAGGACGATTAGTGTGAAGATCCAGTGGTCCCATTTAACTGAGGTCAGAATCAAGCTAGCTCTCGGTTGCTTTATCGCATTTTCCATTTTCGTTCCCGCGCTTCCCTTCTATCTTTATCCATGCTCTCTGCGGTGCCGGTGATACCGTCAGCACAAGCCCGAGGACTCAATGCATGGTCTCAGTTACAGGGTTATAGTTTCTCTTCTGCTGCAGATTCTGGGTGAGGGCAAGGTAATCCTGTTTTATTATTTGACCCTATGTTTTGTTATTTGTTTTCATCATTTTCATTTCTTATTAGTAATTGCAAATGTGGTGCCTCTACAAGTTCATCTCTAGAGGACTAGGGAGTTACCTGTCAAGGCAGTGTGATGAACTTCCAACCATATTTCCTTGCTCGGTATGATCCGGATAAGAAGCTTCCACTGTTTTTTGGTTGTCTGGATCTGGGTGGTTCAACTCTTGATGAGATGTTGTCTCTTAGGCTCATAATCTTCATTATTGGTTGTATGGGAAGTCGCAAGGCTGGACAGTCTAGCGCTGTTTGCCTGGTACTCCTCTGTTAAATTCAAGCGTTTGTCTGTCGTTTAGAATTGTAGAGTCTAAATACCCTTTCAAAAATTTGTAGTATGGAAATCTTAGTTTTCATTATAAGCGCGATATCGGTATAGACCTTGCTTTTCCCTTTAGGAAAACGATTAGGTCTGGTTCACTAGTTGTCAGGCTTGAGCGGACTGCTCCTCCTGTCGCTAGGTTTTGCTGTTCTGCTTGCCCGAAATGTTAAAATATTTAAAATTATACTCTGTTTTGTAACTGCACGGTTTCCTATCTTAGGCGTGCATTCAAGGTTTTTCGCTTGTATAATTTATCTCTATGCTTACTCTCATGCATAATGTTTTCTTAAGTTTGTAATTCTGTTATGGATGTATAAAAATTAATTGAAATTAAGTAAAAAAAGGTGATGAATGGGTTCGTGGGTAAAAAATTCCAACATACATTAATACTCTTAGTCATCTTATTTATTGCTCTGCATATAGAGCTGCTATGACCAAATTGGATAGGTTCTGCGTAGGTAAAATGCCAATTTCAGACCATTATATACTGTTGTTTTCGAATTTTATAGATATTGTTACATGGTTATATAACTAGTGGTGGCTGGAAACCGACGAGATATCTGACCGAAGGCGCAGAAGACTTTATAGTGAAACCTGTGAAGGTCTCAAATGTAGGGCGACTGAGGAATTATATGGATAGTGTCAGAGACACACCTATTCACCTATGGTAAAACATATAAATAAATAAAAAATTCATTTACATTACATTGTGTATTACTACGGAAATGACATCAATCAATTCGATAATTCTATTCATACCTTGGAATCCGGGTTACGGATTAATTGTTTGGGTTAACCTTTTACGGATGGTGTACCATACCCATGTGACCCGTAATTGCATCGTCATTGGAGTTCGCCCACATCATGTTGTTTTACGTTTTCAGTGTTTATGATTTACAGTTTTCTTCTCTATCTCATGCCCAACAGATTACCTTATCCTGTATGATGATTTGTTTTCCGGTTTTGGCTTTAATGCCCTGTTCTGCCATGGTACGTGGCATGAGCAGGGTCTACCCACTGCATTTTATGCAAATCGACCCTAACGTTTCAATGATGGAGGAGGATTAGTGTGAAGATCCAACGGCCTGGTTTTACTCAGCTCAAAATCAAGCTATCTCTCTGTTGCTTTATCGCATTTTCCATTTTGGTTCTCGGGCTTCCGCTCTGTCTTTCTCCATGCTCTCTACGGTGCTGGTGTTACCATCAACCCAGGGCCGAGGACTCGATGCATGGTCTCAGTTACAGGGTTATAGTTTCTCTTCTGCTGCGGATTCCAGGTGAGGGAAGGCTAACCCTGTTTTATTATTTGACCCTATGTTCTTTTATTTGTTTTCATTGTTTTCATTTCTTATTGCTAATTGCAAATGTGGTGTCTCTACAGGTTCATCTCAAGAGCACCCGAGAATTACCTATTAACGCAATGTGATGAACTTCCAACCAGATTTCCTCGCTCGGTATGATTCAGGTAAGAAGCTTTCACTATTTTCAGGTTGTCCGGATCTGGGTGGTTTGACTCTTGATGAGATGTTGTCTCTTAGGCTCATAATCTTCATTGTTGGTTGTATGGGAAGTCGCAAGGCTGGATAGTCCAGCGTTGTTTGCTTGGTACTCCTCTGTTAAATTCAAGGGTTTGCCTATCATTTATAACTGTAGAGTCTAAATAACCTTTGAGGAATTTGCAGTCTGGAATTCTTAGTTTTCATTATAAGCACAATATCGGTATAGACCTTGCTTGTCCCTTCACGAAAAGGGTTAGGTCTGGTTTCACCAGTTGACAAGGTTTAGTGGACTGCTCCTCCTGTCGCTGGGTTTTGTTGTTCTGCTTGCCCGAAATGTTAAAATATTTGAGATTACACTCTATTTTGTAACTGCACGGTTTCCTATCTTAGGCATGCATTCAAGGTTTTTCGCTTGTATAATTTATGTCTATGCTTACTCTGGTGCATAATGTTTTCTTAAGTTTGTAATTCGGTTAAGTTTGTAATTCTGTTATGGATGTATAAAAACTAATTGAAATTAAGGAAAAAAGGTGATGAATGGCTTTGTGGGTAAAGAATTCCATCATACATTCATACTCTTACTCATATTATTGATTGCTCTGCATACAGAGCTGCTATGACCAAGTTGGATAGGTTCTGAGCAGGTAAAAAGCCAATTTCAGACCATTATATATTGTTGTTTTCGAATGTTATAGTTATTGTTACATGGTTATATAATCAGTGGTGGCTGGAAACCGACGAGATGTCTGGACGAACGCGCAGAAGACTTTATAGTGAAACCTGTGAAGGTCTCAGATGTAGGACGACTGTGGAACTATATGGATAGTGTAAGAGACCCAGCTATTCACCTATAGTAAAACATATTAAAAAAAAAAAAAAAAAAAAAAAAAAAACAAAAATCATTTACATTACATTGTGTATTACTACGGAAATGACATCAATCAGTTCGACAATTCTATTCATACCTTGGAATCCGGGTTACGGATTAATTGTCTGGGTTAACCTTTTACTGATGGTGTACCATACCCATGTGACCCGTAATTGCATTGTCATGGGAGTTCGCCCACATCATGTTGTTTTACATTTGCAGTGTTTATGATTTACAGTTGTCTTCTCTATCTCATGCCCAGCTGATTACCTTTTTTTTTTCTTTTTTTTCTTTTTTTTGGGGTCTGGTTTTGGCTTTAATGCCCTGCTCTGCCATGGTACATGGCACGAGCAGGGTCTACCCACTACATTTTAGTCTCCTTGACCCTAACGTTGCATCGACGGAGGAGGATTAGTGTGAAGATCCAATAGTCCATTTTAACTCAGGTCAGAATCAAGCTAGCTCTCGGTTGCTTTATCGCATTTTCCATTTTCGTTCCCAAGCTTCTGCTCTATCTTTCTCCATGCTCTTTGCGATGTCGGTGTTACCATTAGCCCAGGGTTGAGGACTCGATGCATGGTCTCAGTTACAGGGTTATAGTTTCTCTTCCGTTGCGGATTCCAGGTGAGGGCAGAGTAACCCTGTTTTATTATTTGACCCTATGTTCTGTTATTTGTTTTCATTGTTTTCATTTATTATTGCTAATTGCAAATGTGGTGTCTCTACAGGTTCATCTCCAGAGGACTCGGGAATTACCTGTCAAGGCAGTGTGATGAACTTCCAACCAGATTTCCTCGCTTGGTATGATCTGGGTAAGAAGATTCCATTGTTTTCGAGTTGTCCGAATCTGGGTGGTTCGACTCTTGATGAGATGTTGTCTCTTAGGCTCATAATATTCATTGTTGGTTGTATGGGAAGTCGCAACGCTAGACAGTCTAGCGTTGGTTGCCCGGTACTCCTCTATTAAATTCAAAGGTTTGTCTGACGTTTAGAATTGTAGAGTCTAAATACCCTTTGAGGAATTTGTAGTCTAGAATTCTTAGTTTTCATTATGAGCACGATATCGGTATAGACCTTGCTTTTCCCTTCAGGAAAAGGGTTAGGTCTAGTTTCACTAGTTGTCAGGCTTGAGCAGACTGCTCCTCCTGTCGCTAGGTTTTGCTGTTCTTCTTGCCCGAAATGTTAAAATATTTAAGATTACACTCTGTTTTGTAACTGCACGATTTCTTATCTTTTGCGTGCATTCAAGGTTTTTCGCTTGTAAAATTTATCTCTATGCTTACTCTAGTGCATAATGTTTTCTTAAGTTTGTAATTCTGTTATGGATGTATAAAAACTAATTGAAATTAAGGAAAAAATGTGATGAATGGTTCGTGGGTAAAGAATTCCATCATACATTCATACTCTTAGTCATCTTGTTTATTGCTCTGCATACAGAGCCGCTATGACCAAGTTGGATAGGTTCTGAGCAAGTAAAATGCCAATTTCAGACCATTATATACTTTTGTTTTCGAATTTTATAGTTATTGTTACATGGTTATATAATTAGTGGTGGCTGGAAACCGATGAGATGTCTGGACAAAGGCACAGAAGACTTTATAGTGAAACCTGTGAAGGTCTCAAATGTAGGGCGATTGAGGAATTATATGGATAGTGTCAGAGACCCAACTATTCACCTATGGTTAAAAAAATAAAAATAAAAAATCATTTACATTACATTGTGTATTACTACGGAAATGACATCAATCAATTCGACAATTCTATTCATACTTTGGAAGCCGGGTTACGGATTAATTGTCTGGGTTAACCTTTCACGGATGGTCTACCATACCCATGTGACCCGTAATTGCATCGTCATTGGAGTTCACCCACATCATGTTGTTTTATGTTTGTAGTGTTTATGATTTATAATTGTCTTCTCTATCTAATGCCCAACAGATTACCTTATCATGTATGATGATTTTTTTTTTCCGGTTTTGGCTTTAATGCCCTGCTCTGCCATGGTACGTGGCACGAGTAGGGTCTACCCACTGCAGTTTATGCTCCTTGACCCTAACGGTTCATCGACGAAGGAGGATTAGTGTGAAGATCCAACGGTCCGGTTTAACTCAGGTCAGAATCAAGCTAGCTCTCGGTTGCTTTATCGCATTTTCCATTTTCGTTCCTAGTCTTCCGCTCTATCTTTCTCCATGCTCTCTGCGGTGCCGGTGTTATCGTCAGCCCAGGGCCGAGGACTCGATGCATGGTATCAGTTACAGGGTTATAGTTTCTCTTCCGCTACGGATTCTGGGAGAGGGCAGGGTAACCCTATTTTATTATTTGACCGTATGTTCTGTTATTTGTTTTCATCGTTTTCATTTCTTATTGCTAATTGCAAATGTGGTGTCTCTATAGGTTCATCTCCAAAGGACCCGGGAATTACCTGTCAATGCAATGTGATGAACTTCCAACCAGATTTCCTCGCTCAATATGGTCTGGGTAAGAAGCTTCCACTGTTTTCTCATTGTCCGGATCTAGGTGGTTCGACTCTTGATGAGATGTTGTCTCTTAGGCTCATAATCTTCATTGTTGGCTGTATGGGAAGTCGCAAGGTTGTACAATCCAGCGTTGTTTGCCTGGTACTCCTCTATTAAATTCAAGGGTTTGTCTATCATTTAGAACTATAGAGTCTAAATACCCTTTGAGGAATTTGTAGTATGGAATTCTTAGTTTTCATTATAAGCACGATATTAGTACAGACCTTGCTTTTCCATTCAGGAAAAGGGTTAGGTCTGGTTTCACTAGTTGTCAGGCTTGAGCAGACTGCTCCTCCTATCGCTAGGTTTTGCTATTCGGCTTGCCTGAAATGTTAAAATATTTAAGATTACACTCTGTTTTGTAACTACACGGTTTCCTATCTTAGGCGTGCATTCAAGGTTTTTCGCTTGTATAATTTACCTCTATGCTTACTCCGGTGCATAATATTTTCTTAAGTTTTTAATTCTGTTATGGATGTATGAATATTCGACTCTAGCATTACTCCAAGAACAGAAGGTTGCTTTGTCTGCTATACTATCTATTGGGACTGCTGAATTGAAGGTCTGCTATACTGGTACTAGATGTCCTTCTTCGTTTGTTGTTGTTTATATATTGGATTAAATGTTTCCTTTGCGAAGATTATAAGCTTTTCCGCGATACTAAGGGTTTCTCTTACCTGCATGGGGTTTACGGAAATTTTCGTAAATGTCAGTTTCGACCACCATGTGACTTCCTTGTCATTTGGGCCAAGATGACCTGGGTTGAGGTTTCTCGGTCCTTCCGTGTCTCCCTGTTTATCTCAGTTTACCGAACGTTGTGAACAACTTCTTCCTCTGTTGTTGGAACTCTAGCGTTTTCAAGTATTTGCTCTGTTATCTTTGAGTCATTTTGCTACCGTAGTTGCTTCACAGGCGTTTAAATTTGTGGTTCTTGAATTATCTGCTTGGTTAGGAATCTACTTAGTATATGCGTTACTCTACTATAACCGAATGTTGCATTATTTAGAAGGGTGGCTCGACCCTAAACCTCGAACAATCTTCTGAAACTACAGTTACAAAAGGGGCTTTATATTCTGTTTGGTGTTTTTGTTCCGTCATATCTTGATGATTTCATCGTTCAAGACTCATGTCCCATACATTATATTACTAATCTCTGGCTATCATATTCCAAAAGTTCACACAGTGCAAAGCTAGTTCACTTTCAGTTTGTATTTCAAGTTTTTCTCTATATAAGGCAGTTCCTTAGATTTTACCACTATAGATCCTATGATGGAGCGGCGCCGCGCATTAAAGACTCCAGTCCTCGACTGTCAATAAATGTTCAGAACAAATGGAACACATTTTTTTCAGCATGCGTACATGTGTGGTTCCCAAGTCAACTCAAGACGAGGCATAATCCTCAACACTTAAAACAATTGTATTTTTAAAACAATATCTATTTAAAAGGAAAAAAATAAAATACACTAAATATAAATAACACTATATTATTCAAGAGGAACTTCGAAACGAGCTCCGGCGATTTTTCTGAAACTAGGGTTCATTATCAACCATGGCCGCCGCCCCTTTGCTACCTGTCGTTGACACTGTAAGTGATGGCATGGCGCTGTCCAGTCACATTGTTTACAGGCTTTCCAAGTCCGAGAGTTTGGCTGCAAACTCAGACACAGACGCGTTTTCCTGCGGCGATGTTCTGGAATTTGCTCTGTCTCTTCCGTGGATGCCGCAAGCCTCCTCTCTGTACGCTGATACCTTCAACTTTCAGGCTCATGCAGGCTTGAAGGAGATCACGGCGATAGCGTTTGAGGATCAAGGCGGGGAACCCCTGATGATCTTTGCATCGCTGAGGGTGAAGACAGAAGGGGCAGGCGAGTCCCTGGGCAGAGCCATCCCGCGCACAAAGGCAGACCGGCGCTTTCAACACTTTCCAGTTCCGACTCTTACTGCCCATGCTGTTACCGCAACCATCAGGGTTCACAGAGAAAGGAAATGGCGAGTAGGGGTCCTCTGGAGTTTGGATATCCATTACCAACCTCGAAAACCTCTTCAACCTAGAACCACTAAGGATGAGGGGCAAGTGTTTGACAAAATGCTTATCCCAGATTTGTTTCAAAACAGGGGCCTGGTCTCTTTTGACAAAACGCCTCTTCGAGATTTTATCTCATTCAGGGGCCTGTACTCTGTTTTAGCTCAAATGGAATGCGCCGAAAAGGTTTTCAGTCGCCGGCTTAACTCCCAAGTCCCAGCAGAAGCATGGTCTAAGCAAAGCCTTGCAACTCTTTCAACCGTGAGTCTCAGAAGCATCTCCCTCTCAGACAGATGCGTGCTCTCCAGCCCCCCTGGCCATCAGGGCCTCAGTAGCCCGCAGAGAACAGAAATCTCAGAACCATTCCAGATTCTGATTGTCCTCATTTCCGGTAAGTCAAAGCTGCTGTGGGTGAGATCTACTGATCTGGTGCAGCACCTCAAGCTACACCTGGAAAACAAGGAGGGCTACCCGGCAATCTTTCAGCGGCTCCTCTATGAAGGTAAACAATTAGAGGATTCTTGTCCCCTGTCCTGTTACAATATTCAAAGAAATGCCTCCATTTCCCTGTCCTTGCGTCTGAGAGGGGGCGCTGTTGGACAGCCTTCTTCAGCCGCTGCCTTTTCATATAAAGATGCAGTCCATTCTCAGAAGCCTAAGGATAGAGCTCCTCCTGCTCAAGCTCCCAAGCCCTTCCTAGTGGACAAGCTGGAAGAGTCCCCCACCATTGAAATATCACATCCCTTGTTGGATACGCAATATCAGGTGTTTGCAGAAAAGGGCATCATTTGCAGGTTCAATGGTCTTTGGCCTAACACAGCAGACCTATACCAATGGATTCATGCAAATTGGACCAACAATTGCAAGGTTATCTTCTGCTCTAAAGGCTTCTTCATAACTCTGTTTGTTGATAGCGATGATTACCAAAAAGCCTTAACTGGAGGCCCTTGGTTTTGGAATTCGGCGGGTCTGTTCCTCACTCCGTGGTTCCCAGAGTTCGATCCCTCCACAGCAGTCATCACCAAACTCCCGATCTGGGTTAGACTCCCTAACCTTCCGGCGCATCTCTGGAACTTTGTTGTATTTGAAGCTATCGGCAATTCATTAGGTCGCTACCTCGACACAGATCCCTCACGAGGGCTAAAAGGAATTTATACCTTCGCCAGAATCTGCGCAGAAATCGACATAAGTAGAGGACTTCCTGATCAGATCATTCTCAAAATAGGCGATTTCCATTGGGCTCAACCTCTGGACTTTGAGAATACAGCATTTCGGTGCAGAAATTGTCATCTCACTGGGCACCTACAAAGTTCGTGTCCTTCATTACCTTTCCAAAAAAAGAAAGCTAATTCCAAGCCAAAATCTAAAAGCTGGAAACCTCATGATCCTCCCCCAATGGATAGCTTTTCCAGCTCAGATGAAGACGATGAGGAGGAAGAGGAGGAAGTCATGGACGAAACCCCAGATCAGGTTTCTCTTCCAGCGCGTCACGAAGAAGCAACTGTCCCTCCTGTCTCTCAAAAACGAACTCATGTGTCTTCTCCGTCAGATTCAGACAAGGAGCTTTCGGCTCCAGCCCAACTCAGCATACAAATCGTTCATGACCAACAAGATCCTGCTGGTTGGGTCAAAGTCGGCAAAAAGAAAGGGAAAAAAGGTCGACCGAATGATTCCACCCTCGTTGTGTAGAATCTTTGGTTTGGACCGGTTCTGTTTGCTCATCTCTTCCCTAGTCTATTCTTCTCTTGGGAGCCGAGGTGGATTGTTTCCTTTCCGGCTGCCCTGTCAGTCTTGTGGTTCTATGCCGCCCTGCGTGGTGGGCAGTCTATTCTTTTCTTGTCTCTTGTAACTTGGCCTGCTGTTCAGCGGCCAGTTTTTCTGCAGTTTTGCAGAAGTTTTGTACTATATTTTCCTTTAATACAAACGCTAACTTACACAAAAAAAAAAAACACTATATTATTCAAATTAAAATAAGTTGAAAATAATTATATTATTTTGTATTAATGGAGAAAATGGTTACATAGTTGTAACGTATCTCCCTAGTTTAGGATTAGTTCCTAGAGTTTAGGGGTTTGGTTGCAACTTCCTAATTCCTGGTGTTGTACTTAATGATGTAATCTTTCATTCATGAATAATAGAGTGTATGAGAGTGATCTCTCTATTTTGAGTGTAGTCTCCAGGTGCAGGGCTCACCTGTGAGCTACATCTCCTTCATTTTCAATTCTGTTCACATTTTATCTTGGTATCAGAGCTCAGATTGGGTGAGCTTGATCTTGTATCACCTCTTGTGACTGAAGTGCCTTTGCGGCCAGCTTGCTTTGTGGCAGAATTGCCTGTGTGGTTTGAGGTGCCTCTGTGGCCGCGTGTACACAAGAGCTTTGTGCTCAATTGAGCAGGTGGATTGTAGAACACTTGGCTCGGACTCGGATGTTTTTTTCTGAGTAGAAGGGAATTGGCGCGCTTTTCTCGCTGATAGTAGCGCCAGGAAGGGCTTTTGGCGCGTCTGTTCGTCCATTAATCGTGCCAGAGCGCCAAATTATCTGATTGGCGTGGAATATCCTAGATCTCTCGCACCAGGAAATTTTACTCTAACCGATTTTATTTGGGCGCGGTTTTCTCGCTCGGGAATGCGCCAATCCACTTAGGAACGTGCCAATCCACCTTCAAGGGGATCTGCGGGAAGCCTCATCTTTGTTTGACGATTTGCGAAGGGAACAAATCAGAGAAGTTGCAGATCTATCTGGGAGAGGCAGATCGGAGTAGTTTTGATCAGATCGATTTTTTGGCTGTATTGAAAAATAGCGAATTTGCTCATCGGAGCGGGATTGATTTTGTTGAGTTGTCAGATATTGCCGGATCTGAATCAGTGGGTAGATCATGAGATCAGCAGATCGGTGACAGATCGATTTGAAAGGTATCGATTTTTTGTTACTATTGGGTAGATTCATTTTTTAAATCTGATCAGAATGAGTAATACGATGGAATCTTACCTCCACGAGTCTAGAAAACTCAATGGATCTAACTTCACAAACTGGAAGTTTAAGATCCAGACCTTGCTTGAGGGTGCGAATGCTTGGTCCATAGTTACAGGTGATGAGCAGAGGGTGAATGCGGGGATGCAGGAGCAAGACTAGGATAAGCGAGAGAACAAGGCAAAAGTTTTGCTGAAAATGTCTGTGAAGGACAACGTTATTCCGCACATCAAAGATTGTAAAATGTCCGCGGAGATCTGGATGACCATTAAAAATCTGTATTAGACCCAGAACACAAGCCGAGTTATGGCACATAAAAGCAAGTTATTTTCGATGAGGATGAACGAAAATGAGACTGCTGCTGCATTTGTTGATCGAATCAAAGATGTGAAAGATGCATTGGGGAACATCGGAGAGGCGGTGTCTGACTCTGATCTTGTCTCAATCACACTGAATGGGATGCGAGATGAATTTCAAATGTTCATCACTGGATTGGCGGCAAGGGAGAAAGTGCCCACATTTGATGATCTGATAGGGATCTTGCTGCAAGAGGAGGAGCGGCGATAGAACTTGAACCCCCAGAGTGATGATCTTGCGCTGATGGCAAAATGGCGATCATTCAGAGGGAAGCAGCCACAACAACAATCACAACAGAAAGAAGGAACATCGCAGAAGAGTCCACATAAAGGTATGATTGCAAATAATTATGTAAAGAAATGTTATTATTGTGGAAAGAAGGGCCATGTGCAGAATGTATGCTTTAAGAAGCAGGTTGATGATGCAAAGAGGAAGCGGGCAAAGCACAGAGGATACTTTATTGAAGAAGATGTTGAAGAAGATAAAGATTTCAGTCATGAATTTCGACTGTTCATAGTCGACCATGCCCTTTCAGCATTTGATGAGGACGATATATGGTATGTTGATTCCGGAGCATCCTCTCACATGACAGGTAAAAAGGAATTTTTTGTAAGTCTTGAAGAAAGTACATACGGATCAAAAATATACTTAGGAGATGATAGTGGATATGAGATTAAAGGTTATGGGGTTATTCCAGTCAAGTTACCAAATGGAAAAATTAGTCATCTTCAAAATGTTTTATATGTACCTGGAATTAAGAAAAATCTGATATCTGTAGCCATGATAACTGATCAAGATATGCAAGTCGAGTTCTTCAAGACTCATTGTGTGATAAAGGATTGCAGGAAAGAAATAGTTGCAACAGGCGTGTGTGTTGGAAGCCTATACAGACTAGATGTAAAGAGTATATCAAAGCGAGCCATGGTTGCAGGAGGATCGACAGCTGAACAACTCTGGCATCAGAGATTTGGTCACTTGAATTTGCAGGACCTCATGCTATTGCAGAGAAAAGGTATGGTTGAGGGGCTCCCTATCTTTCAAAATATTCAGTTAAATTGTGATGGATGTGCCTTAGGTAAAATGCATAGAGAATAGTTTCCTGTGCATGATAGGAGGAAGGAAACAGATATTTTAGAACTAGTGCACACTGATATATGCGGACCTATGCAGACAAGGTCGCTAGGTGGAGCGTATTATTTTTTGCTATTTACTGATGACTGCACTAGATACTCATGGGTTTATTTTCTGAGTAAGAAAAGTCAAACTTTCCAGTGCTTTAGAGAATTTAAAACCTTGGTGGAAAAACAATTTGGTGAGAATATAAAAATTCTCCGATCCGATCAAGGGGGAGAATACAAGCTAGGGGAATTCATGAAATTCTGCAAATCTCACGGGATTGTTCAGCAGTTTACAGTGCCACACACACCACAGCAGAATGGAGTTGCAAAACACAAAAACAGAACCTTAGTGGAGTGCGCAAGGAGCATGTTACAAGGTAAGGATCTATCTAATAGTTTTTGGGCAGAAGCTATTAATACTGCTGTATATTTGAAGAACAGAAGTCCTACTGGTATCTTAGCTTCAAAACTCCTTTTGAAGCTCTATATGGATTCAAACCAGCAGTAAATCATCTAAGAGTATTTGGGTCAAAAGCATTTGCCCATATACCCAAAGCTGATAGGAAGAAATTAGATCCTAAAGCTGTGAAATGCATCTTTGTTGGTTATGGCATAGAATTTAAAGCATATAAATTGTTCAATCCTGAGACTCATAAGATATTTGCAACCAGGGATGTAGTGTTTCATGAGCAGGTACAGGAAGGGAAAGATGACATTGGTGATGATTGGCACATTCCATTGTTGATGGATGAAAACAGCGAGGATGAAAGAGAGCAGGAGCAGAAAGAAGAGCAAAAAGAAGAACATGAAGAAGGTGATAAAGCAAGCCCATTTAGAGCTGAAGAAAACAAATTTGAGGTAAGTCCCCTACCAAGGAGATCTGGTAGGAAGACTCAAAAACCATTACAATTGAGAGACTATGCTTTGATGTCAAATGTTTTGAACATTGTAGAGCCCACTAATTACAAAGAAGCTAGTCAATTTAAGGAGTGGAGAGTTGCAATTAATGAAGAGATGGAATCTATTCTTAGAAATGACACTTGGGATTTAGTTGAACTGCCTAAGAATAAAACACCCATAGGATGTAAATGGCTGTTTAAACCAAAAATGAATGCAGATGGAAGTATAAAGAAATTAAAAGCTAGGTTGGTTGCAAAAGGATATTCACAGCAGGAAGGTATAGATTTTGATGATACTTTTGCACCTGTAGCAAAGTTAAATACAATCAGAATGCTTATTGCTTTAGCTACTAAATATAATTCGGAGCCACACCAGCTTGATGTTAAATCTTCATTTTTAAATGGTGAGTTAAAAGAGGAAATTTACTTAGTACAGCCAGAAGGGTTTGTAAAGCAGGGGCAGGAACATCTTGTTTGCAGATTGAAAAAGGCTTTATATGGTTTAAAGCAAGCACCCAGGTCTTGGTACGAAAAGGTTGATTCTTTCTTTTTAGAGTATGGCTTTCATAGAAGTTTGAATGACCCAAATTTGTATACCAAGTATAATAAGCAGGGGCAGATTACTCTGATTTCTTTGTATGTAGATGACATGATTATAACAGGAGATGCAAATGATTTAATCAGAGGAATCAAAAGGCTTATGGCACAAGTTTTTGAGATGAAAGATCTTGGAAGACTTCATTACTTTCTAGGATTAGAAGTATGCAGAGATACTGGGCAAACTTTTCTTACCCAACGGAAGTATGCCAGAAATCTATTAGAAAAGTTTGGTATGGATCAGTGTAGATCAGCAGCGACACCTTTGCAGCAGAATCTGAAGTTGAGCAGTGACGATGGCACTAAAGAGGTTGATGCTACAATGTACAGACAACTGGTTGGTAGCTTGATATATCTTACAACAACTAGACCTGACTTAGCATACTATGTTAGTGTGTTGAGCCAATTCATGTCAAAACTGCTTGAAAGTCACTAGGTAGCAGCAAAAAGTGTGTTGAGGTATCTTTGTGGTACTATTAACTATGGCATTTTATACACTGACGCATCTGATGTTATTCTAGCAGGTTTTTCAGATTCAGACTGGGCAGGTAACTTGGATGATCGAAGGTCCATCACAGGTTACGCATTCAGCATAGGATCCAGGGTCATTGCATGGAGCAGCAAGAAGCAGAGTACTGTAGCTTTGTCTTCGTGTGAAGCTGAGTATCAAGCATTGTGTGCAGCAACGTGTGAAGCGATCTGGTTGAGAAGGCTTCTCAATGATGCAGGAAAAGAACAGAAGAATTCCACTTCCATCAAAAGCGACAACCAGAGTACCATTAAATTGGCATACAATCCAGTGTTTCACAAAAACACCAAACACATAGACACTCAGTTCCATTTTGTCAGAGAGAAAATACAATCAAAAGAAATTATTGTTGAATATTGTAAAACTTGTGACAATATGGCTGATATTTTTACAAAGCCTCTTGCACGTGTGAAGTTTGAATTATTTAGAAGGATGCTAGGAGTCCAGGACAACCCTTTCTCCATTAAGGGGGGGAGTTGAAAATAATTATATTATTTTGTATTAATGGAGAAAATGGTTACATAGTTGTAACGTATCTCCCTAGTTTAGGATTAGTTCCTAGAGTTTAGGGGTTTGGTTGCAACTTCCTAATTCCTGGTGTTGTACTTAATGATGTAATCTTTCATTCATGAATAATAGAGTGTATGAGAGTGATCTCTCTGTTCTGAGTGTAGTCTCCAAGTGTAGGCCTCACCTATGAGCTACATCTCCTTCATTTTCAATTATGTTCACATTTTATCTAAATATGTATAGATTTTAAAAAGTAATGTGTAGAGATTTAAAGAAATTTAGGGTAAATTGATTTGATATAATAAAATTTCAACCAATCATATTTATATATCATATTTGTATTTGTACTTAGATGATATACTTGTTGTTATATTTATATTTCTATTGTTTATATATGGATTATGCATAATGTTAAACGCATTTCCAATAAGATGAGTGTTTAAATTTTAATTTATTTATTTCTATTTAATTATTTTAAATGATGTTACTTGAAATTAATGTATTTTTTTTAATTATTTAAAAATAAAAAATTGTAAAATAAAATTATTATATTATTTAGTAATTTATTTTTTTTACTTTTATTTTATTTTAATTATAAATATAATTTTATTAGAATAATAATATTATTGTAGATTTAAAAAGACTAGATATGTTGTTTAAATTAAACTTTTCAAAGGTATTGAACAAACTTAATTGGTAGTACTTTTCCAAGATCTTTGAAGCCTATTGTAACACCTATAATCCTAGATATGAAAGTACTATAATTCAGTAGATATGAGAGTACTATAATTCAGTGGATAGAGACCAGGTGTGATCTGGATGTCCCTCCTTTATGCAACTGGATGTAGTGAATTTCAGACCTGAAGTCTACCATACTTGAGGTATCAAAGTCTACCATACCTAAGGTGTCATTTTAGCATGTATAATGGAAACAAAACCTAGAGGCCGACACTCTTTCAAACCATTATATACTATTGTTTTCGAATGTTATAGTTATTGTTAAATGGTTATATAATTAGTGGTGGCTGGAAACCGATGAGATGTCTGGACAAAGGCACAGAAGACTTTATAGTGAAACCTGTGAAGGTCTCAGATGTAGGGCGACTGAGGAATTATATGGATAGTGTCAGAGACCCAGCTATTCACCTATGGTAAAACATATAAATTAATTAATTAATTAATTTACATTACATTGTGTATTACTACGAAAATGAAATCAATCAGTTCGACAATTCTATTCATACCTTGGAGTCCGGGTTACGGATTAATTGTCTGGGTTAACCTTTTATGGATGGTGTACCATACCCATGTGACCCGTAATTGCATCGTCATTGGAGTTCGCCTACATCGTGTTGTTTTACATTTGCAGTGTTTATGATTTACAGTTGTCTTCTCTATCTCCCGCCTAGCAGATTACTTTATCCTATATGATGATTTTTTTTTCTAGTTTTGGCTTTAATGCCCTGCTCTGCCATGGTATGTGGCACGAGAAGTGTCTACCCACTGCAGTTTATGCTCCTCGACCATAAAGTTACATCGATGGTGGAGGATTAGTGTGAAGATCCAATGGTCCGTTTAACTCAGGTCAGAATCATGCTAGCTCTCAGTTGCTTTATCGCATTTTCCATTTTCGTTCCCGGGCTTCCAATTTTTCGTTCTCCATGCTCTCTCCGGTGCCAGTGTTACCGTCAGCCCAGGGTCGAGGACTCGATGCATTTACAGGGTTATAGTCTCTCTTCCGCTGCGGATTCCGGGTGAGGGCAGGGTAACCCTATTTTATTATTTGACCCTATGCTCTGTTATTTGTTTTCATCATTTTCATTTCTTATTGTTAATTGAAAATGTGGTGTCTCTAAAGGTTCATCTCCAGAGGACTTAGGAATTACCTGTCAAGGCAGTGTGATGAACTTCCAACCAGATTTCCTTGCTCGGTATGATCCAGGTAAGAAGCTTCCACTATTTTCTGTTTGTTCGGATCTGGGTAGTTCGACTCTTGATGAGATGTTGTCTCTTAAGCTCATAATCTTCATTGTTGTTTGTATGGGAAGTCGCAAGGCTGGAGAGTCCAGCGGTGTTTGCGTGGTACTCCTTTGTTAAATTCAAGGGTTTATCTGTCGTTTAGAACTGTAGAGTCTAGATACCCTTTGAGGAATTTGTACTCTGAAATTCTTAGTTTTTATTATAAGCATGATATCGATATAGACTTTGCTTTTCCCTTTAGGAAAAGGGTTAGGTCTGGTATCACCAATTGTCAGTCTTGAGCGGACGGCTCCTCCTGTCTCTAGGTTTTGCTGTTTTGCTTGCCCAAAATGTTAAAATATTTAAGATTACACTCTGTTTTGTAACTGCACGGTTTCCTATTTTAGGCGTGCATTCAAGGTTTTTCGCTTGTATAATTTATCTCTATGCTTACTCTGGTGCATAATGTTTTCTTAAGTCTGTAATTATGTTAAGTTTGTAATTCTATTATGGATGTATAAAAACTAATTGAAATTAAGGAAAAAAGGTGATGAATGGGTTCGTGGGTAAATAATTCCATCATACATTCATACTCTTAGTCATCTTATTTATTGATCTGCATACAAAGTTTCTATGACCAAGTTGGATAGGTTCTGAGCAGGTAAAATGCCAATTTCAGACCATTATATACCGCTGTTTTCGAATGTTATAGTTATTGTCACATGGTTATATAATTAGTGGTCGCTGGAAACCAACGAGATGTCTGGACGAAGGTGCAGAAGACTTTATAGTGAAACCTGTGAAGGACTCAGATGTAGGGTGACTGAGGAATTATATTGATAGTGTCAGAGACCCAACTATTCACCTATGGTCAAACATATAAATTTAAAAAAAAAAAAAAAAAAAACATTTACATTACATTGTGTATTACTACGGAAATGACATCAATCAGTTCGACAATTCCATTCATACCTTGGAATCCGGGTTACGGATTAATTGTCTCGGTTAACCTTTTACGGATGGTGTACCATACCCATGTGACCCGTAATTGCATCGTCATTGGAGTTCGCCCACATCGTGTTGTTTTACGTTTGCAGTGCTTATGATTTACAGTTGTCTTCTCTATCTCATGCCCAGCAGATTACCTTATCCTGTATGATGATTTATTTATTTTTTCCGGTTTTCGCTTTAATGGTGTGCTTTGCCATGGTACATGGCACGAGCAGGGCCTACCCACTGTAGTTTATTCTCCTCGACCCCAATGTTGTATCGACGGAGGAGGATTAGTGTGAATATCCAACGGTCCGGTTTAACACAGGTTAGAATTAAGCTAGCTCTTGGATGCTTTATCGCATTTTGCATTTTCGTTCCCAGGCTTCCGCTCTGTCTTTCTCCATGCTCTCCGCGGTGCAGGTGTTACCGTCAGACTAGGGTCGAGGACTCGATGAATGGTCTCAGTTATAGGGTTATATTTTGTCTTTCGCTGCGAATTCCAGGTGAGGGCAGGGTAACCCCTTTTTAGTATTTGACCCTATGTTGTGTTATTTGTTTTCATCGTTTTCATTTCTTATTGCTAATTGCAAATGTGGTGTATCTATAGGTTCATCTCCAAAGGACTCGGGAATTACCTATCAAAGCAGTGTGATGAACTTCAACCCAGATCTCCTCGCTCGGTATGATCCGGGTAAGAAGCTTCCACTGTTTTCTGGTTGTCCGGATCTGGGTGGTTCGAATCTTGATGAGATGTTGTCTCTTAGGCTCATAATCTTCATTGCTGGTTCTATGGGAAGTTGCAAGGCTGGACAGTCCAGCGTTGTTTGCCTGGTACTCGTCTGTTAAATTCAAGGGTTTGTCTTTCGTTTAGAACTGTAGAGGCTAAATAGTAAATACCCTTTGAGGAATTTGTAGTCTGGAATTCTTAGTTTTCATTATAAGCACAATATCGATATAGACCTTGCTTTTCCCTTCAGGAAAGGGGTTAGGTCTGGTTTCACCAGTTGTCAAGCTTGAGCAGACTACTCGTCCCATCATTAGGTTTTGTTGTTTTGCTTGCCCGAAATGTTAAAATATTTAAGATTATACTCTGTTTTGTAACTGCACGGTTTCCTATCTTAGGCGTGCAATCATGGTTTTTCGCTTGTATAATTTATCTCTATGCTTACTCTGGTGCATAATGTTTTCTTAAGTTTGTAATTATGTTATGGATGTATAAAAACTAATTAAAATTAAGGAAAAAAGGTGATGAATGGGTTCGTGGGTAAAGAATTCCATCATACATTCATACTCTTAGTCATCTTATTTATTTCTCTACATAAAGAGCTGCTATGACCAAGTATGCACAACATTTCTCATACAATGTTCATCATGAAGAAGGCACACTTCCATCAAGTTTATTATGGCATGCTAGATTTGGACATTTGAACTATGACAGTCTCCGCTTGTTGAAGAAAAATGGTGTTGCTGGTTTGCCTACAATTCCTAGGAAACTTAAGCAATGTGATGCTTGCATTCTAGGAAAGCATAGCAAACAGTCTTTTCATGATTCACATTCAAGAGCACATAGGAAACTTGAACTCATTCATTCATATTTATGTGGTCCAACGCCTGTTCATTCTGCAAATGGAAATAAATATATCATGACATTTATTGATGACTACACCAGAATGTGTTGGGTTTATTTATTGAAGAACAAATCTGATGCATTTCAAACATTCAAGAATTTTCATAAATGGATTGAAAATGATGCACAATCTCATATTGGGTCTATTCGCACTGATAATGGAAAAGAATACACATCAAATGAATTTGAAAACTATCTTCGCCAACATGGGATCAAACATCAAACAATTGTGCCTTATAATCCCCAACAGAATGGTGTAGCTGAAAGAATGAATAGAACAATCTTAAATATGGTATGATCCATGCTCTTCTTAAAAAATGTAAAGATAATGTTTTGGGTTGATGCTGTTCTATGTGCTG
Organism: Pinus tabuliformis; assembly: GCA_031772625.1. Taxonomy (NCBI): domain Eukaryota; kingdom Viridiplantae; phylum Streptophyta; class Pinopsida; order Pinales; family Pinaceae; genus Pinus; species Pinus tabuliformis. Next base: position 839,604,783 of record CM062807.1, read on the forward strand.
CATATATAAAGAATAGATGTCCATCTAATGCTACAAGAAACAAGACTCCATATAAAATGTGGTATGGACATGTTCCTTCGGTAAAGCATCTCAAGGTCTTTGGTTCCACCTGTTATGCCTTGATACCAAAGATACATAGAAACAAACTTGGTGCTAGAAGTCGTAAGTGTATCTTCTTAGGGTACTCGAACATCTCCAAAGGATACCGTCTCTATGATGAAGTAAATAAGAAGTTTGTTGTATCTAGAGATGTAATTTTTCTTGAATCATCTAAAACTGACAATGTTGTTGAGCGGCAACTTGATCGCTTGGATAGATTCGCAAAAGCAAAATCATTTCAAGAATTTGATAATCAGATTCGACATCTTGAATGGGGGATTCCTATACTAGATCAACATGTGGAATCTTCTTTTGAAGAACACTCTCCCCCGCATGAAACTCCAACAACGGATGATGCTTTAAGTGATGTAATTGATAGAATTGGGAGACTCAATCTTGATTCAGTCCCAACTCAATCAACGGAGCAGCCTGGACCATCTGAGAAAGGTCCCCCAAAATGGCTGACAAAGACACTTGAAAGTGTTCATCCTGATGAAGTTGGAAAGACAGGAACCAGAAATTCAAACCGGAAAAATGGAGGTGATGTAGATGACTCTAATTCACCTGTTGATATGGATGTTTCTTATGATTGTGAATTGAACTTGTCTACAGATTTTGAACCAACTTCCTTCAAAGAAGTTGCTTCTCATGATGAATGGAAAGAAGCGATGCAAAAGGAGTATGATGCCCTCATAAAGAACAACACTTGGAAGCTGGTTGATCCTCCATTAGGAACCAAACCAATTGGCTGCAAGTGGGTCTACAAAAACAAGTATAAAGTTGATGGCTCACTTGACAAGCACAAAGCTAGGCTTGTGGCAAAAGGTTTTGCACAGAAGGAAGGGGTCGATTATGAGGAGACTTTTGCCCCACAGCAAAATGGGCTACCATCTGGACACTCTTTGTACTAGCAGCTCATAACGGTTGGAAAGTCCATCAAATGGATGTAAAAACTACTTTCTTGAATGGAGATCTAAAAGAGAATGTTTTTATGTCCTAGCCTGAAGGATTTGCTATGAAAGGACATGAACATAAAGTATGCAAACTTGTGAAGTCCCTGTATGGCCTCAAACAAGCACCACGAGCCTGGTATGAAAAACTAACTGAGCATCTTCTGAAACTCAATTTCAAACATTTTGATCTTGATGATGCAACTTTATTTGTCAAGAAAGTTGGCAAAACAGTTGTATATCTTGTGGTATATGTAGATGATCTTTTAATGACAGGGAACAATGAAAGCTACATTGCATCCATAAAGAAGGAATTGGGGAAAAGTTTTGAAATGACTGATTTGGGCTACGTTCCTTACTATCTTGGCATCGAAGTAACCCAACATCAAAAGTCCATATTTCTTTCTCAAAGGAAATAAATTGGAGATTTGTTGAACAGGTTTGGTATGATAGAGTGCAATCCTCTTACTACTCTAATGGAACAAAACTTAAAGCTCACATCTATTGAAGGAAAATAATTTGAGGATGCAACAAAGTATAGACAGCTTGTAGGAAGTCTCAACTACCTAACTACTACTAGACCAGACATTTCATTTGCTGTTGGAATCCTCTCCAGGTTTATTGAAAAGCCTTGTGAGGGATATCGGTCTGCTGCAAAAAAAGTTCTAAGTTACTTGAAGGGAACTCAAGACTTTGGAATCAAGTATACACAGGTGGACGACTTCAGCTTGATTGGATACTCTGATTCAGACTTCGATGGAGACAAAGAAACTAGAGTATCTACTTCAGGATATGCTATGAGTCTTGGATCGGGATCTATCTCCTGGAGATCACACAAACAATCAGTTCCAGCAGATTCCACAACAGAAGCAGAATACATGGCAGCAGCTGAAGCAACAAAAGAAATTGTGTGGCTCAGGAAAATTCTTGAAGATTTGCAGGTAAAACAAGTACAATCAACTCCACTCATGATTGACAATACCTCTGCAATAAAGTTGGCCAAGAACCCAAAGTTCCATGATCGAACGAAGCACATCAATACTAAATATCATCTTATTTGACATCATGTTGAGGCCAAAACAATCCATCTCCGTCATTGTTCCACAAATGAGCAAATTGCAAACATCTTCACCAAAGCGCTTGGAAGAGAAAAGCTTGAACGATTCAGAGCCATGCTTGGACTCACCAACATCCCTTCAGATTAAGGGGGGGAATGTTGACACCTAATCCTTGTGATTGGGTAAATATATGTAAATAAATAAATGAGAAATGTGAACAGTCATCGGGAGATGAACTGAACAATCTCTCCCTCATGTATATAACAGACCTACCTGATTGAATGAATAATACGAATCAGTTTTTGCTTTGTGGAGTTACTACCTGGCCTGACACGTACATTCATACTCTTAGTCATCTTATTTATTGCTCTGCATATAGAGCTGCTATGACCAAGTTGGATAGGTTCTGAGCACGTAAAATTCCAATTTCAGACCGTTATATACCGTTGTTTTCGAATGTTATAGTTATTGTTACATGGTTATATAATTAGTGGTGGCTGGAAATCGACGAGATGTCTCGACAAAGGCACAGAAGACTTTATAGTGAAACCTGTGAAGGTCTCAGTTATAGGGCGACTGAGGAACTATATGGATAGTGTCAGAGACCCAGATATTCACCTATGGTAAAACATATAAATACAAAAAAAATTCATTTACATTACATTGTGTATTACTACGGAAATGACATCAATCAGTTCGACAATTCCATTCATACCTTGGAATTCGGGTTACGGATTAATTGTCTAGGTTAACCTTTTATGGATGGTGTACCATACCCATGTGACCCGTAATTGCATCGTCATTGGAGTTCGCCCACATCGTGTTGTTTTACGTTTGCAGTGTTTATGATTTATAGTTGTCTTCTCTATCTCATGCCCAGCTGATTACCTTATCTTGTATGATGAATTTTTTTTTTCCGATTTTGGCTTTAATGCCTTGCTCTGCCATGGTACGTGGCATGAGCTGGATTTACCCACTGCAATTTATGCTCCTCGACCCCAATGTTGTATCGACGGAGGAGGATTAGTGTGAATATCCAACGGTTGGGTTTAACTGAGGTCAGAATCAAGCTAGCTCTCGGATGCTTTATCACATTTTCCATTTTCGTTCCCGGGCTTCCGCTCTGTCTTTCTCCATGCTCTTTGCGGTGCCTGTGTTACCGTCAGCCCAGGACCAAGGACTCGATGCATGGTCTCAGTTACAGGGCTATAGTTTCTCTTCCGCTACGGATTCCAGGTGAGGGCAGGGTAACCCTGTTTTATTATTTGACCCTATGTTCTGTTATTCGTTTTCATCGTTTTCATTTCTTATTGCTAATTGCAAATGTGGTGTCTCTATAGGTTCATCTCCAGAGGACCCGGGAATTACCTGTCAAGCCAGTGTGATGAACTTCCAACCAGATTTCCTCGCTTGGTATGATCCGGGTAAGAAGCTTCCACTGTTATTTGGTTGTTTGGATCTTGGTGGTTTGACTCTTGATGAGATGTTGTCTCTTACGCTCATAATCTTCATTGTTGGTTGTATGGGAAATTGCAAGGCTCGATAGTCCAGCGCTGTTTGCCTGGTACTCCTCTATTAAATTCAAGGGTTTGTCTGTCGTTTAGAACTGTAGAGTCTAAATACCCTTTGAGGAATTTGTAGTCTGGAATTCTTAGTTTTCATTACAAGCATGATATCGGTATAGACCTTGCTTTTCAAGGATAATTTTAGGGGCGAATGTTCGCCCTTTGGCGAAATTAAGGGGTTTTAAATTTTTAGTGGGCGAATATTTTGTATCATAGTACATTTTTATAAATCACCTCAAATAGCCCACCTTATTTTAAGGGAGAGGGTAAAAAAGGTAAATTTAGCCCTTGAAATTAGGACTTACAACCTTCCATTCGTCCATTTTCAAGAATAGGTTTTATTTAAGTGAATCCATTTGCCCATTTTCAAGAATAGGTTTTATTTAAGTGAATCCTATGGGCCAAATACCATATTTATAAAAGAGGTATGGTAAATTAATAAAAATATAAATAAATGAGAGGTATGGTAAATAAATAAAACATTTTTTATATTTACTCCATAAGTCACCTTATATACATGTAAGGGTATAAACAAATAAAAATATAAGTAAAGTGGAGGTATGGTAAATAAATAAAACGTCTTTTTATACTTACTCAAAAGGTATGGTAAATAAATAAAAATATAAATAAACTAGACGTATCGTAAATAAATAAAACCTATTTTTATATTTAATCCATAACCCTCGTTCTATTTATGAAGGCTCAAGAAAGAGGTTTTATTTAAGTGAATCCTATGGGCCAAATACCATATTTGTGAAAGAGGTATGGTAAATTAATAAAAAATATAAATAAACAAGAGGTATGGTAAACAAATAAAACATTTTTTTATATTTACTCCATAAGTCACCTTATATTTACGAACACTCAAAAAATGGGTTATATTTAGGTGAAACCTATGGCCAAAATACTATGGGACAAATACCATGGACTAGATTGTTATTAATACCATGCAAAAAACCATTATTAACCCTAATATTAGAATTAATAAAAACAAAAATGGCACATGGTATTGACCCATGGTATTCACCAAAATGGCACATGGTATTGACCCATGGTATTCACCTGGAATGTAGCCTATTTAAATGGGGGAATTAAACCAACATGTAGCCTATGCTAAGATTCACTAGGACTTTACAAAGTTTTATTATTTAGTGAAAGACTCACCAAGATCTTACAAGATTTTATAATTGAGTAAAATATTCGCCATGCCTCGTGAGAGATTCGCCAAAAAATTATATATACATATTATATTATTGATAAAATCGCCTTCCATTTCCATGGAGATTCGCCCATTTATTATATTTATAAATTTAGGGGGGGTTCTTAAAATTTTCCCTGTTGCTTTTCCCTTCAAGAAAAGGGTTAGGTCTGGTTTCACCAATTGTCAGTCTTGAGTGGAATGCTCCTCCTGTCGCTAGGTTTCGTTGTTCTGCTTGCCCAAAATGTTAAAATATTTAAGATTACACTCTGTTTTGTAACTGCACGGTTTCCTATCTTAGTCGTGCATTCAAGGTTTTTCGCTTGTGTAATTTATCTCTATGCTTACTCTAGTGCATAATGTTTTCTTAAGTTTGTAATTCTGTTAAGTTTGTAATTCTATTATGGATGTATAAAAACTAATTGAAATTAAGGAAAAAAGGTGATGAATGGGTTCATGGGTAAAGAATTCCATCATACATTCATACTCTTAGTCATCTTATTTATTACTCTGCATACAGAGCTGTTATGACCAAGTTGCATAGGTTTTGAGCAGGTAAAATGCCAATTTCAGACCATTATATACTGATGTTTTAAAATGTTGTAGTTATTGTTACATGGTTATATAATTAGTGGTTGCTGGAAACCGACGAGATATCTAGACGAAGGCGCAGAAGACTTTATAGTGAAACCTGTGAAGGTCTCAGATGTAGGGCAACTGAGGAATTATATTGATAGTGTCAAAGACCCGGCTATTCACCTATGGTAAAACATATTTAAAAAATAAATAAAAATAAAATAAAAAATTCAGGTTACGGATTAATTGTCTCGTTAACCTTTTATAGATGTTGTGCCATACCCATGTGACCCGTAATTGCATCGTCATTGGAGTTCGCCCACATTGTGTTGTTTTACCTTTGCAATGTTTATGATTTACAATTGTCTTCTCTATCTCATGCCCAACATATTACCTTATCCTGTATGATGATTTTTTTTACGGTTTTGGCTTTAATGCCCTGCTCTGCCATGGTACGTGGCACAAGCAGGGTCTACCCAATACAATTTATGCTCCTCAACCCTCACGTTGCATCAACGGAGGAGGATTATTGTGAAGATCCAACGGTCCAGTTTAACTCAGGTCAGAATCAAGCTAGCTCTCAGTTGCTTTATCGCATTTTCCATTTTCATTCCCGGACTTCCGCTCTATCTTTCTCCATGCTTTCTGCGGTGCCGGTGTTACCATCAGCCCAAGGCCGGGGACTCGATGCATGGTCTCAGTTACAGGGTTATAGTCTCTATTCGCCTAAGGATTCTGGGTGAGGGTAGGGTAACCCTGTTTTATTATTTGACCCTATGTTATGTTATTTGTTTTCATCGTTTTCATTTCTTATTGCTAATTGCAAATGTGGTGTCTCTACAGGTTCATCTCCAGAGGATACAAAGCTGCTATGACCAAGTTGGATAGGTTCTGAGCAGGTAAAATGCCAATTTCAAACCATTATATATTGTTGTTTACGAATGTTATAGTTATTGTTACATGGTTATATAATTAGTGGTCTCTGGAAACTAACGAGATGTCTGGACGAAGGTGCAGAGGACTTTATAGTGAAACCTATGAAGGTCTCAGATGTAGGGCGATTGAGGAATTATATGGATAGTGTCAGAGACCCAGCTATTCACCTATGGTAAAACATAAATAAAAATAAATAAATAAATTATTTACATTACATTGTGTATTACTACGGATATGACATCAATTAGTTCGACAATTCTATTCATACCTTGGAATCCGAGTTACAGATTAATTGTCTGGGTTAACCTTTTATGGATGGTGTACCATACCCATGTGACCTGTAATTGCATTGACATTGGAGTTCGCCCATATCGTGTTGTTTTACGTTTGCAGTGTTTATGATTTACAGTTGTATTCTCTATCTCATGCCCAGCAGATTACCTTATCCTGTGTGATGATTTTTTTTATTATTTTTTTATTTTTTTATTTTTTTATTTTTTCCCGGTTTTGGATTTAATGCCCTGATCTGCCATGGTACGTGGCATGAGCAGGGTCTACCCACTGCAGTTTAAGCTCCTCGACCCTAACGTTGCATCGACGGAGGAGGATTAGTGTGAAGATCCAACGGTCCAGTTTAACTCAGGTTAGAATCAAGCTATCTCTCGGTTGCTTTATCGCATTTTCAATTTTCATTATCGGGCTTCCACTCTGTCTTTCTCCATGCTCTCTGCGGTGCCGGTGTTACCGTCAGCCCAGGGCCGAGGACTCGATGCATGGTCTCAATTACAAGGTTATAGTTTCTCTACTGCTGCGAATTCTGGGTGGGCGCAAGGTAACCATGTTTTATTTTTTGACCCTATGTACTATTTTTTTTCATCATTTTCATTTCTTATTGCTAATTGCAAATGTGGTGTCTCTACAGGTTCATCTCCAGAGGACCCGGGAATTACCTGTCAAGGCAGTGTGATGAACTTCCAACCAGATTTCCTCGCTCGGAATGATCCGAGTAAGAAGCTTCCACTGTTTTCTGGTTGTCCAGATATGGATGGTTAGACTCTTGATGAGATGTTGTCTCTTAGCGAGGAAATCTCCAGCATTGTTTGCCTGGTACTCCTCTGTTAAATTCAAGGGTTTGTCTGTCGTTTAGAACTGTAGAGTCTAAATACCCTTTGAGGAATTTGTAGTTTGGAATTCTTAGTTTTGATTATAAGCACGATATCGGTATAGACCTTGATTTTCCCTTCAGGAAAAGGGTTAGGTTTGGTTTCACCAGTTGTCAGGCTTGAGCGGACTGCTCCTCTTGTAGCTAGGTTTTGTTGTTCTGCTTGCCCGAAATGTTAAAATATTTAAGATTACACTTTGTTTTGTAACTGCACGGTTTCCTATCTTAGGCGTGCATTCAAGGTTTTTCGCTTGTATAATTTATCTCTATGCTTACTCTGGTGCATAATGTTTTCTTAAGTTTGTAATTCTGTTATGGATGTATAAAAACTAATTGCAATTAAGGAAAAAAGTGATGAATGGGTTCGTGGGTAAAGAATTCCATCATACATTCATACTCTTAGTCATCTTATTTATTGCTTTGCATACAGAGCTACTATTACCAAGTTAGATAGGTTATGAGCAGGTAAAATGCCAATTTCAGACCATTGTATACTGTTGTTTTCGTATGTTATAGTTATTGTTACATGGTGATATAATTAGTGGTGGTTGGAAACCGACGAGATGTCTGGACGAAGGCGCAGAATACTTTATACTAAAACCTGTGAAGGTCTCAGATGTAGGGCAACTGAGGAATTATATGGATAGCGTCAGAGACCCAGCTATTCACCTATGTTAAAACATATAAATAAGAAAATTTTCATTTACATTACATTGTTTGTTACTACGGAAATGACATCAATCAGTTCGAAAATTCTGTTAATACATTGGAATCCGGGTTACAGATTAATTGTTTGGGTTAACCTTTTACGGATGGTGTACCATACCCATGTGACCCGTAATTGCATCGTCATTGGAGCTCACCCACATCATTTTGTTTTCCATTTGCAGTGTTTATGATTTACAGTTGTCTTCTCTATCTCATGCCAAACAGATTACCTTATCCTGTATGATGATTTTTTTCTCCGATTTTGGCTTTAATGCCCTGCTCTGCCATAGTACGTGGCACGAGCAGGGTCTACCCATTGCAGTTTATGCTCCTCAACCCTAACGTTGCATCGATGGAGGAGGATTAGTGTGAAGATCCAACGGTCCGGTTTAACTCAGGTCAGAATCAAGCTAGCTCTCAGGTTGCTTTATCGCATTTTCCATTTTCGTTCTCGGGCTTACGCTCTATCTTTCTCCATGCTCTCTGTGGTGCCGGTGTTACCGTTAGTCCAGGATTGAGGACTCAATGCATGGTCTCAGTTACAGGGTTATAGTTTCTCTTTCGCTGCGGATTCTGGGTTAGGACAGGGTAACCCTGTTTTATTATTTGACCCTATGTTCTGTTATTTGTTTTCGTCGTTTTCATTTCTTATTGCTAATTGCAAATGTGGTGTTTCTACCATTTCATCTCCAGAGGATCCGGGAATTACCTGTCAAGGCAGTATGATGAACTTCCAACTAGATTTCCTCACTCGGTATGATCCGGGTAAGAAGCTTCCACTGTTTTCTGGTTGTCCAGATCTGGGTGGTTCGACTCTTGATGAGATATTGTTTCTTAGGCTCATAATATTCATTGTTGGTTGTATGGGAAGTCGCAAGGCTGGACAGTCCAGTGCTATTTGCCTAGTACTCGTCTGTTAAATTCAAGGGCTTGTCTGTCATTTAGAACTGTAGAGTCTAAATACCTTTTGAGGAATTTGTAGTCTGGAATTCTTAGTTTTCATTATAAGCACGATATCGGTATAGACCTTGATTTTCCCTTCAAAAAAAGGGTTAGGTCTGGTTTCACCAGTTGTCAGGCTCGAGCGGACTGCTCCTCCTGTCGCTAGGTTTTGCTGTTCTGCTTTCCCGAAATGTTAAAATATTTAAGATTACACTCTGTTTTGTAACTGCGCGATTTTCTATCTTAGGCGTGCATTCAAGGTTTTTTGCTTGTATAATTTATCTCTATGCTTAGTCTAGTGCATAATTTTTCTTAAGTTTTTAATTTTGTTATGGATATATAAAAACTAATTGAAATTAATTAAAAAAGGTGATCAACAGGTTCGTGGGTAAAGAATTCCATCATACATTCATACCCTTAGTCATCTGATTTATTGCTCTGCATACAGAGCTGCTATGACCAAGTTGGATAGGTTCTAAGCAGGTAAAATACCAATTTTAGACCATTATATATCGATGTTTTCGAATGTTATAGTTATTGTTACATGGTTATATAATTAGTGGTGGCTAGAAACCGAAGCGATGTCTGGACGAAGGCGCAGAAGACTTTATAGTGAAACCTGTGAAGGTTTCAGATGTAGGGCGACTAAGGAATTATATGGATAGTGTCAGAGACCCGGCTATTCACCTATGGTAAAAAAAAAAAAAAAAAAAAAAAAAAAATCATTTACATTACATTGAGTATTACTACGGAAATGACATCAATCAGTTCAACAATTCCATTCATACCTTGGAATCCGGGTAACGGATTAATTGTATAGGTTAACCTTTTACGAATGGTGTTCCATACCCATGTGACCCGTAATTGCATCGTCATTGGAGTTCGCCCACATAGTGTTGTTTTACGTTTGCAGTGTTTATGATTTACAGTTGTCTTCTCTATCTCATGCCCAACAGAATACCTTATCCTGTATGATGATTTTTTTTATTTTTTATTTTTTATTTTTTTCCTGGTTTTCGCTTTAATGCCTTGCTCTGCCATGGTACATGGCACGAGCAGGGTCTACCCACTATAGTTTATGCTCCTCAACCCCAACTTTGTATCAACGGAGGAGGATTAGTTTGAATATCCAACGGTCGGGTTTAACTGAGGTCAGAATAAAGCTAGCTCTCGGATGCTTTATCGCATTTTCCATTTTTGTTCCCAGGCTTTCGCTCTGTCTTTCTCCATGCTCTCTGCAGTGCCAGTGTTACCGTCAACCCAGGGCCGAGGACTCAATGCATGGTCTCAGTCACACGGTTATAGTTTCTCTTCCGCTGCGGATTCCGGGTGAGGGCAAGGTAACCCTGTTTTATTATTTGACCCTATGTTCTGTTATTTGTTTTCATCGTTTTCATTTCTTATTTCTAATTACAAATGTGGTGTCTCTATAGGTTCATCTCCAGAGAACCCGGGAATTACCTGTCAAGGCAGTGTGATGAACTTCCAACCAGATTTCCTCGCTCGGTATGATCTGGGTAAGAAGCTTCCACTGTTTTCTGGTTGTCCGAATCTGGGTGGTTCGACTCTTGATGAGTTGTTGTCTCTTAGGCTCATAATCTTCATTCTTGGTTTTATGGGAAGTCACAAGGCTGGACAATCTAGTGATGTTTGCCTGGTACTCCCATGTTAAATTCAAGGGTTTGTCTATCGTTTAGAACTGCAAAGTCTAAATACCCTTTGAGGAATTTGTAGTCTGGAATTCTTAGTTTTCTTTATAAGCATGATATCGGTATAAACCTTGCTTTTCCCTTCAGGAAAAGGGTTAGGTCTGGTTTCACCAGCTGTCAGGCTTGAGCAGACTTCTCCTCCTGTCACTAGGTTTTGATTTTCTGCTTGCCCGAAATGTTAAAATATTTAAGATTACGCTCTCTTTTGTAACTGCACGGTTTCCTATCTTAGGTGTGCATTCAAGGTTTTTCGCTTGTATAATTTATCTCTATGCTTACTCTAGTGCATAATGTTTTCTTAACTTTGTAATTCTGTTAAGTTTGTAATTCTGTTATGGATGCATAAAAGCTAATTGAAATTAAGGAAAAAAAGGTGATGAATGGGTTCGTGGGTAAATAATTCCATCATACATTCATACTCTTAGTAATATTATTTATTGCTCTACATACAGAGCTGCCATGACCAAGTCGGATAGGTTCTAAGCAAGTAAAATGCCAATTTCAGACCATTATATACTGTTGTTTTCGAATGTTATAATTATTGTTACATGGTTATATAATTAGTGGTGGCTGGAAAGCGATGAGATGTCCAGACGAAGCTGCAGAAGACTTTATAGTGAAACCTGTGAAGGTCTTAGATGTAGGGCGACTGAGGAATTATATGGATAGTGTCAGAGACTCAGCTATTCACCTATGGTAAAACATATAAATAAATAAATAAAAATCATTTACATTACATTGTGTATTACTACGTAAATGACATCAATCAGTTCGACAATTCTATTCATACCTTGGAATCCGGGTTACGGATTAATTGTCTGGGCTAACCTTTTACGGATTGTGTACCATACCCATGTGACCCGTAATTGCATCGTCATTGTAGTTCACCCACATCGTGTTGTTTTACGTTTGTAGTTTTATGATTTACTGTATTACTACGGAAATGACATCAATCAGTTCGACAATTCTATTCATACCTTGGAATCCGGGTTATGGATTAATCGTGTGGGCTAACCTTTTACGGATTGTGTACCATACCCATGTGACCCGTAATTGCATCGTCATTGCAGTTCGCTCACATCGTGTTGTTTTATGTTTGCAGTTTTATGATTTACAGTTGTTTTCTCTATCTCATGCCCAGCAGATTACCTTATCCTGTATGATGAAATTATTTTTTATTTTTTATTTTTATTTATTATATTATATATATATATATATATATATATATATATATATATTCTAGTTTTAATGCCCTGATCTGCCATGGTACGTGGCACGAGCAGGGTCTATACACTACAGTTTATGCTCCTCGACCCTAACGTTGCATCGACGGAGGAGGATTAGTGTGAAGATCCAACGGTCCGATTTAACTCAGGTCATAATAAAGCTAGCTCTTGGTTGTTTTATCGCATTTTCCATTTTTGTTCCTAGGCTTCCACTCTTTCTTTCTCCATGCTCTCTGCGGTGCCGGTGTTACCATCAGCACAGGGTCGAGGACTCGATGCATGGTCTCAGTTATAGGGTTATAATTTCTCTTTCGCTGCGGATTCTGGGTGAGGGCAGGGTAACCCTGTTTTATTATTTGACCCTATGTTCTGTTATTTGTTTTCATTGTTTTCATTTCTTATTGCTAATTGCAAATGTAGTGTCTCTACAAGTCCATCTCTAGAGGACCCGGGAATTACCTATCAAGGCAGTGTGATGAACTTCCAACCATATTTCCTCGCTCGGTATGATTCGGGTAAGAAGCTTCCATGTTTTTCTGGTTGTCCGGATCTGGGTGGTTCAACTCTTGATGATATGTTGTCTCTTAGGCTCATAATCTTCATTGTTGGTTGTATGGGAAGTCGCAAGGCTGGACAGTCCCGCGCTCTTTTCCTTGTACTCCTCTGTTAAATTCAAGGGTTTTTCTATTGTTTAGAACTATAGAGTCTAAATACCCTTTGAGGAATTTGTAGTCTGGAATTCTTAGTTTTCATTATAAGCACGATATCGGTATAGACCTTGCTTTTCCCTTCAGGAAAAGGGTTAGGTCTGGTTTCACCAGTTGTCAGGCTTGAGTGGACTGCTCCTCCTATCGCTAGGTTTTGCTGTTCTGCTTGCCCGAAATGTTAAAATATTTAAGATTACACTCTGTTTTCTAACTGTACGCTTTCCTATCTTAGGCATGCATTCAAGGTTTTTCGCTTGTATAATTTATCTCTATGCTTACTCTTGTGCATAATGTTTTCTTAAGTTTGTAATTCTGTTATGGATGTATAAAAACTAATTGAAATTAAGGAAAAAAGGTGATGAATGGGTTCGTGGGTAAATAATTCCATCATACATTCATACTCTTAGTCATCTTATTTATTGCTCAGCATACAAAGCTGCTATGACCAAGTTGGATAGGTTCTCAGCAGGTAAATTGCAAATTTCAGACCATTATATACTGCTATTTTCAAATGTTATAGTTATTGTTACATGGTTATATAATTAGTGGTAGCTGGAAACCGACGAGATGTCTGGACGAAGGTGCAGAAGACTTTATAGTGAAACCTGTGAAGGTCTTAGATGTAGGGCGAATGAGGAATTATATGGATAGTGTCAGAGACCCGGCTATACACCTATGGTAAAAAAAAAAAAAATCATTTACATTACATTGTGTATTACCACGGAAATGACATCATTCAGTTCGACAATTCTATTCATACGTTGGAATACAAGTTACGGATTAATTGTCTGGGTTAACCTTTTACAGATGGTGTACCATACCCATGTGACCCGTAATTGCATTATCATTGGAGTTTGCCCACATCGTGTTGTTTTACGTTGGTAGTGTTTATGATTTACAGTTGTCTTCTCTATCTCATGCCCAACAGATTACCTTATTCTGTATGATGATTTTTTATTTTTTTTTAAGACTTTATAGTGAAACCTGTGAAGGTCTTAGATGTAGGGCGACTAAGGAATTATATGGATAGTGTCAGAGACCCAGCTATACACCTACAGTAAAAAAAAAAAATCATTTACATTACATTGTGTATTACTACGGAAATGACATCATTCAGTTCGACAATTCTATTCATACCTTGGAATACAAGTTACGGATTAATTGTCTGGGTTAACCTTTTACGGATGGTGTACCATACCCATGTGACCCGTAATTGCATTATCATTGGAGTTCGCCCACATCGTGTTGTTTTACGTTTGTAGTGTTTATGATTTACAGTTGTCTTCTCTATCTCATGCCCAGCAGATTACCTTATTCTGTATGATGATTTTTATTTATTTATTTATATTTATATTTATATTTATATTTATATTTTATTTAATTTTATTTATTTATTTTTGGCTTTAATGCCCTGCTCTACCATGGTACGTGGCACGAGCAGGGCCTACCCACTGTAGTTTATGCTCCTCGACCCTAACGTTGCATCGACGAAGGAGGATTAGTGTGAAGATCCAACGGTTCGGTTTAACTCAAGTCAAAATCAAGCTAGCTCTCAGGTTGCTTTATCGCATTTTCCATTTTCGTTCATGGGCTTCCGCTCTGTATTTCTCCATGATCTTTGTGGTGTCGATGTTACCGTCATCCTAGGGCCAAGGACTCAATGCATGGTCTTAGTTACAAGGTTATAGTTTCTCTTCCACTGCGGATTCCGAGTGAGGGCAGGGTAACCCTGTTTTATTATTTGACCCTATGTTCTGTTATTTGTTTTAATCGTTTTCATTTCTTATTGCTAATTGCAAATGTGGTGTCTCTACAAGTTCATCTCCAGAGGACCCGAGAATTACCTGTCAAGGAAGTGTGATGAACTTCCAACCTTATTTCCTCACTTGGTATGATCCGAGTAAGAAGCTTCCACTGTTTTCTAGTTGTTCGGATCTGGGTGGTTCGACTCTTGATGAGATGTTGTCTCTTAGGCTCATAATATTCATTGTTGGTTGTATGGGAAGTCGCAAGGCTGGGCAGTCCAGTGATGTTTTCCTAGTGCTCCTATGTTAAATTCAAGGGTTTGTCTATCGTTTAGAACTGTAGAGTCTAAATACCCTTTGAGGAATGTGTAGTCTGGAATTCTTAGTTTTCATTATAAGCACGATATCAGTATAGACCTTGCTTTTACCTTCAGGAAAAGGGTTAGGTCAAGTTTCAGCAGTTGCTAGGCTTGAGCGGATTGCTCCTCGTGTCATTAGGTTTTGTTGTTCTGCTTGCCCGAAATGTTAAAATATTTAAGATTACAATCTGTTTTGTAACTGCACGGTTTCCTATCTTAGGCGTGCATTCAAGGTTTTTGGCTTGTATAATTTATCTATGTGCTTATTTTGGTGCATAATGTTTTCTTAAGTTTGTAATTCTGTTATGGATGTATAAAAACTAATTGAAATTAAGGAAAAAAGGTGATGAATGGGTTCGTGGGTAATGAATTCCATAATACATTCATACTCTTAGTCATCTTATTTATTGCTCTGCATACAGAGCTGCTATGACAATGTTGGATAGGTTCTGAGCAGGTAAAATGCCAATTTCAGACATTTATATACTGTTGTTTTCGAATGTTATAGTTATTGTTACATGGTTATATAATTAGTGGTGGCTGGAAACTGACGAGATGTCTGGACGAAGGCGCAAAAGACTTTATATTGAAAGTTGTGAAGGTCTCAGATGTAGGGCGACTGAGGTAAATCATATAAATAAATAAAAAATCATTTACATTACATTGTGTATTGCTACGGAAATGACATCAATCAGTGCGACAATTCTATTCATACCTTGGAATCCATGTTATGGATTAATTGTTTAGGTTAACCTTTTACGGATGGTGTACCATACCCATGTGTGTTATAGGAAAATTGTCTATACAGAACTGCTAATCCCACTAAGGCTAGTGGCTACCTTAGAAACAAACAAAGTAAAGACTACTTTCGTTTTCCTTTATGAGAGATAGATGGGAGAAGAATAAAGGAGACCAACCTCTGTCTTGCGCTTGTCTCCTTGCTCGATTCCTCTCTCTTCTGATAGTCCTTTGCCGCTTGCTTCATTGTATACCCAGCTTCACAGAGTACCTATAGAATCAAAGCAGCACAATACTATACGAGAACATGGATCTATTATCATAAACAATCTAGGTGCAGATGTAAATTGACCATACAAATGCATAAAATATAAATCACACAAGAGTATGGAGGAAAACTTGAATAGCTTTATTGATAATCAAGAAAGAGCCAAGAGAGTTACAACCAGTTGTTCTGACCCAGCATCATCCTCTCAACAAGAATAAGCCCTTCTTCACCTCATGACAAGCTTAGATCACCCAACACTATGATCTCACACCAATAAACCAACAACAATTCCTTACAAGATGCAAAATTCCAGCCCCTGGATCTCTAGGATGAGGGATCCATATATAGATGTCTGTAAGGGAGATGAGTCAGCTTGTGATTTGATTAGTGTCTTCCCTCTGATAGTTCTTGCTTCCACTTGGAGATTGATGATCTCTTACTCATCCCTGGTCGAATTCAGAGAGGCAAGTTTCACAGGAGAAGTTTCTGGAAGATTCCATGCTTTTCCACCTCGCGGATTGACATGCCATTTGTCTCTTCTCGCCCATCGCACCCCATAGAAGGGATTTTTGAAATGAAACGCACCCACTGAGTGTACTTAGGTTAGATGCAACGCACTTTGCCTATGGAGCAGGTGAAATGATCCAGTTTTGACCAGTTCTGAGTAGTTTTTCATGGAGAACTTCTGGGAGAAGCTGTAATCAGTTGACCTTGTTCCTTTAGGGGTTGGAACAACACTTTTAGGGACTTAGGAGCCCTTGGTTTATGGACATTTTATGCTTGGGGTTGCAGTGCCCAAAAATGTCTATAACAATGTGACCCGTAATTTCATTGTCATTGGAGTTCGCCCACATTATGTTGTTTTACGTTTGCAGCGTTTATGATTTACAGTTGTCTTCTCTATCTCATGCCCATCAGATTACCTTATCCTGTATGATGATGATTTTTTATTTTTATTTTTTTGCCGGTTTTGGCTTTAATGCCCTGCTCTGCCATGGTATGTGGCACGAGCAGGGTCTACCCACTGCAGTTTATGCTCCTCGACCCTTACGTTGCATCGACGAAGGAGGATTAGTGTGAAGATCCAACGGTCCGGTTTAAGTCAGGTCAAAATCAAGCTAGCTCTCGGTTTCTTTATAGCATTTTCCATTTTCGTTCTCGGGCTTCCGCTCTGTCTTTCTCCATGCTCTCTGTGGTGCCGGTGTTACTGTCAGCCCAGGGCCGAGGACTCGATGCATGGTCTCAGTTACAGGGTTATAGTTTCTCTTCCACTGCGGATTCCGAGTGAGGGCAAGGTAACCCAGTTTTATTATTTGACCCTATGTTCTGTTATTTGTTTTCATTTCTTATTACTAATTGCAAATGTGGTGTCTCTACAGGTCCATCTCCAGAGGACCCGGGAATTACCTATCAAGGCAGTGTGATGAACTTCCAACCAGATTTCTTCGCTCAGTATGATCCAGGTAAGAAGCTTCCACTGTTTTCTGGTTATCCGGATCTGGGTGGTTTGACTCTTGATGAGATGTTGTCTCTTAGGCTCATAATCTTCATTGTTGGTTGTATGGGAAGTCGCAAGGTTGGACAGTCTAGCACTGTTTGCCTGGTGCTCCTTTGTTAAATTCAAGGGTTTGTATGTCGTTTAGAACTATAGAATGTAAATACCCTTTGAGGAATTTGTAGTCTGGAATTCTTAGTTTTCATTATAAGCACGATATCGATATAGACCTTGCTTTTCCCTTCAGGAAAAGGGTTAGGTCTGGTTTCACCAGTTGTCAGGCTTGAGCGGACTGCTCCTCCTCTCGCTAGGTTTTGCTGTTCTGCTTGCCCGAAATGTTAAAATATTTAATATTACATTATGTTTTGTAACTGCACGATTTCCTATCTTAGGCGTTCATTCAAGGTTTTTCGCTTGTATAATTTATCTCTATGCTTACTCTGGCGCATAATGTTTTCTTAAGTTTGTAATTATGTTATGGATGTATAAAATCTAATTGAAATTAAGGAAAAAAGGTGATGAATGGGTTTGTGGGTAAAGGATTCCATCATACATTCATACTCTTAGTCATCTTATTTATTACTCTGCATACAAAGCTGCTATGACCAAGTTGGATAGGTTCTAAGCACGTAAAATGCCAATTTCAGACCGTTATATACTACTGTTTTCGAATCTTATACTTATTGTTACATGGTTATATAATTAGTGGTGGCTGGAAACCGACGAGATGTCTGGATGAAGGCGCAGAAGACTTTATATTGAAACCTGTGAAGGTATCAGATGTAGGACGATTGAAAAATTATATGGATAGTGTCAGAGACCAAGCTATTCACCTATGCTAAAACATATAAATAAATAAAAAATATATCATTTACATTACATTGTGTATTACTACGGAAATGACATCAATCAATGCGACAATTCTATACATACCTTGGAATCCGGGTTACGGATTAATTGTCTGGGTTAACCTTTTACGGATGGTGTACCATACCCATGTGACCCTTAATTACATTGTCATTGGAGTTCATCCACATCGTGTTGTTTTACGTTTGCAGTGGCTATGATTTATAGTTGTCTTCTCTATCTCATGCCCAGCAGATTACCTTATCCTGTATGATGGTTTTTTTTTCCGGTTTTGGCTTTAATACCCTGCTCTGACATGGTACATGGCAAGAGTAGGGTCTACCCACTGCAGTTTATGCTCCTCGACCCTAATGTTGCTTCGACAGAGCAGGATTATTGTGAAGATCCAATGGTCCGGTTTAACTCAGGTCAAAATCAAGCTAGCTCTCGGTTGCTTTATCGCATTTTCCGTTTTCAATCCCGGGCTTCCGCTCTGTCTTTCTCCATGCTCTTTGTGGTGCTGGTGTTACCGTCAGCGCAGGGCCGAGGACTCGATGCATCATCTCAGTTACAGGGTTATAGTTTCTCTTCCGCTGCGGATTCTGGGTGAGGGCAGGGTAACTCTGTTTTATTATTTGACCCTATGTTCTGTTATTTGTTTTCATTGTTTTCATTTCTTATTGCTAATTGCAAATGTCATGTCTCTATAGGTTCATCTCCAGAGGACCCGGGAATTACCTGTCAAGGTAGTGTGATGAACTTCCAACCAGATTTCCTCACTTAGTATGATCTAGGTAAGAAGCTTCCACTATTTTTTGGCTGTCCAGATCTGGGTGGTTCGACTCTTGATGAGATGTTGTCTCTTAGGCTCATAATCTTCATTTTCGGTTGTATGGGAAGTCGCAAGGCTGGATAGTCCAGCGCTGTTTTCCTGGTACTCCTCTGTTAAATTCAAGGGTTTTTCTATCATTTAGAACTGTAGAGTCTAAATACCCTTTGAGGAATTTGTAGTCTAGAATTCTTAGTTTTCATTATAAGCACGATATTGGTATAGACCTTGCTTTTCCCTTCAGCAAAAGGGTTAGGTATGGTTTCACCAGTTGTCAGGCTTGAGCGGACTACTCCTCTCGTTGCTAGGTTTTGCTGTTCTACTTGCCCGAAATGTTAAAATATTTAAGATTACACTCCATTTTGTAACTACACGGTTTCCTATCTTAGGCGTGCATTCAAGGTTTTTCGCTTGTATAATTTATCTCTATGCTTACTCTGGTGCGTAATGTTTTCTAAAGTTTGTAATTCTGTTATGGATGTATAAACTCTAATTGAAATTAAGGAAAAAAGGTGATGAATGGGTTCGTGGGTAAAGAATTCCATAATACATTCATACTCTTCATCATCGTATTTATTGCTCTACATATAAAGTTGCTATGACCAAGTCGGATAGGTTCTGAGCAGGTAAAATGCCAATTTCAGACCATTATATACTGCTGTTTTTGAATGTTATAGTTATTGTTACATGGTTATATAATTAGTGGTGGCTGGAAACCAATGAGATCTCTGGACAAAGGCACAGAAGACTTTATAGTGAAACCTGTGAAGGTCTCAATTGTGGGGTGACTGAGGAATTATATGGATAGTGTCAAAGACCGAGCTATTCACCTATGGTAAAACATATAAATAAATAAAAAACTTCATTTACATTACATTGTGTATTACTACGGAAATGACATCAATCAGTTCGAAAATTATATTCATACCTTGGAATCTGGGTTACGGATTAATTGTCTAGGTTAAACTTTTATGGATGTTGAACCATACCCATGTGACCCATAATTGCATCATCATTGGAGTTCGCCCACATCTTGTTGTTTTACGTTTGCAGTAGTTATGATTTACAGTTGTCTTCTCTATCTCATGCCCAACAGATTACCTTATCCTGTATGATGATGATTCTTTTTTTTTTTTTTTTTTTGGCTTTAATGCCCTGCTCTGCCATGGTATGTGGCACGAGCAAGGTCTGCCCACTGCAGTTTATGCTCCTCGACCATAACGTTGCATCAACAGAGGAGGATTAGTGTGAAGATACAACGGTCTGGTTTAACTCAATTCAGAATCAAGCTAGCTCTCGGTTGCTTTATCGCATTTTCCAATTTCGTTCCCGGGCTTCCGCTTTTTCTTTCTCCATACTCTTTGCGGTGCCAGTGTTACCATCAGCCCAGGGCCGAGGACTCGATGCATGGTCTTAGTTACAGGGTTATAGTCTCTCTTCCGCTGCGGATTCCGGGTGAGGGCAGGGTAACCATGTTTTATTATTTGACCCTATGTTCTGTTATTTTTTTTCATCGTTTTCATTTCTTATTGCTAATTGCAAATGTGGTGTCTCTACAGGTTCATCTCTAGAGGACCTAGGAATTACCTGTCAAGGCAGTGTGATGAACTTCCAACCAGATTTCCTCGCTTGCTATGGTCTGGGTAAGAAGCTTCCACTGTTTTCTGGTTGTCTGGATCTGGGTGGTTCGACTCTTGATGAGATGTTGTCTCTTAGGCTCATAATCTTCATTGTTGGTTGTATGGGAAATCGCAAGGCTGGACAGTCCAGCGGTGTTTGCTTGGTACTCCTCTGTTAAATTCAAGGGTTTGTTTGTCATTTAGAACTGTAGTGTCTAAATACCATTTGAGGAATTTGTAGTCTGGAATTCTTAGTTTTCATTATAAGCACGATATCGGTATAGACCTTGCTTTTCCCTTTAGGAAGAGGGTTAGGTATCATTTCACCAATTGTCAGTCTTGAGTGAACTGCTCCTCCTGTCGCTAGGTTTTAATGTTCTGCTTGCCCAAAATGTTAAAATATTTAAGATTACACTCTGTTTTGTAACTACAGGGTTTCCTATCTTAGCCGTGCATTCAAGGATTTTCACTTGTATAATTTATCTCTATGCTTACTCTGGTGCATAATGTTTTCGTAAGTTTGTAATTCTGTTATGGATGTATAAAAACTAATTGAAATTAAGGAAAAAATGTGATGAATGGGTTCGTGGGTAAAGAATTCCATCATACATTCATACTCTTAGTCATCTTATTTATTGCTATGCATACAAAGCTACTATGACCAAGTTAGATAGGTTTTGAGTAGGTAAAATGCCAATTTCAGACCATTATATACTGTTGTTTTCGAATGTTATAGTTATTGTTACATGGTTATATAAGTAGTGGTGGCTGGAAACCGACGAGATATTTGGACGAAGGCGCAGAAGACTTTATAGTTAAACCTATGAAGGTCTCAGATGTAGGGCAACTGAGGAATTATATGGATAGTGTCAAAGACCCAGCTATTCACCTATGGTAAAACATATAAATAAATAAAAATATTTCATTTACATTACATTGTGTATTACTACGGAAATGACATCAATCAGTTCGACAATTCTATTCATACCTTGGAATCCGAGTTACGGATTAATTGTCTGGGTTAACCTTTTACGGATGGTGTACCATACCCATGTGACCCGTAATTGCATCGTCATTGCAGTTCGCCCACATCGTCTTGTTTTACGTTTGCAATGTTTATGATTTACAGTTTTCTTCTCTATCTCATGCCCAACAGATTACCTTATCCTGTATGACGATTTTTTTTATTTATTTTTTTCCCAGTTTTGGCACAAGCAGGGTCTACCAGATACAGTTTATGCTCCTTGACCCTAACGTTGCATCGACGAAGTAGGATTAGTGTGAAGATCCAACGGTCCGGTTTAACTCAAGTCAGAATCAAGCTAGCTCTCGGTTTCTTCATTTCATTTTCCATTTTCATTCTCGGGCTTCCGCTCTGTCTTTCTCCATGCTCTCTGCGGTGCCGGTGTTACCGTCAGCCTAGTGTCGAGGACTTGATGCATGGTCTCAGTTACAAGGTTATAGTCTCTCTTCCGCTGCAGATTCCAGGTGAGGGCAGGGTAACCCTGTTTTATTATTAGACCCTATGTTCTGTGATTTGTTTTCATCATTTTCATTTCTTATTGCTAATTGCAAATGTGGTGTCTCTACAGGTTCATCTCCAGAGGACCCGGGAATTACCTGTCAAGGCAGTGTGATGAAATTCCAACCAGATTTCCTCGCTCGGTATGATCCGTGTAAGAAGCTTCCACTGTTTTCTTGTTGTCCGGCGTTGTTTGTCTGGTACTTGTCTGTTAAATTGAAGGGTTTGTCTGTCGTCTAGAACTGTAGAGTCTAAATACCCTTTGAGGAATCTGTAGTCTGGAATTCTTAGTTTTCATTATAAGCACAATATCAGTATAGACCTTGCTTTTCCCTTCAGGAAAAGGGTTAGGTCTGGTTTCACCAATTGTCAGGCTTGAGCGGACTACTCCTCCTGCCGTTAGGTTTTGCTGTTCTGCTTGCCTGAAATGTTAAAATATTTAAGATTACACTCTATTTTGTAACTGCACGGTTTACTATCTTAGGCGTGCATTCAAGGTTTTTTGCTTGTATAATTTATCTCTATGCTTACTCTGGTGCATAATGTTTTCTTAAGTTTGTAATTTTGTTAAGTTTGTAATTCTATTATGGATGTATAAAAACTAATTGAAATTAAGGAAAAAAGGTGATGAATGGGTTCGTGGGTAAAGAATTCCATCACACATTCATACTCTTAGTCATCTTATTTATTGCTCTGCATACAGAGCTGCGATGACCAAGTTGGATAGGTTCTCAGCAGGTAAAATGCCAATTTCAAACCATTATATATTGTTGTTTTCAAATGTTATAGTTATTGTTACATGGTTATATAATTAGTGGTGGTTGGAAATCGACGAGATGTCTGTACGAAGGCGCAGAAAACTTTATAGTGAAACCTATGCAGGTCTCATATGTAGGGTGACTGAGGAATTATATGGATTGTGTCAGAGACCCAACTATTCACCTATGCTAAAAAATAAAAATAAAAAATGAATTAAAAATAATAATAATAATAATAATAATCATTTACATTACATTGTGTATTACTACGGAAATGACATCAATCAGTTCGACAAGTCTATTCATACCTCGGAATCCGAGTTACAGATTAATTGTCTGGGTTAACCTTTTACGGATGGTGTACCATACCCATGTGACCCATAATTGCATCGTCATTGGAGTTCGCCCATATCGTGTTGTTTTACGTTTGCAGTGTTTATGATTTACAGTTGTCTTCTCTATCTCATGCCCAACAGATTACCTTATCCTATATGATGATTTTTTATTTATTTTTTGCTGGTTTTGGTTTTAATGCCCTGCTTTGCCATGGTACATGGCACAAGCAGGGTCTACCCACTGTAGTTTACGCTCCTCGACCCTAACGTTGCATCGACGGAGGAGGATTAGTGTGAAGATCCAACGGTCCGGTTTAACTCAGGTCAGAATCAAGCTAGGTCTCGGTTGCTTTATCACATTTTCCATTTTCATTCTTTGGCTTCCACTTTGTCTTTCTCCATGCTCTCTGCGGTGGCAGCGTTACCGTTAGCTCAGGGCCGAGGACTCGATGCATGATCTCAGTTACAGGTTTAGAGTCTCTCTTCCATTGCAGATTCAGGGTGAGGGCAGGGTAACCTTGTTTTATTATTTGTTTTCATCGTTTTCATTTCTTATTGCTAATTGCAAATGTGGTGTCTTTATAGGTTCATCTCTAGAGGACCCGGGAATTACCTGTCAAGGCAGTGTGATGAACTTCCAACCAGATTTCCTCTTTCGGTATGATCCGAGTAAGAAGCTTCCACTGTTTTTTGGTTGTTCGGATCTGGGTTGTTCGACTCTTGATGAAATGTTGTCTCTTAGGCTCATAATCTTCATTGTTGCTTGTATGGGAAGTTGCAAGGCTGGATAGTCCAACGCTGTTTTTCTGGTACTCCTCTGTTAAATTCAAGGGTTTCTCTGTCATTTAGAACTGTAGAGTCTAAATACCCTTTGAGGAATTTGTAGTCTGCAATTCTTAGTTTTCATTATAAGCACGATATCGGTATAGACCTTTCTTTTCCCTTCAGGAAAAGGGTTAGGTCTAGTTTCACCAATTGTCAAGCTTGAGCGGACTGCTCCTCCTCTCGTTAGGTTTTGCTATTCTGCTTGCCTGAAATGTTAAAATATTTAAGATTACACTCTGTTTTGTAATTAAACGGTTTCCTATCTTAGGCGTGCATTCAAGGTTTTTCTCTTGTATAATTTATCTCTATGCTTACTCTGGTGCATAATGTTTTCTTAAGTTTGTAATTCTGTTAAGTTTGTAATTCTATTATGGATGTATAAAAACTAATAGAAATTAAGGAAAAAAGGTGATGAATGGGTTCGTGGTTAAAGAATTCCATCATACATTCATACTCTTAGTCATCTTATTTATTGCTCTGCATACACAGCTGCTATGACCAAGTTGGATAGGTTCTTAGTAGGTAAAATGTCAATTTCATACCATTATATACTGTTGTTTTTTAATGTTATAGTTATTGTTACATGGTTATATAATTGATGGTGGCTGGAAACCAACGAGATGTCTGGACGAAGGCGCAGAAGACTTTATATTGGAACTTGTGAAGGTCTCAGATGTAGGGCGACTGAGGAATTATATGGATAGTGTCAGAGACCCAGCTATTCACCTATGGTAAAACATATAAATAAAAAGAATTTCATTTACATTACATTGTGTATTACTATGGAAATGACATCAATCAGTTCGAAAATTCTATTCATAACTTCGAATCTGGGTTACGGATTAATTGTCTGGATTAACCTTTTTACGCATGGACCCTTGTGACCCGTAATTGCATCGTCATGGGAGTTCACCCACGTCGTGTTATTTTACGTTTGCAATGTTTATGATTTATAGGTGTCTTCTCTATCTCATACCCAGCAGATTACCTTATTCTGTATCATATATATATATATATATATATATTTATTTTTTTTTTATTTTTTATTTTTTTTTATTTTTTTTTTTTTCTTCGGGTTTTGGCTTTAATGCCCTCCTCTGCCATGGTACGTGGCACGAGCAGGGTCTACCCACTACAGTTTATGCTCCTCGACCCTAATGTTGCATCGACGGAGGAGGACTAGTGTGAAGATCCAACGGTCCGGTTTAACTCAGGTCATAATCAAGCTAGCTCTCAGTTGCTTTATCGCATTTTCCAATTTTGTTCCAGGGCTTCCGCTCTATCTTTCTCCACGCTCTCTGCGGTGTCGGTGTTACCATCAGCCCAGGGCCAAGGACTCAATGCATGGTATCAGTTATAGGGTTATAGTTTCTCTTCCACTGCGGATTCCGGGTGAGGGCAGGGTAACCCTGTTTTATTATTTGACCCTATGTTCTGTTATTTGTTTTCATTTCTTATTACTAATTGCAAATGTGGTGTCTCTACAAGTTCATCTCCAGAGGACAAGTTCTTTTGCTATTCTGCTTGCCCGAAATGTTAAAATATTTAAGATTACACTTTGTTTTGTAACTGCACGGTTTCCTATCTTAAGCGTGCATTCAAGGTTTTTCGCTTGTATAATTTATCTCTATGCATACTTTGGTGCATAATGTTTTCTTAAGTTTGTAATTCTGTTAAGTTTGTAATTCTGTTATGGATGTATAAAAACTAATTGAAATTAAGGAAAAAAGGTGATGAATGGGTTCGTGGGTAAAGAATTCCATCATACATTGATACTCTTAGTCATCTTATTTATTGCTTTGCATACAGAGCTGCTATGACCAAGTTGGATAGGTTCTGAGCAGGTATATTGCCAATTTCAGACCATTATATACTGTTGTTTCGAATGTTATAATTATTGTTATGTGGTTATATAATTAGTGGTGGCTGGAAACCGATGATATGTCTGGACGAAGGCGCAAAAGACTTTATAGTGAAACCTGTGAAGGTCTCAGATGTAGGGCGACTGAGGAATTATATGGATAGTGTCAGAGACCCAGCTATTCACCTATGGTAAAACATATAAATAAAAAGATATTTCATTTACATTACATTGTGTATTACTATGGAAATGACATCAATCAGTTCAACAATTCTATTCATACCTTGGAATCCGAGTTACGGATAAATTTTCTGGGTTAACCTTCTACGGATGGTGTACCATACCCATGTGACCCGTAATTGCATCATCATTGGAGTTCGCCCACATTGTGTTGTTTTACGTTTGCAGTGTTTATGATTTACAGTTGTCTTCTCTATCTCATGCCCAGTAGATTACATTATCCTGTATGATGATTTATTTATTTTTTTCCGGTTTTGGCTTTAATGCTTGCTCTGCCATGGTACGTGGCACAAACAGGCTCTACCCACTGCAGTTTATGCTCCTTGACCCTAATATTGCATCGAAGGAGGA
This sequence comes from Pinus tabuliformis, assembly GCA_031772625.1. Taxonomy (NCBI): domain Eukaryota; kingdom Viridiplantae; phylum Streptophyta; class Pinopsida; order Pinales; family Pinaceae; genus Pinus; species Pinus tabuliformis. Next base: position 839,631,410 of record CM062807.1, read on the forward strand.
GGATTAGTGTGAAGATCCAACGGTATGGTTTAGCTCACGTCAGAATCAAGTTATCTCTTCGTTGCTTTATCGCATTTTCCATTTTCGTTCCCAGGCTTCCGCTTTGTGTTTCTCCATGCTCTCTACGGTGCTGGTGTTACCGTCAGCCCAGGGCCAAGGACTTGATGCATGGTCTCAGTTACTCGATGCATGGTCTCAGTTACAGGGTTATAGTTTCTCTTCCGCTGCGGATTCCGAGTGAGGGCAGGGTAACCCATTTTTATTTTTTGACCCTATGTTCTTTTCTTTGTTTTCATCATTTTCATTTCGTATTGCTAATTTCAAATGTGGTGTCTCTACAGGTTCATCTCCAAAGGACCCGCGAATTACCTCTCAAGGAAGTGTGATGAACTTCCAACTAGATTTACTCGCACGATATGATCCAGGTAAGAAGCTTCCACTGTTTTTTGGTTGTCCAGATTTGGGTGAATTGATTCTTGATGAGATGTTGTCTCTTAGGCTCATAATCTTCATTGTTGGTTGGATGGGAAGTCGCAAAGCTGGACAGTCCAACGCTGTTTTCCTGGTACTCCTCTGTTAAATTCAAGGGTTTGTCTGTCGTTTAGAACTGTAGAGTCTAAATACCCTTTGAGTAATTTGTAGTCTGGAATTCTTAGTTTTCATTATAAGCACGATATCGGTATAGGCCTTGCTTTTCCCTTCAGGAAAAGGGCTAGGTCTGGTTTCACCAGTTGTCAGGCTTAAGCGAACTACTCCTCCTGTCACTAGGTTTCGCTGTTCTGCTTGCCCGAAATGTCAAAATATTTACACTAGGTTTTTCGCTTGTAAAATTTATCTCTATGCTTACTCTAGTGCATAATGTTTTCCTAAGTTTGTAATTATGTTATGGATGTATAAAAACTGATTGAAATTAAGGAAAAAAGGTGATGAATGGGTTCGTGGGTGAAGAATTCCATCATACATTCATACTCTTAGTCATCTTATTTATTGCTCTGCATACAGAGCTGCTATGACCAAGTTGGACAGCTTCTGAGCAGGTAAAATGCCAATTTCAGACCATTATATACTGCTGTTTTCAAATGTTATAGTTATTGTTACATGGTTATATAATTAGTGGTGGCTGGAAATCGACGAGATGTCTGGACGAAGGCGCAGAAGACTTTATAGTGAAACCTGTGAAGGTCTTAGATGTAGGGCGACTGAGGAATTATATGGATAGTGTCAGAGACCCAGCTATTCACCTATGGTAAAAGATATAAATAAATAAAAAATTCCTTTACATTACATTGTGTATTACTACGGAAATGACATCAATCAGTTCGACAATTCTATTCATACTTTGAAATCTGAGTTACAGATTAATTGTCTGGGTTAACCTTTTACAGATGGTGTACCATACCCTTGTGACATGTAATTGCATCATCATTGGAATTCACGCACATCGTGTTGTTTTACGTTTGCAGTGTTTATGATTTACAGTTGTCTTCTCTATCTCATGCCAAGCTAATTACCTTATCCTGTATGATGAAATTTTATTTATTTATTTTTTTTTCCCGGTTTTTGCTTTAATGCCCTGCTCTGCCATGGTACATGGCACGAGCAGGGTCTACCTACTGCAGTTTATGCTCCTCGACACTAACATTACATCGACGGAGGAGGATTAGTGTGAAGATCCAACGGTCCTGTTTAACACAGGTCAGAATCAAGCTAGCTCTCGGTTGCTTTATTGCATTTTCCATTTTCGTTCCCAGGCTTCTGCTCTGTCTGTCCCCATGCTCTCCGCGGTGCCTGTGTTACCGTCAGCCTAGGGCCGAGGACTCGATGCATGGGCTCAGTTACAGGGTTATAGTTTCTCTTCCGCTGCGGATTCCGGGTGAGGGCAAAGTAACCTTGTTTTATTATTTGAACCTATGTTCTGTTATTTGTTTTCATCATTTTCATTTCTTATTGCTAATTGCAAATGTGGTGTCTATACAGGTTCATCTCCAGAGAACCCGGGAATTACCTGTCAAGCCAGTGTGATGAACTTCCAACCAGATTTCCTTGCTCGGTATGATCCGGATAAGAAGCTTCAACTGTTTTCTCGCTATCCGGATCTGGGTGGTTCGACTCTTGATGAGATGTTGTCTCTTAGGCTCATAATCTTCATTGTTGGTTGTATGCAAAGCTGCAAGGTTGGACAGTCATGCGTTGTTTGCCTAGTACTCCTCTGTTAAATTCAAGTGTTTGTCTGTCGTTTAGAACTGTAGAGTCTAAATACCCTTTGAGGAATGTGTAGTCTGAAATTCTTAGTTTTCATTATAAGCACGATATCAGTATAGACCTTGCTTTTGCCTTCAAGCAAAGGGTTAGGTCTAGTTTCACCAGTTGTCAGGCTTGAGCGAACTCCTCCTCCTGTCGCTAGGTTTTGCTGTTATGCTTGCCCGAAATGTTAAAATCTTTAAAATTACAGTATGTTTTGTAACTGCACGGTTTCCTATCTTAGGCGTGCATTCAAGGTTTTTCGCTTGTATAATTTATCTTTATGCTTACTCTGGTGCATAATGTTTTCTTAAGTTTGTAATTCTGTTATGGATGTATAAAAACTAATTGAAATTAAAGAAAAAAGGTGATGAATGGGTTCGTGGGTAAAGAATTCCATCATACATTCATACTCTTAGTCATCTTATTTATTGCTCTGCATACAGAGCTGCTATGACCAAGTTGGATAGGTTCTGAGCAGGTAAAATGTCAATTTCCGACCATTATATACTGTTGTTTTGGAATTTTATAGTTATTGTTACATGGTTATATAATTAGTGGTGGCTGGAAATCGATGAGATGTCTGGACGAAGGCGCAGTAGACTTTGTAGTGAAACCTGTGAAGGTTTCAGATGTAGGGCAACTAAGGAATTATATGGATAGTGTCAGAGACCCAGCTATTCACCTATGGTAAAACATATAAATAAAAAGAATTTCATTTACATTACATTGTGTATTACTACGAAATGACATCAATCAGTTCGAAAATTCTATTCATACCTTGGAATCCGGGTTACGGATTAATTTTTTGGGTTAACCTTTTACAGATGGTGTGCCATACCCATGTGACCCGTAATTGCATCATCATTGGATTTCGCCCACAACGTGTTGTAAAACGTTTGTAGTGTTTATGATTTACAGTTGTCTTTCAGTTTTGGCTTTAATGCCCTGCTCTGCCATGGTACATGGCACGAGCAGGGTCTACCCACTGCAGTTTATGCTCGTCGACCCTAACGTTGCATCGACGGAGGAGGATTAGAGTGAAGATCCAACAGTTCAGTTTAACTCGGGTCAGAATCAAGCTAGCTCTTGGTTGATTTATCGCATTTTCCATTTTCATTCCCGGGCTTTCGCTCTGTCTTTCTCCATGCTCTCTGCGGTGTCGGTGTTACCGTCAGCCCAAGGCTGAGGACTCGATGCATGGTCTCAATTACAGGGTTATAGTTTCTATTAAGTTGCAGATTCTGGGTGAGGGCAGGGTAGCCTTGTTTTATTATTTGACCCTATGTTCTGTTATTTGTTTTCATCGTTTTCATTTCTTATTGCTAATTGCAAATGTGGTGTCTCTACAGGTTCATCTGTAGAGGACCTGGGAATTACCTGTCAAGGTAGTCTGACGAACTTCCAACCAGATTTCCTCTCTCGGTATGATCTGGGTAAGAGGCTTCCACTGTTTTCTGGTTGTCCGGATCTGGGTGGTTTGACTCTTGATGAGATGTTGTCTCTTAGGCTCATAATCTTCATTGTTGGTTGTATGGGAAGTCGCAAGGCTACACGGTCCAGCACTGTTTGCCTAGTACTTCTTTGTTAAATTCAAGGGTTTGTTTGTCGTTTAGAACTGTAGAGTCTAAATACCATTTGAGGAATTTGTAGTCTGGAATTCCTAGTTTTCATTATAAGCACGATATCGATATAGACCTTGCTTTTCCCTTCAGGAAAAGGGTTAGGTCTGGTTTCACCATTTGTCAGGCTTGAGTGGACTGCTCCTCCTGTCACTATGTTTTGTTGTTCTGCTTGCCCGAAATGTTAAAATATTTAAGATTGCAGTCTGTTTTGTAATTGCAAGGTTTCCTATCTTAGGCATGCATTCAAGGTTTTTCGCTTGTATAATTTATCTCTATGCTTACTCTGGTGCATAATGTTTTCCTAAGTTTGTAATTCTATTAAGTTTGTAATTCTGTTATGGATGTATAAAAACTAATTGAAATTAGGGGAAAAAGGTGATGAATGGGTTCGTGGGTAAAGAATTCCATCATACATTCATACTCTTAGTCATCTTATTTATTGCTTTTCATACATAGTTGCTATGACTAAGTTGGATAGGTTCTAAGCAGGTAAAATGCCAATTTCAGACCATTATACACTGTTGTTTTCGAATGTTATAGTTATTGTTACATGGTTATATAATTACTGGTGGCTGGAAACTGACGAGATGTATGGATGAAGGCGCAGAAGACTTTATAGCGAAATCTGTTAAGGTCTTAGATTTAGGGCGATTGAGGAATTATATGGATAGTGTCAGAGACCCAGCTATTCACCTATGGTAAAACATATAAATAAAAAAAATCATTTACATTACATTGTGTATTACTACGAAAATGACATCAATCAGTTCGACAATTCTATTCATACTTAGAATCTGGGTCCAATGGTCCGTTTTACTCAGGTCACAATCAAGCTAGCTCTCTGTTGCTTTATCGCATTTTCCATTTTCGTTCCCGGGCTTCCGCTCTGTCTTTCTCCATGCTCTCTGTGGTGCTGGTGTTACCATCAACCCAGGGCCGAGGACTCGATGCATGGTCTCAGTTACAGGGTTATAGTTTCTCTTCTGTTGTGGATTCCAGGTGAGGGAAGGGTAACCCTGTTTTATTATTTGACCCTATGTTCTGTTATTTGTTTTCATTGTTTTCATTTCTTATTGCTAATTGCAAATGTGGTGTCTCTACAGGTTCATCTTCAAAGGACCCGGGAATTACCTATTAACACAGTGTGATGAACTTCCAACCAGATTTCCTCGCTCGGTATGATCCGGGTAAGAAGCTTCCACTGTTTTCAGGTTGTTCGGATCTGGGTGGTTCGACTCTTGATGAGATGTTGTCTCTTAGGCTCATAATCTTCATTGTTGGTTGTATGGGAAGTCGCAAGGCTGGACTGTCCAGCACTGTTTGCATGGTACTCTTCTGTTAAATTCAAGGGTTTGTCCGTCGTTTAGAACTATAGAGTCTAAATACCCTTTGAGGAATTTGCAGTCTGGAATTCTTAGTTTTCATTATAAGCACGACATCAGTATAGACCTTGCTTTTCCCTTCAGGAAAAGGGTTAGGTCTCGTTTCACCAGTTGTTAGGGTTTAGTGGACTGCTCCTCCTGTCGCTAGGTTTTGTTGTTCTGCTTGCCCGAAATGTTAAAATATTTGATATTACACTCTATTTTGTAACTGCACGGTTTCCTATCTTAGGCATGCATTCAAGGTTTTTTGCTTGTATAATTTATGTCTATGCTTACTCTGGTGCATAATGTTTTCTTAAGTTTGTAATTCGGTTAAGTTTGTAATTCTGTTATGGATGTATAAAAACTAATTGAAATTCAGGAAAAAAGGTGATGAATGGCTTCATGGGTAAAGAATTCCATCATACATTCGTACTCTTACTCATATTATTTATTGCTCTGCATACAGAGCTGCTATGACCAAGTTGGATAGGTTCTGAGCAGATAAAATGCCAATTTCAGACCATTATATACTGTTGTTTTCGAATGTTATAGTTATTGTTACATGGTTATATAATTAGTGGTGGCTGGAAACCGACGAGATGTCTGGACGAAGGCGCAGAAGACTTTACAGTGAAACCCATGAAGGTCTCAGATGTAGGATGACTGAGGAACTATATGGATAGTGTCAGAGACCCAGCTATTCACCTATAGTAGAACATATAAATAAAAAACAAATCATTTACATTACATTGTGTATTACTACGGAAATGACATCAATTAGTTCGACAATTCTATTCATACCTTGGAATCCGGGTTACGAATTAATTTTCTCGGTTAACCTTTTACTGATGGTGTACCATACCCATGTGACCCCTAATTGCATCATCATTGGAGTTCGCCCACATCGTGTTGTTTTACATTTGCAGTGTTTATGATTTACAGTTGTCTTCTCTATCTCATGCCCAGCTGATTACCTTATCCTGTATGATGGTTTTTTTTTTAATGCCCTGCTCTGCCATGGTATGTGGCACTAGCAGGGTCTGCCCACTACATTTTATGCTCCTTGACCCTAACATTTCATCGAGGGAGGAGGATTAGTGCGAAGATCCAACGGTCCGGTTTAACTCAGGTCAGAATCAAGCTAGCTCTCGGTTGCTTTATCACATTTTCCATTTTCGTTCCCGGGCTTCCGCTCTATGTTTCTCCATGCTCTTTGCGGTGCTGGTGTTACCGTTAGCCCAGGCCGAGGACTCGATGCATGGTCTCAGTTACAGGGTTATAGTTTCTCTTCAGCTGTGGATTCCGGGTGAGGGCAGAGTAACCCTGTTTTATTATTTAACCCTATGTTCTGTTATTTGTTTTCATCGTTTTCATTTCTTATTGCTAATTGCAAATGTGGTGTCTCTACAGGTTCATCTCCAGAGGACTCGGGAATTACCTGTCAAGGCAGTGTGATGAACTTCCAACCATATTTCCTCGCTTAGTATGATCCGGGTAAGAAGCTTCCACTGTTTTCTAGTTGTCTGGATCTAGGTGGTTCGACTCTTGATGAGATGTTGTCTCTTAGGATCATAATATTCATTGTAGGTTTTGCTGTTCTTCTTGCCCGAAATGTTAAAATATTTAAGATTACACTATGTTTTGTAACTGCATGGTTTCCTATCTTAGGCGTGCAATCAAGGTTTTTCGCTTGAATAATTTATCTCTATGCTTACTCTAGTGCATAATGTTTTCTTAAGTTTGTAATTCTGTTATGGATGTATAAAAACTAATTTAAATTAAGGAAAAAATGTGATGAATGGGTTCGTGGGTAAAGAATTCCATCATACATTCATACTCTTAGTCATCTTGTTTATTGCTCTGCATACAAAGTTGCTATGACCAAGTTGGATAGGTTCTGAGCAGGTAAAATGCCAATTTCAGACCATTATATACTGTTATTTTTGAATGTTATAGTTATTGTTACATGGTTATATAATTAGTGGTGGCTGGAAACCAACGAGATGTCTAGACGAAGGCGCAAAAGACTTTATAGTGAAACCTGTGAAGGTATCAAATGTAGGGCGACTGACGAATTATATGGATAGTGTCAGAGACCTAGCTATTCACCTATGGTAAAAATAAAAATAAAAATAAAAAAGTAAAATAAAAAAATAAAAAATAAAAATAAAAATAAAAATAAAAATCATTTACATTACATTGTGTATTACTACGGAAATGACATCAATTAGTTCGACAATTCTATTCATAATGTTGTTTTCGAATGTTATAGTTATTGTTACATGGTTATATAATTAGCGGTGGCTGGAAACCAACGAGATGTCTGGACGAAGGCGCAGAAGACTTTATAGTGAAACCTGTGAAGGTATCAAATGTAGGGCGACTGAGGAATTATATGGATAGCGTCAGAGACACAGCTATTCACCTATGGTAAAAAAAAAAAAATAATAAAAAAAATCATTTACATTACATTGTGTATTACTACGGAAATGACATCAATTAGTTCGACAATTCTATTCATACCTTGGAATCCGGGATACAGATTAATTGTCTAGGTTAACCTTTTACAAATGGTGTACCATACCCATGTGACCCGTAATTGTATCGTCATTGGAGTTCACCCACATCGTGTTTTTTTACATTTGCAGTGTTTATGATTTACAGTTGTCTTCTCTATCTCATGCCCAGCAGATTACTTATTTTTTTTTCCTTTTCCGGTTTTGGCTTTAATGCCCTGCTCTGCCATGGTACGTGGCACGAGCAGGGTCTACCCACTATAGTTTATGCTCCTCGACCCTAACGTTGCATCGACGGAGGATGATTAGTGTGAAGATCCAACGGTCTGGTTTAACTCAGGTCAGAATCAAGCTAGCTCTCGGTTGCTTTATGGCATTTTCCATTTTCGTTCTTGGGCTTCCGCTCTGTCTTTCTCCATGCTCTCTACGGTGCCGGTGTTACCGTCAGCCCAGGGCCGAGGAGTCGATGCATGGTCTTAGTTACAGGGTTATATTTTCTCTTCTGCTGCGGATTCCGGGAGAGGGCAGGGTAACCCTGATTTATTATTTAACCCTATGTTCTGTTATTTGTTTTCATCGTTTTCATTTCTTATTACTAATTGCAAATGTGGTGTCTCTACAGGTTCATCTCCAGAGGACTCGGGAATTACCTGTCAAGGTAGTGTGGTGAACTTCCAAACATATTTCCTCGCTCGGTATGATTGAGGTAACTAGCTTCCACTGTTTTCTGGTTGTCCAGATCTGGGTGGTTCGACTCTTGATGAGATTTTGTCTCTTAGGCTCATAATCTTCATTGTTGGCTGTATGGGAAGCCGCAAGGCTGGACAGTCCAGCGCTGTTTGCCTGGTACTCCTCTGTTAAATTCAAGGGTCTGTTTGTCGTTTAGAACTGTAGAGTCTAAATACCCTTTGAGGAATTTGTAGTCTGGAATTCTTAGTTTTAAATATAAGCACGATATCAGTATAGACCTTGCTTTTCCCTTCAGGAAAAAGGTTAGGTCTGGTTCCGCCAGTTGTCAAGCTTGAGCAGACTGTTGCTCGTGCCGCTAGGTTCTGCTATTCTGCTTGCCCATAATGTTAAAATATTTAAGATTACACTCTGTTTTGTAACTGCAGGGTTTCCTATCTTAGGCGTGCATTCAAGGTTTTTCGCCTGTATAATTTATCTCTATGCTTACTCTAGTGCATAATGTTTTCTTAAGTTTGTAATTCTGTTATGGATGTATAAAAACTAATTGAAATTAAGGAAAAAAGGTGATGAATGGGTTCGTGGGTAAAGAATTCCATCATACATTCATACTCTTAGTCATCTTATTTATTTCTCTGCATACATAGCTGCTATGACCGAGTTGGATAGGTTTTGAGCAGGTAAAATGCCAATTTCAGACCATTATATACTTCTATTTTCGAATGTTATAGTTATTGTTACATGGTTATATAATTAGTGGTGGCTGGAAACCGACGAGATGTCTGGACGAAGGCACAGAAGACTTTCTAGTCAAACCTGTGAAGGTCTCAGATATTGGGCGACTGAGGAATTATATGGATAGTGTCAGAGACCCAGCTATTCACCTATGGTAAAATATATAAATAAACAAAAATTCATTTACATTACATTGTGTATTACTATGGAAATGACATCAATCAGTTCGACAATTCTATTCATACCTTGGAATCGGGGTTACGGATTAGTTGTCTGGGTTAACATTTTATGGATGGTGTACCATACCCATGTGACCCGTAATTGCATCGTCATTGTAGTTCGCCCACATCGTGTTGTTTTACGTTTGTAGTGTTTATGATTTACAGTTTTCTTCTCTATCTCATGCCCAACAGATTACCTTATCCTGTATGATTTTTTTTTATTTTTTTTTTGACCGGTTTTGAATTTAATGCCCTACTCTGCCATGGTACATGGCATGAGCAGGGTCTACCCACTACAGTTTATGCTCGTCGACCCTAACGTTGCATCGACGAAGGAGGATTAGTGTGAAGATCCAACAGTCTGGTTTAACTCAGGTCATAATCAAGCTAACTCTCGCTTGCTTTATCACATTTTCCATTTTTGTTCCCGCGTTTCCGCTCTGTCTTTCTCCATGCTCTCTACGGTGCCAGTGTTACTGTCAGCCCAGGGCCGAGTACTCGATGCATGGTCTTAGTTACAGGGTTATAGTTTCTCTTCCACTACGGATTACGGGTGAGGGAAGGGTAACCCTGTTTTATTATTTGACCCTGTGTTCTGTTATTTGTTTTCATTGTTTTCATTTCTTATTGCTAATTGCAAATGTGGTGTCTCTACAGGTTCATCTCGAGAGGACCTAGGAATTGCCTGTCAATGCAGTGTGATGAACTTCCAACCAGATTTCCTCGCTCGGTATGATCCGAGTAAGAAGCTTCCACTGTTTTCTAGTTGTCCGGATCTGGGTGGTTTGACCCTTGATGAGATTTTGTCTCTTAGGCTCATAATCTTCATTGCTGGTTGTATGGGAGGTCGCAAGGCTGGACAGTCCAACGTTGTTTTCCTGTTACTCCTCTATTAAATTCAAGGGTTTGCCTGTCGTTTAGAACTCTAGAGTCTAAATACCCTTTCAGGAATTTGTAGTCTGGAATTCTTATTTTTCATTATAAGCACGATATCGGTATAGACCTTGCTTTTCCCTTTAGGAAAAGGGTTAGGTCTGGTTTCACCAGTTGTCAGGCTTGAGCGGACTGCTGCTCTTGTCACTAGGTTTTATTGTTCTACTTGCCCGAAATGTTAAAATATTTAATATTACACTCTGTTTTGTAACTGCACAGTTTCCTATCTCAGGCGTGTATTCAAGTTTTTTCGCTTGTATAATTTATCTCTATGCTTACTCTGGTGCATAATGTTTTCTTAAGTTTGTAATTCTGTTATGGATGTATAAAAACTAAAACTAATTGAAATTAAGGAAAAATGGTGATGAATGGGTTCGTGGGTAAAGAATTCCATCGTACATTCATACTCTTAGTCATTTTATTTATTACTCTGCATACAGAGCTTCTATGACCAAGTTGGATAGGTTCTAAGCATGTAAAATGCCAATTTCAAACCGTTATATACTGTTGTTTTCGAATCTTATACTTATTGTTACATGGTTATATAATTAGTGGTGGCTGGAAACCGACGAGATGTCTGGACGATGGCGCAGAAGACTTTATATTGAAACCTGTGAAGGTATCAGATGTAGGACGACTGAAAAATTATATGGATAGTGTCAAAGACCAAGCTATTTATGTATTACTACAGAAATGACATCAATGAGTGCGACAATTCTATTCATACCTTGGAGTCTGAGTTATGTATTAATTGTCTGGGTTAACCTTTTACGGATGGTGTACAGTTGTCTTCTCTATCTCATGGCCAGCAGATTACCTTATCCTGTATGATGGTTTTTTTTTTTTGCCGGTTTTAGCTTTAATGCCCTGCTTTGCCATGGTATGTGGCATGAGCAAGGTCTACCCACTGCAGTTTATGCTCCTCGACCCTAACGTTGAATCGATGGAGGAGGATTAGTGTGAAGATCCAACGGTCCAGTTTAACTCAGGTCAGAATCAAGCTAGCTCTCGGTTGCTTTATCGCATTTTCCATTTTCGTTCCCCGGTTTCCGCTCTGTCTTTCTCCATGCTCTCTGTGGTGCCGGTGTTACCGTCAGCCCAAGTCCGAGGACTCGATGCATGGTCTTAGTTACAGGGTTATAGTTTCTCTTATGCTGCAGATTCCGGGTGAGGGCATGCTAACCTTGTTTTATTATTTGAACCTATGTTCTGTTATTTGTTTTCATTTCTTATTGCTAATTGCAAATGTGGTGTCTCTACAGGTTCATCTCCAGAGGACCCGGGAAAGTGTGATGAACTTCCAACCAGATTTCCTTGCTTAGTATGGTCTGGGTAAGAAGCTTCCATTGTCTTCTCGTTGTCCGGATCTAGGTGGTTCGACTCTTGATGAGATGTTGTCTCTTAGGCTCATAATCTTCATTGTTGGTTGTATGGGAAGTCGCAAGGCTGGACAGTCCAACGTTGTTTGCCTGGTACTCGTCTATTAAATTCAAGGGTTTGTCTGTCATTTAGAACTGTAGAGTCTAAATACCCTTTGAGGAATTTGTAGTCTGGAATTATTAGTTTTCATTATAAGCACGATATCGGTATAGACCTTGCTTTTCCCTTCAAGAAAAGGGTTAGGTCTGGTTTCACTAGTTGTCAGGCTTGAGCGGACTGCTCCTCTTATCGCTAGGTTTTGTTGTTCTGCTTGCCCGAAATGTTAAAATATTTAAGATTACACTCTGTTTTGTAACTGCACGGTTTCCTATCTTAGGTGTGCATTCAAGGTTTTCCGCTTGTATAGTTTATCTCTATGCTTACTCTGGTGCATAATGTTTTCTTAAGTTTGTAATTCTGTTATGGATGTATGAATATTCGACTCTGGCATTACTCCGAGAGCAGAAGGTTGCTTTGTTAAGAACTCTGTTAAGTTCATTTAATTACTATCTATTGGGACTGCTGAATTGAAGGTTTGTTATACTGGTACTAGATGTTCTTCTTCGTTTGTTGTTATTTATATATTGGATGAAATGTTTCCTTTGTGAAGATTATAATATTTTCTGTGATACTCAGGGTTTCTCTTACCTGCATGGGGTTTATGGAAATTTCCGTAAATGTCGGTTTCGACCACCATGTGACTTCCTTGTCATTTGGGCCGAGACAACCTGGGTTGAGGTTTCTCGGTCCTTCCATGTCTCTCTGTTTATCTCAGGTTACCGAACGGTGTGAACAACTTCTTCCTCTGTTGTTGGAACTCCAGCGTTTTCAGGGATTTGCTCAGCTGTCTTTGAGTCGTTTCGCTACCGTAGTTGCTTCACAGGCATTTAAATTTGTGGTTCTTGAATTATCTACTTGGTTAGGAATCTACTTAGTATATGCGTTACTCTACTATAACCGAATGTTGCGTTATTTAAAAGGGTGGCTCGACCCTAAACCTCGAACAGTCTTCTGAAACTAAAGTTACAGAAGGGGCTTTATATTCTGTTTGGTGTTTTTGTTTCGTCATATCTTGATGATTTCATCGTTCAAGACTCATGTCCTATACATTATATTACTAATCTCTCGCTATCATATTCCAAAAGTTCACACAGTGCAAAGCTAGTTCACTTTCAGTTTGTATTTCAAGTTTTTCTCTATATAAGACAATTCTCGAAATTAATAGTTCTTTTAGGAAACACTACAGAGTAATTGTATTTAATCCTAATAAGCATTCAAAGGGAATTTATAATTCATAATTTCACACTTCCTGTAAAGGTCCCTTTCCTATCTATGCAGACACAATAGTATTTTCCGTACCTGATTCCATATTTCAATTGAAGTATTCCTTAAGGGATCATTCACCTCTGTTTCTTCTGCTTGTCTTCCACCCGACCATGAGATTGGTCCTCCAAGACCCAATCTCCCCCCAAACGCTCTTGCAAGACCACCGTCTTCTGCAAGGTTCTAACTTCTGGCACACTGTGCCTGTGCTATCTGGTCATCACTAGACTTAGTGATCACCCCTCTCCCTTTGTCCCAACAACACAATCCTTCCTTCCCCTTACTTCCTTTTCCTTTGGAAGCATTCGCAGTTGGGGAAGGTAGTTAGGGTTCACTGGCAACTGCCTTTCTTTTAATCTTAACCTCCTTTCATGAGGAGTCACAAGATTCATTGTTACTCTAAACATTTTCCATTAACAATAATTAACAACATAATTTAATTTAAACAATAATGGTAATAATTATTCAGTTTACCCAAAAATAACAATAGTTATTCAGTTGAACTTATTGCGGGTAATAAAATATTTACAGCTTTACTGGGGGCATTGGGGGCATTACAAATAGAGTCCAGGAATAGGGTAGGCACTGCCACGTTAGTACTTTAAATTGAGATTTACATATCTGTGCTACATTTTGAAATATTTTTGGAGTTTGTAGTCATTTTTAAATATAGTTGATCATATTATTATTAATATTTACATAGGAGAAAAACGGTAAATTAACACTGTTGTTTACATAAGATTTCAACCGTAAATTAACACTGTTGTAATCCAAAGGCAAATAAGAAGAAAATTTGGAAAAAATGAAATCTGGTGTTGAACTCCAAAGTATTTGCGCATCTGAATCATTTAAGGGCGAGATTTAGATCGATGAATATCTTCCTCGGGAAGCATTACCTCACGTCGATATGTGAAGAAATGAGAATAATTTTGTACCCAAAGCAATGTCCCAAGGACCATCACCCTCAAGTTAAGTCTAAAACACAAAGCAACTCTAATAAGTTTTGCAGCGGGAAGACGTATAAATCACCCCATATGCAAGAGAAAGACCAGTAATTTGGGTAGATTAATGTGAGTAAGATCGTCCTTCGAAAGCTGTACAAGTTATGTTAGGATGAGAAGGGCAAGGTAAATATTTAAGTCCATGGTGGGTTTTTTGAGCTTCCATGCTTGGAACTTCATATCTATTTGTATGGAATGTAAATGTGTTTCAAGTTGTTCAAGTTGTAAATGCGTTTCAAGTTTATTAGGAAATTGCTATTCTTCCATGTTCTTGGTTCTTCGCCCTTACTAAGAAGTGCTCGAGTGTTTGTGGCCAAGTGTTGGAGTCAAGAATATTAATAATTTGTTTTTGGATGCTAGAGTCTTTAGGTTTTTGAGATTGCAGAACTTATAGTCTTTGTATTTTCCTTGGAGGGTTATGTATGTTTTGAGGACCATTCTATAAACAGGTCTTTACTTTCCTTTTGAAGGAGCTGTATCGCTGAAGTGAGGAGGTTCAACTAAAAATTTTGTTTGAGAATTCCCAAGTTGGGGTTCTGTATATAATCTGAAGAGTGATATTAATAAAATCTACGATATCTAATAGTTATCTTTCCTTTTAAATGCAAGTTTTTAGTTATTAATTGGTTATTGTACATGGATGACTCCAAATAGTTCCTTAATTAGTTAAATGTCAAATAAAATTTCATACAATTGGCATGCTATTAGCACTCTTGGAGGGCACCTAGAACCTCTATGTTTGCATTTGTGCCTCTGGATATACATGGTTTTCTTCACTCCAAGTTCTTTGTTTGGGTTCTAAATACATGAACGTTTGTTTAGTAAATTGTGTTTCAATAGTAATAATATGTAGCTTAAAGTAAGGAAAAAGGATTGTCTCTAGAGGAACCCCTGATGTTGTGCCAAAGATTAACCTGCTTCCTCTATTACAACAAGCACACCCTACTATGTTGTTCAAACCCGTCAAAGCTTGTCTTTCTTCCTTAATACTACCAACACTCTTATTTCCTAAGGTTAGTTACATTTACATGCATAAGGATAAATGCAAACAAAATGGTAGTTCGAATTGTGATAAAGTTTCATCTTATGCACTGGAATTAATTCTAAAAACAACCCCTTTTATTTTCCTTTGGTTCATACACATAAAAACCTTCCACTATCTTTCTATAATAAAAAGAAGTTATGTCCCACATGCATCTTTAGGAAAATAAGATGTATATAAGTTATACAAACGTTTGGTTTTAGCCGGACATTATTCAAATTGAACTTTCACAATGTATATGTCTTCTTAGGATTTCAAGAATTAATATTTAATAGGAAAGAAACCCTTTCACATTATTCAAGAACACTAAATTCTCTTTACCAGTAAAATAAACATAATTTAAGATATTAGATCAGTTTCAATTAAGAAAATACTTATATGCCTTAGTTAGCATTGCAAAAGAAATAAATCCAAGAAAACACTCTTTTATCCACTTAACCTTTGAAACTGGAAATTAAATCCAAGTCTTCCCTAGACCCTTCAAGTTTCCTGAGAATTTCAAACAACATAGACCTCAAGACCTACAGTCCACTCCAAAATTCAACCAGCTCAAACCTTTCAGCAATATGCCCACCCTTCACAGCGTCCTGTTCATGCCCTCTTTTCTTTGTTGTCTCTTTTCTTCCCTCTCTAGCCACTAATGGATTTCCCTCTTTTTTCTTTGTTGTCTCTTTACTTCCCTCTCTAGCAACTAGTGGCTTTCCCCAACTCAGATATTTTCTTGAGAATATCTCCAAGGGAAGGGAATAATGTCGAAGTCAAGATTCTTCTTCCTTGAAGTCTTTCCCCTCATTTTTCTAACTTAACATAACTTTTTTTTAAAACAAAATAAATAACAAATAAACTTTTATAACCCTAGGGCTTTTACAAACTTCTACCAAATCTAGATTACCATGTTTTCTTATAGTAAAAATTAAATGACAATTATTTACATTGCTAAGAATGTTACACCCATAAAATGGATCAAGATTGGATCAAATGGATGAACAACATTTTATTGTCATCTTTTTTCTTCATCCTTGTCAATGAATCCCACACTATCAGATTTCAAACTTCTAGAAGCATTAGAACAATAAGAGGTATATAAATTACACTATCCTTTTATTGTCATTTTTTTTCTCCATCCTTGTCAATGACTCCCTCACTGTCAGATTTCAAACTTCTAGAAACATTAGGACAATAAGAGGTATATAACTTACACTAACCTTTTATTGTCATCCTTTTTCTCCATCCTGGTCAATGACTCCCTCACTATCTGCTTTCGAAGTCCTAGAGGCATTAGGACCATAAGAGGTATATAAGTTACACTAAGTTTCTTTTTAGCAGGACACTATTTAAATTGAACTTTCACAACTTATATGTCTGCTTTAGGCTTTAAAGAAATAATACTTAATAAGAAAAAAATATTTTCACATTCTTCAAGGAATAATAAATTCTCTTTACCAATTTCAATTAATAAAACACTTATCTATCTCAATTATGTCAGAGAAATAAATCCAAGAAAATACTCTTTTATCCACTCAATTTTTGCGACTGGCAATTACACCTAGGTCTCCCCCTTAGCCTCCTAGTTTAAATTCTCTTCACTAGTTTCAATTAATAAAACACTTATCTATCTCAGTTATGTCAGAGAAATAAATCCAAGAAAATTTTATAAACCAAGTCCTTTAAATAACTTCTACCAAATACAGTATATCCAGTGTGAGTCTTTCACAGTAAAAAGTAAATGACCATGAAATCCACCAATAAATCTACCAAGATTGTGAATCAACTAGATGAACAACCTTTTATGGTCATCTTTCTTATCGACTCCCTCACTATCCCATTTAAATATTCTATTTAGATCTTCTAGAGGAATTAGGACAATGCGAGGTATATAAGTTATAGTAACGTTTCTTTTTAGCACAACACTATTATGTATATGTTTTATTAGGCTTTCAAGAATTATTTTTTAATTGGAAAGAAACCCTTTCAGGTTTTTCAAGAATAATGAATTATCTTTACTAGTAAAAGAGACATAATTTAAGATATCATATCAGTTTCAATTGAGAAAATGCTTATCTTGAAGTGCAAGAGAAATAAATCCAAGAAAAGCCTCCTTTATCCACCCAACCTTTGAGACTAAGAATTACCTCCAAGTCTCTCCCATAGCCTCCTTCTGAAGCAGTGCAATCAACATTATTCTAAGACCTCAAGACCTAACGTCTAATCCAAAATTCTATTGGAGGGTTCCACTAGTTCTTAAATAGCTCAAGAACACCTTTGGACATTATGCCCACCTTGACAGCTTCCTGTCCAAACCCTCTTTTCTTTGTTGTCTCTTTACTTCCCTCTCTAACCACTAGTGGCTTTCCCCAACTACTATATTTTCTTTTAAAATCTCCAAGGGAAGGGAATAACTGTCTAACTGTATGAACCTTAGATTCCTCTTTCTTAAAGTATTTCCCCTCATTTATCTAACTTAGCATAACTAAAAAAAATTATCAAACAAACTTTTATAACTCCATTCTCTAACTTATACCAAATCCATATTACCAAGTCTTTCACAAAAAAAAAGTAAATGACCATTATTTACATGCCTAGGGGTGTTACACCCATGAAATAGATCAAGATTGGATCAATTGGATGAAAAACCTTTTATTGTCATCTTTTTTTTTTATCTTAGTCAATGACTCCCTGACTATCCCATTTAGATTTTCTAGAGGCATTGGGCAAGGAGACTTGCTCTCATCTATCCTCTTCATATTAGGAGTAGAAGGGATGGGAAGAACACTAAAGGAAACTGCAATGGAAAAAAATCAAAGGTTGTTTCAGACCTCCCTTTAACCCATCAACAATTTGTTGATGATACTATGGATATGGGCACTCCTACCATCCTAGAGGAAAGGAACTTCATGCACATTCTAGATAGATTCACTTAGCTTCATGTATGGAAATCAACAAAATGAAATCTCAAGTTTTCTTTTTCAATACTTTGTCCATTTTTTTGAGACACACAAAAAATCCTTGGCTTTCAAATTAGCCAACCCCCCTCTAAATATCTAGGAGCTCCATTGGTTGATATTTCTCTCAAATGGAGTATGTGGGACTAACTAAGCTAGCAAGTAATTTTCAATCCCTCAACATAGTTGGATGCTTAGTACTCTTAAAATATGTCCTTTAGTCCCTACCAATCTTGTTTAGGGAGTTGTTTCCATGAGTTCTCCTAGAATAGAGAAACTCTTCCACCCTTTACTTTCTAGATACAATGTTTCTAGATTAGATGCATTCATTTTCTAGCCAAGGTCCATATGGACGATCTAGAGGGTAAAGGCACAATCATATAAAAGTTGAGGGGAGTGTGTGGGGCATATTTTCAATTCCAAATTAATTTCTATAGATCAGAGCCTGCTTAGACATCTCCAAAGTTTTGGCTCCTAAAATTGTTACCATAGTCTCTGGATCTATGAGCCCAAACCTTCTTTCAATTATGGCAGATAAATTTTGTCCCATGTGATAAGTGACCATTTTTTTCCAATTTAGCTCCTCACTAAAGAAAGGAGCACTAAAGATGACATATTTCCTATAATATCAAGGTCCGTGCCATGAGAGTTAAGCATAGGTATCATGGGTAGGGCTTCAAGGACCTATTTTAAGAGTACTAAGCATCAAGCTATATTGAGGGATAAAAAATCCCAACTAGCTAGAGGGGAGTTGGTTGATCTAAAAACCAATGATTTTTTATCTCTGTCCATGAACAGAGGATAGAGTATTGAAATAGAAAGCTTGAGATTCCATTTTGTTGGTGTCCATACCTAAAAATGAGTGAATTCATCTATAATGTTCTTGAAGTTCCTTTTTTCTTGGATGGTAGAAGTTCCCATACCCATAGTATCATCAAAACGTTGTTGGTGAGTTAAAAGAAGTTATGACCCAAGAAAGGGAGACCTTTGATTTTGTTTTCAATTGCAGTTGCCCCCTTTTGCCTCTAATATAAAGTGGAAAGGTGGGTCTCCTTACCTAATGCTTCTAAAAGATCTAAATGGGATAGTGGGGGACTAGTTGACCAAAATCAAGAAAAAAGATGAGGAAAATAAGTTGTTCATCCAGTTAATCCAATTTAATCCAATCTTAATGGAATCACAAGGTTTCGAGGATCTAATAATGGTACTCCTAAGTGAGTTTGTCTAAGACCTTTTGAGAGGTCCAATTTGAGTACCATACCTATTTTTTTTAAGATGCATAATAGCATCATTCTTATAATGAAATAATATTTATAATTTAATTAAAAAAAATCAAATAATATAATAATTTGGTTTTACAATAATTCTTGTTAGTAAATAATTTAATAAAAAAGTATGCATTAATGTCTAGTAACATTATTAAAAAAACTTAAACAATATGTTAAATTAAATTAATATGAATAAATTTAAATTTAAACACTATTAAAATGGATCTAACAATTAGCATTATACATATAAATATAAACAAATGAGAAAATACAAATATAATTATAATTCAAATAATATAGATAATTGAAATTATATTATCTTAAGATGCATCTAACAATTTACATTATACATATAAATATAAATATTTATAAAATGTACATACAAATATGGTTCAAATAATATAAATAATTCAAATTCTATTACCTTAAATCAATTTATGATAAATTATTTCTTGAAATCTATAAAGATTTTAATTTGAAACATTTAGTGTAATTTATATTTATTGTTAATTTTTTAAAAAATATTTTGTTTTTGCCTTTTTAAATTAATGATATTAAGGATATTGTTTGGAAAAGACCATTATAAATATATAAAATGAAAAATATACTTTTATAATACACATTTTGTTATTCATCTACATAATAATGTTGATAAAATAATAACCTATTTTAATAATTTTAAAATATATATTAATTAATAATATTGATAATTTTTTTTTATCATGATAGGATACTTATAAAATAATGTTTTATAATAGTTTCTATTTTATAACATTCAACTTTATATATGTATATGTGTTAAATGGGATATCAATATAAACCAAATATAACATTTAACTTACTTTTTGTAACTAGATTTTGCAAAAACAAATTAACTTTTTTAATACACACTTGAATTATATATATATATATATATATAATTTATTGAAACCAAAATATAAAAAAGAATACAACATTAAAAATTATTAAATTAAAAATAATATGGATCAAATAATATAAATAATTGAAATTCTATTACTTTATAAAAATGCATTTAACAATTTGCATTATATACATAAATAATACACTTATTATTTTATAACATTCAACTTTATATATTTATGTGTTATAAATTGGATATAAATATAAGTGAAATATAACATTTAAGTGATTGGTTGTCCCAAAAAACAAAAACAAAAAATTATTAACTTAATTTTATTAATACACAACTTGTATCATAAAATATTGAAATGTATATTAATTAATAAAACTCACTCACACCTATATATATAATATAATATAATTTGTTAAAAAATATAAATTAAAATACAACATTATATTTTTTGAAAATATATTGGATTTGATACAACATTATTAACATTAGCACTTATTAAATTATTTTATTTATATAAATGTTTTTATATATTTTAAAAGGAATGGTTACCGAATATGACTTTATTATATAAATGATTTTTTGACTCTGGTCCCAAAGTCAAAATTAGCCGTTGGTCAAGATAGCCGTTGGGGGCTCTGCTTAGTCTATTTAACTTGCATAGTTGGATCTATTTCTTCAACTTGTCCTGACGATGAATCACACTGGTTGGTTCGAAACGCGTCGACAGAGGTCTTTCCTCTGTGATTTACGCCGAAGTTCTTCTTACAACTATTATGGATCACAGAAGCCTCAATTCAATGATTTGATAGTTCTTAAAAAGAACATTAAAATTTATTAAATTAAAAATAATATAGTGCAAATAATATAAATAATTGAAATTCTATTACTTTATTAAAATGTATATGACCATTTGCATGATACACATAAATATAAACACATCCTAAAATGCAGATACAAATATATGTCATAAATAATCAAAATTATGTTACCTTAAATCATTTACTATAAATTATTTGTTGAAATCTATAAAGATTTTAAATTGAAATTGAAATATATATATATATAAGTATAAATTAAGGATATCGAGAATATGATTTTGAAAAGACAATTATAAATATATAAAATGAAAAATATACTATTAGATCTTATACTTTTGTGATTTTTATTGATAATGATATTGTCTTTCCCATTAATTATATCATTAAGAAAATAACCATTTAATGCTATTGACATTAATCCCAAATATATAATCATGTTGGTAAAATAATAACATATTTTATTATTTGAAATATAATTTAAAAATATATTTTGATTATTAATATTGATATTTTTTATTATTATGACATGATAGTTATCAAATAATATTTGATAATTAGATCTATTTTATAACATTCAACTTTATATATTTATTTGATTTTGAAAAGACAATTATAAATATATAAAATGAAAACTATAGTAATAGATCTTATACTTTTGTGATTTTTATTGATAATGATATTGTCTTTCCCATTAATTATATCATTAAGAATTGGTAAAGGTTTATAACCATTTAATGCTATTCACATTAATCCCAAATATATAACATATTTTATTATTTGAAATATAATTTAAAAATATATTTTGATTATTAATATTGATATTTTTTTATTATGACATGATAGTTATCAAATAGTTATTACTATTTGATAATTAGATCTATTTTATAACATTCAATTTTATATATTTATGTGTTCGATATCAATATAAGTGAAATATAACATTTAATTTATTCAATATAAGTGAAATATAACATTTAATTTATTTGTTGTAACTAGATTTTGGGAGAAGAGAAAAAAAAACAACAACAACAACTTAACTTTATTAATACACTACTTATATAATAAATTATATATAAAATAAAATGTATTAGAAGAAAAATATAAATTAAAATACAACATTGTATTTTTTTAATATATTTTATTTAATAATTAAAAAAAATACTAAATTAAAAATCCAATATCCAGCTTATATTATATATCTCAACAAATATTACACAAGACAAACATATAAAAATATAATTAAAAAACATATATTACAAAATTAATTTGAAAGGTTTAATATATAGAAATATATCATATGAATATATATTAATTGATAATATTTAGTAAAAACATTTATATTGTAAAATTGAATTTGAACATCAATTAAATATAACATTCAAACCATTTTAAAATTATATTAAGTAATAATTAAAAAAAAAAAAAATCCATTTTATTAAATTGAATTCAAAATAAAATATGGCATTTAACCACATTCAATTTTTTGCTTAACGTACTTTTCCGGACAACTGCCTCCTTTTGGAGTGTTTTGCTTGCTTCTCTTTCTACAGGTGGTAGCTAAGGACTATACACTCTCGCTTGTCTGTTTTGCAAACCTTTCGGTTTGGAAACTCTTTGCCCCCGAGCTCCTTGGTGCGGGGAGTCTGTATCTCCTACCAGCTTTGTTTTTCTTCCCTTAGTTTTTCTCAGAGAGCCTGGTTTTTCTTTCCTATTCCCGGTTATAGCGAACGTTCCTTGCATTTCTCTTGGATTTGGGACCTCTGGACACTATCGCGGCGCTTCAACTCCATCGGCTCTTGCTCTGTTTAG
Organism: Pinus tabuliformis; assembly: GCA_031772625.1. Taxonomy (NCBI): domain Eukaryota; kingdom Viridiplantae; phylum Streptophyta; class Pinopsida; order Pinales; family Pinaceae; genus Pinus; species Pinus tabuliformis. Next base: position 839,654,228 of record CM062807.1, read on the forward strand.
AAGGTTAGTATATTTTCCATGATACAATATATATAGATTTGAACGTGTGCTTTTATAATCTCAGCTGCTGCGATGTTCTTTCAAATGGTTTTGAGATAGTGCAAAATATGAATTTTCATATATGATGCAGAAGTCTGTGAATTGTGAAATTTTCAAGATATTTTCCTCTAGTTTTTTTCTATGATTCAACCATGTGAGGGATTATTTGATAGTTTAAAATTCGGGATTTAACATTGACAAAGCGTTGTAACTCTTTCCCCTCCCATGTCCTGGTCTGATTTTGTTGAACGTCTATGGTCGTCTTCGAATTTCATCTCAAAACACTTTATGGTTGTTAGACCTTGCACTGACGTCCGCCTAAAGATTGACCATTGGTGGTGCATTTTCGGGTTTGTCTGTTGTTGCATCGTCTATCTGGAGACCTCCTCATGACTGTATTTTTCTTGTTTCAAACCTTGGCTGGTTTTTCGTCGCCGGTCTTCCACTTCCGATCATTTTCCGTCGACCGGCCGTAGCTCTGATAAGCTGTTTTTTGATTTCTGGTCGTCGTATGTGCTTCCTTTACTCTATCTGCCTACCATTATGGACGAAAAGACAACCTTTACTACCTCCCCCGTCCTATTATTTACTTCTTTTGGTCCTTGCCTTAGATTTTTCGCCTCTTTCTAATTAAGCCTGGAGAATTCTAGGCCTCCCCGTACTACATTTCGAATTCTGTTTGTACCTCTGGATCTCTTCGTAGATTTTTTCCTCCTTTCGGAGCACTATCAAATCCCGAGGTGGCTCTGTTCAGACAAGGTTTTTAATTCGGTATGTTTTGACCGTGCATCATCCCTTTCCTTTGTCCTCGTTCCGGCTGACCTGTCTTTGCTATATGGATATCCTCCACACGGAATCCGACACGTCAGATTTGGTCAAGGAAGCTTTGGAAGCTGAAGCCAATTATCGTGGCACTTCGACGGAACCTGAATGGCATTCCAGACTGGCGGAGCATATCCAGGCTTCCCTTCTTGCTCCCGATTTGAATTCTGATCCGCCCTCTGCTCCTCGTCGCAAGCACAAACACCGCCCTGCTAAAATCCCCCCCCCCCCCGGCCATTTGTTTGGATGGTGCGAAGCTAAAAGACCGTATAGCCAGCTTACAGTCTCGGGCCCCGGTTGGAAAGTGGTACTTCCCAGATATGAACGATGGCCAGATCCGGAAATGGCTGGGTGTTCGATGGGGTCCTCTCATTGGGTACACGCCCACCATTGTCCGTTTAATGTGCGACTGGTATAGCTTTCATTTTTTGAAAGCCAAGGACCTCAACATCATTTGGAAACTCCCTTGGGTTCATGGACGGAGTTACTTGGCGCTACACAAGTGGTACATAGGCTTCGACCCCCTTCGCAACACCCCTCAGAATAATTTCATTTGGGTAAAATTACCCGCACTACCTATCGAGTTGTGGACGAAGGAATCTCTTTCCACCATTGGCAATGCAATTGGGAGATTTGTCTACGCCGATCCTGGTTGCCTTTGAGCAAAAGATAAGAGGGTCGCTTGGCTGTTGATTGAAAAGGATTACAGGAGCGGTTTTCCAGACCACATCGACCTCATTTGGGGCAAATTATCTGCCTGTCAAAGGCTGGACTACTGGGGTGTACCTTTTAGGTGCACACAGTGCCACAAAACGAGACATTTAAAGGAAAAATGTTCTTGGTTGTCTCAAGGCAAGGCTTGGAAAAAAGTATATAAGGCGGAAAACATTACAAAAGTCTCTGCTGAGTCTCCCTATTTTGAAAACAGAGTATTTCAGTCCTACAAAAATGTTTCACCCTCTGCTGATTTTCCCTCTCAATCCTGCTTTCAGATTTCCCGACCTCTCTTATTCGAAGGGGGGACCTGAACCATCGCCCTTCTCTTTCGCCCAGGCCTCACAAATCTACCTGCATTCCTATTTTGAGGTCGAATTCCATGGGAAATTTTAATGTGGTTTGTGACTTTTCTCCCCTGCATCCCCCTCCTGAACCACCTCTCGATTCCTCGATTGCCTCTCTCCCTCCTATGCCCAAGGACTGCCCCCCTTCCCTAAAGGAAGGAAACTTCCACGTCATCCCCTCATCTTCCCCGTCACCCATGAGACCTGAACATTCCCCTATCAATCTTGATAATCCCCCCCCCATTCCCTCCTCTCTGAATCGCTCGACTTCCAAAGGCAAAGCCCCCATGAGCTATGTATCCCCCCCTTTCTCACCTCTTCCATCCCCTACCAACTCCATCGGAAGCGACCTCGACATGCTGCTCCAGAAGAATTCTCTCCACTTACTTCCCCTGACTATCCATAAGCCCCAGAGATCTTCTTCCCCTATCATTAGTCCTAATTTTGCTAAAAATATTACTGTCCGCCAGAAAAACAATAAGGGAAGTAGACATTTTAGGGGCCGCAAAGGATCTTGGAACCTGGACTTTCAAGATACCTCCCTTATTGATATTACCATCTCCAACTTCTCTAGACCCGGGCCTCTTAGAGCAGAATTGCCCGAGAACTATATCAAATGATGAATATGCTCTCCATCAACATAAGGGGGCTGGGAGCAAACCCCAAATATATTGCTCTAAAAAAATTATTTTTCTCATCTTCATATAGGTTGATATTAATTCAGGAAACAATGCACAACAGTCAGGACACTATCTCTTTCTTCAGAAGAATGTTTCCTTCGTGGTATATAAGGACAACAGAGGCGTCGGGGCTTTCTGGAGGACTAGCGGTGATTTCGGATTCGAGATGGATCTCTACTAGAACATATAGACGCCTTGGGGGAATCTTGATCTCTGCTAAATTTAGAGGATGTGCCGACAGGATTCATATATTAAATGTCTATGCTCCTTGTAAGGATTGTGCTTCCTATTGGTAATATTTCATTGCATCTGGTATCTTGGAGAATGAAGCGCTCCTCATTGCGGGAGATCTCAACTGCACAATGGGACCAGATGAAGTTTGGGGGAAGGGGAAAAAAGCTGATGCTATTGGGGAAAAAATTAAGGAAGCAATGTTGCAATACAACTATGTAGACATCTGTCCAAAAACTTTGTCCCCCACTTGGGACAACAGTCGCTCGGGTGACGCCTATATTGCTAAAAGGTTGGACAGATTTATCATGCATGAACAGCTGATGGAAAAACATGGTATCCCAAGCTCTCACACTCTCTCTGTTTTTATTTCGGACCATAGGCCGGTCTCCCTTCAATGGATGAGCTCTAAAGCACGGAAAGGTTACCCATTCAAATTCAACAGATATTGGCTGGAAGACGAAGCATTTAACATCATGGTTTGGGATTTTTGGATGGCGAACAGTTTGACAACTGAAACCTCCCCATTGGAGTACTTGATTGGCAAATTGGGCACTCTTAAAACCAAGGTGAAGAAATGGCAAATTTAGAAAAAACGATCAAATTGTGCTGAGTTGAAGAAAATTGAAAAAGAACTAGCGGAAATTGCAGATGCTATGACTTCCCATTCCATTCCATGGAGCACTCGGGCGAGGATATGGGAACTTGAAAACAGAAAACAGAATATTCTAAAGATTGAAGAGATCTCTTGGCGGCTCAAAATCCGAGCTACTTCGTTGATGGAGGGTGATAAGAACACAAAGTTATTTCACCGTTTCGCAGGCAAAAGAAGAGCCACAAATTCTATTTGGCAAATCAAAAATGAAGAAGGAGACCTGCTATTCTCCTAAGAAGACATATCCAAAGAAGCTGTCAATCATTTTAAAAAAGCTTATAAACGAGAGACTAGCAGGGAGATAAATGATATCCTATGGGGCTTAGATCCTTTTCCAAGCATGTTCAATGATGAAGATAATGAAAGAATATTTGCTGCTGTATCGGAGGAGGAATTACTCTCTGTTATGAGGTCATTCAAGAAGGACAAATGTCCCGGCCTAGACAGCTGGACCATAGACATCTTCATCCACTTCTTTGATATTATGAAAAAGGACATCTTGGGGATGGTGGAAGAACCAGAATACAAGGGAGAATAAATCCAAATATTTCTTCCACCTACATAGCACTGATTCCAAAAAAAAGGACTCCTCTTCTTTTGCTGACTTTAGGCCAATTTCTTTATGCAATGCCATCTATTAAATCATTTCTAAAATTATAGCAGAGAGAATCAGAGGCAACTTATCAGTTCATATCACAAAATAACAGCATGGGTTCCTAAGTGGCAGGAACATTCTAGATGCTGTGGCCATAGCTCAGGAAGCCTTGCACTCTATGCAAACAAAAATATTGGGGCTGCTATCCTTAAAATTGATTTAAAAAAGGCCTTCAACAGCCTCGACTGGAGCTACCTCAGATGTTTACTTATTAAAATCGACCTGAATGACCTGTGCACAAAATGGATCATGGCGTGCGTGCAAGGTGTCAATTTTGCAATTCTCATTAATGGATTCCCTACAACTTTTTTTTCGGGCTGAAAAGGGATTTCGTCAGGGGTGCTCATTATCTCCAATTTTATTCATCTTGGCCATGGATACCCTTAGTCTCCACATCAAAAGAGCAGTTGCTGTAGGAAAAATTGGCCCCCTTGCCATCACCAGAGGTAACTTTCACACGCACAACTTCTTTGTGGATGATGTTCTTCTATTTGCTAGGCTTTGCAGACATACTTGGTAGATAATGCATGAGATAATTCATTTATTTCAAAAGGCGACTGGCCTATTCGTCAACGAAGGTAAATCCACTTTCCACTTTGGTAAGGTGAAAGAAGAGGAGATGGAATATATCACTCAACTTTTTAACATGCAGGCTATCTCCATAGAAGAGGGGCTAAAATATTTGGGATATCATCTTAAACCCACGGGATATAATATTTCGGACTGGTCATGGATAACTGACAGATTCTATAAGAGAATATCAGGGTGGGAATTTAAATGCTTATCGCTTGCTGGCAGAATGATCTTAACACAGTCGGTCCTTGAGCAAATCAGTGTATATTGGACGCATTTGTTTTACATTCCATCGGCTATTGTCAATAAATTGAACAGCTTAATGGCAACCTTCATCTGGGGGGGGAACAAGGAAAAGAGAAAATTCCATCTTACTAAATTGGAAAACATCTCCCTCCCAAAAAAGAAAGGTGGTTGGGGCATCATGAATCTGTGCCTCTTTGGCAGGGCTCTACTGTGCAAATCATTGTGGCGAGTGGTTTTTGGAAACAGCTTATGGAGTCAAGCTATTAAAATGAAATACCTTGGGAACAATGATATTTACTATTGGTACAGGAACAATTTTAAATGGCCCTCTCAAGGTTTGGGGATCTGGCGAAGTTTTCAAAGGATTCTTGCTTTTTCTGCAGGAACTTCATTTGGGCATTTCAAACTGGTAACAACATCCTTATAGGTGTTGATGCCATCAAGGGAGTTGATATGGATCCAATCTCCCCTCAGCTTCTTTCGCTCCTCCACCGGAAAGGGCTTTTCTTCTGGGCACAGGTAATTGAAGGATGGAAGAATGCCATTCCGCAATGGAAAACTTGTAGAGAACTGGGCCTCGATGGAGTAATGGCTACTCAATGGAATAGAATTATCTGCAATATGAGGAATGCAGGGTTTTACAAATCTCAGGACAGAGACTGCATAGAATGGCAGGCTAAGAAAGTCAGACCCCTTATATTAGTTAGAGACATATATCTCTCTTTGATAGAACTGCAAAGAGGATCCTCCCGGAAAATCTTTCTTCCCTCTCTATGGAAGGTAAGCTGCCCGCTAAAAATCATTATGTTTTCGTGGCTAGTATTTCATAATAAAAATCTCACTTGGACAAATTTACAGAAAAGGTGCTGGCAGGGTCCAGCTATATGCATGATTTGTCTTGCCAACTCTGAAGATAACTTGCACATTTTTTTAAATTGCCCTCAATCTCTGTCTTTGTGGAGGCAATTAGCTTCATATTTTGGCTTTCCTGCAATTTCACATCCTTCCATTACAGAAGCATATGAATGGTGGGGTGCACAAAAATCTATCTGGCATCCCATTCCATCAATCATTTTCTGGTTCATATGGAAGTGAAGAAACAAAAGAATCTTCCAAAACAACAAGGATTCTTTCAGTCGTATTATGGATAAGGTTATTCCTTATTACTTCTCCATTCTACGAAACATGCCCCTACAGAAAAATCATCAGATGGTTGCCTTTGACGACTAGCAACTCTCTTTCCCAAGGGCCCACTTTGACAGTGCGGCAAAGGATGGCATTTGCGCTTGTGGTGTTTTCATTGCTATTTCTAATGATCTCCAATTCTCCTTATATTGGAATGATGGCAAAGGGTCAAATAACAAGGCAGAGGCCATGGCCCTGCATGGTCTGCTTTTATTCTGCACTTTCATGGATATAGGGCGTATTAATGTATATGGTGACTCGAAAATTATCATAGATCATGTGAAAGGCAATCATGCAATATAGAACGATAGCCTTGCAGGTTGGCTAGCAAGGATAACATCTCTATGGAAGCCTGCGACTTTCCCTATCTCTCATATAAAGCGCAATCAAAATGAGCAAGCTGATGTTCTGTGAAAGAAAGGAATGCATACTCCATTCGGTAAGTGGCACCTGTTCATGACTTTTGACCCCTGTACATATGTCATACAACCCTTCTCCATGCCCGGCATATAAAGTCAACAATAACAAGTATGCTATAAGAGCCATATTTTCTGGAAGTATCACATATCTGCTAGCATGCGACATATACTGGATAGTTAAATAATTTTGCTATGAAGATATGAATACAAGATACCCAAAAATATTGTAATGTATAAATGAAAGATGTCTGTTGAAATGCGCTGGAAAAGATGCCAATTCCGAGACTAATGCCCGCATTTTTTGTAATATTCACAACTGTTTTTTGAACATAATATAATTCTATACTGCTTTTTCTTCTGAAAAAAATCTATAAAATTATTACACATACAAACACAATAATACAATTAAAAAAATATAATAGAAAATAAAAATACAAATATTGACAATTATATTATAAAATTATATTTGCAATTATACTATATTAAATATAACATTCAAATCATTTTCAAAATATATTAAATAATAGTTCCGGTAAATAAATCTATTTTACTAAATTGAATTCAAAGTAAAATATGATAGTTAACCACATTCAATTTTTTACTTATGATTTGTATATGTATAAAATTATTACACATACAAACACAATAATACAATTAAAAATAAATAATAGAAAATCAAAATACATATATTTGCAATTATATTATAAAACACAACATTAAATTCAACTAAATACACCTTTAAATTCATTTAAGTGTAAGTCTTGCAATTATATTATAAAACACAACATTAAATTCAACTTAATACACCTTTAAATTCATTTAAGTGTAAATCTTGGGTATATTATCATGTATACTCAAACGATTTTGTCATGATTATTTATATCTTTTTCAAATCTATTATTATATTTTTATAGTTATTTATATATCTCAAATAAATATTGATTAATAGAACTTATAAAAATATTAAATTTGAGAAACTGTATCAAAATATATATTAAAATATAAAATTAAGCTTATTTAAAAAGTAACAAAAAGAAAATTAAATGAACAATCTTTTTTTGAGAAATGGGAGGGGCTAGTTCTTTTTAGAAGCATTATGGGCCCTCTTTTTTTACATATATATTACATATGTGTGTCAGAACACTGAAAACTGTCACATTGCGCGCCTTCATCTCCATGGATCAACATACCCTGCAGCAACAGCTATGCAGGAATCGAAACCGGCCGGGGGCGTGCAAACCAACCCGCCCAACCGCCACATCATGCACTTGCTTGCAGATGTGATACAACAAACAACAAACAGAAATATTAAATTTTTTATCCTAGAATATTGAAATATATATATTGATTGATAGTGATTACAAGAAAATAAATCTATTAGGTTAAGTTGAACATCAATATAAATTAAAATACAACATTCAACTCATTTGAGTATGTGTAAAAATATTATTCAAAGAAAAAACAAACAAACATAATACAACAAACACATGATAGATACAAATATTTAAACTTCCATAATAAGATGAACAAATAAACACATAATACAACACAAAAACATTTAAACTTTTATTATCATAAAATATTTTGTAATAAATTGTATATCACTTTTATTTTGTGTTTTAGATAGGAAGGAATATTTGGGGTGTGTTTTGAAAAATGTATAATGTTTGATGAGGCTTGTAAATAATAGTATTTTCAATGTTATATAATATTTTTGAAATATATTGTGATATTGTTAGCGAATTATATTTTTTATAATATATTGTGACATTGTTAGTGAATTACATTTTTTAAGTATATTGTGATATTATCAGTGTTATTTAAACTTATGTAATACAACAAACAAATAAACACATAATACAAAAAAACAAACAAATATTTAAATTTTCATAATCATAAACCTTTTTGTAATAAATTAATTTTTAAAGTGTATATTTCTTTCAATTAGGGATATTTATTTTATATTTATATAAGGAAGAATATTTGTGATGTGTTTTAAGGAAACTTGGAAATAATTTATAATAAAAATATTTACAATATCATATGTATTTTTGAAATTACAATAAAACTTGGAAATAATTTATAATAAAAATATTTACAATATCATATGTATTTTTGAAATATATTGTAATGTTGTCAATCATTTATATATTTTTAGGTTTACTTTGTTATTATTATTGTCACTTAAATTCATAATACAACCACACAAAAACAAACCAATTGCCATACACCTATTAACACACCTTAATTACCATTCGTAAATGACACAGTAAAAAATTTAACACCATAATTCTGGTCATGGTCTTACACCTGCGATTTATTACATTAACGATACCAGGCTATATAAATAAATTTGGTGGACACCAGTAAACTTTTCCGATAAACAGTGACTTGAATCGAACTATAGTCACTGTCAGCTACATTTAAGTCGACAGTACTATCCTTACAGTTGCATATACACTCGGTCTTCAAACCTGGCATGTCATTTATTCCTGTTCTGTCATGGTAGCGTGGCACCGGCAGGCTGTCCATCTGCAACTGTGCACCTCGGGTTCCAACTCCCATCTACGGCAGAGACTTGGGTTTTTTGATCCGAGGGCTGAGCTCATTCCAGAGGGTTTCACATTAGCGAGTGCCGGAGGTGGGCTTCATTCTGTCCCTTTGTTCCTTGGCGCCTGCTTTTGCACTGCTGCTCGTTTTGCTGGCCGGATCTGTTTACAATGTTACGTCTTCGTTTCCGGGTTCAACCAGAGAAGCTGGGCTGCTGGGTATTCCTCCGCTGGTTGTGTAATCCACAGGTTCCTTTACACATGTAAGTGTTTTTTCCCTGGTGTATTTTTCCTCACTATGCATTTACTTTATTTTCGTTTCACCATAATCTTTACAGTAATAGTTTCCTCGCGTTCTTACAGCAGAGAAGATGGTTGCGAGGCCGAGGGAAGGGCAACATTCTCCTAGTTGTCTTCCTCAAGCGAGGGCCTCTGGGTAAGCTCTTAGTGGCTCTGTTGATAGTTTCTATGTCATGGGTTAATTTGTCAGTTTGGAGTTCTCGGTTAACGGGTTATTAGAGGCTCTGTTCCAGTTCTGCTACAAAAGGTTTTATAGTCTCGTTTCTCATTAAATCTGTGTCATGGCCCTCGCCCTTCACTGTTATTGGTTTCCTGTTCTTGGCTTCTGCGAGCCGTGGGCTTCTCGTGGGCCTGTGTCTCGGACGCACCGGCATAGTCTCTCATGTTGCTATTTCTCTTTTGGTTAGTTCTACGGAAGTTTAAATACATTTCCGGTCGTTATGATTCTCTAAGGGTTGCTTCTCGCCTTAGGGTTATGGAAGGAAATATATAGAGACTCGGGGCTTGTCCGGCAGAGCACTTCTTTCCTATACTGGTCCATTCGACCTGTTTGGTGATACGTATCTTATGCTATTACCATGTTCAGTGATACTTAATGTTGAGAAAAAATTGGGACTCAAACTACAACCAGGATTTACGTTACCATCTAGATAGTTTCTTTTTAATACGATATTCCGGATTCGGGGGTGAGGGTTAGGGGGCTTCTGCTGTCCGACTGTGGGTGAGGGCAAGACTTGTAGTAATCCAGGGAGCTACTCCATCCTGGGGGTGTAAACTATAGCCATCCTTCACCCTCGGTTGGCCTAACTAACTGGATACCTTTCCTCTCACCTTCTTTGTTTCCTGTCCTGCTTCTCTTCTAAGAACTGGATGGAAGGAAGTCAACAACTAGCTATTATTTCACCCATCTCCTACCCTCAGACGCTAACCCATCTCACTAGCCATCCAACTCAACTCAACTCTATGTTGCTAAGGTGGGTCGCATAGGAATCAAACTCTATGTTGCTTTCTTGCCTCCCATCCCAACACGGGAAGAAATACTGCTCTGCTTGGGGAGTGATTAGATGGCACTGGCCGTAGAGAAGTGAGGTGGCGAAATTGATGTGAAAGGAAAATAGGTCTATTCCTAGGAAGTGGATTCAAGTTTATGAACCATACTTTCACACGGTTGGTTGAGTTCCACATAGTGAAAAGTTCCACAGATTTGGACATTTTATCTCTGCTTAGTATTTTTAAAATTAATTATAAAAGAGATCCTCCTTTATATTAATTTTTTAAGAATAAATTTTATAATGACCTTTTATATATATATATATATATATATATATATATATAAACTTTCATTATAAATATGTAAAATTTATTTTTCTAAATATATACATTAATTAAGCTATGGATGTTTAACTATATAATTCTAAAACTAAAATTAAAATTAGTAATTAAGAAATACTTTAAACTTATAATAATGTATATTTAGATATATATAATAATGTATTATTTAGGTATAAATTAAAGACTAAATTTATAATAATGTATTTAATTTATGTAAAGTAGTCAAGGCTCAGCGATAACAATAGTTCATACGCGGTATCTAGCATCTAAATGAAGTAAGTGTAATTCCAGTGAATGCTGTACGGTACAACAGCTCTAAGCCCCCCGTCCAACGCGCAGTAAGCTTGGGGATTCCTCCACGGCATAATCTAAAAGAGGTACTGCTTCCTAAAGAAGATAAATAAGGCGCGGAGCGGCCCGACCCGAGATGAAATATCTCAATCTAAAGGTGATTATAATTAAAACTATATAATCTTTTATTTTAATTGAACTATATTTAAACAAAACGGTCGGCCCGGTACGGGCTACTATATAATTCGTTATACTTGAAACAAATAGCAAAATAATTTCATATCTCCTTGGATCTGTATATCGTAATGTAATATCTGAAAGGTCCATAGATCCATATTCCTTTTCTGGACACCGGCCAGGGGCCACCTTCAATGTGAAGCTTTACACTTTCTAGAACAGCCGAAATTTAAGCAGGGTGCGGACCACACATGGTTTGTTAGGGTTGATTCCGGGAAATAGAATATGACTCATCAAAAAGCATCGAAGCATGGGCACATAAAGACTGCACCAGCAGTCTGGAATGGAAACAGAATTGGAATGAGGAAAGAGAAACCTAAAAAAAACAGTGTCCAAGGCATATGTACATCGAATTCACTATCTGTATGCCTCCGTTAAAGCATTTTCAAAGAATTACATATCTCCTTGGATCTGTATAACGTAATGTATATATGACAACGACATGTCCAACTGTAAAACTCTATAGTTTGACAATGATCAAACAACCTAATTACAACGGATCCTCTTGGCTAAGCATTGTCTTCCGCAGAACTGTCCATGGTAGACTATCCAATTATAGAAACTTCACAGTTTGACTATGATAAAAAAAACTATCATCATGTTTTGCTATTACCAAGGCATTCTCTTGCCAAAAAAAACGATAAGGTTGGAAATTTTGGGAGAAGTGAAGATTGAAATGCTTTTCTTTTATCTCTAAAAACATGTAGAGATGGTTTATCTTATATCTATATATGTAATCGGAAAGAAAAGGAAAAAACAAATAGAGAAAATAAATAAAAAAACAGATCGAAGGAAAAGCTAAAAAAACCATTGTGTCTGATCCCTATATAAATAATTTGGATACCCTTTTCACCCTATACTATTATTTACGTGAGCCTGTTCTGTTTCATTCATTAAACATGGAGGACGTTTTCAGGGGAATGAAGGCTATATTCCTATATGTCCAAGATGTAAATAGTGGGAACACTCCAAATTCAGATTTCTAAACAACAAGATTATTAAAGTGGTATATTCCTATTATTTTAAATTGATTAAAATTAAAATTAATTTACAAAATATAACAAAAGATTATATTTTTTTTTTATATTTTTTATTTATTTATTAAAATATTTAATAAATTTGATCACTTAAAATGTCAAAAAATCCACAAGTTTAAAAGTTTTTCAACTTCCTTTAATAATATATAAAATTTATTTATTTTTAATGTAACTCTAATATTTTTAAATTTAATTACTAAACAAATTTACCATAAATATGAACTTTGAAATTTTGATTAAATATATTTAATTACTAAACAAACAAACTTGAAAGTTTAGTAATTATACTTAATTACTAAATAAACTTGAATTTTGATTAAATACACTTAACTATTAAACAATTTTTCATAAATACAAACTAATATTTTTAATTAAAAATGAAATATATTTTTTAATAAAAATTTTCATTTTATTATCTAAAATATATTTGTAGTATATAAATATATTTATAACATTTAAAAATTGGGAAACACTCCATTTTTTAAAAAGTGAGAAAAATTATTCCATGCTCGGGTGTCGAGGATACAAGGATAGGAAGTTTTAACTCTCCCACATGTGGCGGTTATAATGTGTTTTTGTGATAGCAAGTGAGCATTGGAACGATGCACATGGAACATTCTCGATGTGATGTTAGTTATATTTTCTAGGATAGTGGGAGTGATGATAAAGTTGATTTGCTAGGAAATTAGAACCAGATATTGCAGGGGTAGTTGCATTTGCAATGGAGGGTCTTTTCGGAATCACTATCTAGTTCTCTAGCAGAGGGTAGACTCATGGAATCGAGACAACAAATACTAAGGGCAGCAGAGGGTCAAGAGTCGGGGGAGTGTCGAGGATACAAGGATAGGAAGTTTTAACTCTCCCACATGTGGCGGTTATAATGTGTTTTTGTGATAGCAAGTGAGCATTGGAACGATGCACATGGAACATTCTCAATGTGGTGTTATTTATATTTTCTAGGATAGTGGGAGTGATGATAAAGTTGATTTGCTAGGAAATTAGAACCAGAGATTGCAGGGGTAGTTGCATTTGCAATGGAGGGTCTCTTCGGAATCACTATCTAGTTCTCTAGCAGAGGGTAGACTTAGGGAATCGAGACAACAAATACTAAGGGCTGCAGAGGGCCAAGAGTTAGTCACGTTCCCATTGTTTGAGACCCTCGTGTGAATTATTCTTGGGGAGGTGAAGTGTTGGGAAGATTTTTGGTTTTTCGTTTTCATTTCAAGGACTGGGAGGAGGTGAGAAAAAATGGTGTGGATATCCTAGCGAGGCGTGGGACCTTCACCTGTAACGTAGGTAACCACTATTCCTCTTCCGTGTTTTGGTTAGTTAATTTATTTGTACGCATACGGTAATAGACCATCTCCTCGGAGCTCGGTGAGCATCCCAAGACTCGCATTGCGGTTGGTGGAGAAGGGAGGTGGTAGATTTGGAAATTTGCTTGAATACGACTGCGAGTGTGAAAGGAAGGCCTCAATTGTGTATAAATCCTAGCCTAGACAATTTCATGTCTCTTAAATTTTCTAGACTAATCTTTGGCCATGGTGGCATCGGAGCTCGAATTAAGTGTAATTTTTCTTTTCAACCATCTTGGGGGAGGTCAGCGGAGCGATAGCATTGGAGCTTGAATTAAGTGTAGCGTTTCTTTTCAACCATCTTGGGGGTTTCAACCATCTTGGGGGAGGTCAGCGGAGCGATAATGTGCAGGGTCATCGTGCAATTACTTTTCTTTAGATGTTTTGTTTATATCTATATTACAAGGAACACATTGAATGTCTTATTTCATTTTAGAGCAAGTTAATTACCCAAAATCAAGAGGTTAAGTTAATTAGTTAATTACCCAAAATCAAGAGGTTAAGTTAATTACCCAAAATCAAGAAACCTCTATAGATGGCCAAGCATATACGAAGAATACATCTCATTCATATGCAATACCAAATCAATCTTTTTTTTTGTCTGAGTAAAATTTCAAAAGCATGAACACATGCCATTTCATATGCACAATAAACCGAACTTCTGAAATTTCAATGCTTGGATGCATCCCATTCATATGCTACAGTAAACCCATATTTTCCATAAATTTCAATCTATCAACACATCCATTCATGAGCCATAATAGAACCATAAAAAACAAACCCCCTTACTTGTTAATACATTATCTACTCAGAGAGAGGTAAGACGAAAGGACAACACTGTCTACGAATCCTCCATGTGGAGTAAAACTCGTAGTGGAAACCATGATTTAGATATAAAACTGTATAAAACTTAAATCCATAAACACATCCATTCATGAGCCATAACATAACCACAAAAAACAAAACCCCCTGACCCGTTAATACATTATCTACTCAGAGAGAGGTAAGACGAAAATACAACACTGTCTACGGATCCTCCATGTGGAGTAAAACTCGTAGTGGAAACCATGATTTAGATATAAAACTATATAAAACGATTGTGCACCATTACCTCACTGAGAAGGACAACTAGATGAGGCCATGGCGCTTAACCAACAGCTTGCATAAGCGATGAAGGATTGGGTAACTGAACCTGTTATAGAGTGGTTGAACCATCAAAACCCTTAGAGTGCAAATGCCTCTCCATTCGTTCTAAGGCGGGAGTAGTGTAGTTTGATGTGATGTTAGTTATATTTTCTAGGAGAGTGGGAGTGACGATAAAGTTGATTTGCTAGGAAATTAGAACCAAAGATTGTAGGGGTAGTTGCATTTGCATTGGAGGGTCTCTTTGGAATCACTATCTAGTTCTCTAACAGAGGGTAGACTTAGGGAATCGAGACAAAAATTACTGAGGGCTGCAGAGGGCCAAGAGTTAGTCACGTTCCCATTGTTTGGGACCCTCGTGTGAATTATTCTTGGGGAGGTGAAGTGTTGGGAAGATTTTTGGTTTTCCGTCTTCATTTCAAGCACTGGGAGGAGGTGAGAAAAAATGGTGTGGATATCCTGGCAAGGCACAGGACCTTCTTCACGTGTAACGCAAGTAACCACTATTCCTCTTTTGTGTTTTGGTTAGGTGATTTATGTGTATGCATACGGTAACAGACCATCTCCCGGGAGCTCGGTGAGCATCCCAAGACTCGCATTGCTATTGGTGGATAAGGGAGGTGGTAGATTTGGAAATTTGCTTGAATACGACTGCGAGTGTGATAGGAAGGCGTCAATTGAGTATAAATACTAGCCTAGACAATTTCATGTCTCTTAAATTTTCTAGACTAATCTTGGCTATGGTGGCATCGGAGCTTGAATTAAGTGTAATTTTTCTTTTCAACCATCTTGGGGGAGGTCAATGGAGCGATAGCATCGGAGCTTGAATTAAGTGTAGCGTTTCTTTTCAACCATCTTGGGGGAGGTCAGCGGAGCGATAGTGTGCAGGCTCTGTGGAACTGATCGGTGCCTTCGTGGGGAATCACAATCGGGCTTTTCCCTGACACAAACTATTTTTTGTGACAAAAACCCAATAATGCTTCGTCAATGTGGTCGACCTGGGCAGGGGTGGCCATCGAGGTAGAGGAGACAGAAGGTCAAGAGACCAAAATGTGGCCTCTTGCAAATATTCGCATGGACATGTGGATTTGTCAGCTCCCTTTGACTCAATAGAAGCCAAAATACGACTCTTCAACACTTAGTGGACTAGATAGCCCAAAAATAAAAAACAAACCATGTTGACTCTGAGACCAAAATGTGGCCTCTTGCAAATATTCGCATGGACATGTGGATTTGTCAGCTCCCTTTGACTCAATAGAAGCCAAAATACGACTCTTCAACACTTAGTGGACTAGATAGCCCAAAAATAAAAAACAAACCATGTTGACTCTGCCAGCGTCTTGGCAAACATTTTGCACAATCGAGGGCACATTCTCGATTGCTAGGTATCCTTCCAAAGGAACCAACAATAGTTTAAGAGCGCATGGATGGATTCGAGGACCAAATGGCTCACATGGAGTTCCATATTGACAAGACCTTCCATTGTCCAGCTAATAGAGGTACTGAAGCTAATGAATCTAATTCAGAAAATATGTAATGATGAAGAAATGTTATATGTAGAAACAAATTTTGAACCTGGTGGGCTCTGGTTAGGAAGAGAATCAATTTTACCTAATTACTTTTTTTATTATTATCTATTTTGCTTGTACTTAAAAGTCAATAAATCCAATTGAAGTGACACCACTTTTGCTAAGATGAAGAGTATCACAAGGTATCATTTCCATTACTTAATAGAAAACTGTTGGATTACAAAAAGAAAGTGAGAAAATATATTATAACTTGGGCCAAATCAATACTAGATTTATTGGGAGGCTTTTGCATGACAATTGATTAATGGCCTCAATCTTATTGGGATCAAAGTCATTTTTGAGTTTTTCTTAAGTGTATAAACACCATTTAGTAATGGCCTAATATAATAATGGTTGTTGTGTAAACTAGTGGAAACCATGATTTAGATATAAAACGATTGTGCACCATTACCTCACCGAGAAGGACAACCAGAGGAGGCCATGGCGCTTAACCAACAGCTTGCATAAGCAATGAAGGACTGGGCAACTGAACCTGTTACAGAGCAGTTGAACCATCAAAACCCCTCGAGTGCAAATGCCTCTCCATCCGGTCGAAGGCAGGAGTAGTGTAGTTGGACCCAACCCAAAACTGCTCCACCGTTGGATTATCCCCATGCAGATCGACGGAGGTGAGCAAGAACAGGTGTCGAATCGAAGTCTTGATGATGAACAAAGGAATTCTAGAGGATAGCCATCGATCGTGCCACATGGAGGAATGTACCCCACACATTTACACCATAGAAGTGTAATGGGTTCCAAGACTCGAGTGAGGCCATCTGCCTCTTTAATGTAGGATAGAGGCCTTCTCATAAACTGTGTAAATTTTATTATCACATAACATAAATCAAATCAAATGAACGTGTTGCCTGGTAAACATAGTATTGTTTAATGTAATAAATGGTAAGTAGGTCGGTACATTAATTTTTTATTTACTATGTCTTTTATAATGTTTAAGCTATTACATTTTAAAATTAACATAAAACTATATTAATTTCAAATCATTTTTAACATTCCCTTATGAACCTAAAACTTAATCATAATGATTAATATCTAACAAATTTTAGAATTAACATAAAATTATATTAATTTCAAATCAATTTTAACATTTTGATGTGAACCTAAAACTTAATATATATATTTTTTTAACAAAGTCTGTTGCTTGTATTAGTGGCTGAAAAAAAGATGGGAGTCAGAGCTCCTGAGATACATTAGGTGCTGAAGGCAGCCTAGATCAATGGAGTTACAAAACAGATATCTCTCATTGATCCTGCTCCTTGTTCTGTTTGTAAAGCTATCTAGAGTACTGTAGATTCTTACATATTGGAACAGCAAAATTAGACATTTGCAAAACATTTTAATCTATTTCTATATGACTGATTTGCCTTGCAGTAGATTCCTCCGGCTTTTCCTCCCCTGCTACCTGCTTGGCACTTGATGTGCTTGGGGCTGCATTGTTGCGTTTGTCCATCATATATTTCAAGATTGAGATTGACTCTTCCGCGTGACTGCATCTATTTGATAAATGGTTGAACTGTTCATGGAGTGAAGCGACTCTGTGCAGGAAGAGGTCTATTTCTGCACGATATTTGTCATTGAGAATGCGATTCTGATCTTCGATTCTATTTTCCAGAATCCTCTGCTGGTTCTCTAGAACACGCTGCTGAGCCCTAACTTCTTCCAATTCGACTTGAAGGTCCGCACAATGTAAGCAGTCTTCGTTGCGCGCCATAACTTTTGTTGTAGCGGGAGAGAATAGAAGACAGAGGCGTATAGATAATGGCCGTCCAGATGAGGAGTTCACAACGCGAGATACTGAGTTTTTCGGAGCCAAAAGCAACTGAAGAGAGTCGGAGAGTGACAACACACAGAGATATTCTGAGAGGCCAGAGCCCACAGGGAGACAGAGTCGAGGGAAGGAGCGATGAGGGTAGAGACAGAGTGATGCTCTGACAGGGGCGAGAGCGATAGAAGGATAGCTGCTCGGAAATACTATCAACAGAGGCCAACCCGGGAGAGGGTGACAGTGGAACGAGGAGGAGAATGCCCAGAAAAATTCCAAAGGGCTCAGATCCTCTTGACAACAAAGGCACGGATATGAACGACGAAGAAAAAAACAGAATGAGGCGATGAAGAAAGGAGGGGGGAGGGGACTGTAGGAATTTACAGGGTAAGTTCCACAGAAAGAATACCAAAAGGACACCGCTCACAACCAGATCTCAAATCAATACACCAGTATTTTTGACGTGGTTAAAACCATCAGAGTGCAAGAAGGGAAACAGTCCATGGCCTGTCCCAACGTGGGTACTACAGGCAATTTATTAATCAAAGAATGAAAATTTACATAAGTTTCTCTCATGCACGGATTACCCAAACAATGACCCTCCATGCGCTTTAAATAGAACTCATGGACCAATCGGGTGTCAAGCCACGGATCAAGTGTCGGTAATACCGAGGTGAGAGTGAACCGTCAGATCACTACATATCGTGACCGTCGGATTGTAAGTTACAAAATGTACAACGGTAAAGAAACACACTTTACCTAACTCTAACCTAACTCTATACTAGACCAAGTTGAACTTAACTATATCCTATGTGTCGGAATATCCTAACATCCCCCCTTAAGAACAACTTGGGATAGGATTGAAGGATTTACAAATATGACACAATAGGAGAAGGAAGGAGGCACTAGAGCCTATCCCCCCTTAGTGACAACTTCCTGAACTCCAAGCATATATCGAAGTTTAGTGAACTTCGCCTCTGTGAGAGCCTTTGTGAAGATGTCTGCAACCTGATCATCTGTTGGACAATATTGCACTTCAAGAACATGGTCATGAATGAGCTTTCTGATGAAGTGCATGTGAACATGGTCATGAATGAGCTTTCTGATGAAGTGCATGTGTAGTTCAACAGATGATCAGGTTGCAGACATCTTCACAAAGGCTCTCACAGAGGCGAAGTTCACTAAACTTCGATATATGCTTGGAGTTCAGGAAGTTGTCACTAAGGGGGGATAGGCTCTAGTGCCTCCTTCCTTCTTCTATTGTGTCATATTTGTAAATCCTTCAATCCTATTCCAAGTTGTTCTTAAGGGGGGATGTTGGGATATTCCGACACATAGGATATAGTTAAGTTCAACTTGGTCTAGTATAGAGTTAGGTAAAGTGTGTTTCTTTACCGTTGTACATTTTGTAACTTACAATCCGACGGTCACGATATGTAGTGATCTGACGGTTCACTCTCACCTCGGTATTACCGACACTTGATCCGTGGCTTGACACTCGATTGGTCCATGAGTTCTATTTAAAGCGCATGGAGGGTCATTGTTCGGGTAATCCGTGCATGAGAGAAGCTTATGTAAATTTTCATTCTTTGATTAATAAATTGCCTGTAGTACCCACGTTGGGACAGGCCGTGGACTGTTTCCCTCCTTGCACTCTGAGGGTTTTAACCACGTCAAAAATACTGGTGTATTGATTTGAGATCTGGTTGTGAGCGGTGTCCTTTTGGTATTCTTTCTCTTGGTCTGTGGCTATTCTGTAGAGACCTTTACTTCTAAGTAAATCTCCCATGTAGGCTACCCATTGGAAGTAGTTAGTGCTGTCAAGAATGACTTGGCATTGACTTTCCATTTTTTTAAAAAAACTGAAGCTGAAGATGCTGAAAGTAAGTGTTCCAATGGATAGATCTCGAAAAAATAGGCGGTTTTAAAAAAAACGGCTCTGAAAAAGGCTTCCGGATGAAGAAGTTATGGCTTTTTGAAAAAATAATTGTTGACGTTGCCGGCAAAGTGCGCGAATGTGCGGGAATGAAAAAATCCGCCCCCACAAAATGGAGACTTGAACCCAAGACCTCTACTCTCTTAAAATAACTTTGAATCAATTGATCTATACAAAAATTTTGAGAGAGAGAGAGAGAAAGAGAGGGGGGGGTTGCCTTGGTTTGCGTGCTTGCCTTAAGAAAGCTCATTTTCCCTACAAAACACAAAACCCAACACGAATATGCAAAGAAAAGCGAACCTTGCGGCTCGAAGTTAGCTTTAGCCAAAAAACTAGAAATTAAAAAAAAAAATCTCAAGGTTAGCTTTAGCCGAAAAACTAAATATTTTTCTCAATGTTTCTGATTTTCCGAGATCACACTAAGGTGCAGGGAAAAGAGCATACGCATGAGAAAAATCCTTCCTTTCTGTTTCTGATTTGCCCAGATCGCACAGAGTTGCAGGGCAAAGAGCATACGCAGAAATGAAAGGTATAGATCCGGTTAAAAAAAAAGGCTAAATAAACTGAGACCGAAATAAGCAGAGAGAAAATAACAGTACACTGCAAAAAAAAACACTGTATACCTCCCGATCTAAAAAATGACGCAGCTAGGGCTACCGGAAACCTTTTCGCGTGAAACGAAAGGGGTTCCTTACTGGAACAGATGCTCCGAACGCAACAGAGCAGTCCTCTCGGCCCGAAAGCAGTCAGAAACAACAGATCTATGAAACGACAGCCGCATGCAGTTCTACCGGCTTCAGATTTGGATCACCAACGGACGCGGCCCTCAAATAGCTCCGATACCATGTAGGAATTTACAGGGTAAGTTCCACAGAAAGAATACCAAAAGGACACCGCTCACAACCAGATCTCAAATCAATACACCAGTATTTTTGACGTGGTTAAAACCCTCAGAGTGCAAGGAGGGAAACAGTCCACGGCCTGTCCCAACGTGGGTACTACAGGGAATTTATTAATCAAAGAATGAAAATTTACATAAGCTTCTCTCATGCACGGATTACCCGAACAATGACCCTCCATGCGCTTTAAATAGAACTCATGGACCAATCGGGTGTCAAGCCACGGATCAAGTGTCGGTAATACCGAGGTGAGAGTGAACCGTCGGATCACTACATATCGTGACTGTCGGATTGTAAGTTACAAAATGTACAACGGTAAAGAAACACACTTTACCTAACTCTAACCTAACTCTATACTAGACCAAGTTGAACTTAACTATATCCTATGTGTCGGAATATCCTAACATCCCCCCTTAAGAACAACTTGGGATAGGATTGAAGGATTTACAAATATGACACAATAGGAGAAGGAAGGAGGCACTAGAGCCTATCCCCCCTTAGTGACAACTTCCTGAACTCCAAGCATATATCGAAGTTTAGTGAACTTCGCCTCTGTGAGAGCCTTTGTGAAGATGTCTGCAACCTGATCATCTGTTGGACAATATTGCACTTCAAGAACATGGTCATGTATGAGCTTTCTGATGAAGTGCATGTGTAGTTCAACAGATGATCAGGTTGCAGACATCTTCACAAAAGCTCTCACAGAGGCGAAGTTCACTAAACTTCGATATATGCTTGGAGTTCAGGAAGTTGTCACTAAGGGGGGATAGGCTCTAGTGCCTCCTTCCTTCTCCTATTGTGTCATATTTGTAAATCCTTCAATCCTATCCCAAGTTGTTCTTAAGGGGGGATGTTAGGATATTCCGACACATAGGATATAGTTAAGTTCAACTTGGTCTAGTATAGAGTTAGGTTAGAGTTAGGTAAAGTGTGTTTCTTTACCATTGTACATTTTGTAACTTACAATCCGACGGTCACGATATGTAGTGATCCGACGGTTCACTCTCACCTTGGTATTACCGACACTTGATCCGTGGCTTGACACCCGATTGGTCCATGAGTTCTATTTAAAGCGCATGGAGGGTCATTGTTCGGGTAATCCGTGCATGAGAGAAGCTTATGTAAATTTTCATTCTTTGATTAATAAATTGCCTGTAGTACCCACGTTGGGACAGGCCGTGGACTGTTTCCCTCCTTGCACTCTAAGGGTTTTAACCACGTCAAAAATACTGGTGTATTGATTTGAGATCTGGTTGTGAGCGGTGTCCTTTTGGTATTCTTTCTCTTGGTCTGTGGCTATTCTGTAGAGACCTTTACTTCTAAGTAAATCTCCCACGTAGGCTACCCATTGGAAGTAGTTAGTGCTGTCAAGAATGACTTGGCATGGACTTTCCATTTTTTTTTAAAAACTGAAGCTGAAGATGCTGAAAGTAAGTGTTCCAATGGATAGATCTCGAAAAAAATAGGCGGTTTTAAAAAAAACGGCTCTGAAAAAGGCTTCCGGATGAAGAAGTTATGGCTTTTTGAAAAAATAATTGTTGACGTTGCCGGCAAAGTGCGCGAATGTGCGGGAATGAAAAAATCCGCCCCCACAAAATGGAGACTTGAACCCAAGACCTCTACTCTCTTAAAATAGCTTTGAACCAATTGATCTATACAAAAAATTTGAGAGAGAGAGAGAGAGGGGGGTTGCCTTGGTTTGCGTGCTTGCCTTGAGAAAGCTCATTTTCCCTACAAAACACAAAACACAAAACCCAACACGAATATGCAAAGAAAAGCGAACCTTGCGGCTCGAAGTTAGCTTTAGCAAAAAAACTAGAAATTTAAAAAAAAATTCTCAAGGTTAGCTTTAGCCGAAAAACTAAATATTTTTCTCAATGTTTCTGATTTTCCGAGATCACACTAAGGTGCAGGGAAAAGAGCATATGCATGAGAAAAATCATTCCTTTCTGTTTCTGATTTGCCCAGATCGCACAGAGTTGCAGAGCAAAGAGCATACGCAGAAATGAAAGGTATAGATCCGGTTAAAAAAAAAGGCTAAATAAACTGAGACCGAAATAAGCAGAGAGAAAATAACAGTAAACTGCAAAAATAAACACTGTATACCTTCCGATCTTAAAAATGACGCAGCTAGGGCTACCGGAAACCTTTTCGCGTGAAACGAAAGGGGTTCCTCATTGGAACAGATGCTCTGAACGCAACAGAGCAGTCCTCTCGGCCCGAAAGCAGTCAGAAACAACAGATCTAGAAAACGACAGTCGCATGCAGTTCTACCGGCTTCATATTTGGATCACCAACGGACGCGGTCTTCAAATAGCTCCGATACCATGTAGGAATTTACAGGGTAAGTTCCATAGAAAGAATACCAAAAGGACACCGCTTACAACCAGATCTCAAATCAATACACTAGTATTTTTGACGTGGTTAAAACCCTCAGAGTGCAAGGAGGGAAACAGTCCACGGCCTGTCCCAACGTGGGTACTACAGGAAATTTATTAATCAAAGAATGAAAATTTACATAAGCTTCTCTCATGCACGGATTACCCGAACAATGACCCTCCATGCGCTTTAAATAGAACTCATGGACCAATCGGGTGTCAAGCCACGGATCAAGTGTCGGTAATACCGAGGTGAGAGTGAACCGTCGGATCACTACATATCGTGACCGTCGGATTGTAAGTTACAAAATGTACAACGGTAAAGAAACACACTTTACCTAACTCTAACCTAACTCTATACTAGACCAAGTTGAACTTAACTATATCCTATGTGTCGGAATATCCTAACAGGGACATATAAAGGAAGGCTGAAGAGAGCGAAAGCAGAAGGAGGGAAAGCCAGTCACGGGAGAAATGAGAAAATCTTGAGGGAGGCGCGAGGAGATCGGAGACCAATCTTGGGAAGCCCGTGGGGCAGGACTGAGAGGATAGGTGCCGGCGGGACTGATCAGAGTGACAAGATTACAAGGCAGACCAAATCTTTGCCACATCCTTCTGAAGATTGTGATTTTGTGGAAAACCTGAGAGACCTGATTCCGATCCTGTCTGACAGTGCTGACCAATTTGGTACTGAGTTGAATAATATGGTTCATGGCAAGGGCTGGTGGGTTTCCTCGGTGTTGCAGCGCAAGTTGCCAGGTGACCTTTCACATGCTCTGTTCGCATAGCCGTCGGCCTGCTTGTTGAGATTGCGGAGGATATGGTAGTATTGTATATCCTCCATTGTCTGATGCAGCAATTGATTGTGCTTGTTGATCTGCTGAAGAAGAATATTGGGCGAATCCTTCTGGTGGACCATGAGGCGGATGACAACGGAAGAATCCCCAAAGATTTTTGCCGATCTTATCCCCATTTTGTTTAACTGAGTTAGCCCCTGATATAGGGCTAACGCTTCAGCTCTATTGTTCGAAGCCTTCCCTAGACCCCACTCATAATGGAGGATGTGTTCCCCATTGGCGTTGATGATCAGTCCCCCTGCTCCAGCTATGCCGGGATTTGACTTGGATGCCCCATCGAAAAAAAGATAAAAGCAGTTGCAATTTTGGATCCAGTTAGCGAACTCCTCCTCTTTTAATCTGATTTTCCATGAGCTGATTTCTACCCTACTCTGTGCCTCCTTCATGCTGCCTTTCTGCGCATTGTAGTTTTTTTCCAGTATGTAACTTATGAAATCTCGTTCTTCCACACTGTACTTTGTTGCATCTATATTCCCTGTAGTCTTGACTGAGATAGTTTCCAGGGCGAGACTTTTAGCCTTGTTGCAGATAATTCTTGTTGCTGAGCTCTTGTCTTGAATTTTTTTTTGATTCCTTGCTAGCCAAATTCGCCATAGCAAGGTGTAAGGGAGAGTGTTCCATACTCTCCTCACCAGATTACTCCTTTTTTCTTTCCAGGGGCAGCATTTTCTCCAATGTAGATTGCCTCAGCTATGGATTGCTGAGGGTTCCAAGGTAAATTACTTGTGGTAGACAACCTTTTCCAGCAATCAATTGCAAAGGGACATTCTACGAATAGGTGGTGCATAGTTTCTTCGGCGTTGCAGCAGTTGGGGCATCTGGAAGGGCCGTTGATGCCTCTTTTTTTAAGGTTCTCCGTTGTTAAGATTTTGCCTTTTAGCAGAAGCCATAAATTTTTTATTTTTGGAAGCGCTTCTGATCTCCAGACTATTTTCCAGTGGTTCCATAAATTCATGGGGAAGGTGCTGTTGCATAAAAATTGGTGGCCTGCTTTGACTGTGTAGCTTGTTCCAGTTGAGTCCCAACGGAATCCATCCCTCTCATTTTTCTTGATGGGAGCTTTATTGTGCAGGAGGGTCTGAAGATAGCTTAGATTGGGCTTTAATTCGCTGGGAATTTCCGGGAAGGTCCATCCTGTCCAAATATGGGAGAAGGGATCCCAGCTGGAAATTTGAGCCAGGTGATGGATACCCCTGTTGTTAAGGAACTTAATGATGGGATTGGCTTCCTTATGCATGTTTATGGGCTGTTGTCCCAGGATTCTATCTGTTCCAATGTTGATGCTATCTCCCCCCCTGGAACTTTAGAAATATTTTGGATCATAAGCGGGAGGGCTTTTTTGCATAATCGCCAGATTTTAGAGGAGTCCCTGTTAGGTATATTGGATTCGAAGAGTTGCTGCCTGGGGAAGTTGAGGTATTTTGTCTCCAGCACCCTTTTCCACCACGATGAAGGTCCTGTTACAAATCTCCATACAATTTTCGCACCAAAGGCTAGATTCAAGAACTTTGGCGATCTAATACCTAGGCCTCCTCTTTCTTGAGTTTGGATGACATGTTTCCAGCTGACTAAATTAAACTTGCTTTTGTCGTTTTTCCCTCCTTGCCAAAGGAAGTGGCATAAAACAACTTCCAATTTGTGATGGAAAATGGCAGGAGCATGATAAAGGGAGAAACGATATAGGGGTAGAGAGGTGATACCTGACTTGAGGAGAATAAGGCGGCCTGCTGGGTTGAGCCACAGTGAACCCCATTGCTGCACCTTCCTCTTTACCTTGTCAATGATTTCATTCCAGGTTCCAGCCTTCAAAGGACCTAGACTCACTGGCATACCCAGATAAGAGAAGTGGGTCCAATCCAGATTGCATGTGACACCAAATATATTTGCAATGCTGTGGATAACCTGATTTGAAGAGTTCCATCCATATATACAGCTTTTGAGTTGGTTGACCAATCCTCCAGAGTACCCCATAAATTGATCCAGAAGTTTCTTGAATCGCCTTGCTATTGTGGTGGAGGCGCCTCCAATTAACAGGGTATCATCAGCAAACTGTGAATGATTGATGTTCTTGGCTCCACTCCCGAATTTGATACCAGTTATAAGGCCCACTCTCCGATTGTGGTCTAGAGCTCGACTGAAAGATTCTGCCATGAGAATGAAAAGATAGGGGGAGAGGGGACAGCCCTGTCTCAGACCCCGGGAAGACTGGAATGCTTCACCAGGTCTGCCGTTGATCAGGGGGGAAATCCAGGGTCCAGAGATGCAAGCAACGATAATGTTAATGAAGGGTATCTCAAATCCCATCTTTTTTAAGACAACAATAAGGAAAGAGTGCCTAACTCTGTCGAAGGCATTTGCCAGGTCAAGCTTGAGGACAAATCCTTTTTCCTTCCTGGATAGGCTCGAATGAATGGCTTCTTGCACAAGGAGGATGGAGTCAGTGATTTGCCTGTTAGGCAAGAAGCCTCCTTGATTTTCAGAGATCAAGGAGGGAAGGAGGGGTTTAAGTCTAGTGGCTAGAATCTTGGACAGAATTTTGTAGGAGGAGTTGCAGAGGGAGATGGGTCTGAATCTGGAGAGAGAAGAGGGTCGGTTTTCTTTGGGGATGAGGGCAAGGAAGGTGGCGTTGGTGTACCCTCCAATTTTCCCTTTTCTTTGAGCCCATCGAATCATCTTGACCAGGTCTTTTTTTATAAGATTCCAGAACATCCTATAGAAGCAAATGGGGAATCCGTCAGGTCCTGGCGCCTTATCAGGATGCAGATTCCAAATTGCTCTTTTGATTTCCTCTTCTTCAATTTCCTTGTTGAGATTGTCATTCATTTCCTTTGTGATTCCTTTGGGTAAATGCTGGAGAAAATCAGAGTAGTCTTCTTCCCCTTTGGTTTCAGTTAAGAGGTCTCTATAATGCTTGGAGGCAGCTTTCCTTATGGTTTCTTGGGTGTTGTGCAAATTTCCTTCATTATCCAAGATTGTGCTGACATTATTCCTGAGCTTTCGAGCAGTGGCCTGTTTGTGAAAGTAGGTTGTATTCTTGTCTCCTTCTTGGAGCCATAATTGTCTGGATTTTAAGCGCCACTTGATTTCTTCCTCTATTAATGTGACTCAGTTGTGTGTATAATACACGTTCTTGCTCCTTGGTTTGCTGCGATAGGCCATGTTCTTCGATCCTTACTTGCACACTCTCTAAGTCACTCTTGATTTTCTTTTTGACCTTCTCTGGCTCTTGGTAATTTTCCTTAGCCCATTCCTTTATAACCTGTTTGACTCTTTTTAGTTTGGTTTCCCAGATGAAGCCTGGGGAGCCTTCTACATGATGGTTCCAAGTTTTCTGGACGATGTCTCTAACTGCTGGAATCCAATTCCAAAGGGGACTGTATTTAAAAGGGATTGGGTGAAGAGCTGAAGTTCTAGGGTTATCAGACTCCAGGGGAGGCTTGGAAGGAGGAGTTGATTTCTTCTTTTTGACTGTTTCCCAGTGACCTTCCTGCTCGTCGCTCTCTGCATTAACAAGTTTAGTACATCTATTAGCAAAGTGTCCGTACTCGTGACATACCTTACATTTAAATGGTATCTGCTCGTAGTCCAGTTGCTGGACATGGCTCCAATCGTCCACTTTCAGCTTTATTGCTTCGGGCAATCCTCTGCCTAGATCCACTTCGACACAGATCCTTGCGCAGGCTTGCATGTTGTCCTTCGGCTCGCTACGGTCGATATATTTGCCAACAGCATTCCCTATGGCCCGAACAGACTCATCTCCCCAGCAATGGAGAGGGAGGTGAGGAAGACGGACCCAAACCAGAACAGCACTGGGGATGTCCAGTTCTGGGTCAAAATCTGGGGTCCATTTATTGAGGTAAAGGCCTCTGGAGTCCATGAAGTACAGCCCGTTCCTGAAGATCAAATCCTTGTCCTCTTTGGATTCGAAATGGAATGTATAGTATCCTTTTCCGCAAAACCTAATTGATATTTTCCCTTGGATTTTATCTGACCAGTTTCGTTCAACCCATCTTTGGACTGTTCTTGGAGATGGCCAAAGGCCTGTGAATTGTCCTATGAGACCTTTTTCAGCAAGAGATAGTGCTGCCATGCGAGGCAAGGTTGGGGGCAGCTGAACTTCCTGAAGAACATCTAACTTCTTTACAAATTTCGTAATCGCGGGTCGGGGGCGCTGAGGAGGAAGAGATTTCACAAGATCTGCAAATGCTTTCTGAGGATCGGGGTTCTCCCGAGGAGAATCAGGGAGGGCCATGGCGAGGGCCAAGGCCTAGGCCCAGGCCGCCGCGGTGCAAGGAGAAGGTCGATCAGGGATGCTCAGGTCAGCGGGCTCGCGCGCAGCAACTCTCTAAAAACTTAATAATTTTTGATATCTAATAAATTTTAAAATTAACATAAAACTAATTAATTTGAAATCATTTTTAACATTTTGAGATGAATCTAAAAATTAATCATTATGATTAACATCTAACAAATTTTAGAATCAATATAAAATTATATTAATTTCAAATCAATTTTAACATTTCCATATGAACCTAAAACTTATCATTTTTAGCATTTCTATAAGAACCTGAAATTTAAACCAAAATAAATTTATATACATAAACTAATTTCTAACGAAGATGATGAAATCCCCCTCTCAATTCGCAAAATTTTCAAAGCAGGGTTTTGCTGAAATGGCGGAGAGATATTATGTACTATATAGAAATTAACGAGAATACCTAGTGAGAAGAGGAGTTGAAATTCACTGAGTTAAAAATAAATAACAAACAGTAAAAAAAAAATTATAAATAAATAATACAAATTTGGGAAAAAATTTATAAAAATAGCTAAATGAAAAAAGAGAAAATTATAAAATTAAAAAAAAAACTTAAAAAAAAACGACTTAAAAATAAACTGAACGGAAAAAATTATAAAATGGAAAAAATAAAAATAAAAAAATTAATTGACAAAAAAAACTTAAGTTACTATTAATTTTCAAATCTAAATTTATAAAATATTTTTCATCCAATTTAAAATTCCTAGAAAAATGTAAAGGTGGCAATGAGATGAACACAAATAGGGTATTGTTCACAACTGCTTAGCACTGGAGCTTTGACTTGCGCGCGCCCCTCTGAGACTGCACCCTCCTTCCGGCATCGCGGCCGCCTGGGCCTTGGCCTCCCCCCGTATTCTCCTTGAGAGGGAATCGATCCTCAAAGAGCTTTCTCAGATCTAGTGAAATCCTTCCCTTCGCAATGCCCCATACCTGCACTTTCGAAATTTGTTAAGAAATTAGATGTTCTTCAGGAAGTTCAACTGCCTCCAACCCTGCCTCACATGGCGGCATTATCCCTTGCCGAAAAAGGTCTCATAGGTCAATTTACAGGCCTTTGGCCCTCTCCAAGAACAGTTCAAATATGGGTTGAAAGAAACCGGTCTGACAAAATCCAAGGGAAAATATCAATTAGGTTTTGTGGAAAAGGGTATTACACATTCCATTTCGAATCCAAAGAGGATAAGGACCTAATCTTCAGAAATGGGCCGTATTTCATGGACTCCAGGGGCCTTTACCTCAATAAATGGACCCCAGATTTTGACCCTGAACTGGATGTTCCTAGTGCTATTCTGGTTTGGGTCCGTCTCCCTCACCTCCCTCTCCATTGTTGGGGAGATGAGTCTATTCGTGCCATTGGGAACGCTGTAGGCAAATATATTGATCGTAGTGAACCGAAGGACAACACGCAAGCTTACGCAAGGATCTGTGTCGAAGTGGATCTAGGCAAAGGACTGCCTGAAGCAATAAAGTTGAAAGTGGACGAATGGAGCCATGTTTAGCAACTGGACTACGAGCAGATACCATTTAAATGTAAGGTATGTCACGAATACAGACATTTTGCCAATAGATGTTCTAAACTTGTTGATGCAGAGAGTGACGAACAAGAAGGCCATTGGGAAACAGTCAAAAAGAAGAAGTATACCCCTCCTTCCAAGCCTCCCTTGGAATCTGATCCTCCTGCTCCCTCTGCATCGCGTCCCTATTCTTCCTCCCCTTTTCCATCTGGCCCCCCCTCTTGATCTGCCCCTCGCCCCCTCTTCTAACCCCTTTCTAGTCCTTTCTTCCCTAGAATCTCTTTCAGAGGACCCCTCCTTGGCCCCCTAAGTCTTATCCGAGCCTTCTGATCCCCACGCTTTCCAGATCATCTCATCGCAGGCCTCCCTTGAGCCCTCTCTACCCAGGATAACCAGAAGCTCTTCGAAAGATCATGGAACATTCAACGATACTTATAAAAAACAGGGACCTGGTAGAAAATCAGCCAAGCAACACGGGGATGAGAACGCCCAGAAAGACATAGCCATGGGAACGCAAACTCCAATAGAATCTTTCATTCTGGGGCATCAAGAGAAAGAGACAAGTCACAAAGATCAAGAGAGGCGAGCACCTCTCCGCACGCCTAATACCTAATGATGAAAATCTTATCTTGGAATAGCAGGGGTTTAAGGCACCCCTCCAAAGTTGCAGCTTTCAGAGACCTAAATCATAGTGAAAAGCCAGATATTATGTTGATACAGGAGACAAAACAAGACCAACAAGAAATGAGAAGAATAATAGATCAGCAGAAACAATATATGGGATGCACCAGTGACTCAAGAGGAGCCTCCGGAGGAATCGCCACCATCTGGGACTATAGTAAACAAAACTGCACTTCAACAAATCTTCACCAGCATTGGATCAGAACCGCTTTGGACAGCGGAATAGACAACCATATTGTAATTATCTATAATGTTTACACCCCCAACCATTACAGAGAAAAGGAAATCTGCTGGGACGATCTAAAGGCAAGCATCAATGGGGAGCTAAACTTAAACATCATGGTAGCAGGCAACTTCAATCTAGTCTTACATGCCAATGAAAAAATGGGAGGATGTTTCACTCCAGATCCCTTTAGAGGCCGATTGGAGGCCGATTGGAGGCTATCAGTCAAGAACATGAATTAGTTGATGTTGTTCCTAAAAATTGCAGGTACACTTGGAGTAACCGCAGGATTGGCACTGGCAATATAATGGAGAGGCTCGACAGGTTTTTAGTCAATATTTCGTACCTTTTTTCATTTTTAGTAGGATATACCAGCGTCTTTACTACCTCAGCATCTGATCACTACCCTATAACTCTCACTCTAGAAACTCATTGCCCCCTCGGGCCTATTCCATTTAAATACAGTGTCCTCTAGAATTGGATACCAGCAGTCAGAGAAATTGTTCAGGGGGCTTGGAGCCAGCATATAGAAGGTTCACCAGGCTTCATCTGGGAAACTAATCTAAAAAGAGCCAAACATGCGATTAAGGAATGGGCCAAAGAGAATTACAAGGAACTTGAGGAGGTTAAAAAGAAAATCAAGAGTGAATTAGAAAGCGTCCAATTAAGGATAGAAGAACATGGCCTTTCTTAGCAAAACAAGGAGCAAGAAAGCGCTCTCTATACTCAGCTGAGTCACATAAACAGGGAGGAAGAAACCAAATGGGATTTAAAATCTAGGCAATTATGGCTCCAAGGAGGAGATAAAAATACAACCTTTTTTCACAAACAGGCCACTGCTCGAAAGCTTAGGAACAATGTAAGCTCAATCTTGGATAATGAAAGAAATCTTCAAAACGCCCAAGAGGCCATTAGAAAGGCTGCCTCCGAGCATTACAGAGACCTCTTAACTGAAACTAAAGGAGAAGAGGATTATACTGATTTGCTCCAACACAAAGGAATCACTAAGGAGATGAACAACAACCTAAATAAGGAAATTGAAGAAGAGGAAATCAGAAGAGCGATTTGGAATCTGCATCCTGATAAGGCGCCTGGGCCTGACGGATTCCCCATTTGTTTCTACAGGGTGTTCTGGGGTCTAATTAAAAAGGATCTGATTAAGATAATCAGATGGATTCAAAGAAAGGGTAAAATAGGCGGGTACACCAATGCCATCTTTCTTGCTCTCATCCCTAAAGAAAATCGACCCACTTCCTTCTCCCGATTCCGACCCGACGGATTCCCCATTTGTTTCTACAAGGTGTTCTGGGGTCTAATTAAAAAGGACCTGATTAAGATAATCAGATGGATTCAAAGAAAGGGTAAAATAGGCGGGTACACCAATGCCACCTTTCTTACTCTCATCACTAAAGAAAATCGGCCCACTTCCTTCTCCAGATTCCGACCCATCTCCCTCAGCAATTCCTCCTATAAAATTCTGTCCAAAATTCTAGCTTCTCGCCTTAAACCCCTCCTCCCCTATTTGATCTCTGAAAACCAAAGAGTTTTCTTGCCCAATAGGCAAATCACTGATTCCATTCTTCTAGTGCAAGAAGCCATTTATTCGAGCCTATCTAGGAAGGAGAAAGGGTTCATCCTCAAGCTTGACCTGGCCAACACCTTTGACAGAGTTAGGCACTCCTTCCTTATAGCTGTCCTAAAAAAGATGGGGTTCGAGTTTCCCTTCATTAGTCTTATAGCTGCTTGCATCTCTGGGCCCTGGATTTCCCCCCTGATCAATGGCAGACCAGGCGAAGCCTTTCAATCCTCCCGGGGTCTTAGACAGGGCTGCCCCCTTTCCCCCTATCTCTTTATCCTCATGGCGGAATCTTTTAGTCAAGCTCTGGATTACAACAGAGGAGTGGGCTTCATCACTAGAATCAAATTTGGGAATGGAGCTAAGAACATCAATCACTCACAGTTTGTCGATGATACCTCGTTAATTGGAGGAGCCTCCACTACAAGAGCAAGGAGGTTCAAGAAACTTCTTGATCAATTTATGGGGTATTCTGGAGGCTTGGTCAATCAGATTAAAAGCTGTATATATGGATGGAACACTTCAAATCAGGTCATTCACAGTATCGCAAGTATATTTGGGGTCTCCTGCAATCTGGATTGAACCCATTTCTCTTACCTGGGCATGCCAGTGAGCCTAGGTCCTTTGAAGGCTGGAACCTGGGACGGAATCATTGACAAGGTGAAGCAAAAGGTGCAGCAATGGGGATCACTGTGGCTCAACCCAGCAGGTCGCCTTATCCTCCTCAAATCAGGTATCACTTCTCTCCCTCTTTATCGTTTCTCTCTATACCAAGCCCCTGCTACCTTCCACCACAAAATGGAAGTTGTTCTCCGCCACTTCCTATGGCAAGGAGGGAAGAACGACAAAAGCAAGTTCAATTTAGTCAGCTGGAAACATGTCATTCAAACCCAAGACAGAGGAGGTCTTGGTATTAGGTCACCTAAGTTCTTAAATCTAGCCTTTGGTGGGAAAATTGCTTGGAGGCTCATAACAGGTCCCTCTTCGTGGTGGAAAAGGGTGCTGGAGACCAAATACCTAAATTTCCCCAGACAACAACTTTTTGATTCTGATATTCCTAACAGAGACTCCTCTAAAATCTAGCGACTATGCAAAAAAGCTATTCCATTCATGATTCAGAATACTTCTAAAGTTCCTATGGGGGGAGCTAGTATTAATATTGGAGCGGATAAAATCCTGGGACAACAACCTACAAACATGCATGAAGAAACTATTCCCATTCTAAATTTCTTCAACAACAGGGGTATACACCATCTGGACCAAATCTCTAACTGGGATCCACAATCTCACATCTGGATAGGGTGGTCTTTCTCGGAAATACCCAGTGAACTTAACCCTAGTCTATGCTATCTGCAGTCTCTCCTCCACAGTAAAGCTCCCATTAAGAAGAATGAGAGGGATGGTTTTCGTTGGGATTTAACCGGATCAAATTACACAGTCCAAGCAGGCCACCAGTATCTTTGCAACAGCACTTTTCCCATGATTTTATGGAATCACTGGAAAATGGTTTGGAAGTCAAAAGCACTTCCAAAAATAAAATTTTTCATATGGCTTCTGCTGACAGGGAAAATCTTAATAGCAGAGAATCTGCAAAAGAGAGGCATCAATGGCCCATCTCGATGCGCTAACTGCTACAACGCTGAAGAAATGATGCACCATCTTTTTGTAGAATGCCCCCTTGCTGTTGATTGTTGGAAAAATTTGTCCTTCAATGGTAACTTACCTTGGAACTCTCAGCGCTCCATAGCGGAAGTGATCCACATCTGGAAAAAAAGCTGTCCCTGGAAAGAAAAAAGAAGCAACTTGGTGAAGAGAGTATGGAATACTCTCCCTTGTACCATGCTATGACGTATTTGGCTAGCAAGAAACCGGAAAATATTCCAAAACAAGAGCTCAGCTACAAGAATAATTTGTAACAAGGCCAAAAATTTCGCCCTGGAAACTACCTCTATCAAAACTCAAAGCAGTATAGATGCAACAATGTATAGTGTGGAAGAACGAAATTTTATTAGTTACATTCTGGACAAAAATTACAACACTCAGAAAGGTAGCATGGTGAACGATCAACGCAATCAGGAAACTCACTCTTGGAAAATCAGATTAAAAGAGGAGTTTGTTAACTGGATACAAAAATGCAATAGCTTTTATCTTTTCTTCGATGGGGCATCTAAATCAAACCTAGGAATCGTTGAAGCAGGGGGATTGATCATCAACGCTAATGGGGAATGTATCCTACATTACGAATGGGGTCTAGGGAATGTCTCGAACAATAGAGCGGAAGCGTTAGCCTTGTATCAGGGACTAACTTAGCTAAGCAAATTGGGAATAAAATCGGCAAGGATCTTCGGAGATTCTTCGGTTGTCATCAACCTTATGGTTCACCAGAAAGAATCACCCAATACCCTTCTCCAGCAAGTCATCCGGCGAAATCAATTGTTGCATCAGACAATGGATAATTTGCAGTATTACCATATCCTTCGTAATCTCAACAAGCAGGCCGACAGACATGCCAACAGGACGTGCGAAACGACAGTAGGCAGCTTGTGTTGCAATGCCGAGGAGATCCATAAGCCCTTGCCATGATCCAAATCAATCCATCCTGCACCAAATCGGACAGTACTGATAGAAAGGAGTGGACTTAGAACTCTCAAATCTACACTAAGATCACTATCCGCATAGGGATTTGGCACAGATATTATCCTCTCAAAATTCTTAACATACTCAGTAATCCCGCCGGTTTCTATCTCTTCACTCTTGATTCCCGAGCTTCCCTGGACAGATTTCTGACCTACCCGTGCCTCTATCTGGATCCCCTCTCATTCCTCGTGACTGGTTCTCATCCCTTCTGCCTCCCCTTATATTTTCCCTCCCTCCTCCTCCTTTCTGCGCTCTACTTCCCCACTGCTTCACATTGCGGCCTCTCTGACCTCTTCATCCTTGCCTCAGTATCCCGTCGGAACCCTGCTTCCTGCGCTGTAGACTGAAACCTCAGGCAGCGCCTCATCGCTCTTATTCGCCCTCTAATACTCCCCTCCTTAGCAACTGCAATGGCTCGCAATGAGGATTGCTTGCACTGCTCGGACCTACAAGCTGAGCTGGAAGAAATCAGAGCCCAGCAGAATATATTAGATAATCAATAGAGGATTTTGGAAGCAAGAATCGACAACCAGAATCGCACCATCAACGATAAGTATTGAGCAGAAATTGATCTTTTCTTGCACATGGTCTTTTCTCTTCATGAACAATTCAACCATTTGTCAAACAGGTGCAGCCATGCAGAAGAGTCCATAACGATTCTGAAATACATGATGGACAAACACAACAACGCAGCCCCAAGCTCCTCAAGCGTCAAGCAAATAGATGGGGAAGAAAAGCCGGAGGAATCCACAGCAAGGCACATTAGTCATATAAACATAGATTAGAAATGTTTTGCAAATGTCAGTTTCTGCTGCTTCAATATGTAAGAGTTTACTTTAGTCAAGAAGTCCTTAAAGACAAAACAAGTAGGATCAAGGAGATCTATTTTGTAACTCCATTGATCATGGCTGTCCTCAACACTTAATGTACCTCAGAAGTCCAGACTCCCTTCTTTTTTTTAGATATTAACACAGCACCCGACTTTGTAAAAAAAAAAAAAAATTTCCCAAAAAAAATACCTTCACTACTTTCGAAAGTAATAAAATATTTTTATTTTATTATAAACTAAATACCAAATCATTAATATTTTTCATTTATTATAAACTAAATACCAAATCATTAATGGTATATAATTTAATTGTCATTGTCCAAAAATCATTATAGTTTTATACTATAATAAATTTTTAATATCTCCAAAAAAAGAAACAATATCACGAAAATAATTTTTTTTTAACTATGAAGAAAAGAACAATAATATAATGTCTTGTTATACGAATATCCATATCCTGTCGAACATTCATAACAAATGACATGTAATTTTTTTCTTATTTGACAACACAGAAAATTCCGAATGGTTGTTTGAAATATCTTGGTGAGCAAGGACAGTACTACCCTGTTTTAATTTAATATATCTTACCACTGGAGCGTGACCGCGAGGCCTTTGCCTCGAGTCTACCCAATCTAACCTCTATCCATTATCTTTCCTGCAATGCCGCCTTAATGGCATTGCAGAGGTGTTAGGTTGTCTCGAACTCAGCAGACACATCAATGGTGATGATCTAAGCCTTACCATCGCACGATGGTCATTGCTCCAGGGAACTTTTCAGGTTCAATGCAAGGGTTTGGAACTCATTTGCTACTTAGGGTTTCTGCGTTCTCTTGGGATACCTTTGTTCTGGTCGAAAGCTGCTCGATCTGCAACCTTAAGGTTTTCCTCTCATCGCATGATGCAGGGAAGGTCTAATGATTCACCCCCATATTCACTCCCATGGGGGCTTAGTTTGCTCGTCCTCCTGCTAGGTGAAATTTGTAAATAATCTGGTCGTTCTCTTTTTCCTTTTGCATTGTTATACCCTTATTTCATTTTCCTTTCTTATATAAGATGAAGACAGTGTCACCACGTGCAAATTCGTTGGTTGCAGGTTGTGCGTCAGTGGAAACGTGGAGGTCTGTACGTGGTGAAAGGCAGTTTCTCTCTCGGGCATGGTGCGTGGGTTTCTTCCGAGCATGTGTTATTTGGTCGTCCACCTAAACTTTAACACTGTGGAGGAGAAATTACGCTCGAGCGGTGTCTTGCTTCATCTTTCCAATTACCCGGTTGTTTTCCAGACTCTTCCATAGAAGGGTTTTCAGGTTAATTTCGAAAGGCTTCATGCCTTGGTATCCTCTGCCCTGAAGGGAAGGTTTTTTGCTGTAAGTATTTTATGAGCTAGAAACGTTGCAATTTTAGTTACAGTACCTTGGGTTTGGTTGCCCATATGTAAGGGTAGGACCTTGTAGGGTTTTGGTGCCGGTTTCACCTCGGCTTGGAGCTACTTAATTTTTGTGTATTTATCTCTTCTCTAGAATTTGTACGCATTTAAGTTATTTGACTTTATGTTTAAGTAATGGATATCGGTTCGTTTCTTCCGTTTTAGCATGTGTACATGGATATCAATTAATGTTAACCCTCATCTTCTATCGGCTTAACTGTTTACTTGGGCATTCACATCTTACCTATTTACATGGGTCATCTCCATAAATATAGGTTCTGGACATTCAACTGATGGTATTGAGCAAATTAACAAGTAATTAAACAAGAAATGATCGAGTTGATAGAATTTGCAGAGAGCGAACCGAAAATGACCGAATGATTTCTCTCTTTGAGAAAAGAAGAATCGCTACTCACCTTACCTAATAAAATGAATGCCGCAAAGTGGTGTACGAACATCTTTTTGCATGCGTATTATTGTCTTGTGTGTTGTTTCACCTGTCCAGATTCACGGCAGGCCATTCAAATACTGTGTTAGAAAGATTTGAGAGACAAAATCCGCATCTGCGGCAGATTTTGATGGATAAAGAAATAAGAAACAAGTGAGAGAAAAGAAAACAGATTCAGAAATCGAAGCTTCTCGTCTTATATTATCCCTCCATGGCGAACTCTTCTCTTCCCCTGTTGCAAAATTAATAGGCAGGGCAAAACCATTCAGCAAAAACTGCCAAATAAAATAAAAGCACTATCTCTACGGTTAAAGCCCTTGCGATTTTTCCACGGCTTCACCGTAATAAAGAAATAATGGATTGAAACTGTTGAAAAAATTGGGTTCCATGCATAGCCATTATCTACCACGCTGCTTTTCCTTGTACAAATTTATTAGTAAAACTCATAGATATTGAAAACCAAAAGCATACCTGCTTCTATTCATAAAAAATTTCGAGAATTTCATTCCAATGGATCAAGAATTTCATCTCTATCGATTGTTCTGCTCAACATAACAACAACAAAATAGAATCGCCAGGATAAGCCATGCAAATACTCTTTTAAAAAAAACATAAATTATATTCAAAATAGAGAAAAACACAACGAAAATATAACACTGTAAAATCCAAAATGCATGGCCATGCAACAACGAAAATAAACTTGAACAAGAAACAAGGCAAGCCAATGCAATGCAGAGTATTGAAGAAAATGATGAGATGAAAGTGAGAACGCGCTCTGTGAGATGCTTAATACTAATCAGTGCTTGCCAAAAGCCAGGGAAGAAGAACAACAACAACAACTGGCAGGGAAAAAGCAGTAAAAATATCTTCAAGAGTGACATAAAAGAATGGGAAAAAGCAGTAAGGCAACTCAACCGATATTTGGAAAAAACAGTCACTTCAAATCAACGGTCGAAAGTGTCTCACCTGATCCAACGGAGCAAGGTAAAAGTGTTGATAACTTTGCTTCAAAAATTCATTTCAACTTTTAACATGATGACTGGATAGAAAAATGATTTTATAAATAATAAAATAAGTTTAAACTCACTTTTAAATGGCAATTTGGGAGATTTAAAACAAAGTTTGAACTCATTTTTTAATAGGAATGGGAGAATTAAAATAAGTTTGAACTCATTTTTAAATAGGAATTTGGGAGAATTCTAACATTTTAAGCAATAATAATAATTTTAGTAATTTGAGTGCTAAGTTTACAAAAACATACAACCATACATAACTCTATCCCCTCTAGTTTTACATAACTCTATCCCCTCTAGTTTTGAAGTTGTGACCTCTTATGAGGAAACACATGCTCTTAACCATTAGGCACACTCAAGTTGTATAGGTTAATGCATTTTGAAGAAATTCATAATTTTCCAATAAGTAAGGAGAGAGCTCTCTTATTCCCAAACACTTGAAAGGCTCAAACTTAGTTGCATTCATATTAATGTATGAATGTATGGAATACATCATAGCTTTGGTAACCACACATTTGAGATTCCATACCCAACCATGAAATAGACCTATTTCCTAATCAAACTAATAAATATACCCATCTTATAAAAACTTAGATCGAGCATCATTGTACTAACAATGAGGAAACTACATAAAACTCTTAAAACCACACTAAAAAACTATTTTACCTATACAAATAATAAAAATCAATTTTACAATTTACACGAGACAACTAAAAATATCATTCAATTTGACTACTCTATCTTCATAGGTTAATGTTCTATATACCTTACCCATGCCCAATGCGTACAAGTCTCAACCTTTAAGTTTAGACTTCCCTATTTATGATTAATTATCCATAGTACATGACTGCATAATGTGAATGGGATGAGCTTCTTCTAGCAAATCCAAATACCCATTATGGATGAATCTAAGCTTATCTAATAATCTTAAAACGATAAGAGCATTTTGTACTTACCTTAAAATCTCATCTCATCCCGGAGTCTCAATATTGTGGTTGCAACATAGTGTGGCATTTATCTTGTTGTCTTAGCAAAAATTGTTGATTTCTTCTACTTTTACAATCTTATTTAGAAGTGCTTAGATCTACGAGTTATATATACTGATATCTATGATATCTATGAGTTATATATAAATAATGTGTATACAGATATTTTTTTAACTGGCTAACAAATTAACAGTTTTAAAAATAAAATAAACGAAATCAATAGTCATTAACAGCGCTGATAGAGATATTTATACACACAATAAAATATGATGAACAGTCCCAATAAAAGATATACCAATAAAATTATAATTTACTGGTGGTGACATTAAGGAGAGGCTTCGACCATTGAGGTCCTTGGTGGTGAACTTGAAGGAGAGGCTTCGACCATTGAAGTGGGAGTTGCTTTCACAATTCTGTTCCAGTTGCGTGATATTGCCTGTCAGCCAATGCGTAACCTTTTCTCCAAACGCCCCCTGATGAGGACTAAGTTGGAATATGAATGTCTTTCGATTGTAAACAGGATTCCTCCATTTTCAAGCAGGGGACCCTGCAATGCATTCGTAGCCTCTTAGAAATCAATTTCAGATAAGAAAATTTGGATTCACTAATGGCTTCTACAAATGATAAGCCAATTGATCACCTTTTATAGGCGAGTGAATTAATTAGCTCTCTCACTGTAGAACAATGGCAGGAAATTGCAGAAAAATATGTAATTGTCAAAGCAATTCTAAAACCTACAAAACCCTACCTAAATTATAATGCCATGCATCACCAATTTGAAAATATCATACCTGTTTTCAGTACATTGCTGACAGGTGGGTCGAGGTAACTTCCAGCATCATGAACCAAGAATCATAAGATGATGATGATATTTTACAGTGTATATGAAAATTACAAGACGCATTTTTCAAATGCCCTTTGGTTTCTCATATTGCTCACATATTTTCCCTTTCCCTGAATACTGTGTTCAGTTGCTTAGATGAAGGACAAATTAACAAGATGTATGCGTGATAAAACCTAAAACACATTGAAATGATTTTTAAGAGAAATAAAAATTATACAGGGCATTCATGGCCTTTTCTTTCTGCACCATGAAAAATCAATCTACAAGCTTCAGCTGCAACAACACAGCGACCAAGTGAGAGCACTTTGTCACTTATAAGGTATTTATCTGTTGCTATTTTTCTGAGGTATCGTTTATGTGAAAAGTTCGGAAAAATTTTTAACCGTGTTTTACAGCAGCCATGTAAAGTTTAAATTTGATTGGATATTATTATTTTTTTGGTGGAGAGGCGCTTTCTAGGAAAAATATGTTCTCCAGATTTCACTCTAAACGAAATTCGCATTTAAAAAAAAATTGAACTATATCTCCACTTCCAATACTCAGTATAATTAAATATATAAGAATCTATGATTTTATTGCACATAAAAAAAGATAAATATCGATTGCAAAAGAAAATATTCGAAAAAAAATATGTATTTGAAATGCACAAACAGTAGATTTACAATTACAATAAGGTGATAAAAATCTCTCAGTGATAAGAAAATGGTGATTTATTATAGGAACCATAAAAATAAATGGCCACTTTTCCATTACCAGAAAAATAAACATCTCAACAAGAAATTGATTTAGCATATGAACGCAACATCAATGTCGCTCTGCCTTTTCAGCGTTTATCTCGATCCAATATTCATGTCATCTTTTTGACCAGGTTGCACAAATTCATTCTCTCTGATAATCTGAGGAGAATGTAAGCGCACAAAGTTCTCATTGGTTGATGCAACACCGTCATTATCCATATTATGAGAGATTTCAAATCGTCTCTCTAACATTGCCAAACTATTCAACTCTGACGGGTCGGCAAATGGAGGCAGGTAAGAGCTGCTAGGAAGGGAAGGTTGAATGTAAATATTGGAAAAATTGGGTGACCCATGTCCATGACTTGTACATTGTCCTCTAACTGCATAGTTGCCAACATCTTGTAGCATTAATGGGTTAAATTGTTGCATTGTTGTTTGTCTTGAATTGTAGTAGTGCTGCATCAATGGAGTATAGTGTATAAAGTTGTAGGTTGCATCGGCCTGTCCTTGCAAATTGCTGGGACAATATGCAGGTGGAGCGTTGATCACCCATGGGGGCGTCAATGTCTTTGCTGCAATTGTATTAGTTGGGACTCTAGCAATTCCCTCATCCCAAGGACTTGATTGATAGTGCCCAATTAAGTCAACAGTTGAATCAAAAGATGGTAGGGTTTCTAGATTTTGGTTGAACTGTTGAGATTCTACATCACCTGCACATTGCAAGTGAAAGTAAGAAGATTGCTAGCAATTCCCTCATTGGAAGGACCCAATTGATGGTGCCAAATTAAATCAAAAGATGGTAAGGTTTCTAGAGTCTCCCTGTAACATTAATTTGGATTAGGTGTTTCTTGCAGCTTGCTTTTCTTCTGTGGCCTTAATAATATTCTGCTTGAATGTTTTGAGTTCTTCACAAAACATTATCAGTTGAGTAAGATTTAGATTTTCAATATCCCTTTTCCACCAGAATTCCCTCGGCTTGTATTGCTCATTTTTCGACTCTTTTCTTTTGAATTCCTCCGAGAGCTTCTCTTTTGCTTCCAATTATTGTAATACATCGTTGTATTGTTTTTCTGATTTCGGAACTTTCAGAACTTTCTCATTTCTCATTGTCTATATTCACTGGAATGTTTTGATACTTATCGAGCACATAGTCAATGTCAGGGTTGCCAAAGGTGAAGGCCTTTCCTGCGGGAGAGTATACGATGATGGCAATTTCTGCACCGCATAAAATAGCAAGCTCACTGGCCTTCTTGAAGATGCCCATCCTTCGTTTCGAGAAGCAGGGGTGCCTTGAATTCGAGTTCTCAATCTTTTTAATTTCAATTTTATTTTTACCCATTTTCTTGCCCCCTCCTGTGCATTCATCAACATCCAAAACAACAACACTAAGTAATTACTCAAATCAATCAGAAACACTACTTTCTTAGGTGAAGAAAGTTTCCCTCCAAGATTTGTGTAATATGATAACAAGATGAAATTTATTGAATTTCAAGGGTTCCTTTTAACTTTTAAAATAGAAACATGAAATCTACAGAATTTTTTATCTTGTTCATCATATTACACAAATCTTGGAGGGAAACTTTCTTCACTTAAGAAAGTAGTGTTTTTGATTGATTTGATTAATTACTTAGTGTCGCTGTTTTGGATGTTGATGCATGCATAGGAGAGGGCAAGAAAATGGGTAAAAATAAAATTGAAATTAAAAAGATTGAGAACTCGAATTCAAGGCAACTCTGCATCTCGAAACGAAGGATGGGCATCTTCAAGAAGGCCAGTGAACTTGCTTTTTTATGCGGTGCAAAAATTTCCATCATCGTATACTCTCCTGCAGGAAAGGCCTTCACCTTTGGCAGCGTTGACATTGACTATGTGCTCGATAAGTATCAAAACATTCGAGTGAATATAGACAATGGGAAAGTTCATAAAGTTCTGAAATCAGAAAAACAATACAACGATGTATTACGAGAACTGGAAGTAGAAAATAAGCTCTCGGAGGAATTCAAAAGAAAAGAGTCTAAGAATGAGCAATACAAGCTGAGGGAATTCTGGTGGAAAAGGGATATTGAAAATCTAAATCTTACTCAACTGATAATGTTTAGTGAAGAACTCAAAACATTCAGGCAGAATATTACTAGCAATTGTCCCAAAAGGTACAAAGAGAGGCCGATAGGATTATTAAATTGGAATTGTTGAATTTTTCTAGAAGAGTTAATTGGTTTGTGGAAAACCTTGTTTTCTTGGACTGGATCATTGTGCAATTACTTTTCTTTAGATGTTTTGTTTATATCTATATTACAAGGAACACATTGAATGTCTTATTTCATTTTAGAGTAAGTTAATTACCCAAAATCAAGAGGTTAAGTTAATTACCCAAATTCAAGAAACCTCTTTAGATGGCCAAGCATATACGACGCTTGCTAGTGACCAAGGCAATAACCACCATGACTATCCCCTACCAATATATTTCATTGAAAACCATAATTGTATATTGCATTTAGAAAGTCAAAACATAATATTAGAAAACATGTTGATATATTGCTATTAAAAAGTTAATTCCATTAGAAACCATGATATTATTATTATATTTTGTA
The DNA here is from genome assembly GCA_031772625.1 of Pinus tabuliformis. Taxonomy (NCBI): domain Eukaryota; kingdom Viridiplantae; phylum Streptophyta; class Pinopsida; order Pinales; family Pinaceae; genus Pinus; species Pinus tabuliformis. The sequence continues at coordinate 839,698,273 of CM062807.1, forward strand.
ATGAATAATGTACATATATATAATGATACTACATTGAAAACCATAATTGTATATTGCGATTAGAAAGTCAAAATATAATATTTGAAACCATGCTAAATATGACATTACAAACCTTAAATGTCAAAGGGAGAACTTAGAAGTTGGAAATTAAATGACCACAACCATTTCGAAGACCATGTCTATAGAGATGTTAAAAAACCATGGTCAATGCCAAATTAGGAGGCCGGAAGGCAAAAACAAAAATAAGAAAATACCAAATCGTTGCTAACATTACATGTAGCAAGAATAAAAGAAGCACTTCTTCCCCATGGATGCCTTCTTGATTGTGATCTCAAGCTCGCCTGAAGACGACCATCTAAACATGAACATGCACGCTCGCATGAAGACAACCATGCCTGAAGACGACCATCTAAACATGAACATGCACGCTCGCATGAAGACAACCATGCCTGAAGACGACCATCTAAACATGAACATGCACGCTTGAAAGGAGGAACAACACACCAGACACTATTTAGATCAGCTATTGAAGTATTATAAATTCTTGAAAATTTTGGAAGAGTTTATAGTGAGATGGCCAAGCATATACGAAGCTTGCTAGTGACCAAGGCAATAACCACCATGACTATCCCCTACCAATATATCTCATTGAAAACCATAATTGTATATTGCATTTAGAAAGTCAAAACATAATATTAGAAAACATAATGATATATTGCTATTAAAAAGTTAATTCCATTAGAAACCATGATATTATTATTATATTTTAAAAGAATAATATACATATATAGAATGATACTACATTGAAAACCATAATTGTATATTGCGATTAGAAAGTTTGGAAAACACAGTTCAACATGTTTTCTAATATTATCAACATGAAACGAGATTCAAGTACTAAAAATCAGATTAAAGCAGTTGTACAATGTGTTCTTCAGTATGCTTGAACTGCATTTCAAATTGAATCTGGGCTTGTAAACTAATGTGGCTAAATGCCATGAATGTCATTGGACCTACCCCATGACCTGGTGTTCACATTAAATACCACAGATGTCCGATTAAGCAAGTTTTCAAAACAAACAACATCATCACCATTGGGACTGTGTGCACTGTGTATTGCCATTTCAGCTCGTTGAAGTTCATCAAATATTTCTTCAGTCGATCTAGAAATTAGTTGCCATTCCCTTTTCCTGATTTGCCTGATTAGCTTCCAAATGACAATCACTTTGTCTTTTGTTCCTGCCATTAACACTTGGTCCTTGCAGACCACCAATCCTAGTGGATGATCACACTGTGGTTTTGTAACTTTCAGGATAGCCCAACTCTGATTGTTTAGCGAGAAAACTATTAGGCTCTGATGGGCTTCCAATAGCCAATACATGGCATCCCTACAATAGACTCCATGAGTATCAACTACTCTCATATTTTGAAGGTGATGCTGAGATATGAACTCTATCCATGAATTGGTTACAGAATCATATATCATTGTTTTCACAAGACTAATGTCGTTCTCACAATCACAGTGCTTGTTAGTATCATCTAGGATGGCAACCAAAACCTTAAAATGATCTGGGCTAGACCTTACAATGCATTTTAGTTTGGATGTCCATTTTCCATCCATGAAATGAAGCATTTTGTAAACACCCGTTATAGGATTCTTAATGCATAATAAACTTGACATGCATGACCATAATTTTTGTTCACTATATTGTAAAATAAAATAGAATCAGATAACAACAAATTAGATTAGATCATGCAATAAATTCAAAAGTAGCAAGTCATCAGTGAAAATGAGCATGCATATGAACACAAATCACATAAACTTACATTATTAATTTAAAAGTAAAAACATTATACATTGGAAAAAAACCATAAACTTAAATTAAGCTCACTTAGAAACATAAACTAAGCAAATTAAAAAAAAACTGCAGACAAACTTACCCTGAACACACATTGCAGAGTTGATCACCCGTGCCACATCGAGGGCGTTTGCCTTTGCTCTCTAATTCGGTATCGCTCTCTAATTCGGTATTGTTCTCGAATTCGGGTGCCCTGTTTCGCAGAAAAGTACGCACGAAGCCAACGTCAAACCACCTGTGCCATGTCGAGCATTCAATCCATGGGCAAAACAGTCTGTCATGGCAGCTAACCAGTGTGGAACTTTCCGCTCCATTTTCTGTCGACTTGAATTTTCTGGTATTGTAACATCGATTTTCTCTCAACTTGAATTTTCTGATATTATAGCATCGATAGTAGCAGGAGCCGAGTTTGCAGCCCAACTCCCACGATACCCGACCACTGCATCTGTTCCTGTAACGCGCTACACGGCTCCTCCACCCCAACTTCACCGGAACCATGATTTCTCCACGTTCCACAACCTGCTCTTCGATATACCGACCAAGGAACATGCTTTTGTCAAGAGACCCTTTCAGTGCCCTGCACGTCCTCCGGATCTGGGGATATTGCTGCGATGGCACTCTTAGAAATATGCTCTCCAATAGATCGGGCACGATGTTGATTAAAATACAAGGATTTGAAGACGATGGAGTAGTAATTGCAGAGGTTGCAGTACTGGAAGTTGATTCGTCAGAGTGCTCCATGGTTAATATCCCTGCAACAATTTCCAGAGGATGGCCTTCTTGATTATGACGAGTCCCTTCCCTGCTTTGTGCGAATTGATCTCCCAACAAATCAATTGCATCGTTGCTTTTACAAGCCCAAGAAGCGGAATCATAGCAGGCCAGTGCTTGCCAAAAGCCAGGGAAGAAGAAGAAGAACAACAATTGGCAGACCAAAGAAACGATTAACTATGAGGCCAAGAGTGACATAAGAGAATGGGAAGAAGCAGTAAAAATATCTTCAAGAGTGACATAAAAGAATGGGAAAAAGCAGTAAAAGTATCTTGCCATGCCAAGAAGGCAACTCGACCGATATTTGGGAAAAGCAGTCACACTTCAATTCAACGGTTGAAAGTGTCTCACTTGATCGAACGGAGTAGGGTAAAAGTGTTGACCATTGTTGATGCCTAGGATAACTTTGTTTCAAAAATTCTATTTAATGTTCAATTTCTATGATAGTCTAAAATACATCTAAATATTTTTAGGTTTTTCCATTGAAATTATTATTACAATACCAAGTTTATTTAAATCAAAAATATTATTGAAAAAATTTATCACCAAATACAAATATGCACTATACTATAAATTCCTTTCTTACACATCTCTTTCTGTATTCTCTTAGTTTAAAAAAAAAAACACCTTAACCCTAAATCCCCGATACTTGATATATCATTAAACCTCAAATCCTTAATAAATGGTTAAATCTTGAACGCTACAGACAATTAACTATATTTTAACAGATTTTTTGTTGCAAGATTTCTGCAAGGGACCAAGTACATTAGCTTCAGAGGCCAATGAGTTTGAAGACGTTTCATCTGATCAAACCATCATGCAGTGTGTCAACAGTTTTACTGTCTCGGATGATCAAAGAATTGAAGAATTCTACGATCACACAACAACACAGATTGATTCATGAATTCGTTTATACAGGGAAATCCAATCGTTGGGTTTGCTACTGTTGGAATCCAAAGACGAAAGGGAGGAAACACAAGGAGACCATGCAGAGATCCCGAAAATCATCCTCGCAAAGATTCCAAATTAATGTTGGTTTGCTCACAAGACCATTCCGAAACTAAAGTATATTTTTTCCAAGAGAAAGAAACTTCGGCTAATGGAATGGTGCGAAACTATAGTATATCCTTTCTAAGAGAAGGAAACTTCGGCTAATGGAATAGTGCGACATAAGGTATTAATAACGTTTTTCAAAAAATTTAACCCGTCAAAATTACGTTCTTCACATTTCAACACACTTCACCATAAACGGTCATTTAAAAATTTAAAACGTATTTTACGGGTGAAATGCCTTATGACCGGCAAAATTCCCATCAAAATCCAACACTGAATGAAGGGAATATAAATTGCTTATTCTGAAAAAACATTCCAAAATTTATACTAACCTTAATTCGCAACAACCGCCGAGAGCATGAGCAAACCAAAACGCCGCAAACACAGACCAACGCCGAAGCACCATCATATTCATATGAACGGAGTAACAATCAACACTATACAGAAATGAAGGGCACTGTCAAGCATGTTGCAAAATTGTGAACAGGATGAAACACAAAGCCCCCAAGGTTTTGCTTGAGTACAAAAAGGAACCACCCACGATGCTAACAGAGTCTGAGAAAACGTAAGCACATAAATGACAACCCGAGGAAACCCCCGCGCAGGGTCGCGCGTAGGGAGAGAATGGCCAAACCTGCTTAGTGAAGGGTGGAACGTCTTAAAAAGGAAATGCAAAGGCAGAAGGAAACAGCCACGACAATGGACAGGAGGCTTCACGGAAATCAGCGTGCAAACATGCATTCCGGACGCAGATAGGTGGTGCTCCTCGGATGTGGCACAATGGCCTTAAGCTCGACGTTCATGAAAGACCTCAAACAGGGATAGGTGTGGACGTGGGCGCGGTCGGAACATCAAAACAACAAGTAACACTGCATCACTGGAAATGCCAACGGCCTAATAGTGCTCTCTTTTGAAGGCTTGTAATTCTATCGGCAAGGAAGACACTATCAAGTTTACAGGGGGAGGGTGGTGGAGTAGTCTTCAAGGGATGCTGTTTATTCCTATGTCGCGGGAAATCATCCTCGCCACCTTCTATAACACGTGCCGTCATGGAAGATGGAGGGATAATTATATTTGCCACCTCAAATTGCCAATCCTTTTGGCAAGTTACTCCACCATATGCCTTTTCAGCATAAATAGTGGCCCGTACTAAGGCTGACGAGGCAGACACATCGGAGAGGATCTCCATATGTGCCACGAGTAAATCACAATAACGTCGGCATAGTAGGACTATACGACAGAGGTCCAAAAGAGGATAGACTCAAATGGGGCACAGAGAGCAAGGAGCGACAGAGGTTGTACACTAGCCAGTAAAGGAAAAAATAGTAGGAAATACGGAGAGGACGTATGAAATGGGGAAGACAGAGAGGATCTAATTCACCTGACAGGAAATCCTTTTTTGGAAAGAGAAAGTCTTCACGAAGGTACAAACAGGCTGACGAGATATCATGCGAACATTAATAAGAAGATAATATCGCGGATAGAATTTCAAAACTAAAGAAATTCGACGGTTGATGGAAATAACTATGCGTGTCATCCGTTCCATCAACAGCCTTCCAGCACCACCTTCACCGTAGTTCCTCCGAGAGAAGGACTGGAAAAAGAACACGGCACCAGAATGACCAGAACTTCCGACTGACGTAAAGAGGGGAGACTAAGAACCAGAACCCTAAATACTTTCCTTGTAGCCAGATACAGAGCCAATGGCTAAGGAAAGATTCAGAAAACCTTAAATACGACTATGGAGAAAGAAAACTGGGACTTACCATAAATTTGAACAGAAAATATTAAGAAAAATCTGGACAACGACAGACACAGCTATAATACTTACACCAATAGTTTCCAATTCTGCAACGAAAATCTACGCAGGGGCGAGAGATAATACAGATTTTTGTAAAGATCATGCACGGATATTCTAAAGAAAAAGCCTCCTTTATTAATAGTATAGAACCTTGTAAGAACAAATCTGGCCAAACTAATGACATATCTTGTCTTCAATGGAAAAATACGGAATCAGAAGGAAAGTGTGATTCAGAAAAAAAAACCTTTTGTAAGGTTATTTTACAGAAAAACTACATACATTTTCAGGCTAAGGAAATAAACAACTTACCTCAGTACTCCGCGCGTAGCCCTCATGGATAATGGGAAGCCAGAACCAACATTTCCTCCAGAACTATGCGCCTTGACCAAGGACCAAATACCCGCCAACATAACTTCAAGGGATGAAACTATGAACATATCATAAAGGATAGTATCCGAGGGACAAACATAAAAAAAAAACTTGGGAGACTTTTGAAAGTTACAATAACCTCAGAGCCGAGACGATATAAGACGACTATAGTTCAAACACGAATAGAAACTAGTAGATAGGCTGTAACAGAGTAAGTAAAGACACCACCCTCGTTCTACAGAGGACTTTCATAAACATAGGTAGAAACCATGATGTGGGAGAAGATTCAGATGGGAATTGTAAGAAAGAAACTCCATGAAAATGAGAGGACCTTGTTTTAAATTGGTAAAGGACATTTCAATCTAGACTCGTGTCGCGAAAGGTCTGGATGCATGGAAGCCAGAAACAAATGTCGGAATAAGGGATAGGTGTTCCTTTTGGACCAAGGAGAACGTGGCGACTCTAAATAGAACACTAAAAACCGAGTTCCAGTCTTGACACACTACTTACCTGAAGTGGGGACTATGAACAATAATGCAACACCATCAGATCATACACTAAAAACCGTGTTCCAGTCTTGACACACTACATACCTGAGGTGGGGACCATGAACAATAATGTAGCACCATCAGATCATTAATGAGACAATGCCTCACTCAACGCGCTAATCAGCGTTCAATTGGTGGAGGCCACGCACAGAAACATTGGTTCATGGCTGAGGCCACACGCAGAGACATTGGTTTATGATTGAGTGCGACGCGCAGAGCAGAGGAGCAGTGTAACTGAACTTTTCATAATTTCCATAAAATTTTTGGCAGTTCTCATTTGTATAGGAAATTGTTATCACGATAATTTTAGTTTATTAAGATTCACAACCTAATCGTGAGGTTATATTATTATTATATAATCTTTTTGTCGTATTAAAATAAGTTTTAAAAGTCATTCAGTGAATTTCCCTCTTGTGGGTCAATTACTGGCGAGAATTTCTTATGACTGTAAATCCGCCATTCCAATAGCGAAAGCTTTCTATTCTAAAATGGTTAAAAACTTCTTAATTCAATTATACTGTAACTTTCTCATTAGAACATGGTTAGTAGTTTAGAATCTAGATCCCAATATTTAAAGTGTTTTAAATTTAAAAGATATCTTCGATTTCAAGGAAATTTAAGAACTATAGCCTCCTAACGCTGTTATAAATTATTATTCAACAAAACCGTTGAGATTGGTTTTTGTGATATTGATTTCTTGAAGTTTTAAGACCATTGTTATAAAGTATTATTCAACAAAACAATTGAGATTGGTTTTCGTTATGTTCATTTATTAAAGTTTTAAGACTATAATTATAAATTATTATTCAACAAAACAATTGAGATTGGTTTATGTTATATTCATTTTTTAAAGTTTTAAGACTAGTGTGAAGCAATGGTGAGAGAAACACTTCTGTATTTTAATCAATAAAAAACCAAATAAATTTAAAATTTTATACAACTTACATGTAAATATCCAATAATAAAACACGAGCATTTTTACACCGATAGGGGTCCCTTTTATTGGACTTGGGCGTTTTAATACATTTGCTAATTAATCATTTTGATTGGATAGTCTAAATTGAAAGATGCGGGGATATTCTGGTCGTCGCAACTCCATCAATGAATGAATTTAAAATGATATATCTGTTGTAATATATCCAATACGCGCTGTCGCTCCTTGCTTTCTGTGCCCCATTTGAGTCTATCCTCTTTTGGACCTCTGTCGTATAGTTTTGTTGTGCTGGCGTTATTGTGATTTACTCATGGCACATATGGAGATCCTCTCCGATGTGTCCGCCTCATCAGCCTGTTTGTACCTTCATGAAGGCATTCTCTTTTCAAAAAAGGATTTCCCGTCAGGTGAGTTAGATCCTCTCTGTCTTCCTCATTTCATATGTCCTTTCTGTATTTCCTACTATTTTTTCCTTTACTGGCTAGTGTACAACCTCTGTTGCTCCTTGCTTTTTGTGCCCCATTTGAGTCTATTCTCTTTTGGACCTCTGTCGTATAGTTCTGTTGTGCTGACGTTATTGTGATTTACTCGTGGCACATATGGAGATCCTCTCCGATGTGTCCGCCTCATCTGCCTTAGTACGGAACATTGTTGAACTTGAAAAGGCATATGGTGGACTGACTTGCTAAAAGGATCGGCAATCTGAGGTGGCAAATATAATTATCCCTCCATCTTCCATGACGACACGTGATATAGAAGGTGGCGGGGATGATTTCCCGCGACGTAGGAAGAAGCAACATCCCTTGAATACTACACCACCCTGCACCTGTAAACTTGACAGTGTCTTCCTTGCCAATAGAATTACAAGCCTTCAAAGAGAGCACTAGTAGGCCGTTGGCATTTCTAGTGATGCAGCGTTACTTGCTATATTGATGTTCTGACCGTGCCCGCGTCCACACCTATCCCTGTTCGAGATCTTTCATGAACGGCGGGCTTAAGGCCATTGTGCCACGTTCGAGTAGCACCACCTGTCCGCGTCCAAAATGCATGTTTGCACGCTGATTTCCGTGAAGCCTCCTGTCCATTGTCATGGTCGTTTCCTTCCGGCTTTGCGTTTCCTTTTCAAGACATTCCACCCTTCACTAAGTGGGTTTTGCCATTCTCTCCCTATGCGCGACCCTGCGCGGGGGTTTCCTTGGGCTGTCATTTTTGTGCTTATGTTTTCTCAGACTTTGTTAGCATCGTGTGTGGTTCCCTATTGTGCTCGGGAAAAACTTTGGGGGCTTTGTGTTTAATCCTATTCACGATTTTGCAACATGCTTGACAGTTCCATTCTTTTCTATATAGTGACCATTGTTACTCAGTTCATATGAATATGATGGTGCTTTGGCGTTGGTCTGTGTTTGTGGCGTTTAGGTTTGCTCATGCTCTCGGTGGTTGTTTGTGGCGTTTTGGTTTGCTCATGCTCTCGGTGGTTGCTTCGAATTAAGGTTAGTAAAAATTTTGGATTGTTTTTTTAGAACAGGCAGTTTATATTCCCTTCATTCAGTGTTGGATTCTGACGGGCATTTTGCCAGTCATATGGCATTTCACCCATAAAATACGTTTTAAATTTTTAATTTTGACGGGTAATTTTTTTTGAAAAACGTTATTAATACCTTCTGTCGCACTATTCCATTAGCTGAAGTTTCTTTCTCTTAGAAAGGGTATACTATAGTTTCCCACCATTCCATTAGCCAAAGTTTCTTTCTCTTGGAAAGGATATACTTTAGTTTCGAAATGGTAATGTTGATCAAATACAAAATGGTCTTGTGAGCAAACCAACATTAATTTGGAATCTTTGCGAGGATGATTTTCGGGATCTCTACATGGTCTCCTTGTGTTTCTTCCCTTTCGTCTTTGGATTCCAACAGTAGCAAACCCAACGATTGTGGGTTTGATTTCCCTGTATAAACGAGTTCATGAATCAATTTGTGTTGTTGTGTGATCGTAGAATTCTTTAATTCTTTGATCATCCGAGACAGTAAAAGCATTGACAAGTTGCATGATGGTTTGATCAGAAGAAAGGTCTTCAAACTCATTGGCCTCTGAAGCTAATGTATCTGGTCCCTTGTAGAAATCTTGCAACACAAAATCTGTTAAAAAATCGGATGGAGACAAAATCAGAGTACAATCTAGAGACGATAGCTCGTTCAAATCTGGCAAAATTTGGGCTAAAAGAGCTGCATCTGCTCCAAGATAATAAGAATATGGAGATCTCTCCAATGCTAACGACGACATAGAGATGGTAGAGATTCTAGTTTAAAAAATTAAGGACATTTTGCCCGGTAAAATGCCCTATGATTGGGAAAAATGCCAAATTCCAACCTTGTTGGCCACTGTGTCAAGGAAAACAACGGCGCATGAGAGAAGAGAATGAAGTGGTGGTTGTATGCAAGTTGGGTTTCTAACTTTCCATGAAATCAGGTCTGTTATAGGAATATACCTGAAACCAAATGCTAATACAATAGAGGCATTTTGTATGGTTTTGAAGGTTCTGCATGCACGGGTGGGTTCTTTGTATCAAGAAGTAAAACAATCGACCCAAATTAATATCATTATTGCTGACATTGCTTGTTCCATGAATTCCTTGTGTTTTTTCAATATTCTATTGAATCCATTGGTTATGGATGCATTTACTTATCATTTACCTATCCATTATCAATGTTACACTTAATTATTGGTTTGGAAAATTCCAATCTATTGAATGTTTGGATCATATATTTGAATTATTACGGTTGTAATTCATATATTTTTAATGTTTAGTAAAAGGGAACTACCCACAATCATTTGTACCATTTTTCAACAGTTTTTTGTTTTTGCATATTGTGGGAAAGTGGGCAGTGAAGCTCTTTATAACTGTGGTAGACTCTATTGTTTGAGCACCTTACTAATTATGGCATATCCATTGTTTTAAATATAGTTGTAGTAGACTCTATTGTTTGATCACCTCAATAATCAATTTACTTTGCAATCCTTGGATATATGCCTTCACATTTATTTTTCCGAGGACAAACCTTGTTCAAGTTCTCAATTTGTGATGGCCTCAATATTCAGGTACTCATTCTTTTATAAGTATGTAGATTATATCAATTTGTTATAATTCCATATTGGTAAAATAATTAGTTATAGTTGTTGTAACATATTTTTTAGCTAGCCCTTTATTGTTAAATGTAGAGTGAAACTCACTACAATTGTTGCATACTTTGTTCCTTAATCATCTCTCTAATCATGGATAATAATTTCCTTAAATATAATTATAGGATAACTTTGTTTCAAAAATTCTAATTTGCCAGTCTTGCTTATACTTCTCCACATTTACTTTTGCACTTATTTCAGTTTTCAATTTATGGTAGGCCACTTTAGCATTGGTGAACCTTGTTTAAGTTCTCAATTTATGGTAGGCCACAACATTCACAGACCCATGCTTTTATATATATAGAAAGATATTGATTTTTGATAATTCAATACCGTTCCCCCGATCGGGGTGATTATGACGGCGATCAGGACAATCAATACAGATCAAGTAAGGGAGGATGACGAGGCAAAAGTTAGTCAGGTAATGATGAAGATGGACAGGAGGGATCACTAGGAAAGATATCATATCGAGGAGGGACGACGATGAGGTAATGAAGGAAGAAGATGGTAGAGAGAATGCGGCAGGGATTGGACGTGGGAACGACTGTACAGAAGAAGAACGAAAGGAAGTGGGCAGGGATTGGACGTGGGAACGACTGTACAGAAGAAGAACGAAAGGAAGTGGGCAGGGATTGGACGTGGGAACGACTGTACAATGTGACATTCAAACACGCTTGACCATGGTTGACCATGATTAATATTATAAACCTAAGGGAATAATAAACCCAAGGGATTGATATCAAAACCCAAATGAATAATAAACACAAATATAAATATTACAAACACTAAAATAAACCTGGTTTATTTTCATGGTGGGACAATCTTTGTCAAAATGCGACATTCAACCATGGGAATAATATTATAAACCCAACATTGGTAAACCCAAATATAAATACTAAAAACTAAAATAAACATGGTTTGTTTTGATCTTGAGACAATTCTTGTCACAATGCAACATTCAACCATGGTTGACCATGTTTGGCTATGATCGACAATGGTTTACCATGATTGATATTATAAACCCAAGGGATTGGTATTATAAACCCAAATGAATAATAAACCTAAGGGATTAATATTAAAACCCAAAGGATTATGGACCCAAGGGAATAATATTAAACCCAAGGGACTAATATTATACACCCAACATTCGTAAACCCAAATATAAATATTACAAAAACTAAAATAAACATGATTTATTTTCATGGTGAGACAATCCTTGTCACAATGTGACATTCAAACACGCTTGACCATGATTAATATTATAAACCTAAGGGAATAATAAACCCAAGGGATTGATATCAAAACCCATCAAGGGAGTAATACTAAAACCCCAAGGGACTATGAACCCAAGGGAATAATATTAAACCCGAGGGACTAATATTATAGACCCAACATTCGTAAACCCAAATGTAAATGTTATAAACACCAAAATAAACATGATTTATTTTCATGGTGAGACAATATTTGTCAAAATGGGACACCATTGGACTAATATGGTAAACCCAAATATAAATATTACAAACACTAAAATAAGCATGGTTTATTTTCAGGGTGAGACGATCATTGTCAAAATGCGACATTCAACCATTGGACTAATATTATAAACCTAACATTGGTAAACCCAAATATAAATACTACAAACACTAAATTAAACATGATTTATTTTGATTGTGAGACAATCCTCGTCACAATGTGACATTCAACCATGGTTGACCATGATTGATAATATAAACCTAAGGGAATAATAAACCCAAGGGATTGATATTATAATAATGAACCCAAGGGATTAATACTAAAACCCCAAGGGATTGTAAACATGAGGGAATAATATTAAACCCCAGGGACTGATATTATAAACCCAACATTCGTAAACCCAAATATAAATATTACAAATACTAAAATAAACATGATTTATTTTCATGGTGAGACAATCATTGTCACAATGTGACATTTAGCCATGGTTGACCATGGTTGGCTATGATTGAGCGATTAATATTGAACCCTAAGATTAATATTATAAACCATATGCTTGATATTAAACTGTAGGAATATAAACCCTATGAATAATATTAGAAACCCTAGGAACAATATTATAAATCGAATGGATTACTATGTCCATTGGATTAATATAAAAATCCCAAGGGATTAAAAACCGAAGGGAATAACATTAGACCCTGGGATTAATATTAAACCATAAGAATATAAATTCTAACTTAATATTATGAACCTTAGGATTAATATTATAAACCCAAGATATTATTACTATAAATCCAAGAAATTAATATACATAAAGGATTAATATTATAAAATAAATGGATTATAAAGTGGGGAATAATTTTAAACCCAAGGGATTAATATTATAAATCTAAGGGATTAATTAACTCAAAAATTGTAAACTCTTTGATGGCAATGGTGGACGATGCCTGAGCTCCCGCGTGACCTCTGACTGGTCTCTGCGCCCTCACGGCCCTAGCCTGGAAGCCCCGCTGCTAGGTCTTCTCTGCGCCCCCCTGGGCTTCCCTCCCACTGCCGCTCTCCCTCGAGCCTCTTACCTGGCCCCAGCTCTGGGGTCCATCCCTGCAGCTCTCGTTCTCCTCCCGGATCAACTGTGCTCTGGCTCTTCTTCGCTCCAATGGCTGGGACTGATCCATCGTCCCCAGAACCGGAAGACTATGAGAAATTGTTCGCATCCCTTATCCCTGAGAACGCATCAACAAGAATCCGTCCATCTGCGACAAAGTTCGTCAAGAAACTTGATGAAATCCCTGAAGTATTCCTTCCCCCCACCCTCCCGAGGAAGGCAGCAATCACTTTAGCTGAAAGAGGCCTCGTAGGGCAGTTCACCGGCCTCTGGCCTTCGCCCAGAGCAGTCCAAAAATGGGTGGAACGCAACTAGAATGCGATAATACAAGGAAAAATAGCCATCAGATTCTGTGGAAGGGGCTTCTACACCTTTCTGTTTGAATCAAAAGAGGACAGGAACCTTATCTTTAGAAACGACCCTATTTCATGGACTCTCGAGGCCTTTACCTGAATAGATGGTCGCTCGACTTCGATCTGGAAATGGACATTCCAAATGCTGTCCCGGTTTGGGTCCGCCTACCCCATCTGCCGCTCCATTGCTGGGGAGACGAATCAGTAAAGGCTATTGGGAACGCAGTCGGTAAATACATTAACAGATCTGAGCCAAAGGAGAACATGCACGCCTGTGCAAGGATTTGCGTTGAAGTCGATCTTGGGAAAGGCCTGCCGGAAGCCATCAAGATCAAAGTAGATCAATGGACACACATCCAACAGCTAGACTACGAGCAGTTGCCCTTCAAATGCAAGGTATGTCACGAATATGAACATTTCGCAAATAGGTGTAGCAAGTTAAAATTAAATGAGTCTAATGGAAATGCTGAAACCTCCGAAGGCTCTTGGGAGCAAGTAAAAAAAGAAAAAATCTACCCCCTCTCAAGGTCCTAGCGCCAAGCCTCCTCTGGAATCTCCTATTGCTCCTCCTCCCCCCCTCTAGTTCAGCCCTTCCCTTCCCCTCATCCTCCAACCATTTCGAATCCTTGTCAGTGGAAGATCCCATATCCCCCCCCCCCCCCATCTCCCCGAGATACTGCCCTAGCAGTCATCCCCTCCCCATCGCTGCCCCCGTCCTCTCCCCCCCAACCATTGAGCGAATCCTTACCAGAAACAAACTGAAAGAAGCTAGCCTCTCCTCTGACCCTCCGAGAAAAGCAGGCAGGAAGTCAAATAAGGAAATCAGAGATGAAACAGTAGTGAAAGAAATGGCCACTGGAATTCAGCAACCAATGGACACATACCTAGACAAACAAAAAGGAAACGGGGAAAAGACAAAGGAGAGGAGCGGGACTCACTCAAAAATTGGTAAATGATGATATTGGTCTCTTGGAATGGCAGGGGGTGGGCTCCTCCCTAAAAGCAAATGCAGTCCGGGATATAATCAATCAAGAGCAACCAGACCTCCTCCTTATCCATGAGACCAAAATATCTGAACAAGACTTCCAAAAACATATCAAAAGATACAAAAGATTTACAGGAACAACAATAGGCGCAGCAGGTGCTTTAGGAGGTATAGGAACTTTATGGAACAAGAACAAATGGGACATCACCAATCAACACTCTTGCAACTGGTGGATAAGAACAGACCTTAAAAAGAAAGTCTCAAAAGAAGAATACATTGTCTATAACATCTACGCCCCGAACCACTACAGGGACAAAGCTTTTTGCTGGGATTCAATAACTTCCGATTTGCAGGCCGCTCATGACAGGGACATTTTCTTGGGTGGAGATCTGAATCTAATAAGGAATGTTGAGGAAAAACTAGGCGGGAACTTCCTCGCGGACCCTTCAAGAGACTCGCTGGAAGCAATAATCCAAACTCACAACCTTATTGACATCCCTCCTCATAACAACAAATTTACTTGGAGCAACAAAAGAATTGGCATCCACAACATTAAAGAGAGACCTGACAGAATCCTTGTTCATGAAAGAATTGCAGCAGGCTTTTCCTCAATCAAAAACAAAATCATCCACGCCTCTGCCTCAGACCATAAGCCCGTGGTCATGACTTTGGACAAGGGAAGAAATCTGGGGAGCCTCTGCCTCAGACCATAAGCCCGTGGTCATGACTTTGGACAAGGGAAGAAATCTGGGGCCCCTCCCCTTCAAATACAACAAAGCCTGGGACTCCAAAGACGACTTCCACACACTTATAAAAGATCAGTGGGCTAAGGAAGTCACTGGCTTGCCCCACTACATCTGGGAAACAATATTAAAGTCTCTAAGAACAGCGATAAAACAATGGGCAAGAACAAACGCAACAATGGAGAATAAAAACAGAGCAGATCTTCATAAGCAGTTGGACCAGTGGAACCAGGAAAAAGAGAACATCCAATATACAAAGGAAGACCAAATCCAAGAAAACGAAATGTACAAGGAACTTTACAGGGAAAATAGAATAGAGGAAGAAGAACAACGGCAGAAATCAAGGTGTCTCTGGCTTAGAGCTGGAGATAAAAACACTTCCTTCTTTCACAACAGCATAAAGCTAAGACGGGCCGGAAACCAAATCGACAAAATTTTGGCAGAGGGGAGTGAGATCAGCGACCAAGAAGGAATGAAAGAGGCAGCGCACAGGCATTTTAAAGCTCTATTATTAGCAGTTCCTCAGTCCTCGGACAACACGGGTTTCCTCAGACCTGTCGAGAGTAAAATCTCTGATTTGCAAAACAGAGAATTGGACCACGATGTCTCAGAGGAGGAGATCAGGTTGGCGGTCTTCAGCATGCAGCTGGACAAGGCCCCGGGACCTGATGGTTTCACTGCCGCCTTCTACAGAAATCACTGGGGCACAATAAAAAAGACTTCGTAAGGATGGTAAAAAATGTCTTCAAAAAATTCAAAATGGGGGAAAATACTAAATCCTCACACCTTGCCCTCATCCCCAAGGACCTTAATCCCCTTTCCTTCGACCGTTTCAGGCCTATTTCTCTATGCAACGTCTCTTACAAGATAGTCACTAAAATCCTAGCCAACAGGGTTAAAAAGCTTCTTCCCTACCTCATTTCAGAGAATCAAGGCGGATTTGTCCCTCATAGACAAATCACGGACAACGTCATTTTGATACAAGAAGCAATTCACAGTAGCATCAACAGAAAAGAAAGAGGCATGATCATCAAATTAGACATGGCAAATGCCTTTGACAGGGTTGACCATCACTTCCTGACAGAAGTCCTCAAAAAATTCGGGATCTCCAACAAATTCATAAGCATCATCATGGAGTGCATCTCTAACCCCTGGACCGCCCCTCTGATCAATGGTCGACCAAGCAGCTACCTTAGAAGCTCTAGAGGTCTGAGGCAAGGCTGCCCCCTCTCACCATTTTTGTTCATCATAATGGCGGAAACCTTGAGCATCCACTTGGAAAATCTTTGCAAGCAAAAGGAGATCACAGGGATCAGTATAGAAAGAGGGACCAAAGAAATCAATCATTCGCTCTTTGCGGATGACACCCTTCTAATTGGGGGAGCCTCAAGTCTGATGGCAAAAAGATTTAAGAAAATTCTGGACTCATTCCTGGCAGCCTCAGGGGGAAAGCTAAACAATAAAAAATGCAAGATATACACCTGGAATGTCTCTTCTCAAATCATGCAAAGAATCTCCTCGATCCTGGACATTCCAGTGCAAAGAAATTGGAGCTATTTCTAATATTTGGGTCTGCCCTTAGCAAAAGAAACAGTCAAGTCCGAAATTTGGGTAAAGCACATAGAAAAAATGAGAGGACTTCTCCAAAGCTGGGGGCTGTCTTGGCTAAATTTGGGTGGCAGAACTACCCTCATCAAGGCTATCCTTTCCGCCCTCTCCATCTTATCAATATGTAGTAACCTTGGCTCCCGCCAGCACCCACAAGCACATGGAACTAATTATGAGAAGCTTCCTCTGGCAGGGAGGGAAGCAAGATTCAAAAAAATTCAGCCTTGTCAGATGGGACCAAGTTATTCTTCCATTCGAAAAGGGGGCCTAGCCATCTAAATCCCAAGTCTCTCCAACAGAGCTATGGGATTCAAACTGATTTGGAGAATGCTTATAGGAAAAGGCTCCTGGTGGGTGGAGGTTTTGAAAAAAAAGTATCTCAGCGGTTCAAATTCTAATGTCCTCTCTGAATCAATTGCCGAAAGACCGTGAACTCCTGTATGGAAGCTCATCAAAAAAGTCCTCCCTCAATTCAGAAACCACATCTCAAAAGTGCCTGGCAATGGTAAGGAAACAAATATCTGGTCAGACAGAATCATGGGAGCTAAACCAAGAAACCTACTCCAAAACCTCAGACCTCTGCAAACTTGGATGGAAGCAAAAAATTTGATATCTCTATATGAAATCTCCCTTTGGGATCATAATAGTTGGCTTGATTGAAAGGGCCTCCCTCTCTCAAATGATCTCAGGGATCTTTGGACCGACCTTAAGACCTCTCTCCCAGGATCTGCCCCCACAAACAAAGTGGCTGATGACAGGTACATATTGGACCCCAGCGGAGGAAACTTCACAGTTAAAGAGGGGTACAAACTCCTACAAGCAAACACAACAATAGGTAAATGGAACCTTTGTACAACAGTGTGGAAATCAGAGTGCTTGCCAAAGATCAAGTTCTTTAACTGGACCCTTCTCAAAGGCAAGATTCTCACAGCTGAGAATCTTAAGAAAAGAGGTATACTTGGCCCTTCAATCTGCTGCCTTTGCCGTGCAGAGGAGGAAAGCAGCCAACATCTCTTCTTCGACTGTCTTTATGCCCAAAGCTGCTGGAATCAGCTAATCAGTCCTCTGAAAATAGGAGAGACCTTTGACCAGCTTCCCTCTTTATACAAAAATTGGGAGAAATGCTACCCCTATCCTAAGAAAAACAAGGCCCCTATCCTTCGCCTGTGGAAATGCATCCCCTCAACGATCAACTGGCAAATCTGGCTCACCCGGAACCATTGTATCTTCAACAATCAGAAGCCAAACCCAGCGCGCACCTTGGCGAAAACTATGGCTCTTATCTCTGACACAATAAGCGCCAACTCCGTCTCTCAACTAGATCGATCCAGTTGGCACAAAGATGAGAACGACTGGTTCAACAAATTCTGTCTCAGTTACGACAAGAACAAGCAACCCCACTCCAAAGCAGACAAGAGAAGGAACAACTGGAAACTTAGAGGTACCAAGGAGGACATAAGTCAATGGCTTCTAGCTCAAAATCGAATCACTCTCCAGTTTGATGGAGCCTCCAAAAATAATCCGGGGAAAGCTGGCGCAGGGGGAGTTATAAAGGATCAGTATGACAAAGCTCTTTTAACATATGAATGGGGTTTGAGTCAAATGTCAAACAACATGGCCGAGGCTTATAACCTCCTCTTAGGCACAACCATTCTGAAAAAGATGAGAATTCAGAACCCAATCATCCTGGGAGACTCGGCAATAGTAATCGCAGCCATGGCTACAGGGGGAGAATTCAAAAAAGCGGCTCTCAGCAATCTAAAACTAAGGATCATGGACAACATCAGTCATTTGGGGGACACTACCTTCAAGCACGTCATGAGGGACAATAACACAGAAGCTGATATATTCGCCACCAGTGCAACCAACAGACCCATCGGTCAAGTCAGAGAAAATGACACCACTTATGACAAGCCAATCCCGTAGCCCGATCCTCCATTCTTCAAACTCTCTGAATATTGGTCACCTCGGCAATCATTCTACTTCTCCTGCTCTCTACCCGAAGCTTTTCAAGCTGTCCGCAGCCTTCATCCTCCCTGACACCGACCCCCTCCTCACCTTGAAAGATGCAAATGAAATCTCTGTAGTCGATATGAACAGGTACCGGCTCAAGATACCTCAGAACCCCCGTGACATTCCCAAACAGGAGTTAGGCGCTTGTCGCATCAAAATCTTCATTGACTGCAACAAAAATCCAAGACCTGATCTCAAGACCAGCCATCACTCAACAGACCGGTCGATCAGCCTCTCCTTCTGCTTTATATGCACCAGAGAACCTCTCTCTACCCACAGCTCAGAGCTTCAGCTCCTCTAGTGCAAAATCGCAAAGGCTCGACTTACCTCAAAAAGTTTCCGGAGCTCTTCAATTTCAGAGGCTGCATCACGATCAGCGTTGACGGGAGGCTGCATTCAACCGTTTACAGTGGTAAATATTGTGTTCTTAAGTTCTTGTTATATTTTCATTCTAACCAGAGCTCCGTTTGCTTGAACCAGTGCCCTCTCCCTTCGGTGTTCCCCTGCCTTCTGGTCTCATCCGCCCCGCTGCTCTTCATTCCACTTTCCATTTCCCTCATCGCTGCTCCCGATCCTTCTCAGACTTGCGTCCTCCACCAGTTCTCTCCTTCATCCTTTCCCCTTTCCCATCTTCCTTCTGCTCCCCTTGTTTCCTCCCTCTGCATCATCTTCTCCAAATTTCCCTCAACAAAGGCTCCGAGAATCCAGTAGACCGTGAGCCAGCTGAGAACCCCCTGGAGCGTGTAATCACCAATAGTCGCTGCACTTTATGCAAAGCTCACTGTTTCATGATAGCAAGATTTGTAAATCACTTCAACGATCTCAAGGAGGAATTCCAAGCAGACATCAAATCAAAAAGAAAAAAGCTTGAGAAGCAAAAAGCGGAGATCGAAGGTCTCAAGGAAAAATGCAATCATATGGAAGAAGCCATCGCTCACATCAAAGCAATAACTTAGAGCATGCAAGCAGAGGCCTCAATAAGGGCCAGCGCAAAAAAGGAGCCTCAACCCAATGATTCTGTCAACCAGTAGCTGTAAATTGATATATGTCTTGTAAATTTTGTTTTCTAACAGGCTTGTTTGTACGTCAATGTAGCCATTATCTTTTTCAATCTACATTCCACAAGTCCACCAACAAGGATCAAGGGTCTGCGTGCCCATTTTGGATCCTCCCCTCTCTGCTCCCGCTATCATATGTAACAGGACTTATTCCTTGAAGTTTTTATAATACATAAGTAACCGATTGTGTTAAAAAAAAAAAAAAAATTCACTCAAAATATTAATATTAAAAAATCCAAGTGATTGATATACCTAAGGGATTGATATTAAACTCTATGATTAATATTATAAGCCCTGGTATCACAAATTATAAAGCCAATATTAAAATTTAGTATTATAAACTAAATATTAAAAAGTCTTAATATTATAAACCTTGTATTAAACCCAAGTTTTGTAATGTAACAATGTGAATATTAAACCCTAGGACGAATATTAAACTTTATGATTAATAAACCCAGTGGATAAATATTGTAAACACTAGGATTAATATCAAACCCTATGAATATAAAACGTATGATTAGTATTATAAATCTGAGGAATTTATATCATAAACCTAATGGATTATAAAGCCAAAGAATCTATATTAAAAACTCATTAAATTATAAACCCTATCAATAATATTATATGTTAGGAATATGAACCCTTAGATTAATAAAAACCCAAGGGATTGATAATATAAACCTAAGGAACTAATAACAACACGAGATTAATACTAAAAACCTAAAAAACCAAAACGATTAATAGTATAACCCAAGGTATATAAAACCTAATATAAATATTATAAACCCTAAAACAAACATGGTTGACCATGGTTTATCATGGTTGACCATGGTTTATCCTAGTTGAGTGGGGTTTAATATAAAAAACCTAAGGGATTAAAAACAGAGGGGAATAACATTAAACCTTAGAATGAATATTAAACCATAGGAATATAAACCCTAAATTTAATAAACCCAAGGGAGTAATATTGTAAACACTGGGCTTAAAATTAAACCTAGGAACATAAACCATATGATTAATATCATAAACCCAAGGAATTTATATCATAAACTTAGTGGATTATAAACTCAAGGGATCTATATTAATCCCTAGGATTAATATTATAAACCCTATCAATAATATTATACCTTAGGAATATGAACCCTTAGATTAATAAACCCAAGGGATTGATATTCTAAACGAAAGGTACTAATAAAAACGATGGATTAATACTAAAAGCATAAAAAAACCCAAAGGATTAATATTGTAAACCCAAGGTATATAATCCTTAAGATAAATATCATAAACCCTATAATTTCATGGTGAGACAATATTTGTCAAAATGGGACACCATTGGACTAATAGGGTAAACCCAAATATAAATATTACAAACACTAAAATAAACATGGTTTATTTTCAGGGTGAGACAATATTTATCAAAATGCGACATTCAACCATTGGACTAATATTATAAACCTAACATTGGTAAACCTGAATATAAATACTACAAACACTAAATTAAACATGATTTATTTTGATTGTGAGACAATCCTCGTCACAATGTGACATTCAACTATGGTTGACCATGATTGATAATATAAACCTAAGGGAATAATAAACCCAAGGGATTGATATTATAATAATGAACCCAAGGGATTAATACTAAAACCCCAAGGGATTGTAAACCCGAGGGAATAATATTAAACCCCAGGAACTAATATTATAAACCCAACATTCGTAAACCCAAATATAAATATTACAAAGACTAAAATAAACATGATTTATTTTCATGGTGAGACAATCATTGTCACAACGTGACATTCAGCCATGGTTGACCGTGGTTGGCTATGATTGAGGGATTAA
The DNA here is from genome assembly GCA_031772625.1 of Pinus tabuliformis. NCBI lineage: Eukaryota > Viridiplantae > Streptophyta > Pinopsida > Pinales > Pinaceae > Pinus > Pinus tabuliformis. The sequence goes on from CM062807.1 coordinate 839,719,968, forward strand.
TATTGAACCCTAAGATTAATATTATAAACCATGTGCTTGATATTAAACTGTAGGAATATAAACCCTATGAATAATATTAGAAAGCCTAGGAACAATATTATAAATCGAATGGATTACTAAGTCCATTGGATTAATATTAAAATCCCAAGGGATTAAAAACCGAAGGGAATAACATTAGACCCTGGGATTCATATTAAACCCTAAGAATATAAACTCTAATTTAATATTATGAACCTTAGGATTAATATTATAAACCCAAGAGATTATTACTATAAATCCAAGATTTTTTTTTTTAACAAGATCGGGTACTTATATATTATAAAAACTGCGAGGAGCCAAGTCCTGTTACATATCTAAGGAGAAATGGAGAAGGAGAAATCCAAAAAGGGTTTGCAGACCCTAACTCCTTGTTGGAAGACGTGAGAAGAACAGATTGAAAAAGAAAACGGCTATATTTACGTACATACAGACCTGCAAGAAGACAAAATTTACAAGACATAAGACAGATTGCTAAAGTTGGTTAACAGAGTCATCAATCTGAGGTTCTTTCTTTACACTAGCTCTCGTTGAGGTCTCGGTTTGCATACTCTGAGTGATGGATTTGATGTGAACGATTGCTTCCTCCATGTGATTACATTTTTCCTTTAAACTTTCTATCTTTGCTTTCTGTTTTTCCAACTTCTTTCTCTTTGATCTGCTGTCCGCTTGATATTCTTCTTTGAGTTTATTGAAATGCTTAACGAATCTTGCTATCATAAAACAATGGGCTTTACATAACGTGCAAATGCTATTTGTGATCACTCGATCCAGAGGATTCTCAGCTTGATCTTTGTTTTCTGGATTCGCGGCCATATCAAGAATGCTTTTGGGGGAGAGGATGCAATAAAGGAGCAGGGAGAAGAATCTGGGGTAGAGAGGGAGAGGGAGACAGGAAGAATATGAGGAGAATAACTGGAGGCAGGCGCAGACCAGAGAAGAGACCACGCAGAAGTATAACGACCGAGCACTGTGATTTACCAAATTAAAGGACCTCTGGTTAGCAAAGAACAAAAACAAAGCCTGGAGATTACAGAAGTTACCCCTGGAGACTTTTCAAGGCGGCCTCTCAGCTATGCTGGACTGATGGCGACCACGCTTGCTACAGGACTCCTGGTGCTGGTTACCAAAGACTGTACCTTTACTCTTCTGCGAAATAAAGAGAGATTCTGATATGCGCATAGAGGGAGAGGTTCAGAGATATATAAAGCGGAGAGGGAGGCTGAGCAAGCAGAGAAGACGAAATATACTCAAAGATCTGGCCGGGCTTGGGATCGTACTTAGGATCTTTGATGCAGTCTATGGGGATTTTGAAAGGACTCCTACCTAATTTCTGCTTGAGATAGTCACGAGAAGCCTGAGGGGTCAAGGTCCCATGATCGTTCTAGGCTAATTGAGTGACAAGCGAGGAGAAGGAAAGAACGAAGTCCAAGATGAGGCAGACTGCGTGCGGCTTGTCTAATTTTGGACAGAGAGCACAAGAGGAGATATGATGATTGAGGAGACTTGAGTTCGAAGACATACTGATATGACTAATCAGAGGATTTGAAAGGCAGCTGAGCCAACTACAGGATTGATTTTTCATAGATGGAGTCATTTTCCCGAACTTGACCATTCGGTCTGTTGGAGGCATTGGTGGCATAGGAATCCGCTTCTGTATTGTTGTCTCTTAGGACATGTTTAAAAGTCGTGTCCCCCATATCTTTGATGTTGTCCACAATCCTGAGCTTTATATTATTGAGGGCCTCTTTTTTGAATTCTGCCCCCGAAACCAATGCTGCAATAACGATGGCCGAGTCTCCCAGAATGATTGGATTGCTAATTCTCAGCCGTTTCACGATGATGGTACCTAGGAGAAGGCTGTAAGTTTCTGCCATATTATTTGACATTTGGCCCAATCCCCATTCATAGATTACAAGAATTTTGCCTTGCTGGTCCTTTATAATACCCCCTGCTCCAGCTTTCCCTGGATTGTTTTTAGAGGCTCCATCAAAATGCAGAGTGGGACGATTCTGGTCTAGAATCCATTGACTTACTTCTTCCTTGTTGCCTCTGAGCTTCCAGTGAATCCTTCTCGTGTATGCTTTGGGTTGAGATTGATGATTATTAGTATAACTGATGCAGAATTTGTTGTACCAATCAGTCTCTTCTTTGTGCCAGCTTGATTGATTTGGGGGAGTGACAAAATTAGCACTTATTGTTTCAGAGATGAGCGCTATAGTTTTTGCCAGTATGCGGGCTGGGTTTGGCTTCTTGTTATTGAAAATACAATTATTCCTAGCTAGCCAGATTTGCCAACTGAGAGTAGCTGGGATGCATTTCCACAAGCGGATGATGTTGTTTTTGCCTTTCTTAGGAAAAGGATAACATTTCACCCAATTTTTTTGGAGAGAGGAGAGCTGGCCAAAGGTCTCTCCAATTTCCATTGGTCTGGTAATCTAAGTCCAGCAACTTTGGGCGAGAGGACAGAGGAAGAAAAGATGATGACTACTTTCCTCCTCAGCACGACAGAAGCAGCAGATTGAGGGGCCCGAAATCCCTTTTTTCTTAAGATTCTCAGCTGTGAGAATCTTGCCTTTAAGAAGAGTCCAATTGAAGTGTTTGATCTTTGGTAGGCACTCTGATTTCCAAACAGTTGTGTAGAGGTTCCATTTGACTGTTGTAGTGGATGCCTGGAGAAATTTGTATCCCTCTTTGACAGTAAATTTTCCTCCGCTGGGATCCCAGATGTACTTATCTTCAGCGCCTATGTTGGTGGGGGCGGAGCCTGTGAGAGAGACCTTAAGATTGGACCAATGATCTCTGAGTTCATTGAGAATTTGGAGGTCCTTCCAATCTTGCCAGATGTTGTGATCCCATATTGAGATATCATACAAGGAGGTTAAATTTTTAGCTTCCATCAAATTTTGCAGAGGTCTGAGGTCTTGAAGGAGGTTTCTTGGTTTGGCACCCATGATTCTATCAGTCCAAATGTTTATATCCTTATCGTTTCTAGGCACTTTGGAAATGTTGTCTCTGAATTGAGGGAGAACTTTTTTGATAAGCTTCCAGGCAGGAGTGCAAGATCTTTCAGCTATTGTTTCGGAGAGGAGATTAGAATTCGATGCATTGAGATATTTTCTTTTCAAGACCTCCACCCACCAAGAGCCTTTGCCGATGAGGATTCTCCAGATCAACTTGAAACCCATAGCACAGTTGGAGAGGCTCGGGATTTTAATGGCTAGTCCTCCCTTTTCGTATGGAAGAATTACTTGATCCCATTTGACAAGGCTGAATTTTTTAGACTCTTGCATTCCTTCCTGCCAGAGGAAGCTTCTCATAATTAGTTCCATATGCTTATGAATACTGGCAGGAGCCATAGTAATCGCATATTGATAGATGGGGAGAGTAGAGAGGATAGCCTTTATAAGGGTCGATCTGCCAGCCAAATTGAGCCAAGACACTCCCCAGCTTTGAAGGAGACCTCTCATCTTTTCTATATGTTTGGCCCAAATCTCAGCCTTGACTGTTTCTTTGGCTAAAGGCAGGCCCAGATAAGAGAAGTAGCTCCAATTCCTTTGCACTGGGATGTCCAATATCAAGGATATTCTTTGCCTGATTTGGTCAGAGACATTCCAAGTATATATCTTGAATTTTTTGTTATTCAGCATCCCTCCTGAGGCTACTAGGAAGGCATCCAATACTTTCTTGAAGCTTTTTTCCATTAGACTGGAGGCTCCCTCAATGAGTAGGGTGTCATCCGCAAAGAGCGAATGATTAATTTCTTTAGTCCCTTTCTCTATGCCAATTCCAGTGATCTCTTTTTGCTTGCGTAGATTTTCTAAGTGAATGCTCAAGGTTTCCGCCATTATGATGTATAAGAAGGGAGAGAGAGGGCAGCCTTGCCTCAGTTCCCTGGTGCTTCTAAAGTAACTGCTTGGACGACCATTGATCAGGGGAGCAGTCCAGCGATTGGAGATACACCCAATGATGATGCTTATAAATTTTTTGAGATCTCGAATTTTTTGAGGACTGCTGTTAGAAAGTGGTGATCGACTCTGTCAAAAGCATTTGCCATGTCTATTTTGATTATCATGCCTCGTTCTTTCCTGTTGATGCTGCTGTGGATTGCTTCTTGTATCAGGATGACGTTATCTGTGATTTGCCTATGAGGAACAAATCCCCCTTGATTCTCTGAGATTAGATGTGGAAGGAGCTTTTTGAGCCTATTGGCTAAGATTTTGGTGACGATCTTGTAAGAGACATTACATAGGGAGATTGGCCGAAAGCGGTCAAAAGAAAGGGGATTAACGTCCTTAGGGATGAGAGCGAGGTGTGAGGAATTGGTATTTTCTCCCATCTTGTAATTTTTGAAAACATTTTTAACCATCCGCACAAAGTCTTTTTTAATTGTATCCCAATGATTTCGGAAGAAGGCGACCGTGAAACCATCAGGGCCCGGGGCCTTATCCTGCTGCATACTAAAGGTTGTCAATCTAATTTCCTCTTCTGAGATGTCCTAGTCCAGCTCTCTATTTTGAGAGTCTGTAATTTTACTCTCGACAGCGCTGAGAAAATCAGAGTTGTCCGACTGCTGGGGGGCTGCAGTGAGAAGAGATTTAAAATGATTGAAAGCTGCCTCTTTAATTCTTTCTTGATCACTGATCTCTTTTCCTTCTGCCACTATTTTGTCTATCTGATTTCCAGCGCGCCTGAGCTTTATGTTATTGTGGAAGAAAGAGGTATTTTTGTCTCCAGACCTCAGCCACAGGCACCTCGATTTCTGCCTTTGTTCCTCTTCCTCAGCTCTGTTTTGTCTGTATAGTTCCCTGTACATTTCATTTTCGTGGATTATATCTTCACTTGTGTATTGGTTGTTCTCTTTTTCCTGATTCCACTGCTCCATTTGCGTGTGAAGATCTGCTTTTTTCCGGTTTTCCATAGCTGCATTTTCCTTTGCCCACTGTTTGATGACTGCCCTTAAAGATTTTAATTTGGTTTCCCAGATGTAATGGGGCGATCCAAATACTTCCTTGGCCCACTTTTTTTGTATGAGGATGCGGAAATCTTCTTTAAAATCCCAGATTTTATTGTATTTGAAGGGGAGAGGCCCCAAGTTTCTCCCTTTATCCAAATTCATCACCACAGGTTTGTGATTTGAAGCCGAAGCTTGAATAATTTTGCTCTTAATTGATGAGAAGCTTGCTGCGATTCTTTCCTGAACGAGAATCCTGTCTAACCTCTCTTTGATATTGTGGCTGCTAGTTCTTTTGTTACTCCATGTATATTTCCCGTTAAATGGGGGAATGTCAATAAGATTATAGGTTTGGATTATGGCCTCCAGCGAGTCTCTTGAGGGATCCGCGTGAAAGTTTCCTCCAAGCTTTTCATCCACATTTCTTATTAAATTCAAATCTCCTCTCAGAATTATGCTCTGTCATGAGCGGACTGTAGATCTAAGGATAAAGAATCCCAGTAGAGGGCTTTATCCCTATAATGGTTTGGAGCATAGATGTTGTAGATAGTGAAGACTTCTTGAGAGACTTTGTTTTTTAGATCTGTTCTTATCCACCAATTACAATATTGGAGATTGGTGTGGTCCCATTTATTCTTATTCCAAAGAGTTCCTATACCTCCTGAGGCACCTTCTGAACCTGTTGAGTAACTTGCAAATTTTTTTATTCTTTTGGCTTGTTTTTGAAAATCTTGTTCTGAGATTTTGGTCTCCTGGATGAGGAGAAAGTCTGGCTGCTCCTATTTTATTAAATCACAGACTGCATTTGTTTTTGAGGAGGAGCCCATCCCCCTACAGTTCTAAGAGACCAAAATCATCATTTACCAATTTTTAGACGAGTCTCGCTCCTCTCCTTTGTTTTTTTCCCGCTTCTTTTTTGCCTGTCTAGATAGGAATCCATTGGTTGCTGTGCTCCAGTAGCCATCTCTTTCGCTGCTGTTTCGTCTCTGAGTTCTTTATTTGACTTTCTACCTGCTTTTCAGGGGGTCTGAGGGTAGGCTAGCTTCTTTCAATTTATTTCTAGTGAGGATTCTCTCTATAGTTGGGGGAGGAGAGGGCAAAGGGATCGAGGGGGAAGAGATGACAGTTAAAGAGTTGTCACGGGGGGAAGGGGGGTGGAAATGGGATCTTCAACTTCCAGAGATTCAAAGGGGTTGGAGGAGGGAAAGGAGGGGGCTGAGCTAGTAGGGGGGGGGGAGGGGCAGGAGGGGGGATTTCCGGGATGGGCTTAGAGCTAGGCCCTTGAGAGGAGGAAGGTTTTTTCTTTTTTACTTGTTCCCAGGGGCCATACGGAGATTCTTCATTTTCAAGAGATTCATTTAGTTTTGACTTGTTACATCTATTTGCGAAATGTCCATATTCATGGCATATCTTGCATTTGAAGGGTAGCTGCTCGTAGTCCAGCTGTTGGATGTGCGTCCATTGATCGACCTTGATCTTGATAGCTTCCGACAGGCCTTTCCCGAGATCTACTTCTACGCAAATCCTGGCACACGCATGCATGTTCTCCCTTGGCTCAGATCTGTCGATGTATTTGCCGACTGCATTCCCTATTGCCTTTACTGATTCATCTCCCCAACAATGGAGCGGCAGATGTGGAAGACGAACCCAAATCGGAACTGCATTTGGGATGTCCATTTCCGGATCGAAGTTTGGTGACCATTTGTTCAGATAGAGGCCTCTTGAATCCATAAAATAAGGGCCGTTTCTGAATATGAAGTTCCTGTCTTCTTTTGTTTCAAAAAGAAATGTGTAATAGCCCCGTCCACAGAATCTGATGGCTATTTTCCCTTGTGTCATCGCGTTCTAGTTGTGTTCCACCCATTTCTTAACTGATCTTGGAGAGGGCCAAAGACCAGTGAACTGACCTACGAGACCTCTTTCAGCAAGAGTGATTGCTGACTTCCTTGGTAGGGATGGAGGGAGAGAAACCTCAGAGATTTCATCAAGTTTCTTGACAAACTTTGTCACTGAAGGGCGAGTTCTTGAGGTAGCATTATCAGGGATTAACGAAGCAAACTGTTACTCATAGTTCTCTGGATCTGGAGGGGGGGTCGTTCCTAGCCATTCAAGAAATGAATAGCCAGCGCAGAAGGTCGATGGGACAAGAACGAAGGATGTGGGCTCCAACGCGGGACCGGGCAGGAGGCCCGAAGGGTTGAAGGCTAAGAGCGCAGGTAGGAGAGGGGCGACGGGGCTGGTGGCGGCCCTGCCAGGCAGGGCCAAAAGCTCAGAACCAGGCAAGCGCGGGAGAAAATTTTAAATCGCCTCCAGAGCACTCCCAAATGCAAAACTCAATATCCCTTTCTTTTATGATCGCTTAGAATACAGTATCTTGTCTGATGAAGAAATGAATGATTATTTAGAACCACATTACTGGAAATTACAACATTCCTATAAATCCAAGAAATTAATATACATAAAGGATTAATATTATAAAATAAATGGATTATAAAGTGGGGAATAATTTTAAACCCAAGGGATTAATATTATAAATCTAAGGGATTAATAAACTCAAAATATTAATATTAAAAAATCCAAGTGATCGATATACCTAAGGGATTGATATTAAACTCTATGATTAATATTATAAGCCCTGGTATCACAAATTATAAAGCCAATATTAAAATTTAGTATTATAAACTAAATATTAAAAAGTCCTAATATTATAAACCTTGTATTAAACCCAAGTTTCGTAATGTAACATGTGAATATTAAACCCTAGGACGAATATTAAACTCTATAATTAATAAACCCAAGGGATAAATATTGTAAACACTAGGATTAATATCACACCCTACAAATATAAAACCTATGATTAGTATTATAAATCTGAGGAATTTATATCATAAACCTAATGGATTATAAAGCCAAAGAATCTATATTAAAAACTCATTTAAATTATAAACCTTATCAATAATATTATATGCTAGGAATATGAACCCTTAGATTAATAAATCCAAGGGATTGGTAACATAAACCTAAGGAACTAATGACAACACGAGATTAATACTAAAAACCTAAAAATCCAAAACGATTAATAGTATAACCCAAGGCATATAAAACCTAAGATAAATATTATAAACCCTAAAACAAACATGGCTGACCATGGTTTATCATGGTTGAGCATGGTTTATCCTATTTGAGTGTGGTTTAATATAAAAAACCCAAGGGATTAAAAATCGAGGGGAATAACATTAAACCCTAGAATGAATATTAAACCATAGGAATATAAACCCTAAAATTAATAAACCCAAGGGATTAATATTGTAAACACTGGGCTTAAAATTAAACCTAGGAACATAAACCATATGATTAATATCATAAACCCAAGGAATTTATATTATAAACTTAGTGGATTATAAACTCAAGGGATATATATTAATCCCTAGGATTAATATTATAAACCCTATCAATAATATTATACCTTAGGAATATGAACCTTTAGATTAATAAACCCAAGGGATTGATATTCTAAACCAAAGGTACTAATAAAAACGATGGATTAATACTAAAAGCATAAAAAACCCAAAGGATTAATATTGTAAACCCAAAGTATATAATCCCTAAGATAAATATCATAAACCCTAAAACAAGCATGGTTGATCATGTTGACCATGATTGATTTTCATATTGAGAATATTTTTCAGAATGTGACATTGGACCATGGTTGACCATGATTTTCATATAAAGAGAATCCTTATCACGACGTGTTGTTGGAGCATGGTTGACCATGGTTGATTTTCATATTGACAATCTGTGTCACAATGCGATGTTGGACCATGGTTAACCATAGTTGGCCATGGATGACCATGTTTGTGACAATGTGACGTACTATGAGAGAATCTTTGCCACACTGTAAGCATGACTATTGATGACTTTTGACTATGATTTACCATGGTTGATTTTGATATTGAGGAAATATTTATCACAATGTGACATTAGAGCATGGTTGATAATGGTTGATTTTGATATTGCGACAATTTTTGTCACCTTAAAACAAACATGGTTGACCATGGTTTATCACGGTTGACCATGATTTATCCTAGTTGAGTGTGGTTTAAATATTAAAAACCCAAGGGATAAAAATTGAGGGAAATAACATTAAAGTCTAGAATGAATATTAAACCATAAGAATATAAACCCTAAAATTAATAAACCCAAGGGATTAATATTGTAAACACTGGGCTTAAAATTAAACCTAGGGACAATTTATATTATAAACCCAAGAAATTTATATTATAAACCTAGTGGATTATAAACTCAAGGGATCTATATTAATCTCTAGGATTAATATTATAAACCCTATTAATAATATTATACCTTGCGAATATGAACCCTTAGATTAATAAACCCAAGGGGTTGATATTATAGACCAAAGGTACTAATAAAAACGATGGATTAATATTAAAAGCATTTAAAAGCCAAAGGATTAATATTGTAAACCCAAGGTATATAATCCCTAAGATAAATATCATAAACCCTAAAACATGCATGGTTGATCATGTTGACCAGGATTGATTTTCATATTGAGACAATATTTTTCAGAATGTGGCATTGGACCATGGTTGACCATGATTTTCATATAAAGAGAATCCTTGTCACAATGTGACGTTGGAGCATGGTTGACCATGGTTGATTTTCATATTGACAATCTATGTCACAATGCGATGTTGGACCATGGTTAACCATAGTTGGCCATGGATGACGATGGTTGTGACAATGCGATGTTGTACTATGAGACAATCTTTGTCATACTGTAAGCATGACTATTGACGATCTTTGACCATGATTTACCATGGTTGATTTTGATATTGAGGAAAACTTTATCACAATGTGACATTAGAGCATGGTTGATAATGGTTGACTATGGTTAACGATGGTTGATTTTGATATTGAGACAATTTTTGTCACATTGTGACGTTTAACCATTGTTGACCATGCTTGATTTTCATATTTACCATGTTTTACCATGATTGATTTTCATTTTGAGACAATCTTTGTCACAATTCGATATTTGACCATGGTTGAACATAATTGGCTATGACTCTATGAGTGAATATGGTTGGCAATGATTGATTTTCATATTGAGACAATCGTTGTTATAATGTGACATTGGACCATGGTTCACCATGAATGACAATGGTTGGCAGTGGTTGAACATGGTTGATTTTCATATCGAGACAACCTTTGTCACAATCTGACATTGGGAAATGGTTGACCACGATTGACCATGATTATAAATCCAATGGATTTATATTAAATCCTAGGATTAATGTTATAAACCATATGAATAATATTATACACTACGACTATGGACCCTTAGATTAATAAACCCAAGGGATTAATATTATAGATTAATAAACCCAAGGGATTAATATTATAAACCCTAGTGACTAATAAACACAAGGACTTATATTGAAAACTCAGAGGATTATAGACCCAAGGGAATAATATCAAATCTAAGGGCATAATATTATATACCCTAGGTATATAAACCCTAAGATAAATATTATAAACCACAAAATAAACATGGTCAACCATTGTTGACTATGGTTGATTTTCATATTGACACAATCTTTGTCAGAATGCGACATTCGACCATGGTTAGCCATGATTTATTTTCATATTGAGACAATCTTTGTCAGAATGCAATGTTAGGCCATGGTTGATTTTCATATTGAGACAATATTTGTCACAATTGATGTTGGACCATGGTTAACAATGGATGGCCATTGTTGTTGGACCAAGAGACAATCTTCGTTACAATGTGAACATGGTTGACCATGGTTTATTTTCATATTGTGACAATCTTCGTCACAATGTGACGTTGGACCATAGTTGACCATGATTGATTTTCATATTGAGACAATATTTTTCACAATGTGATGTTTGAATGAATATTATAAACCCTAAAATAAACATGGTTAAAATTAAAATTAAAATTAATATTAATAAATAATATTAAAACTTTATATTAAAGGTTTATACATATTTAATGTTATTAATATTAATGATATTCATAATAATAATATTAATTAGTGACGTTGGACCATAGTTGACACAATCTTTGTCACAATGCGACATTCGACCATGGTTAGCCATGAGTTATTTTCATATTGAGATAATCTTTGTCTTAATGCAATGTTAGGCCATGGTTGATTTTCATATTGAGACAATATTTGTCACAATTGATGTTGGACCATGGTTAACAATGGATGGCCATTGTTGTTGGACCAAGAGACAATCTTCGTTACAATGTGAACATGGTTGACCATGGTTTATTTTCATATTGTGACAATCTTCGTCACAGTGTGACGTTGGACCATAGTTGACCATGATTGATTTTCATATTGAGATGATATTTTTCACAATGTGATGTTTGAATGAATATTATAAACCCTAAAATAAACATAGTTAAAATTAAAATTAAAATTAATATTAATAAATAATATTAAAACTTTATATTAAAGGTTTACATATTCAATGTTATTAATGTTAATGATATTCATAATAATAATATTAATTAGTGACGTTGGACCATAGTTGACCATGATTGATTTTCATATTGATACAATATTTTTCACAATGTGATGTTTGAATGAATATTATAAACCCTAAAATAAACATGGTTAAAATTAAAATTAATATTAATATTAATAAATAATATTAAAACTTTATATTAAAGTTTTATACATATTTAATGTTATTAATGTTAATGATATTGATGAAAGATAATCGCGCCCTCTGCAACCCCGCGCCTGCTGATGTTGGGCTGCCTTCCCCGCCTGCCCGACCTCTCCTTCACCCTGGGGCCTCCTGCCCGCTTTCCTTGGGGGCCTGCGGCCCTTCCCTCCCTCTGCCTTTCGCTGGAGCGCCTCCGGCGCTGCTGATCCCTTCTGCAATGGATCCACCAATCCAAGAACAGGAAGACCTGGAGAAGACTTTTGCCTCTCTCATCCAAGAGAATACCTCTGAGAAAATACGCCCTACAGCCTCAAAGTTTATCAAGAAGCTTGATGAAATCCCGGAAGTTTCGCTCCCTCCTGCCCTTCCGAGGAGAGCAGCAGTTGCCCTGGCAGATCGTGGTTTGGTAGGCCAGTTCACGGGATTATGGCCCTCTCCCCGCACAGTCCAACGATGGGTAGAAAGGAACTGGAACTCGATGGTCCAAGGAAAGATAGCAATAAGGTTCTGCGGGAGGGGATTCTTCACCTTCCTTTTCGAAACGGTGGAAGATCGCAATCTCATCTTCAGGAACGGCCCATACTTCATGGACACCAGAGGCCTTTATCTCAACAGATGGACTCCTGACTTTGATCCAGAGATGGACGTTCCCAGCGCTGTCCCGGTCTGGGTCCGTCTTCCCCATCTGCCTCTCCACTGTTGGGGAGATGAATCGGTGAAAGCTATAGGGAACGCCGTAGGGAAATATATTGACAGATCGGAACCAAGGGAGAACATGCACGCATGTGCCCGGATATGTGTAGAAGTGGATTTGGGGAAAGGATTACCGGAAGCGATCAAACTCAAGGTGGACCAGTGGACGCATATACAGCAAGTGGACTATGAGCAGCTGCCGTTCAAGTGCAAGGTATGTCACGAATACGGGCATTTTGCTAATAGATGTAGTAAAAATAAACCAATAGACTCTGATAACAATGCTGAAGCCCCGGAAGAAGCATGGGAAATAGTCAAGAAGAAGAAGTCAAATCCCCCCCCGGAACTTTCTCAAAGCCCCAAAATGAAACCACAAATCCCCACTCCCATCCCTCCGGATCTGGCCCTTCACTCCCCTCCTCCTCCAACCCTTTCGAATCTCTATCGGCAGAGGATCCTTCATCCCCCCCCCTCTCTCCGAGAGGCCCCAAAGCAACCCCTCCCTCCCCCCCTCAGACTTCCCCTCCCCCAACTGTTGAAAGAATCCTAACAAGGAACAAGGCGAAGGAAAACATCACATCCACCGATCCACCCAGAAAAGTTGGAAGGAAATCAAACAAAGAGATAAGGGATGAGAATGCCGCAAAGGAAATGGCCACAGGGACCCAACAGCCAATGGACACATATCTAGATAAGACCAAAGGAAGCGGGGAGAAGGTGAAGGAGAAAAGCGGAACACACAATAAACAAAGTAAATGATGAATCTGGTCTCTTGGAATTGTAGGGGGATGGGCTCCTCCCTAAAAGCTAATGCAGTCCGTGACCTTCTTAAATCGGAACACCCAGACTTTCTACTACTTCAGGAGACCAAAATCACTGATCAGGATTTTCAAAGCAGTGTGAAAAGAAGCAGAAGTTATGAAGGAATAGCACTGAGCGCAGTAGGAGCCTCAGGAGGAATAGGAACAATTTGGGACAAAACTAAATGGAAACTCAAAGATAGCAGGCAGAATAGATGGTGGTTAAGACTAGATATGCAAAACATATCCAGGACTGAAGAATACACTATATACAATATCTACGCCCCCCCCCACTTCAGAGAAAAAGCCTCTTGCTGGGAGTCAATCACCTCAGATTTAATGAATGCCCAGGGCAGAAATATCTTCCTGGGAGGAGACTTGAATTTAATAAGGAATGCGGAAGAGAAGATGGGAGGAAATTTTTTTGCAGATCCCTCAAGGGATGCATTAGAAAAAATCATCCAAGCTCACAGTCTTGTTGATATCCCACCTCAGAACGGGCGTTTCACTTGGTCAAACAAGAGAACTGGGAAAAACAACATCAAAGAGAGGCTGGACCGTATACTGGTTCAAGAAAGAATCGTGGCCAACTTCCCAAGGATCCAAAGCACAATTATACAAGGCTATATATCAGACCATAAACCAGTGGCACTGCATCTGGTTAAAGGGGAAAATATGGGGCCGATACCCTTTAAGTATAACAGAGCGTGGGACAGCAGTGAAGACTTCAGGAACTTGGTAAAGGACAATTGGGCAACAGAAGTCACGGGCTCCCCGCACTACATATGGGAAACAAAGATCAAACTTCTCCGGACAGCCATCAAGCAATGGGCGAGAAATTACGCAACAGAGGAAGGGAAAAGGAAAATCGACCTACAAATGAAGCTAGCGGAGTGGAATCAAGAAAAAGAGAAAGGCCAAGACACAGAAGAAGACCTAAGGAAAGAAAATGAATTGTACATGGAGCTGTACAAACAGAATCGGGTGGAAGAGGAAGAGCAAAGGCAAAAATCGAGGTGCCTCTGGCTCAAATCAGGCGATAAGAATACCTCTTTCTTTCATAACAGCATCAAATTGAGGAGAGCAGGGAACAACATTGGGAAAATTACAGTGGAGGGCAGAGTTTTAACAGAGCAAGGGGAGATCAAGGAAGCAGCGTCCCATCATTTTCAAACTCTTCTGACTGCTGATCCTCATTACATGGAAAACCCGGATTTCCTAAATATAATCGAGAACAAAATCACAGAAGCTCAAAACACAGAATTAGAAAAGGAGATCACGACGGAGGAGATAGAAAGATCTATCCACAGCATGCCATTGGATAAGGCTCCAGGCCCAGATGGTTTCACAGTGGCCTTTTACAGAACCCATTGGGAAATTATTAAGAAGGATTACATAAGAATGGCAAAAAATTTCTTTATTAAATGCAAAATGGGCAGCAGCATTAAGTCCTCCCATCTAGCTCTTATCCCCAAAGACCCAAACCCTCAATCATTTGATAGATTCCGCCCTATTTCCCTGTGTAATGTTTCGTACAAAATCATCACTAAGATCTTGGCGAACAGGCTAAAAAAAGTCCTTCCCTCCCTCATATCCGAGAACCAAGGAGGTTTTGTCCCTAGGAGACATATAACGGATAATGTCATTCTCATCCAGGAGGCAATACACAGCAGCATATCCAGAAAGGAGAGGGGCATGATCATCAAGCTGGACATGGCGAACGCCTTTGATCGGGTAAACCATTCATTCCTTCAGGCAGTCCTAATGAAATTTGGTATCTCAGAGTACTTTACTAGCAGGGTCATGGAATGCATCTCCCACAACTGGACAGCTCCCCTCATCAATGGAAGGCCCTGCAATGCCTTCAAGAGTTCAAGAGGCCTGAGGCAGGGATGCCCGTTGTCACCCTTTCTCTACATTATTATGGCTGAAACCCTCAGCTTACATTTGGAGAACAAGCGAAAATTAAAAGAAATAACAGGGGTGGATATAGTCCGAGGATCTAAGGGAATTAATCACTCCCTTTTCGCAGATGATACTCTGCTAATAGGGGGTGCTTCCAGCATTATGGCCCGGAGGTTCAAGAAAACACTGGAACTCTTTCTTCAAGCCTCTGGAGGCAAACTAAACAACAACAAGTGCATGATCTACACTTGGAATGTCCCAAGAAACATAACCCAGAGAATCTCCATAATCATGGAAATCCCTGCCCAAGGGAACTGGTCCCATTTCATGTACTTAGGGCTTCCTTTAGCCAAGGAAACAATCAAAGCTGAGATCTGGGCGAAACTAATCGAGAAATTGAGAGGGAAACTTCAGAGCTGGGGAGTGTATTGGCTTAATTTGGCAGGCAGAACCATTCTCATAAAGGCCATACTCTCAGCCCTTCCAATCTATCAATTTGCTACTACTCTCGCCCCGGCAGGCATCCATAAGCACATGGAGCTGATTATCAGAAGTTTCCTGTGGCAAGGAGGAAAGCAAGACACAAAAAAGTTCAGCTTGGTGAAGTGGGACAAGGTCATTCTTCCCTTAGAAAAAGGAGGGCTCGGAATCAGAATTCCAAGACTAGCTAACATGGCAATGGGCTATAAACTAGTTTGGAGAATTCTAAATGAGAAAGGGGCCTGGTGGACAGAGGTCATCAAGAGGAAGTATTTAAATGGGACCAATAGCAGCATCCTCTCAGAAAACATCACTGAAAGACAGTGCACTCCTGTATGGAAGCTGATCAAAAAGACTCTTCCTCAATTCAAATCTTGCATCTCCAGAGCTCCGGGGAATGGCAAAGATATCAATATTTGGGAGGACAGGATAATGGGCAAGGAAGCAAGGGCAATGCTCCCCAACTACAGGGCCCTGCAAAGGTGGATGGCAGAGGCAAAGCTCAAAACTCTATATGATATCTCTCTTTGGGATCAGAACTGCTGGACAGGTTGGAGACCTCTCTCCCTCCCTGATGACCTCAAGAACCTCTGGATCGAGCTCAAGACTTCGCTTATAGGCTCAGCCCCCACAAACAGAATGGCAGAAGACAAATTTGTTTGGGACCCTAATGGGGGAAGCTACACGGTCAAAGAGGGCTACAAAGTATTGCAAAACGCCTCAGCAATAAACAATTGGCCACTTCATAAAGCAACGTGGAGAACTGAGTGTCTGCCAAAGGTAAAGCTTTTTAATTGGACCCTTCTGCATGGTAAAATCCTTACTGCTGAAAATCTCAGGAAGAAGGGCATTCAAGGTCCATCAATTTGCTGCATGTGTAGGGAAGATGAGGAAAGCAGTAACCATCTCTTTATGGATTGCCCCTTTGCAAGAGCTTGCTGGAATCTCATCATCAGCCCCCTAAGCATCAGTGACCTCCCCAACCAGATCACTCTCCTACAGAAACACTGGGGAAATAGCTTCCCCCAATCCGGCAAGTGCAAGGGCCTAGTTAAAAGGACATGGAACAGTATCCCTGCTAATCTCTGCTGGCAGATATGGATCGCTAGGAATAAGTGCATTTTCAAGAACAAAAAGCCAAGTATTTCCAGCGTTCTAGCCAAAACGATGGCACTCATCTCTGAGACCATCGAGGCAAACGGTAGAACCCAGGCAGACTTGGATCTGGCAGATGCAAGAGTAAAAGAGTGGATCAGCAAATTCAAATATGAAAGGGGAACTCAGAAGAAAGCAAACACAGGAAGCAGGAACTTGGACTGGAAATTGAGAGGGACTAAGGAAGAAGTTAAAAATTGGATCAAAAATCAAAATAGACCTACCCTCCACTTTGATGGGGCATCAAAGAACAACCCGGGCCAAGCGGGAGCAGGTGGAGTTATCAAAGACTGTCAAGGGAGAAACATAGTTACATTTGAATGGGGCCTGGGCATCATGACAAACAATAAGGCGGAGGCATACAGCCTCCTTCTGGGGACCTCCATTGCCAGGAAACTTGGCCTAAAAAACCTCTTGATAATTGGTGACTCTGCTATCATCATAGCAGCTATGACATCAGGGAAAGACTTCAAACAAGCAGCCTTAAACAACATTAAAGGAAGGATAATGGAAAATATCAGGACTCTCGGCGAAGCCACCTTCAAGCACATCCTCAGAGCAAACAACGTGGAAGCAGATGAACAAGCGAATAAGGCTACTGAAAGGCAAACAGGTCAAGTTAAGGAGAATGATTCAGTTTATGAGAAAGACATCCCCTAAGAGGACCTTCCCCATCGCCTCTCCCAAGAATCCCAGTCACCTCAGGCATAATCTACTCCGTATCTGGCCCTTCCCCAAACCTCCCCTCTGCCCTACCTGGTACCATCGGAGATCTAATCGCCCTCATGACCTGACCCTCATCATGGAGTTATATCTCATTGGGATTCATTATCTGACCAGCGCAGACATTCTCAGGATATGGGATCGTGCCCATCCCCTCCGCACGCTCCTCGCCAGCAGCCAAATCAACTCAACAGACCTCTCCTCTCCCAAGAACAGATCCGTCCAGAATAGACTCAAGCATATGAGGATCCTCCCTGGTCTTATATATTGCAGCCGGGTTTTATGTAAACGCACAGTTCTGGGCAAAGCACTGCATCTCCATTGCGATTTCATCAATCGTAGGCATCTTGCTGAAGGCCTCATCTTTCATCGGGAAACAGAGCTCCGCATCGCGCTCCTGGTAACTGTGGTTTTATGCTCTTTTGTTTTTTATTCGCTGACATTTTTGTTCCTGGAATGTAGCAGAGTCTCTGGTATACCCCTGCAGCCCACTCTCAGGCCTCTGAGTCCTCCGCTCCTCTCTTTTCTGAACCTGCAATCCCGTGTCATCGCCTCCCCTCCTTCCCCGCTCTCAGCTCCCCCCACAAGCCTCGGTTTTCTATCTGATAGGATGGCAGAACAACAGAATCAACCAGCGGATCAGGCTCACCCCGACAATCCTTTGGAAAACATTTTCAACAACAGGGACTGCACCATGTGCAAGGCCCACACGTTCATGATCAATCGCTTGACTAAGCAACTTAAAGAGCTGCAAGATGATTATCAATGCAGACAGGAACTCAAAGCGCAAAAAATTGGACAAAAGGAAGACTGAGATCGAATCGCTGAAAGAGAGATGCAGCCACTTGGAGGCGGCCATTGAGCATATTCGCTCCCTTACCCAGAGCTACCAGGCTGAAGCTTCAACCAAGGCAAGCGTCAGGAATCCTGATGATTCAGTCACTCAACATTTCCCATAAAGGATGCATTGTAAATTTAGATGGATAGGTGGTTCCTTCGTTAGGCAATATAGTCGTCTTTATTTTGCTTTCTGTTTAACCAAGAGGAGCAGCGAGGAATATGGGTCTGCGCACCCTCTTTTGAATCTCAGCTCTAAGCTCCATCTCCCTTATGTACTAGAATTTTGTATTGCAGGCTTTTATAATATATAAGTACCCGACTTCGTTAAAAAAAAAAAAATTGTTAATGATATTCATAATAATAATATTAATTAGTATTTTTTTTTTAACAAAGTCGGGTACTTATGTATTATAAAGCTAGCTATACAGAATTCTAGTACAAAGGGAAAATAAATCTGAGAGCTGAGGATCAAAAGCGGGTTCGCAGACCCAGATTCCTCGTTGCTTCTCTTGGTTAAACAGAAAGCAAAATAAAAACGGCTATATTGCCTAACGAAGGAACCACCTATCCAGCAAAATTTACAATGCATATCCTTTATGGGAAATGTTGAGTGACTGAATCATCAGGAAGCGGGTCTTTCCTGATGCTTGCTTTAGTTGAAGCTTCGGCCTGGTAACTCTGGGTAAGGGAGCGGATGTGCTCAATGGCCTCCTCCAAGTGGCTGCATCTCTCCTTCAGCGATTCGATCTCAGTCTTTCGTTTTTCCAATTTCTTGCGCTTTGAGTTCCTGTCTGCCTGATAATCGTCCTTCAGCTCATTGAGTTGCTTGGTCAAGCGGTTGATCATGAACGTGTGGGCCTTGCACATGGTGCAATCCTTGTTGTTGAAAATATTTTCCAGAGGGTTGCTGGGCTGAGCCTGATCGGCTGTTTGGTTCTGATGATCTGCCATCCGAGCGAACAGAATACAGGGGTCTGAGGAATGAGAAGACCAGTGAAGAACTGGGAGCAGGGATATAGAGGGAGGGGAGGCGATGACACAGAGCAGCTGGCTCAGAAGAGGGAGGATCGAAGAGCGCAGGGGATTGAGGAGAAAGAGCAGCAGAGGATTGCTGGGAGCTCTGCAGAGATCACGAAACAAATTGTCAGCTATAAGTAAAACCACAGAACGAAAACCAGAGGTTACCGAGAGCAGTAGGCGGAAGTCTGAATCCCGATGTGAGCTGAGAGATTCCGAACGATGCCAACTCTTGGAGAGAACGAAAATGAGATTCCTTGCTGGACCGCGAGCTGTGGAGTTCCTGTGATCTGAGCTGCAATATATAGAGGAAGGGAGGCTCCTCAGAAGATTAATCCAATGCTGGGGGGATCCGATCTTGAGAAGAGGGCGGTCCTTTGAAATGATTCCGCTGCTGGCCAGAAGCGTGCGAGAGGGATGGGCTCGGTCACCCCCCCAGAGAATGACTGCGCTACTCAGAAGGTATTTCATTATGAGGCGGAGCTTATTGATGTGCTCCAGATCCTGGGGGCGGTTATGATTTCTTTGGTACCAATTTATGCAGTCGAGAAGATTTGGGGAGAGGAGTGAAGATTTTGGGGGAAGTCTGAGATGATGGACATTGTGCCTGAGGTGACTGTTTTTCTGGGATGAGGCGATGGGGAGGAACTTTTTAAGGAATATCCTTTCCATAAACTGCATCATTCTCTCTTACCTGACCTGCCTGTCTTCTTGTGGCTTGGTTTGCTTGCTCATCCGCCTCCGTGTTGTTACCTCTTAGCACATGCTTGAATGTAACTCCGCCTAGCGCCCTGATGTTTTCCATTATCCTGCTTTTGATATTATTCAAGGCCATCTGCTTGAAGTCTTTCCCTGAGGTCATGGCCGCTATAATAATTGCTGAATCGCCCATAATAAGAAGATTCTGGAGGCCAAGTTTCCTAGAGATAGAGGTCCCCAGAAGAAGGCTGTAAGCCTCTGCCTTATTATTTGTCATTGTGCCTAAACCCCATTCATAAGTTACTATGATTTTCCCTTGAGGATCTTTGATGATCCCACCCGCTCCAGCTTGTCCCGGATTATTCTTTGAAGCCCCATCAAAATGGAGGACGGGTCTCCTTTGGTTTTGGATCCACAGTCTGACTTCTTCCTTTGTCCCTCTTAGCTTCCAATCCAAGTTGCCTTTCCCTGTGCTTATACTTTTTCTTAGTTTTGTTTCATACTTAAATTTGCTCATCCACTCTTTTATTCTTGCATCTGTCGCATCCAAGTCCATCTGAGTTATACCATTTGCTTCAATAGTCTCGGAAATGAGTGCAGTTGCTTTTGCCAGGGTGCCAGATATGCTTGGTTTCTCATTGTTGAATATGCACTTGTTCCGGGCGATCCATATCTGCCAGCATAGGTTTGGGGGTATACTGTTCCAAAACCTTGTAGCTAGGGTCTTACCTTTTTTGTTTTGGGGAAGGCTTTTTTCCCAATTTTTCTGAAGAAGAGTAATCTGATTGGGAAGATCACCTGTGATTATAGGACTGGTGAGGAGTTTCCAACAAGCTCTTGCGAAAGGGCACTCTATAAAGAGGTGGTTGCTGCTTTCCTCCGCAGCCCTGCACATGCAACAGATTGAGGGTCCTTGGATGCCTTTCTTTCTGAGATTCTCCGCAGTGAGAATTTTACCATGGAGAAGGGTCCAATTGAACAGTTTAACCTTTGGCAGGCATTCAGTTCTCCAAGCAGCTTTGTGAAGGGACCAGTTATTTATTGCTGAGGCATTCTGAAGTGCTTTATAGCCTTCTTTGACCGTGTATCTTCCTCCATTGGGATCCCATACAAATTTGTCCTCTGTCATTTTATGAGTGGGAGCTGAGCCTATGAGGGAAGTCTTGAGCTCAGCCCAGAGATTTGTGAGGTCTATGGGGAGGTTGAAAGACCTCCAACCTATCCAACAGTTATGTTCCCAAAGAGAGATATCGTAAAGAGTCTTGAAGTTTGCCTCTGTCATCCACCTCTGAAGGGGCCTGAATTTAGGAAGCGTTTCCCTTGCATTTGACCCCATTATTCTGTCCTTCCAAATGCTGATATCTCTGCCATTGCCCGGAACCCTGGAGATACAGGATTTGAATTGGGGAAGCGTTTTTTTAATTAGTTTCCAGATGGGCGTACACTGCCTATCTATGATGGTTTCTGAGAGGATATTACTGTTGACCCCGTTCAGATATTTCTTCTTGATGACTTCTGTCCACCAGGCTCCTTTCTCATTGAGAATTCTCCAAATTAATTTGTAGCCCATAGCCATGTTTGCTAGTCTTGGGATTCTGATTCCGAGCCCGCCCTTCTCTAAGGGAAGAATGACCTTATCCCACTTTACCAAGCTAAACTTTTTTGTATTTTGCTTTCCTCCTTGCCACAAAAAACTTCTAATTATCAGCTCCATGTGCTTGTGGATGCTGGCCGGGGCGAGAGTAATGGCAAATTGATATATTGGAAGAGCTGCAAGGATGGCTTTGATTAGGATTGTTCTGCCCGCTAAGTTGAGCCAATACACTCCCCAGCTCTGAAGTTTCCCTCTCAGTTTTTCAATTAGCTTGACCCAAATCTCAGATTTAATTGATTCCTTTGCTAATGGTAGCCCTAGGTACATAAAATGAGTCCAGTTCCTTTGAGCAGGGATTTCCATAATTATGGAGATTCTCTGGATTATATGTCTGGGGACATTCCATGTGTAGATCATGCATTTGTTGTTGTTGAGCTTGCCTCCAGAGGCTTGGAGGAAAAGGTCCAAAGCTTTCTTGAACCTCCGGGCCATGAGGCTTGAGGCACCACCTATTAGTAATGTGTCATCGGCAAAAAGGGAGTGATTAATCCCCTTGATTCCTCGGACTATTTCAACCCCTGTTATTTCTTTTAACTTTCGCATATTCTCCAGCTGCAAGCTTAGAGTTTCCGCCATGAGGATGTAGAGGAAGGGGGAAAGCGGGCACCCTTGCCTCAATCCTCTTGAGCTTTTGAAGGCTTTGCTGGGCCTGCCATTAATGAGAGGAGCTGTCCAGTTGTCTGATATGCATTCCATAACCCTGCTGATGAAGAACTCAGAGATACCAAATTTCTTTAGAACTGCCTGAAGGAATGAATGGTTAACCCGGTCAAAGGCATTTGCCATATCGAGCTTGATGATCATACCCCTTTCCTTTCTAGATATGCTACTCTGTATAGCCTCCTGGATAAGAATGACATTATCCGTTATTTGTCTCCTAGGGACGAAGCCACCTTGGTTCTCGGAGATGAGAGAAGGGAGCAGTTTTTTAAGCCTGTTTGCTAAGATCTTAGTGATGATTTTGTATGAGACATTGCATAGGGATATAGGGCGAAATCTATCGAATGATTGAGGATTTGGGTCTTTGGGAATAAGGGCTAGATGGGAGGATTTAATGCCGCTGCCCATTTTGCATTTTGTGAAGAAGTTTTTTGCCACTCTGATGTAGTCCTTCTTTATAATATCCCAGTGAGTTCTGTAAAAGTCCACCGTGAAACCGTCAGGGCCCGGAGCCTTATCCGAGGCCATACTGTGAATTGACCATTCTATCTCCTCCACCGTGAGCTCTTTGTCCAGATCAGTGTTTTGGGCTTCTGAGATTTTGTTCTCCATTATGTTGAGGAATTCCAGATTATCCATGTAATGCGGATCAGCTGTTAGGAGAGCTTGGAAATGTTGGGTCGCTGCCTCCCTGATTTCCTCTTGTTCTTTTAGTTCTTTTCCCTCCACTGTTATTCTTTCAATATTGTTCCCTGCTCGCCTTAGTTTGAGACTATTGTGGAAAAATGAATTTCGATCTCCCGATTTGAGCCAAAGGCATCTCGACTTTTGCCTTTGCTCCTCTTCCTCCCTTCTATTCTGTTTGTACAGCTCCTTGTACAGTTCATTTTCTTTGACTTGATCCTCTTCCGTGTCTTGTCTAGTTTCCTTTTCTTGATTCCACTGTGTTAGTTTTGTTTGGAGATCTGTTTTTTTTTTACTTTCTTCTTTTGCCTTGTCTCTTGCCCATTGCTTGATGGCAATCCGGAGGAGCTTGAGCTTGGTTTCCCATACGTAATGCGGGGAGCCTGAGATTTCTGTTGCCCACTGATCTTTTATCAGGGATCTGAAATCCTCACTGCTGTCCCAGGCTCTGTTGTACTTGAAAGGGAGCGGACCCATATTCTTCCCCTTGTCCAGTTTCAGTGCCACTGGTTTGTGGTCTGAAATATAGCCTTGAATGATTGAGCTTTGAATACTTGGAAAATTGGCCACTATTCTCTCTTGTACCAGAATGCGATCCAGCCTCTCTTTTATGTTGTTCTTGCCTGTTCTCTTATTTGACCATGTGAAACGCCCGTTTTGAGGTGGTATGTCCACCAGATTATGAACTTGTATGATTTCTTCTAGAGCATCTCTTGAGGAGTCTGCAAAGAAGTTCCCTCCCATCTTTTCTTCTGCATTCCTTATTAAATTCAAATCACCTCCCAAGAAGATGTTCCTTCCTTGGGCGTCCATTAGGTCTGAAGTAATTGATTCCCAACAAGAGGCTTTTTCTCTGAAGTGGGGGGGGGCGTATACATTGTAAATGGTGTACTCTTCTGTCGAAGCTGTATTTTGCATATCTGATCTTATCCACCATCTGTTCCGCCTGTGGTTTTTGAGTTTCCATTTATTTTTGTCCCAGATTGTCCCTATGCCTCCTGAGGCACCTGCTGCACTTGATGCTATTCCTTCATAAATTCTGCTTCTTTTCAGGCTATTTTGAAATTCCTGTTCAGTGATTTTGGTCTCCTGGAGTAGGAGAATGTCTGGATGTTCTGATTTAAGTAGGTCTCGGACTGCATTTGCTTTGAGGGAGGAGCCCATCCCCCTACAATTCCAAGAGACCAAAATCATCATTTACTTTGTTTATTATGGACCCCGCCTTTCTCTTTCATTTTCTCTCCGCTTCCTTTAGTCTTGTCTAGATATGTATCCATTGGCTGTTGGGTCCCTGTGGCCATTTCTTTAGCAGCGTTCTCATCCCTTATCTCTTTGTTGGATTTCCTTCCGACTTTTCTGGGAGGATCGGTGGAGGTGCTATTTTCCTTTGACTTGTTCCTTGTTAGGATTCTTTCTACAGTTGGGGGAGGAGAGGTTGGAGGAGGAGAAGCAGGAGTTACAATGGGAGCTCTCGGGGAAGGAGGAGGGGAAAGGGGTTCTTCTGCAGACAGAGATTCGAAAGGGTTGGAAGATGAGGGGAAGGAAGGGCCAGATCCAGAGGGGTGAGAGGGGGGGGTGGGGTTTTCTGAGGGGGTTTTAGAGATATTTCCTTGAGGGGGGTTTGATTTTTTCTTCTTGACTATTTCCCATGCTTCTTCCGGAGCTTCAATATTAGTATCAGATACATTTAACTTAGATTTGCTACATCTGTTAGCAAAATGCCCATATTCATGACATACCTTGCACTTGAAGGGTAGCTGCTCGTAGTCCACTTGCTGTATGTGCGTCCATTGATCGACTTTGAGTTTGATTGCTTCTGGCAGTCCCTTTCCCAGATCAACTTCTACACATATCCTTGCACAGGCGTGCATATTCTCCTTTGGTTCCGATCTGTCGATATATTTCCCCACGGCGTTTCCTATTGCTTTCACTGATTCATCTCCCCAGCAGTGGAGCGGCAGGTGCGGGAGACGAACCCAGACAGGGACAGCGTTGGGAACATCCATCTCTGGGTCAAAATCAGGGGTCCATCTGTTCAGGTAGAGGCCTCTGGTATCCATAAAGTAGGGCCCATTTCTGAAGATGAGATTTCGGTCTTCCGTTGATTCGAAGAGAAAGGTGAAGAACCCTCTCCCACAGAACCTTATTGCTATCTTTCCTTGGACCATCGAGTTCCAGTTCCTTTCTACCCAGCGTTGGACAGTGCGGGGAGAAGGCCATAATCCCGTAAACTGGCCTACCAGGCCACGATCTGCCAAGGCAACAGCAGCTCTCCTCGGGAGGGCGGGAGGGAGCGAAACTTCCGGGATTTCATCCAGTTTTTTGATGAATCTTGAAGCTGTAGGTCTGATTTTTTCCGAAGAGTTCTCTGGAATAAGCGAAGCAAAGGACTTTTCCAGATCTTCTTGATCTTGATAGGGAGGATCCAATGCAGGCATGATTGCTGCACCGCTGGCGCTCCAGCAGAGGCTCCGAGAAGGGGAGCGCAGCCTAGCAGCAGCGCTGCCAGGCGCAGGCACTCAGAAAGGACAGATCCGAAAGGCAGCGAGGCAGAGGCCCCGTGAAAAAAGCTGGGAGGGCAGGGGGCCCTAGAGAAGAGAGAGGGCAGGAGGCCCTGGGTGAGAGAGGAATGGCGCGGCCTAGCAGCAGCGCTGCCAGGCGCAGGCTCGCAGGGGGATCAGGTCAGAAGGCAGCCATGCGCGGGTTGCCAGAGCTCCATGCGCGGTAGCTTGAAAGTCTCTCTCATAGGTACCATAATATTAATTAGTATTAATATTAATATTATTAATAAATTAAAATAATTTAAAATTACTACATTAAATAAATTAAAATTAAAATAACTTAAACTTATATTATATATTATAAATAATATTAAAACTAAATATTAAAGCTTTATTTATATTTAATGTTGTTAATGTGAATTATATTAATAACGATCGGTGGAGCGAGTTTTGAACTAGAGCTCTCGCGCTGCTTCCTTGTCTCCTGCAGCCCTCCGCAAGCCTCCTGCTTGGCAGCCCCTGCTGCTGGGCTCTCAGTGTTCCTCGCCGGCATCCCTGCAATCGGGCTCTGCCCTCCTCCTCTGGCCAGCGCTGTGGCTGGCTCCTTTCTGGCCTTTCCATGGCTGGGTCTGACCCCTCCCAGATGCAAGACAATGAAGACCAGGTTGAGATCTTTGCCTCTCTCATTTTTGAAAATGCTACCACTCGAAACAAACCCATAGCTTCAAAGTTCGTCAAGAAACTGGTTGACATCCCAGAAATATCCCTTCCTCCTAGTTTATCAAGGAGAGCAGCGATCTCTCTAGCAGAGAGAGGATTGGTTGGACAATTTGCTGGCCTGTGGCCTTCTCCCAGAGTTGTTCAGAAATGGGTGGAGCGCGATTGGAATGCCAACATCCAAGGAAAAATCGCAATAAGATTCAGTGGAAGAGGTTACTACACATTCCTCTTTGAAACCAAAGAAGACCGGAATCTCATCTTCAGAAACGGTCCTTATTTCATGGACTCTAGAGGTCTCTATCTAAACATATGGTCCTCTGACTTCGACCCCGAAATGGATATATCTAATGTAGTCATGGTTTGGGTCTGCTTGCCCTATCTCCCTCTTCATTGCTGGGGAGATGAATCTATCAAAGCCATTGGGAATGTGGTTGGAAAATACATCGACAGATGCGAACCAAAGGACAACATGCACGCATGTGCAAGGATCTGTGTTGAAGTTGATTTAGGAAAGGGCTTTCTGGAAGCAATCAAGATCAAAGTGGACCAATGGACCCATATTCAGCAGCTGGACTACGAACAAATTATGTTCAAATGTAAGGTATGCCATGAATATGGTCATTTTGCTAATAGGTGTAAACTAAAAGAAAATGAAATGAATGAAAATGCTAAAGCTAGTGAAGACACATGGGAACAAGTAAAAAAAAAAAAACAAACCCCAAACAGTCTGGCCCAAAACCAAAACTTCCTCCAGAAATCCAAGTTGCATCTTTCTCCCCTCCTCCCATTTTGACCCAGCCATTACCCTCTACATCAAACCCCTTCGAATCTTTGGAGGAAGAAGATCCCTCATCCCCCCACTCTCCTCCCCCAGTCAATGCTCTAGCAGCCATTCACTCCCCTTCTTAGATCCTCTCTTCACCCCCTCCCACCATAGACCATATTCTAACAGGAAACAAAGTCAAAGAAGCAAGCAGCAATTCAGAGCCACCAAAAAAAGCAGGTAGGAAATCGAATAAAGAAATAAGAGATGAAACAACAGCCAAAGAAATGACCACAAGTACTCAACAACCAATGGACTCCTTTTTGGCCAAGCAAAGAGGAAGTGGGGAAAAGACAAAGGCGAAGAGTGGGGCCCTCCAAAATTCCAATAAGTAATGATTTTGGTCTCTTGGAATAGCAGAGGCTTGGGCTCTTCTCTAAAATTCAACGCAGCCTGGGATATAATCAGCCAAGAACAACTGGATATCTTTTTGATCCAAGAGACCAAAACGTCCAACCAAGACTTTCAAAAACTCACAAAAAGACAAAAGCTATGAAGGAACAACAGCAGACTCACTAGGTGCCTCAGGAGGAATAGGTACACTATAGAACAAGAGGAAATGGGACTGTTGAAAAGTGTGCAACAAGAAATGCTTGTTGAGAATGCAACAAGATGATGGAGCTTAGTGGAAAGGAGTCGCCTTCACTAAGTGGGCCCGTAGGGAAATTATGGTAAAGTCTATTTTTGGATCACAGCAGGAGTGATCAGAGTCTATTTTTAGACTGCTAGTCAAAAATAGAAAAGTCAGGTATTATTGTCTCATAATAATATTTAGACTATTAACTTTATCTTATCCTCTTGGAGCACTTCAGTTTGAGCTACATATGTGGCACATGCAGTGGTCAGAAGGAAATACGCTTTCTTTGTGGCCCAGTTGAGCTATTGCATGCAGGACATCATTTAGAACTCATGTGGTTGAGTTCTGTGGAGTTGGATGAGCAGTTAATGGAGTTGTGTTCAGTTTGACTTAGTTGAACTAGTTGTATTTAGTCTAACTGATCAATAGACTAAGTGATGAGTTGTGTGAATTAGTTATTAATTAATTCACTAATTATTAACTCATAATGCAACTGAAGAATACATCAGTTAACTCAGTGCATGTACAGTTCAGTGGAGACAGGTGTTAGAGGCTGAGATTGCTATCAGTTGTGACTATAGTTGTGCATGAGACTTTGGACAAGCAATGTATTGAGTATGCCCATGAGAATGCCCAGTAATATAGCCTGTGCTCACGTGATTTACAGTGTGGGTGATTTTCACAAGGTAAATAGGAGTTTGGATTAGCCATTATCGTTCATTCTCAGCATGTATTGTGCAGTGGAGGCAGGCAAGCAGCGGAGGAGGTTTGGAGATCATATTTGAGCTGTATTGTGTGTAACAGGTGGAGATAGTACTGAATACTTGTGAGGAGTATTGTACTATGTTTGTTGCATGTTCTAACTTCTCAATCAATATAATATACAGATAGTTGGGGTTTTTAGCGAGATGCTTTCCCCGGGAAAATACTGTGTTGATATGTGTGATTGATGCTTCTATGTGCTCATGTTATTGTTTCTGCTTCTGCAAATTGATGATCAACGTAGAGGAGGTTATGTATTATGCATGTGTTCTGCAATAGTGTATAATCGGGATAATGATAAGCGCCAACATAGTAACTAAAATCGATCACACTAACTGGCAGAAAGACGAGGAAGAATGGTTCAACAAATTCTCGTTGGTGTACTCAAAGAACAAACAATCTTCAGCAAAGACAGGTAAAGGAAAAAAACAAATGGAAACTCAGGGGAACTCAAAACGAAATAGAACAGTGGATCCAAGATCAAAAGACTTTCATTTTTCAGTTTGATGGCGCTTCCAAAAACAACCCGGACAAGCAGGAGCAGGGGGAATAATTTCTGATCAAAATGGGCAAGTTATCACTACTTATGAATGGGGATTGGGAAATATGACTAACAACATGGTTGAATCCTATAGTCTTTTTCTAGTTTCCTATATCTTAAAAAATCTTCAAGCTAAAAATCCAGTCATAATAGGCGACTCGGCAATAATGATAGCAACCATGGAATCAGGGAATGATTTCAAAAATCAGGCCCTCAATAGAATCAAGCACAGGATTGTGGAAAATACAAAACTGCGGGGGATCATCCAATTCAAACACGTCACGAGAAATCATAATATCAAGGCTGACTCTCTAGCCAATAGCGCAGTAACCAGACCTATTGGGCAGGTTCAAGAGAAACAACAACTCATATGAAAAACCAATTCCATAAATCGCCCCTCCTCACAGATGGGCACGTGATCCAAGGTCTCATCAGTCATCTCAATAAAAAGTCTGCCTCTTCCTTCAGTCCATGCAGTTGGATTCCTGATCACCTCCGCACTGACATCATCCATTTTCAAATCCCTAAAACTGTCAAGGAAATCTTCAAGCATATGGGAAATTTGTACTAGAAAATGGAGCAGGAAGAGTCTCGTGAGAAGAACACTTAGAATTTAGGAAATAGTGACTTCGTAATCCACAGAGGCTGCTCAAGAATTATCCGAAGCAACTGTTGGGACAGGAGCAATCCAGAGTTGTTTTACCCACCTTCTGAGGCTCTTATGACTGAGTGGTTACTTAAGCAGCCCGTGGTGCATTGTTCCAACCAGAATTCCTTTGTCAGCATGGTGGTTGCGCTCTGTTCCTTCGAAAAAGGCTTGGGTCCTCATAGCTATCGCCTCGGATCGTCCCCTGTGCTCTTTAGTTGCTGTTGCCACTCTTCGACAGCTCTGCGATGTATTGATTTTGCTTGCCGAGACTGTGTTTTCTCTTTTTTCACTAATGCTCGGTTTGGATTTGTGAAATAGCTTCATTCGAATCAGCTGTCCTCCGTTTTGCTGTACTCTGCCTCTTACTCTTTATGCTCTCATCCTCACGCTCTTTCCTTTGTTCCTTGTCCTTCCTTTCAGAAGCAGCTACACCTTCCTCTCTATGATATTTTGACTCTCGCTCTCACAAATCACCAGAGCTTTGCTACTTATCCTCTCCTCCCTAAACTGCCCCTCTGTCATCAACTCTGCCCGCCTGTTCTCTTCTCTTAGAATCTTTGTTAACCTTCATTCTCCCTTCTGGAGTAAGCTTTTCTATCTCAGCTTCAAGATCATCAAGCTTACCCAAGACACTTCAACAATGTCAGAAAACCCACTGGACTGTGTCGTCACCAACAGTAGTTGCACCCTCTGCAAGGCGCACTACTTCATGATTGCCCATTTCATAACGCACTTCAATGAACTCAAAGAAGAAGTTCAATCAGAGAACAAATCAAAGAAGAAAAAACTTGAAAAATAGAAGGCGGAAATCGAAGGCCTCAAAGAGAAATGCAGTCACTTGGAGGAAGCAATCAGCCACATAAGAGCGATGAACCAAAGCATCCAAGGGAAGGCTTCACAAGAACAACGATAAAAAAGAACATCGACTTGATGACTTGGTCAAC
Organism: Pinus tabuliformis; assembly: GCA_031772625.1. Classification (NCBI taxonomy): domain Eukaryota; kingdom Viridiplantae; phylum Streptophyta; class Pinopsida; order Pinales; family Pinaceae; genus Pinus; species Pinus tabuliformis. Next base: position 839,750,511 of record CM062807.1, read on the forward strand.
CAGTTTTGGTGAATTTCTCATATGCAATGTAAATACTGTTTGCTTCTAGGTCAGTTCTTATGGCAATATAGCCGTTATGTTTTTCAAGTTTCAAAAAACAAGACTAGTGAATTGGATCAAGGGACTGCGTGCCCATTTTGTATCAATTTCACTAAGCTTCCTCTAGTATTTGTAATGGGACTTGTCGCTCTACTGAAGTTTTTATAATATAACAGTATTCGACCATATTAAAAAAAATGTGAATTATATTAATACTAAAATGCATTAATTAATATTTTTTTCTTAACACAGTCGAATACTTGTTATATTTTAAAAAACTGTAGCAGAGGGACAAGTCCCATTACAGATATTAGAGGAAGCAAAGTGGAATTAATCCAAAATGGGTGCGTAGTCCCTTGATCCAGTTCACTAGGTTTGTTTTTTAAGACTTGGAAGGGAAATCGGCTATATTGCCGTATGAACTGACCTAGAAGCAAACAGTATTTACAATGCATAAGGCATTTTCACCAGAACTGATTAATCGAATTATCAAGCGACTACTCTTTTTTATCTCTATTCTTTGTTGAGGCCTCCCATTGCATGCTTTGGTTCATAGATCTAATGTGGCTGATGGCTTCTTGCAAGTGGGTACATTTCTCTTGGAGGCCTTTGATTCCGCCTTCTGTGTTTTGATATTTTTCTTCTTTGATTTGTTCTCTTTCTGAACTTCTTCTTTGAGTTCGTTAAAATGCTTGATGAAGTGGGCAATGATGAAGCAGTGCGTCTTGCAAAGGGTGCAACTACTATTGGTGACGACACTGTCCAAAGGATTTTCTGACATTGTTGACAGGTCTTGAGTAATCTTGGATATCTTGAGACAGAGCTTGATTAGCTTGCTACAGAGAGGAGAGTGAAGGTTAACAGAGATTCTGGAGGAAGAAGACAGGTAGATCAGGGAGTTGATGGTGGGGGAGATAGGATAATACGCGGAGCTCCAGAGATAAGAGGGGGTGGGAAGCAGAGAATCGAAAAGAGGGAGGAAGCATCTTCTGCAAGGGGAATACAGAACAGGGAAGAGAGCGTGGGGATGGAAATGGAGATGATGAGGGACAGAGGTCTGCGAAACAGAGGCCGGCGGAGTTGTGAGAGCATGAGGATGGTAGTAGAGATAATGAAGAACATAGATCACTGAAACAGAGGCCAACGAAGTTGATTGAAGCTGGATCACAAAAATAGCACAGATGTTAGAGAAAAGAATGGAAATACAATCCCGACAGACGAAAACTATACCTCGCAGAGCTGACTTTGAGGAGCTTCTTCAACTGAGTAGCACCGGGGGCGATCTGGAGAAGGGACGACGAGAGCATGAGCCTTTGCCGAGAGAGCAGAAAGCAACTGCAACACTACACTGGTTGAACCAATGCACCACAGGCTGTTTATAAGCCCACTCAAACTTCAGAGCCTCTGAATGTGGATCGGACTGCTTTGAGATGTTCCTATCTCGGATGTCAATTCAAATATTTCTTGAGCAGCCTCTGAGGATTGCAAAATGACTGTTGCCTAACTTTTGAGTGATTTTTTCACAAGACTCTTCCCGATCCATTGTCCGGTAGAGATTTTCCATTAGTCTGAGGATTTCCTTGACAGTGCTTGGGATGTGGGAATGGATACTGTCAGTGAAGAGGGAATCTGACGTCCAACTGCATGGATTGAAGCGATGCAGACTTTTTGTTGAGATGACTATTGAAGCCTTGGATCACGAGCCTGTCTGTGGGGAGGGGCGTCTTATGGGATTGATTTATCATGTGTTGTTCTCATGGACCTGCCTTACGGGTCTAGTGACTGCACTGTTGGCTAGAGAATTTGCTTTGGTATTATGATTCCTCATGACATGTTTGAATTGAATGATCCCCATATGTTTAGCGTTTACCACAATCTTGTGTTTGATTCTGTTGAGGGCCTGGTTTTTGAAGGCGCCCCTTGATTCCATAGCTGCTATCATAATTGCCAAGTTGCCAATTATGACTGGATTTTTGGCTTGAAGATTTTTCAGGATGCAGGTACCTAGAAAAAGGCTATAGGCCTTTGCCATGTTGTTTGTCATATTTTTTAATCCCCATTCGTAAGTGATGATGACTTGTCCATTTTGATCTGTGATTATTCGCCCTACTCCTGCTTGTCCGGGGTTGTTGTTGGAAGCACCATCGAACTGAAGAGTGAAAGTCTTTTGTTCTTGAATCCACTATTCTATTTTATTTTGAGTTCCCTTGAGTTTCCATTTTTTCTTCCCCTGACCTAACTTTTCTGGAGATTGTTTATTCTTTGAGTAGACCAATGGGAATTTATTATACCATTCTTCCTGTTCTTTCTGCCAGTTGGTGTGGTCGGTTTTTGTTACAGTGTTGGCACTTATCATTTCTGCGACTAGGCCCAGAGTTTTCGCCAAAGTAAGAGTTGGATTTGGCTTTTGGTTTTTGAAGATGCAGCTGTTCCTGGAGAGCCAAATTTTCCAACAAAGAGCAGAAGGAATGCATCTCCAGATTCGAGTACTTATGGCTCTGCCTTTTCTTGCATGGGGATAACCTTTTTCCCAATTTTTGTTAAGAGTTGTGAGCTGATCGAAGTTTTCTCTGGGAGACCTCAAAGGGCTGATGAATTGGTGCTAGTAGTGTTGGGCAAAGGGGCAATCGAGGAATAAGTGTTGACTGCTTTCCTCCTCCGAACAACAGAGGCAGCACATTGAAGGACCTTGAATCCCTTTTTTTGAGGTTTTCAGCAGTGAGGATCTTCCCTTTTAGGAGGGTCCACGCAATTTTTTTTTATCTTTGGGAGGCATTCATTCTTCCAAACTGCTGACCGAAGGTTCTAATTATCTAGATTGTTGCTAGATTGGAGGAGTTGATACCCATCTTTTACTGTGAACTTTCCCTCAATTGGGTCCGAAACGAAGCTGTCTTGAGCGGATTTATTTGTTGCGGCAGCTCCCATCAGCGTTCTCTTCACATCTGCCCACTGATTTTTGAGATGGTTTGGGAGAGGGAGGTCCCTCCAAGCAGACCAATTATTGTGGTCCCAAACCGAGATGTCAGATAAGGAATGAAGGCTTTTAGCCTCCATCCATAATTTCAGGGGTCTGAACTGTTGGAGATGGTTTCTTGGCTCCGAACCCATTATTCTGTCTGACCAAAGATTTGTATCTTTTCCATTTCCAGGGGACTTTGAGATATGGTTTTTGAGTTGGGGAATGACTTTTTTGATAAGTCTCCATGTAGGAGTGCATGGTCTTTCCACGATCAAATCAGTGAGAACCTTGGAGTGCTGCCCATTAAGGTATTTTGTTTTTAGAGCCTCAACCCACCAGCTGCCTTTTTCCATCAACATTCTCCATACAAGTTTGAAGCTCATCGCTTTATTAGTTAGGCTTGGGATTTTGATGGATATGCCACCTTTTTCGAAGGGGAGGATCACCTGTTCCCATCGGACTAAATTAATTTTTTTTGTATCTTGTTTCCCTCCCTGCCAGAGAAAGCCTCTCATAATTAGCTCCAATTGTTTGTGGATGCTTGCTGGAGCCAAAGTAATAGCGTACTGATAAATAGGGAGGGCTGAAAGAAGAGCTTTAATGAGGATGGTCCTGCCCGCTAGGTTTAACCATGACAACCCCCAGCTTTGGAGAAGCCCTCTCATTTTTTCAATCTGCTTGTTCCAAATGTCAAACTTGACAACTTATTTTGCGAAAGGAAGGCCAAGGTAGGAAAAGTGGCTCCAGTTTCTTTGGATTGGGATGTCCATGATTAGAGATATTCTTTGCATTACTTGAAGCGAGACATTCCAAGTGTATATTCTGCACTTTTTGTTGTTACGCAGTCCCCCTGAAACAGCCAGGAAGGTGTCCAGGGTTCTCTTGAATCTCCTTGGAATTAAGCTTGAGGCTCCTCCTATTAAGAGAGTCATCAGCGAAAAGCAAGTGATTTATTTATTTTATTCCTCTCGCTATCCTTATGCCTGTTATCTCCTTTTGTTTCCTTAGATTTTGTAGATGTCCATGATTAGAGAGATTCTTTGCATTACTTGAAGCAAGACATTCCAAGTGTATATCCTGCACTTTTTGTTGTTAAGCAGCCCCCCTGAAATAGCCAGGAAGGTGTCCAGGGTTCTCTTGAATCTCCTTGCAATTAAGCTTGAGGCTCTTCTTATTAAGAGAGTGTCATCAGCGAAGAGCGAGTGATTTATTTCTTTTATTACTCTCGCCATCTTTATGCATGTTATCTCCTTTTGTTTCCTTAGATTTTCTAGATTTCCATGATTAGAGAGATTCTTTGCATTACTTGAAGCGAGACATTCCAAGTGTATATCCTGCACTTTTTGTTGTTAAGCAGTCCCCTTGAAATAGCCAAGAAGGTTTTGAGTTGGGGAATGATTTTTTTGATAAGTCTCCATGCAGGAGTGCATGGTCTTTCCACGATCAAATCAGTGAGAACCTTGGAGTGCTGCCCATTAAGGTATGTTTTTTTTAGAGCCTCAACCCACCAGTTGCCTTTTTCCATTAACATTCTCCATACAAGTTTGAAGCTCATCGCTTTATTAGTTAGGCTTGGTATTTTGATGGATATGCCACCTTTTTCGAAGGGGAGGATCACCTGTTTCCATCGGACTAAATTAAATTTTTGTATCTTGTTGCCCTCCCTGCCAGAGAAAGCCTCTCATAATTAGCTCCAATTGTTTGTGGATGCTTGCTGGAGCTAAAGTAACAGCGTACTGATAAATAGGGAGGGCTGAAAGAAGGGCTTTAATGAGGATGGTCCTGCCCGCTAGGTTTAACCATGACAGCCCCAGCTTCGGAGAAGTCCTCTCATTTTTTCAATCTGCTTGTTCCAAATGTCAGACTTGACAACTTCTTTTGCCAAAGGAAGGCCAAGGTAGGAAAAGTGGCTCCAGTTTATTTGGATTGGGATGTCCATGATTAGAGAGATTCTTTGCATTACTTGAAGCGAGACATTCCAAGTGTATATCTTGCACTTTTTGTTGTTAAGCAGCCCCTGAAACAGTCAGGAAGGTGTCCAGGGTTCTCTTGAATCTCCTTGAAATTAAGCTTGAGGCTCCTCCTATTAAGAGTGTCATTGGCGAAAAGTGAGTGATTTATTTATTTTATTTCTCTCGCTATCCTTATGCCTGTTATATCCTTTTATTTCCTTAGATTTTCTAGATGTCCATGATTAGAGAGATTCTTTGCATTACTTGAAGCAAGACATTACAAGTGTATATCCTGCACTTTTTGTTGTTAAGCAGTCCCCCTGAAACAGCCAGGAAGGTGTCCAGGGTTCTCTTGAATCTCCTTGCAATTAAGCTTGAGGCACTTCTTATTAAGAGAGTGTCATCAGTGAAGAGCGAGTGATTTATTTCTTTTATTCCTCTCGCTATCCTTATGCATGTTATCTCCTTTTGTTTCCTTAGATTTTCTAGATGTCCATGATTAGAGAGATTCTTTGCATTACTTGAAGCGAGACATTCGAAGTGTATATCTTGCACTTTTTGTTGTTAAGCTGTCCCCTTGAAACAGCCAGGAAGGTGTCCAAGGTTCTCTTGAATCTCGTTGCAATTAAGCTTGAGGCTCCTCCTATTAAGAGAGTCATCGATAAAGAGCGAGTGATTTATTTCTTTTATTCCTCTCGCTATCCTTATGCCTATTATCTCCTTTTGTTTCCTTAGATTTTCTAAATGTATGCTTAAGGTTGCCGCCATGATGATGAAAAGGAAGGGTGAGAGGGGGTAGCTTTGTCTCAGTCCTCTGGAACTTTAAAAGTAGCGGCCAGGCTTTCCGTTGATTAGGGGAGCTGTCCAGGGATTTGAAATGGATTCCATAGAATGTTTATAAATTTTTTGGATATTCCAAACTTCCGAAAAACTGCCAAAAATTGGGATTGACCCTATCATAGGTGTTTGCCATGTCAAGTTTTATGATCATACCTCTTTCATTTCTATTCAAACTGCTGTGTATTGCTTTTTGGACCAGAATGACATTATCCGATATTTGTCTTTTAGGGAGAAAACCTTCTTGGTTCTTTGAGATGAGAGTGGGCAAGAGCTTTTTCAGTCTATTAGCCAATATTTTGGTGACAATTTTTTAAGAGACATTGCAGAGGGAAATGTGTTTGAAGTGATCAAAGGAGAGGGGGTTTGGTTCCATGGGGATAAGCGCCAAATGGGAAGTTTTTGTATTTTCTCCCATCTTGGTTTTTTTGAAAATATTTTTGACTATCCTGATGAAATCTTTCTTTATTATATCCCAGTGAGTCCTATAAAAAGCAATTGTGAAGCCATCAGGCCCAGGAGCCTTGTCCGGCTTCCTATTGCACACGGCTTCTCTAATTTCTTTCTCCTAGACTTCCTGTTCCAACTCATTGTTTTGTTGCTCATTGATTTTACTTTCTACTGGTAGGAGGAAGTATATGCTATCCAGAGGCTGATAGTCAACAATTAAGAGAGATTTGAAGTAGTTGTGGGCTGTTTCTTTGATTTCCTCTTGCTCTCTTAATTCTTTACCCTCAACAGTGATTTTGTCTACTTGATTTCCAGCGCTTCTGAGCTTGAGATTATTATGGAAGAAAGAAGTGTTTTTATCTCCTGCGCTGAGCCAGAGACACCTCGATTTTTGTCTCAGCTTCTCTTCCTCTGCTCTGTTCTGCCTATATAATTCCCTGAAGATTTTGTTTTTCTGAGTTTGCTCTTCCTTTGAAGTTTGCTGAGCCTCCTTTTCCTGATTCCATTTCTCCAATTTCCTGTGTAGCTCGATTGTTTTATTTTTCTCTATTGTTGCATTCTCTTTTGCCCACTTTTTGATTGTTGATCTTAGGAGTTTTAATTTGGATTCCCAGAGATAGTGGGGGGATCCAATGACTTCCATCTCCCAACTTTCTTTAATGATCTTGCGGAAATCCTCCTTGCTGTTCCAAATTTTATTGTATTTGAATGTGATTGGGCCGAGATTTCTTATTCTATCTAGAATCAAGACCATTGGCTTATGATCTGAAGCTGTGGAATTGACGATCTTGCTTTTTATTGAGGAGAATCCTGCTGCTATACTTTCATGGATTAAGATCCTATCAAGTATTTCTTTGATATTGTGTGCTCTGCTCTCTTATTGCTCCATGTAAATTTTCCATTGCATGGTGGAATGTCGATGAGTTTATGGGATTCTATTATTTCTTCCAGAGCATCTCTTGATGGATCAACATGATATTTTCCTCCTATTTTTTCTTCAATGTTTCTTATTATGTTCATGTCACCACCCAGAACTGCCTTCCTATTTTGACATGCCCACAACTCTGATTTGATAGAATCCCAACAGTATGCTTTGTCCTTGTAATGATTTGGAGCATAAATGTTGAGTACGGGAAATTCTTCATTTGTGTTATTTGAGGTCCGTTCAGACCCACCAGTAAGTTCATTTTTTATTGATGAGGTCCCATTTCCTCTTGTTCCACAATGTGCCTATTCCTCCCGGGGCACCCAATGAGTCTGTTGCTGTTCCTTCAAAGCTTTTGTATCTTTTTGTAAATTTTTGAAAGTCTTGGTTGGACAATTTGGTCTCTTGGATCAGGAAGAAATCCGGCTGGTCTTTGCTGATAATATCCCGGGCTGCGTTGGATTTTAGAGAGGAGCCAAGGCCCCTGCAATTCCAAGAGACCAAAATCATTACTTATCGGATTTTTGGTGAGCCCCGCTTTTCTTTATCTTTTCCCCTTTTCCTCTTTGCTTGGCCAAAAAAGAGTCCATCAGTTGTTGAGTGCCTGTGGCCATTTCTTTAGCTGCTGTTTCATCTCTTATTTCTTTATTTGATTTCCTGCCTGTTTTTTTTGGTGGCTCTGAGTTGTAGCTTGCTTCTTTGACTTTGTCTCTAGTTAGGATACAGTCTATGGTGGGAGGGGGTGAGGGGAGGATTTGGGAAGGGGAGTGAATGACTGCTAGAGCAGTGACTGGAGGTGGAGAAAGGGGGGCGGATGGATCTTCGTCTTCGAGGGATTCGAAGGGGTTTGAAGTGGAGGGTGAACACTGAGTTGAAATGGGGGGGGCGAGGGGAGCTGCATGGAATTCTGGGGGAGGCTTTGGTTTAGAGCTTGGCTGTTTGGGGTTTGATTTTTTTTTTTTTTTTTGACTTGTTCCCATGTGTCTTCACTAGCTTTCGCATTTTCATATGTTTCATTTTCCTTTAGTTTACTACACCTATTAGCAAAATGACCATATTCATGGCATACTTTGCATTTGAACGAGATTTGTTCGTAGTTTAGCTGCTGAATATGGGTCCATTGGTCCACTTTGATCTTGATTGCTTCCGGGAGGCCCTTTCCTAAGTCGACTTCAACACAGATCCGTGCACAGGCATGCATGTTATCCTTTGGTTCACATCTGTCGATGTATTTTCTAACCGCGTTCCCAATGGATTTAACTGATTCATCTCTCCAGCAATGTAGAGGGAGATGGGGCAAGCGAACCCAAACTGGGACTGCATTAGGTATATCCATTTCAGGGTCGAAGTCAGGGGACCATCTGTTCAGGTAAAAAGACCTCTTGAATCCATGAAGTAGGGACCATTTCTAAAGATGAGATTCCGGTCTTCTTTGGTTTCAAAGAGAAATGTATAGTAACCCCTTCCACAAAATCTTATGGCGATTTTCCCTTGGATGTTCGCATTCCAGTGGCGTTCCACTCATTTTTGAACAGCTCTGGGAGAGGGCCACAGGCCAGTAAATTGTCCAACCAGACCTCTCTCTGTTGGAGAGATCGCTGCCTTCCTTGGGAGACTAGGAAGGGAGATTTTTGGGATGTCAACCAGTTCCTTAACGAACTTTGAAGCTGTAGGTTTGTTTCTAGTGGTTGCATTCTCAGAAATGAAAGAGGCCAAAATCTCAGCGCGGTCTTCATTGTCTTGCATTTGGGAGGGATCATTCCCAGCCATGAAAAGTTTAGGAGGAAGCCAGATGCAGCTCTGGCCGAAGGAAGGGGGCAGGGGCCGACTGCGGGGGAGTCGTGGAGGAATGCAGGAGGCCCAGCAGCAAGGGTTGCCAGGCGGGAGGCTTGAGAAGGGCCGCAAGAGGCAAAGTTGCATAGGCGCGGGAGCTCCTATCCAAAAAACGTGCGTCGGATATTCCATTAATTAATATTAATATGAATAAATTAGAATAATAATAATAATAATAAAGAATATTCTAAATTAAAACTTATTAATAATATTTTTAATACCAAATGTTTTAATATTTTCATAAATATTAATATTAATATTAATGTCATTAATATTATTAATATTATTAATTAAATGTCATTAATATCAATAATTAACATTAAAATTAATATTTATAAATATTAATATTATTAAAAATAATATTCATATACATATTAATTAATATTATTAATAATGTATATTCAAATTAATATTACGTATTCATATTAAACTTAAAATTAATATCAAATTTTATTAATATTATTGTTAATACTAAAATTTGTTAATACTATTTTTTTAACAAGATCGGGTACTTATATATTAAAAAAAAACTTCAGAAGAGGGAAAAGTCCCATTACATATGCCTGAGGTAGCACAGTGGAATTGATACAAAATGGGCACGCAGTCCCGAAATTCAATTCACTGTTCTTGTTTTTTAAGATTTGAAAGACATAACGGCTATGTTGCCGTAAGAACTGACTTAGAAGCAAACAATATTTACAATGCATTTGGATTTATCCCCAGAACTGGTTGACCGAATCTTCCGGGGGCTGTTTTTTTATCACCGTTCTTGGTGGATGCTTCACCTTGCATATTTTGATTCAACGTTCTTATGTGACTGATTGCTTCTTCCAAGTGGTTGCACTCCAAGTGGTGGTTGTATGCAAGTTGGGTTTTGAACTTTCGATGAAACCAGGTTTGTTATAGGAATAGACCTGAAACCAAATGCTAATACAATAGAGGCATTTTGTATGATTTTGAAGGTTCTGCATGCACGAGTCGGTCCTTTTTATCAAGGAGTAAAACAATCGACCCAAATTAATATCATTATTGCTGACATTGCTTGTTCCATGAATTCCTTGGGTTTTTTCAATATTCTGTTGACTCCATTGGTTATGGATGCATTTACTTATCATTTACCTATCCATTATCAATGTTGGCCTTAATTATTGGTTTGGAAAATTCAAATCTATGGAATGTTTGGATTATATATTTGAATTATTACAGATGTAATTCATATATTTTTAATGTTCAATAAAAGGGAACTACCCACAATCATTTGTACCATTTTTCAACAGTTTTTTGTTTTTGCATATTGTGGGAAAGTGGGCAGTGAAACTCTTTATAACTGTGGTAGACTCTATTGCTTGAGCACCTTACTAATTATGGGATACCGATTGTTTTAAATACAGCTGTAGTAGACTCTATTGTTTGATCACCTCAGTAATCAATTTACATTGCAATCCTTGGATATATTACTTAACATTTTTCCAAGGACAAACCTTGTTCGAGTTCTCAATTTGTGATGGCCTCAATATTCAGGTACTCATTCTTTTATAAGTATGAAGATATATCAATTTTTTATAACTCCATACTGGTAAAATAATTAGTTATATTTGTTGTAACATATTTTTTAGCTTGCACTTTATAGGTAAATGTACAGTGAAACACACTACAATTGTTGCGTACTTTGTTCCTTAATCATCTCTCTAATCATGGATACTAATTTCATTAAATATAATTATAGGATAACTTTGTTTCAAAAATTCTATTTTGCAAGTATTTCTTATACTTCTCCACATTTAATTTTGCAATAATGAACCTTATTTCAGTTTTCAATTTATGATAGGCCACTTTAGCATTGGTGAACCTTGTTTAAGTTCTCAATTTATGGTAGGCCACAACATTCACGGACCCATGTATATATATATATATAGATAGATAGATAGATAGATAGATATTAGCATTTGTGAACCTTGTTTAAGTTCTCAATTTATGGTAGGTCACAACATTCACGGACCCATGTTTCTATATATATATATAGATAGATAGATAGATAGATAGATATTAGCATTTGTGAACCTTGTTTAAGTTCTCAATTTATGGTAGGTCACAACATTCACGGACCCATGTTTCTATATATATAGACAGATATTGATTTTTGATAATTCAATACCGTTAAAAGAATTAGTCACCATAGTTGATGAATAACTTAGGGCTCATTTGTCCATCTTCTTTTCTATTTGAGAACATTGTAATAGATTTATTGTTAGTAAATAAATTATGAGTTGAATATAAACAAAAATGAGTTACTCGGGCAGGTAGTTTATATTCCCTTCATTTCTATAGTATCTCGGATGCGAGCAGTGTTATGGAAAATATTTTTTGGTGCCTGTTTTCCTGTAAAAAGTATCTGTTTAGGAATTGATATTTTTTAGGAAGTTAATGGTTGAATAGTCATGTCTGTGTCATCATTATTTTGGGCTTCAAGTTAATTCTAGACTCTCAGGGGGTTTCTGTTGCATGTCTTTCTCTCTTTTGATGGGCTCTTATCTCTGGTCTCTTTTCCTTAATTGGATTTGGGATCCCCTAGTTAATTTAAAACACTGTGTGGTTTTATTGATCCCTCCTTTGATTTTAGTATAAAAATTGGTCCATGGTGGTGTAAGTGCAGTCACTGTTACTGCTGTTGTATCATTCTGCCGGGCCACTCTTAACTCCCTCCGTTTAGATCCTCCATTCTTCGATTATTCTAGTCTTTCCATTCTCCGTTCTTTTCGACCGTTTCCACTTTTGGTTGACCGCTTTGTCAATGTTGTAAGGGGGAGTGGGTCGGTTCTCTTTCCTATTAAATAGGCGTTGTCACTTATGTTGGTATTTTTGTCCTTCCTAATCGGATATCTTTTCTGTCTTTTATGGAAGTCAGTGGTGGAGCCTTCCTAGAAGATCTGGTTCCAGCTGGTCCGGATATTTTATGAAGAATTCCTAGTTTTGCCCTGTTTTTAGATCTTTTCGTAGGCCATCATTCCCACATTTTCATAGAGAGTTTAATCCCCACACATTTGGACTCTCTGTCCCCCCTTTTTTTATTATTGTCGTATCTTTTCTCTGACTCCTGACTTGTCCTCCTCTTTTATCCGGGGTTTTCTTATCCTTTCCTTCTCCCTTTTCCGACTCTAGTGTTTCTTCCCCATTGAAGTATAGGCTGTACTCTTTGTCCGTATGGAAGTTTTTTTTGACGTGTCTATTGCGTTAGCGATGGTGCGGGCCACCATGGAAGCAGAGAAGAGATATGGTGGGTCATCCGCCAATGTTTATTGGTAATCTTCGTTGGCAAACAAGCTTATTCTACAAGCTCTAATCTCTGGGCATGAAATAAAGGGTGTCAGCTCTGATTTCCGTCCTTGCAGTAGGAATCAGCGCCCTGCGAAGTATTCCCCTCCCCCCTCTACCATCAATCTAGATAGCTCATTTCTCTTGGATAGGATCGCTAGCCTCCAGAAGCGTGTGCTGGTTGGTCGATGGCACTTTACAGCAATGGAGGACGACCAGATGAGATCCTGGATTGGCTCAAAATGGAACGCTCTTTTGGGAAACATACCGACTATTGTCCGGCTCATTAACAATTGGTACAGCTTACACTTTCTTTGTGACCATGAACTGGAAGTTATATTTGCTCTTCCTTGGGTTCATGATAAAAGCTTCCTTGCTCTGCATAAATGGTACATTGGTTTCAATCCTCTGTGGTAGTACCCCTCAAAACGATTATATTTGGGTGAAGGCTCTGGGTCTACCCATCGAACTGTGGACAAAGGAGACTTTTGGCCGATATTGGCAACGACATAGGGAAAATTATCTTCATTGACCTCAAATGTCTTGGGGCTAAGGACAAAAGGGTCACCTGGATTTTAATCAAAAAAGAATACAGAGGGGGTTTCCCTGAGCATATTGATCTATCTTGGGGAGATTCATGCATCCAAAAGAGATTGGATTACTGGGGAGTCCCATTTAGATGCTTAGTTTGTCATAAAACAGGTAACTTGAAATTGACCTATCCTGGTCATCCTGGTGGGAGACAAAAGGGGAAGGAATATTTTATGCACTCTTTAGTCTCCAAATTGGGTTTGGGTGGTTGTGATCAAAGACAGAATATGGATAATGATTTGGGCAAGGTTTCCGAACTTGGGAATATCAGTCATTTGCCCCCTCGTGGCGTATCTCCGAAAAGATCATCAAGCCTATCTTTGAATAGGTTTCAATCTTTAGAGTTCATTCACATGGATCCCTGCCCACAAAAGGAGAATAGAAATCTGTTTAGTTCTCCTTGCAAATCGAAGTCCCCTCTTTCTTTGGAACTTTTTCCTACAGAAAGGCGGATGATTCTCTTTGTCAATATTATCCCCCTTGAACCTTGCCCAGATAAAGCTATTCCTTCTCCTCCCCCTGTGCCTCATTCTTCTCTGGATATCCCATCCGATTCGCACATCACTTATACATCATCATCCCCTCAATCACCTAAAAACCTCATTTTGGTCCACAAAGCACTGTTTCCCCTCCCCCCTCTCTTACCTCCCTCCATCCCTTCCAAAGCCATTGCGGACTTAAAAGGGAAGGCTCCTTGTTCCGCTGTCACACCCTTGAACTCTCCTGTTTCTTTTTCGGTAAACTCTTTTGAATGTGATCTTGATCTAATTCTTAAGCGTGAATCCCTTAAACTTAGCCCTCTGACTATACACAAGTCGGAAAAATCTCCCTCTCCTTCTATCAGTCCTACCTCTGCTGGCAACATTACAGCTAGAAGGAAGCACAACAGGGGGAGCAGAAATTTTCTGGGCAGAAAGGGTTTGAACATTCGCGACCTTTCTTTGGTTGACATTCCTATCATCAATCTCACAGACAATAGGTTGCTTAGAGCAAGTCAGCATGGGGAATCGTCCAAATCATCAACATTCTTTCAATGAACATTCGGGGTCTTGGAGCGGACCCGAATTTTTTTAGATCTAAAAGAACTTTTCATGTCCTCTAAATCAAAGATCATACTCGACTATGCATGGGTGCCAGGATTCCATTTCATACTTTAGATGCATGTTCCCCACCTGGCACATGGCTGCAACGGGTGCTTTTGGACTCTCAGGTGGACTTGCGGTTTTGTGGGATCCGAATTGGATTTCGGCTATGGCTTTCAAGTGTTTTGCTAGCATTCTCCTTCTCACCTATATTAGGGGCTCTCCTGGGCCGTTTCACATATTAAATGTCTATGTCCTGTATAAAGAATGCCTTCCTTTTTGGGAACGCTTTGTATCCTCTGAGTTCCTGGACATCTATTCTCTGTTGATTGGGGGGGGGGGGGACATTTAAATTGCACTTTGAGCAATGACGAGATTTGGGGTAGAGGTAGGAAAAATGATCAGGTGGGAGGTATGATCTGTTGATAGGGGGGGGGATTTAAATTGCACTTTGAGCAATGACGAGATTTGGGGTAGAGGCAGGAAAAATGATCAGGTGGGAGGTATGATCAAATACGCTTGATGAGCTCCAAAAATGGATAATTATATGGGCTCATTCAACCTCCTAATTCGACTTAATCCACCATTATCATTAGTTTATTGCATGTTTTTGATTATATTTATGCTAATAGAGTGAATTGGGTTAGTCATTATGCCAACAAGTCTAATGGGTGCTTTGTGCAGATTTTTAGTCAATTTTGAGACAAAATCAAAGGTTTTAATGAGCACTTGGCAGACAAATTCGTAGGAGAACAAGGGAGAGGATTTGTAGGAAGGTGTCCCCTTCATTTATGGGCCCTTACCTCGAATTCTGCACCATCAACTCAAAGTTCGAGGGCCACCAAATCGATTATCACAAGGGCAGTCGAGCAAGGGCTAGTAAAGTCGTTGTTAACTACAAGTTTTGGCAGCCGAGTTCCTAAAGTTTAGGAGGGCTGTTGGGGTCCTCAATTTGTATAAATAAGAGGGCTTAGGGCCTCATTTCAGTTAGTCACTTTGTAGGCAGAAGTTAGCTAGTTTGTAGTTCGATTTTTAGTCATTCTTTTAGTCATTTTTTAGGCAGTAGGTTAGCTCTGCATTTCAACACATTTTCAAGTTTTCCTTGTGGACAGTTTTTGGAATGTAACTATTCTTTTGATCAATAAAGATGAATCCAGCTTTGCACCAGCTCTAAATCTCTCTTAGGAGGCTGTAGCTCTTGGGGTTGGGCCCATCTCAAGTGCCCAGTACCTCCTTTGTTTATCTTTATGTGTTTTTGCTGCATTCTTAGAATAAAATCTGCTATTTAGATTTAAATCTTGCTTTGTTATTTAGATTGCTTTTGATGATTAAAAAGGATTTTTATGTTCAGATTGAGTTGATAGGTTATTAACAGGGAAGAGCTTCAGAAAAAGGCCATCAAGCACCTCTGATTTCACCTCTCCCTCAGTGGGATCAGGAGCTGGGATCAAGGTGACCTTGCTGCCAACAAAAACACAGTCTTTGCTTCGCCATGCAAGTATTAGTGTTCGATTTTTATTTGTAGAAGTTGGTTACATGTTCAAAGTCTTGATTGCTTCGCTGCATAGTTGGTATACATGGTTTCAATGCAAATAAACTTCTATTCCATTTCTTTGCTGTTATCTAGGTCAGATTAGGTCAAAATAATTAGCGTTTTGATTCTCCAAGTCTTCATTTGTCTAATTCGAAAGATAACGTGCAGAGCGCCTATAATACCTCTCCATCCACCTGTACTCCATCAATCCCATCTGCTCCATCCCCTAACTTAGATTCTTGCCTCTCATTTGGTACGTTTTCACACTCTGCCCTAGTTCCTATACTCTCACACAACATTGCTTCTCTTATCTTTGAACCAACCCAATCGCCTTAGCCACTCTTCAACCTCATTCACCAAGCCCTGGACATCTTCACACCCCTATCTCACCTCCATACCCACTCCTTCATCTTTCTTCTTCGATCCATCCTCCAAAATCCCATTTCTGAACATCCTGTAGAAAAGTTACAGACATCCTGTAGAAATTCAAGAACATTATGTAGAACTCCTGCAGACTTCTTGTAGAAGCTCACGAATGAGGTTTCTTGATAGCCAAACTCTGTGAAACTCTTTGGAAGGATGTTAGGGACCCCTTAGGCCCTCTCCGAACCTTCCTAACCGCCTCCAAGCATTCCCTCTCGCCAATCCACCTCTGCACAGACAAAAACAGTTAAAACGCATGCATGATAATTCTGACAACTTATTCAAATATACAAAAAGATGTTTCTTTCAGATGTTACTGTAGAAGTAGCTTAGAAACATGCATTTTACCTTCCTAGAAGTCAATGGCATCTCTTTCAGTAGCTTGAATCCCCTTTCTTGCATCAGTAGGGCTAGCCGGTAAAACTAGGGTTTGCATTTCCTTTCCGCTTTCAGTTTCTTTCTGCACGTAGATTAGCCTCCTTTGAGTTAGCTTTCATCCATCAGTTAAAAAGCTTATTCTAAGAGCTCATAGAAGTTGGCTTAAGCTCCTAGCGGACTTGTGCCAGCTGACCAAGTGACCGCTGTGGCAAGAGCTAGTACTTGTGCATCCAACATCGTCGCTTCCAAGTTTGTTACGAACTACCGGGTTGATAAAATTAAAGAAGGGAGTCCTAGGAGTTGTAGCATTATTGCTGCAATACTGGGGCCCACCAACGCTATATTGCAAACAATTTTGTCGATGTTTATCCATCCAGGATGGGGCCAACCTGGGATAATGGGAGATGGAATGATGCTTACCTTGCAAAGAGACTTGATTGTTTCCTCATACATGACAGCTTGACTGATTGTCTGGGGAAACCCTCTGTCAAGATTATTTCGAGCTACATCTCTGACCATAGACCTATCTCCATCCAATGGAACCTGGTAGGTCACAGGAATGGTTATCCATTCAAATTCAATAGAGTCTTGCTGGAGGATGAGCCGTTCAATAATCTCATTCGGAAAAATTGGAAACCTTCTTTCCCTGATGATCGGACTTGGCATTCCAAAAAATTCTTGGATCGCTTGTCAGCCCTTAGGTTATGTGTTAAAATATGGCAGCGGGATAAGGTGAATTCTAATAGGGAAGCTCTAAAGAAGATGAATGAAGAACTTGAAAGATTATCTGTGTGTCTTATTTCAAATAATGTGTCTTTGGACACGAGGGCTCATATTGGTGAACTTGAGAGAAAAAGAAAAACCTTCTTGCAATTGAAGAGGCTACATGGAGATTGAAGAGCAGAGCCACATGGCTTAAAGAGGGTGATCGAAATACTAATTTTTTTTTATAAGTATGCTAATAGAAGTCGGGTACTTAATTCAATCTGGGAGATAAAAAATGAGATGGGGATCTCGGTGGAGTCACAGGAAGACATTACCAAGGAGGCTGTAAATTATTTTCAAAAAGCATACAGCAGGAATGGGGGTAGTGATTTAAATGACATTTTATGGGGCACTGAACCCTACACTACAATGTTTGATGAGGAGCACAACGATCTTCTTTATGCAAAGGTCTCTGAGGGGGAATTTTTATCAATCATGAAATCCTTTCAAAAGGACAAAAAGTCGGGTTCCGGATGGTTGGACTATTGATTTTTTCATTCACTTTTATGATCTATTGAAGTCCAACCTTTTGAATATAGTGGAGGAGTCTAGGATTAAAGGCTCAATAAACCACTCTATATCCTCCACTTATATCGCTTTAATTCCAAAAAAGAAGATCTCTCTCTCCTTTATGGACTACAAGCCCATGTCTCTTTGTAATACCCTTTATAAGATTATCTCAAAACTCATTGCTGGAAGGATGAGAAATATCTTATCTTCACATATGACCCTTGAACAACATGGCTTCCTTAAGGGCAAGAACATTCTTTAGGCTGTCGCTATTACACAGGAATGCCTTCACTCCATGCACACAAGAAAAGCTAAAGCTGCTTTATTGAAATTAGATCTCAAGAAAGCATATGACTGTGTTGATTGGGGTTTCCTTAATTGTCTTCTCTCCAAAATTGGCCTAAATGTCAATTGCTCAAATTGGATTATGGCTTGTGTTGTTGATGTTAACTATGTAGTTCTTGTAAACGGTATCCCATCTATTTTCTTTGTTGCCACCAGGGGTTTGCGACAGGGTTGTTCTCTGTCCCCTCTCCTATTTATTTTGGTCATGGATTCATTAAGCCTCCACATTAAAAGGGCAGTTAGAGAAAAAATATGTCGTTCTTCGGAATTCAGCTAGAATATTTCATTTTCTCACAGTTTGTTTGTTGATGACATCCTGCTCTCAGCAATGTTATGTCGTGCCTCCTGGACCTGTTTGCATGACATTTTGGGAAAATTCCAAAAAGCTACAGGGCTATGTATAAATGACGGCAAGTTGTCTTTTCATCTGGAGGATGTAAATGCGGATGTTATTGACCATATGATCAATCTCTTCAATATAAAAGCCAATCCCCTCAATGAGGGCCTAAAATATTTGGGTTTTCACTTAAAGCCTGTGGTATACTCATTTGCTGATTGGATGTGGATCCATGACCCATTTTTTATGAGAATCGCTGGTTGGGAATTTAAATGTCTTTCTTTGGCCGGGAGAGTGATCTTACTCAAGTAGTTCTGGTTCAATTAATGGTTATTGGGGTCATCTTTTTTACATTCCTGAAAATATTATTCTCAAACTAAACAAATTAACTGCAAATTTCATTTGGGGGGAACAAAGAGAAAAGAAAATTCCACCTTACTAAACTCTCCAAATTGACTCGTCCAAAAAAATTGCGGGGTTGGGGTATCATGGACATTAATATGTTTCGCATAGCACTACTCTATAAATCTTTATGGAATGGAGTCATGGGCGATAGTCTTTGGAGCAAAACTATCAAGGCAAAATATATGAACAACAGAGACTTCTCATTCTGGTATAGAAAAGGAACAATTGGATCTCCACAGGGATTTGCAATTTGGAGAGGTTTCCGAAAAGTAGATCATTTTTTTCTTAAAAATTTCGTATGGAGTTTTCTATTGGGGAAAAATATCATTATAGGACTTGATCCCATAGCGGGTGGAGACAAGGAAACATCCTTTTCTCCACAGTTACTTTGGGCCTTTCAGCAAAAAGGAATTTTCTTTTGGGACCAAGTCATTGATAGATGGGAGGGATCTCTTCCTATATGGAAATCGGCCACGATGATGGACCTTAATGTTGACCTGGCTCTCCAATGGAATCTGATCACTTGGTCTATGAGAAACAGAGGTATTTATAGATTTGAAGCGGAGGATTAACTGATCTGGAAGGGATACAAGGGGAGGTCGACTGTATTTGTCAAAGATATCTATCTCTAGCTGCAACAAGAGTGTTCCAATCAGCAGGATATCATTTTCCCAAACATATTCTGGAAATTGGGTTGCACCAACAAGATAATTATCTTTGCTTGGCTTGTTTTCCACAATAAGAATCTAATGTGGGAAAACCTTCAAAAAGGGTGTTATCTCAAAATCAAACCCTGGAAGGCTGCTGACCAGGAAGACTTCAAGTAACTGTTTCAGACCAATCTTTTAGCTAAGGCTTAGCCTCCTTAGCCTGAGAGGGCTATCTCAGAAGGTTTAAGATTTGTGATTGTGATTGAGATGGCTAACTCTTTTATGAAACAAATAGTAATGAGGCTGGTAAAATCTAAATTAACAAGCATCCATTGGGCTCATGGAGTCATATGTCATTTAGCATTAACAGCGAATTGGCTTTGCAATGAAATCAAGGCATTCAGACTTCAATATACATAAAGGACATCAAACACAAAAGGGATAGTATATGAGTACATGAAGGAAATTAGAACACAACATGTGATTACCAAAGGACAGAGTCTTTACATAAGCTTCAGAACAGGCTTTTTTACATAAACTTCCAACCATTATTACATTTTCCATTATTCTATATATAGAGTTCCTCCTTAAACATTAAGGGAACTCGGAAACTACTTCTAATGACACATGTTTAACTTTTAACCATCTATTTAATGTAACAAACTTCAACTAGACTTTATAGAGGTCTAAATCAGGTAGGATTCTAACACCATGTTATGCTAATCATAGCCTTGGTCTACAATCATCTTCGTTCTTTGACATCTGGTATACATTCCCCTTTCAAAATTCCCGCTCATATGCAAAACCGGCTAATTGAAATTAGACTGTGTTGCTTCAGCAGTTTCGTAGCGCGACCTTCAGCAGTTTCGTAGCGCGACCTTCAGCAGTTTCGTAGCACGCTACGAAACTGCTGAGTTGTTTCAAAAATCACAGTTTCATCCCAAAACTTTGCTATTTGAGCACTTTGTTGTTAAAATATTCTTTCAACTGATTCAAGACCTTCCAAAACTGAATGGGAATGTTTGAAAAGATTATACCAAGCAGAACTACCAAAACTTTGAAACATATCCTTACTTGAAGTGAGATTTCTTTATGGAGATCCTTTTCGCTGGTTCAATTGTATCTTTAAGTCTTCAACCTGTTTCTTCATTACTTTGATCCCAAACCTAAGGTTTGTATTGACTTTTCTAATAAACTGAGCTTCCTTTATTGCAGGAGTAGTCCAGCTACGGAATTGAACACTAAAATCAACCACTTCAGGAATTTGAAAAGTTTGGTCCTCCCACCGAGCTTGCATCTGGTTGAAATAAGCCTCCTTAACTGCAAATTTCCTGGCAGCCTTCTTTAGTCTTGCAATTTCAAGGTTGGCCAATCCTAATTTCTTTTTCAAGTCTTTCACATTACCTTCTTCTTGAGTGGCAACTATTTTGCCTTGATCCTTTCATTTATGAGGCCGTGTTTCCTCCCCTGTTTCATCTACCCTTGGCGGTACCTCCTGTACTTGTTTGAATTTCCTTGTTATGGGTCTCTTGGGCTTGAAAACAAATTGTTCAACTTGCTCATCAAATTTGAGTTTCTTCGAGGCTTTAACTTTCTTGGCTTTCTCTTTATCTGACTCGATCAAATCAGCTTGCACTAGTGGGGCTCTTCAATGTCAATGGATTGCAATAAGTCATTTAAATGTCCCTTTGAAACATGAATTTCTTCAATAGACACTGACTTACCCTTTTCTTTTGCCACCTGACTCCTAGTTCTTCTTCTTTGAACTCCTCTACATGTGCTTGATTCATGTGCAGTTTCTTTGACCTGAGTTTTTTCTTTAATTGACTACTGGGGTGTATCCTGAATAGTCAGTGGCTTGGTAGACTCTCCAACTTGTTTCCTTGCTTTTAAGTTTGAAACCCTCTTGGCTCTTGTTTCTGTTTGAGGACTGGTTGTTGTTGAAGGTTCTTTTGCCGCTAGAGGGCTAAGACCGGTTGTGCTCTTGAAACTGGACATGAATATGAATGTATCCCAATCTCTGCCTACCCTCTGGAGTTCATGCAAAACCATTAACTTAACCAAGCCATGGTGGAATAGTGAAGTCTCACAAGCTTCCCTTCTCAGTTGTATCTTATCACACATTTTACTTAAGCTGCGGAACAAGTAAAAAGGTAGATCAATAGATGTTTTCCCTGTGAAATGCAACATCAATTTAAAATGGTATGAATACACTTTGTTATATCTCCCTTCACAAGTCAGATACTTCTGTATACAAGTAATCAATTGAGCATATGATTCTTTAACATAACTTCTAGGAACAGATTTGCTCAAATTTGAGTTAATGAACTCCTGTTTTAGAAATTCTTTGCATGGATTCATGTCAAATTTGAAATTCTTGAACAAATTTTCTTGCCCTCTTGGTATTTTTGTGACTGTGGATATCATGTCTAGTGAGACCTGCAATTCCAACATGCCAACCTTTGAGTTTAGCCCTGTGAAATTCAGTGCAAATTCCTTAGTCACTTGTGCATGTCCTCCCTGGAGCTTCTTGCAAAAATTCCAACATCCAGCTCGTTTAAATGCCTGTTCGACCTCTCTGTTCTTCAATGTTATATCCAATACTTCAGGCTCGTTTCTCAGACATTTGCCTGATCTATGGTCTTTCCTTTCTGCTGATCCCTCCATGAAGATTCAGTGACCTGTAGGCTGGAAATGCTAGCGATGCTCAAACTCCAACTCTGCCTCGCTTGATAGCTGCCTTGCTTGATGACGATGTTTTTAAATTGAAATCTAGTAGATTTGTTTCTCAGTCAAAGCTTAAAATCATCATTAAAACCGAGCATACTTGGCCTTTCTTGGAACTTGTATTTCGTGTGTACCAATGTACCTAGTGATTGCAATGATGGAGATAAGTAGTTGGAAATGATGTATGGAGTGCATAAACTGACAATGAATGACGTAGCTATAGGTTATCTTGACAGATTTGACAGTTGGGAAAGATTCGCTGGGAAATGCACGAATATCCGATTTCGCAGCGCGGTCAGTGTAAATTTTGAATAATGCGCTGCGAAATCACCTAAAACCTATCGCGTTGCGAAAACACCTAAAGGACTTTTGCGCTGCGTAATCACCTAATGAACCTTTGCGCTGCGAAACTGCTAAAAGGATTAATGCGCTGCGAAAATACTTCAGAATGGTTACATGCACTACACAATCACCTAAAAAAGGTTGTGTGGTACATAATGATTTTTAAATCAAACTGACACATGGCTATGAGATTGGTGATGGATGAGGGTGACCAGTGATAGACAAGAATGCATGCTTGACTTGAGACCTCCTAGGACTTAGACTCGAAGGAAAAACGAAAACAAACTTAGACAAACACTGACCTTTATCATCAAGCTAGTATGAGAAATTTTGGCATTAGAATTCTTAAGTGATAACAAAGGGAATTGGAGCGGGCCTGCTATATGTCCTATTTGTAAATCGAATGAAGAATCCAACTCTCACATTTTCGTATGTTGTCCACATTGTATGGGGATCTGGAAGTGCCTTGCTGACCATTTTGGTTTCAATAGGATTACTTTTCTCTCTCTTAAGAATCCCTTTTCTCTCTCTTAAGGAATCCTTTGATTGGTGGTGCAATATGAACTCAGAATGTTGGCCTATTCTGCTGCTTACCTTATGGGCTATATGGAAATGGAGGAACTGCGCCCTCTTCCAAAACAGCAAGGAAAATTATCTTTCTGTTTTTGAATACATTCTCTCTTTGTTCTCTGCCTGCAAATCTCCCATTATTCATCAAAGAGTTCGAAAGCCGCAGGCATGCAATATGGATCCCACAAATATTCCATGTGCATACTTTGATGGGGCCGCACAAAATGGATGTTGTGCATGTGGGGTCTTTATTATTCCATGGGAGAACCAACATATCGAATTTTTTTGGCATGGAGGCAAAGGGACAAACAACAAAGCAGAGGCAATGGCGTTGGCAAGACTCTTAAAATTTTGTGACTACCTAAACATCAGGGGATTGCATATTTTCAGTGACTCCAAGGTCATTATTGATCATGTAAAGTCCGTTCATTCCAGAAAAAATCATAATCTTTTGGGATGGCTTAGCAAGATTGTCTCTATCTGGAAATCACGAAAGGACTATTCTATTTACCATATAGATGGAGGAAAAAAGAAAGTTGTTGATGCTCTCTCAAAAGAAGGCCTTTCTTCCCCAAGCGAATTCTGGAAGATGTGCATATCTACAGGAGATGTTCGGCACCATATTCAGGAATTCATTCTGATGGGTACTTGATCTATTTATCAACTTGCTTTATCTCTGGTATGTATGTATCAAATTATTTGATCATTTGATTTTTTTATGTAGATGATTTGTATAATTATGTAGTTAGAAGTCAAAAAATTATTTGATATAGAAAAATGTCTAACTATATTTAAACAAATTATAATTACAGTTATATAGTTTTTATAATCCTACTCTAATTTAACGATATTTAAACAAATGTATTTTGTGAGCAATAGATTTACCTATTTGATTTTTTGATTTTTTTTATAGAGATGATTTTGTATAATTATGTAATTAGAAGTCAAAAAAATTCTCTGATGTAGAGAAATGTCTAACTATATTTAAATAAATTATAATTACAACTATATCATCTTGAAAATCTTTTATTTTAATTGAACTATATTTAAACAAACGGCCATTCGGTACGGGCTACTATATAACTTGTTATACTTGAAACAAATAGCAAAATAATTACATATCTCCTTGGATCTGTATATCGTAATGTAATATTTGAAAGGTCCATAGATTCATATTCCTTTTCTGGACGCCACCCACCTTCAATGTGAAGATTTACACTTTCTAGAACAACGGAAATTTTCGCATGGTGCGGACCACACATCATTTGTTAGGGTTGATTCCAGGGAACAAAATATGACTCACCAAAAAGCATCGAAGTATGGGCACGAAAAGATTCCACCAGCAGTTTGGAATGGAAACAGAAACGGAATGAGGAAAGAGAAACCTAAAAAACCAGTAGCCAAGGCATATGTACATCGAATTCACAATCCGTATGCCTCTGTTAAAGCATTTTTAGAGATTTACTATATATATATATATATATGACAACAACATGTCCAACTGTAAAACTCTATCTTTTGACAATGATCAAACAACCTAATTACAACGGATACTCTTGGCTAAGCATTGTCCTCCGCAGAACTGCCCATGGTAGACTATCCAATTATAGAAACTTCATATTTTGACTATGATAAGAAAAGTTAATGACGACGTTTTGCTATTACGAAGGCATTCTCTTGCAAAAAAATGGTAGGGTTGGAAATTTCGGGAGAAGTGAAGATTGAAAAGCTTTTCTTTTATTGCTAAAAACATGTACAGATGGTTTATCTTATATCTATATGTAATCGGAAAGAGAAGGGAAAAACAAATAGAGAGAATAAATAAAAAATAGATCGAAGGAAAAGCTAAAAAAAACCATCGTGCCAGATCCCTATATAAATAATTTGGATACCCTTTTCATCCTATACTATGATTTATGTGAAGCTGTTCTGTTTTAATCATTAAACTTGGAGGACGTTTTCAGGCGAATGAAGGCTATATGTCCAAGATGTGAATCGTGGGAACACTCCAAATTCAGATTTCTGAACAACAAGAGACGCTTGAAATGGTTACAGCCAAGATTTATTTGTAGGAGGTGCGATAAATACTTCACTCTAGGAGGAAAATTGTACAACACTTCTTTACGCTCGCCTTCAAAGGCCAGAATATTGCATAAATGGCATTCCCGGGCAAGGTCGTTGTTGCTTCTCCTTCTCTCATGAGTTCATGTGGTATATGGAGATGGTTACACATTCAATAGACTGCATTTAGAGACTTATTCAAATAGTTGTAATTGCATGCAAAGGACAGTTATGGCAGGGGATTGCAGACATTTGAGAGAGGGAATGGGGAAGCATGCCGTGGGATGCAACATGCATCAATGTTGCAATCACATGGGAGAGATTTTGTGGGTATTTCGGAAGAAATATATGTCATCATTGTTTGGAGAATCCATGCAGTATTATTAATGCAGGGAGCTGCAATGGAAGCATGGGAATGTGGTGGCCACATGATGATGGATCATCCCAGATTTATGGCACAACTTGTTATTCAGAAGCTGATGTCATTCTTTTGACATTTCTGCAAAATTTTCAAGATGTGATGGTGGGAAATCAAAGAATTAACAACTGTCCCAATACTATTCCACCATTCAATAATATTGGGCTGAGTGAGCCGTTTGAGTTATATCCCAACAAAGAAATCAAGAAGCACAGGGAGAAGGAAAGAGTAGTGCAAATGGAAGAGAGAGTACAATTTTTGGTTCATAATTAGAAGATAATTTAGATGTATGCCTGGGATTAGAACGATATGATTTTGACTGGTGGGAGGCACCAATTTATTTTAGATACGTGGGATATTTTCAAGGAGATTGCACCGTGAATGACATTGCTAATCTGTGGATGTTTTGATAAAAGAATTCAGTATGCATCTTAGTTCTAAGACATTCAACGCTATTTAAAGAAATTTCTTTCATCGATTCCATGTATGACAAAGAAAATGGCTGTATAGATTTATATGAAATATGTACAATCATGTGAAGTGGGCCTTCCAATGTAACCAATCCAGTAGATGGCTACTTACTGAAATCCTGCTCTCACTTTTCCCGAGCAGATAGAAAAGATGAACATGTGTTGTTGGGAAAAGTATCCAACACGGAATGCCCCTATCCCACTCTAAGGAGTGATAGTGCCTTAGCAACAAACAAGACAAAACTATCTGAGTATTATTCTTTACGAAATGTAAATAGAGGAGAAGGATGTAACTAACCGATATCTTTCGCTAGTTTGTCGATCCGATCTCACTCTCTTCTGTTTTCTTCCCGCTGCTTGTTCCTTCACTGGCCCAGCTACACCAAGTTCCTGCAAGATCACAAGAGAGGGAAACTACAAAAGCATAGATTTACATTCATAACTAGTTTAGGATTAGAATAAACTAAATATGCAAATACAACAAAACATCATGGATATACATGCATATAGGAGAAACTCGAATGGTTTTATTGATGAAGTAATAAAGTTCAGGAAGAGATACAACCAAATGAGGCCCAATCCAGCATCACCTTCCCAGCAAAAGGAATCCTTCTTCACCTCCTTCAAAGAAAATCACTCAATAGTTCTAATCTCAAACCAACAACAATTCTCTGCAAAATACCAACTTCCAGCCTCTAGATCTCATGGAGGAGAGATCCATATATAGATGTTTGGAGAGAGGATGAGTCAGCTTGAGATCTGACTAGTGTCCTCTCCCTCTGTCAGTTCTTGATTCCACTTGGAGGTTCTTGCTTCCACTTGGAGATTTGGAACCTCTTACTCATCATAGTCGAATTCCCTGAGGCAAGTGTCATTTTGGAAGCTTCCTGGGTTTTGACACCTTGAGAAATGAGCTTGCCACATGTCCACTCTCGCTCAGCGCAGGTAGCCAGTGTTGGCTTTGACATTCAGCGCAGGTAGCCAGTGTTGGCTTTGACATTCAGCGCAGACAGCAAGTGGAGCCATTGACATGATCCTGAATTGACTTGTTTTTGAGCAGTTTCTGGTGGAGAACTTCTGTGAATTGCTGTGGTTTTTTAGCCTTGTTCCTCTAGGGGTAGGAACAACATGTTTAGGGACTTTGGATCCCTTAGATTATGGACATTTCATGCTCAATGCTGTAAGGCACAAAAATGTCTATAACAACATGTAGGCAACTCACAATAACCATTGAAATCAAGGCTTATGCTAACGAACTAGGCAACATTCATCTTCTCTAATGCTTGCAAAAGAATGCCGAAGGGATCTTGATAATCCTAAAGCACAATCTTGTCTTGAGATCCAGCAACAAAAATACAAGCACCCCCTTTATTTTGATCTGAAAGAACAATTGGTTGCCGAGTGATAGGAAGGCATAGAGCAGTGTAAGCTTCTGCTATCTGATTGTTAGCTGTAAATTCCTCGACCATGAGAAATTATGACTTGAATTCTGGCATACTGTGTCTCTTAGGCTCACACTCCTCAATTTCATAGTCTAATCCATTCCTATACAAAAAACATTCTTCAAGATTATCAAACATGACAGCCCTATCATCTTCATGAAGGAAAACAATATCTTTTCGTTGATCTATAAATCTAATTTGAGAACTGTCATCATTTTCTCAAGTCAAAGATGTTTCACCAACACTTTCTTGACCATGTGCACACTGCAGACTTGCATTAGTTTGGGCTATACCCTGACCTTTCAGGAGTTGATTTATCTCATCTTCAGATAGAGGAGACAATGCTTTCTGCTTTGTTTTTCTCAAGCAGCTATTGTCTTCTTGAAATAACATTTCAAAACATGAAAGACCTGAAAGACAGTCCTCAATTCCCTGGTCTTCTGAAATTTGAAAACATTGTTGATCATCTTCATATGACATGGCAATCAAATTGTCATCGCACTCATCAGTCATACAAGGGAAAAGTTCAGATAGTTCTTGAAACTCAAAATTAACACTTTTATCATTTACCACTGAGTTATCCAAAGAATATTTTTGACTTGCATGAAGAAAGATCTCATCTTGTTTTTCATGAAATGACTGGATTACCTCATCATGAAGGCTTTGTTCTAATGAAATGAGAACACTTGGGTCAATAAATTTGTCTTCTTGATTCCAGATGATCTCAACAGCAGAGCTCTCCTTCATGGTATTCAGAACAAGGTTGTCTTCATCATCACGATCTGAATCTAAATCTAAATTGGCCAACTTGACTTTATCACATTCTGAAATTGAAACTTGACTTTCCTGCATACTGTCTTTTTCTATGGCAGATTTGAAATAAGACCTTCTCTTTCATCATTTTCCATTGTACTAAGATCTTGATCCTACTGCAAATTTTCCTGAGTATCTTGATAAGTGTCCTCTAACCTCTCTTTACGTCGCTGAAATGGATTTTCATATAGGGCTTCCATGATCTCATCGTCCATGAAGTCATCATCTTCATAAACTCTCTCAAGATTTGCAATAAAACTATAAACATGTTTGCAACAGTTCTGAACTAAATTTAATGATGGATAAGATTCTTTATACCTTTCAAAGAACATGGCATGAACATCCTTTAATCAGTAAATACAAGCAAGCAACAAACTTTCATACCAAGATCGGGCTTCACCTTCCAGAGTGGACATGAATATCTTCATCAAGAAATCTTCAGGAAAATCAACTTTCAACTTGCGAATATGTATGTGAAATCTAACTAGATGTAAAGCAACATCATTCCTATCATCATCTTTAAATGTAGGCAAATTCTTTTGCCAATCTACCTTGGGAATTTTATTTGGAAACCTTGGAATGTGATCTCGGCTCATGGGAACATACCTTCGAGCAAACAAATCCATTTTGATAACAATGAATTGACCAAGAAATTCTTTAGGCTACTGGTTCTTGACGAGTGGAGTTGCCATAAAAATTATGAACCTTGGGATTCTTAGACACTGGAGTCGCCAAGTGAATGATTTCAGCTGGCCTGTGTTTGACTTCTGTCCACCATAAACAATCAGATCTAACTTGATACATTTTGTTGAGGAAAATAACACTACATTCCCCAATATGGTCGCCACTATGTTATTGCCTAAATCTACCTCAGGCTAAGAAAGGCAGGTCTAGGGTAAGCTCAAACCACGCTTAACCCGGTAGATAGCCCTACCAGGTCAAGAGAGGGCTCTCTCCTTGTCAATTTCAATGAAAATTTATTAATGAAGGCTTGAGATGACTGATATAAAAACTAATTTTAGGCTAGCTATGCTTGCTCAGAGGAATTTGTTTGAATTTAATGGTTGGTTGCTGGATCAGATTGGGCAGACAGCTTTGGGTCTGGGAAATCAACACAGATTTGCAGAGGTTTCTGTGGGTCAAGTAGGCAAGTGTTTTAGCACTTTGAAATGAGTGTAATGGTGAGTCTAAAGAATGGTGAGGAGCTAGAAAGGGCATACAAATTTCATGAGTCCTGTTCAAACAGTAGAAAACATGTAAAACTAAACAAACCCCAAGGCAGAGCACTGAAACGTCAATGGATTCTACTTTTTACACTTGATTCATTTAGTTATTGTAGAATAAGAGATATGATAGCACACATAAACATAAGATCAACTGGATAACTGAGAAGGAAACTATTCTAATTCACATTACCACAAGAATACCACAAAATGTTGCAAAACCCTGGTTTATTTCTTTTCCAAATTGCAAAAATGATGTACAATGGTGTTCAATGCATCCACAAGAGTCCAACCTTGACAAATGACTAAGAAAGTACAAGATAT
This sequence comes from Pinus tabuliformis, assembly GCA_031772625.1. Classification (NCBI taxonomy): domain Eukaryota; kingdom Viridiplantae; phylum Streptophyta; class Pinopsida; order Pinales; family Pinaceae; genus Pinus; species Pinus tabuliformis. Next base: position 839,780,231 of record CM062807.1, read on the forward strand.
AGGCATCAAACCCCACCCATGCTAGCCATTAGGGGTAGAATCCATGAGTTAAGGAGTTGTTTCAACAATATTGAAACTAAGAACTGAAAAATAGGCAGTGGAACAACTTCCCTCTAAAACTATGGAAACTGATTCATTCAGTTCAAAACCACCTAAAACTGATGTAGTTACCTCCTTAAGTTAATTTTCATCATTTTTTCATCACAGTGCATGAATTTACATCATATTACATCATGAATTTGACCATGAGAGAGAAAAATTCAAACTGGTAGAAAACTAGGCGAAAATTTGAGTTTTTGAGCAAAATTGTCAAAATTTTCCCTGATGCGCAATGCCTTTTCCAAGCTGATTTTGAAGGCCTTCCCCTTCACCAAATTTGCTCCAAGATGGCTTGTTGGAAAGGTCTTTTTGTCTACTTTCTAGGACAAGTGGAGTTTTTGGATTTGGTGTCCAATTGCCCCTCAAAAATCACTTCTCCCAAGACTTCCAAGACTGCTTCTTGTGGGTCCAAAAAGTGGCACAGAGGGCATTTTTGAGGTGTTTTTTGTCCTATAGGTGACCAAACCGCAAGATATAGGCATCAAACCCCACCCATGCTAGCCATTAGGGGTCGAATCCATGAGTTAAGGAGCTGTTTCAACAAGATTTAAACTAAGAATTGAAAAATAGGCAGTGGAATAACTTCCCTCTAAAACTATGGAAACTGATTCATTCAGTTCAAAACCACCTAAAACTGATGTATTTACCTCCTTAAGTCAAATTTCATCACAGTGCATGAATTTACATCATATTACATCATGAATTTGACCATGAGAGAGAAAAATTCAAACTGGTAGAAAACTAGGCGAAAATTTGAGTTTTTGAGCAAAATTGGCAAAATTTTCCCTGATGCACAATGCTTTTTCCAAGCTGATTTTGAAGGTCTTCCCCTTCACCAAATTTGCTCCAAGATGGCTTGTTGGAAAGGTATGTCTATCTACTTTCTAGGACAAGTGGAATTTTTGGACCTGGTGTCCAATTGCCCCTCAAAAATCACTTCTCCCAAGACTTCCAAGACTGCTTCTTGTGGGTCCAAAAAGTGGCACAGAGGGCATTTTTGAGGTTTTTTTTGTCCTATAGGTGACCAAAATCTCCTCCCAAATTCATGAAATTTTTGGGTTTTCATATTTTTTCGTGAGGAATCGAAAAATTTAAGCCATTCCTCAAAATTCTCAACCAGCTCAATGCGCAGCGCCACTGCATCAGAGGAAAATTTCTATGTTTTGCAATTAAAATTTAGGAAATGACAAAAAGTTCTCCAAAATGCGCTTCAAAATTGGCAAGAGGCAAGCTTATCAACTGCTTTGCTGAGCCAAGGAAGCTTTAGCCAAGATTCTAAGTTTATCTTGCTTCTTTTTGGCCTTTAAGGCTCTGCCTAGCTTGGCTTTTAGGTTTTTTATTCTTGTCTTGCAAATTTTGTTCAGGGCCAAATAGTGATAGGCCATGTGGCGCAACATGTTCTTTTCCTTATTAGCCTTATCAAGAAGCTTCTCAAGGTAGACATTCACTCTTTCCAACCATGATTCTCGGTCAGTCTCTATTTCTAGTTCTAGTGAAGTCAGCTTGATTTTCCTTCTTTTTGCCAATTGCTAGTTTTCCCTTATGGTTTGCAGCTCCATGATTGTTTGTTTGTCCTCCAATTGCTTGTTCTGTTGCTCAAGGTAATTATTGATCCATTTCGCCCTCCCAAGGTCAAGTGATAAGGCCTGGATCTCAACTTTTTTCTCCTTGATGATCACATCCTTGAGCCTTGAGCTTTGGGAGCCCAAATCAGTGCCCTCTTCCTCAATCAAAATGAAATCCCTGTCTTGGCCTTCAGAAGGCCCTTCATCATGCAATGGTTGCTTTCCTTTGTCCTGTACTTGCTCTGCTGAAGAAGGCGGCAAAGCCCCTTTCACCCCAGGTGAAGATAACATTTGCCTGTTCTCCGGTGAAGAGAACGAGACCCTTTCCACCCCTAATGGAGATAATACTCGTTTGGCAGCTGCAAAAAGTCTTCTTGCCCCCTTTTCATAAGTTATAAACACAGGAATGTGAGCCTCTTCAGTTCTGCTTTCATGCTCTCTTTGTTGCCTGGAAGGTCCAGCTTCCTCTTGAGGTTCTGTAAAAATTTGAGGCCCCTTGAAAATCTCATGGGCAATGAAGGTTTCCCATGGCACTACCAACTAAGTGAGCTGATGCACATCAACAATCTTGATGACAGCAAAATGATAAATGTTATTAAGTTGTCGTGGGTATGGTTTTCTCTTTGCAAGAACAGTCATCCTCTCTATATTTTTGCAAATGAACTATGGAATACTCATCATTCTAGTCCCAGTAAAATGCATAAGAAATCTGATATGATAGGCATAGAGTCTAGAGTAGCTTCCCTTACACGTGAAGTATTTATTGATGAGTTTCATTAATGGCACATATCGGTCCTCCAAAAATTTAAAAGGAAATAACCTGCCCAATTGACTATGATATTTGGCTTTAATGTAGGGTTCATAGTTTTGTTTGTTGATATTTTGTCTCTTGTTCCATCTTTGCCCCACATTTGGCATCCTAGTTGCTTATGCAATAATGGCTGGTGAAAGAGTGAAATTGATGCCAGCAAGTTGTACCATATTGTCCTCCATGTTGATGACAAATTGCCTAGCCAATTCATGATGATACTTAATCCTCTCGATTAGCTCACAAAACTCAAAGCAAGATTGGTATCTGAAACAAGTGGTGGCAAGAGAACAAGCAAGAAGTTCAGCGATGCTAATAGGCTCCTCTCTAATTATTTTCCCACCCTTGTGAGGTGTCATAGGTTGTACATTCCTTTCTCTTGAACTGTCACTTTGTGTTTCTTCCTCATAGCTTGAGTCAGTGTTTCTTGGCATAATGCTTCTCTTAGGAAAATGATGAGATGAAGGTCTGGTGAAAAATGGTGATGAATATGAAGAGATTTTACTCTTGGGAAATGAATTGGGGAATGGTTTTGGGAAGTTAGGGTTTAGTGAGGGATTTAGGGTTTGATGAGGGAAATAGTTGTTTTAGGTGAGTGGGATATGGGAAATGGGATAAATGGAGTGTATTAGGGTAATAAAAGAGTGAAAAGGGGTTTAATGATGTTTTTGTGAAGATGGGATGAAAATTGCACAATAAAATGACAAACAGTGAAGAGAAACTAGGGTTTCATGTTCCACATGCAAGGTTTATGAAAACACCAATGTGACTTCAAACTCAGCTTTAGGATGATGATTCCCTGTAGCATGCAAATATAGCAAATTTGAGGGTTATGGCACGATTTGGGGTGATTTAGAACAATCTAGACTGATGCGCAGCGCACTGGGCCCAATGTGTAGCGCCCTCCTGATGCACAACGCCAATTAAAAATTACACTGTAGTTTTGCCTCCGATGCGCAGCGCCTACCTGATGTGCAGCGCAATGCCTCCGATGCGCAACGCCAGGCCAAGTTACCTTGAAAAACAAGGTTTTTGTCTCCTAGGCTCCCAAATCGCGATTTTTGCTCTCTAAGAGTAAATTTGCACAATGAAATGATAAAGATGACTTCTTTCACTTTAAATATGAATGACTTCAAATTTTTACTCATCTCAAATCCACTTTTCTAATGTCAAAGTTACTTTTGGTTTTGAACTCTGTTTTTCCATTGAAATTGACTTTTCTTAATCATTTGATGAACTGATGCATTGATGTTTGTGTTTTTGCTTGCAGTGGCTGGAGTTAGCAAGGTGAGCTAGGGCAGCAGCTAAACTCCTAAACTTATTACATATAGAAAAAACTGAAGTTACATAAAAATTTTATACATAGGAATAAAAACTCTGTTTTACTTCAAAACAAAGTTTTGAGTAAAAATCATTTATTTATCATAACATCATTGAAATTTTAATTAATTTTGTGAATTTATTAGACCTTCACATGTGCTTGCTAACCTTTTATTGAGTTTTTCATGACCATGGTGACAAACCCTAGACCTAATGAGACCTAAAACCCTAAAAATGATTTTTGCAAATGGAATGAAACAAAAATGAAAGTAAATGACCTGAACATGTGAAAATAGGCCAATAGGTAAAGAGCATGAGGGAAATTTGCTAATGAACCACTACCATCAGTGGATCCTTGACCTAATGGAATGCAGTTGATCGGATGGGACACCTAAAATGCATGCAAAAAGATAATTCTGATCACTGATGGAGGGATGAAGATACTGACACCAACAAAACTGACATCAACAACTTGTTAAGATGGAGACACCCCATAATTCGTTCCACCTTTTTAAAGCCTATCCAAAATTTTCAAAGCATATTTGCCAAGCCTATGGAAACTATACAATGAATAATGCACCCACTCTTTATACCCCTCCCCTCTCTCAGATTGTGTCTATCCATAGAGTCCACGATCCATATTCTTGGCATTATATTAGAGGCGAGGTGGTCGATGTGCAACATGAATGCCATGTGAAGCCCTGTCTCGTATTGAATTTTCATGTGTTTGTAGCGTTGGAAGAATGATGTTGTAAGCAAAACCCTTATCTTGCATCAAAGAGTTTGATTCCTACAAGGTGGTGGATGATCGTGAAATTTAATGGTGAGGAGATTTTTGCAGTGTGTTGGAGCTTCACCCATGCGGTTAAATCTATGGACAACAACTGGTTGATTTGTAAATGGACTCCATGCAAGTTGAACCTGTTAGGGTGCTAACTGATTAACTCCTTGAATTGTGCGAGTAATTTCACCAGGGAAAGTTTCACCATGAATTTGGATTTACTCGGGGTAATTGTTTGGTTAAGTGCTCTATAGTTGGAAAGCAAAATATTTTCTAGTCCGCAAGGGGTAGTTTGAGTTGCTTAGGCAATTTAGGGGCATTACGGTTCCCTTTGCTAGGTTATGAGATCAAAGTCTCTCCCAATCTAGCTTTTTGCCCTAATATTGTTTGGGGAGGTGAAGAGTGGGTCATTTTGTGGTTGGAAATAGACCTCATTCCATTTACTTTAGGATGGGGTAGTGGATATGAAAACTACTTGTGCTTTCACGTGAGGTTCTATGGTCACTTTGACACTCTTCTTGATCTCTGGTACCATACAATGTTTAATATTGATATTTTCTATGTCCTCTATAGCCCCGTTTAGTATTTATTTTAGTGTATCATTCAGTTTTTTTCCTAGCGAAATTCCCCCTTGTCTCTTGGGAATTCTCCTCTTTGCTTGATGTCTACTATGTGCCCTATGCAATCGAGTTTTCCTTTCCAGTCTTGTACTTTATATTTTTTTAGTTCACTTGGCAGAGATCCTCTCTGTTATGAGAGCTTTCTCGTCTATGTTTCCCACATAATCATCACCCTGAGCAATTGGACTCTCGTCCTAACCCCCACCATGGGGGTTTCTTAGTTGTCCCTAATTGGCGCATTGGGATTTCTCCCATTCCCTAGGTCTTTTGTCTCTCTCTGTAACCTTTCCTTTGACCCCTAGCCCCTTCGGCATTGAGCTCACTTTGACCATTGGCTCCCTTCTCTTGGAATCTGCACTATGGTTCTTTGGAAACACTCCTCAGACATTGCAGGTGACAATAGCTCAGGGAACAAGCGCCCACAACAACTGAAGGATATACGCATTGAGAATTTGGATTTGCAATGGGAATTTTATCATAAACGCAATCATATTCCTCTTGGACAAACTCCAATCTCTCAAAACTAAGGTCAATCATTAGGATGACAAAATAAACGCTTTGCGTAGGTAATTAAGTGAGTTACTGTTGCAAATGGAAATAAGTGGAAATCAAAGTTCTACAAATAATTCACCTAGCAATCTACTGGTAGATCTAAATTGACCCCTTGCAGATGATTAATCTCACTTTGATTATTTTTGCAGATTATATGTGTGTTGGTCTTTTGGTGAATGTCAAGAATTTGCAATAGTAGCCTTTCACTCTGAAATTTTTGCACCTCTCTAGTTCTTCTTTGAAAAAACAGATGTATGGAAAAGCAATGTACTTATCTCTCAAGTATTTTGTTGCCACTAGTCACAAACTTCATAGGAAAACTACTTATTTATTTTAAAAAATATATAATAAATAAAAATTCAAGCTTTTTTAGTAATTAAATATATTTAATTATCCAAATGGATGGCGGGCTGCTCTGGCGATCGAACCTGCGCGTGACCTAGAACCCTGACATCGTTTCTGCGCCTCTGCGCCTGGCAGCGCTGCTGCTAGGCCCGCGCTCCTCATCTGCTGGCCTCCCCTCCTCCGCTCCTGGGTCTCCTGCCCTCCCCCAGCATCGGGGCCTCCCCTCGGTTGTCCTCTTGAGGTTTTCCTTGAGATCTGACTCTTCAATGGCAGCAATGGATTCCCCGCCTCAGGATCCAGAAGACTTTGAGAAAATGTTTGCCTCTCTCATTCCCGAGAGCGCAGCGGGAAAAATCCGTCCTACAGCCTCCAAGTTCATCAAGAAATTAGATGAAATTCCAGAAGTTTCTCTACCTCCTTCCCTCCCGAGGAGAGCAGCAATCTCCTTAGCAGAAAGAGGCCTGGTCGGCCAGTTCACGGGACTGTGGCCCTCCCCAAGATCAGTTCAGAGATGGGTCGAGAGAAACTGGAACGCGATGGTGCAAGGGAAAATAGCAATCAGGTTCTGTGGCAGAGGATTTTACACCTTTCTATTCGAATCAATGGAGGACAGGAATCTCATCTTCAGAAACGGCCCCTATTTCATGGACTCCCAGGGTCTCTACTTAAACAGATGGACTCCAGACTTTGACCCAGAAATGGATGTCCCCAACGCTGTTCCCGTCTGGGTTCGTCTGCCCCACTTGCTGCTTCATTGCTGGGGGGATGAGTCAGTAAAAGCCATAGGGAACGCAGTGGGCAAATACATTGATAGATCTGAACCGAAGGAGAACATGCATGCATGCGCGAGGATCTGTGTTGAAGTAGATCTGGGGAAAGGACTGCCGGAAGCAATCAAACTCAAAGTCGATCAGTGGACGCACATTCAGCAAGTGGACTACGAGCAGCTACCCTTCAAATGCAAGGTATGTCATGAATATGGGCATTTCGCTAATAGATGTAGCAAATCTAAAACAAATGTTCCTGAAGACAATGTTGAAACCCCTGAGGGAGTCTGGGAGCATGTCAAAAAGAAAAAATCAAACCCCCCTCCAGGCCCAAGCTCAAAGGCTCCCCCTGAAAACCCCTCCCTTCCTTCTCATCCCTCTGGCTCTGCCCCTTCCTTCCCCTCCTCCTCCAACCCCTTTGAAACCCTGTCCGCAGAGGACCCTCCATCCCCCCCCCCCCTTCCCCTCGAGCCGCCATCGTCACCCCCTCCCCCAGCCCCCTCCCCCAGTCCTCTCCTCCCCCAACAGTGGAAAGAATCTTAACTAGAAACAAATCAAAGGAAAACAACTTCTCCACAGATCCCCCCAGAAAAGTTGGAAGAAAGTCTAACAAAGAAATTAGAGATGAAAACGCCGCAAAAGAAATGGCCACCGGAATGCAGCAACCAATGGACACATTTCTAGATAAATCAAAAGGAAGCGGAGAAAAAATGAAAGAGAAAAGCGGGGCAAATACCAAACAAGGTAAATGATGATATTGGTCTCCTGGAATTGTAGGGGGATGGGCTCCTCCCTAAAAACAAATGCAGTCCGAGATCTCCTCAAATCTGAACATCCAGACCTCCTCCTACTACAGGAGACCAAAATCACGGAACAAGAATTCCAAAATCACATAAAAAGAAGCAAAAGCTATGCAGGCGTAGCAACAAGTGCAGATGGCGCCTCAGGAGGCATAGGAACACTATGGGACAAAAGCAAATGGGAACTCAAAGAGCAAAAGTCTTACAGCTGGTGGGTAAGAACAGACATGCAGAACAAAGCCTCAAAAGAGGAATACTCTATATACAACATATACGCCCCTAACCACTATAGGGACAAAGCTTCATGCTGGGAGTCAATAACATCAGACCTCATGACAGTACAGGGAAGGAACATTTTCCTTGGAGGTGACTTAAACCTTATAAGGAATGCTGATGAGAAATTGGGAGGAAACTACTATGCTGACCCCTCAAGAGACTCATTAGAAGCAATAATCCAAATCCATAATCTAGTGGACATTCTTCTGCACAACGGGAGATTCACCTGGAGCAATAAAAGAACCGGCAACAATAATATAAAAGAGAGATTAGATCGAATCCTCGCTCAAGAAAGAACAGTTGCAAGATTCTCAAATATCCAAAGCAAAATCATCCATGGATACATTTCAGATCATAAACCGGTGGCTCTGACCCTAGACAAAGGTAAGAACATGGGGCCTCTCCCCTTTAAATACAACAAGGCATGGGACAACAAAGAAGAATTCCGAAATTTGATCAAGGAGCAGTGGGCAAAAGAAATTATTGGCTCGCCTCACTATATTTGGGAAACTAAGCTCAAATCCCTCAGGACCGTTATCAAGCAATGGGCAAGAATCCACGCTGCAGAGGAAAGTAAAAAAAGAGCTGATCTCCAATCACAGCTGGAGCAATGGAGTCAAGAAAAGGAGCGAATCCAGTATACAGAGGAAGACCAGGCCAAGGAGAATGAAATGTACAAAGAACTGTATAAGCAGAACAGGATGGAAGAAGAAGAGCAGAGACAAAAATCTCGCTGCCTTTGGCTCAAAGCCGGAGACAAAAACACTTCCTTTTTTCACAATAGCCTAAAACTCAGGCGGGCAGGGAATCATATAGAGAGAATCATGGTTGATGGAAGAGAACTCAGAGACCAAGAAGAAATAAAAGAGGCTGCGTCCAAACACTTCTGCGCCCTTCTATCCGCCGACACTCAGCCCAACGATAACGCGGAATTCCTAAGCCTAATCGAAAATAAAATCTCAGCAGACCAAAACAACGAGCTGGACCAAGAGGTCACGACAGAGGAAATTGAGGGGTCGATCTTCAGCATGGCGCAGGACAAGGCACCGGGCCCAGACGGGTTCACAGTGGCATTCTACAGAAATCACTGGGAAACCATCAAGAAAGACTTCATCAGAATGGTAAAGAACTTCTTCTCAAAGTGCAAAATGGGGAACAACACTAAATCTTCTCACTTAGCCCTTATCCCCAAGGATCCCAACCCCCAATCCTTCGACCGATTCCGCCCAATCTCCCTGTGCAATGTTTCCTATAAAATTATCACCAAAATTCTAGCCAACAGGCTAAAAAAGCTCCTCCCCTCCCTCATCTCTGAGAATCAAGGAGGCTTCGTCCCTAGAAGACAAATCACGGACAACGTTATCCTTATCCAAGAGGCAATCCACAGCAGCATAAATAGAAAGGAAAAGGGTATGATTATTAAATTAGACATGGCAAACGCCTTTGATAGAGTTAACCACCAATTTCTTAAGGCAGCTCTTGGGAAATTTGGGATATCCAGCACCTTCACCAGCAGGATCATGGAGTGTATTTCATTCCCTTGGACAGCCCCTCTGATCAATGGCAGGCCAAGCAACTTCTTCAGAAGCTCAAGGGGACTGAGACAAGGTTGCCCGCTCTCCCCATTTCTTTACATCATCATGGCCGAAACGCTAAGTATTCATCTGGAAAATCTTCGTAGGCAAAAAGAAATCACAGGTATCAGTATAGTGCGTGGAACCAAGGGGATAAACCACTCACTCTTCGCTGATGATACCCTCCTAATTGGAGGAGCTTCCAGTCTCATGGCAAGAAGGTTCAAGAAAACGTTAGAGCTCTTTCTACAAGTGTCTGGAGGAAAGCTCAATAACAATAAATGCATGATATATACCTGGAACGTCCCCAGGCAGATTATTCAGAGAATCTCCTCAATCTTGGACATCCCTGTCCAAAGGAACTGGAGCCATTTCATGTACCTGGGATTGCCATTAGCAAAGGAATCGGTCAAAACTGAAATTTGGATGAAACTAATTTTGAGGCTGAGAGGGAAACTTCAGAGTTGGGGTGTGTCCTGGCTCAACCTGGCTGTAAGGACAATTCTCATAAAAGCCATCCTATCTGCTCTCCCCATATATCAGTTCGCAACCACTCTCGGCCCGGCCAGCACTCATAAGCACATGGAATTAATTATTAGGAGCTTCCTGTGGCAGGGAGAAATGCAGGACTCCAAAAAGTTCAGTCTTGTTAAATGGGACCAGGTTATTTTACCATTCGAAAAAATAGGGCTAGGAATAAGAATCCCAAGGCTTGCCAACATGGCCATGGGTTTCAAGCTGATTTGGAGAATTCTCAACGGAAAAGGAGCCTGGTGGACAGAAGTAATCAAAAGAAAATACCTGAACGGCCCCAACTCCAACATCCTATCGGAATCTATCGTTGACAGGCAGTGCTCCCCAGTCTGGAAACTTAAAAAAAACTCTCCCTCAGTTCAAAGATTATATCTCAAGAGCTCCAGGCAATGGAAGAGACATAAACATCTGGACTGATCGCATAATGGGCTCAAAAGCAAGAGAAACTCTTCCAAATCTCAGACCCCTGCATTTGTGGATGGAAAGGAAAAATCTTAAGTCCCTATATGATATTTCTTCTTGGGACCAAAACAGGGGGCTGGGTTGGAAGCACCTCACCCTCCCAAACAACCTAAGGGAACAGTGGGTCGACCTCAAGCTATCTCTCTCAGGGTCAGCCCCCCTTAACAGTGTGTCCGAGGATAAGTATGTCTGGGACCCCAATGGCGGAATCTACATAGTCAGAGAAGGATACAAAACCCTCCAAAATGCCACAGCCAACAATAATTGGCCTCTTTATAAAGAGGCCTGGAATCCGGAATGCGTCCCAAAGATAAAATTCTTTAATTGGACCCTCCTTAAAAGCAAAATCCTCATAGCATAAAATCTAAGGAAGAAAGGCATCCTCGGTCCCTCGATATGCTGCCTGTGCAGAGCAGCGGAAGAAAGCAGCAATCACCTTTTCCTAGATTGCTCCTTTGCTCGAAATTGCTGGAAGCTCATCACCAGCCCATTAAGGATAGGTGAATTGCCCAATCAGATCACCCTCCTTCAAAAAAATTGGGGGAACAGCTATCCCTACCCCAAGAAAAACAAAACCCTTGCCAAAAGACTGTGGAATAGCATCCCCCCAACCCTCTGTTGGCAAATCTGGAACACCCGAAATAAAAGCATTTTTAACGATAAGAAGCCCAGCATCTCCAGCACCCTTGCAAAAACAATTGCCCTCATCTCTGAGACCATCAGTGCCAATGGAATAGTCCAATCAGAGCAAGAATCGGGGGATCCAAGGGAAACTGAGTGGATGAGCAAATTCAGTTATGAAGCAAGGAATCACAAAGCAGTAAGTACAGGACAGAGAAAGGCCGATTGGAAGCTAAGAGGTTCCACTGAGGAAATCAGAGATTGGATTCAAAACCAAAAGAGGCCCTCCCTTCTGTTCGATGGGGCATCTAAAAACAATCCGGGTCAGGCAGGTGCAGGAGGAGTCATCAAAGATCATCAAGGTAAAATTTTAGTGACTTACGAGTGGGGATTGGGCATAATGTCCAACAATAGGGCCGAGGCTTACAGTCTTCTCCTGGGAACCTCCATTCTGAAGAGACTAGGTCTTCAAAATCCGCTCATAATGGGTGACTCAGCTATTATTATAGCTGCTATGGTTTCGGGGAGGGATTTCAAGCAAACTGCCCTGAACAATGTGAAAACCAGGATCACCGACAACTTAAGAGACTTAAATGGAGCCACTCTCAAACATGTGCTAAGGAGCAGCAACAAAGAGGCGGATGATCAGGCCAACAAGGCAGCCAGTAGACCCGTAGGCCAAGTCAGAGAAAACGATTCTATATATGATGAAGCAATCCCTTAAAAAAACCCACCCCTCTCTCTCTACTCAGATTCTGAGCCACCTCAGACTCCATCCTTCTCGAAATTTGCTCACCCCCGAATCTCCACATTCTCTGCTAAATCTCCTCGACTGCGCCACCTCGTCCCTCCTCTCTCAGATCCTCCCCCCTGCGATCGCATATGTCACCTCTTACTGCCCCGATTTTATGTTTTATTTGTCCTTCGCCATCAATCCCAGGTCTTGCTCAGATGGTCATCATACCAAAATCCCCTCCGCTCGCAGCAAAATCTCTCCCTGGCCTCATAGTCACCTCAGGGATCGAATCGACCAGCAAGGGATTACGCATTCGAGCTACCTCTCCCCCTCTATTTATAGCAGCATGGCTCTCTCTCCATTTTCATCCTCCACCGCTACGAAGGCCCTGGCTCGCACCTCCTCCCAGGACAGTCTCTCTCACGAAGCTGAGCGAAGTTATCTGGAGCTTGAAGAATTAAAAAATGCTAAATAAAATTGTGATGGTAAATAATCATGGTAAAATTTCTCAAATATATTTTATTTTAAGAACAAAATGTGTGTGCTTGTGCATAGATTATTATTTTCTATAATTATAATGTATGTGCATATATACATGGTTAGCATATGTCCATAGTTATTGGACAAACTTTGTGGTTATAGGAATTAGGATGGTTGTAAAAGAGATGTATGCACATAGCACGTTATCAAATTTCTCATTGTCACTTCTTTCAATTATCAATTTTATGTCAACATAAACTCTTAATTTATAATAATAAAAGTATTAGATAAATCATTTTAAATGAAAAAAATATGAAATCAAAATTATTTTATTGATAATGTGAAACTTATTAAAATATTAACCTAATTTTCAAATATATAAATCAAACCTATTAATCTATTTTCCAACATATTTATAATAATAATAATTATTAAAATTTTAATATTAATTTTAAATAATTTTTTTAAATAAAATTATATAATATAATATAATATAATGAGACATTTCAATTAAAGAACCATTTAAGTAAGTTAAAAGGTAGGAAAACAAATAATCTATTTTCCAACATATTTATAATAATAATTATTATTAAAATTTTAATATTTATTTTAAATAAAATTATATATATATATATATATATATATAAAATATAATATAATATAATATAAATTTATAATGAGACATTCCAATTAAAGAACCATTTAAGTTAATAGGTAGGAAAACAAATGTTTTCCATTATAATTCAATGGATTGTGTAATTCTAATTTTTTTTCTTCTTAATAATATTTATATATATATATATTTTTTTTTGACAAAATCGGTTACTGTTGTATTATAAAAACTTCATGGACTGAGTCCTAGTACATAGATGTGATAAAACAGGGCATTAAGGATCCAAAACGGGTTCACAGACCCTTGATCCTCGTTGCTACACAAACGGTAACTGAAATGAAAGAGGTAACGGCTATATTGCCGGATAAAAGAACCTGCAAGCCAACAAAATTTACATTTCATAGATCCTAGGGGAGTTTCTGATTGACTGAATCGTCCGGAATAGAATCCTTCCTTGCACTGATTCTGGTTGAAGCTTCTGCTTGCATGCTTTGTGTGAGAGTCCTGATATGCGCTATAGCTGCCTCAAGATGGGAGCACATGTCCTTCAAGGCTTCGATCTCTTCTTTTTGCTTTTCGAGCTTCTTCCGTTTTGATCTGCTGTCCGCCTGGTAGTCGTCTTTGAGGTCATTGAAACGCTTGATGAATCTGCCAATCATGAAAGTTGTGCGCTTTGCAGAGGGAACATTCGCTGTTCGTGATGACATTTTCAAGAGGATTGTTGACAGGCTCCTGGGCTCCCTGCTGATCTTGCTGGTCCGCCATTTCGCCAAGCTTGGAAGGAAGTCCGGAGAGCTGGTGGTGCAGAGAGGGACGATTTCCAGGGGAGAGGACGACGAACAGTGAGGGAGGGTGCTTGTACAGGGAGGGGACCAGATGGGGAGGGAAGGAACTGGATGTCGGGGAAGCAGAATGAAGAGAGGGGGAGCGCTGTGACAGCCAAATCAACCAACAGTTAGAAGGAAAATTTAAACTGAAATTAATATTGACTGTGTTTACCGTTGTCGAAGAGCTTGATCCGAGCTCCAGATGACTGCGATCTGATTCGAGAGAGTGCCTGTGCTGAGAGGAGGCGCGAACCAGAACCTTTGCAGGAGTGAGGGATGTAGTGACAATGAGATCCATGCTTCTATAAATAGAGAAAGGAAGGCAACTCGGATGCGTGTACCATAGCTGGGAGAAACGATTCATGAGATGACTGTGAACCCAGTGGGAGATCTTGCTGCATGCGATGGGGATATGGGAATGATGGTCTTCTGAGCAAAGCCTGGAAATGACGGCAGAGGACGGATGCAACACAAGATTGAGGCCGCGCGAGGTGACATAATCCATCGCAGGGGGGAGGATTTGATGAAGAAGGGACGAAGTTGCGCAGTCGAGGAGATTTGGCAGAGGGTCAGGGGATTCGGAGGTAAACGGATTTCGAGAAGAAGTGCGTCTGAGGTGGCTCAGATTCTGGGAAGAGGGAATGAAATGGGATTTGTTAGGGGATTGCTTTATCATAGAGAGTATCATTTTCTCTGACTTGGCCTGCCGGTCTACTGGTTGCCTTGCTGGCTTGTTCATCTGCCTCTTTGTTGCCGCTCCTTAGGACATGTTTGAAGGTAGCCCCGTTTATTTCTCTAATGTTGTCATTAATCCTGGATTTTATATGGTTCAGGGCAGTTTGCTTGAATTCCCTCCCCGAGACCATAGCAGCTATAACAATAGCTGAGTCACCCAGTATGAGCGGATTTTGAAGGCCAAGTTTCTTCACTATGGAGGTTCCCAGGAGAAGGCTATAAGCCTCAGCCCTGTTGTTGGACATTATGCCCAATCCCCACTCGTAGGTCACAATTGTTTCCCCTTGGTGGTCTTTGATGACTCCTCCTGCGCCTGCCTGCCCCGGGTTATTTTTTGAAGCCCCGTCGAACTGAAGGGAGGGCCTCCTTTGATTTTGGATCCAATCTCTGATTTCCTCGTTAGTTCCTCGTAGCTTCCAGTCTGTTTTTTTCTTACCTGTGCTTGCTGTTTTGTGGTTCCTTGAGGCATGGCTGAATTTGCTGATCCATTCCGTTTCTCTTGGATCCCCAGGCTCTTGATCTGATTGAGCTATTCCATTCTCACTGATAGTCTCGGAGATGAGGGCAATTGTTTTTGTAAGGGTGCTGGATATGCTGGGCTTCTTTTTGCTAAAAATGCTTTTGTTTCGGGTGTTCCAGATTTGCCAACAGAGGGTTGGAGGAATGCTATTCCAAATTCTTTTGGCAAGGTTCTTGTTTTTCTTGGGGTGGGGATAGCTACTCCCCCAATTTTTTTGAAGGAGGGTGATCTGATTGGGAAGATCACCAATCCTTAACGGACTGATAATGAGCTTCCAGCAAGTTCGTGCAAAAGAGCACTCAAGGAAGAGATGATTGCTGCTTTCTTCCTCTTCTCTACACAGGCAGCATATTGAAGGGCCGAGGATGCCTCTCTTCCTTAGATTTTCCGCTGTAAGGATTTTGCTTTTTAAGAGGGTCCAATTGAAAAATTTAATCTTTGGGAGGCATTCCGGAGTCCAGGCCGCTTTATGGAGAGGCCAATTGTTGGTAGCTGTTGCATTTTGGAGGATTTTGTATCCTTCTTTGACTGTATAGTTGCCACCGTTGGGGTCCCAGACATACTTATCTTCGTACAGGCTGTTAAGGGGAGCTGACCCTGAGAGAGAAAGCTTGAGGTCGACCCACAGATCCCTTAAATTGTTTGGAAGGAGGAGGAGTTTCCATCCCTGCCATCTGTTTTCGTCCCAAGAGGAGATGTCATATAGGGTCTTGAGATTTTTCCCTTCCATCCACAATTGCAGGGGACTAAGATTTGGGAGAGTTTCCCTTGCTTCTGAGCCCATTATATGATCAGTCCAAATATTGATGTCTCTGCTGCTGCCCGGAGCTCTTGATATACAATCTTTGAAATGAGGGAGAGTTTTTTTTATGAGTTTCCATATTGGTGTACACTGCCTGTCAACGATGGGTTCCGATAGGATGTTGGAGTTGGGCCCATTCAGATATTTTCTTTTAATTACTTCTGTCCACCAGGCTCCTTTTCCGTTGAGAATTCTCCATATCAACTTGAAACCCATGGCCATGTTGGCTAATCTTGGGATTCTTATCCCAAGCCCTCCTTTTTCGAAAGGCAAAATGACCTGTTCCCACTTTACAAGACTGAACTTTTTGGTGTCCTGCCTTCCTCCCTGCCACAAGAAGCTCCTAATGATTAATTCCATATGCTTATGAGTGCTGGCCGGTGCAAGAGTGGTTGCGAACTGGTATATTGGGAGGGCTGAGAGGATGGCTTTAATGAGAATTGTTCTTCCAGCCAGGTTGAGCCAGGAGACACCCCAACTCTGAAGTTTCCCTCTCAGTTTCTCTATTAGTTTTACCCAGATTTCAGTTTTGACCGACTCCTTTGCTAATGGTAATCCCAGATACATGAAATGACTCCAGTTCCTTTGAGCGGGGATGTCCAAGATTGTGGAGATTCTCTGAATAATCTGCCTGGGTACGTTCCAGGTGTATATCATGCACTTGTTATTATTGAGCCTGCCTCCAGAAGCTTGAAGAAAGAGTTCTAACGTTTTCTTGAACCTTCTTGCCATGAGACTAGAAGCTCCTCCAATTAGGAGGGTGTCATCAGCAAAGAGGGAGTGGTTTATCCCCTTGGTTCCACGCACTATGCTGATACCTGTAATTTCTTTTTGTCTGCGGAGATTTTCCAGGTGTATGCTTAGCGTTTCTGCCATGATGATGTAGAGGAAAGGGGAGAGCGGGCAGCCTTGTCTCAGACCCCTTGAGCTTCTAAAGAAATTGCTTGGCCTGCCATTAATCAGGGGGGCTGTCCAAGGGAATGAAATACACTCCATGATCCTACTGATGAAGTTGTTGGATATCCCAAATTTCCCGAGGACTGCCTTTAGGAATTGGTGGTTGACTCTATCAAATGCGTTCGCCATGTCTAATTTGATAATCATACCCTTTTCCTTTCTATTAATACTGCTGTGGATAGCCTCCTGAATGAGAATAACGTTATCCGTTATTTGTCTTCTGGGGACGAAGCCTCCTTGATTCTCAGAGATGAGGGAAGGGAGGAGCTTTTTTAACCTGTTGGCTAAAATTTTTGTGATAATTTTATAGGAGACATTGCATAAGGAGATTGGGCGGAATCTGTCAAAGGATTGGGGGTTGGGGTCCTTGGGGATGAGGGCTAAGTGGGAAGATTTAATGCTATTCCCCATTTTGCATTTTAAGAAGAAATTCTTGACCATTCTGATGAAGTCTTTTTTGATGATGTCCCAATGGTTTCTATAAAATGCCACTGTGAACCCGTCCGGTCCCGGCGCCTTATCCTGCGCCATGCTGAAGATCGACCACTCGATTTCCTCTGACGTGACCTCTTGGTCCAGCTCTTTGTTTTGATCTGCTGATATCTTATTTTCAATTAGGCTGAGGAATTCCGCATTGTCGTTGGGCTGAGAGTCTGCGGATAGGAGGGCGCAGAAGTGTTTGGACGCAGCCTCCTTTATTTCCTCTTGGTCCCTAAGCTCTCTTCCTTCCATCATGATTCTCTCTATATGGTTCCCTGCCCGCCTGAGTTTTAGGCTGTTATGAAAAAAGGAAGTGTTTTTGTCTCCGGCTTTGAGCCAGAGGCAACGGGACTTTTGTCTCTGCTCTTCTTCATCCCTCCTGTTCTGCTTGTACAATTCTTTGTACATTTCATTCTCTTTGGCTTGATCTTCCTCTGTATACTGTGTTCTCTCCTTTTCCTGACTCCATTGTTCCAGCTGTGCTTGTAGTTCAGTTCTCTTTTTGCTTTCCTCTGTAGCATGGTTTCTTGCCCAACCTTTTATGATAGTCCTGAGGGATTTGATCTTGGCTTCCCAAATATAGTGGGACGAGCCAATTATTTCTTTTGCCCACTGCTCCTTGATCAAATTTCTGAATTCTTCGTTACTGCCCCATGCCTTGTTATATTTAAATGGCAGAGGCCCCATGTTCTTCCCTTTATCAAAGGTCAGAGCTACTGGCTTATGGTCTGACATGTATCCCTGAATGATTTTGCTTTGGATATTTGAGAATCTTGCCACTGTTCTTTCTTGGACGAGGATTCGGTCTAATCTCTCTTTTATATTGCTGTTGCCAGTTCTTTTATTGCTCCAGGTGAATCTCCCGTTTTGCGGAGGTATGTCCACTAGATTATGGGTTTGGATTATTGCTTCTAATGAGTCTCTTGAAGGGTCAGCATAGTAGTTTCCTCCCAGTTTCTCATCAGCATTCCTTATAAGGTTTAGGTCGCCTCCAAGGAAAATGTTCCTTCCCTGAACTGTCATGAGATCTGATGTTATCGATTCCCAACATGAGGCTTTGTCCCTATAATGATTAGGAGCGTAAATGTTGTAGATAGAGTATTCCTCTTTCGAGGCTTTGTTCTGTATGTCTGTTCTTACCCACCAGCTGTAAGACTTTTGATCTTTGAGTTCCCATTTGCTTTTATTCCATAGTGTTCTTATGCCTCCTGAGGCTCCAACTGCGCTTATTGCTGAACCTTCATAGCTTTTGTTTTTTTTCGTATAGTTGTGGAATTCTTGTTCCGTGATTTTGGTGTCCTGAAGAAGGAGAAGGTCTGGATGTTCAGATTTGAGGAGGTCTCGGACTGCATTTGCTTTTAGGGAGGAGCCCATCCCCCTACAATTCCAGGAGACCAAAATCATCATTTACCTTGTTTGGTGTTTGCCCCGCCTTTCTCTTTCATTTTTTCACCGCTTCCTTTTGTTTTATCTAGGAATGTGTCCATTGGTTGCTGCATACCGGTGGCCATTTCTTTTGCAGCGTTTTCATCTCTAATCTCTTTATTAGACTTCCTTCCAACTTTTCTGGGTGGGTCTATGGAGAGATTGTTTTCCTTTGATTTGTTTCTGGTTAAGATTCTCTCTACTGTTTGGGGAGGAGAGGGCTGGGAGAGGGAGATAGGGGTGGATATAACGATGGCGTTGCCTCGAGGGGAGGGGGGAGGGGATGGGGGTTCCTCTGCGGACAGGGATTCAAAGGGGTTGGAGGAGGAGGGGAAGGAAGGGGCGGAGCCAGAGGGATGAGAGGGGAGGGGGGGGTTTTCAAGGGGAGCCTTTGGGTTTGAGCTTGGAGGGGGGTTTGATTTTTTCTTTTTGACTTGTTCCCAAGCTTCCTCAGGGGTTTCAACATTGCCTTCATTTATATTTGCTTTGGATTTACTACATCTATTGGCGAAATGCCCATATTCATGACATACCTTACACTTGAAGGGTAGCTGCTCGTAGTCCACTTGCTGAATGTGCGTCCACTGATCAACTTTGAGTTTGATTGCTTCCGGCAGTCCTTTCCCCAGATCTACTTCAACACAGATCCGCGCGCATGCATGCATGTTCTCCTTTGGTTCAGATCTATCAATGTATTTACCCACAACGTTTCCTATGGCTTTGACTGACTCATCCCCCCAGCAATGAAGCGGCAAGTGGGGCAGACGAACCCAGACGGGGACAGCGTTGGGGACGTCCATTTCTGGGTCAAAATCTGGGGTCCATCTGTTTAGGTAGAGTCCCCGAGAGTCCATGAAGTAAGGACCATTCCTGAAGATGAGGTTCCTATCATCCGTTGATTCGAATAAAAAGGTGTAAAATCCTCTGCCGCAGAACCTGATTGCTATTTTCCCTTGCACCATCGAGTTCCAGTTTCTTTCGACCCATCTCTGAACTGATCGAGGGGAGGGCCACAGGCCCGTGAACTGGCTGACCAGGCCTCTTTCTGCTAAGGAAACTGTTGCTCTCCTCGGGAGGGAAGGAGGTAGAGCTACTTCTGGTATTTCATCTAATTTCTTGATAAACTTGGAGGCTGTAGGTCGGATTTTTCCGGCTGTGCTCTCTGGAATGAGCGAGGCAAACATTTTCTCAAGATCATCAGGATCCTGAGACGGGGGATCCATTTCAGTCAATGGCGAAACGGGTCTGAAATCGCGAGGGGACAACCGGGGGGAGGCCCCGGTGTAAGGGGAGGGCAGAAGGCCCGGATGCAAAGGAAGGGAGATCAGCAGAAGAAGAGCGCGAGCCTAGCAGCGGCGCTGCCAGGCACAGGGACGCAGAAGCTGTCAGGGTTAGGTCGCGCGCAGGAGGAATCGCCAGTTGATCGCCATCGCTCAATAATATTTATATTATTAAAGTGGTATATTCCTATTATTTTAAATTGATTAAAATGAAAATTAATTTACCAAATATAAGAAAAGATTATTTCATTTTTTTTATAATTTTTATTTATTTATTAAAATATTTAATAAATTTTAACACTTTTAATCTAACTCTAATATTTTTAAATTTAATTACTAAACAAATTTACCATAAATAGAAACTTTGAAATTTTGATTAAATATATTTAATTAGTAAAACAAACTTGAAAGTTTAGTAATTATACTTAATTACTAAATAAACTTGAATTTTGATCAAATACACTTAACTATTAAACAATTTTTCATAAATACAAACTAATATTTCTAATTAAAAATGAAATATAATTTTTAATAAAATTTTTCATTTTATTATCTAAAATATATTTTTAGTACATAAATATATTTATAACCTTAAAAAATTGGGAAACACCCCATTTTTTAAGAAGTGAAAAATTATTCCATCCTCGGGTGAGTGTCGAGGATACAAGGATAGGACGTTTTAACTCTCCCACATGTGGCGGTTATAATGTGTTTTTGTGATAGCAAGTGAGCATTGGAACGATGCACATGGAATATTCTCGATGTCATGTTAGTTATATTTTCTAGGATAGTTTGAGTGACGATAAAGTTGATTTGGTAGGATATTAGAACAAGGATTGTAGGGGTAGTTGCATTTGCAGTGAAGGGTCTCTTCGGAATCACTATCTAGTTCTCTAGAAGAGGGTAGACTCAGGCAATCGAGACAACAAATATTGAGGGCTCCAGAGGGCCAAGAGTTAGTCATGTTCCCATTGTTTGGGACTCTCGCGTGAATTATTCTTGGGGAGGTGAAGTGTTGGGAATATTTTTGGTTTTCCGTCTTCATTTCAAGGACTGGGAGGAGGTGAGAAAAAATGGTCTGGATATCCTGGCGAGGCACGGGACCTCCTTCACCTGTAATGCAGGTAACCACTATTCCTCTTCCGTGTTTTGGTTAGGTAATTTAGGTGTATGCATACGATAACAGACCATCTCCTGGGAGCTCGGTGAGCATCCCAAGACACTCGCATTGCTGTTGGTCGAGAAGGGAGGTGGTAGATTTGGAAATTTGCTTGAATACGACTGCGAGTGTCATAGGAAGGGCTCAATTGTGTATAAGTCCTAGCCTAGACAATTTCATGTCTCTTAAATTTTCTAGACTAATGTTGGCCATGGTGGCATCAGAGCTCGAATTAAGTGTAGCCTTTCTTTTTAACCATCTTGGGGGATGTCAGTGGAGCGATAGTGTGTAGGGTTTGTGGAACTGATTGGTGCCTTCGTGGGGAATCACAGTTGGGCTTTTCCGTGACACAAACTCTTTTTTGTGATAAAAACAAAATAATGCTTCAGGAATGTGGTCGACCTTGGCAGGGGTGGCCATCGAGGTAGAGGGGACAGAAGGGCAGGAGACCAAAAGGTGGCCTCTTGCAAAGATTCGCATGGACATGTGGATTTGTCAGTTCCCTTTGACTTAATAGAAGCCAAAATTCGACTCTTCAACACTTAGTGGACTAGATAGCCCAAAAATAAAAAACAAACCATGTTGACTCAGTCAGCATCTGGCAAACATTTTGCACAACCGGGGGCACATTCTCGATTGCCAGGCGTCCCTCCAAAGGAACCAACATCGGTTTAAGAGCGCATCGACGGATTCGAGGACGGAATGCGTCACATGGAGTTCCATATTGACAAGACCTTCCATTGTCCAACTGATTGAGGTACTGAAGCTAATGAATCTAATGCAAAACATATGTAATGATGAAGAAATGTTATATGCAGAAATAAATTTTGAACATGGTGGGCTCTGGATAGGAAGAGAATCAATTTTACCTAATTACCTTTTTATCTATTTTGCTTGTACTTAAAAGTCAATAAATCCAATCGAGGTGACACCACGTTTGTTAAGATGAAGAGACTATTACGATGTATCATTTCCATGACTTGATAGAAAATTGTTGGATTACAAAAGAAAGTGAGAAAATTTATTATAATTTAGTTGTCAAACGAACAGTGGGACAACCATCACCCAGTGTTATAGACGAATACACACATGCTTATCATTGTTATGCAAGGAAAACAAGGTCACTTGAAATTTCTAGCTAGTGGTCTGTAATGGGAGATAGGGTTTCACTCTTGGGCCATAAACATATTTCATTATATAAAAAAAACTAATTCTCAGCCAAACAAAAACAATATTAAAACATAAAATCTTAGCCAAACAAAAACAATTTTAAAACATAAACTCTTAACCAACCAAAAACAGTTTTAAAACATACTTTAAACCCCATAAGCACTCCATTTATATTCCAATAATTACCAACAAAATTTCAAATTGTAACAAAATATATCCCAAACAAACCCCAAAAAAAATAAACGCTTTAATAAATCTCATCATCGAAAATTATGTACCATTAAATGTAAAAAAAAAATAAAAAAGTAACACTTCAATTAAATACATGACAAATTGACATGTCCAAGATCGAAAGATCGGAAAAATCGTTGAAAGTATTTGCCACTGGACAAGTGTGAGATCGAATTCATTCAATATAATTTCCATGGATTACAAAGTCCATTTTAAGCTTTCGTTGATTGCTTCAACCGAGTGCATAAAGCTCGCGTTACATAGATTTCGTCGTTTTAAAAAACTAAGCAATCCCAATCTCTTATATGAAATATTTGGAGTTTTTTTTCTCAAAAGTTTGATGTGTAAACATGGCTTGAAGATTGCCACAGGCTGTGGCTTTGGAAGGTCGTTACTCTATATAAAAAAAACGCTTGAATTACACATGGAAGGTGATGCTTTATTTAGTTTAAAAGAGTTTTGAATTTTTTTCAGGATCATGAGATGTAATAAATGTTAAGTGGACTATTAAAAAATCATTAAAAAGTAGTCAATTAAGATTACCTCTCATAAAAATAGTCATAAATGAATAACTTACTTAACACAGCTAAATCCCAAAAAATGATATCCAATATAAAAAAATTAAATTTTCTGCAATTAATATAAACATCACAAGTATATAAATAAAGAATTTGGAATTCATAATCAAATCAAATTGATCCACCAACTTTTTTTATTTTTATTAAAGAGACCTTTGATTCAGTTAAAAAATCAAAAGATTACGAAGGTTTCTTTCTCAAAGCTAAAATGCGTTATCAGATATTGAATTATCAGGTATATACAGATCTATGAATCAAAATATTTAAACCACAGTATATTTCCATGCCATGGCTTTCATATTATATATTCAGGGTTCTCTACTGGTTTTTATACTTTTTTCATACAAATCTACACAAGCACTTTCTATATCTTACTAGGAATCGATGACGGAAATTTCCAAAAACCAAATGCATACTGAATTCTACAATCAAAACATCCACAAATTGGCAATGTTATTCACGGTGCAATCTCCTTGAAAAGCTCCGATGTTTTCACCCATGTGATTACTGACGTGATTAGCATCAATTCCAGAATTAGTTGGCGCCTCCCCCCAGTGAAAATCATATTGTTTTGACTGTGTACCATAAATTGTGCTTTCTGCTCCATTTGCACGGTTCTTTCCTTCTTCGCCTTGTGCAATAAAGTCCATCAACCATTCATTTTCTTCTTCGAGCTCATATGGTCCTGCAGGGAAATCATTATCCAATTCTGAAAGTAACGTCGTGTTTTTCTGGCTAAGCAAATTAGTGCTACTGTCTGCGATTTTCTCTTCTTGTCCTTTTCCTCTAGCAACTAATATTCCATCTGCAGCTTTTTCTACAAAGGATTTTGATAGCAACACGCTAAAGTCAAGATCTCTTTCTTTGGATACATCAAATTGTTCAATTGGCTCAATACTATAGAACTGTGGAATTGTGTTGAGACAGTTGTTAATTCTTTGACTTCCCACCATCACATCTTCTTGAAAATTTTGCAGAAATGTCAAAGGAACGACATCAACTCCTGAGTGACAAGTTGTGTCATAAATCTGGGAAGATCCATCGTCATGTGGCCACCACATTCCCACGCTTCCATTGCAACTTCCTGCATTAATAATACTGCATGGATTCTCCAAACAACGATGACATATATTTCTCCCTGAATATACACGTGACTGCAGCTTTAACGCAGGCTGCGGCCCACAACATGCTTGCCCATTGCCTCTTTGAAATGTCTTGCAAGCTCCTGCCATAATTGTTCTTTGCATGCAGTGACAATATGAAAGAGCCTGTACATGCAATTTATTGAATGTGTAACCATCTCCATATTGGTTACATGAACTCATGCAAGAAGGAGAAGCAACAACGACCTTGCTTGAGCATGGCCTATTAGGCAATATAATGGCTTTTGAAGGCGAGCATAAAGAAGTATTGTACATTTTTCCTCATAAAGTGAAGTATTTATCACACCTCCTACAGATATATCTTGGTTGCAACCTTTTCGAGCATTTCTTGTTGTTTAGAAATCTCAATTTGGAGTGTTCTGAGTATTTATACCTTGGACATATGGCCTTCATTCGCCTGAAAACGTCTTCCATGTTTTAGCTCTTAAACGAACATGTTTAGAGAACTGATACAAATACAAGCACTGCTTTCACTACTACCAAATACAAATGATAGTGACCTATTAACCTATTTCCTTACGGTCTAAAAAATAAGCTCTTATTTAAACAAACACAAATTTTCATTTTCTTGGTAATAGCAAGGCGTGGTAATTAGTTTTTTTAATCAAACTGTGAATTTTGGACAGGTTGATTTCTATAGTTTTTTCAGCGTTTCCTTAAATTTGATTTTTGATTTATTCTCTCTATTTGTTTTATTATTTTTCTTTAATTATATATGGATACATGTTTATTCTTTTTCTTTAATTATATGTTGATATAAGATAAACTATTCGTATTCGTTTTTTAGGAAGAACAGAAAAGCATTTCAATTCACTTCTACCGAAATTTTACACCTTATCGTTTTTTTGCAACAGAGTGCCTTGGTAATAGCAAAACGTGGTAATTAGTTTTTTAAATCATAGTCAAACTGTGAAGTTTCTATAGTTAGTCTCCCATTTCTCGGGAAGAGAATGCTTAGCTAAAGAGCATTCGTTGTAATTAGTTTCAAACTAAAAAGTTTTTACAGTTGGATGGTATGTAATTGACAATATCATATTGTTGTCATATATATAAATAGTAAATATCTAAATGTTTTAATGGAGGCATCCGATTGTAAATTTGTATGAACATATGCCTCGGATACTGCACTAAACTTATTTCTTTCCTTTCCTCGGATCCTGTTTCCATTCCAGACTGTTGGTTGACTCTTTCCCTCCCATTACATTGATGCTTTTTGGTGAGTCATATTATGTTTTCCGGAAACTCCAATGGGTGAGTCATACTCTGCTTCCTGGGATTCTCTTTAGGTCATCATTTAAGGAATCCCAGGAAGCAGAATATTTTCCTTCACATTGAGTGTTGATGACCTAAAGAGAAGGAAACATTCTGTTTACAGGGATCTGCAATCCGCACCAAGAGAAAATTTTAACTGTTTTAGAAAGGGTAAACCTTCACATCGAGTGTTTACTGCCTGAAGAGAAGGAATATGAATCTATGGACTTTCCAGATATTACCTTACCCTATACAGATAGCATATTCAAGGAGATTTGTAATAGATAGATTTAATTATTTTCTCATTGTTTCAAGTTGGACATTTCACTTGATTTGGAAAACTGGGACATCTTTATGTTAGTTGCAGATCTCGAAATCTAAAGGTTAAGAGAGGTCAAACAATTTTAAGATATTTTTAAAATTTGCAATTTACATCAATTCATGATTACAGATTCTAGAATCTGACCGTGAAGAGAGAGGTCAAACACCTGCAAAGTATTCTGTAAATCTACAATCTATATAAGTTTACTAGGAAAACTTTATAATAAAAAATATAAATTTATAATAAAAAGGTAAAAATAATAAGTTTGGAAAGAAAATTTTATAATAAGAAATATTACTCTAGGAAATATGAATTTTGAAAGAAAGCAACAAGAGGCTATTTCTTGTTTTGTTCTGGATAATAGTAAGTGAAGGCCTATGTTTGGACTTAAAAGGCCTATGTTTGGACTTAAAATTTGAAAGTTGTTTGTGTTTTAGCCAGCAGGTTGGTTGTGGATGCAATATTTGTGGAGCATATGGAGAGTAACCTTTACGATACCTTTTCAATGAGCCATAATGACATTTTAGATTTGTTGCAGTTCACTTAGGTAATCAATGAGCCATAATGACATATTATGGGTTTCTCATTGTTCCTTCACAACTAACTCCGGCACTTGTCTTTCTAATAAAAAGGCATTTTAGAAGGAAATGTTGGTCATCGATCTCTATTTATTCTTCGAAGTGTTAAAAGAGCCAGATTCAAACCAGTTTATTTGGCAGAGTTGTGCATAATGATGTAAGTTGAATTTGCTACATTTCTCTCTTAAGGGATAATATTTGACTTTTAGAGTTCAAAACTTTTCTTTGCATCTAGTGTTTCAGGTTCTTGTATGTAAATGTAACTAGTGCCACTAGTGCAAATTAGATTTTTGATTTCTTAAAAGTATTTGTAAAACTTGGAAACCAATAACAATATTGCTTGGAGTGATTAAGCCAAGAGTATGAGGTAGCATGAACAAAACTTTGTTAAAAATAAAGTAATTTTTATTGGATGGGAATACAAAAAATATTTTACCACGTTGTAGATTAATTAAATATAACTATTTCAATTTCTTTTACGGCTGTCACATTTAAATGTATATGCCATATTACCTATAAAATATTGTAACTACAAAAGTTACCTAAGATCAGTTTTCACTAAACAATTTCAACAAAAATAATTTAATAACGTGGCATAAAGAAATGAAAAGGCACGGATAGTGCTGGGATATTCTATGAGATATATTATTTGATTGTTTAAGCACAATTGGTATTATTGAACTGTTAAACTGTTATGTTGTCAACAATCCAACAAATAACATAGTCCTCTGTGCACTTTGAACCATATGTTTTTTTTCACCTCCTTTTTTAATGACGTCCTCCCAATTTTTAACAAGAGTTGTTGGTAGGTGTTGTCCCTGCCAGGTCTGAAATTCTTACATCCAGTTATGTCATCGAAAATGTTTTTCTGTGTAATGATAAACTTGAAAAAGTTTTGCTGCAACTGCATTTGAATAGTTGAGTAATGTATTCAAAAGCTTAATGTATTCATGTGTGTGCACAACGTCGGATCCTCCTCAGCACAAAAATCTAATGTGGTATAATTAATGGTTCAGATCCCGCTTTTCTAAGGTAGATCATGTTAGAAGAATCACCGCACCTCTATAGAATCTGTAATTTCCACCCTGGGGATCCTAGTTACTGGTTTCGAATGTTTACCAATACCTGCGGGTATTCATGTAACGACAAACCTCCACATGGTATCAGAGCTTGGACCCAGGTTCGATTCCCTCGAGTTGCGTTTGAGGGGGGTGTTGGAAGAATCACCGCATCTTTATGGAATCCGTAATTTCCACCCTGGGCATCCTAGTTACTCGGGCAGACAGTTTATATTCCCTTCATTTCTATAGTATCTCGGATCCGAGCAGTGTTATGGAAAATATTTTCTGGTCCCTGTTTTCCTGTAAGAAGTATCTGTTTAGGAATTGATATTTTTTAGGAAGATAATGGTTGAATAGTCATCTCTGTGTCATCATTATTTTGGGCTACAGGTTAATTCCAGACTCTTAGGGGGTTTCTGTTTTTTAGTCTAACATCCATCTTGATGGTAAATGAATCAATTGTTAGCTCATTAGGGGCAAATTTACATGCATGTCTTTCTCTCTTTTGACGGGCTCTTATCTCTGGTCTCTTTTCCTTAATTGGATTTGGGATCCCCTAGTTAATTTAAAACACTATGTGGTTTTATCGAAGCCCTGCTCTGATTTTAGTATAAAAATTGGTCCATGGTGGTGTAAGTGCAGTCACTATTACTGCTGTTGTATCATTCTTCCGGGCCACTCTGAACTCCCTCCGTTTTGATCCTTCATTCTCTGATTATTCTGGTCTTTCCATTCTCCGTTCTTTTTGAACGTTTCCACTTTTGGTTGACCGCTTTGTCAATGTCGTAAGGGGGAGCTTGTTTGTTCTCTTTCCTATTAAATAGGAGCCGTCACTTATGTTGGTATTTTTGTCCTTCCTAATCGAATGTATTTTCTGTCTTTTAAGGAAGTCAATAGTGGAGCCTTCCTAGAAGATCTGGCTCCAGCTGGTCCGGATATTTTATGAAGAATTCCTTGTTTTGCCCTACTTTTAGATCTTTCCGTAGGCCGTCATTCCCACATTTTCCTAAAGAGTTTAATCCCCGCACATTTGGACTCTACCCCCTTTTTTTAGTATTGTTGTATGTTTTCTATGACTCCTGACTCCTGACATGTCCTTCTTCTCTTTTATCTGAGGTTTTTTTTCCTTTCCTCCCTTTTTTGACTCTTGTGTCTCTTCCCCATTTAAGTATAGGCTGTGCTCATTCGTATGGAAGCTTTTTCTGATGTGTCTATCGCGTCAGCGATGGTGTGGGCCACCATGGAAGCGGAGCTTATTCTACAAGCTTTGATCTCGAGGCATGACTCTGCCATCAATCTGGATAGCTCATTTCTCTTGGATAGGATCGCTAGCCTCCAGAAGCATGTGATGGATGGTCGATGGCACTTTCCAGCAATGGAGGACGGACAGATGAGAGCGTAGATTGGGTCAAAATGGAACGCTCTTTTGGGATACATACCGACTATTTTCTGGCTCATGAACAACTGGTACAACTTACACTTTCTTTGTGACCATGATCTGGAAGTTATATTTTCTCTTCCTTGGGTTCATGATAAAAGCTTCCTTGCTCTGCATAAATGGTACATTGGTTTCAATCCTCTGCGTAGTACCCTTCAAAACAATTATATTTGGGTGAAGGTTGCCCGTCTACA
This sequence comes from Pinus tabuliformis, assembly GCA_031772625.1. Taxonomy (NCBI): domain Eukaryota; kingdom Viridiplantae; phylum Streptophyta; class Pinopsida; order Pinales; family Pinaceae; genus Pinus; species Pinus tabuliformis. The sequence goes on from CM062807.1 coordinate 839,809,355, forward strand.
CATCGAACTATGGACAAAGGAGACTCTGGCCGATATTGGCAACGCCATAGGGAGATTTATCTTCATTGACCCAAAATGTTTCAGGGCCAAGGACAAAAGGGTCGCTTGGATTTTAATCGAAAAAGAATACAGAGGGGGTTTCCCTGAGCATATTGATCTATCTTGGGGAGATTAATGCATCCAGCAGAGATTGGATTACTGGGGAGTCCCATTTAGATGCTTAGTTTGTCATAAAACAGGTCACTTGAAATTGACCTGTCCTGGTCATCTTGGTGGGAGACAAAAGGGGAAGGGACATTTTATATGCTCATCAGTCTCCAAATCGGGTTTGGTTGGTTGTGATCAAATACGGAATATGGATAACCTTTGAATACGCAAGCCGAAAAAAATGTCTTTCGCCTTTTATAAGTCCTACCTATGCTGGCAATGTTACAGTTATAAGGAAACACAACCAGGGGGAGTAGACATTTTCGGGGCAGAAGGGGTAGACCAGATTTGAACATTCGCAACCTTTCTTTGGTTGACATTCCTATCATCAATCTCGCAGACAAAAGGCCGCTTAGAGCAAGTCAGCCTGGGGAATCGTCCAAATGATCAACATTCTTTCAATGAACATTAGGGGTCTTGGAGCGGACCCGAAATTTTTGGCTCTAAAGGAACTTTTCAGGTCCTCTAAATCAAAGATCATTCTCATTCAGGAGACAATGCATGGGTGCCAGGATTCCATTTCATACTTTAGACGCATGTTCCCCACCTGGCACATGGCTGCAATGGGTGCTTCTGGACTCTCAGGTGGACTTGCGGTTTTGTGGGATCCGAATTGGGTTTCGGCTATGGTCTTCAAGTGTTTTGCTGGCATTCTCCTTCTCGCCTATATTAGGGGCTCTCCTGGGCCGTTTCACATATTAAATGTCTATGCCCCGTATAAAGAACGCCTTCCTTTTTGGGAATGCTTTATATCCTCTAAGTTCCTAGACATTGATTCTCTGTTGATTGGGGGGATTTAAATTGCACTTTGAGCAATGATCAAAGATGCTATCCTCCAACACAATTTTGTTGATGTTTATCCATCCAGGATGGCGCCAACTTGGGATAATGGGAGATCGAATGATGCTTACCTCGCAAAGAGACTTGATCGTTTCCTCATACATGATAGCTTGATTGACCGTCTAGGGAACCTCTCTATCAAGATTATTTCGAGCTACATCTCTGACCATAGACCTATCTCCATCCAATGGAACCTGGTAGGTCACAGGAATGGTTATCCATTCAAATTCAATAGAGTCTAGCTGGAGGATGAGCAGTTCAATAATCTCATTCGGAAAAATTGGAAACCTTCTTTCCCTGATGATCGGACTTGGCATTCCAAAACATTCTTGGATCGCTTGTCGGCCTTCAAGCTATGTGTTAAAAGATGGCAGCGGGATAAGGTGAATTCTAATAGGGAAGTTCTAAAGAAGATAAATGAAGAACTTGAAAGATTATTTGTGTGTCTTATTTCAAATAATGTGTCTTTGGACATGAGGGCTCATATTGGTGAACTTGAGAGAAAAAGAAAAACCTTCTTGCAATTGAAGAGGCTACACAGAGATTGAAGAGCAGAGCCACATGGCTTAAAGAGGGTGATCGAAATATTAAATTTTTTTATTAGTATGCTAACAGAAGGCGGGTACTTAATTGAATCTAGGAGATAAAAAATGAGAAGGGGATCTCGGTGGAGTCATAGGAAGACATCACCAAGGAAGCTGTAAATTATTTTCAAAAAGCATACAGCAGGAATGGGGGTAGTGATTTAAATGACATTTTATGGGGCACTGAACCCTACACTACAATGTTTGATGAGGAGCACAACGATCTTCTTTATGCAAAGGTCTCTGAGGGGGAACTTTTATCAATCATGAAATCCTTTCAAAAGGACAAAAGTTCGGGTCTGGATGGTTGGACTATTGATTTTTTCATTCACTTTTATGATCTGTTGAAGTCCAACCTTCTGAATATGGTGGAGGAGTCTAGGATTAAAGGCTCAATAAACCACTCTATATCCTCCACTTATATCGCTTTAATTCCAAAAAAGAAGATCTCTCTCTCCTTTATGGACTTCAAGCCCATGTCTCTTTGTAATACCCTTTATAAGATTATCTCAAAACTCATTGCTGGAAGGATGAGAAATATATTATCTTCACATATGACCCTTGAACAGCATGGCTTCCTTAAGGTCAGGAACATTCTTGAGGCTGTCGCTATTACACAGGAATGCCTTCACTCCATGCACACAAGAAAAGCTAAAGCTGCTTTACTGAAATTAGATCTCAAGAAAGCATATGACTGCCTTGATTGGGGTTTTTTTAATTGTATTCTCTCCAAAATTGGCCTAAATGTCAATTGCTCAAATTGGATTACGGCTTGTGTTGTTGATGTTAACTATGTAGTTCTTGAAAATGGTATCCCATCTACTTTCTTTGTTGCTGTCAGGGGTTTGCGACAGGGTTGTTCTCAATCCCCTTTCCTATTTATTTTGGTCATTGATTCATTAAGCCTCCACATTAAAAGGGTAGTTAGAGAAAAAAGATGTCGTTCTTCGAAATTCAGCCAGAATATTTCATTTTCTCACAGTTTGTTTGTTGATGACATCCTGCTCTCAGCAATGCTATGTTATGCCTCCTGGACCTGTTTGCATGAAATTTTGGGAAAATTCCAAAAAGCTATAAGGCTATTTATAAATGACGGCAAGTCGTCTTTTCATCTGGAGGATGTAAATGCAGATGTTATTGCCCATATGATCAATCTCTTCAATATAAAAGACAATCCCCTCAATGAGGGCCTAAAATATTTGGGTTTTCACTTAAACCCTGTGGGATACTCATCTGCTAATTGGATGTGGATCCATGATCGATTTTTTATGAGAATTGCTGGTTGGGAATTTAAATGTCTTTCTTTGGCCGGGAGAGTGATTTTAACTCAAGTAGTTCTGGTTCAATTAATGGTTTATTGGGCTCATCTTTTTTACATTCCTGAAAATATTATCCACAAACTAAACAGATTAACCCCAAATTTCATTTTTTTTTTTGGGGGGGGGGTGGGGGGGGGGGGAAGAGAAAAGAAAATTCCACCTTACTAAACTCTCCAAATTGACTCGTCCAAAAAAATTGGGTGGCTGGGGTGTCATGGACCTTAATATGTTTCACATAGCACTATGTAAATCTTTATGGAATGGAGTCATGAGCGATAGTCTTCAGAGCAAAAGCATCAAGGCAAAATATATGGACAACAGAGACTTATCATTCTGGTATAGAAAAGGAACAATTGGATCTCCACAAGGATCTGTAATTTGGACAGGTTTCCGAAAAATAGAACATTTTTTTCTTAAAAATCTAGTATGGAGTTTTTAATCGGGGAAAAATATCATTATAGGAGTTGATCCCATAGGTGGTGGAGACGAAGAAACATCCTTTTCTCCGCAGTTACTATGGCCCTTTCAGCAAAAAGGAATCTTCTATTGGGACCAAGTCATTGATAGATGGGAGGGATCTCTTCCTATATGGAAATCGGCCACGATGATGGACCTTAATGTTGACCTGGCTCTCCAATGGAATCTGATCACTTGGTCTATGAGAAACAAAGGTATTTACAGATCTGAAGCGGAGGATAAACTGATCTGGAAGGGATACAGGGGGAGGTCGACTGTATTTGTAAAAGATATCTATCTCCAGCTCCAACAGGAATGTTCTAATCGTCAGGATATCATTTTCCCAAACATATTCTGGAAATCGGGTTGCCCCAACAAGATAATTATCTTTGCTTGGCTTGTTTTCCACAATAAGAATCTAACGTGGGAAAACCTTCAAAAAAGGAATTGGAGCGGGCCTGCTATATGTCCTATCTGTAAATCGAATGAAGAAACCAACTATCACATTTTCCTATGCTGTCCACATTCTCTGGGGATATGGAAGTGCCTTGCTGACCATTTTGGATTCAATAGGATTACTTTTCTCTCTCTTAAGGAAGCCTTTGAATGGTGGTGCAATATGAAATCTGAATGGAGGCCTATTCCGCTGCTTACCTTATGGGCTATATGGAAATGGAGGAACAGGGCCCTCTTCCAAAACAACAAGGAAAATTATCTTTCTGTTTTTGAATACATTCTCTCTTTGTTCTCTGCCTGCAAATCTCCCATTATTCATCAAAGAGTTCGAAAGCCGCAAGCATGCAATATGGATCCCACAAATATTCCACGTGCATACTTCGATGGGGCCGCACAAAATGGATATTGTGCATGTGGGGTCTTTATTATTCCATGGGAGAACCAACATATCGAAATTTTTTGGCATGGAGGCAAAGGGACAAACAACAAAGCAGAGGCAATGGCATTGGCAGGACTCTTAAAGTTTTGTGACTACCTAAACATCAAGGGATTGCATATTTTCGGCGACTCCAACGACATTATTGATCATGTAAAGTCCGTTCATTCCATAAAAAATCATAATCTTTTGGGATGGCTTAGCAAGATTGACTATATCTGGAAATCACGAAAGGACTATTATATTCACCATATAGATAGAGGAAAAGACAAAGTGGCTGATGCTCTCTCAAAAGAAGGCTTTTCTTCCAAAGCAAACTCTGGAAGATGTGCAAATCTGCGAGAGATGTTCGACACCATATTCAGGAATTCATTCTGCTGGGTACTTAATCTATTTTTCAACTTGCTTTATCTCTAGTATGTATGTATCAACTTATTTGATCTTTTGATTTTTTTTTTTTTGTAGATGATTTGTATAATTATGTAGTTAGAAGTCAAAAAATTATCTGATATGGAAAAAATGTCCAACTATATCTAAACAAATTATAAGTACAATTATATAATTTTTATAATCTTACTTTTAATTGAACCATATTTAAACAAATGTATTTTGTGAGCAATAGATTTACCTATTTGATCTTTTGATTTTTTTATAGAGATGATTTTGTATAATTATGTAATTAGAAGTCAAAAAAATTCTCTGATGTAGAAAAATGTCTAACAATATTTAAATGAATTATAATTACAACTATATAATCTTTATAATCTTTTATTTTAATTTAACTATATTTAAACAAAACGGCTGGATGGTATGGGCTACTATATAACTTGTTATACTTGAAACAAATAGCAAAATAATTACATATCTCCTTGGATCTGTATATCATAATGTAATATCTGAAAGGTCCATAATTTCATATTCCTTTTCTGGACGCCACCCACCTTCAATGTGAAGGTTTACACTTTCTAGAACAGTCGAAATTTTCGCAAGATGCGGAACACACATCGTTTGTTAGGGTTGATTTCGGGAAACAGAATATGACTCACCAAAAAGCATCGAAGTATGGGCACGAAAAGATTCCACCAGCAGTGTGGAATGGAAATAGAATCGGAATGAGGAAAGAGAAACCTAAAAAAACAGTATCCAAGGCATATGTACATCGAATTCACAATCCGTATGCCTCTGTTAAAGCATTTTCAGAGATTTACTATTTATATATATATGACAGCGACATGTCCAACTATAAAACTCTATCGTTTGACAATGATCAAACAACCTAATTACAAGGGATTCTCTTTGCTAAGCATTGTTTTCCGCAGAACTGCCCATGGTAGACTATCCAATTATAGAAACTTCACAGTTTGACTATGATAAGAAAAACAAATCACTATGTTTTGCTATTACCAAGGCATTCTCTTGCAAAAAAATGGTAGGGTTGGAAATTTTGGGAGAAGTGAAGATTGAAATGCTTTTCTATTGCTAAAAACATGTATAGATGGTTTATCTTATATCTATGTGTAATCGGAAAGAAAAGGAAAAAACAAATAGAGTGAATAAATCAAAAATCAAATCGAAGGAAAAGCTAAAAAAAACCATCGTGTCTGATCCCTATATAAATAATTTGGATACCCTTTTCATCCTATACTATGATTTATGTGAAGCTGTTCTGTTTTAGTCATTAAACATTGAGGACGTTTTCAGGGCGAATGAAGGCTGTATGTCCAAGATGTAAATCATGGGAACACTCCAAATTTAGATTTTTGAACCGCAATAAATGCTCGAAAAGGTTGCGGCCAAGATTTATTTGTAGGAGGTTGGATAAATACTTCACTATAGGAGGAAAATTGTACAACACGTCCTTACGCTCACCTTGAAAAGCCAAAATATTGCCTAAATGGCCATGCCCAGGCAAGGTCACTGTTGCTTCTCCTTCTTGCATGAGTTCATGCAGTAACCAATATGGAGATGGTTACGCATTCAATAGATTGCATGTAGAGACTTCTTCAAATAGTTGTAATTGCATGCAAATGAAAGTTATGGCAGGAGCTTGCAAGACATTTGAGAGAGGGCATGGGGAAGCATGTTGTGGGATGCAGCGTTCGTTAAGGTTGCAATCACATGGGAGAGATTTTTGTGTGTACTCCGGAAGAAATATATGTCATCATTGTTTGGAGAATCCATGCAGTATTATTATTGCAGGGAGCTGCAATGGAAGCATGGGAATGTGGTGGCCACATGATGATGGATCATCCCAGATTTACGGCACAGCTTGTCATTCAGACGCTGATGTCATTCTTTTGACATTTCTGCAAAATTTTCAAGAAAATGTGATGGTGGGAAATCAAAGAATTAACCACTCGCCCAATTCTATTCCGCCATTCAATAATATTGGGCTAAGTGAGCCATTTGAGGTATCCCAACAAAGAAATATGGAAGCTAGTGTGTTGGTGTCAAAATTGGTTGTAGAAAAAGTTGCTAATGGAATATCAGTTGTCGGGGGACCAGAAGAGGAAATTGCAAATAGTAGCATTAATTTGCTTAGCCAAAAAAACACGGTGTTACATTCAAAATTGGGTAACGCTTTACCTGCAGGATCTTATAAGTTGGAAAAAGAAAATGAATGATTGATTGAATTTATTGCACAGGGAGAAGAAGAAAAGAGTAGTGCAAAATGGAGGAGAGAGTACAATTTCTGATTCAGAATTAGAAGATAATTTAGATGTATGCCTGGGATTAAAACCATATGATTTTGACTGGTGGGAGGCACCAACTGATTCTGGAATTGATGCTAATCATGTGGGTGAAAACGTGTGAGCTTTTCAAGGAGATTGCACCATGAATGGCATTGCTAATTTGTGGATGTTTTGATAAAAGAATTCAGTATGCATATCGTTTTGAGATATTCAGCGCTATTTAATGAAGGAATTTATTTCATCGATTCCATGTGTGACAAAACACAAAGGAAATTATTGTATAGATTTATATGAAAAAAGGTATAAAACCAGTGGAGAAGCTTGAATATGTAGTATGAAAGCCATGGCATGGAAATATACTGTGGTTGTTTTAATCCATAGGGATATATATATCTGATAATGAATTTTGGCAATAATTTAATTCTTAATTGAGTTAATTGGGTTATTCTTTATGAATTCCAAATTTGATTTGTTTATGAATTCCAAATTTCATTGGGTTATTCTTTATGTATATACGTATATTGTTAATGTTCATTACAAAAAATTTCTGGTTAATTTCTGATATTGAAAAGAATTTCGGAACGCTTTTGAACTGAATAAAGCATCGTCTTCAATATGCACTTAACGCATTTTTATCTTGGGTAATGGCGCTCCCAAGCCACAGCCTGTGGCAATCTTCAAGCCATGTTTACAAACAAATTTTTTGAGAATAAAACTACAAATATTTCATACAAGATATTGGGCTTGCGTAGTGTTTCAGAGAGACGAAATCTATGGAAAGCGAGCTTTATGCACCCGCTCTACGACGGCTTTTCACAGGGCAAACTTGAAGGTCGAGATAACCTTTTCATATTTGAAGCGACTTTGTAATCAGTGGAAAATATATCGAATGGGTTTTTTGTCGTATTAGATCTTACATTTGTGTAGTGGAAAATACTTCTACTGTTTTTCCTGATCATTCGGTTTTGGAAACGTCAATTTGTCACATCTTTAATTATAGGAACGGTAGACTCCAATTATTGTTGAATTTAAAGTGTATTTAATTAAAATTTAAGTTTATTTATTGATCAAAGTATAATTTTTTTTTCAAGGGTAAAATTGTTGATGTGAATAATTTAGTTTATGGTCGAGACTCCAAAGATTCAGAAATTAGAGTTGGGATCCGAAACACCAACAAAATCATAATTTAGTTTAAGATTGAGACGTGGAAAGACCATCAAAAACTAGAGTTGGGATTGATAAAAATCGATCTATTAATGAAATGGCTCTCCAAGTGAGATACCTTGTGCAGTGTACAATTGGGAGAATAGCCTAGTATTTATAGGCTTTCTCACAATCAGGGTGGTTTGAACCACTCTTTGAATATTAGGACCGGAGATCTAAAGTTAGACTCTCAATCCTATCATCACCATAACAATAAACTAAGTTTGGTTTTCTCCATTATCTCCAACACTCCCCCTTAATGGAGAAAGGGTATTGAACAATAACATATGCCTGCTGGTCTAGTCTCAGCTAGGCTTACAATTAAAAACATGAAAAAAACTTGGTAATAGAGTTTTCATTTTAGTCTTCTTGCAGCAGAGCCCATACTACATTTATGGACGAGGCTTCATCTTCACTTTCTTTGCCATGAAGTAGTGTTGTATCTTCACCTCATTTCTTTCCCTGTGAAGGAAAACTTGAATTCTTCTTCTCACCCTTCTCAGAGTTATGGCAAGCTCGATAGGAAAATTTTCCTCTTCACTATTTTCGGTGTAAATCAGCTGAATGTCAATGATGATGTCTTGACCATTCATTGATGCATATTTTGTGTTGACTTCATAAAGACATGGTGTTTCAAGGCATGCTTCAAGAAACTTCAGTTATTCTTCAAACTTCGTTATTTTTTCCTTCTTGTTATTGGTAACATCTGCACACACAGAAATATTAATGAGATCATCACAATTTAAATTTTCTTCAACTTTGTTTTTTTCTGCCACATCTTTATAATTATCTTCATCTCACTCGTCCCATTGATCTTCAGCACTTTGTTCCTCTTCACATCCTTGTTGAAAAACAACTTGTGAGTCTTTAGTCTCATGTTGTTTCAGAACATAAAGAATCTCTTGATAATCGTGGTCATTAATAAAACCACTATTCCTTGTGAAAAAAAATATCATCAGGATCAAATATGTCTAAAAGTGCAGCCATATTGGAAAGGTCCAGCTTATCTCCCTTCTCTTTTCGACTCCACACGATCCTCAAGCTCCAACAACCCCGTTACCATGCAGGCGGGAAACTTCTCCCTTTGGCAGCTCTTCAACTGTAGAACCTTGTAGATTGTGGCTTCTGTGCCACGTAGGTCTTAGTGCCCTTTGCTCTAGCGATGAGCAACTACACGACCTCTCACAAGCTGGAAACGTTCTCAATATGTAATGCACATATTTCCAATTGAAACAGTGGCTGATTTCAGTAGTTAAACCCGTGATTTGGTGCCAAATTACTTTAAACACAAGAATTTCTTTAGTTTTGTCTGGCCGTTGAATACATATGGATTACGAAAGATTGTGCCAGACAGATGGGAGTTCGCCAACGAGTAATTTTTTTTGTTATTATTTTCTGTTCATAGAGGAGAAAAGAAATTGCTCTGAGACATTCACAGAAGAAAGAATCCACAAGCCAATGGTGCTACGGCTAATAGGCCTGCATCTTTATTCGTTACAGGCGAGGATCAACAAGCTTGTGCTTCCACATTGCTCCCTCTATCCTCTCAGGCTGAAGGCAGTGGAATTTTGGACGAAAATGAGCTGTTGAAATAGCAGAATTTGTTCTTGATGTCAGAGGTAGTGCATATAAAAGGTTTGTGTAGCGATATTATGTCTAACCATGCAAATATATCTGCATAAAGCTTAAGAAAATCATTCGACCTACACAACATTCCAGATCGTTTTCAGCGAGGAGAGCCGATGGACGGATCCACGGACCAGGCTAAAGCTTCATATTAAAGGACTCAGTTGTGCTCATCCGTTCATCATTCTGAAAATGAGACATCAAACAGTTGAGGAAATTCCAGAGAAATGGCTGACAGTAAATGTGTTGATTCTGTCAAGTCAATTATCCAGCGTGATCTACATGACCTTCAGGTTAATTATCACGGAGAACAGACTACACGACTTCCTGCAATTGATCTCAGGAAGAAATTGATCATTGACGCAATGATCCACCACAGGTCAACCTCATGCGTGAATGCATTACCTCCTAAGATCGCCACCATTGATTCGATATATTGGATTTGCCAATCCATAGATGGTCAACACCATCCCTGCTCTTATCAACGGGCCTTAGAGTGCCACGGACTAGAACTAGCGGATAAAAAGTGCGCTGACGATGATCTGATCCGCTCGGTCTGCCAACCAATCCACCTAATGCAAAAAGTCAACCAACGTGAAATTTAGTTTGGAAAAAAAAGGATGTGATGATGCCCTGCGTTGAATACACACTCCGACACACCACACACCAGGTAGAGGCTTTTGCACTCGACACCAAATTTTACACAGTACACATTTAAGGACTCGTTTCACTTAATAAACATCACACAGGCCTCTGATCTCATGCTCTTGGATGTAAGACATGCACTAGTTCGAGCATTGACAGCAGCGAGACTGACTACAGAAGAGCTATGGCATCAAATATTTGGCCACATCAACTACAATGATTTGCTATTACTACAAAAGAAGGAAATGGTAAGAGATCTTCCTATGCTAAAGCAAGTATATAATGATTGTGATGCCTGTACATTAGGAAAAATGCATAGAGAAGAATTCCCTGTTAGAGTAGAAAAGAAACAGTGGGATATACTTGAATTAGTGCACACAGACCTTTGTGGACCCATGCAAACAAAATCATTAGGAGGTGCATTGTATTTTCTACTGTTTATTGATGACTGTACGAAGTTTTCTTGGGTGTATTTTTTAAGTAAGAAGAGCCATACATTTGAATACTTTAAGCTGTTTAAAAATATGATGGAAAGACAAATAGGAAAAAGATAAAAATTCTCCGTTCTGATCAAGGGGGAGAATACAGGAAGGATGAGCTTCTCAGGTATTGTAAAGATCGTGGAATTTTGCAGTAGTTCACAATACCCCATACTTCACAGCAGAATGGAGTAACAGAAAGAAAGAACAGAACACTGTTGGAATGTGCTAGAAGTATGCTAAAAGGTAAGAATCTTTTGAATGGTTTTTGGGCTAAAGTAGTGAATACTGCAGTTTATTTGAAAAATAGGAGTCCTACAAAGAGTCTCGAATCTTAAACTCCTTATGAAGCATTATATGGATTTAAGCCTGTAAAACACTTAAGAATATTTGGATCTAAAGCATTTGCCCACATTCCAAAGGAAGATAGAAGAAAATTAGATTCAAAAGCCATCAGATGTACCGTTATAGCGCATTGTTCACAGTATAAAGCTTACATATTATTTGAAAAATAGGAGTCCTACAAAGAGTCTCGAGTCTTAAACTCCTTATGAAGCATTATATGGATTTAAGCCTGTAGTAAAACACTTAAGAATATTTGGATCTAAAGCATTTGCCCACATTCCAAAGGAAGATAGAAGAAAATTAGATTCAAAAGCCGTCAGATGTACCGTTATAGCGCATTGTTCACAGTATAAAGCTTACATATTATTTAATCCTTCTAGTAACAAGATTTTTGTTTGTAGAGATTTGAAACTCGAACAAACTCATAATTTAGTTTAAGGCCAAGACGTCCAAAGACCATCATAAACTAGAGTCGGGATCTGAAACTCCAACAAGGCGCCTATCCTTCCAGCCTTACTATGACAGGCCATGATGTCCTCCTGTGAGATTTGAAACTAGGTGGAAGGGATAGCATCCCAATAAGACACCCATTCTGTCATCCTAAAAGGGAACTAGTGTTAAGTATAATTAATAAAAGGGGTTGCACGAGGGGGAGGGGTTATTATTAACCCCAATGGAAAGCTAGTGCTTAAACACTCTTGGGGGTTGGGCAAGAGGACCAACCATTGGGCTTGAAATGTATGGTCTCTTGTCAGGGCTAAATTTGGCAGAAGAAATGGATATTTCTAAAATTCTAATATTGGGAGACTCTCTTCTTACCATCCAATATCTTCTCAAAGGTTCCTTTCCTAAGGACGATCAATTAAAGTTGCTCCTTCATAGAATTTTGGGCGCCTTCAAGCACTTTCATGATTCATCTCAAGTCCTTCTTTCATATCTTAAGAACTCATAATAAGGAAGTGGATGGACAAGAAAACTGCACTTACCTTTTAAACTCGGACCAAAATGACATCAACAACTTGTTAAGATGGAGACACACCACATAATTCATTCCATCCTTTTTAAAGCCTATCCAAAATTTTCAAAGCATATTTGCCAACCCTATGGAAACTATACAAGGAAACCCTATGGAAACTATACAAGGAATAATGCACCCACTCTTTATACCCCTCCCCTCTCTCAGATTGCGTCTATCCATAGAGTCCACGATCCATATTCTTGGCATTATATTAGAGGCGAGGTGGTTGATGTGCAACAAGAATGCCATGTGAAGCTTTGTCTTGTATTGAATTTTCATGTGTTTGTAGCGTTGGAAGAATGATGTTGTAACCAAAACCCTTATCCTGCATCAAAGAGTTTGATTCCTACAAGGTGGTGGATGATCGTGAAATTTAATGATGAGGAGATTTTTGCAGTGTGTTGGAGCTTCACCCATGCGATTAAATGTATGGACAACAACTGGTTGATTTGTAAATGGACTCCATGGAAGTTGAACCTAATAGGGTGCTAACTGATTAACTCCTTGAGTTGTGTGAGTAATTTCACCAAGGAAAGCTTCACCAACTATGAATTTGGATTTACTCGGGGTAATTGTTTGGTTAAGTGCTCTATGGTTGGAAAGCAAAATATTTTCTAGTCCGCAAGCGGTAGTTTGAGTTGCTTAGGCAATTTAGGGGCATTACGGTTCCCTTTGCTAGATTATGAGATCAAAGTCTCTCCCAATCTAGCTTTTTGCCATAATATTGTCTGGCGAGGTGCGTAGTGGGTCATTTTGTGGTTGGAAATAGACCTAATTCCATTTACTTTAGGATGGGGTAGTGAATATGACAATTGCTCGTGCTTTCACGTGAGGTTCTATGGTCACTTTGACACTCTTCTTGATCTCTGGTACCATACAATGTTTAAGATTGATATTTTCTATGTCCTCTGTAGCCCCCTTTAGTATTTATTTCAGTGTATCATTCAGTTTTTTCCTTGCGACATTCCCCCTTGTCTCTTGGGAATTCTCCTCTTTGCTTGATGTCTACTATGTGCCCTATGCAATCGAGTTTTCCTTTCCAGTCTTTTACTTCATATTTTTTTAGTTCATTTGGCAGAGATTCTCTCTGTTATGAGAGCTTTCTTGTCTATGTTTCCCACATAATCATGACCCTGAGCAATTGGACTCTCCTCCTAACCCCCAACATGGGGGTTTCTTAGTTGTCCCTAATCGACTCATTGGGATTTCTCCCATTTCCTAGGTCTTTTGTCTCTCTCTGTAACCTTTCCTTTGACCCCTAGCCCCTTCGGCATTGAGCTCACTTGGACCATTGGTTCCCTTATCTTGGAATCTGCACTATGTTTCTTTGAAAACACCCCTCAGACATTGCAGGTGACAGTAGCTCAGGAAACAAGTGCCCACAACAACTGAAGGATCTACGCATTGAGAATTTGGATTTGCAATGGGAATTTCATCGTAAACACAATCATATTCCTCTTGGACAAACTTCAATTTCTCAAAACTAAGCTCAATCATTAGGATGACAAAATAAATGCTTTGCGTAGGCAATTAAGTGAGTTACTAATGCAAATGGAAACAAGTGGAAATCAAAGTTCTACAAATAATTCACCTAGCAATCTACTGATTGATCTAAATTGACCCCTTGCAGATGATTAATCTCCCTTTGATTATTTGGATTTGCAATGGGAATTTCATCGTAAACACAATCATATTCCTCTTGGACAAACTTCAATTTCTCAAAACTAAGCTCAATCATTAGGATGACAAAATAAATGCTTTGCGTAGGCAATTAAGTGAGTTACTAATGCAAATGGAAACAAGTGGAAATCAAAGTTCTACAAATAATTCACCTAGCAATCTACTGATTGATCTAAATTGACCCCTTGCAGATGATTAATCTCCCTTTGATTATTTTTGCAGATTATATGTGTGTCGATCTTTTGGTGAATGTCAAGAATTTGCAATAGTAGCCTTTCACTCTCAAATTTTTGCACATCTCAAGTTCTTTGAAAAAAACAGATGTATAGAAAAGCAATGTAATTATCTCCCAAGTATTTTGTTGTCACCAGTGACAAACTTAATAGGAAAACTACTTATTTATTTTAAAAAATATATAATTAATAAAAGTTAAAGTTTTTTTAGTAATTAAATATATTTAATTAAGGTTTCAAAATGTTTATTTATGGTAAATTTGTTAAGCGGCTAAATTTAAGAATATTGATGTTATATTCATAATTATACCTCTTGAAGAATTAAAAAATGCTAAAATAAAATTGTGATGGTAAATAATCATGGTCAAATTTCTCAAATATATTTTATTTTAAGAACAAAATGTGTTGGTAAATAATCATGGTAAAATTTCTCAAATATATTTTATTCTAAGAACAAAATGTGTGTGCTTGTCCATAGATTATTATTTTCTATAATTATAATGTATGTGAATATATACATGGTTAGCATATATACATAGTTATTGGAAAAACTTTGTGGTTATAGGAATTAGGATGGTTGTAAAAGAGATGTATGCACATAGCATGTTATCAAATTTCTCATTGTCACTTTTTTCAATTATCAATTTTATGTCACCATAAACTCCTAATTTATAATAATACAAGTATTAGCTAAATCATTTTAAATGAGAAAAAATATGAAATGAAAATCATTTTATTGATAATGTGAAACTTATTAAAATATTAGCCTAATTTTCAAATATATAAATCAAACTTATTAATCTATTTTCCAACATATTTATAATAATAATTATTAAAATTATAATATTAATTTTAAATATTAAAAAAAAATATAATTATATATATATATATAGAAATTTCAATTAAAGAACCATTTCAGTAAGTTAATAGGTAGGAAAACAAATATTTTCCATTATAATTTAATGGATTGTGTAATTCTAATTTTTTTCTTCTTAATAATATTTATATTATTAAAGTGCTATATTCCTATTATTTTAAACTGATTAAAGTTAAAATTAGTTTACCAAATATAAGAAAAGATTATTTCATTTTTGTTTTATAATTTTTATTTATTTATTAAAATATTCAATAAAGTTGATCACTTAAAAGGTAAAAAATAGATAATGTTAAAGGTTTTTAAACTTCCTTTAATAATATATAAAATTTATTATTTTTTTTAATGCAACTCTAATATTTTTAAATTTAATTACTAAACAAATTTACCATAAATATAAACTTTGAAATTTTAATTAAATATATTTAATTACTAAACAAACAAACTTGAATGCCATGGGCACCATGTCTCTTAAATTTTCTAGATTAATCTTGGCAATGGTGGCATCGGAGCTCGAATTAAGTGTTACCTTTCTTTTCAACCATCCTGCAGGAGGTCAGCGGAGCGATAGTGTGTAGGGTCTGTGGAACTGATCGGAGCCTTCGTGGGGAATCACAATTGGGCTTTTCCGTGACACAAATTCTTTTCTGTGACAAAAACTCAATAATGCTTTGTCAATGTGGTCGACGTTGGCAAGGGTGGGCACCGAGGTGGAGGGGACAGAAGGGCAGGAGACCAAAAGGTGGCCTCTTGCAAAGATTCGCATGGACATGTGGATTTGTCAGTTCCCTTTGACTCAATAGAAGCCAAAATTCGACTCTTCAACACTTAGTGGACAAGATAGCCCAAAAATAAATAACAAACCATGTTTACTTGGTCAGTGTCTTGGCAAACATTTTGCACAATCAGGGGCACATTCTCGATTGCCAGACATCCCTCCAAAGGAACCAACAATGGTTTAAGAGCGCATGGATGGATTCGAGGACCGAATGGCTCACATGGAGTTCCATATTGACAAGACCTTCCATTGTCCAGCTGATTGAGGTACTGAAGCTAATGAATCTAATGCAGAACATATGTAATGATGAAGAAATGCTATATGCAGAAATAAATTTTAAACCTGGAGGGCTTTGGATAGGAAGAGAATCAATTTTACCTAATTACTTTTTTTATCTATTTTGCTTGTACTTAAAAGTCAATAAATTCAATCAAAGTGACACCACTTTTGCGAAGATGAAGAGACTATCATGATGTATCGTTTCCATGACTTAATAGAAAACTGTTGGATTACAAAAAGAAAGTGAGAAAATCTATTATAACTTAGTTGTCAAACCAACAGTGGGACAACCATCACCCAGTGTTATCAACGAATACACACAGGCTTATCATTGTTATGCAAGGAAAACCAGGTCACTTGAAATTACTAGCTAGTGGTCTGTAATGGGAGATAGGCTTTCACTCTTGGGCCATAAACATATTTCATTATATAAAAAAAAAACTAATTCTTAGCCAAACAAAAACAATTTTAAAACATAAAATTTTAGCCATACAAAAACATACTTTAAACCCAATAAACACTTCATTTATATTCCAATAATTACTAACAAAATTTCAAATTGTAACAAAATATATCCCATAAAAAAACCCCAAAAGAAAAAAAGCACTTTAATAAATCTCATCATCGAAAATTATGTCCGATTAAATGTAAAAAAAAAACACTTTAACTAAATACATGACAAATTGACATGTCCATGCTCGAATGATCGGAAAAATCTAAGATCGAATTCATTCAATATATTTTCCACGGATTACAAAGTCCATTTTAAGCCTTCATTGATCGCTTCAACCGAGTGCATAAAGCTCGGGTTCCATAGATTCTGTCTTTTTAAAAAACTAAGCAATCCCAATATTTTATATAAAATATTTGGAGTTTTTTTCTCAAAAGTTTGATTTGTAAACATGGCTTGAAGATTGACACAGGCTGTTGCTTTGGAACGCCATTACCCTATATTAAACAACGCTTGAACTGCACATGGAAGGTGATGCTTTATTTAGTAAGAGTTTTGAATTTTTTTTTAAGATCATCAGATGCAATAAATGTTAAGTGGACTATTCAAATATCATGAAAAATTAGTCAATTAAGATCAAAAATAGTCATAAATGAATAACTTACTTAACCCAGTTAAATCCCAAAAAATGATATCCAATATAGGAAAAATTAAATTTTCTGCAATTAATATAAACATTGCAAGTATATAGATAAAGAATTTAGAATTCATAATCAAATCAAATTGATCCAACACCTTTTTCTTAATTAAAGAGACCTTTGATTCAGTTAAAAAAACAAAAGATTACGAAGGGTTTCTATTCTCAAAGTTGAAGTGCGTTATAGATATTCAATTATTAGGTATATACAGACCTATGAATCAAAATATTTAAACTACAGTGTGTTTCCATGCCATGGCTTTCATATTATATATTCAGTCTTCTCTACTGGTTTCTATACCTTTTTCATACAAATCTATACAGACACTTTCTATATTTTACAAGGAACCGATGACGGAAATTTCCAAAAACTAGATGCATACTGAATTCTACAATCAAAACATCCACCGATTGACAATGTTATTCACGTCGCAATCTCCTTGAAAAGCTCCGACGTTTTCACCCACGTCATTACTGACGTGATTAGCATCAATTCCAGAATTAGTTGGTGCCTCCCACCAGTGAAATGGTTCTAACTTTGTACTAGAAATTGTATTTTCTACTCCATTTGCACGGTTCTTTCCTTCTTCGCCTTGTGCAATAAAGTCCATCAACCATTCATTTTCTTCTTCAAGCTCATAAGATCCTGTAGGGAAATTATTATCCAATTTTGAAAGTAACACCGTGTTAGTGCTATTGTCTGCAATTTCTTCTTCTTGTTCTTTTCCTCCAGCAACTGATATTCCATCTGCAACTTTTTCTACAAAGGATTTTGATAGCAACACACTACTGTCCAGATCTCTTTCCTTAGATACATCAAATGGCAGATCTCTTTCCTTAGATACATCAAATGGCTCAATTGGCTGAATACTATAGAACTGTGGAATAGTATTGAAGCAGTTGTTAATTCCTTGATTTCCAACCATCACATCTTCTTGAAAATTTTGCAAAAATGTCAAAGGAATGACATCAACTCCTGAATGACAAGTTGTGCTATAAATCTGGGATGATCCATCGTCATGTGGCCACCACACTCCCAGGCTTCCATTGCAACTTCCTGCATTAATAATACTGCATGGATTCTCCAAACAACGATGACATATATTTCTCCCTGAATATTCGCGTGACTGCAACTTTAAGGCAGGCTGCGTCCCATAACATGCTTGCCGATGGCCTCTTTGAAATGTCTTGCAAGCTCCTCCCATAACTGTTCTTTGCATGCAACAACAATATGGAGGAGTTTGTACATGCAGTGTATTGAATGTGTAGCCATTTCCATATTGGTTACATGAACTCTTGCAAGAAGGAGAAGCAACAGGGACCTTGCCTAGGCATGGCCTATTAGGCAATATACTGGTTTTTGAAAGCGAGCGTAAAGAAGTATCGTACATTTTTCCTCCTAAAGTGAAGTATTTATCACACCTCCTACAGAGATATCTTGGCTGCAACCTTTTCGAGCGTCTCTTGTTGTTTAGAAATCTGAATTTGGAGTGTTCCCAGGATTTACACCTTGGACATATGGCCTTCATTCGCCTGAAAACGTCTTCCATGTTTTAGCTCTGAAACAGACAGGTTGAGAGAACTGATACAAATACAAACACTGCTTTCACTACTACCAAAATACAAATGATAGTGACCTATTAACCTATTTCCTTACGGCCTAAAAAATAAACTCTTATCTAAACAAACATAAATTTTCATTTTTTTTTAGCTTTTCGTTCCCTATGATTTATGATTTTTGATTTATTCTCTACGATTGTTTTTTTCCTTTTCCTTTGTGATTATATATTGATATAGATAAATATCGATATAAGATAAACCTGTTTCTGTTTTTAACATGCAAAGAAAAGCGTTTGAATCATCATTTTTTTTTTAGCTTTTCGTTCCCTATGATTTTTGATTTATTCTCTACTATTGTTTTTCCTTTCTGATTATAGATAAACCTGTTTCTGTTTTTAACATGCAAAGAAAAGCATTTCAATGTTGATCTGCAAGTAACCGATGGCTCTCCCACGGAGGAAACAATTGTTTTTAGTTTTTAATGATTTGTTTTTAATGATTTTTGGTTTTTACTGCGAGGAGTTCCGTGACAGAAAACTGGAAGTTGCTTGGAGTTCCTTGACAGAAAACTGGAAATCGCTGAGGTTTCTCATTTTATGTAGGATCTTGAATGAAATTTGTTGGGCACTGTGCAGGTAAATTTCAAAATGGAGTGGGTAATCTCGAAACGATTGTTTTTAATTTTTAATGATTTTTTTGTAATGCTTTTGGGTTTTTACTGCGAGGAGTGATTTTGGGTTTTTACTGTGAAGAGTTCTGTGACAGGAAACTGGAAATTGCCAGGAGTTCCATGACAAAAAACTAGAAATTGCTGAGGTTTTTCAGTTTATGCAGGATCTTGGATGAAATCTGTTGGGCACTGTGCAGGTAATTTTCAAAATGGAATGGGTAGTCTTGAAACGACTGTTTTTAGTTTTTAATAATTTTTTGTTAATGATTTTGGGTTTTTACTGCCAGGAGTTCCGTGACAGAAAACTGGAAATTGCTGAGGTTTCTCAGTTTATTTTGGATGTATACTTCATTAATTTATCCTCGAGAGCTGTCGGAAGAAGAGGTTGTCTGGTGGTTCTCAAAACGTATCTACATATCTACAGCAAGAGGGCACCAATCTTACCTTTATCAATCGTACTCCAAAAATCAGAAATCACTGGCCTTGTGAAGCGAACCAAAGAACCACTTAAATCCGGTGAGGACAACTGAACACCATCAGGAACATTCCTGTCACAATCATGTACACCATGTCTGGTTAATACTCTCTCCCTTGACCCGCCAGTTTGCGGCTCACCAACTGGGACTTCCTTGATTGGTTTCACAGCTCAATTTTCAGAGTTAACATTAGGATTTGCATGAAAGTTTCTCAAATTTCCAACCGATGTATCATCCCCTTTTCACATGCTGACAGTAACTAAATGATGTGAACAATCAAAAGTTACAACTTCCATCTCATTTCGAGTGGGCATGCTGAATTCATTATTGTTGGTCGCTTCCTCTAACAATGTAGCTTTAGAATGATTTTCATGATAAATTTTAGGCAGACCCATTGTCTGATTATTATCACTTGAATTTGTTGGGTCCCTTTGTGATTCTAAGTGAGCATGTGAACCATTCCCCATGCCCATTTCAGTCATTGCCCGTTCCTCATCTAGAACAGAAACCTTATCTCCATGCGCATCTTCAGGTTCTATAGCTTGATTCATGTTAAATCTTGTCTTCGCTTCCTTAGATGCCTTCAGTTTAGAGGTCAAACTTGAATTTACACCCCAATCACTGGAGTTGACTGGCTTAGCAGACTCACAACACTGAGTTATTTCGCAATAAGGATTGTGGTAAGAGGGCCGATCGTTGTTGGGACATTCATATGTGCCATTAGAACCCTGTTCTTGGGCCCAAGCATTACGCATAATATTTCCAATTTACTTTTTTTTTTAGTGAAATGATTTTTTTTGCTAAATGCTTAGTATCTTTCTTCTTGAATATGGACACAGGGATGTTCTTTTTCTGTAATTCTGGGTGGAGCATGTGATTTTTGGATTTGTTGTGGAAACAGACCAGTTTTATTCTTCCATTTGGCCATTGTAAAAGTGGCGATAATGATGCGTTGAAGGGTTTAGTTAAGTCCATGTCTAAAGATGAGAAGAAGCAACATGTTTGCATTCCACGCATGCAATGTGTATTCAATTCAAACATGTGATCTCCATCATGGAAAAGAAACCACCACTTAATGACTTTAAGTAAAACTGTTTGGCGGGGTAAAAAAGCTTCCATATCTCAAAGCTTTTCAATATTGTTTATTATTTATGCCCTCGAGATGAAATTGAATTTGCAGGATCCCTCATTTTGTCTACTAATAATTCAACACATTTTTGTGTGCTGACTGTTGGAGGAAAATAATCACTGAAATAATATGTGTTTTAGAAGAGGAGTTTAATAGATGACAACCAATAAAATGTATAGCTGCACAGCTTTGTTGAATTTGACAAAGAGAGGTTGAGATTGAGATCTTGATTTGCTAGATAAAGTGAATTAATCTACACCATAAGCAATCTTTTCTTCCACGTGCATGCAAAATAATTGAATCCATGCTTCTTTAGTAGTATAGAGAGTTCCCTTGTTCTTCCTTCTTGGATGTGATACTGCAATGCAGATATTGCTAGACAACTCTCCTCTTCATTCTTCCAATTTTTAAGATAAATGGAAGTTCTGTAAATTAGACATAGAGAGGTCAAGATGTCGATCGGTAAGTTAGATAGTGAATTGATCTATTCCATGAGCAATACATTCATGCACAATCATTTAAAAGAATTGAAGCTATGCATATTTGGTCCATCCAGAGATGAACCATTCCCCATGCCCATTTCAGCCATTGCCCATTCCTCATCCGGAATATAAACAGAATCTCCATGCACATCTTCAGGTTCTGCAGCTTGATTCATGTTAAATATTGTCTTTGCTTCCTCAGATGCCTTCAGTTTAGGGGTCAAAATTGAATTTACACTCCAATCACTGGAGTTGACTGGCTTAGCAGACTCACAACACTGAGTTTTTTTGCAATAAGGATTGTGGTAAGTGGGCCGATCGTTGTTCAGAGATTCAGATGTGCCATTAGAACCCTGTTCTTGGCCCAAAAATTACACATAATATTTCCAAAATAGAAACACAAAGCATAAATGTTTTGGCATTTAGGTTGGTCAATTTATTTTTGAAGATGAAGAGCAGCATTTTTCCAAAATCATCTAGAACCCGTCCTCCTGCAATCATTCAGATGTGCCATTGGAACCCTGTTCTTGGGCCCAAGCATTACGCATAATATTGCCAAAATAGAAACACATAGCATAAATGTTTTGGCATTTAGGTTGGTCAATTTATTTTTGAAGATGAGGAGCACCATTTTTCCAAAATCATCTAGAACCCCTCCTTGTGCAAATCAGCTGGGAACGGGTAAACCATTTATATTATAATATGATAATTTGCCTTGACACTCATCTAATTTTGTGCATCTCTTGCTTTTATGAGGTCCTTTCAGAAGTGGTAATAATAATAGACATGTTTGGATGCAGGATTCACTGGTGAGGAATCCAAACATTGCCTTGGTAAGTTTTCAAACTTCCATTATAATATGATAAATTGCCTTGACACTCATCTAATTTTGTGCATCTCTTGCTTTTATGAGGTCCTTTCAGAAGTGGTAATAATAATATACATGTTTGGATGCAGGATTTACTGGTGACGAATCCAAACATTGCCTTAGTAAGTTTTCAAACTTCCATTTATATTCTTATATTGGTTATGCATTTGTATTTTGGTTATGCATTTGTATTTTGGTTATGCATTTGTATTTTGGTTAAATAAGGATTTATAAGTCCATAATCATCTCAAGTTAATGTTTAGTCAGTCCTTTCGCAACAGTTTCTGAAATCAAGCAGAATCTCGCCATGGATTTTTTTATCTCTAGGAAGATGTTTTATATTCAATTACTGCTAACATGGACTACAAGGACATGCCTGATTTCATTGTGACGGAGGATGTTACAGGTATCAATGCAGGTAGGCAGTTTGTTATTGTCTGCTTGCTTTCTTTCTAAGAAATCTTAAGAGTTCCATGATATTTAATTTATAGTTGAGAAAATCAACATTATCTAAATCGAGTTATTTCTTTCTTGCATGTAAAAAAGAGATATCTTCTTGGATATTACAATTTTGCTTTTTTTTTTTTTCTTTCTTTTTGTTTTTTGTTTTTTTTTTTCTATTGAAATGATTTTTTGTTTTGCTAAATGCTTAGTAACTTTCTTCTTGAATATGGACATGGGGATGTTCTTTTTCCGTAATTCTGACTGAGCATGTGATTTTTGGATTTGTGGTGGAATAAAACCAGTTTTATTCTTCCATTTAGCCATTGTAAAAGTGGCGACAATGATGGATTGAAGGGTTTAGTTAAGTCCATGCCTAAAGATGAGAAGAAGAAACATGTTCGCATTCCACGCATGCAATGTGTATTCAATTCAAACATGTGGTCTCCATCGTGGAAAAGCAGCCACCGCTTAACGACTTTAAGTAAAACTGTTTGGTGAGGAAAAAAAGCTTCCATATTTCAAGACTTTTCATTATTGTTTATTATCTATGCCCTCGAGATGAAATTAAATTTGCAGGATGCTTCATTTTGTCTAATAATTCAACACATTTTTGTGTGTTGACTTGGAGGAAAAGAATCACTAAAATAATAAGTGTTTTAGAAGAGGAGTTTAACAGATGACATCCAATAAAATGTATAGCTGCACAACTTTTCTGAATTTGACAAAGAGAGGTTGAGATTGAGATCTTGATTTGCTAGATAAAGTGAATTAATTTACACCATAAGCAATATTTTCTTCGACATGCATGCAAAAGAATTGAATGCATGCTTTTTTAGTATAGAGAGTTCCCTTGTTCTTCTTTCTTGGATGTGATACTACAGTTCAGATATTGCTAGACAACCTTGCAATTTTTAAGATAAATGGAAGTTTTGTAAATTAGACATAGAGAGGTCGAGATGTCGATTGGTAAGCTAGATAGTGAATTGATCTACTCCATGAGAAATACATTCTTGCACAAGCATTTAAAAGAATTGAAGCTATGCATATTTGGTCTATCCAGAGAGTTGCCTTTGTACTTTTTCCTTTGTCGAGTTACTAGCAGTGCAGAGATTGCTAGGACATTCTTGGTATTTATTTGAGGTCTCTTTGCTTGAAGAATAGATCGAGGATTGCTAGATAACTTGGACTAAATCATATACACTTCTATTATATGATTGAATGAGCTATTTAGCAAACCTCGATCTACTTCAAGCCAAGAGATCTTAAAGATTTATCAAGAATGTGCTAGCAATCTCTGCACTGATAGTAACATGTCAAAAGCAACTCTCCAGGTAGACCCAAAAAGCATAGCTTCACTTCTTTTACTTGCTTGGCCATAAATATTTCTTTTTCATTTCTGTCAATTACAATTTCTTATCTTATTCACAAGACCTTGAGACTTTCCTCATAGACTTAATTCATAGTTTCAGTTCTGTGATATGTTATAAGAAAATATATCTTATTCATTCTCGTGACATAAAATCTCTTACTGTGTTCAATCTACGAGAGCATGTAGCATTTTCCACAACACAGATTGTGTGAAGGGAAATCTAGGTTGTATTCTTAGCAATGTTGCGAACATTGGCATTGGGATAAAATCGGCAAGCGTCCGAAAAACCAAAAAATCGGGAAAATTGGACATGGAGAATTCAAGATACCATCAAAATATCGGCAAACATTGGCTAGGCAAAAAAATCATGATTTCGAGATAAAATAGGGACATTACATCGAGTAGGCCAAAAAATCGGGCCAAAAAATCATGACTTCTAGATAATATAGGGACATTACATTGACTAGGCCAAAAAATCATGATTTCGAGATTAAATAGGGACATTATCGAGATGTTCGCAACACTGATTCTAAGTTTCTATACTTGTTGTTGCAAGTTTTTTTAATCACTTCTTCAAGTTTGGGAATGAACTATAGTTGTATGAATGCAAACAATGGTCGTATGCATACAAACAAGTATATCCATGAGCTTTTTTGTATCAGTTCTTCTAGTATGAAATTGAATTATAGCTGTATGAATGCAAAATGCCCATATGCATCAAAACATGCATATGCATGAGCTTGAGTTCGAAAAACTTTTAGGTGTAGGAAAATGCTGAATTATGGATTTTAGATACAAGGACTAATTAGTAACATGCTGAAACAATGGAGAGTTAGTTTATAGGGGTTACAAAGAAGTATATCCATGAGCTTTTTTGTATCAGTTCTTCTAGTATGAAATTGAATTATAGCTGCATGAATGCAAAATGCCCATATGCATCAAAACATGAATTATAGCTGCATGAATGCAAAATGCCCGTATGCATCAAAACATGCATGTGCATGAGCTTGAGTTTGAAAAACTTTTGGGTGTAGGAAAATGCTGAATTATGGATTTTACATTCAAGGACTAATTAGTAACATGCTGAAACAATGGAGAGTTAGTTTATATGGGTTTATGCTCATATCCTACTGATGAAGGAAGAAGATACTTGGGAACAAGACTAAAAGACAATAACTTACAAAGCTACGGTTTCTTACGGACTATTGTATGATTGGTGGGATATGAGTCTAACAGCTTTGAAATTACTTTTAGGTCACATTAACATGAAATTCTAACGCACTCGAGCATTAACAGCAGTGCCTGCTGCTTAGTCATCTCCTTATAGTGTCTGGTTAACTGTAATCTCAAATGTGCAAAAGCAATTGAAGGTTGATGCTGGAAAGGATTTTAGTGATTTTCTAAGGTTTTTGGGCAACTCATTTGCCCTTCCTCTCTTCCCTCCAAACCTATCCTACACTCGAGGAAACCCATTCCAGAATAGGAGCTGTGCTCTTTGTTTGTTTGTTTGGACATGAATCATTTTTGCAGCAGAGGAAAATGGTTCCACCTATATGTTGTAACCTGGTCCCATGGAAGGAAATGGTCAGGTGCAAATCCCCTTTTCTGGAATCAAACACAGTCCCTTCACATGAAAGGGTTGAGTGCCGACCCCTGATTCTAGAATCCAACGCAATCCCTGGACAGGAAATGGATCTGATTTTGGAATCACCAAAATTCAAATATTTGGGTGAGGATCCTTGTTTCCTGAGTCTGACATGAAGGTGGAGCATAAGTTCCAACTCCTATAGGTGATTCTAGTAACTGTGGGTGGAACCATTTACCTAGAGGTTTTATTAAACTTCAAATATACACCAGAATAGGAGTTGTTTTGTTTTGTTTTTCTGGTTGGGACAGGATTCCTTTTCCGGCAAATGGAAACGATTCCACCTTTGATGGAAACAATCTGGTGCAGATCCCCGATCATTTGACAGGAAACGGTTCTGATATTGGAATCTCTAAAATTCAGATATTTGAGTGTGGATCCCTGACTATTGAATCTGACCTGAACAGAGAGCATGAGCACCACCTCCCACAGGTGACTCTGGTGACTGTGAGTGGAACTATTTACTTTCCCTTTATGTCTCTCTGATGCATGTGTATTATAGTATATATAGCTTAAGAGAGTGCTTTGTTTCACAGGAGATGTATGCTCTGGATTGCTAATAAAACTAGACTATTAGGTGGAATTCTTTTACCTGTAGGCTAACAATTTTTAATCAGTCCTTCCTGAGAGGAGTCCTCATTATTATGTTCCATGTCTCTCTGATTCATGTGTATTATAAAATTTCTATTTCTCTGTCTGGTCTGTTTGTATTTGTTTTTGACATTCTTAGAGTTTCTGGTCTGCAGGTGTTTATGTTAAAGGGGACTTCATGATTCATTTAGCGGGATTGAATGATAAAAAGGAGTGGGTCAAGAAGATTCTACAGGAACTCGAGGAAGAGAAGAGCACATTTAAGGACGGAATTGTCAATGATTTGAGCATCTTCATTTTTGAAGGCGCATATTTTTGTTGCTAAATTAACCTATTCTTTTTTGCGGGTAGTTCATATCCAATTCATTCATTCTTTTTCCAGTGGAGGGAGGCTCTTATCTGCGATGTTCATTTCAATTTCAGACTTCCTAGGTATGATGAATTCAACTTGAGGATTTTTCTAGAACTAGTTTAAAAGATAGCAACTCCATATAGTCGCTTGATATGCATGATATTTGATGAGTATTTTTTTGGTTTTCCTCTGACAGCTTGTTTTTTTCCATGGTGGCCAGGTTTACAAGTTGATTATTTGTGATGAAGCCTTGTATCTATATCATCGATTTAACCATGTCCTGCTTTGTACACTATATTCTTTTGGTATATCACGAGTGGTTATTGTTTTTATAAATTGAAATTTTGTACCTGACTTTTTGTTGTCAGAAATATGTGAAAACCCTGTGAATTGTACTTGCTATTTATTGTGACTTGTGGGACACTTTTACTACGCTTGAGATGATTAGGTTCTTTGATTGATATGGAGCAAAGCCAATCACCCATCATTGAATACATGCAATGCTACCTATAAGTAATGCCTAAATGGAACTACCTAAACTCGATTTAAAATATTCCTTCCATAAAAAAGATCAATTGTAAGGTGATGCCCCCCCCTTTAAGGGTATTTTGTTATAATTTATGATCAATTGTAAGGTGATGCCCCCCTTAAGGGTATTTTGTTATAATCAAATCAAGGTAAAGGTTTCCTATCTGATTCTTTATATCTTGTGTGTGATTTTATATTCAAATATATTCAGGTACTTAATACCTTGGATAACACTTTCCTTACAAAGAGTGTGTTAGAATTTTACCTTTGTTACTCTAAACGTGTTCATCCTTCAGCAACACAACAATACACTGCAATATCCCCTAAACGGAGAAGCATACCCAGCAACGTACCGAGCAACAACCTTGGACATTTCGCTTGATTTGGAAAACTTGGACATCTTTATGTCAGTTGCAGATCTCGAATTCTAAAGGTTAAGAGAGGTCAAACAATTTTAGGATATTTTTAAAATTTGCAATTTACATCAATTCATGATTACAGATTCCAGAATCTGACCGTGAAGAGAGAGGTCAAATAACTGCAGAGTATTCTGTAAATCGACAATTTATATAAGTTTACCAGGAAAACTTTATAAGAAAAAATATAAATTTATAATAAAAAGCTAAAAATAATAAGTTCAGAAAGAAAATTTTATAATAAGAAATATTACTTTAAGAATATGAATTTTGAAAGAAAGCAACAAGGGTCTATTTCTTGTTTTCTTCTTGATAATAGGAAGTCAAGGCCTCTGTTTGGACTTAAAATTTGAAAGTTGTCTGTGTTTTAGCCAACAGGTTGGCGGTGGATGCAATATTTGTGTACACAAAACATGGACACATTGTCTCCTTTTTGTCGAGTTGTCATCCAGATAGTCCAGTTTTTTTGTCTTCTCTAACTCAACGGCTATAAGGTGTCAGAATCTTCAGAATCTTCAATGGGGTCTCGTTCATCTTAGACTGAATTTCTCAGAGCATATGGAGAGTAACCTTTATGATACCTTTTCTTTGCTAAAAGCAAGAGGTATGGTGAAATCGGGTGACTTAATAATTGTTGTTTAAGATTTGTTGCAGTTCACTTATTTTGTCCTCTCTACCTCAACAGCTATAAGGTGTCAGAATCTTGAATGGGTTCTCGTTCATTTTACTGAATTTCTCAGAGCATATGGAGAGTACCCTTTACGATACTTTTTCTTTGCTAAAAGCAAGAGGTATGGTGAAATCAGGTGACTTAGTAATTGTTGTTTAAGATTTGTTGCAGTTCACTTAGGTAATCAATGAGCCATAATGACATTTTATGGGTTTCTCATTGTTCCTAAACAACTAACTATTATGGGTTTCTCATTGTTCCTAAACAACTAACTCCGGCACTTGTCTTACTAATAAAAAGGCATTTTAGAAAGAAATGTTGGTCACTGATCTCTATTTATTCTTCAGTGTTAAAAGAGCCAGATTCAAACCAGTTTTAGAAAGAAATGTTGGTCATTGATCTCTATTTATTCTTCAGTGTTAAAAGAGCCAGATTCAAACCAGTTTATTTGGCAGAGTTGTGAATAATGATGTAAGTTGAATTTGCTACATTTCTCTCGTAAGGTATAATATTTGACTTTTAGAGTTCAATACTTTTCTTTGCATCCAGTGGTTCAGGTTCTTGTATGTAAATGTAACTAGTGCCACTGGTGCAAATTAGAATTTTGATTTCTTAAAAGTATTTGTAAAACTTGGAAACCAATAACAATATTGCTTTGAGTGATAAGCCAAGAGTATGAGGTAGCATGAACAAAACTTTGTTAAAAATAAAGTAATTTTTATTGGATGCGAGTACAGAAAATATTTTACCACATTGTAGATTAATTAAATGTAACTATTTCAATTTCTTTTACAGCTGTCACATTTAAATGTATATGCCATATTATCTGTAAAATATTGTAACTACAAAAGTTACCCAAGATCAGTTTTCGCTAAACAATTTCAAAAAAAATAATTTAATAACGTGGCGTAAAGAAATGAAAAGGCACGGATAATGCTGGGATATTCTGTGAGATATATTATTTGATTGTTTAACCACAATTGGTATTATTGAACTGTTAAACTATTATGTTGTCAACAATCCAACAAATAACATAGTCCTTTGTGCACTTTGAACCATATGTTTTTTTTCACCTCCTTTTTTTAATGACGTCCTCCCAATTTTTAACAAGAGCTGTTCGCAGCTGTTGTCCCTGCCAGGTCTGAAATCCTTACATCCAGTTGTTGTCCCTGCCAGGTCTGAAATCCTTACATCCAGTTATGTCATTGAAAATGTTTTTCTGTTTAATGATAAACTTGAAAAAGTTTTGCTGCAACTGCATTTGAATAGTTGAGTAATGTATTCAAAAGCTTAATGTATTAATGTGTGTGGAGAACGTTGGATCCTCATCAATACAACGATCTAATGTGGTATAATTAATGGTTCAGATCCCGCTTTTCTAAGGTAGATCATGTTGGAAGAATCACCACACCTCTATAGAATCCGTAATTTCCACCTTGGGGATTTTAGTTACTGGTTTGGAATGTTTACCAATACTTGCGGGTTTTGGTGTAACGGCAAACTTCCACATGGTATCAGAGGTACCCAGGTTCAATTCCCCCGAGTTGCGTTTAAGAGCGGTGTTGGAAGAATTACCGCACGTTTATGTAATCCGTAATTTCCACCCTAGGATCCTAGTTACTCGGGCAGGCAGTTTATATTCTCTTCATTTCTATAGTATCTCGGATCCGAGCAGTGTTATGGAAAATATTTTCTGGTGCTTGTTTCCCTGTAAGAAGTATCTGTTTAGGAATTGATATTTTTTAGGAAGATAATGGTTGAATAGTCATCTTTGTGTCATCATTATTTCGGGCTTTAGGGTAATTCCAGACTCTCAAGGGGTTTTTGTTTTTTAGTTTAACATCCATCTTGATGGTAAATGAATCCGTTGTTAGCTCATTAGGGGCAAATTTACATCCATGTCCCTCTCTTTTCATGGGCTTCTATCTCTGGTCTCTTTTCTATAATTGGATTTGGGATCCTCTATTTAATTTAAAACACTGTGGTTTTATCGAAGCCTTACTCTGATTTTAGTATAAAAATTGGTCCATGGTGGTGTAAGTGTAGTCACTGTTACCACTGCTGTATCATTTTGCCGAGCCACTCTTAACTCCCTCCGTTTGGATCCTTCATTCTCCGATTATTTTGGTCTTTTCGTTCTCTGTTCTTTTCGACCGTTTCCACTTTTGGTTGATTGCTTTGTCAATGTCGTAAGGGGGAGGGGGTTTGTTCTCTCTCCTATTAATAGGAGACGTGACTTATGTTGGTATTTTTGCCCTTCCTCATCGGATGTCTTTTCTATCTTTTATGGAAGTCAGTGGTGGAGCCTTTCTAGAAGATCTGGCTCTAGCTGGTCCGGATATTTTATGAAGAATTCCTAGTTTTGCCCTGTTTTTAGATGTTTCTGTAGGCCATCATTCACACATTTTCCTAGAGAGTTTAATCCCCGCACATTTGGACTCTTTGTCCCCCCCTTTTTTTTATTATTGTCGTATCTTTTCTCTAACTCCTGACTTGTCTTTTTTTTCTTTTATCCGAGGTTTTTTTGTCATTTCCTCCTTCCTTTTTTGACTCTTGTGTCTCTTCCCCATTTAAGTATAGGCTGTACTCTTTGTCAGTATGGAAGCTTTTTCTGACGTGTATGTCACGTCAGTCATGGTGCGAGCCACCACGGAAGTGGAGGAGAGATATGGCGGGTCATCTGCCAATGTTGATTGGCAATCTTCATTGGCAAATAAGCTTATTCCACAAGCTCTGATATTAGGGCATGAACAAAAAGGCGGTGGCTTTGATTTCCCGCCTCACAGTAGGAATCAACGCCTTGTGAAGTCTTCCCCTCCCCCCTTTGCCATCAATCTGGATAGCTTATTTCTCTTGGATAGGATTGCTAGCTTTGAGAAGCGTGTGCTGGTAGGTCGATGGCACTTTCCAGCAATGGAGGACGGCCAGATGAGATCCTGGATTGGCTCAAAATGGAATGCTCTTTTGGGATACATATCGACTATTGTTCAGCTCACGAACAATTGGTACAACTTCCACTTTCTTTGTGACCATGTTCTGGAAGTTATATTTGCTCTTTATTGGGTTCATGACAAAAGCTTCATTGCTTTGCGTAAATGGTACATTGGTTTCAATCCTTTGCGTAGTACACCTCAAAACAATTATATTTGGGTGAAGCTTCCGGGTCTACCCATTGAATTGTGGACAAAGGAGACTTTGGCTGATATTGGCAACGCCATAGGGAGATTTATCTTCGTTGACCCCAAATGTCTCTGGGCCAAGGACAAAAGGGTTACTTGGATTTTAATCGAAAAAGAATACGAAGGGGGTTTCCCCGAGCATATTGATCTATCTTGGGGAGATTCATGCATCCAGCAGAGATTGGATTACTAGGGAGTCCCATTTAGATGCTTAGTTTGTCATAAAATAGGTCACTTGAAATTGACCTGTCAAGGTCGTCCTGGTGGGAGACAAAAGGGGAAGGAACATTTTAGATGCTCTTTAGTCTCCAAATCGGGTTTGGGTGGTTGTGATCAAAGACAGAATATGGATAATGATTTGGGCAAGGTTTCCAGACTTGGGAATATCAATCATTCGCCCCCTCGGGGCATATCTCTGGAAAGATCATCAAGCCTATCTTTGAAGAGGTCTCAATCTTTAGAGTTCATTCGCAGGGATCCCTGCCCTCAAAAGGAGAATAGCAATTTGTTCAGTTCTCCTTGCAAATCGAAGTCCCCTCTTTCTTTGGAACTTTCTCCTACAGAAAGGCGGATGCTTTTCTCTGTCAATCCTATCCCCCCTGAACCTTGCCCGGATAAAGCTATTCCTTCTCCTCTCCCTATGCCTCATCCTTCTCTGGATATCCCATCCGCTTCGCACATCACTTATATATCATCATCCCCTCAATCACCTAAAAACCTCATTTCAGCTCCACAAAGGACTGTTTCCCCTCCCCCTCTCTTACCTCCCTCCATCCCTTCCAAAGCCATTGCGGACTTAAAAGGGAAGGCTCCTTGTTCCGCTGTCACGCCCCTGAACTCTCTTGATTCTTCTCCGGTAAACTCTTTTGAATGTGATCTTGATCTTCTTCTTAAGCGTGAATCCCTTAACCTTCACCCTCTGACTATATACAAGCTGGAAAATCCTCGCTCATTCTATCAGTCCTACCTCTGCTGGCAACATTACAGTTAGAAGGAAGCACAATAGGGGGAGCAGGGATTTTTGGGGCAGAAAGGGTAGACTGGATTTGAACATTCGGGACTTTTCTTTGGTTGACATTCCTATCATCGATCTCACAGAAAAAATGCCGCTTACAGCAAGTCAGCCTGGGCAATCGTCCAAATGATCAACATACTTTCAATGAACATTAGGGTCTTGGAGCGGACCCGAAATTTTTGGCTCTAAAGGAAATTTTCAAAGTCCTCTACATCAAAGATCATACTCATTCAGGGGACTATGCATGAGTGCCAGGATTCCATTTCATACTTTAGACGCATGTTCCCCACCTGGCACATGGCTGCAACGAGTGCTTTTGGACTCTCAGGTGGACTTGCAGTTTTGTGGGATTCGAATTGGATTTCGGCTATGGCTTTCAAGTGTTTTGTTGGCATTCTCCTTCTCGCCTATATTAGGGGCTCTCCTGGGTCGTTTCACATATTAAATGTCTATGCCCCGTATAAAGAACGCCTTCCTTTCTGGGAACGCTTTCTATCCTCTGAGTTCCTGGACATCGATTCTTTGTTGATTGGGGGGATTTAAATTGCACTTTGAGCAATGACGAGATTTGGGGTAGGGGCAGGAAAAATGATTAGGTGGGAGGTATGATCAAAGATGCTATCCTCCAACACAATTTTGTCGATGTTTATCCATCCAGGATGGGGCCAACTTGGGATAATGGGAGATCGAATGATGCTTACCTCGCAAAGAGACTTGATCGTTTCCTCATACATGACAGCTTGATTGATCGTCTGGGGAACCCCTCTGTCAAGATTATTTCGAGCTACATCTCTGACCATAGACCTATCTCCATCCAATGGAACCAGGTAGGTCACAGGAATGGTTATCCATTCAAATTCAATAGAGTCTGGCTGGAGGATGAGCAATTCAATAATCTCATTCGGGAAAATTGGAAACCTTCTTTCCCTGATGATCGGCTTTGGCATTCCAAAACATTCTTGGATCGCTTGTCGGCCCTCAGGTTATGTGTTAAAAGATGGCAGCGAGATAAGGTGATCTCTAATAGGGAAGCTCTAAAGAAGATAAATGAAGAACTTGAAAGATTATTTGTATGTCTTATTTCAAATAATGTGTCTCTGGACATGAGGG
The DNA here is from genome assembly GCA_031772625.1 of Pinus tabuliformis. Taxonomy (NCBI): domain Eukaryota; kingdom Viridiplantae; phylum Streptophyta; class Pinopsida; order Pinales; family Pinaceae; genus Pinus; species Pinus tabuliformis. The sequence goes on from CM062807.1 coordinate 839,843,158, forward strand.
CTCATATTAGGGAACTTGAGAGAAAAAAGCAAAACCTTCTTGCAATTGAAGAGGCTACATGGAGATTGAAGAGCAGAGCCACATGGCTTAAAGAGGGTGATCGAAATACTAAATTTTTTCATCGGTATGCTAACAAAAGGCGGGAACTTAATACAATCTGGGAGATAAAAAATGAGATGGGGATCTCGGTGGTGTCACAGGAAGACATCACCAAGGAAGCTGTAAATTATTTTCAGAAAGCATACAGCAGGAATGGGGGCAGTGATTTTAATGACATTTTATGGGGCATTGAACCCTACCCTACAATGTTTGATGAGGAGCAGAATGACCTTCTTTATGCAAAGGTCTCTGAGGAGGAACTTTTGTCAATCATGAAATCCTTTCAAAAGGACAAAAGTCCAAGTCTGGATGGTTGGACTATTGATTTTTTCATTCACTTTTATGATTTGTTTAAGTCTGACCATTTGAATATGGGAGTCGTCTAGGATTAAAGGCTCAATAAATCATTCTATATCTTCCACTTATATCGCTTTAATTCCAAAAAAGAAGATCTCTCTCTCCTTTATGGACTTCAGGCCCATCTCCCTTTGTAATACCCTTTATAAGATTATCTCAAAACTCATTGCTGAAAGGATGAGAAATATCTTATCTTCACATATGGCCCTTGAACAACGTGGCTTCCTTAAGGGTAGGAACATTCTTGACGCTGTCGCTACAACATAGGAATGCCTTCACTCCATGCACACAAGAAAAGCTGAAGCTGCTTTATTGAAATTAGATCTCAAGAAAGCATATGACGGCGTTGATTGGGGTTTCCTTAATTGTCTTCTCTCCAAAATTGGCCTAAATGCCAATTGATCAAACTGGATTATGGCTTGTGTTGTTGATGTTAACTATGCAGTTCTTGTAAATGGTATTCCATCTACTTTCTTTCCCGTCGCTAGGGGTTTGCGATAGGGTTGTTCTCTATCCCCTCTTTTATTTATTTTGGTCATCGATTCATTAAGCCTCCACATTAAAAGGGCAGTTAGAGAAAAAAGATGTTGTATTTCGGAAATCAACTGAAATATTTCATTTTCTCACAATTTGTTTGTTGATGACATCCTACTCTCAGCAATGCTATGTATAAATGACGACAAGTTGTCTTTTCATCTGGAGGATGTAAATGTGGATCTTATTGGCCATGTGATCAATCTCTTCAATATAAAAGCCAATCCCCTCAATGAGGGCCTAAAATATTTGGGTTTTCACTTAAATCCTATGGGATACTCATCTGTTGATTGGATGTGGATCCATGAACGATTTTTTATGAGAATTGCTTGTTGGGAATTTAAATGTCTTTCTTTGGTCGAGAGAGTGATCTTAACTCAAGCAGTTCTTGTTCAATTAATGGTTTATGGGGCTAATCTTTTTTACCTTCCTGAAAATATTATTCACAAACTAAACAGATTAACTGCAAATTTCATTTGAGGGGGGACAAAGAGAAGAAAATTCAACCTTACTAAACTCTCGAAATTGACTCGTCCAAAAAAATTGGGGGCTAGGGTATCATGGACTTTAATATGTTTCGCATAGCACTACTCTGTAAATCTTTATGGAATGGAGTCATGGGGGATAGTCTTTGGAGCAAAACCATCAAGGCAAAATATATGGACAACAGAGACTTATCATTCTGGTATAGAAAAGGAACAATTGGATCTCCACAGGGATCTGCAATTTGGAGAGGTTTCCGAAAAATAGAACATTTTTTTCTTAAAAATCTGGTATGGAGTTTTCAATCGGGGAAAAATATCATTATAGGACTTGATCCCATAGCGGGTGGAGACGAGGAAACATCGTTTTCTCCACAGTTACTTTGGGCCTTTCAGCAAAAAGGAATCTTTTTTTGGGACCAAGTCATTGATAGATGAGAGGGATCTCTTCCTATATGGAAATCAGCCACGATGATGGACCTTAATGTTGACTTGGCTCTCCAATGGAATCTGATCAGTTGGTCTGTGAGAAACAGAGGTATTTATAGATCTGAAGCGGAGGATAAACTGATCTGGAAGGGATACAGGGGGAGGTTGACTGTATTTGTAAAAGATAATGGATAAAGGGTGAGGTCGACTGTATTTGTAAAAGATATCTATCTCTAGCTCCAATAGGAATGTTCCAATCGGCAGGATATCATTTTCCCAAACATATTCTGGAAATCGGGTTGCCCCAACAAGATAAATATCTTTGCTTGGCTACTTGTCCACAATAAGAATCTAACGTGGGAAAACCTTCAAAAAAGGAATTGGAGCAGGCATGCTATATGTCCTATCTGTAAATCGAATGAAGAATCCAACTATCACATTTTCATACGCTGTACACATTGTCTGGGGATATGGAAGTGCTTTGCTGACCATTTTGGTTTCAATAGGATTACTTTTCTCTCTCTTAAGGAATACTTTAAATGGTGGTGCAATATGAAATCCGAATGGAGGCCTATTCCACTGCTTACTTTATGGCTACATGGAAATGGAGGAACCGCGCCCTCTTCCAAAACAATGAGGAAAATTATCTTTCTGTTTTTGAATACATTCTCTTTTTGTTCTCCGCCTGCAAATCTCCCATTATTCATCAAAGAGTTCGAAAGCCGCAGGGATGTAATATGGATCCCACAAATATTCCATGTGCATACTTCGATGGGGCCGCACAAAATAGATATTGTGCATGTGGGGTCTTTATTATTCCATGGGAGAACCAACATATTGAAATTTTTTGGCATGGAGGCAAAGGGACAAACAACAAAGCAGAGGCAATGGCGTTGGTAGGACTCTTAAAGTTTTGTGACTATCTAAACATCAGGGGACTGCATATTTTCGGTGACTCCAAGGTCATTATTGATCATGTAAAGTCCGTTCATTCCATAAAAAATCATAATCTTTTGGGATGGCTGAGCAGGATTGACTCTATCTGGAAATCACGAAAGGACTATTCTATTCACCATATAGATAGAGGAAAAAACAAAGTGGCTGATGCTCTCTCAAAAGAAGGCCTTTCTTCTCCAAACGAACTTTGGAAGATGTGCATATCTGCGGGAGATGTTCGGCACCATATTCAGGAATTCATTCTGCTGGGTACTTAATCTATTTATCAACTTGCTTTATCTCTGGTATGTATGTATCAACTTATTTGATGTTTTGATTTTTTTATGTAGATGATTTGTATAATTATGTAGTTAAAAGTCAAAATATTATCTGATATGGAAAAAATGTCCAACTATATTTAAACAAATTATAATTACAATTATTAAATTTTTATAATCTTACTTTTAATTGAACCATATTTAAACAAATTTGTTTTGTGAGCAATAGATTTACCTATTTGATCTTTTGATTTTTTTTATAGAGATGATTTTGTATAATTATGTAATTAGAAGTCAAAAAAATTCTATGATTTTGAAAAATGTCTAACAATATTTAAATGAATTATAATTACAACTATATAATCTTTATAATCTTTTATTTTAATTGAACTATATTTAAACAAAACGACCGGTCGGTACGGGCTTCTATATAACTTGTTATACTTGAAACAAATAGCAAAATAATTACATATCTCCTTGGATCTGTATATCGTAATGTAATATCTGAAAGGTCCATAGATTCATATTCCTTTTCTGGACGCCACCCACCTTCAATGTGAAGGTTTATGCTTTCTAGAACAGTTGAAATTTTCGCAAGGTGCGGAGCACACATCGTTTGTTAGGGTTTATTCCGGGAAACAAAATATGATTCACCAAAAAACATCGAAGTATGGGCACGAAAAGATTCCACCAACAGTTTAGAATGGAAATAGAATCGAAATGAGGAAAGAGAAACCTTAAAAAAACAGTATCAAAGGCATATGTACATTGAATTCACAATCCGTATGCCTCCATTAAAGCATTTTCAGAGATTTACTATTTATATATATATATGACGACGACATGTCCAACTATAAAAATCTATCGTTTGACAATGATCAAACAACCTAGTTACAATGGATCCTCTTGGCTAAGCATTGTCTTCCGCAGCACTGCCCATGGTAGACTATCCAATTATAGAAACTTCACAGTTTGACTATGATAAGAAAAATTAATCACCACGTTTTGCTATTACGAAGGCATTCTCTTGCAAAAAAATGATAGGGTTGGAAATTTCGGGAGAAGTGAAGATTGAAATGCTTTTCTTTTATTTCTAAAAACATGTACAGATGGGTTATCTTATATTATATGTAATCGGAAAGAAAAGGAAAAAACAAATAGAGAGAATAAATCAAAAAACAAATCGAAGGAAAAGCTAAAAACAAACCATCGTGTCTGATCCCTATATAAATAATTTGGATACCCTTTTCATCCTATACTATGATTTATGTGAATCTGTGCTGTTTCAGTTATAAAACATGGAGGACGTTTTCAGGCGAATGAAGGCTATATGTCCAAGATGTAAATCGTGGGAACACTCCAAATTCAGATTTCTGAACAACAAGAGATGCTCGAAAAAGTTGCAGCCAAGATTTATTTGTAGGAAGTGTGATAAATACTTCATTGTAGGAGGAAAATTGTGCAACAATTCTTTACGCTTGCCTTCAAAGGCCAGAATATTCCCTAAATGGCCATGCCCAGGCAAGGTCGCTGTTGCTTCTCCTTCTTGCATGAGTTCATGCAGTGACCAATATGGGATTGGTACGCATTCAATAGACTGCATGTAGAGACTTCTTCAAATAGTTGTAATTGCATGCAAAGGACAGTTATGGCAGGGGCTTGCAAGACATTTGAGAGAGGGCATGGGGAAGAATGCTGCGGGATGCAACATGCGTCAAGGTTTCGATCACATAGGAGAGATTTTTGTGTGTATTTCGGAAGAAATATATGTCATAATAGTTTGGAGAATCCATGCAGTATATTAATGCAGGGCGTTGCAATGGAAACATGAGAATGTGGTGGCCACATGATGATGGATCATCCCAGATTTATGGCACAGCTTGTCATTCAGAAGTTAATGTCATTCCTTTGACATTTCTGCAAAATTTTCAAGAAGATGTGATTGTGGGAAATCAAAGAATTAACAACTGCCCCAATACTATTCCACCATTCAATAATATTGAGCTGAGTGAACGATTTGAGGTATCCCAACAAAGAAATCTGGATGCTAGTGTGTCGGTGTCAGAATCGGTTATAGAAAAAGCTGCCAATGGAATATCAGTGGCTGGGGGACAAGAAGAGGAAAAATCGCAGATAGTAGCACTAATTTGCTTAGCCAAAAAAACATGGTGTTACATTCAGAATTGGGTAATGCTTTCCCTGTAGGATCATATAAGCTGGAAAAAGAAAATGAATGGTTGATGGAATTTATTGCACAAGGAGAAGAAGGAAAGAGCAATGCAAATGGAGGAGAGAGTACAATTTCTGGTGCAAAATTAGAAGATAATTTATATGTATGCCTGGTATTAGAACCATATGATTTTCACTGGTGGGAGGCACCAACTGATTTTGGAATTGATGCTAATCATGTGGGTGAAAACGTGGGAGCTTTTCAAGGAGATTGCACCGTGAATGACATTGCTAATCTGTGGATGTTTTGATAAAAGAATTCAATATGCATCAAGTTTTGAGATATTCAACACTATTTAATGAAGGAAATTTCTTTCATCGATTCCATGTATGAGAAAGAAAATGGGTGCATAGATTTATATAAAAAAAGTATAGAAACTAGTGGAGAAGCCTGAATATGTAGTATGAAAGCCATGGCATGGAAATACACTGTGGTTGTTTTAATCCATAGGTCTGTATATATCTGACAATGAATTTTGGCGATAATTTAATTCTTAACCGAGTTCATTGGGTTATTCTTTCTGAATTCCAAATTAGATTTGTTTATGAATTCCAAATCTCATTGGGTTATTCTTATGTATATCCCTATATTGTTAATGTTCATTATAGAAAATTTCTGGTTAATTCTTATGATATTGAAAATAATTTCGAAATGCTTTTGAACTGAATAAAGCATCGCCTTCAATATGCACTTAATGCGTTTTTATCTTGGGTAATGGTGCTCCCAAGCCACCGCCCGTGGCAATCTTCAAGCCACGTTTACACACCAATTTTTTGAGAATAAAACTACAAATATTTCATACAAGATATTGGGCTTGCATAGTATTTCAGAGAGATGAAATCTATGGAAAGCGAGCTTTATGCACCCGCTCCAGCTAATAGGCCTACATCTCCGTCCATTACAGGCGAGGACTAGCAAGGTTGTTCTTCCACATTGCTCCCTCTGTCCTCTCAGGCTGAAGCCGGTGGAATTTTGGATGAAAATGAGTGGTTGAAACAACATAATTTGTTCTTGATGTCAGAGGTAGCATAGATAAAAGGTTTGTGCAGCGATATTATGTCTAACCATTCAAATATATCCACAGAAACTTTAAGAAAATCATTTGACCTACACAACGTTCTAGATAATTTTTAACAAAGAGAGCTGATGGATGGATCCACGACCCAGTCTAAAGATTCATGTCAAAGGACTCAGCTGTGCTCGTCCGTTCATCATTCTGAAAATGAGACAGCAAACAGTTGCGGAAATTCCAGAGAAATGGCCGACAATAAATGCTTTGATTCTGTGAAGTCAATTATACAACGTGATCTACACGACCTTCAGGTCAATTATCACAGAGAACAGACTACACGACTTCCTGCAATTGATATCAGGAATAAATTGGTCATCGACACAATGATCCACCACAGGTCGGCCTCATGCGTGAATGACTTACCTCCTAAGATCGCCACCGTTGATCCCTGCTCTGATCAACGGGCCTTAGAATGCCACGAACTAGAATCAGCTGACAAAAAGTGCGCTGACGATGATCTGATCCGCTCGATCTGCCAACCAATCCACCTAATGCAAAATGTCAACCAACGTGAAATTCAGTTTGGAAAAAAAAAGGATGTGATGATGCCCTACGTGGAATACGCGCTCCGACACACCACGCACCAGGTAGAGGCTTTTGCCCTTGACACCAGATATTACGTAGTACGCCTTTAAGGACTCGCCTCACTTAATAAACATCACACAGGCCTCTGATCTCATGCTCTTGGATGTAAGACCTGCACTAGTTCGAGCATTGACAGCAACGAGCCTCACTACAGAAGAGCTATGTCATCAAAGATTTGGCCACATCATCTACAATGATTCGCTGTTACTACAAAAGAAGGAAATGGTAAGAGATCTTCCTATGCTAAAGCAAGTACATAATGATTGTGATGCCTGTACATTAGGAGAAATGCATATAGAAGAATTCCTTGTTAGAGTAGAAAAGAAATACAGGGATATACTTGAATTAGTGCACGCAGACCTTTGTGGACCCATGCAGACAAAATAATTAGGAGGTGCACTGTATTTTCTATTGTTTATTGATAACTGTATGAAGTTTTCTTGGGTGTATTTCTTAAGTAAGAAGAGCCATACGTTCGAATACTTTAAGCAGTTTAAAAATATGATTGAAAGACAAACAGGGAAAAAGATAAAAATTCTCCATTCTGATGAAGGATGAGTTTATCAGGTATTGTAAAGATCATGGAATTTTGCAGTAGTTCACAGTACCCCATACTCCATAGCAGAATGGAGTAACAGAAAGAAAGAACAGAACATTGGTGGAATGTGCTAGAAGTATGCTGAAAGGTAAGAATCTTTCGAATGGCTTTTGGGCTGAAGTAGTGAATACTGTAATTTATTTGAAAAATAGGAGTCCTACAAAGAGTCTTGAGTCTAAAACTCCTTATGTAGCATTATATGGATTTAAGCCTACAGTAAAACACTTAAGAATATTTGGATCTAAAGCATTTTCCCATATTCCAAAGGAAGATAGAAAAAAATTAGATTCAAAACCCATCAGATGTACCTTTATAGGGTATTGTTCACAGTATAAAGCTTACATATTATTTAATCCCTCTACTCACAAGACTTTTGTTAGTAGAGATCTGAAACTCCAACAAACTCATAAGTTAGTTTAAGACCAAGACGTCCAAAGACCATCATAAACTAGAGTCGGGATCCGAAACTCCAACAAGGCGCCTATCCTTCTAGCCTTACTATGACAGGCCATGGTGTCCTCCTATGAGATTGGAAACCAGGTGGAAGGGATAACATCCCAATAAGACAACCATTCTGTCATCCTAAAAGGGAATTAGTGTTAAGTATAATTAATAAAAGGGGTTGCACGAGGGAGAGGGGTTATTATTAACCCCAATGGAAAGCTAGTGCTTAAACACTCCCAGGGTTTGGGCAAGAGGACCAACAATTGGGCTTGAAATGTATGGTCTCTTATCAGGGCTAAATTTGGTAGAATAAATGGATATTGCTAAAATTCTAATATTGGGAGACTCTCTTCTTACCATCTAATATCTTCTCAAAGGTTCCTTTCCTAAGGACGATAAATTAAAGTTGCTCCTTCATAGAATTTTGGGCGCCTTCAACCACTTTCATCTCAAGTCCTTCTTTCATATCTTAAGAACTCAAAATAAGGAAGTGGATGCACAAGAAAACCACACTTACCTTTTAAACTTAGGCCAAACTGACATCAACAACTTGTTAAGATGGAGACACACCCCATAATTCATTCCATCCTTTTAAAGCCTATCCAAAAATTTCAAAGCATATTTGCCAACCCTATGGAAACTATACAAGGAATAATTCACCCATTCTTTATACCCCTCCCCTCTCTCACATTGCGTCTATCCATAGAGTCCACAATCCATATTCTTGGCATTATATTAGAGGTGAGGTGGTCAATGTGCAACATGAATGCCATGTGAAGCCCTGTCTTGCATTGAATTTTCATGTGTTTGTAGCCTTGGAAGAATGATGTTGTAACCAAAACCCTTATCCTGCATCAAAGAGTTTGATTCCTACAAGGTGGTGGATGATCGTGAAATTTAATGGTGAGGAGATTTTTGCAGTGCGTTGGAGCTTCGGCCATGCGGTTAAATCTATGGACAACAACTGGTTGATTTGTAAATGGACTCCATGGAAGTTGAACCTGATAGGGTGCTAACTGATTAACTCCTTGAGTTGCATGAGTAATTTCACTAAGGAAATCTTCATCAACTATGAATTTGGATTTACTCGGGGTAATTGTTTGGTTAAGTGTTATATGGTTGGAAAGAAAAATATTTTCTAGTCCGCAAGGGGTAGTTTGAGTTGCTTAGGAAATTTAGGGGCATTACGGTTCCCTTTGCTAGATTATGAGATCAAAGTCTCTCCCAATCTAGCTTTTTGCCCTAATATTGTTTGGTGAGGTGAGTAGTGGGTCATTTTGTGGTTGGAAATAGACCTAATTCCATTTACTTTAGGATGGGGTAGTGAATATGACAACTACTCATGCTTTCACGTGAGGTTCTATGGTCACTTTGACACTCTTCTTGCTCTCTGGTACCATACAATGTTTAAGATTGATATTTTCTATGTCCTCTGTAGCCCCCTTTAGTATTTATTTCAGTTTATCATTCAGTCTTTTTCCTGGCGACAGTCCCCCTTGTCTCTTGGGAATTCTCCTCTTTGCTTGATGTCTACTATGTGCCCTATGCAATCGATTTTTCCTTTCCAGTCTTGTACTTTATATTTTTTTAGTTCATTTGGCAGAGATCCTCTTTGTTATGAGAGCTTTCTCCTCTATGTTTCCCACATAATCATCACCCTGAGCAATTGGTTTCTTAGTTGTCCCTAGTTGGCTCATTGGGATTTCTCCCATACCCTAGGTATTTTTTTCTCTCTCTGCAACCTTTCCTTTGACCCCTAGCCCCTTCGGCATTGAGCTCACTTTGACCATTGGCTCCCTTCTCTTGGAATCTGCACTATGTTTCTTTGGAAAGACTCCTCAGACATTGCAGGTGACAGTAGCTCAGGAAACAAGCGCCCACAACAACTCAAGGATCTACACATTGAGAATTTGGCTTTGCAATGGGAATTTCATCGTAAACACAATCATATTCCTCTTGGACAAACTCCAATCTCTCAAAACTAAGGTCAATCATTAGGATGCCAAAATAAATGCTTTGCGTAGGCAATTAAGTGAGTTACTAATGCAAATGGAAACAAGTGGAAATCAAAGTTCTACAAATGATTCACTTAGCAATCTACTGATTGATCTAAATTGACCCCTCGCAGATGATTAATCTCCCTTTGATTATTTTTGCAGATTATATGTGTGTCGGTCTTTTGGTGAATGTCAAGAATTTGCAATAGTAGCCTTTCACTCTGAAATTTTTGCATCTCTCGAGTTCTTCTTTGAAAAAACAGATGTATAGGAAAGCAATGTAATTATCTCCCAAGTATTTTGTTGCCACCAGTCACAAACTTAATAGGAAAACTACTTATTTATTTTAAAAAATATATAATTAATAAAAGTTCAAGTTTTTTTAGTAATTAAATATATTTAATTAAGGTTTCAAAATGTTTACTTATGGTAAACTTGTTTAGCAGTTAAATTTAAGAATATTGAAGTTAAATTCATAATTATAGCTCTTGAAGAATTAAAAAATGCTAAATAAAATTGTGAAGGTAAATAATCATGGTAAAATTTCTCAAATATATTTTATTTTAAGAACAAAATGTGTGTGCTTGTGCATAGATTATTATTTTCTATAATTATAATGTATGTGCATATATACATGGTTAGCATATATACATAGTTATTGGACAAACTTTGTGGTTATAGGAATTAAGATGGTTGTAAAAGAGATGTATGCACATAGCATGTTATCAAATTTCTCATTGTCACTTTTTTCAATTATCAATTTTATGTTACCATAAACTCTTAATTTATAATAATAAAAGTATTAGCTAAATCATTTTAAATGAAAAAAAATATGAAATCAAAATCATTTTATTGATAATGTGAAACTTATTAAAATATTAGCATAATTTTCAAATATATAAATCAAACCTACTAATCTATTTTCCAACATATTTATAATAATAATAATAATAATTATTAAAATTTTAATATTAATTTTAAATATTTTTTTTAAAATAAAATTATATATATATATATATATATATATATATATATATATATATATATATTAGAATATAATGAGACATTTCAATTAAAGAACCATTTCAGTAAGTTAATAGGTAGGAAAACTGATATTTTTCATTATAATTTAATGGATTGTGTAATTCTAATTTTATTAAAGTGGTATATTCCTATTATTTTAAATTTATTAAAATTAAAATTAAAATAATTATTATTATTATCAATTTTTTTTTTCCAAAGAGAAAATCAAACTTTTTATAACCAAAATAAAAAATAAAAAGTTACATAGTATATGCCGAAGCATTAATTTTGGTGTATGATTTGAAAATCATAGAGCTCCATAGGATGTGACTATCAGTCCTGACCAAAAACATGAAGGAAAAGATTGATCACAGATCTGAAGCATGGACCTCCCCATATCGAGGAAAACAACCCCTGTCCCTAGCTCAAAATAAATAGTATATATCAGTTTAAAACAAAGTCTGTAAGTCACCATGAAAGGAAAAAACGATGCTTCCACTTCCCGGGTCTCCTCATAGAGGAAAGCAACCCAAACAGGAAGGAAAACAAGACCATCAGAAGTCCGTAAATTTTAAAAAAGATCATAAAACAGTAACATGTGAGATAATCATCATAAAGTCAACTGTAAACAAAAATTCAGGCCTTGTTAAAGGCCTGAAGAGTCCACAGTAAAACTGGTTATGTTTATGGTCGCTGATCCGACACACAGATCTCTCCCTGGTCCTTGTTTTCTATTCTCCAACTGCCCATATCTTGTTGCAGACCCTTTTTAGAAACCCTGTCTGCTGCATCATTGCGATCCCTGTAGATGTTGCAAAGAAAAAAACATTAAAGGAGTACTTTAACTATTTTGCCTCTTCTAATAAAGTTAATAAGATATAATTTTGACATCTGCTTTGTCCATTGAACCATTTTATGACATTCAGAGAGTCCTCGAAGATCTGAACCGTGAAGATGTTCTTGTGAATAAGCCAACAAAGAAGCAGTTTAAGGGCAGACAACTCCGCGAAATTATTTGTACCAGTTCCCGGGCCCATTGAGGCTTTAAGGCCCATGTGTTGGTTTATTTGTAATACCAGTCCGACCCCTGCTCTATTGTTTTGGGAGGCCCCATCGAAATATGCCCACGGTATGCCTTCCTTGATTTGTTCCTCTATAACTTGTCTGGACACGTTCTCTGTATCAGGCTTAGGGATATTGGTGTATATTGAAATACATTGTATTGCAATAGCCTCATGAGGGGTGTGCATATTCAAAAAAATGCTCCTGTTCCTAGCTATCCAGATGCCCCATGCTATGATGAGGGGTAAGTTCCGCAAGTTCCCTTTCGGATAGCGTTGCCACCATTTTTTCCAAACGTCTGGGAAGAATTCCCCTTCCCAGACTACATTCTTTTGGATTAGCTTCCCAACCTCCAACCACACCCTTTTAACAACCGGGCAATCTATGAATAGATGCCTTATTTTTTCGGAATCACTTTTGCATAACGAGCATCTCCCTGAGCCTGACTTGTATCTGGCTTGTATAATGTCCCAAGTTGGAACCTTCCGCTTGAGGATGCACCAAATGAAAAGTCTAGCTTTTGCAGGGCTTTTTAGCTTCCACAATTGTTTGGCCTACCATTCCGGGTTCCCCCATCTTCTTTGACACAAGGAATTTATATCCAAATTTTGGAGAATAGGATCCAGATTCTACATGAGCCCACACCAGCTGATCCGGTCTGTCTCTCAGTCTCACATTTGACCAGGAGAGCTCTTGAGTAAAAACCTTCCATTCATCCCAACATTGAGGCATCAGATCCAATTCCTCCCCTAATAGCCACACTTATCCCCAAATAGTTGAGTGACCATGTTTCTCGAGCTGGTTGAGGAAATAAACACCTTTAGAGTCGAGTTACCGAATAAGGTCTAGGGATAGTGCAAAATTTTCATTGTAGCCTACCCACGGATATTTCCCTATCCGAAGGTTCTCCCTATTCCCAACCTGCCAAGAGAAACCTTGCTCAATGATCTTGAAAGCGTCTATGGTAGCCTTCCAAACAACAGATACATTCCCTTTTTTCTTAATTGGGTTTCTTATGCAATCTTCTAAAGGGACAAGATCAATATATTTCCTTTTCACCACCATCGTCCACAGGTTTTCCATCTTAATTATCCTCCATCCTGATTTTGCTGCTAATGAAGGCCCGAAAGCTGTGAGGTCTTTTATTCCCCATCCTCCCCATTCCTTTGGTCTTGCCACCTTCTCCCATGCTACCCAAGGTAGGACCGATTCCTCCTTAGATCCCGGCCAGAGAAATCTACTGCATATCCTTCTTATTTTCTCCAAAATGCCTTTTGGGACCCATGTCAAAGCTGCCCAATAAACCGAGATTGTTAGAAGGACAGATTTGATAAGGGTCAACCTTCCAGCCCTTGAAAGCCACTTGAAACTCCAATGTGTAATTCTGGCTTCTATTTTTGCTATTAGCCAGTTCCAGTGCTGTTTCCGATATGCATTCGGTTTCAACCAGAACCCCAGATATTTAAAAGGATCATCCAGTTTATGAACTTCAAAGGGTAAGACTACTGAAATTTGGGTTATCTCCTGCCTATTAAATCCTTCCAGGATCAGCTGAGATTTCCTTTGGTTCACTTTCATTCCTGTGGCTTTCATAAAAAGATCTAAAATCCTCTTGAGTTCCTTTATTTCATTTATATTCCCGTTACTGAAGAGTAATATGTCATCTACAAATAATAGATGAGATATAAACAGATTTATCACCACTTCTAATCCTCTTATAGCTCCATCCCTTTTTGCCTTCTGCACTAATTGGCTCAGGCCTTCAGCAACCAGAAGAAAGAGCAAAGGCAAAAGAGGGCATCCTTGTCTCAAACCTCTTTGCCCTTTGAAAAAAGAAGAAGTATCTCCATTTATCAAGACTGTGAAACTAACACTTGTAATACATCCCATGATCTAGTTGATAAATTCGACTTTGAATCCCAGATGAGTTAGTAACATACAAATATAGATCCAACTTATTCTATCATAAGCTTTGGATAAATCTATTTTAATGACTGCCCCTTTCCTCTTCTTCTGTTTGACACTATGAATTGTTTCCTGAGCAACCTCGATAGCCTCATGGATCTGTCTGCCATCCAAGAACCCAAACTGTTCATTTGATATGCATCTCGACAAAATGGGTTTCAATTGGACCAATATCACTTTAGCAATGATTTTATAAATGCAATTACATAGTGAGATTGGCCTGAAGTCTTCAAAAGAGCCTGGATCTTCTTTTTTTGGGATTAGTGCTATGAAAGTTGAGTTAAAAGGGGGGTAGATAGCGCCTTTCCTCTTGGATTCTTCGACCACCTCCGTCACTTCCTGTCCAATTTGATCGAAGAAGTGTTGGAATAGTTCAATTGTCCACCCATCTGGGCCTGGACTCTTGTCCTTTGCCATTGATTTAATGATGCTCTCAACTTCCTCCTTCGTGACTTCTCCCATCAGATCCACCACTTCTTCCTCATCCACATAGCGGGGAAAGCATTGGGCTATCCTGATAACCTCTTCCACCGTGACTTCCCCTTGTTCTTTGAAAAGCTTTTGGAAATGGCTTCTCCCCATATGAGACAGAGTTTCAAAAGAGTTTTCTTCTCTGCCTTCTTCATCCTTTAGTTTCCAGATTGTGTTTGATTTCTTCCTTCCCCTAGCATAATTATGGAAAATTTTTGTGTTTTCATCTCCTGCGTTCAGCGAATTAGCTCTACTTTTCAACCTCCATTCCTCCTCTCTTGCTAGAAGTATTTTACTTTGTTGTCCTTCTAGCAACAAAATTATATCCTTTTTCTCATGGGTTTCATAACCATCTGATTCATGACTTTCCAAGTCTTGGAGTTCTAGTCCTATTTTATTTAGATCTTCATCCTGTTTTTGTTTCCTAGCCTTTGACCACTCCACTGTTGCTTTTTTCAGCCTCTTGATATTTTCCATGAACAAGAAGCCTTTTTCTTCAGTGTCGTTTATTCTTGGAGATCTCCAAGTTTCTCTAAAAAGCTTATTAAAAGAGTCCTCTTGCAGCCATGAGGAGTTGAATTTAAAAGGGGTTGCCGGCTTTTTAGGAGGCTTGGATAGCTCAAGAAGAATTGGAAGGTGATCCGAGTTTCCTCCCTCTCCTACCCATTGATGGAAGGCAGGGATCCTTGATGCTATCTCTTCACAAAGGAGGAACTGATCCAATCTCTTTGCAATTCTGGAGTCCCTTGTTCTTTGATTCCTCCATTAGGACCTTAGTTTTAATAGGTTAATATCCATCAAATTGTGAGTGTTAAGAAAATTAAGGAAAAAATCTGATAACGAGTCTTCTATAGCTGTTGGGCCCCAAGTTTCAGCGGTTGCAATAGAGAAATTGAGGTCTCCACCTACCACCAGGTTTGGATTCCTCATCACCAATTTGGAAAGTAGAGAATTCCAAAATGCAGCTCTCCCTTGACATGGACCATAGATATTGAATATCAACAGGGGGACACCTAGCTCTGAGGATAGGACTTCCATCCCCATGGCATGCTCCATCCCCCAAAGATTCCTCAAATTTAATTTTCCTTCCCTGATGCCCATGGCTATGCCTCCCGAGTGTCCTATGGAATCCATTGCCTGAAAATTCCACCCTGGGAGAAGGGATGATAAAACATTCGAGACTTCTTCACCCCTGCCTAAAGTTTCTTGCAACAGTAGGACATCCGGATTGCACTGATGGACAATTTCTTTGAGAGCTAATTTTTTAGGTTTACTGGCTAAACCCCTATAGTTCCAGGAGAGAAAGATCATTTTTCCACCTCCACACAGGGCTTCACTGCTCTAAGAACCCCAGAAATTGACATTTGTTTCCCATGGGAAATATCTATCTTAGCTCTCACCTGAGCTTTTGACAGATCAGATTTCCTACCTCTCATTTTCCGCTTATGGCTCAGGGACAAGTCCATACCTAAACCCCCTACAGACTCCAAAGGAGGTGGTTTTCTGTCATGATAATGGAGGTAATAATATTTTGAACCTGGGAGAGGACCTCTCCTCAGTCCCTCCTTCTCACTCGGAACCCCCTCATTGTTCAGATCTAACTTGGGAATATATGTTATGATGCTATCCACATGTGTATAATCAGAACCAGTTATAAGACAATAACTAACATGAGCACAAGAATTTAAACTAACATCTTTTATAGATAAAGATGAAGGAAGGGATGGAATGCTTGAGTCCAGTCGCATACCCTTTATGTCTTCAGTGCTAGGAGCTGCAGGTGCTTCTAAGGTATCCTGGACTCACTTCTTTGGCTCTTGACGCTGTGCAGGGAGGGAATCTGGAATGGGGGTCTCCTGCTGAACTGCATCCTCTAACTTCTCCTCCTGTGGCCTGTCCATTTCCATGGGTTCCGAACCCTGATCCTTCTTTGAAAGCGAGGTCCTTAACTTCTCCGCCTCCAACGATTCCTCCTCGGCCTTCCTCTGCTTCCGCCTACGCCGATATCCCAGAGGGCAGTCTCTTGCCAAGTATTCGTAAAAATGACATCTATGGCATCTAAATGGCAGATGTTCATAATCCAGAGGCTGAACATAAATGAACTCTTTATATTGAATCTTGATATCTTTCACAAGTCCTTCCCTTGGGTTCAGTCTTACCAGTATCCGAGCCATCGCTTTATCCTTCGACTGAATGAAGGACATGTCTGTTTCCAAATATGTGATGATATGGTTCCCAATGGATTTGAAAACCATTCCACCCACAATAAGGGTGGTAACCCTGGCACGCGTACCCAAATAGGAATGTCCTCCACCTTCTCGCGCCGTGCATCGAACAGAGGATTCCAACGTTTGAAAATTACTGGGTGGCTGCCAAAAGCCCAGTTCTTCCCTAGGACCCAATCCACCACCTCTTTCTTTTCAAATTTTACCATGAACCACCCTTTCGCCAAGGACGTTACCTAGAAACCATGATCAGGAGCCGATTGCCATTGTTGCATGGTCCAATTTTGAATAAAATGGGTTGAATATTTCTTCCCCCTTGCTCTACCCACCAGGGTAAGCTCAGCCACTTCGATGGCTTCATCTATTTGGACGTCCATACCTAATACTAGGTTCGCTGAGTTTTCTTTCTTCTTTATTATTTTTTGCTTTTTCCTCTTTTCCCCCATCTGCCTCTTGGCTGGCCCTTCCTCCCTGTTCTGAGCAGCTGTTGCACCATTTGCTAAACCCTCCTACTGTGAACCTGAATTCTTCCCTGAGCCGGTGATAGGGTTCCCTCTTTCTTTCGTTTCTGCTGATAGCCCGCTTCCAAAACCTCCCACTATACCTTTTGATACCCCCAAACCTCCTACCTTCCTGGAAAAACCCTCTCCTCCTTCATAAGCTAAGATCTCCTTCTTGAGGGCCGAACCCTGTCCAAACCCTAAATCCCCCTTCCTAGAATGTGACCTAGGGTTTTTCGGGTCCAGACCCAATTGATCTTTTCTAGCAGCCGACGGCTGATCTGCCTCTGCATACCCAAGAATCACTCCCCGCCGATTTTCTGAACCCACAACTGTAAACAATATCCTCAAGACCCCCAGAGAAGAAATGATTAAGCGGGAGGGATTTCTCTGTACTTACTTGGTGGATTTGCTGGCCTTCCGCTTGCTTGAATGTTGCAAACTGGATTCTTGTCTCCTGTCACGGAGAAATCGCCGAAGCTCCTCGGCCACTCAAAAAAGCTAGCACTAAACTCCCCTCCAGCAAACCTATTGATTTTCTTTGATTCCAAGTGAACTCCGAGCCTGATTTGGCTTTCCCATAGTGTCCAACTGGCCCGATATATCGTTCAATGTTTTGTTCAGTAACCTCCAACCCCCAAACTGACAAAATGTCTCCCGGTTCGGGATCAAGATCTACGACATCGCTAGGTTTGACCATGTTTAATAGATTTACTGCAGGTAACAACGAGCAAACCCAAGGCCGCAAACGGTCCGTTCCAAAAACCTTCTTTGTCAAGATGCAGCTGCGAACAGCTCGGGGAAAGTGACAACGAAGAAACTAACATGAAACTAAACCTCGTATGCTTCCAACTGCCATTTTCTGTGGGGAACCATCCTCGGTCCACGTTCCCAGATGCCTTGTCTACGGTCCTTCCAGTTGTCCCTGCCTGTACTCCACCCTTGCCACCTGCATGCCTGATCTTTCAGCGATTCACCTCCTGTACGCCTGCCTGTCAGGATCGTAGCCTCCTAGTCCTCCACCTGCAGAGCCCTAGGCCCTCGGCCCTGCAACCCTAGCTCCAAACCCTAGCTCCCATCGCCCTAGCTCCAAACTATGGTAAGGCACCTCCTGTCACCATCTAAAATTAAAATTAATTTACCAAATATAAGAAAAGATTATTTCATTTTTGTTTTATAATTTTTATTTATTTATTAAAATATTTAATAAATTTGATCACTTAAAATGTAAAAAAATCGATAGTGTTAAAAGTTTTTAAACTTCCTTTTTTTTTTGTAAGCTAAGGAGGGACCATTATTTTTTTCATTACTTCGAATTGAAACCATTACATTTTCATGGTGGCCTCAACCCGCCCCAAGGGGAAACCGGGTCTGTTGGCCACCTTAAGTTTTTGACAGCCATCCAAAAACAAAAAATATTGATTCTTCTTGTCCATGCTATGTAAACTAAACATTCAAAAAGAGTACTACTGTTTCTTGTTTGCATTCTTAACTGAAAATAGAAACTAAGGTTATCCACCCGCATTCAAAAAACTTTAGACAGCATATACATATCTTCAGTTATTAATCCGCCATGCCTTCCTGCTACTCCTCTTCTTTCTTTATGCCCGGGTTGATCTCCTTTATCTGCTGCTGTATCTCTTCCAGTTTTTTATCCTGCATTATCAGAGTGACCTGGATGTTCTACAATTCTTTCTTCAGATTTGGAATTCCCTGAGATAATTCTGCCATCTCCATGGCCACTTGTTCCATAGCCTTAGCCAATAGCCTTTTCATGACCCAGTATACATGCAAGCCTGTTTAGACAGGGTCATGCGTCCTCTCGTGTTCCTTGGATCCGGGAGGAGGTATTCCCAATCTTCCATTTCTGATCCTGATTGCCCTTGGGTCGCCTCTTCTTCCAGTTGCTGTATTATCCTTCTGATGTCCTTATTGGTGTTCTCACAGTAGGCTTGCTCCGTAAACTGTATCTTCTTCTTCAGTGTTTTCCTGTATTTTCTTGCTGGTGTTGGTGCATGCTCTTCCCGATTTCATTCCGACCATCCTCTCCCTCTGCAGCGTTGTCCTCGTCCCCGTCCTGCTCTTCCTTCGTTCCTGTAATTTCCCCTGCCTCCTCGACTCTTCATGCCTGAAGTGCTGCCAAAGTCTCCTCCCTCGTCTTGCCCTTTGCTACTCTTGTCTCCATGTTCCCTGTCCTCCTGCATTTTATCCTTCGTTGACTCCACGTCCCTCCAAACCTTCTTTCGCGGTTGCTCCACTCTATCCTGATCCAAGTCAAACATTTCTACTTCATCTTCAGTGTCATCCTGAATATTTAGGTACTCCTTTGCCGTTTCTCCCTCCTCGATTCCTTTCCCTTTCTTTTCCTGGCTTCTCCGCCCTCTGTTGTCTTCGCCCTCGTCGTTTCTCATTCTCCTCCTCGTTGCCATTCGGTTCTTCCCTCCTGTGTTGCCTGCTTGCCTTCTCAGTCTCCTCTGCCTTTCTATTACCCTGTCCCGAGCTTTCACCACCCTACCTCTTCGCAATTCCTCTGCAAATTCATTTAACCTTCGCCTCTCTTTGTTTCGCCTTCCTTCTTTATGATGTCTCCTCCACGAATTCTCCTTTTCTCTCCTCGCTCGCTTCACCTGCCACTTGCCGATTTCATCACCGCCCACCTCCTTTCATCCTTCTTCTGTACAGTCGTTCCCACGTCCAATCCCTGCCGCATTCTCTCTACCAACTTCTTCCTTCATTACCTCATCGCCGTCCCTCCTCGATATGATATCTTTCCTGGTGATCCCTTTGTCCATCTTCATCATTACCTGACTAACTTTTGCCTCGTCATCCTCCCTTACCTGGTCTGTATTGATTATCTTGATCACCATCATTATCACCCCGATCGGGGGTCTCTGGGTGTCTTTTTATTGAGTTGCAGATTCATTATGGTCTTGAGTGATTATGGTGGTGAGTTCATCCCATCCCGGGTTATTCCTTGTTGTTGGCCAACTATTGTCGATCTTTTCCTCCTGTTCTTTACTCCACCAGTTTGCAAGGTAGTCTGCAACCTTGTTTCCTTTCCTCTTGATGTGATTAATGATTTTGTATTCTATTCTTTTTAATAATTCAACCAAGTCTTGGACGATCCCAGCCATCCTCCAGCGTCCGGCTACTTGCTCCCAATCTTTCCCATTGTTGAGTTTTCGTAACATTTCTACTGCTACCTGTGAGTCGCCTTCTATCTCCAAATTCGTGTAGCCATTCCTTACTGCTATCCTTAGACCTTGATACACAGCCCACAGTTTTGATTCATTATTGGTCATTTCGCCTCCCCATTCCGCATACACCCATCTTGTGTGTTTCGCACTGTCTCTAAAGATGCCCCCAAAGCCTGCCGGCCCTAGGTTTCCTTTGGAAGCCCCGTCAAAATTCAACTTAATGAAATTTTTTCCAGGATATCTAAATTGTTCTGGACTTCGGGTCTAAGCTTGTTGCTGCATTTCTTTTCTAGGATATATCATTCCGTATTCCATATTTAGTTTTGTTAAGATTCTTCCTTCTTCCGGGTTCGCTTTCCAATCCTCCTCCACCCAGATCTCGGCTAGAACAATTTCTCTAATTTATTTTTGGATTCCTTTCCATATTCTTTCTGGATTATTGCTTTTGTCTAGGAAAATCCTTCGATTTCGTTCCTTCCACAGGAACCATATTACAAATCCCACCGCTAGATTCCAAATTCTCCTTACAACCCTACATGAAAATTGTCCCTTACCCCATCGAAAGATGGTCTTTTTTATGTCACTAGGGTCTCTGTTTGATTTACCGAAGAGTCTTTTGACCTCTTCCCATTGGTGCTGAGCGAATGGGCAGGTGTTCAGAATGTGTTCCTGGGTTTCGGTCCCCATTTTGCAAAGGCTGCATCTCGAGGGTCCGAAGAAGCCTCTCTTCTGGATCTTATCCCATGTTAGGATTCTTTCTCTTCCAACTAGCCATGCAAATATGGCTATCTTCGGCCACCACTTGCTATTCCAAATAGCTTTCCATTCTGCGATTTCTTCCTCCCTCTCTTGTTGAGTTGTCAAATAGTATGCTTCCTTGACTGTAAAGGCCCCTTTCGTAGATTTTCCCCATCTGAGAATATCCGGTCCTGGTCTGGCTTTTATTTTCCTTGATTCTAGTTCTTTTATATATATTCCTTGCTGCTCTTGATCTATGTTTTCATCCCATTCTTCTGGCTTTCTCCATATTCTCCATATCCCATTTGTTTCCCTTTCTTTCCAGTAGTCTCTTACATGTTCTCGCCCCTCCCTTATCGTTTTTTGCTGTATACTTTGCAAGGCTTGTATATTAATCAATTTGTTTCTTTGTTACCACTCCTCTTCCCAAAATCTAGTAGTACCTCCTCCTCTTATTTCCCAAAAGGCATAATTGTTTATGATATTTCTGCTCTGGCTTGCTAATTCCCAAATTGTGGAACCTTTTGGGGTTTCTTCAACTCTAAGGATGCCTGCCGTTGTTGCGGGCATGTTATATTTCTGGGTCCATATTCTCTTCCATAAGTCATTTCCTCCCCTCATCCACCTCCACCACAATTTTTCTCCTAGCACTTTGTTCAACACTTCCGGGTCTCTAAGTCCTAGACCCCCTTCTTCTTTTCTTTTCGTCAAACTTTTCCACGAAACCAGTGCCCATTTCCTCTGCTGCTTTGGCCCTCCCCAAATGAATTTGCCAAAGATTTCTTTCATTCTCGTGCAGGCCCCTTTGGGGACAGCCATGATAGATAGAGGGTAAATAGGTATCGCTTGGAGGACTGATTTCAGTAAAACTAATCTGCCTGCTATGTTTAGCGATCTAAAAGACCAGCTTGCAAGTCTATTCTTGAGTTTTTCTATAATTTGTTGCCAGTTTTCCATTCTTGTGGGATTTGTATCTAGCTGATTCCCCAGGTACTTTGTTGGAAGTTCTCCATGCCTGAACCCTAGCGTTCTGGTTAGGTGAGCCTTGATTGTGTCCAGAGTGTTGAAGATGAAGGTACATGATTTCTCTTTATTTATCTCCATACCTCATGCTTCCATAAACAAATCCAGGATTTTTTTAACGCCCCTTATCTATTTTATTGAGACTTCACAGAAGAGCATGATATCATCTACAAACTGCTGATGGGTGATGGGCAGATTGTTTCCCCATAGCCTTAAGCCTTTAATTCTCCCTTCCCCCGGCTCTTTTTTAAAATACCTTCCCAAACCCTCCGCAGCCATTATGAATAAGAAAGGGGATATAGGATCCCCCTACCTTATTCCTCTAGTAGCACTGAAAGTTGACGATGGCACCCCATTTAACATGACTGAAAAAATAGGGGTTGATATCATACTATAAACCCAGTCTATCCATCTGCTGCTAAATCCGAATGCCCCAAGGACTGCCTTAAGGTATTTCCAGCTTAAGCGATCGTAGGCTTTTGACAAATCAAGCTTTATCATCATTCCTTTCTGTTTTTTCTGTTTTAGAGAATGGATCGTTTCCTGGGTTACTACTAGTCCATCAAGAATTTGTCTTCCCTCCACAAATCCTGTTTGCTCTGGAGAGATTATGCTAGGGAGAATGGGTTTTAATCTTTTTGCTATCAGAGTGGCAATTATTTTGTATATTACATTGCACAGGGCAATTGGTCGGAAGCCCTGGGCAGTTTTTGAATTAGCATTTTTAGGGATCAAAGTAAGGAAAGTCGAGTTAAGACCCGACCATACCTTTTGTTTCATGCGGGATTCCTCTACTGCCTCCAGGATCTCCTGTCCAAGAAAATGCCATCCTGCTTGATAAAACTCCACGGTGTATCCATCTGGTCCTGGCGCTTTGTTTTTACTCATACCCTTCACAATTTCCTCCACTTCCTCTAGAGTAGCTACCCTCATCAATGCTTTATTCTGTTATGCTGTTATTATTCTAGGGATCTCTTTATAGATAAGGTCTGTAGCTGCTTCTCTGTCTACTTGTGGTTCTGTTAAGATGTCTTTATGGTAGCCTACCAATACTTGTTCAATTCCTTCCTGTTCAATTATCCTTTCTCCTTCTTCGTTTTTAATGGAAAAGATCCTGTTCCTTTGCCTATGCTGAATCATAGCTTGGTGGAAAAACTTAGTGTTTCTTTCTCCTTCGCGTAACCAGTTGATCCTGGATTTTTGTTTCCATAGGATCTCCTCCTGTTTCCTCCGCTCTTCAAGTTGGCTTATTATAATTCCTTCTTCTTTACTTCTTTCCTCATTTCTGCCCTCTATAATAATTTTTTGTTGTATCTCTTCCATTTCTTTCTCTAGCTTCTGTTTCTCCTCCATTATATTCCCAAACTCGTCCTTATTCCATTTTTTGATTTTCCCTTTGAGTTCTTTGAGTTTTAACTGAAAGGTATGTATCTTCCCTTTTCCTTTTTGTGTACTTTGAGTCCACCATTCCTCTAATTTAGGTAAGAACTAAGGATTCCTAAGCCAAAAAGCCTCAAACCTGAAGGGTTTTTTGCAGGAGTTTTTCTTAATATCTATTTCCAACCTGATCGGCCAATGATCTGAACCCATCGCTGACATTATTTTCGCTTCCACAAATACATCCTGGTTCATTATTTGTTCAGATATAAGGAATCGATCTAATCTGGAAGCTATTTGGTTTCTTCCTCCCCTCCGGTTATTCCATGTGTGGATGCCGTTGATTGTTGGTATATCTACTAGTCTTTGTTCTGTAATCGTCTCATTAAACTCCTCCATATTTTGATCCCGTCTTCTTATGCCACCTTTTTTTTCTTCTGTCATTCTGATCATATTAAAGTCTCCCCCTACTATCCACGGTACTCTGGGGAAGATCCTTCTAGTTGCTTGCAGGTCCTTGAGGAAATTTTTCCGATCCCTTGGTATGTGTGGTCCGTAGACTCCTGAGATGAGGATCCATTCCGCTGATCCTGTCATTCTGAATAAGCCTGTGAGGATTATGGGAGAGCTTGTAAAGTTTTCAAACAATACCTCCTCAGGGTTCCAGAGGATTTCTAGACCCCCAACTGTACCATTCGCATCATGGCCCATTACTTCATATTGTATTTTTTGTTTTTTAATTATTCCTTCTAATTGTTGGGAGCTAATTTTCGTCTCTTGGATTATCATTATGCTAGGCTTATCTTTCTTTATCCTCTCCTTTAGATACCTCTGCTTTCCTTTGCTGTTGAGTCCCCTTATGTTCCAACTTGTGACTATCATTTTATAACTTTTTGGATGGTTGTTGAAATACCTCTGATAGAGGTATAACCCTGCCTGAGTTGACCAATATTTCTCCAACCACTTGTATGGTTTCATTCAGTGTTCGTCTGCCTCGTTTCCTACCTCCTTTGCCAGTACTGTCCATTCCCAGGCTTTGGTTTCCTTGCGTTCCTGTTTGATCTATCTGATTTTCTAAAGTGCTGCCTTTCTTCTCCTTGTATTTTTGGAATGTTTCTTTATACAATTGTTTTTGGGCTTCCGGGATGAATCTTTCATCAAGGTTTTTCCAATCCTGTAACAATCTTCTCATGATTCTTTCCTCCTCATTCCCGCTATCCTTCTGTGTATCTGTCCCCATCTGGGTTTGCTCTGTTGTCATTTCCATGCTCTCCTCAGTTCCTCCTTCTGCCTTACTATTCTGGTTTAGATCTGGTTCCTTTGTCTCTTTTATAATTTCCATTGGCTCTTCCTCATTGTCATCTTCTCCGTTCTCCTCTTCTTCGTTCTCCTCTTCTTCCTCCTGTAGGCCTGAAATTTATTTTGGCTTTCCACTGTTACAGGTTTTGCAGGTCGTTGTGTCCTTATTACTTCCTTTCCTGGCCTTTTTTTCCTATGGACTTCCTGGAAGCCCGTTTCCCCTTCATCTGTTCTTTCTGTCCTCCTTTGCTCTTCTTCCTGTTTCCTTGGTATTTCCTCTTCTTTATTCAGTGGGCATTGTTTGAAGAGGTGTCCATATTCATGGCACCTTCTACACCTGAAGGGTATATGCTCATAGTCCATTGGTTGCTGCCATATTTCGTCGTGGTATTCTAGCTCTATATACTCCGGCAGTGGCTCTGCTATATTCATGTAGACGCATATCCTTGCATAGGATGTATACTTCCCTCTTTTTGTTGACTCTGCTACCTTGACAAAAGTCCCAATTGTATTACCGATACCTTCCAGGATATCAGGGTCCCAGAACTCCATTGGTAGACCAAATAGTCTAACCCAGATGGGTGCTGCTAGCATCTTCTCGTTGTCCGGGTTATATCTGTCCTCCCAATGCCTCATAAACAGGCCGACATTATTCATGAAATATGGCCCTCCTTCGAAGGTTCTTTCCTTATCCTCCAGGTTTGCAAATATCACTGTAAAGAAACCCTTTGCTCCTAGTTTTAGATCTATATGCCCTTTCGGCTTCCATCTTTGTTGTATCCACTTTGCTAGGTCTCTTTCTGACGGCCAAAAACCTACAAACTTGCATATCAAAGCATGGTCTCTCATATAACATCTGTAGTCTTCAAGTTTATTGTTGGGTATTACATACCTTGGTTTCTTCTGTGCCCTGGGTAGACATCTGCCCCCAAGCTTTGTTTGCCATCGATTCCCCAGCACTGGTGCGTCTTTGCTATTCTCCTTTGGGTTTCTCTGCATCCCGCTCCCACTTGATTTGCCCGCCGTCATATTTTTGTAGGAGGGGATCTCTCCCCTCCCCTGCTCTCCTTCCATGGTTTCTTTCAGCCCTGTTTAGCGTTGTTAACCCTCCTCTTCGTGTTATGTCTTCACAGGTCTGATTGCGTGCAGAAGATTTACCCTCCTGCCCTTGTCACCATTGCTGATTCTCGTCCACCTCTGTCTCTGTTAACCCTAAGTTTTCAAACCCTTGCTCGTCCTTCCTCGCTTGACGCTTCCTCCATCTCCAATGGGTACCCCAATCAATTTTAAACTTCCTTTAATAATATATAAAATTTATTATTTTTTTTAATGTAACTCTAATATTTTTAAATTTAATTACTAAACAAATTTACCATAAATATAAACTTTGAAATTTTGATTAAATATATTTAATTAATAAAAAAAAACTTGAAAGTTTAGTAATTATACTTAATTACTAAATAAACTTGAATTTTGATTAAATACACTTAACTATTAAACAATTTTTCATAAATACAAACTAATATTTTAATTAAAAATGAAATATAATTTTTAATAAAAATTTTCATTTTATTATCTAAAATATATTTTTAGTATAAAAATATATTTATAACGTTAAAAAATTGGGAAACACTCCATTTTTTAAAAAGTGAGAAAAATTATTCCATGCTCGAGTGAGTGTCGAGGATACAAGGATAGGAAGTTCTAACTCTCCCACATGTGGCGGTTATAATGTGTTTTTGTGATAGCAAGTATTGGAACGATGCACATGGAACATTCTTGATGTGATGTTAGTTATATTTTCTAGGATAGTGGGAGTGTCGATAAAATTGATTTGTTAGGAAATTAGAACAGGGATTGCGGGGTAGTTGCATTTGCAGTGGAGGGTCTCTTTAGAATCACTATCTAGTTCTGTAGCAGAGGGTAGACTTAGGCAATCGAGACAACAAATACTCAGGGCTGCAGAGGGCCAAGGGTTAGTCACGTTCCCATTGTTTGGGACCCTCGTGCAAATTATTCTTGGGGAGGTGAAGTGTTGGGAAGATTTTTGGTTTTCTGTCTTCATTTCAAGGACTGGGAGGAGGTGAGAAAAAATGGTGTGGATATCCTAGCGAGGTGCGGGACCTTCTTCACCTGTAACGCAGGTAACCACTCTTCCTCTTCCGTGTTTTGGTTAGGTAATTTAGGTGTACGCATACGGTAACATACCATCTCCTGGGAGCTCGGTGAGCATCCCAAGACTCTCGCATTGCTGTTGGTGGAGAAGGGAGGTGGTAGATTTGGAAATTTGCTTGAATACGACTGTGAGTGTCATAGGAAGGCCTCAATTGTGTATAAGTCCTAGCCTAGACAATTTCATGTTTCTTAAATTTTGTAGACTAATTTTGGCCATGGTGGCATCAGAGCTCGAATTAAGTGTAGCCTTTCTTTTCAACCATCTTGGGGGAGGTCAGTGGAGCGATAGTGTGCAGGGTCTGTGGAACTGATCGATGCCTTCGTGGGGAATCACAAGTGGGATTTTCCGTGACACAAACTCTTTTCTGTGACAAAAACTCAATAATGCTTCATCAATGTGGTCGACCTTGGCAAGGGTGGCCACCGAGGTAGAGGGGACAGAAGGGAAGGAGACCAAAAGGTGGCCTCTTGCAAATATTCACATGGACATGTGGATTTGTCAGCTCCCTTTGACTCAACAAAAGCCAAAATTCGACTCTTAAACACTTAGTGGACTAGGTAGCCCAAAAATAAAAAACAAAACATGTTGACTTGGTCAGCATCTTGGCAAACATTTTGCACAACTGGGGGCACATTCTCGATTTCTAGGCATCCCTCCAAAGGAAAAAACAACGGTTTAAGAGCGCATGGACGGGTTCGAGGACCGAATGGCTTACATGGAGTTCCATATTGACAAGACCTTCCATTGTCCATCTGATCGAGGCATTGAAGCTGATGAATCTAATGCAAAACATATATAATGATGAAGAAATGTTATATGCACAAATAATTTTTGAACCTGGTGGGCTCTGGATAGGAAAAGAATCAATTTTACCTAATTACTTTTTTTTTATCTATTTTTCTTGTACTTAAAAGTCAATAAATCCAATCGAAGTGACACCAGTTTTGCTAAGGTGAAGAGACTATCACGATGTATCATTTCCATGACTTAATAGAAAACTGTTGGATTACAAAAATAAAGTGAGAAAATCTATTATAACTTACTTGTCAAACCAATAGTGGGACAACCATCACCTAGTGTTATCAACGAATACACACAAGCTTATCATTGTTATGCAAGGAAAACCAGGTCACTTGAAATTACTAGCTAGTGGTTTGTAATGGGAGATAGGCTTTCACTCTTGGGCCATAAACATATTTCATTATATAAAAAAAAACTAATTCTTAGCCAAACAAAAACAATTTTAAAACATAAAATCTTAGCCAAACAAAAACAATTTTAAAACATAAACTCTTAACCAAACAAAGATAGTTTTAGAACAAACTTTAAACCCAATAAACACTCCATTTATATTCCAATAATTACTAACAAAATTTCAAATTGTAACAAAATATATCCCATAAGAAAACCCAAAATAAAAACAGTTTAATAAATCTCATCATCGAAAATTATGTTCGATTAAACGTAAAAAAGAACAGAAAAAAAAAGAAAAAAAAAGAAAAAAGAAAAAAAAAACACTTTAATTAAATACATGACAAATTGACATGTCCAAGATCGAATGATCGGAAAAATCGTTGAAAGTATTTTCCACTGGACAAGTGTAAGATCAAATTCATTCAATATATTTTCCACGGATTACAAAGTCCATTTTAAGCATTTGTTGATCGCTTCAATCGAGTGCATAAAGCTTGCGTTCCATAGATTTCGTTTTTTTTAAAAACTAAGCAATCCAAATATCTTTTATGAAATATTTGGAGTTTTTTTCTCAAATGGTTGATGTGTAAACATGGCTTGAAGATTGCCACAGGTTGTGGCTTTGGAACGTCATTACCCTATATAAAAAAACGCTTGAACTGCACATGGAAGGTGATGCTTTATTTAGTTTAAAAGAGTTTTGAAATTCTTTTCAAGATCATCAGATGCAATAAATGTTAAGTGGACTACTCAAAAATCATGAAAAATGAGTCAATTAAGATTACCTCTCATAAAAATAGTAATAACTAAATAACTTAGTTAACAAAGTTAAATCCCCAAAAATGATATCCAATATAAAAAAATTTAAATTTTATGCAATTAATATAAACATTGCAAGTATATAGATAAAGAATTTGGAATTCATAATCAAATCAAATTGATCCATCACCTTTTCTTTTTTTATTTATTAAAGAGACTTTTGATTTAGTTAAAAAAACAAAAGATTACAAAGGGTTTCTATTCTCAAAGCCAAAATGCGTTATCAAATATTGAATTATCAGGTATATACAAACCTATGAATCAAAATATTTAAACCATAGTATATTGCCATGCCATGGCTTTCATATTATATATTCAGGCTTCTCTACTGGTTTTTATACTTTTTTCATACAAATCTATACAAGCACTTTCTATATCTTACAAGGAATCGATGGCGGAAATTTCCAAAAACTAGATGCATACTGAATTCTACAATCAAAACATCCATAGATTGGCAATGTTATTCATGGTGCAATCTCCTTGAAAAGATCCCACGTTTTCACCCACATGATTACCAACGTGATTAGCATCAATTCTAGAATTAGTTGGTGCCTCCCACCAGTGAAAATCATATGGTTCTAATTTTGTCCTAGAAATTGTACTTTCTGCTCCATTTGCACGGTTCTTTCCTTTTTCGCCTTGTGCAATAAAGTCCATCAACCATTCATCTTATTCTTCGAGCTCATATGATCCTGCAGGGAAATCATTATCCAATGTTGAGATTGCAATAAGATGATGGAGCT
Source organism: Pinus tabuliformis (assembly GCA_031772625.1). NCBI lineage: Eukaryota > Viridiplantae > Streptophyta > Pinopsida > Pinales > Pinaceae > Pinus > Pinus tabuliformis. The sequence continues at coordinate 839,873,011 of CM062807.1, forward strand.
TAGTGAAAAGAGTCGCCTTCACTAAGTGGGCCCGCAGGCTATTTTTGGCGCAAGTCTATTTTTAGACTATGTCTATTTTTAGACATATGGATCATGTCTATGTTTATGGATGATTGATCAAGTTGGAAAAAATAGATGGACTTCTATTTTTGATGAAAGTGTGAGTGATCACAGTGTGAGTGATCAAGTCTATTTTTAGACTGGCTGTCAAAAATAGAAAAGTCAAATATTATTATCTCACAATAATATTTGGACTATAAACTTAATCTTATTCTCTTGGAGCACTTCAGTTTGAGCTACGGAAGTGGCACATGCAGCTGTCAGAAGGAAATTCGTTTTTCTTATGAGTCAGTTGAGTTGTTGCATGCATGACTTCAGTTAGAACTCAAGTGAGTTGAGTTTAGTGGACTGGAGGTACAGTTGATGGAGTTGTGTTCAGTTTAACTTAGTTAAACTGGTTGTAGTTAGTCTAACTGCAGATAGACTAATGATGAGTTGTTAAACTAATTATTAACTCATAATACAATTAAAGAATACATCAGTTAACTCAGTTGCATGTCAGTGCATGTTCAGTTCAACAGGGACAGGTGGTAGAGAATCAGATTGCTATCAATTGTGACTATAGTTGTGCACCAGATCTTGCACAATCAAAGGATTGAGTATGCCAATGAGTTTGCTCACGTATTTGGCCCGCATTTTAGCCTTTGCTCACGTCCACAAAGAGTGAGTGACTATTTTGCAGGTGAAAATCGAGTTTGGGAAGCAATTCTCATCAGTTCTTGAGCAGGTATTGAGCAGTGGAGGCAGGCAAGCAGTGGAAGAGATTTGGAGATCAGATCTGAGCTGTATTGTGTGTAACAGAGGTGGAGATACTTGTGAGAAGTATTATGCTGTGTAATGTTACATGACTCAATCATTAATATACAGATAGTGTGGGGTTTTTAGCGAGATGCTTTCCCCGTGATACATACTGTGTTAATGTGTGAATGCTCTTGATGTTTTATTGTTATTGATGCTGCTATATTCTTGATCAACGTAGAGGAGCTTATGTATTGTGTATGTTTTCCACATTAGTACATGATCAGGATAATCTCCATTGAATATGTGTTAAATTATTCAAAATTTCTACATGGTATCAGAGCTAGATAATTGTAGAAAACGTTTCTACATGGTATCGGAGCAGCTTGATTTGTAGAAGAGATTTTTACAGGATATCAAGCGAGGGTTGATCGGAAGCAGTTGAGTTGGTTGCTGGTGGAATTCGAATTTGCAGTAGTGTTGTTGAAAATGTCTTTCAACGGATTGCAAATGTTATTCCAAAGCAAGAGCGACTTGGCGCTCAAGGATAAACTCAGTAACAATAAAGGTGAGAATGGATCTTCATCAAAGGTAGCTGATGAAGAGAATTGTGCTTTGGCTGCCAAAGCAAAGAAAGGGAAGAGCAAGAAAGCTTCTCAGTCTGGTGCGAAAGGCAAGAAGCAGGATATGTCCAAGGTGAAGTGTTTTCACTGTCACCAGCATGGACACTATGCCACAAATTGTCCGCAGAAGAAGAAGAACAAGCAAGCTGCTGGATCTGCAGGGGGAGAGGCTTTAGCTTCTCAGTTTGAGCTTGACTTTTCATTGATCGCATGCTTGGTTTCAAGTGTGATGGGATCAGTGTGGTTCCCAGACAGTGGTGCGTCTTTTCACATGACGGGAGATAGAGATTTGTTCTCTGATCTGGAGGACAAAGATCTTGGAGTGCACATCGAGATGGGCGATGATGGTAGATACAATGCGACCGGTATCGGTACCATTTCCTTTGAGAGGGAGTCTGGTAAACCCTTTGTATTGAAGGAAGTCATGCATGTTCCAGGATTGAAGAAGAATCTCATCTCAGTGGCGATGTTAGAAGACAAGGGGTATGATGTTGTTTTCAGCGAGGGAAAGGCCTTCCTGCGCAGCAAGACAACTGGTGAGACCCGGAAGATAGGGGTTCGAGTGAGGAACCTTTATCAGTTGCATGTAGATGGATGCGCAGCAATGGCAGGCAAGGCAGAAGGATTGGTGAGCCGGGATGATGGCGAGTTGTGGCACAGGAGATTGGGTCACCTTCACCATGGAGCCTTGAAGATACTGCAGCAGATCACTACAGGGCTTCCTAAAGGCACACTTGCGCAGTCAGATCAATGCAAGGGGTGTACTTTGGGGAAGTTTGTGAAAGCCACCTTTCACGAGAAGGATAGTCGCGCCACGATGATCCTTGAGAGAATTCACACAGACGTGTGTGGACCTTTCTCAGTTGCTTCGACAACAAAACACAGGTATTATGTGATTTTTGTTGATGATTTCTCTCGTAAGTGCTGGATCTTCTTCATGCAGAAGAAGAGCGAGACATATTCAAAGTTCTGTGAATTCAAAGCACTGGTCGAGAAGGAGTCGGGGAAGAAGGTGAAGGCTCTTAGGAGCGATAATGGTGGTGAATACATCTCAGACGAGTTCAAGGATTTCTGCAAGGCAGAAGGGATTCGTAGAGAGCTCATAGCTCCCCATAACCCACAGCAGAACGGGGTAGATGAGCGGAAGAACAGAACGATTGTGGGTGCTGCACGGGCAATGTTGCATGATCAGGGCCTACCCCTTCACTTGTGGGCGGAAGCATGCAATACAGCAGTTTATGTGTAGAACCGTTGTCCTCATAGGATACTTGGCATGAGTACACCCGAGGAGGCTTATTCTGGTAAGAAGCCTGATCTTTCTCATTTGAGGATTTTTGGTGCTAACGTTTACATGCATGTGACGAAGGATGCCAGAAAGAAGTTGGAACCGACTGCAGAGGTTGGGATATTTGTGGGGTACACTGATACGCCCCACAACTATCGTGTGTATTTGCCAGATAGTGGTAAAACTGTTGTGTGACGGGATATAAAATTTCAGGAGGAGAAAGCCATGAAGTGTTCGCTTGAGAGGGAGCTACACTTGCATGCAGATGAGGAGCTATTAGTTCCTAAGGATGAGCTTCAGGACGTGGATCAACCACAGGACGAGGTTCATGGAGTGGAAGAGACCACTCATGCAGCGCCAACCATCAGAGGGCGAAAGCGCTTGACAGAAGCTGAGCGACTGGCTCAAGATGCAGAGAAAGTTGTAGGACCACCTACAGCCCAACGCAGGTAGAGACAGTCACCTGATCGGTACACTGGATACATGGCTCTTATGAGCAAGTGTGTTGTGACTGAGCCATCCTCTTTCGAGGAAGCTGTGGAGGATCCCGCATGGGTAGACGCCATGGTGGAAGAGTATGATTCTATTGTCAGAAACAGTGCATGGGAGATTGTTCCTAGACCGGAAGGGAAATCAGTGGTAGGTTCGAGATGGATCTACAAAGTTAAGCAGGCAGCTGACGGGAGTGTGGAGAAGTACAAGGCAAGATTTGTTGCCCGAGGCTTTTCACAGATTGAGGGGATCGATTATGAGGAGACCTTTGCACCTGTCGCAAGGTATTCTTCCATACGGACGATTCTTGCTCTCTCAGCGCAGATGGGATGGCACATTCATCAGATGGATGTGAAGACTGCGTTCCTCAACGGAGTCATTGAGGAGGAGGTGTACATTGAGCAACCCGAAGGCTTTGAAGTCTTCAGCAGCGAGTCGCATGTGTGCAGGCTCAAGAGAGCGCTGTATGGGTTGAAGCAAGCACCACGTGCTTGGTACACACGGATAGACAGCTATTTCACAGGACTTGGATTCTCCAAGAGCGAGGCGGATCCGAACCTATACCAGATTGTGGTGGAGGGTAAGTTGCTTATCATTGTACTGTATGTTGATGATTTGATTCTAACGGGTGATGAGTTGTTGATACTGTCATGCAAGAAGGATCTTGCTACAGAGTTTGAGATGAAGGATTTGGGCCTCCTTCACTATTTCCTAGGATTGGAAATATGGCAGCGCAGTGGTGGACTGTTTGTTTCTCAGGGCAAGTATGCTCGGGAGATACTGGAGAAGTTCAACATGCATGGCTGCAAGCCTGTTGATACTCCTCTTCCTGGAGGTTGGAGGAAGGAGGATGCCACTTCGGGAGAAGAAGTGGATGCCACTATTTATCAACAGTTGGTGGGGTCGCTAATGTATTTGGTCAATACACGACCTGATATATGCTATGCAGTTAACCAGCTTTCACAAGCTATGGTTAAGCCTACCAAGCTCTTCTGGAAGGTGGGCAAGCATGTATTGCGCTACTTGAGAGGCACATCGGGATATGGTTTGTGGTACAGACAGGAGGATGAGGTGAAGCTATGTGGCTTCACGGATGCAGATTGGGCAGGGAGCCCAACAGACAGAAAGAGCACATCAGGAGGGGTCTTCAGTATCGGATCGACAGCAGTTTCTTGGTACAGCAGGAAGCAGAGATCTGTGGCACTCAGTTCAGCGGAGGCCGAGTATATGGCAGCAAGTTTGGCTGCATGCGAGGCTATATGGATGAGGAAGATCCTGGTTGGTTTGTTCGGTTCTCATTTGGATCCTACTGTGATTTACTGTGATAACCAGAGTTGCATTAAACTCTCGGCTAATCCTGTATTTCATGATAGATCTAAACATATTGACATCAGGTACCATCATATCAGAGATTGTGTGCAGCGGAGGATCATGTTACTTTCGTACATTCCAACGGAGGATCAGGATGCTGATATTCTGACGAAGGCTCTCACCAGGAGCAAATTCGAGTACCACCGAGGCAGGATAGGGGTTGCTGATAATCCATATCTTGTCGAGAGGGAGTGTTGAGATTGCAACAAGATGATGGAGCTTAGTGAAAAGAGTCGCCTTCACTAAGTGGGCCCGCAGGCTATTTTTGGCGCAAGTCTATTTTTAGACTATGTCTATTTTTAGACATATGGATCATGTCTATGTTTATGGATGATTGATCAAGTTGGGAAAAATAGATGGACTTCTATTTTTGATGAAAGTGTGAGTGATCACAGTGTGAGTGATCAAGTCTATTTTTAGACTGGCTGTCAAAAATAGAAAAGTCAAATATTATTATCTCACAATAATATTTGGACTATAAACTTAATCTTATTCTCTTGGAGCACTTCAGTTTGAGCTACGGAAGTGGCACATGCAGCTGTCAGAAGGAAATTCGTTTTTCTTATGAGTCAGTTGAGTTGTTGCATGCATGACTTCAGTTAGAACTCAAGTGAGTTGAGTTTAGTGGACTGGAGGTACAGTTGATGGAGTTGTGTTCAGTTTAACTTAGTTAAACTGGTTGTAGTTAGTCTAACTGCAGATAGACTAATGATGAGTTGTTAAACTAATTATTAACTCATAATACAACTAAAGAATACATCAGTTAACTCAGTTGCATGTCAGTGCATGTTCAGTTCAACAGGGACAGGTGGTAGAGAATCAGATTGCTATCAGTTGTGACTATAGTTGTGCACCAGATCTTGCACAATCAAAGGATTGAGTATGCCAATGAGTTTGCTCACGTATTTGGCCCGCATTTTAGCCTTTGCTCACGTCCACAAAGAGTGAGTGACTATTTTGCAGGTGAAAATCGAGTTTGGGAAGCAATTCTCATCAGTTCTTGAGCAGGTATTGAGCAGTGGAGGCAGGCAAGCAGTGGAAGAGATTTGGAGATCAGATCTGAGCTGTATTGTGTGTAACAGAGGTGGAGATACTTGTGAGAAGTATTATGCTGTGTAATGTTACATGACTCAATCATTAATATACAGATAGTGTGGGGTTTTTAGCGAGATGCTTTCCCTGTGATACATACTGTGTTAATGTGTGAATGCTCTTGATGTTTTATTGTTATTGATGCTGCTATATTCTTGATCAACGTAGAGGAGCTTATGTATTGTGTATGTTTTCCGCATTAGTACATGATCAGGATAATCTCCATTGAATATGTGTTAAATTATTCAAAATTTCTACATCCAATTCTAAAGGTAACACTGTGTTTTTCTGGCTAAGCAAATTAGTGCTACTGTCTACAATTTCCTCTTCTTATCCTTTTCCTCCAGCCACTGATATTTCATCTGCAGCTTTTTCTACAAAGGATTCTGACAGCAACATACTAGCGTTCAGATCTCTTTCCTTGGATACATCAAATTGCTCAATTGGCTCCATACTATAGAATTGTGGAATAGTATTGAGGCAGTTGTTAATTCCTTGATTTCCCACCATCACATCTTCTTGAAAATTTTGCAGAAATGTCAAAGGAATGACATCAACTTCTGAGTGACAAGTTGTGCCATAAATCTGGGATGATCCATCGTCATGTGGCCACCACATTCCCAGGCTTCCATTGCAATTTTCTGCATTAATAATACTGTATGGATTCTCCAAACAACGATGACATATATTTCTCCCTAAATATCCACGTGACTGCAACTTTAAGGTACACTGCGTCCCACAACATGCTTGCCCATGGCCTCTTTGAAATGTCTTGCAAGATCCTGCCATAACTATTCTTTGCATGCAACAACAATATGAAGGAGCCTGCACATGCAATTTATTGAATGTGTAACCATCTCCATATTGGTTACATGAACTCATGCAAGAAGGAGAAGCAACAACGACCTTGCCTGGGCATGGCCTATTAGGGAATATACTGGCTTTTGAAGGCGAGCGTAAAGAAGTATTGTACATTTTTCCTCCTAAAGTGAAGTATTTATCACACCTCCTACAGATATATCTTGGCTGCAACCTTTACGAGCGTCTCTTGTTGTTTAGAAATCTGAATTTGGAGTGTTTCCAGGATTTACACCTTGGACATATGGCCTTCATTCGCCTGAAAACATCTTCCATGTTTTAGCTCTGAAATGGACAAGTTTAGAGAACTGATACAAATACAAATACTGATTTCACTACTACCAAATACAAATGATAGTGACCTATTAGCCTATTTCCTTACAACCTAAAAAATAAACTCTTATCTAAACAAACACAAATTTTCATTTTTTTTAGCTTTTCGTTCCCTATGATTTATGATTTATTCTCTACGATTGTTTTTTTCCTTTTCCTTTCTGATTATATATGGATATAAGATAAACCTGTTTTTGTTTTTAACATGCAAATAAAAGCATTTCAATCTTGACTTCTCCTGAAATTTTCCACCCTATCGTTTTTTTTGGAAGAGAATGCCTTGGTAATAGCAAGGAGTGGTAATTAGTTTTTTAATCAAACTGTGAAGTTTGGAAAATTGGATTTATATAGTTTTTTTAGCCTTTCCTTCAATCTGGTTTTTGATTTATTCTCTCTATTTGTTTTATTCTTTTTCTTTAATTATATATTGATATAAGTTTATTCTTTTTCTTTAATTATATGTTGATATAAGATAAACTATCCGTATCTGTTTTTTTAGGAAGAATAGAAAAGCATTTCAATCTTCACTTCTACCGAAATTTTACACCCTATCGTTTTTTTGCAACAGAGTGCCTTGGTAATAACAAAACGTGGTAATTAGTTTTTTAAATCATAGTCAAACTGTGAAGTTTCTATAGTTAGTTTGCCATTTCTCGGGAAGAGAATGCTTAGCCAAAGAGCATTCGTTGTAATTAGTTTCTTTGATCATTGTCAAACTAGAATTTTTTTACATTTGGATGGTATGTAATTGACAATATCATATTGTTGTCATATATATAAATAGTAAATATCTAAAAATGCTTTAATGGAGGCATCCAATTGTAAACTTGTATGAACATATGCCACAGATACTACACTAAACTTATTTTTTTCCTTTCCTCATTTAGATCCTGTTTCCATTCCAGACTGTTGGTTGACTATTTCCCTCCCATTACATTGATGCTTTTTGGTGAGTCATATTATGTTTCGGGGAAACTGCAATGGGTTAGTCATACTCTGCTTCTTGGTATTCTCTTTAGGTCATCAATTAAGGAATCCCAGGAAGCAGAATATTTTCCTTCACATTGAGCGTTGATGACCTTATTTATGGATTCATTGAAAATTTAAGCTATTTGAAGGCTATTTAGTGGCTGACCTAAAGGCCACAAATCAGCCAAGAAGATTTGGTTTAACCCAACATTTCTTGGCTGCCATAGGGTAGAGTTTTATTCAAGTTTTAGTATAGTTAATTTGTTAATTTTTTCTAATTGAGTTTGATCACTAATCTAGTGGATGCCCAAGTAAGCTTGGCCTCTTTCACATTGGCTTTTGCTAACCTTTTTTTCAGGTATCAAGTGTCTCCTAAAGCTGATTTGTCTCTCCTCTTTTGGACTGATATTGGGCAGCAAGGAACTTGCTTCTTGGCAGATTTCCTCTACCTAAGAAAGTTGATTTTCGTTGCATTTGAGTGGCCAAATTTTCCCTTTCTTGGATTGATATCTGGCAGTTGTACTATAAGACCTAAAACTTCATTTTGAGATGATTTTGGGGCAGATTTTGAAAGGGAAAGAAAATTTGTGGATTTGGACAACAAGGACAAGCAAACTCTTTAACTATTAGACCCTTTCATTGTACCTTCCAGAGTGGTTCTACATTCCAAGGATTCTTCATGGATTGCCTATTTTGTAACTCATTTAGACTTCTCTTCTCATCCATAAAGGGAGTTCCAAGTTTTGTTGGTTTTTGATCTTATCATCGAGTGAAAGATCAAACCAGATTTTGTAATTATTTCCAATTAACATCTAGTTTGAATTTTTAATCACTTCTAATTATTGGAAGGAGGTATCTCTCCCTTTTGAGAGATCATTTGTAAACTTCCTTCGAAAACAACTTCCTTTCCATCCCTCATTTCATAAGAGGGAACCAATATAATATAGAGTCACTTGTTCTTGGGAGCTTGGTGACCTTTTCCCCTTGGCATCCCACTCTTCCTCATTTGCAGAAGGTCTCCATGTGATTGATTGAGTGGTTTGTTTTTGTCACTTAACACTAAGTAGATTAAATGAACACTAATTACTTTCATTTTAATTCTCTTTTTTGCTTTCATTTCATGCATTGTAGTTCATATGCTCTAAACTTCACATGAAAAATACTTAGATGAGTCTTGTGAACTATTTTAATTTATTTTGAGCATTCCATTTTCTTATAGTTTGTATCTTTCTCTATTGCAATTCCAAATCCATTTGCTTATTTGCGTAAGTTTATCTTGTTCCTTTTCTTAAAGGCATCATTTATTTATTGAGGCATCTTTATCACTAGTTTGGCAATTGCAAATCCTTTCATCTCCTTTTGAGAAATTAGTAGATTTGATTTTTTTGCACTTAGAGGAAATTAACCTCTAGCTTAACTGGTTGTATAGTTTTATAGGGCTCCTCTTCATCCATTTCTTTTCCAAGCTTGGAAACGGTAAACACTCGACTTGCTAAATTAGTTTCGGCATGCCCAATGTTGGATCTACTTTTGAGTGGGTTGACTTGAAAAATTAGTTGGATACTCATTAATGAAGCTAAGCTTCTCCATGTTGGATCTCCTTGCAACCATCCTTATCTTTTCTTGGATAAAGTTTTGGATCCTCCACCCTCAGTTAAGTTAAGAACCCTAAAGAACCAACCGACAACTATGTCTAATGGGAGGCAAAAGGTTCCAAGGTATTTTCCAATGTTAAAGGTTACAATAACTCTCTCAGATAATCACAAATTTCTTTTGCTAGAAGTGGCTAGCTTGGCCTCTTTCACATTGGCTTTTGATAACCTTTTTTGCAGGTATGACGTGTCTCTTAAAGTTGATTTGTCTCTCCTCTTTTGGACTGATATTGGGCAGCAAGGAACTTGCTTCTTGGTAGATTTCCTCTACCTAAGAAAGTTGATTTTCGTTGCATTTGAGTGGCCAGATTTTCCCTTTTTTGGATTGATATCTGGAAGTTGTACTAGAAGACCTAAAACTTCATTTTGAGATGATTTTGGGGCAGCTTTTGAAAGGGAAAGAACATTTGTGGATTTGGACAACAAGGACAAGCAAACTCTTTAACTATTAGACCCTTTCATTGTACCTTCCAGAGTGGTTCTACATTCCAAGGATTCTTCATGGATTCCCTATTTTGTAACTCATTTAGACTTCTCTTCTCATCCATAAAGGGAGTTCTAATTTTTGTTGGGTTTTGATCTTATCATTGAGTGAAAGATCAAACCAAATTTTGTAACTATTTCCAATTAACATCTAGTTTTATTTTTTAATCACTTCTAACTATTGGAAGGAGGTATCTCTCCCTTTTGAGGGATCATTTGTAAACTTCCTCCAAAAACAACTTCCTTTCCATCCCTCATTTCATAAGAGGGAAACAATATAATACAGAGTCACTTGTTCTTGGGAGCTTGGTGACCTTTTCCCCTTGGCATCCCACTCTTCCTCATTTGCGTAAGGTTTCCATGTGATTGATTGAGTGGTTTGTTTTTGTCACTTACCACTAAGTAGATTAAATGAACACTAATTATTTTCATTTTAATTCTCTTTTTTTCTTTCATTTCATGCATTGTAGTTCATATGCTCAAACTTCACATGCAAAATACGTAGATGAGTCTTGTGAACTATTTTAATTTATTTTGAGCATTCCATTTTCTTATAGTTTGTATCTTGCTCTATTGCAATTCCAAATCCATTTTCTTATTTGAGTAAGTTGCTCTTGTTCCTTTTCTTAAAGACATCATTTATTTATTGAGGCATCTTTATCACTAGTTTGGCAATTGCAAATCCTTTCATCTCTTTTTGAGCAATTAGTAGATTTGAATTTTTTTGCACTTATTGGAAATAAACCTCTAGCTTAACTGGTTGTATAGTTTTATAGGGCTCCTCTTCACCCATTTCTTTTCCAAGCTTGGAAACGGTAAACACTCGACTTGCTAAATTAGTTTGGGCATGCCCAATGTTGGATCTACTTGCAAGTGGGTTGACTTGAAAAATTAGTTGGATACTCATTAATGAAGCTAAGCTTCTCCATGTTGGATCTCATTGCAACCATCCTTATCTTTTCTTGGATAAAGTTTTGGATCCTCCACCCTCAGTGCAGTTAAGAACCCTAAAGAACCAAGCAGTAACTATGTCTAATGGGAGGCAAAAGGTTCCAAGGTATTTTCCAATGCTAAAGGATACAATAACTGTCTCAGATGATCACAAAATTCTTCTGTTAGAAGTGGCTAGCTAACAGAATGTCTACAATTCCTCTGCCCTAGGATAAAATAATGCTAACCTAGCAATAAAAAGTTAGGGCTTATAATAATCCATTCATTAACAATACTGAAAAATAACTGTATGCACAGAAAGTTTAGGGGATTCCATCAGTTGTTCACATAATGTGTATAAACAGCGCAGACAATGTCAAAGTTGGTGCTGGTAAGTTCAGATGGATCAACTAACCTCTGTGCTACATCTTTCTAAGCCACGTAGATTTGTTCCACTACCTCCCCGACCCGTGCAATTTCGTTCTCTCCTTCCACCAATAGCTTCAATCTACGGATGATCTAGTATTGCTGGCCCTTTTTCATTCCCACTGCATTTTTTTCTATTTCTGGTTATCCTCCCAAGTCCCCTCCTTCCACATTTTTTCCTATTCCAAATCAGGGTTTTCCTAGAGCGAATGATCTATGATCAGCACATCGAACAAGGGAGTGAGATCCATAGGTTCTAGCACTGGCCCTTTTTCTTTCCCACCACGTCTTTTTTGGGTTATCCTCCCAATTCCCCTCCTTCCGCCTTTTTTCCTATTCGAAATCGGGGTTTTCTGGAGTGAATGATCTATGGTTAGCGCATTGAACATGGAAATGAGGGCCATAGGTTCCAACATAGTTAGGAAAAGCCAAAAAAAAAACCTATTTATTGGCCATGTATATTTATTTCTTGAAATTACAATAATCCATGGTAAATACATAAATAAATATATACATATTCATCATCTCCAATAAAACTACATAGTACTCAAGTTCATGCACTCCTATATGGATAAACATGCTTATTATATTTCATGAGTTTAATCAAATATTTAACATATTATTCATCAACTTTGGATATTCATCATCTCCAATTAACAAATATACATTAAGCAAGTTCATGCACTCTTATATCGATAACATGCTTATTATTTTTCATGAGTTTCATTAAAGATTTAACATATTATTCATCAACTTTGGATTGGGTGAGGATGAATTCTAGTATATTACCAAGTGTATGTTTTTTTTCCAATTGTAGTTTTTACTTTCATGATTAATTTGGTTGTAGTTTTTACTTCCACGATTAATTTATTCTAAGTTCTCTAGGTAGTCATTAATGATATATTCGGTGCTATGTGGGGGTTTAAGTTTTCAACAAATCTAAAGTCTCTATGTTGCATTGGGATCTAGTGACCTTGTTGAAAAACCCTAGCAAACATCTTTGAAAGCATCTACTAGCACTAGTTGAACTTGAGATTTCCCAAAAACTGAAAGGAACAAATAAGGGTTGCTTTGCCAATCCACTCATAACCTAATCCACTTTGGTGATGAAGGGAAACCAACTATAAGATATCAAACACCTTCCCTCATGCACAGTGTGCATAGAGGCTCTACCCCTATAAAGGTTTGAACATGTGTTGTTTACATTGTAGTGCCCATAGTTGTACCATTTATACTTTACTCTTGTCTCTTTGGGAGCGATAGATCACTTAGGCATCATTTTAGGATTTATTGATTTATGCAATAATTATTTTAGTCATTATTGACTTAGGTTGGAAATGCCATAGTGTTTTTTTCCAATAAGAAAAAAATATCATTTGTGTATTAATATTAATGCAAAGGTGTAATTTAGATCATATAACATATATTAAATATGCTTCACATGTATGACATGGTAGTATAATATGTTCAACATCTAATGTTCAGTAAATATCAAAATCTCCATAGGATTCAAACACTTTCATGAGAGTCTAGTACCGCTATGTTCCTAATGTACATTCAAACTAGATAAGCAACTTGATATCCACGTTAAAAACTAGTATCCAAAATTCAATAGATATGACCTTAATAATCAGAAGTGTAGATCTGCATGAAAAGTTAAGACTTCAACTCGGGTTCAATCATTATCATAAGAGTGTCGCAACAATGGTGGAGAATTTCATAACTGAAAACGCAAATAGCTAAGATGAAAATTAGAATGGTTAAAATAATGGAATAAGAAATAAGACTATAACAATTCCGTAGATGACTTTAATAAAAATTGTTATCATTGTTGTGTATTGCAGGTGCTAGGAGAGGCCATGGAAACAAATGAATTTATTTCCAATGAAGACACACAACATGATTTAGGGCATCAAGTACTTAAATATTACATTAATTTATGAAATATAATAAAATGAAATTTAGTTTCTGATCCTTGTTTTCCTAAACCTAGTAATTTATATAGTTTATTATTCAAACTTGAAAAAAAATAATGCATGTCGTTGATTATTTTAGGTGGAAAATGTGTTTGCAACAAATAAAAAGTTGAAACCTTTTACTGTAAAACAACCGAAATATGTACACAAGGGTGGACCCCATACTATTAAAGCACATTGCATGAGAAAGTGGGTGGAAGAAGATATGACAATTGAGTCTGCAAATACAATAGAAATTGGTGGCAATGAACAAGAGGTTAGTCATGATGATAATACATGGAATGAATACTTTGATACAATTGTTATACTTTGTGGGTGTTATAAATAAGTTCAGCTATAAATTAATGGACAATATAAGTACATTATATAGTCTAATCTCTAACCTTGGAAAAAATAATGCATGTATCAATTATTTTAGGTTGGCAATGGAATCAGAACAAATGAGGAGTTTAATCATTTTGATAGACCAATACAAATACCTGCATATGGACGTGGCCTACGCCGTACAATTAAATCACGCAAAAAGAAATGGGTGGAAGAGGATATGACAATGGAGTTTGTAAATGCAATAGAAAATCAACACAATGAACAAGAGGTTGGTCATGATGATACTACATGCATGGATGAATACTTTGAGACAATTGTTATTTTTGGATGTTCCTAAAGTAGAAAATCTAAGAATATGAAATTGATGTGGCTTTTTTTAAAATAATGTGTTCAAAAATGATATTTTTAATTTATTGTATATATGTATAATATTGTTTTGTTGAGTAATTTATTACGTATATCTTTGAAATGGATCCATGTTTTATACAGTAATTTCTATCTAACATTAAATAATGGTTGCATTTAATTATAGGTAAACGATGTTGATGATACACCTACTAATGATCAAGATCCAACTAGACCATTAAGAATTCAATGAGATGATCCAATTCATCCTTTAAACCATACTAGGAGAAGAAGAGAAGCATTGAAGAGAGCACTACCACGTGAAAAATTTGAGGAATTGATGAAATTAGCATACACTGATGACATGCCATCCACTGCTCAGAGTAGAGATGTTGATGGAAATGTAATGCATGAAGAAGGATTGAACGAAATGCTCACAAGTTTCTTTGGGGATGGAAACAATGATGAGGGTGATGATCCTATGCATAATAATGATGATGTTGATATAGAGGGAAATTACCACCAACATAATTATGATGATATCAACATCAATGAATCAATTAAGCAAGCAACAAAGACAGTGGTGTAGAACATCCAAGCTTTCATGCACATTAATATTATTGGAAATCAAGTCATTAGTTGGTTGGTCAGACAAGAGCTTCACTCCCTTAATAGAGTAATTTGAATTATTTTTCTAGTTTTGCACTGTCAATTTGTGTCCTCAATTAGAATATAAGTACTAAATTCATTTAATTTAATTTGAGGTGGATTTTACATTATGGTATATAAACAATGTTATAAATGACATTTCTAACATGTGGGTTTGAAAAAAAAACTTACAGGGCTCTAAAGGATAAAATATTCCTTGAAGATAATGTGTTGCCATCAACTTGTAGAGAAGCGCGTCAATTGTTAGTCAAGTTGGGGATTTAATATAAGCAAATTCATGCATGTAAAAATGATTGCATCTTATATAGAGATGAATATAAAGACAATGAAGAATGCCCTGTTTGCAAAGAGAAAAGATATCGTACGGATGTACAAGGTCCCAAAGTTCCAAATAAGTTTTTACGACACATGCCAATTATTCCTAGAATACAATGGATGTTTCGTTGTAAATATCTTGCACAATTAGTGGATTGGCATGCAAAGAATAGGAGTAAATTAAGATGGATTCATGCGAATTCCTGTGGACTCCAAAGAAATGAAACATATAGAGGAAAAATGGCCAAGAAAATTCAAAGATGAACCTCGTAGTATTAGGTTAGGACTTGCAATGGATGGAGTGTGCCCTTTCTCACCATCATCCATCATCATAATCACCACTCATGCCATCATCATCATCATTATGGACATTGTTTGCAATTGTTCATAATTATAGATGTTATAAGAAATATCATCAACCCAGAAAATGTGATCAGTGCTAGAAAAGGGTTGTTTAGGACACATTGATATACGTAAGAGAAATAACAACTTTATTTTTGAGAGATGATCGATGGTGATCATCATCACCACCATTATCATCACCATTGTCATTTTTATCATCCCCATAATCATCATTAATGTAATTTCTATCATCATTGTAGTAATCGTCATCATGGACATCATCATCATTCATGCCATTATTGTTTTTGATGATGACCTAGATGAAAATGATGATAATGACGATGATGATGACAAGGATGATGACACCAAAGATAATTGTTATGATTATGACAATGACAACATTTAAAAATTGGGAAGATTCGCCAAGGTCATTAGCATCATCATCATCATAATCATTGCCATCATCATCATTGTCATTGTAACCACTATCGTCTTTATCATCATAATCACAATTCATGTCATCGCCATCATCTTCATTTTCATCATTGTCAAGATTATTGACATTGTCATCCATTGTGCATAATTGTCAATGCCATAAAGAATATCATAAATGCAGAAAATATGATGAGTGTTGGAAAAGGGATGCAAAAGCGAACACAGAAATGGGGGAAACAATAGAAGTAAAATTGGATGAAGATTGGATGCAACATAAGTAGATCACAACAAAATGAAAAACTTGACACAAAAGTGGATGCAAAAGTAGATGCAGTTGTCAATGCAAACTTGGATGCAAACATGAATGCAAAAATGGAAGCAAACATGGGTATAATGGTAGGTGTCAAACTTGGCACAAATTGTGGTGAAACAAATGTGGATGCAACAACGGACGCAGAAAAGGAAAAAAACTTAGATGCAAAAAAGAGACAAAAATGGATAGAAAATAAGATGAAAAAAGGGATGTAAACATGGACACAAAATTAGATGCAAAAATGGATGAAATAAAAGTGGATGCAAAAACATGCACAATATTTGATGCAAACTTGAACACAAAAGAGGGTGCAAATGTGGATGCAAAAGTGGAAGAAAATGTGGTTGCAATGGTAGGTGCAAGATATGGCACAACAAAAGTGGATGTAACAATAGACAAAAAAATATGCAAAATAAGATGCAAAAAGGGATGTAAAAGTGGAAGCAAACATTGATGCAATAGGCGAAACAAAATTGGATGCAAAAAATGGATACAATGGAAGTAGATGCAAAAGTAGATACAAAACGAGATGCAAAACCTAATGCATAAAATTGACACAAAAGTGGATGCAAAAAGAGATGCAATATTTGATGCAAAAGAGGATGTGAACATGGATGCAAAATTGGAAGCAAACGTGGGTACAACAGTAAGTGCAAAACATGGTGCAAATTGTGGCACAAAAAAAGTGGATGTAATGATAGATGCAAAAAAAGAATCAAACTATGATGCAAATGAAGATGTAAAAAGGGATGCAAAAAGTGGACTTTAAAATGGGTGCAACAATGGATGCAAAATTGTATGCAAAAGTGGATGCAATAGAAGTCGATGTAAAAGTAGATGAAAAACGAGACACAGAACCCGATGCAAATTCTGATCCAAAAGTGGATACAAAAGGGGATGCAAAAATAGATGTAAAAGTTTATGAAAACCTAGATGCAAATGAGGATGCAAACATGGATGCAAAATTATAATCAAAAGTCGGTGCAAAAGGAGGTGCCAATATAGGTGCCAATTGTGGCACAAAAATATTAGATGCAATAGTGGGCACAATAATAGATGCAAAAGAGGATGTAAATATGGATGCAAAACAAGATGGAAAAGTGGATGCAAAATTATATGTAAAACTAGAAACAAAACTCGATGTAAAACTTTGCGCAAAAGGGATGCAAAAGTGGATGCAAAAAATGATTTAAAAAAGGATGCAAAAAAGGGTGGAAAAGTTGATGCAAGTGTAGGTGCAAAAAGTGGATGCAAATGAGGGTGAAAAAGTATGTCAAACAAAATTAGGTGCCAAAATTGATGCAAAACCTGGAACAAAACCTGGTGCAAAGGATGACACAAAACTTGGCATAAAATTTGGTGCAAAACCCTGTGCAAAACCTATTGCAATACTTGGTGCTAAACTTGGTGTAAGATTTGGTGCAAAACACAATGCAAATTTGGTGTCAAGTTTTGCACCATATTTGATAAATGGATGCAAATAGCACCGAAAATGGGCTCTAGATGCAAAAGAAGAAGTAAAAAGGGACGCTAATCACAGGGATTTGTTGTAGTGATATGAAACATAATACACCATCAGTTTGTTCCACAACATCAAAGTTTCACTTGGTTGTCCATCGTCCTTTAATCACTATTGCTGCTCCTTTACCTCATCTTTTGAAATTATTCACATCTTGAGAATCTTTGTCTTTGTCAATTAAGTCTTGGAATTCCTTGTTTAACTTGTCATTTGTTAGAGTCGCAAATTCTAACAAAATAACTTTACCTAAAATGAGTTAGCTAGGCTTAATAAGGCTTAAAATTTTTACCCATGATTCCAAGACAAAAAAAAACCTTTCAGATTGACAAAGTATCTAATTTCTCTTTCTCTACCTACAGATGACTTTAAACCACTATTTGGTGTTGGTAGGCTAAATTACCTCATTTTTTAACCATTTTTCCCTTCAAAACCATAACCTTATACCTTTGTTTTAACCTTGCAAACCCCCCTATTCCTGCATTAGTCCAAGAATCGTGTCCCTTCCTGCACTAGCTTTATGTTTCATGTTTAAGGGTTACGAATGTGCCTAATTAATAATTTTCATACATTTTATACCTTTAAATCTTTTCAACTAATAATTCTCTTCCTAGAATTATTTCATAGACAATGAATTAATCAACTTGTTAGCACGATCGAGTGTAGGTAGGATTCCTGCATCGCTGGCGAATCTTCAACTACCGTGACAGCTCACCACTCCATGCAGACACCATGTTCTAGAACGATCAACTCGAGTTGGGCTCAGAGCATAGAGGAAAGTCAGGGATATGGTGGAGATTAGGTCGCCGGCTTAATACCTAGAATAGCGTTTTGTTATAGCTGAAAGGCTTAGCACGAGCTGTTATTGTTATTTTGTTATAGCCGAAAGGCTCATATTGGAATGCTTGATGTAATTTGGTTCAACCGCAGGCCTAACTTAATGTATAAAATGTAGAACTTAGGTAGAAAATGGTAGCGAGCGACAGTTATAGCAAGGATACTGTGATTCTGTCCTTTTGTAATTTTGTTGTTATCGTCCTCATTCTGGGATGGATTCGAACTCATGACGTATATTTGTTGATCATTAATAGAAATGAACTATGCCATGATTTCTCAATCTTGCATTGTAATCTGTGTTGATGCGTTGATTGAAGAGTTGAATCTTTACGTTTCCTAAATAGGGAAATGAGTTGGTTGGATAGGGCCCATCCAACCCATATCGTTCTCCCTTGTGTTCTTCTTTTTTTTTGATTAAGTTGTGTTAATTTCTTTTAATGCAAAGTGTGAAGTAAATAGATGTTTCTTTTATTCTTCTGCAAAGTTTGAATCTAATTTCATTACAATGTGACAGATCTGTGGTGTGTGTGCTCGATTGAAGTTTAATCTTATGATTTCTTCCTTTGAAGTTTAATCTCATTTTCTCTTTGGATCATGCAAGCACGCATTCCTGCACTAGTGCATTTATAGTCTCGCAGATTGATTCTTCTAGTTCATTACAGTAATAGTCTTTTATTCTTACATGTATTTGATGAGTCTTAATGTGATTCTAAAGAGCATGGTTTTCATTCTGAAGTGTTCTTAATATTTTTGAATTAAATATGCTTTTGATAATCAGAAACTGAATGTTGTTGCAACACACTGGTTTTGTGCCTGCACTTTATGTTGTTTAGGAAAGATCAAACTTATGCGTAATTATTATTAAAGGGAATCTTTCTGAGTTAAGAAGGTTATGAGTGCAAATCAGTTTGTGTGGATAACTATTACAGGATTGAAGCATGTTGTCATAACTAAATGATATTTTAGATTACATGCAAAAGTTCCTTAATTAAAAGTGCGCTTTGACTTTGGAAATTAATTCTTGTTCTAGACATTAAGATTGGTTGAAGCATCTTTTGGTTTGAAGAATTTATTTCAAAGTTTCGTTGACCTTTGAAAGTTCTTTTTCCTAGTTAACACATTCTCTATTTTCTTGAAAGAAGGATTGGAAACATTGGTGCAGGAATCGATCTCCTGATACAAGAACAGGGTGCTCTAGCCTTGAGGCTTAGAGCTCCTTCATGAAGACATAAATCTTCAGTGCAGGTGTAAAATATACTTCCAACACCTAAGCTTTGTTCTGGTACTAGTGCAAGCACATTGTAGAAGTACATGAATAATAGCTTAGTGCAGGGAGAAAGATATATAAAGAGTCAGGTATCTTCAAGGGTCCAATTATTAACTTGGAACACAACCATATTGAAGATGAACATAGATTTACATTTTCATTGATCAAATATTGTTTACAAGAGGTTTGAGAATTCCTTTCATTTATTTTCCTGCAAAAGTACTTTCTTTTATATTCCAGCACTAGAATATCTTTGGTGTAAATTGCCGAGTGATATTTTCTTTTTGATTCTGCAAGATTTCAATTAAGGAAGTAGGAATAGAGTTTGGAAAAGTTCATATCATTTTTGGCATTTCCTGTGCTTCGTCTCTAAGTTTACAAAACCCCTGGGTTGACAATTAAGTGTTGAAGGAGTCTGCCTCACCGCAATTCTTGCACCCAACATTTTGTTGTCGTTGTTGGGGAGGCGATTTGAATTGGTAAGAACTTTCCATTTTATTCAATAGGGGTAAGTCTACTATTATTTTTTTTGTAGTATGCTTCTGTTGTTTTGAGGATTTTACGAATGTTGAGTTTTTTTATTGCAACAATTAACAAACTCTTTTTCTTTATAAACATTTGCATTTTCTTTTCTTGGATTTGATTTTTTTAAAATGAATTCCTAAGAAACGTAGGGGTACAAAGCCCAATAAGGGCTGACAAAATACTGAAATATCTGAAAACTCTTCTCATATTGGACCTTCTTTTGCAGGTAGAAAGTCCAAGCAAACTCAGACTCATCACGCCGAAACAGTCCACTTGGATTCTGGACATAGTGATTTAGGTGTGACACAACCTGACAGGGGGAAGAAGGAGGCTAAAGGCGATTGAAAAGTTCAATTTAGAATTAGTCAACCTTCACCTTCTAGAAGTGGTTCGATTGGAGGCACAACAATGGCTAATCATGAAGACCATGCAAAAGGGATTGGCAAAAACTAGGTACATGAAGAGCAGTCCACTTTTGGATTTCCAATAGCGAACTAAGAAGAGAATGTACAAATGAAGAATATTTCACCTTCCACTCTTCGACACTTTCATGGTAAGGTGCACGAAGACCCAGATTCATTTACTTTTGAACTTGACATATTGTGTCAAAGTTATGATTATTCTTCTGATGTCGAGAAATTAAAGTTGTTTCCTGCAACTCTCAAGGATTAAGCCTTGCACTGCTTCATGGGACTAGGAGGAAACACTGTAAGTTCTTGGGACCAAATGAAGAGAGTATTCTTTGAATAAATATCAGGAATATTGTAAAACTAGAGAAACGTAGGACAAGATCTTGACTATTGTACAAGGTGATGATGAGACTTTGGAGGATTACTTAGAGAGATTTTTGTATATACTCCAAAGGTCTAAACACAAATTTGATTTAAGTACTATTCGAACCTTGTTCCTACAAGGACTTACTTAGGATTATAAACATAAATTGATTTTTTTAGGACAAGGGGACATTGCTCATAAAACTTTTGAACAAATTTGTGACTTGTGCAGGAAGTTCTCTAGAAACCAGTCTAGATCCACTAGAGGAGGTCAAAGCAAAACTAACAAACTGGGATCTACAGATGCTATGATCATTGGCTTGCAAAATAAAATGGACAACATGAAAATTGAAATAATGAATACTATTAGCAAACAAATAGACTCTTTGAAATTTCAGCAAAAATTAGAAAAATAACAACTCATTGTCTATTGTTTGTCCAAAATGTAGAAAAACACATCCTTAAGAGAATGTCCTGCTGATATGAAAGGTGCTAAAAAATCTGTGATTCATGCAAAGAACCATGCCACTGAGGAGTGTCCCTCCATACCAGGATTAAAAGCTGTACTTGAAGGAAAAAATTTCAAACCTGAGGCATTACATGCCATGGGAGCACGAAGAAATTGGCCACAGGTAAGTGCAGGTGTGGCTCCTGAGCCACATTTTTATGGTTATAATGCACCTCGATATTCCTATTATTATAATAATAATCACTTTCAATATTGGCAACATGGGAATCACTTTCATCATGGACATTCCTCTCAACCTTGGAAACTAGGATGGAGAGGGCCAAACCATTCATACCATTCCTATCCTACTCAGATGCCATCATATCCTCCTTCCTATGCACCACACCATATGTCACAACCATTTTTTCCCTCTCTACGTCAGCAAAGTCAATCATTGCCACCATTGGCTTTGCCACCACCATTTAGACCACCACAACTACCTTCTCAACCGGTACCAAATCCTAATAATAAGGTGGTACAACTGATGCATTTGGTTGGATCGTCCCCTCTTCCTACCTATCGAACCTTGCCGGTTGGGATAAATGAGCTTCAATTGAGATCGGGAAGGGTGGTTAAACCAGAAAAACAAAAACAGTCCACAATGATTATTGAGGAGAAAAATGAGGAGGAAACTCCTGATCATTCGAAGAACAATATCACCCTTCAACCCATTCCCGTACCTTCAGATTCACCATCTTCTTCAAACTAGACCCCCCTATCCAGAGCGGTTAGTCATGGAGAAGAGTGAACCTAATTCCACTTTGGCTTCTGAATTAAGGAATCTTTGTATAAAGGTCCCTTTACTTCAGGCTATTTGAGAAATTCTCATATGTACAAAGATCATTTGGGAATTATGTCTTAAAATTCCAGGGAGGAAGAGAGTAGAACCTTAGACCATTCAGTTTGTTGGTTGAGCCGCTGAGTTGATGACAGGATGCGTATCGATGGAGAAATATACATATCCCGAAAACCCAATTGTTTTTATCCAAATAAGTGATATCCTTGTCTCTAATGTATTAATAGACCTGGGGGCGGCCATCAATGTGATGACCAGGGAAACTATTGAACAACTTGGGTTGGGCCATATTCGTCCTACACCCACCGTGCTTGAACTTTCAAACAGATCTAAAATCAAGTTCGATGGAGTATTGGACGAAGTGGTTGTCTCTATAGATTCATGGTATATCCCATGGATTTATTGTGCTTTAGCCAAAGAATCTAGTGGGAGGACATCCTTTGATTCTGGGGCGACCATGGCTTGCCACGATTGATGGTTATATTGGATGTCACTCCGATGATATGTACATTTCACGTGGAGACTCTAAGAAAACGATCACCTTATACCCACTTTCTAGATCTATTCAGGAACTCAAGGATACCTTATGGTTAGATTATGACAGTAGTGATGAGGAGACCCAGCCTATTTCTTCAATTTAGCATCATACCGAGTCTACTCAGGATGGTGAATTGCGAGATTTATTGAACAATCTAGACACTATGCATAGTTTTGATACACTTCATCAGATCTTTAGTATGGATTTTCAACAAAACTATAATTCCCAACCTTCCTTATCCCATACTGTGGCATCCTCTTCCTGTAGTCTTGAGCTTGAGACCACTCTTGTTGAAATTAGTCTAGGAAAATCCTTACACATTAGCTCAAACCTAGATTCATCTCAGCAAGAGCAGCTTGTTACCTTGTTGCGAGATCATTTGGATGCATTCACTTGGAGTTATGAAGACATGAAATGCATTCCTCCTGAGACTTGTGCTCATCATATCTATATCTAGGAGGGAGCCCGACCTATTCGATAACCCCAGAGATGAATGAATCTCGCACCGAGAGATATTGTTAAGGAAGAATTGCAAAAACTCTTAGATTCTAATTTCATCTACCCCATTTCTGACAGCTAGTGGGTCTCTCCATTAGTGATATTCCTTAAGAAATATGGGAGATGGCGTATTTGCATTAACTATTGTGAATTAAACAAAGCCACTCTTAAGGATTGCTTTCCCCTTCCTTTCATCAATCATGTGCTAGATACCCTTGCCAGTAAAAAGTACTTTTCATTTTTAGATGGCATCAGTGGGTATAACCAAATCTAGATCGCACCCTCATATTAAGACAAAAACACCTTCACATGCCCTTGGTGTACGTTTTCCTACCGAGTGCTTCCTTTCGGGTTGCGAAATGCACCTGCTACCTTTCAAAGGGCTATGCTAGCCATTTTTACTAATCTTGAATGTGTTGATATTTATATGGATGATTTTTCTATGTTTGGTAACTCATTTGATGAAGCTCTTAAGAATTTAGAAAAAGTTCTTTTATGTTGCCAAGATGCCCATCTTGCTTTCAGTGATAAAAAATGTAGATTAATGTGCAAATCATGAGTGGTACTTGGTCATTTGATCTCTGACAAAGGTATTCAGGTAGACCCCGTTAATATTGAAGTCATTTTTTGCCTTCCTACACCCAAAACTCAAAGGGAAGTGATAGGTTTTCTGGGACATGCTGGTTATTACCAGAGATTCGTTGAAAAGTTTTCGAAGATTGCTACCCCCCTTCTTCGATTACTAGCTAAGGATAGTGAATTAACCTAGTCCACAACTTGCCAATAGTTGTTTGAAACATTGAAGGAAAAATTAGACAGGCACCAGTTTTGAGAGGCCCAAACTGGTCCCTACCATTTCATATTTCCTCCGATGCTTCAGAGACCTCTATTGGCACAACCTTAGGACAAGAGGAGGATAAACAATGATATTCTATTTACTACATCAATGAAAATTTGTCACCTGCCGAATTTAACTATACAATGACTAAGAAAGAGTTTTTAGCCATTATTTTTTTTATTAATAAATTCATACATCACATTACAAGATATGAAGTTTATGTGCATACTGATCATTCTACTATAAGATATTTAATGAATAAACCTTTAACTAGCAGTAGAGTGACTACATGGTTACTTATATTACAGGAATTCAATGTTACAATTATTGATAGACCAGGAAAATCTAATGCTGTAGATGATTATCTTTCCAGATTAAACAATCATGGCAAAGCAATTCCTATTGATGATGATTTCCCTGACGAGCATCTCTTTTCTATGTTATAAAAATATCCATGGTTTGCTAACATAGCCAACTATTTAGTCACTGGAAAGACACCACCTCACTTATGTGTTTGTGAAAAGTGGAATATTATCCAGAAAAGTGCGTGATATTCTTGGATACAGGGAGTCTCTTTTACACTGGACCAGATTTTGTTATTCATAGATGTGTAAGTGTTATAAAACCAACTCACAAAAATATAGTAAGGAAATATAAACGCCTTAGAATTCAACCTCTTCAAGGGGGAAACCTCCTTTACATTACACAAATGAACAATTCTTGGATGATACCAATGACAAGACCTCCTTTCTATATATAGGAGTCTAAGGGGTCATAATATAATCAAAGCCGACATAACAATAATAATATAAGGGCACAACAATAACAATAACGGGCTTCTATGGGGCACAATAATAACAATATGGGGACTAAATGGGCACAACAATATAATAAGGGGGTTGCACTAATAAAAATAGGGGTTACACCAGTAGTATAGGGACCTAACATGCCCCTCTTCTTCAAAAAATGTTGTCCTCAATGCTTGAGTAGTTCTGGATTCTTCTGTATAAATTTATCATCCATCCAGGTGGAACCTTCAGCGGGTATGTTCTTCCACTTGATAAGATACTCTGTAATTGAGCGATTTTGTAGCTATTGATTTCTCGGTTCTGTGACTGCTTCAGGTTCTAATATGATTTTTCCTTCCTTGTCAAGTTCTAGAAATATTGTTTGAACTAGGATCTTCTGCAACTTTTGAATGAGTTCCCAATCTGCTTCGTCATTCTTCCATTCATCATTTGCTTCGTTTATCGAATTTGGTTGGATAATTATACCAACCTCTAGCATTTCTGCAACCATATGTTCAATTTCACTCCTTTGGGCATATGGATATCTGTAAGGCCTGATTTTTGGAGGAACACTTCCTGGAATCAAATGAATAGCATGATCATGATCATGAATAGGTGGGAGGCCTTTGGGAGTCTCAAATACCTTGGAATGATTGTCCAAGACTTTTTGGAGATCTGGAGAAATATATGATTTCGATGTGGAAACCTCTAGGGAGCATAATTGTGCAATTACGCCTCTTTGTTCTTTCTTTAGAAGCTTTGTCATTCCATTAGAGCTAATTATCTTTCCTAGTTTCTCTGTGATACCCCTTAATTCAACTTCCTTTCCTTCCGAAGAAAATTTCATATAAAGTTCTTAAAAATTAAAATCTGTTGTACCCAAGGATTTTAGCCATTGGACTCCTAGTACAACATCAGCACCACCCATTGGAATGGAAAGCATTGGGCTATTTAATACATATTCTCCCATGGATAGCTTGATATTATGGCACTTTTCAGAGCAATTTATGGTTCCTCCACTTGCAACCATCACTTGACACTCTGGTGCTGGATATATGAAGCAATTCAATTCCTTGGCTATCTTACAAAATAAAACTATGGGTACTGCCCGAATCAATCAACACTATTACCTTTTTCTTCTTGATATGTCATTATATCTTGATAGTTTGAGGAGTGGTAATTCTGACCAATGCATTACAAGATATGGTCAGATTCATTTATTCTTTCTCTAGGGTTTGTTCCTGGTGTATATCCTCTTCTTTTGATGTTTCTTGTTCATTTTCTTCCTCCTCTTAACAATCTGTGTAAATTAATTTCTTCTCAGCACACTTAGGATCATTAGTGTATTTTCTATCACAACTGTAACAAATCCATTTTTCTCTTTTTTCTTCCAATTATTGTGTTGTCAACCTTGTAGGTTGTGGAAGGCTAGGGTCAACAACACTTCCATAGTTATGAGTGGTAGGCTTCCTTGTTGCCATAATTTTTCTTTCCATTTTTCTTGCCAACCTGAATTCCTTCTCCAATGAATCAGGTTCCCAAAGGCAAACCTCATGTTGGATGTTATCCTTTAAATTCCCTATGAGCACATCAATCCTATGCTCCTCTGGAATATCTTTTACCCTTATGTTCAATTTTTGGAAGTCCTCAATGTGCTCCATCATTGAATCCTTTTGTTTGAGATTTATCAATTGGCTAAAAAAGGTGTTTCTTTTTGTATCTTCATAATGTACTATCATTTCTTCCGTAAAAATTGCCCGAGTGGCAATTTGTTTACAGGAGAAAAGCCATCAATACCATACAAACTGATTTGGTTCCAAATATAAAGTTGCAATACGTACCTTTGGTGTTTTTTTCACATAATGGAGATCGAAAAATTGCTCCATCTGTAGTATCCATGTTTCAGGATCCTTGCCATCAAACTTCCTCATATCGATCTTTGGAACATGGTGGGTCTTTAATCCAATGTTAGAGTCTATGAAATCACGATTAACATGTATTTTGTTCTCATCATGAGTTTCCTTTACTACCTTTTCTCTGTTTGTAAACATTTCTTGTAGCAACTTTGTCAAATCTGTCTTCAACTCATCCATTTTGCCTTCCATCTCAGCTTCCAAAGCATCCATCTTAGCTTCCACAACATTCATGTTAGCTTTCATGCCTTTCTTTAAATGATCCATTTTATCTTCCATGTCTTTCTCTAAACCATCCATCTTAGCTTTTGTTACTTTTTGTGAGAGTGAATTTTGTTGCACTCACTCTCGTAATTTTGATATATCATGTTGCATTTCTTCCTCTTTTTTCACTTTGTAAGAGCTCAATATTGAATTTGTTGTATCTCCATAATTGCAGCTCTCCAGGATCTGAAATTACTTCCTACAGTAGTCCCCTGATTCCTATTTCCAATGCCACTAGTCTGATCAAAATTGGATTCTCCAAGGAAGCGTTATTCCCAATCTCCTAGGATGACCTAATTATATAATATTTCAGTAGATTGAACTTGTACGACGTGCCACGTGTCACTATTTTAACCTTCGGATCTAAATAATATACACAAAAACCTACAATCTATCCTATTTCTGTAACTTCTTACAAAATTTAAGTTTGATGCTCAGAGAGAAAGTTATGATGATTTTCCCAAGGTCACCTGTTTAGAATGTAATTCAAGATTCTACAAAAACCCTAACATCCTTAGATTATATCTCCGAAAATATAGTGAGACAATATTTGAAATTTGGACCCAAGCTTCACCAAGATTTCGGATCATATGGATTTTAATTTTAGAGTCAGACCCTTCTTAGAACAAAAAGTATAGTGAAAATTTCACGATGACCTGTTTGTGATGAAATTATGGAGCTTGCAAAAACCCTAACTTCCTTAGATCATATATCTGAAAATATAGTGAGAAAAGATCTGAAATTTAGACCCGAGGTTCAGACCTATTTCTTCTCAAATGGTTTTTTTTTTTAGCTTTGGAAACTTCGTAGCAAAAACGTTATAGCGAAAATTCCACGATGACCTGTTTGGAATAGCGAAACCCTAGAATTCATAGCTCTGATACCAAACATTATGAAACCAGCTCATAGAAAGATAGAAAAGAAATATAAACGCCTTAGAATTCAACCTCTTCGAGGGGGAAACCTCCTTTACATTACACTAATGAACAATTCTTGGCTGATACAAATGACAAGGCCTCCTTTCTATATATATGATTCTAAGGGGTCATAATATGATCAGAGCTCACATAACAATAATAATATAAGGGCACAACAATAACAACAGTGGGCTTCTATGGGGCAAAATAATAACAATATGGAGACTAAATGGGCACAACATTATAATATGGGGGTTGCACTAATAACAATAGGGGTTACACTAGTAGTATAGGGACCTAACAGTAAGAGAGGAAAAAATGTTTGGTATTTTAAAATTTTCCCATGATGAACCTTGTGTTGGCCACTTTGTTGACAAATGGACTGCATATAAAACTCTATGCACTCGCTATTTTCAGCCTTCTTTTCTAAGGATGCCAAACAATATGTTAGGTGTTGTGATAGTTTTCAACGAATGGGTCAGTCTGTTTAAGCCAATGAAATGTCTTTATGTCCTCAAGTCATGATTGAGCCCTTTAAAAAATGGGCTATTGATTTTGTAGGACTCATAAATCGCACATCTTTAAATAAAAAGCATATCTTAGTTTGTACTAGAGGCTAAAGTTGTTTCTTTTGCCACTGAAAAAGTTGTTATTGATTTTTTGTTTAATGAAATTTTTACTAGATTTGGTGTTCCTAAAGAAATAATTTCTGACAATGGACCGCTGTTTGTTTCTAACTTGCTACAGGAAGTCATGAATCAATATAAGATTTGGAACAGAAAATCTACACCGTACCACCCACAAGAAAATGGCCAGGTGGAATCCACAAATAAGGTGATCGAATCCATCCTCACCAAAATAGTAAACATGCACAGGAAGGATTGGGCTAGTCGGTTGCCTGAAGCCTTATGGGCTTATCGAACCACTTGGAGGAACAACATGGGGCATACACCATATGAGTTGGTGTATAGAAAACAAGTCCTTTTTTCGATTGAATTTCAGATAAAGACTTTCAAGACTGCAATTCAGTTGGGTCTAGATCTCTTGGAAGCATAGCAACAACGTCTATTGCAGCTAAACGAATTGGATGAATTTCAAAGGGATGTTGTTCAACAAAATATTTTGGTGCAGCAGAAACACAAGAAGTGGCATGACAAGTTTATTAGGAAAAAGCAGTTCCAACCAGGTGATTGGGTACTTCTCTATGACTCTATATTTAAACATTTTAAAGGGAAGTTCCATACTCGTTGGATGGGACCATATGAGGTGATTGAAGTCTTCGACAATGGGTTGTAGAATTCGAAATCATTGATGGACGAGATTTAGTTTTCCTTGTGAATGGGCATAGGCTTAAAGTATATTTTCAGCCCATCACAAAGGAAGACTTCATGCGACAAGTGCAACAATAGTTTGAACTTCATTTAGTAGGTGGCTATGCTAGCCTATTGTAATCTGATTTCTTCTCTCTTGAAGTGAAATTTAAGAAAAATCCAAAAATATATATATATATAAATAATTAAAAAGAAAAGAAGAAAAAGTTTTTTTTTTTTTTTTTTTTCTGTGATTGTAAAAATCAGTTCCACTGACATAATTGTAGAAGGGTCAACCTGAAAACCAACTTGCTGGTAGGAAGACCAGTTCTAATAAAATGGGAATGTTGCTTGACCTTTAGATGTGTTAACTGTCACCAAGAAGAAGCGGGTACAAGGACAAGAATCGGGCCCTTATCCAAGTTTGGGATAGCTGGCACGAATTATTATTATTATTATTATTATTATTATTATTTTTTAAATTTTAGGCAACACTCAATTCCTGCTGCATTTATTTTATGGATCAACACTATGCAGGCAGATATCAGGTGAAATTATGCCTTTCTTCTATTCCCATTTTTGAAAAAATATCCCCTTATTTTCTTCTTTTTATCCCAAAAATTTTACCATCCCTTTCTTCAAAGAAGTTTCCCTATCTGATTTTGTATTTCCCTCTTTTCCCTTGAATTTTTTCCCCAAAATCCATTTTTCGATTTGTCCCTCTTGGTGGATTCGCTCTTGGGTTCCGTGTCGTAATTTCCTTCTCATTCTAAAAATTTACCCTTTTCCCCACTTCTTTTTTCCCTCATGGATTGATTGCAGGATCTGATGTGAACTCACAAATCAGATCGAAAGGCATATGTTAACACCAAAGAATGGCGAATAAAATCTCCTTTGTATATTCAACAAATATTTTAATCCAGTCTATGAATTGTATTCTATAATAATTTTATTTTGGTTCCTATTACGCCACAAATATCCCTCGTGCAGGAATGTGTGTTCAAGCGCAAGCAGATTTGGTGCAGGCATAGGCAGTATAAGCATGTCTAAGTGCAATCATACTCGGTGCAGTCATAGTTGCTGCGAGCACATTCAATATAGGAATCCTCACTGCTGAACGTGCCCAGTTTCCGGTGCAGGAACACCTAGTGCAAAAATGCATGTCGAAGCTTATCATTTTTTCGTGAACCTTTGTACAGGAAGAATAACTATACCACCTGCAGATCATGACATATAGTTTATATTATAATTAATGATTTTTTTCATCATTTACTAAATTAGGAACAAATCGTTTAAGTACAAGGATATTTTAGGTTATGAAATCTTATCTTTTCAATGAGTACTAAGTACACCTTATGTGAAATCATGGAGTAAATGCGGAGTGGTACGATTCTCTTGAAATTCAATACTTACCTTCCCTTGGAAAACTCATCACTTGATAATAATGGCCTCACCCCATATCTGACCTTGCATGACTGTTATGTGAAATTATTTTCTAAACTGTCGCCTCTCCCAATCATCATCGCTTGCCTATACTTGCACCGATTCACATTCACATCTGTGTGATTTTAATAATGAAGCACGATCTTTCGGGAAATGGTTGATATACTGGTAGATGTGTAGCTCAATCACCATTTGAGTTATTTTTGATGTAATATCTTTTTAAAACTTGAGACAGAGAGTGGGTGAGTTCGAACGGGCACGACGCCTGTAAGGATTGAGCCACGGTCCATAGAGATGGAATAGACAACTGAGCACAGGAATAGTCTTTCAATGTTGCAGGAATCCGGGTTCCTCCCATTCCTGGAGAAGGTCAATGGGTTTGACTCAACTGTGGCAATAGAATTTTCCCGATCCTTCTATGGGAGATGAGCCAAGGTTGGTTCATTAGAATTTGCAGTAACAGAAGAATCCATATCTCAGGCTACAGGGTTGCCAACAGTGGTGGAGAAATGGTTCAATAAAGAGAAGTTATAAAATAAATTGTGGCTCCCGTTCATGGTCAACTCGAAGCAGAAGGTGGACTGGAAGAAGGGCCTTGAGCGGAACGCTATGATTGGGAAGTGGAAGGATCTCCTGTATGTGCTACAGAAGTTCCTTACTTGCGAGGTTCATTACTCACTAAATTTCCTCTACCACATACGCCTACTCTTGCACTTTTAATCTGGTGAGATCATCAACTTCTCATATTATTTGCTTAGAAATTTAGAAAATATGGCAAAAGGGGTTCAAAAGGGAAAATCCAGTTAGGCTGCATACAAATTATATCACCACGGGCTGATCACAATCTTAGTTAAGAAAGAACTGGAAGCTAAAAATGTGGCTTGGGAGTAATTCTTGAAGGAGTTTCATGGGTGGAGCGTAGAGAAGTCGACTCAAAAGAAGAGTGCAAAAAGGCGTCTCAAAAGAAGAGTGCAGAAAAGATGGCTCAAAAGAAGAGTGCAGAAAAGATGAAGTCGACTCAGAAGAGGAGTGCAGGCAAGAACGAGAAGTCAAAAACGATGACCCCGCATCCTACCAAGACCAGGAGGTTTTCCAGGAAAAGAAATGCCTCCTCAAGGGCGGGTCATGTTCAGTTGACCTCTCCGATACTGTTGGATGACTCGCCACCTACTTCGTTAGGTAAATATAATCTTTCAGTTCTCGCTGAGGCAGCGACTCATACAGTGGTTGATGGTGACTATGTTGAGAAGGAAGATGACACACCCTTGTTGGTGCTCTTTGGCAGAATGAAGAAAATAAAAGTGATGTTGAGTACAAGTAACGACCCAACAGAGGGTCAGATGGATGAGAGGGCACAAGGCATTGAAACCCTCAATAATTTCGAAGAGTAGGGTACTGAAACCCTTGATGTGATGAATGAGCAGGGTGCTGAAATCCTCAATTATTTTGAAGGGAAGGGTACTGAAACCCCCAGTGAGATAGATCAGCAGGATGTTGAAGCCCTTAATAACTCTAAGGAACAGGGTATTAAAACCTCGATTAAATTGAATAGACAGTGTACTGAAACCAATGATAAGGTAAAAATGCAGGGAATTGAGACCCTTAGCAACATTTAGATTCCGGGTGTTTAAACCCTTGATGATATTACAATGCAAGAATTAAAAGGTGGCTAGGATAAATTTAACCTTGACGATGATGGCACATGTCTGGAATCGATTGCCGAAAAGTCTGCACCCGAGGAATTGAGAGTGGATAAATCCACTCTATGTCTGAATAGTCAGATAAAAGAACTCAAGAAACATGTTTATGGCTTGGAGGTGTTAAACCAAGCCATGAAAGAGCAGAGTAAAGTTTAGAAACGAGAAAACACAGAGTTGGTAGGAGAGGTGAAGGAACATAAATGATAAGTGAAGATATGGAAGTATCAGGCTTCGAAGTGTTATGAACATCTTAAGAAGATGAGCAAGAAACTTAAAAAGGTTCCAAGAAGGAAGGAAAAGATAATGAAAGTGGGGATTATTATACAAGTTTAGAATTAAAGGGAGGCCCTTATGTTTTGGTTTTTTTGCAGCAGGTAAAGGTTGTGTGAGGACCCACAACAGATTAAGGAGGGGAGGATGTTGGTAGGATAAATTGCCTCATTTTTTAACCCTTTTCCCTTCAAAACCATAACCTTATACTGTAGGAATTTACAGGGTAAGTTCCTCAGACAAAACACCAAAGGACACCGCTCACAAACAGATCATAGATCAATACACCAGTATTTTGACGTGGTTAAAACCCTCAAAGAGGGAAATAGTCCACGGCCTGAGCCAACGCGGCCACTTCAGGCAATTTATTAATAAAAGAATGAAAATTTACATATGCTTCTCTCATAGCGGATTACCCTACAAATGACCCTCCATGCTCTTTAAATAGAGATCATGGACCAATCAGGTGTTAAGCCACGGATCAAGTGTCGGTAATACCGAGGAGAGAATGAACTGTCGGATCACTACATATCGTGACTGTCGGATTGTAAGTTACAAAATATACATAGTAAAGAAACACACTTTACCTAACTCTATACCTAACTCTATTCTAGACCAAGTTGTACTTAACTATTTCTTATGTGTCAGAATATCCTAACATCCCCCCTTAAGAACAACTTGGGATAGGATTGAAGGATTTACAAATATGACACAATAGGATAACGAAGGAGGCACTAGAGCCTATCCCCCCTTAGTGATAACTTCCTGAACTCCAACCATAAATCGAAGTTTAGTGAACTTCGCCTCTGTGAGAGCCTTTGTGAAGATGTCTGCAACTTGATCATCTGTTGAACAATATTTCACTTCAAGAACATGGTCATGAATGAGCTTTCTGATGAAGTGCATGTGCAGTTCAATGTGTTTGCTGCGCTGATGTTGGACTGGATATTTGCATAGTTGAATGGAACTTTGATTATCACACCAAAGTGTAGTCGGATGCTACTACTAAAAGCCAAACTCTGACAGGATTTGACGAAGCCACAAGGCTTCCTTACTAGCTTCTACGACACCACGATACTCTGCTTCTGCTGAAGAAAGAGAAATGACACCTTGTTTCTTGCAAGCCCATGTAATAGGTCCTGAACCAAGAGTGAACACATAACCTGCAGTAGACTTCCGATCATCAGGGTCACCAGCCCAATCGGAATCAGTGAAACCAACCAATAGAGAAGATGCTTCGACACTGTAATGAATCCCAAACTAAATTGTACCTCGAACATAACGAAGTATTCTTTTAGATGCTTTCCAATGACTTTCTTGTGGGTTTTGCATAAACCGAGAAACAAGGCCAACAATAAATGAAAGGTCAGGACGAGTATGGGTTAGATACAAAAGTTTTCCTACAAGTTGACGGTATAAGGTAGCATCAACTTCAGGAGAAGTACAAGTGACTGAAAGTTTGACTCCAGATTGAAAGGGAGAAGGGGCTGGCTTACAGTCTTCCATGTGAAAATGGCGTAGAATATCACAGGCATATTTAGATTGAGAAAGGGAAATACCTTCCTTGGATTGCAAGACTTGAAGACCGAGAAAATAATGTAAGTGTCCTAAGTCTGTCATTTCAAACTTCCTTTTAAGGCTAGACTTCACATGGTTTATAAGGTTGGGGTCACTACCAGTCAGGATAAGATCATCAACATAAAGAACAAGAATGATAAGAGACTTGCCCACTTTCTTGGTGTAGACAGTATTGTCAGAATGACACCTAGAAAAGCCATTTTCTAAAAGAAAGTTATCCATTTTGGCATACCAAGCTCAAGGAGCTTGCTTGAGACCATAAAGGGATTTCTTAAGCCGAAATACAAGGCTGGAGTCTGTTTGTATAAAGCCAATAGGTTGTTCCATATAGATTTCTTCATGCAAGTGCCCATGCAAGAAGGCAGATTTAACATCAATTTGATGGAATTCCCATTTGAAAGAGTCAGCAAGGGAAAGAACAAGGCAGATAGAGTTCATTTTGGCAACATGGGAGAAGGTTTCAGTATAGTCAATGCCTTCAACTTGTGAAAAACCCTTAGCAACAAGACGAGCTTTATGTTTATCAACTTTCCCATCTGGTCCATACTTGGTTCTGTAAACCCATTTGCATCTAACAAGTTTTCGTCCCTTTGGTAGAGGAACAAGATCCCATGTATCATTTGCCAATAATGAATGATATTCTTCATTCATAGCTGCTTCCCAATCTGGATGGCCTGAAGCTTCTGCAAAGGTATCAGGATCATAATTCACTGAAGCTTGAGCCAGTAAAGAAGAGGCTCTCTCGAACTAAGAACGTGTACGTCGCTGATCTGTAGGATCACTGGCAAGATCACCTGCTGCATCCCGAGTAGCACATACCCATTTTGGAAGCTGAGGAGATGAAGGAGGATCCTGAGAAGGTGGGGGAGGATTTTCATCCTCGCTTTCATCATCTGAAGAAGAAATATTTTCAAAAGTAGAAGAGATAGGGAGAGGTGGCACATTAGCCGAACTAGGCTTGCAGGCTGATATATTTTCAGCAAACTTTACATCTCTTCTAATGATAACATTTTTGGACTTAAGTGGAATAAGTCTATATCCTTTGACATCTTCAAGTTATCCAACAAAAATACATTTTTCACTCTTAGGTTCTAAAGTTTTATGTTTCTCATCTGGAATATGGGCCCATGCTTCACTTCCAAAAACACGAAAGTGACTTACATCTGGTTTGATTGAGCTCCATGCTTCTTCTGGAGTGATATTCTTTAAAACCTTAGTAGGAGTGCGATTTATTATGTAATTTGCACAGTTAATTGCTTCTACCCAATAATTAAGACTAAGTCCTTTAGATTGAAGCATACAATTAGCCATTTCCTTTAAGGTGCGATTCTTCCTTTCAACTACACCATTTTGTTGTGGAGTATATGGAATAGTATGTTGCATTTGAATTCCATTCTCAGTGCAAAAGTTGATGAATGTGTTTTTAACATATTCTCCGCCATTATCAGATCTTAGCTTAAGAATTTGATGTCCAAATTGTTTTTCAACAAAGGCCTTAAAGGCCGAGAACATGTTAAATACTTCACTCTTGAGTTTTAAGAAGTATACCCAAGTGCGTCTGGAGAAATCATCAATGAAAGTTAAGAAATACTTGTAGCCAAAGAATGAAGCAACTGGAAGTGGACCACATAAATCACTATGCACGAGCTGTAAAGGGGTTGAGACGTGCCAAGAGGCACGTTTTTCAAAACTATCCCGATGATGTTTTCTGAGTGCACATCCGGAACAAACACCATCTCTGCAAGATACCATTGGAAGACCTGTCACCATATTTTCTTTACATAGATTATGAAGAGAGCGATAGTTTAAGTGACCAAATCGCTCATGCCAAAGTTTGCTCACTTCATCATTATGAGCAACAAATACTGAGGGAAGATTTGATGACCCAAAGTTGTGAAACTTATACAACCTTGTAGAATCATCAACAATGCCAGTAGCTAAAATCTGTCTAGGATCTCTTAGGTCCTTAATTACAACATCGTGAGGTGAAAATTCAACAATTTTACCTTCACCTGAATGGGTTATCTGATATACAGATAGAAGGTTGCAGGATAAGGTTGGAACACATAATACATCATTAAACTGACCATTGTCTATATGAATAGTTCCAGTCCCTACAACACTAAGAGATCTATCATCACCAACATATATATTTTTGGTGTTACAATCATTTAAAGAAGAAAACATAGATTTGTTTTTGGCCATGTGATAAGAAGCTCCAGAATCAATGAGCCACTCATGAGAATGAGAAGAAGAAGATACATTTAGTGCATAGCCAGACCGAGATGCTTGACAACCACATGCAGAAAGTGCCATTCCTGAAGATGAAGTTGAAGTTGAAGATTGCTCCAAATGGATGTTATGCTTCTTCATTGCTGCTTCCAAGGCTTCCATCTTCTTAAAGCATTTGGATTCTAAGTGGCCATCTCGATTACAAAAGTTGCAATGTCTATCAGTCTTCTTCCCTTTGTTTTTATTTGTCTTATCATTTTGTTGAAATGATTTTTCATTTTGAGGCTGAAATTGCTTAGGACCCTTGTTTGGTTTAGGACCATTCTTTTTAGGATACAACTTCTTAGGATTCTTTGGATTTGGTTGCTGCTAGGCGGCTAATGCTTTCTTAGAAGAGTTTCCAAGATGAAGAAGACCAAGGTGTAAGAGTTTTTCTTGTTCTCTTATTAAAGAATCACAAAAGGAATCAGAGGAAGGGGATTTGTAGGTTTGTCCTTGAGAAATGAAGGCTTCTCTTGTAGAATGGAAGGTGGAAACAAACACAGAATAGGTTGGTCCCAACTTAGTAAGAATGGAGTAGATAAGGCTACTATCTTCTTTCTTAACCTTAACACCTTCCAAGAGAAGTCTAAGGGTCTTGAACTTGGACAAAAAATCTTCAATGCAAGAAACATTATTGGGGTCCAATGTAAGCAATTCATTTTCAAGTTGATGGGCTTTAAGTTCATTTTTAATTCCAAAGACTTTAGTAATCTGTTTCATTGCTTCATCAGGACTATCAAGTTCTGCAATATGGAATCTAAGATCTGGAGAAATAGACATCCCTATCAACCCACGTGCTTGGTATTGCCTATTTTCCCATTTAGCTGCCTTGTCTTCATCTTTCTGTTTGGTCTCTTGGCCTGTGGCTATTCTGTAAACACCTTTACTTCTAAGTAAATCCACAATGTAGGACCACCATTGGAAGCAGTTGGTGCTATCAAGAATAACTTGGCATGGAATTTCCATTTAAAAAAAACTGAAGCTATAGATGTTGAAAATAAGTATTTCAATGGAAAGATCTCGAAAAATTAGGCTGTTTAAAAAAAACTGTTCTGAAAACGGCTTCCGGATGAAGAAGTTATGGCTTTTTGAAGAAAATTTGATGAAGTCGCCGACGAAGTGCAGGAATGTGCGGAAATGAAAGATCTGCCTCCACAAAATGGAGACTTGAACCCAAGACCTCTACTCTCATAAATTAGCTTTGCACCAAGTGAGCTATACAAAAAGTTTGAGAGAGAGAGAGGGGGGGGGGGGGGATGCTTTGGGTTGCGTTCTTGCTTTGAGAAAGCTCTTTTTCCCTACAAAACAAAAAACACAAAACCCAACACGGACATACAAAAAATGAACCTTGCGGCTCGAAGTTAGCTTTAGGCGGAAACTAAATATTTTTAAAAACGAACCTTGCGGCTCGAATTTAGCTTTAGCCAGAAACTAAATATTTTCCTCAATGTTTCTGATTTTCTGAGATCACACTAAGGCGCAGTGGAAAAGAGCATACACATGAGAAAAATCCTTCCTTTCTGTTTCTGATTTGCCCAGATCGCACAGAGTCGCAGGGAAAAGAGAATACACAGAAATGAAAGGTATAGATCCGGTAATAAAAAAAAGCTAAATAAACCGAAAACCGAAATAAACAGAGAGAAAATAACTGTAAACTGCAAATAAACACTGTATACCTCCAGATCTTAAAAATGACGCAGCTAGGGCTACCGGAAACCTTTTCACGTGAAAAGAAAGCGGTTACTCATTGGAACAGATGCTCCCAACACAACAGAGCAGTCCTCTCGGCCCGAAAGCAGTCAAAAATAGTAGATCTAGGAAACGATAGTCGGATGCAGTTCTACCGACTTCAGATTTGGATCACCAATGGACACGACCCTCAAATAGCTCTGATACCATGTAGGAATTTACAGGGTAAGTTCCTCAGACAGAACACCAAAGGACACCGCTCACAAATAGATCACAGATCAATACACCAGTATTTTGACGTGGTTAAAACCCTCAAAGAGGGAAACAGTCCACGGCCTGAGCCAACGCGGCCACTTTAGGCAATTTATTAATAAAAGAATGAAAATTTACATATGCTTCTCTCATAGACGGATTACCCTACAAATGACCCTCCATGCTCTTTAAATAGAGATCATGGACCAATCGGGTGTTAAGCCACGGATCAAGTGTCGGTAATTCCGAGGAGAGAATGAACCGTCAGATCACTACATATCATGACCATCGGATTGTAAGTTACAAAATGTACATAGTAAAGAAACACACTTTACCTAACTCTATACCTAACTCTATACTAGACCAAGTTGTACTTAACTATTTCCTATGTGTCGGAATATCCTAACATATACCTCTGTTTTAACCTTGCAAATCCCCCACTACACTAGTCTAAGAATCGTGTCCCTTCCTACACTAGCTTTATGTTTCATGTTTAAGGGTTACGAATGTGCTTAATTAATCATTTTCATAGATTTTATACCTTTAAATCTTTGCAACTAATAATTCTCTTCCTAGAAGTATTTGATAGACAATGAATTAATCATCTTGTTAGCATGGTCGAGTGTAGGTAGGATTCCTGCACCACTTGTGAATCTTCAACTACCGTGACAACTCACCACTCCATGCGAACATCGTGTTCTAGAACGATCAACCCAAGTTGGGGTCGGAGCATATAGGAAAGTCAGGGATATGGTGGATATTAGGTCGGCGGTTGAATACCCAGAATAACGTTTTGTTATAGCCAAAAGGCTTAGCACGAGCTATTATTGTTATTTTGTTGTAGCCAAAAGGCTTAGATTGGAATGCTTAATGTAATTTGGTTATGGCCACATGCCTGAATGAATGTATAGAATGTAGAACTCAGGTAGAAAATGGTAGCGAGCAATAGCTATATCAAGGATAATGTGATTCTGTCCTTTTGTAATTTTGCTAGTATCGCCCTCGTTCTGGGTTGGATTCAAACTCATGATATATATTTGCTGATCATTAATAGTAAGTAACTACGCCATGATTTCTCAATATTTTGTTGAAATTCTATGTTGATGCGTTGTTTAAAGAGCTAAATCTTTATGTTTCCTAAACAGGGAAATACACTAGTTAGCTAGGGCCCAGCCAACCCAACTCGTTCTCCCTTGTGTTCTTCTTTTTTTCGATTAAGGTTTGTTAATTTCTTTTAATGAAAATTGTGAAGTAAATAGATGTTTCTTTTATTCTTATGCAATTTTTGAATATGATTTCATTATAGTGTGACGAATCCGTGGTGTGCGTGTTCGATTGAAGTTTAATCTTATGATTTCCTTATTTGAAGTTTATTCTCATTTTCTACCTGGATCGTGCAAGCATGCATTCCTGCACTAGTGCATTTATAGTCATGTAGATTGATTCCTTTGGTTCATTACAGTAATAGTCATTTATTATGTTGAAGCCTCAGACCTTTTCTGCTCCAACATGGGGGATAACCACCCGGTCCAGACCTTAGAAAGTAGCTCCTTTTTCCATTTGGTATGGTGGCTCTGACTGGCGATGATGTGACCAATTTCCCAATCTGGGTTTGAAAATGATGATGGGTGGTTTTCAAGTGATTGCAATAAGAATAATGATAACTAAATGATCTATTCTAGTATGCAAATCTCTAATTAACTTAATCTAATATAAACTTGGGGTATTCTGTGTGATATGTGATCTGAAAAGGACATATGTTTGGTACATGGTAATAAAGATAATTCACGTGTTAAACAAAGATGATAACATGTAAAGATAATTTCTTTGACTAAATAGTTAGTCAAAGAAATGTGGAAATTATATCGCATATATTTAATGATCATATATGAAATTAAACCCTTTCATCTAAATATTATACAATAGTGCAATTAACACATAACAGAAAGAACATACTCCATATATAATTCATGAAACGAAAGGTTATCACTAATTTAATAAAACATAACTGATCATACAAGATAAAAGTACCATCTGTGTGAGGTTATGCTCATTTGACTCGTGACATTGATCAACTCCTTTCTTCAATCAAATTATTATCGAAGCATACAAAAGTGCATCAAGAATATACAATAGTTTGATATTGAA
This sequence comes from Pinus tabuliformis, assembly GCA_031772625.1. Taxonomy (NCBI): domain Eukaryota; kingdom Viridiplantae; phylum Streptophyta; class Pinopsida; order Pinales; family Pinaceae; genus Pinus; species Pinus tabuliformis. Next base: position 839,913,687 of record CM062807.1, read on the forward strand.
AAGTAATGACCATGTTCCATAATTCCATCAAGGCATCTACAAACATATGAAAGTACATTCTTTGCAAATGTTTTTTCATAAAATCATGGACCCTTCTCTAAATGCATGAGAAGGGTATAAATACTATCTAACTAAAGTTTAAAAATAGATTATACAAAATATATGAGGAGGTTTGAAACAACCTTCCTCTTAACTAGTGACTAACTCTAAAAATAAAATTGATTTGATGACTTGAGGTTATGAAAATGTCTTACTGTTTGCCAGGTTTTCCTTGAGGTCACATATATTAGACATTGGTTTTTCTTGAGGAGGTGCTCCGAATTGCATTCTGACCTGTCCTACAAAGATGGCATCTGTGAGAGATGGCAAAATTCTTTGCATTGAATTGAGTGAACAATTCAGTGTTATAATTTGGCTATGAGGTTTGACAAGAAATTACCAATATGCCTCCTAGCCAGTCTTTGATAATTTCGTGATTGCCTCTCTTTGGATTTTCATCTTTGCTTTCGATTTTTTATCCAAGTCTTTCATATTTGGTAGTGGCTTTGGATCACCTTATTTTATCAAAATTGGTGGTGTTAAAAGTATGATTGTCTGCCTTTATTATATTCTTTTCCACTCCTACTGCTCTTGCTACTGCCAATTCTGCCTGCTTAATCTGTGCATCCAAATTTGTGAATAATATGTCTTTATGTGTTTCTTCAATCTCTGTAATATTAGCGCTTCTTCCTTCTTCAGATTCTTGCCATTCAATATAGTCAGAGATCTTAGTATTTAAGTCATTAAACTCAGTGATCTGATCAATTGCCTTATCTGTTAATTAATCACTGGTATTCAAATAAGGGGTGATATGGGATATTTTCTGGCAGACTAGATCTTGTTGTTTTGACAGAATGGAGTTTAGCTCCAATGCCTCTTTGATGAACTCATTAATAGCGGGGAAATCTTCATATTTCGCCATAGTCTCTTGCAACTCTTGGATTTTCATATTCTTTGCTGAGATATCTACTTCGTGGCTTATCCTAAGTACTTCCATAGTTTGCTACAATTGGACTATTTGTTCCGTGGCTTGATTGTTCAGATTTGTTTTCTCGATTTCTAATTGTTGTTCAAGCTATGCTATCCTTTCTTCTCTTTCTCTTAACAAAACAGATACTTCAGTGGCCTTATCAATGGTGGCAGTAGCATATGCAGTAGCATATGCCCCTGCAAATTGTGACAACCTGGTTAAATTTTTAGTTGGATTTGAAGGAATATCCTTCCACACTATATCCATTAGTTCATTCCTTGGTGGGATTTCAGGTGTTTCCACTCTCCTTCTATTCCTTTGTCTTCTTACTACAATCTTATGTAGTGGGCAATAGAATACATCTAAAGGAGGTATGTATTTAACCTTTAGGATAAACTCAAATTTCAGAAATGTAGGTATGATTTATGCATTCTATGAATTGTCCCTTGTTTGTTCATTGGCTCAGACTCTGAAACTTTCTGAGTTTGTTGTGGAGTATGATATCCTGTAGTTTCTTGGACATCTATTGCTTTGGTAGTGTCTTGGAGTTTTTTTATTAAAATGGTCCCATTCCTACTCCATATTGTTGCTTTCGCCTTTGGGGCTGGTATCCTGAGTTAGGTCAGTTTTGACCTATTTCTCAGTTGATTTTTTGGTAGATTCTTCCATAGCCTTTGTTTCTTGTGTCTTCCCTGTGTTCTGGGCTACATTCACTTGAGATTCTAATAGGGAATTTGGTTCCTCATTGTTAATGGTCACACTGGGTGTAGGTTTGTTATTAGTTCTTAACAAATCCAAAGGGATTGTTTCAAGCCTCTGATTTCTAAATTCCTGAAACCTTTCGAAGTCGTCAAGACTCAAATTCACATTTTCTCAATTTAATGCTTGTTCAAATGACTCAGATGATTGTAATAAATCTTAAAATTCATGATCTTCATGGATAAAGGGCTTGACCTTTATTGACATAGTAAAACTATTTGCTACTTTCTCTGGGTCAAATTGCCTTTTTGGCATAGTAGCCAGCCTGAGCCTCTCTAAGTTCCGTTGTTATTTGTTTGCATGGTTGAAGTATACCAATGAAAAAGTGCCACACCAGATGGGAAAGGGTGGCCATAGTGATTTTTTGCTATCTTTCAAAGTCTTGGTTATGCCTTTTCCAACAGTTTGGTGAGATATTTCACTGGCTAACAGCTTGTCGGGAACATACAAAGGAAGTACATGTGGTTCTGCTGTATTGCCGTAAAATCTAATATATGTGAACCATTTCTCAGCAAAGTGCTTGCCTACTACAACAAGGTTTGTAGCAGCTTCCTTAGAAAATTTCAGGGCCTTTTTATCAAAAATCATTTGATGTAATGGTAGCATAAAACCATTGCATATCTTGTAAAAATGGGGTATAAAATGGGATTCCCACAATTTTTTGTGACTTAGATGGATAGGGTATGGGTCTTTCAAGGTCCATTTCCAAGCCATAATTGGAAACTTAGTACAGAAATAGATAGAGTCCATGATATAAGCACTCATAAAAAATGGAGGAAATATTTCTGTGGAGGTGGATCTCTTTTGACGATATTTGGAAATAGTCATAGATAAGTTGTCAGATAGGATAGTAGCCCAATTTATTATATGAGAATTTATACATGCATCGATTAAAGGGACCCATTCTATAGAGAACTTGGTATTATTAGGCATTCCATACAATCTTCATAACATGGAGGCTGCATAGTTATGGGGATTTTCTAAAGAAGCTATGGGGTACATACTTATCTTGTCACATTTGAATTTGTTTTTTAGGACTCTCCACCCCTAAATCATCTTAAAGGGTTCTTCATTCTGTTTCGCAAACTTGGCTAGGAATGATCTATCATATATATCTTGAGGGTCGGGAAGATGATACATTTGTTTCAAATCTTCGGTTTTAAATGATCCCATCAGCTCCATCTTTGAATTCTTGAATTATCTGTCTTCAATATTGACATTCTCCGCTACCCATCTAACCATATCCATGTATGGTAGTATCTTGGCTCTTTCTCCTATTCTGTGAAGAAAAGAGAAAGCAACGTCTCTAAATTGAGTTGTCGAGGTTAGTATTGAATCTGTTGTTGCCTTGGTAACAGTAACTTGAGGCTGATAATTTTCAAGTCTATTGTAGATAACTTCCCACGCAGTTGCTCCTCCATCAGCATTGCAAATCGTATCAGAAAATATGGGTGGCATCTCTGTAACCTCAGATTCTGAAACACTCTGTTGCTTCTGTTTTTGCATTACCTTCCATAAGGACATCCCTTTTGAAGATCTCCTTAAATGAAAGTGAGATATATCATAGTAAACAGTATAGGGAAATTAAGGCTGAATAGCTCTTTGAAATGACTTGAACCATGGGAAGATTTTAGCACAATCTCTATATTAACTAGCCATGACTTGAAAATATTAACTTCTCTCCTCGAGCTGCTAAACATTAATTTCCCTATCAACCCACTTGATATTTCATTAAAAACTCAATAACTTCCCACACTTTATGTCTAATTTTATGCATCACTATTTTCAAACGTTGCAACATAGCGTTGTTCATAGATAATGCGAAATACGAATGTGAAACATCGCAATATCGCATTTCACAATTTTTAAGGGATAACACAGTGGCATGCCTTGTCAAATTGCGACTTGCGAAGTGTGATCGTATATTCTTATAGTGTCGCGATCGAAAAATCGCAATGGAGACTTTATCACATATTGCAATTAGGGATTTTCTTTAGGATGTTTATAATTCTTACATGAAAATTGTGAGATGTGATTTGCGATGATAAAATATAAAGTATGGGTTCCATTCTAAAGGTTTAAGGAAAATTTTAGAGTTAGTGCTTATTTTCAAAAGCTAAAAATTTAAAAGTGTCCCCATTTATATGTCAAATACTAACTATTAATCCCTATAAATTGTTAGGATATTTCGACACATAGGAAATAGTTAAGTATAACTTGGTCTAGTGTAGAGTTAGGTAAAGTGTGTTTCTTTACTATGTACTTTTGTAAGTTACAATCTGACGGTCACTATATGTTCTAGACATGAAGTGATCCGATAGTTCATTCTCTCATCAGTATTACCGACACTTGATCCGTGGCTTAACACCCGATTGGTCCATGATCTCTATTTAAAGAGAAGGGTCATTTGTAGGGTGACCGTTCATGAGAGAAGCTTATGTAAATTTTATTTCTTTTATTAATAAATTTCCTGAAGTGGTCACATTGGCTCAGGCCGGGACTGTTTCCATCTTTGAGGGTTTTAACCACGTCAAGAATACTGGTGTATTGATCTATCATCTGTTTGTGAGCGGTTTCCTTTGGTGTTCTGTCTAAGTAACGTACCTTGTAAATTCCTACATGGTATCAGAGCTATTTGAGGGCTGCATCCTTTGGTGAGCCAAATCCGAAGCCGGTACAACTGCATCTGACTATCGTTTCCTAGATCTACTGTTTCTCGCTGCTTTCGGGCTGAGAGGACTGCTCTATTGTGTTAGGAGAATCTGATCCAGTGAGGAACCCCTTTCATTTCATGCGAAAAGGTTTCCACTAACCCTAGCTATGTAATTTTTAAGATTTAGAGGTATACAATCTTTTTTGTAGTTTTAGTTATTCATCTCTCTGTTTATTTCGTTTTATTTAGCTCTCTGTTTTTTTATTACCGGATATATACCTTTCATTTCACTCTTTTCCCTACAACTCTGTGCGATCTGGGAAAATTAGAAACATAAATGAAGGATTTTTTTCATGCGTATGCTCTTTTCTGCCACACCTTAGTGTGATCTTGGAAAATCAGAAATATTGAGGAAAATATTTAGTTTCTGGCGAAAGCTAACTTCAAGCCATAAGGTTTGGTTTTTTTGCATGTCCGTGTTGGGTTGTGTGGCTTTTTTGTTTTGTAGGGAAAAATATTTTTTTCAAGTAAGCATGCACCCCAAAGCTTCAGTGACCCTTCCTATTTTCCAAAAATTACTAACCTTTTAAACTAGCTCACTTGGTCCAAAGTTACTTTCTGAGAATAGAGGCCTTGGGTTCAAGTCTTTCTTTTTGTTGAGTTACTTTTTCAAAAAGAACATGTAACTTATGTTTTAAAGTTACTTTATTTAAAAGTGTTCTCACTCACTATAAAAAGTGAGTCACTTATAATTCTAAAGTCTCTTTATCTTTTATTTTACAATTTAGTGGGTAGCTCATAAAGTACCATTCTAAAAGTGACTTTCACTTATTTATAAAAGTGGGTCTCATAATTTTTTTTAAAGTGAGATTATTAGATTAAGTTTGGAAGGGGTGGGGGGGGGGGAGCAGGGGGGGAGTTTTTTTTTAAATATAACATTATCATTCTCTTCCGCACATTCACGCATTTCGTCGACATCTTCAACAACTTTTATTCAAAAACCCATAACTTCTTCATCCGGAAGCCGTTTTCAGAGCTATTTTTTTTTTAATCAGCCTAATTTTTCAAGATATTTTCATTAGAACACTTAGTTTCAGTATCTACAACTTCAGTTTCCATTAAAATGGAAATTCCATGCCAAGTTATTCTTGACAACACCAACTACTTCCAATGGTTGTCCTACATTGTGGATTTACTTAGAAGTAGAGGTCTTTACAGAATAGCCTCAGGCCGAGAAAATAAACCTAAAGATGAAGATAAGGTAGCCAAATTGGAAAATAGGCAAGATCAAGCATGTGGGTTGATAGGGATGTCTATTTCTCAAGACCCTAGATTCCATATCGCAGAACTTGATACCCCTAATGAAGCAATGAAAGAACTCACTAAATTTTTTGGAATTAAAATTAAATTAGAGCCCATCAACTCAAAAATGAGTTGCTTACGTTGGACCCCAATGATTTTTCTTCCATTGAAGATTTTTTGTCCAAGTTCAAGACCCTTAGACTTCTCTTGGAAGGTGTTAAGGTTAAGAAAATAGATGGTAGCCTTATCTATTCCATTCTTACTAAGTTGGTACCAGCCTACTCTGTGTTTGTTTCCACCTTCCATTCTATTAGAGAAGCCTTTATTTCTCAAGGACAAGACTACAATTCAACCTCTTTTGATGCCTTTTGTGATTATTTAATAAGAGAACAAGAAAAAATCTTACATCTTAGTCTTATTAATCTTGGAAACTCTTCTAAGAAAGCCTTAGCCGCCCAACAACAACCAAATTCAAAGAATCCTAAGAAGCAGTATCCTAAAAAGAATGGTCCTAAACCTAACAAAGGTCCTAAGCAATTTCAGTCTCAAAATGAAAAATCATTTCAACAAAATGATAAGGCAAATAAAAGCAAAGGGAAGAAGACTGATAGACATTGCCACTTTTGTAATTGAGATGGCCACTTAGAATCCAAATGATTTAAGAAGATGGAATCCTTGGAAGCAGCAATGAAGAAGCATAACATCCATTTGGAGAACTCTTCAACTTTAGGAATAACACTTTCTGCATGTGGTTGTCAAGCATCTCGGTCTGGTTATGCACTAAATGTATCTTCTTCTTCTCATTCTCATGTGTGGCTCATTGATTCTGGAGCTTCTTATCATATGGAAAAAAACAAAGCCATGTTTTCTTATTTAAATGATTGTAACAGCAAAAATATATATGTTGGTGATGATAGATTTCTTAGTGTTGTAGGGATTGGAACTATTCATCTAGACAATGCTCAATTTAATGATGTATTATGTGTTCCAACCTTATCCTACAATCTTCTATCTGCATATTAGATAACTCATTCAGGTGAAGGTAAAATCGTCGAATTCTCACCTCATGATGTTGTTATTAAGGACCTAAGAGATCCTACATAGATTTTAGCTACTGTAGTTGCTGATGATTCTACAAGGTTGTATAAGTTTAACAACTTTGGGTCATCAACTCTTCCCTCGGTATTTGTTGCTCATAATGATGAAGTGAGAAAACTTTGGCATGAGCGATTTGGTCACTTAAACTATCCCTTCCTTCAAAATATATGTAAAGAAAATATGGTGACAAGTCTTCCTATGGTATCTTGCAGAGATGGTGTTTGTTCTGAATGTGTACTCGAAAAACATCATCGGGATAGTTTTGAAAAACGTGCCTATTGGCACTCCTCATCCCCTTTACAACTTGTGCATAGTGATTTATGTGGTCCACTTCCAGCTGTTTCATTCTCTGGCTATAAGTATTTCTTAAATTTCGTTGATGATTTCTCTAGATGCACTTGGGTATACTTCTTAAAACTCAAGAGTGAAGTATTTAACATGTTCTTGGCCTTTAAGGCCTTTGTTGAAAAACAATCTGGACATCAAATTCTTAAGCTAAGATTGTTAGGCCCCTATACTACTAGTGTAACCCCTTATTGTTATTAGTAAAACCCCCTTATTATATTGATGTACCCATGTAGTGTCCATATTGCTACTATTGTGCTCCATAGAATCCCACTATTGTTATTATTGTGCCCTTACATTATTATTGTTATGTTGGCTCTGATTATATTATGACCCCTTAGACTCCTATATATAGAAAGGATGTCTTTTCATTTGTATCATCCAAGAATTGTTCATTTGTGTAATGTAAAGGAGGTTGCCCCCTCGAAGAGGCTTATTTCTGAGGCATTCATCTATCTTTTCTATCTTTTTGTGAGTTGGTTAGATAACATTTGGTAATAGAGCTTTGGATTCTAGGGTTTCGCTGCTCCAAATAGGTCATCGTGACATTTTTGCTATAACTTTTTTTTTTCTGTGACGTTTCAAGAGCGAAGAAAGAAACCAATTTGAGACTAAATTGCGTTGAACCTCGGATCTGAATTTTAGAGCTTTTCGCACTATATTTGCGGAGATATGACCTCAGGAAGTTGGTATTTTTGCAGACTCTTGAATTACATTCCAAACATGTGAACTTGGGAAAATCGTCATAACTTTTGTTTTGAGCATCAGATTGAAATTTCGTAAGACGTTACAGAAAGAGGACGGACTGTAGTTTCCTGTATATATATTTTTGGATCCTAAGGTCGAAACAGTGACACGTGGCACTTCCTACAATTTTGATCTTCTGAAAAGGTATATAATCAGGTCATCTTGGGAGATTGTGCATAACTCTTTCTTGGAGAATCTAAATTCAATCAGACTAGTGGCATTGGAAATACGACACAGAGGGTTACTATAGTTCACAATTTCAAAACTGGAAGAGCTGAAATTATAGAGTTATAGTCATTTCAATATCAAACTCCTAAAATAAAGAAAAGGCGATATGAGGAAGTTTGATGGCAAGGATCCGGTAAATTCGATACTTCAGATGGAACAATATTTTGATCAACATGGTGTAACACTATTACAAAAGGTATGTATTGCATCTTCATATTTAGAACCGGATCAATTTTTATGGTATAAAGGGCTTTCTTCTCGTAAACAACTTGTTACGTGGTCAATTTTCATGGAGGAAATGATAGCACATTATGAGGATACAAAGAGAAACACCTTCTTTAGAGCAACACCACAACAATTGGAAAGAGTAAAAGGGTTTTGTTACATAGTGGAAAGTAAAATTATGGCAACAAGGAAGTCTACCCCTCACAACTATAAAGATGGAAGTGTTGTTTTTCCTTGCCTTCCACAACCTACAAGGGTTACACCACAACAATTGGAGAAAAAAGAGAAAAAGGGCTTTGTTACAATTGTGATAGCAAATGCACTAAAGGTCATAAGTGTGCTGAGAAGAAATTATTTTACATAGAGTATGAAGAGGATGAAGAAAAGGATCAAAAAACATCAAAAGAAGAGGATATACGCCAGGACCCAACCCCAAAGAAAGAAGAAATGAGTCAGACCATATCTTGTAAAGCATTGGCAAGAATTACCACTCCTCAAACTCTCAATATAGAAGGAAATATCAAGAAGAAAAAGGTGCAAGAAGTGAAAGATCACATCAAGAAAGAAGAAATGAATCCAACCATATCTTGTAATTCATTGGTCGGAATTACCACTCCTCAAACTATCAAGATAGAAGGATATATCAAGAAGAAAAATGTTCAAGAAGTGAAAGATCACATCGAGCATCAAGAAATGAATCCGACCATATCTTGTAAAGGATTGGAAGAAATTACCACTCCTCAAACTCTAAAGATAGAAGGACATATCAAGAAGAAAAAGGTTCATGTAGTGAAAGATCATCGAGCATCAACAACAAGTTCTCCAACTCTTAAAGAATAACGCCACTTTGGTGCAAAATCGAATGAAACAACATGTAGATCAACATCGTAGTGAAAAATGTTTTGATGTAGGTCATTGGGTATTTTTACTGCTACATCTCAAGCAAGCTATTTATGAGAAGGAAATGTTGGCAATACTACATGCACTTAAGAAATGGCGACCTTACCGAATGGGAAGATACTTCAAGGTTAAAATGGATCATGATAGTCTTAAATACTTTTTAGAACAACTATTATTTATCTTTAGAAGAACAGAAAAAATGTGTCACAAATATGTTGGGTTATGACTTTGACATCATCTATAGAAAATGGAAGCAAAATTTTGTTGTAGAGGCACTCTCAAGAAAGGATGAGGATGTGGAAGCATTGCTTTGTGCTATTTCTATTATCCAAACAGATTGGATAAACGAAGCAAGGGATGAATGGAAGAAGGACGAAGAAGTATGGCCACTTATTCAAAAGTTGGAAAAGATCCCAATTCAAACAATATTGCCAAAATTGAAGAGAAAGGAAAAATCATATTGGAACCTGGAGCAGTCACAGAAACAAGAACCCGATAGCTACGAAATCGATCAATTTCAGAGTATATCATCAAGTGGAAGAACTTACCCGCTAAAGATTCCACATGGGAGGACAAGAATTTTATACAGAAGCATCAAGAACTACTCAAGCGTTGAGGACAACACTTTTTGAAAGAGAGGGGCATCTTAGGCCCCTATACTACTAGTGTAACCCCTTATTGTTATTAGTACAACCCCCTTATTATATTGATGTACTCATGTAGTGCCCATATTGTTACTATTGTGCCCCATAGAAGCCCACTATTGTTATTATTGTGCCCTTACATTATTATTGTTATGTTGGCTCTGATTATATTATGACTCCTTAGACTCCTATATATAGAAAGGAAGTCTTTTCATTTGTATCATCCAAGAATTTTTCATTTGTGTAATGTAAAGGAGTTTGCCCCCTCGAAGAGGCTTATTTTTAAGGAGTTCATCTATCTTTTCTATCTTTTTGTGAGCTAGTTTCATAACAAAGATTTGATAATGGCAGAGAATATGTTAACAACAAATTCATCAAATTTTGCACTGAGCATGGAATTCAAATAAAACGTACTGTTCCATATACTCCACAACAAAATGGTGTAGCTAAAAGGAAGAATCACAACTTAAAGGAAATGGCTAATTGTATGCTTCAATCTAAAGGACTTAGTCTTAATTTTTGGGCAGAAGAAATTAACTGTGCAAATTACATAGTAAATCGCACTCCCACTAAGGTTTTAAATAATATCACTCCAGAAGAAGCATGGAGCTCAATTAAACCAAATGTAAGTCACTTTCGTGTTTTTGGAAGTGAAGCATGGGCCCATATTCCAGATGAATAAATAAAGCTCTAGAACCTAAGAGTGAAAAATGTATCTTTTTTTGGATCTTCTGAAGATATAAAAGGATATATACTTATTCCACTTAAGTCCAAAAATGTTATCATTAGAAGATATGTAAAGTTTGCTGAAAATATATCGGCCTACGAGCCTAGTTTGACGAATGTGCCACCTCTCTCTATCCCTTCTACTTCTAAAAATATTTCTTCCTCAGATGATGACAGTGAGGATGATAATCCTTCCCCACCTTCTCAGGATCCTCCTTCAGCTCAACTTCCAAAATGGGTCCATGCTACTCGGGATGCAGCAGGTGCTCTTGTAGGTGATCCTACAAATCAACGACGTACATGTTCTCAGTTCGATAGAGCCTGTTCTTTACTAGCTCAAGCTTTAGCAAATTATGATCCTGACACCTTTGCAGAAGCTTCAGGCCATCAAGATTGAGACATATCTATGAATGAAAAATATCGTTCATTATTGGCAAATGATACATGGGATCTTGTTCCTCTTCCAAAGGGACAAAAACTTGTTAGATGAAAATGGGTTTATAGAACCAAATTTGGACCAGAAGGAAAAATTGATAAACATAAAGCTCGTCTTGTTGCTAAGAGTTTTTCACAAGTTGAAGGGATTGACTATATAGAAACCTTCTCCCTTTTTTCCAAAATGAACTCAATCCACCTTGTTCTTTCCCTTGCTGCCTCTTTCAAATGGGAAGTCCATCAGATGGATGTTAAATCTTCCTTCTTGCATGGGGACTTGCACGAATAAATCTATAGGTAACAACCTCTTGGATTTATAAAAATGGACTCTAGCCTTGTATGTCGGCTTACGAAATCCCTTTACGGTCTCAAGCAAGCCCCTTGGACTTAGTATGCCAAAATGGATAGCTTTATTTTAGATATTGGCTTTTCTAGGTGTCATTTTGACAATACTGTCTACACAAAGAAAGTGGGTAAGTCTCTTATCATTCTTGTTCTTTATGTTGATGATCTTATCCTTACTGGTAGTGATCCCAACGTTATAAACCATGTGAACTTCAGCCTTAAAAAGAAGTTTGAAATGACAGACTTAGGACACTTGCATTATTTTCTTGGTCTTCAAGTCTTGCAAACCAAGGAAGGTATTTCCCTTTCCTAGTCCAAGTATGCCTGTGATCTTCTACACCACTTTCACATGGAAGACTGTAAGCTAGCCCCTTCTCCCTTTCAGTTTGGAGCCAAACTTTCAGTCACTTATACTTCCCTTGAAGTTGATGCTACCTTATACCGTCATCTTGTAGGAAAAAAATTGTATCTGACCCATACCCGTCCTGACCTTTCCTTTTCTGTTGACCTTATTGATCGGTTTATGCAAAACCCACATGAAAGTCATTGGAAAGCGGCTAAAAGAATACTTCGTTATGTTCGAGGTACATTTCAGTTTGGGATTCATTACAGTGCAGAAGCATCTCCTCTATTGGTTGGTTTCGCTGATTTCGATTGGGTTGGTGACCCTGATGATCGGAATTCTACTGCAGGTTATGTCTTCACTCTTAGTTCTGGACCTATTACATGGGCTTGCAAGAAACAAAGTGCTATTTCTCTTTCTTTAGCAGAAGCAGAGTATTATGGCACCGTAGAAGCTAGTAATAAAGCCTTGTGGCTTTGTCAGATCCTGTCAGAGTTTGGCTTTTAGCAACAACATCCAACTACACTTTGGTGTGATAATCAAAGTGCCACTATGCAAATATCCAATCCAAAATCAGCACAACAAACACATTGAACTACACATGCACTTCATCAGAAAGCTCATTCATGACCATGTTCTTTAAGTGCAATATTGTTCAACCGATGATCAAGTTGCAAACATATTTACAAAGGCTCTCACAGAGGTGAAGTTTACTAAAATTCAATTTATGGTTGGAGTTTAGGAAGTTCTCACTAAGGGGGGATAGGCTCTAATGCCTCCTTCCTTCTCCTATTGTGTCATATTTGTACATCCTTCATATTTGTACATATTTGTAAGTCCTTGTCTATTTATTGGGTGGTATACATCCCTGGAATCCATTACCAATTATGGGTGAGGATATATATCTCCCTGAAGTCCCATAGATTTCTTTGAAAATTTTGTGTTCTAGCAGGGTGGAGGTGGGACAACCTCTTGAATCCCTCACCTAAAGATTGGGACTGGTTTCACACTAAGGGGTGACACTTGTGCACACACAAATGTCAATTGTTAGGATGTGATTAGGAAACCTATCCTTGTGCCCATTTTGAGGTGTTTCAATGTCTAAGGTGGTATAACAACATGACAAGCCCTGTGGTGTGTAACCACAATTCTTAGCTATTGCCCATAATGAGGGACCATGTTTCCTACCTACCGAACTATTTGATTAACAAGAATACTATGGTATTCCATGACCACAAACAAAAATCTCAGGTAGTAAGATAAATCAGAATCATAATGAGATGTTGTTTGATCATACCTGAATGTGTAACTATACCTAGATATTTGTTATGTTATTTTTATATGCTTATGTACGGACCCTAGGTGACACAGGGTCAATCCTTAATGGATATAACCTAGGAGGGTTTTTCCTTGTAATTTTAATTCATAGACCTTATGGTTATTAATTGTACATACAGTTGACACCTCATGAGGTTTAGCAACACAAGATATCCTACGCCCAATTCCCACTATGCTCTCTTGATGCACTTTCCGAGGAAAAGAGTGATGGACATTGCTCATCATAACTTGGTTCTTCCTAGATTTACATTCCCCAACCTAGATGGGTGCCTTTGCCTCCTAAAGTGTTGTATACAATGGTGTTGCACATTAATTAATGTTGGGCATGGAATCCCCCCACAACATGTTTTGGTGCACAAAGCCCAAGTTTTGAGTAATATTATTGTAAAGCTCCGCAAATTGCGGGCGCGAATTGTATGTTAGAGTCATAGGGCTGTCCGCCCTAAGTTTTGAATGTAGTGTCAGCCTACCCATGGTCTGCGGACCATGGGATTGTATAAATAGATAGAGGCTCTAATTTGTAAAAAAAGGGAATGAAGAGATGGAATCTGATGAATAGAATAAGACAACGACCATAGAGCAAGAGTCTAAGTATCTTGGGTCACAGTAGTAGGAAGAGGCTCTGTAATTGAGTGCGCAGAGGCCTAGTCTGCAGCTAAGTGTGAAGACCTTTGCAGCTGAGTCCACAGGGCAGAGTCGAGTCTGTAACCGAGGAGGAAGAATAATAAAGAGAAGTTTTATCTGAATTACGTGTATCTATTCTTGTGTTATTACATGTTTGTTATCAATTGCAATTATACTGTTTATTTACTGCGCGCATTTGTATGAAAAATGAATATTGTTAAGTATAACTGAAAGCATACAAATAAGCTAAGTTAATCAACTAATATCGGGTTACTAATAAGTACTTGGGTAATAACACTATTCGGCCCCCGAGTAGGGCTGTGTGAAGATAGTATCACAGGTTGTGAGGTACTGATAAGTGCGCGTAGCGACGCGCGCGTAGGGTTAAATCGTGGACCACTTGAAACCCATTAGACATCCCTAGGGTGCAAAAACTTGGTTCTCGCACCCTCCCATACTACTTTGGGTGAGACCTTAGTTTGTGCTCCGCGGACTTTTGCCAAAAGGGCTAGTAGTACCGGGATTTGTTTGGCTAAATCATCTCCGAACCTGGGTCAGGCCCCAAGAATCCAACAAATGGTATCGTTGTCGGGACTGGGATTTGCATAAGGGATGTATGATGTCATGTCACTGGAATCCAATGAAGAAATAAATTGAAGGGTGGTTAGACAGAAATATTCACGAGTTCGCGACGCAGGAAAATAGGAATCCATGAGTATCAAAGGAACAGTGGTTGGAGCGCTACTTATATACGGAAATCCACGAGATTTTCGTTGCATCCTTTCCCTATGAGTTGTATGAGTGGATCATGAAGCTAGCAGATAGTCAGGGAAGGTGTAGGCTTGACAAACCAATTGTGTGGATTCCAGAATTAGTGCGCAGACTAGAAGCATCAGAAGATAAGATTGCGCGGGTTGTGGACCATTGGCTCGATTGAATTATAGGAGGATTTATCGCCAAGTTCGCTGTAGACACGAAAGTCAGCTACAATGAGGTGGAACGACGCTTCCTTAAAGGACCGCGAGGTAAGTACATTAAATATTTGAACATTTGGATTAAGATGCTATTGTGTGAAAAACGGGTCATGCGAATAAATTGATGTTTGGGGCTACGCGAAGTGGGAGGATCTATAGAAACAAAGGTAGTGCAGAGATAGAAAATAGCGCCTTGATTTCACCTCGATGGGAAAGTGAGGAAGAGCTCATGAAAGTTTCTTCGAGGAGTGTGGTCAGTCTGATAAGGCAGTGAAATCTGCGCCTAGCACCCCCACCTATGCCACCACTAGTCTCACCATCTTCACTTCCATCTCTGCCCACACCACCTCCACCACCACCATAGTTCAATATGGCGAGCACGATAAAATTGCTGGTATTCAGAGGAGTAGGGAACGAAGATCTGAACCAATTTTGGTTCATGGTAAGGGCTGTATAGGAAGCACAAGGAGTCATGGATGACAATATAAAGAAGGCAACACTGGTAAGTGCATTGCAGGATCATGCACTAACATGGTACATTAATCATTCTAATGACCATCCAAACGCGGGGATTACAGACATCCAGGCTGTGCTGAACAAATAATTTGGCAGGGCAAAGTCAGAGACACAATCGATTATCAAGCTTAAGGAGATCGTGATGCTTCCAAGCAAGACCCCATGGGATCTGGATCAGAGACTGAAGAGTATGATTCATGAAGCCAACATGACCGTGACAGATGGGAAACACTGCGCATGGTTTGTAGCATCACTAACACTGCATCTAAGAACAACATTGTCACAATAGAAGTTATCCACCCAGGCTGAAGCTTTAGAGATTGCATGAGACACCAATACAAGATCATGGTCTGGGAGTCCAAAAAATCCATGCACAACTGCAAAATTTTTGTCTGGAAATGCAAAGTTTGAAATAGGGAAGGACAACTCGGCCAGAAGCACGCGAGGAGGTATGGTGCATAAAATGAGGCCAGGGACATGACAAGGACCATTGTCCAGTCTTCACGAATTAATTGGCAGGAGGAGGGCCAATGCCATTAAGACCATAGGCACAAGCAGGACCAAGCCCGACGCCTGCATTATGGTGCGCGATTTGTCAGATAAGAGGAAAACATGTTATGGATAATTGTCATCTATTGCAGAAGTATATGTAGACGTCCCAACAATTGTTTTGTAATTTTTGCAGGTTGGTAGGCCATGATGAGCGCACCTACAGGCACTATGAACTAATGATGGATCAGACTGTTGCCTATAGAGTACAGACCAAAACACGAGCCATCAATCCAAATGTAGGGATGGTGCACGCTGGATTTTAGGGGCATGAATGAGGTCGAGGTGGAATGGGACTAGGGTCATAAAAGGGGTCTCTTTCACCTCTAATTATCTCACATTAATATGTCAATCCGGGAGCGTTTGGTTATTTCAAAGAGTGACTCAGTCTGAGGCTATCATTTGTCAGAGTAATGCTAGTAGTACAACGTTAAAAAATACAAGAGTAAACAGATGCTTGTCTATGTCTAAGTTACTTCAAAGGAATAAATCACACACTCAAAAGCTAGGAAAATTATCAGTCAAGGGTTTGACAGTGATAACCCATCCCTTTGGAAACCGATGGAAAGGAAATTAGAGCATGGACCACAGGTCTGGGAGCTAGACAGTAAATGCCGAGGCTCTCTACAGCCACAGATCGTCTCTCACACCAAAACAACAAATGCGAGTAAATGAAACGACAGGTAGAAAAATGGAACAACAAATAAGAAATCGAACAACAATCTGGAATGGAACAGCAATGCTAAAATGGAACAGCAATTCTGAAATGGAACAACAATCAAACAACTAAGTCTCGCGAGCAGTAATCAAACTCTATTCTACCAACTCAAATGCACTCATTGTAATCAAACAACAATCTTTCATTCTCAAGGCAAATCAAGCAGCACACACTAATGGAACAACATTAATTACTAATAAGTTACGGAACAACGTTTGGAAATCATACACACGCACAACACGCTTGAAGAGTAATCTGATCTAGCATCAATCTTCATTAACAGGAATACAACTGCGTTTCGAAATGGAACAACATTACTCCTGAATCGTAAAGAACACAACCTTCAGATAACTTCTATAACATGAATGTGCAACATAAGAGCTCTGTAACAAAATAGTAACAATATTCGGTCAAGACTAGTAATATTCAATCAACTCTGAACAGATCAGTAATATAATGCAGAGTCAATACAACAGTTCTGTCTGTAAAAACCTTAATGAATTAATCTTAACAAAGCAAGTGATATAAACTTATAAAGAATATCAAATTACCAAATAATGACGATAAGCAAACCACGCAGAAATCAAATCGTAGTGATACAGAAGCAAGTGTCCTCCAGGGCCGGGCCCTTAGCCTCCAAGGATACACCGCTTTAAGTTAATCCAGACGCAGAAATAAGATAATCACCAAGTTTATATTAATGCATAAAACAAAAGTACAATGAACCAGTTTCAACGAGACTCGATGATCAAAGTTCGATCTTTAACATAAAGTTACATAAAAGCGTAATCCCCCCAAAGCTAACAGTGTCGTCCCTTTATATAAGGGTGACGACGGAGATGTCTAAGTAACAAGATAAATAAAGCAGCGATCCCTCAGGGATTCGCCAAAATGTTAATCCTTGATCACTTCTTTTCTCCTACGCCGAGCTGGTGTCTTCTCCTCCTTTTCTGGGCCGGTTTGCTTCAATCTGCTTAGCCTTGTTTGCACTCGGTCCTCCGTCAAAGGGACAACAATTACCCTCTTCTTGTATTTTTCTTTGGAACAACAGCTCCTCGTTTTCACCCCTTCCTGCACAGGAGAATGACAACTATCAGCGGTTAAGTCTTGCATACTAATCCTACATGTTTTGTTATAATTATTTATTCTTTTCCACGTTCATGATGCAAAAAGGTTCACTAGTTCCACTGAAAAGCCACTGAAATGATCATCAAAAACATACCTTTTTAGTACTCCACACACCCCCCTGCTTACCCTATTTCACGCCCTCATGAAAACGTTGTAGTTGACATGCAAGGCAGTGAGAGAATAGGCTGGAGAAGGAATCTCATGCGGAGGCCTACAGCCGTGGTGAGTGACTAGGTAGTCAAAGAACTGGAATGTTTGACCCTCAGGCATCTCATATAGGGCTTGATATCCGGGTACAGGGTGCCAGATAATTGGACTGCGGAATCTATATCCTAACCAGGATGGCCTTTCCCTCAAAATACTTTCGCCATAGAGGTTCAAACGGTTGGCAGCTAATTCAAAATTCTCATACTTAAATGGCTCCCTAAGCTGGATGTTTGGATTAGAGATTCGGTACCGAAATTTGGCTGCATCAATGGCGAGGTCTTTGATAGAAAGAAAATATTCTAAACTTTGTCGAATGAGTTCCTCGTGCATGGGTCCTAATGTTTCAATGACACTCGAAGTTCTCATGAGGTTTCTATGTGCTTTCCACAACTGCACTGGGTCCCTAGGCTCAGCCCTTACCCACAGACTAGGCCATTTTCCTGCCTCTGGAAAGTATTATAGGCTTTGAGCCATTTAATCTGATTAACCCCGAATGAGATGAATGCTTGCAATTGGATGTCTCTAACAAAAGGGCCAGGGTTCAGCTCAGTCTCCTGATCTAGCATGAGGTTATGTAAATAGAATTCACACAACAATCTCTGGACCTTCACCCCATAATGTTTACAACAGTCTATAAAGTCATTGACAATGTTAATTTGTATAGGGGCGCCTGCTTTAACAACTTTTATTTTAATTGTAAGTACCGTTCCAGTAAAAATAGAGCATAGTTTTTGGTAGGGGCCCTACATGCTAAAACGTCATTTTATAAAGAACACAAGGTATCCATCTGCTTGATAACAGTATCTAGCCTACGAGTTACCTTTGCAACCTTCTCTTGTTCCTTTCGCCAACCTTTAAAGGCCTGGCTTTCGGATTGATTGACGTTCCTTAGTTGCTGTTGTAGTTCTTCATACTTCTCGCGGGGGACCGTTTTCTCTCTAAGCTTTTCTGCTTCTTGCTGAGCCTGTTTCAATCCCTTGCGCAAGGTCACTGTCTTTGGATCTCTTCTCCATGCAGCAGTGGAGGCCGAGAGTTTTACCTAAACTTTCTTATTGCGTTGTTTCGAGTTCAGAACCCTTATCACCCCCGAGGGTGGTGCCTCTGTCTGAATTTTCTTGTTATCCGTTTCTTTTTTAACATGAATATCATCTTGTTGCTGTTCCTTTTCAAATGGAAGAGTAGTCTGTTCCTCAGCATCATTTGGAACAACAGCTGGATTTTCAGCAGGGTTTTGAACAGCAGGGCGATTTTTGGTCCTCTGCCTTTTTATCTTACGGAATTTTACTGCAGTGGTCACCTTTTTCTTCCCTGCGGTCTTCCTCACCCTCTGCCTTGCTCTCAGGATTCTGATCTGCTGGTGGAGCTGGGCTATTATGCTCAATAATCTCTGCTGTTCCTTTCACAATTCCCTAATTTCCAGCGTTTTATTAGAAGGAACAGCAGGCTGTCTGCTGCGTTTTGGGCCGTGACTAGTCCCTGGATCTTTCTCCTGGGGTGCTTCTTCGTTGTTCTGTTCTGGCTGTTCTGGGGTAGGAACCTTAACTGGTTCTGTCACTTCCTGGGCAACTTCTTTTTCTACTCCTACTTCCTCCGGAATTTCCTCTGGTGCCTTGGGAACAGATTGTTCCCGTTCAGTTTCTCTTATCTCCTCTTCATCATGTACAGGCAGATTTCCTTCTTCTGCCTCTTCTGCATGTGGTTTTTCAGATGCATTTTCTTCCTGGGGTTTGTCGTGGAGGTCTGCTGGACTGGAAGGTTGGCCATACTCACCCATATTGGCCAAAACTGCGGCCAATTCATCTTCTCCTACTGGGTCCTGTGGTGGGCTACCTTCCTGCTGTCCCATTTCCTCCTCCTGCTTGGATTGTTCAGCTTCTGCCTCAGAATGCTCAGCTTTTGTTTCAGAATGCTCAGCTTCTTCCTCATTTTCCTCTTCAGATTGCTCGGCCTCCTCGGCCTCTCCTTTCTTTTCTCCTTCAGCTTGCTCTACTTCTACTTCTGGCCGTGAGGATTGCTCGTCCTCAATTTCCACTGGCTGGCTGGTGCTTTCCTGGAGCTTTTCCAGCCTTCCTCGTATCCGAGCTAACCGGACTGATTTTCTGCGTTTCTCTGGCTGTTCGGGTGTACCGGTGGCATGCTTACGCTTTGCCGATTCCTGGTGTGTTTCTGGACGTTCTGGTATGCTGGTAGTATGTTTACGTTTTGGGGATGGTGTTGTCGCCCTTCCCTCAATTATTTCAATTAGCTCTTCCCAGCTGCTTTGCTGCTGAGTGAGGCTATGACTAACAATTAATCGAATTAACCCGTGGTGATTGACAACTGACTCTACATGCTGTGCCTTTTTTAGGCTTCGTGCAACATCATGAAGTAATGAATTCAAAAGTGCAGGCAGATTTACAGAGCATTTCTGCTTTAGAACAACTAAGAGTTTAAGATTTCGTGGTCTTACCACGTCTTTTCTCCCCTCGCAGGTGATGTAGCTTTGCACGGTTCTTGCTAATTCTACCCAGGGTTCTCCTAGCGTTGCTGGCAGAACTCCCTTCCCTTTAATTGTCAAGCTCTGGCCTTCGTCCTAGAAGATTTCCATGATCTTCTGTAATCTTTCCTTCTTTAGTGTCCATACAGGTTCAGTGGCTGGTAGTCCCGAGACTTCTGCGATTATATCGTTGGTGACCCTTATCTGCTTCCCCCTTACTATGGAGTGATCGTCCTGCAGATTCTGCAGGAATTCAATCGCCATTGTTTCATTAGACTCCTGCAAGCGGCTGAGATAAGTCAGCCACCTTGCTCTTTCCAGGATCTCCCGGGCAGCAGCGGAGACTGTCAACTCCTGAGGTTCCATTCGAATTGCCATTCCTCCCATGGTTTCACTGCGGATTCTCAATTGAACAGCAACTGCTTGTGCTGTTTGAAACACAGAGAGGGTAATAATCGCAAGATTTCGAAAAAACACAGAGTATGCAATAGAAATGGCTTATGAACAACAACTTGTGTAAAAAAATAGAAATATCATGCCGTTAAGCCATGCCATACCCTAGTACGCTATCTTTCCCGAATAGTGGGCTGACACATAATCCGGGGAATAATGAGGTTAACCTCCCCCCCCACAATGTGATAGGCTGTCCCAGCCGTCAAAGAAAGGAGTAGTACCCGATCTGCAACAGAGTCATAAAGGAACATCGTATGAAAATATGCCATGTTTAGAAAAACAACAAATTACCGAAATCGAGGCATAAAGTTGGATCGCGTATTATGTAAGAGGCTGCTGTGATATGATGCGAGGCTGGGGGATAGGACGTCTATCGTACTTGCCAAATCTCAAGTGGTCATTGTCACCTCCTTTGCCATGATTGGTGGTAATAAATGTTCATGCGATATATAAGTCGGGAGATAATGTACAATTAGTGCCTAGGATATAAGAAACAAAAGAGTATTAGTATCTTACCTATTGGTGTAACCAATGTGACTTCAATACCATTAACAATGCTCTGCTACCGACATGTGTCCATAACCTTGGCAGAGTTGTTTATTTCACCCCCGGAACCATGATCCTTTATGTGCATATTAAGGAATGTAATGTCAAAGTGTAGGCCATTATGCTGGCTTGGTAACCAGTTAGCCATAATGCCATTCACGAGGAAGGAGCGAAAAGTGGGCAGGCCGACTCGTGATGAGACCTCCTGTTCCAAGGTTTGTTTATTTGATATACCTTTTGGACCATCTCCCTGGTGTGGTGGCCATAATGGGAATGCCACTTCACTTCCATCCTCATGATCATGGTAGGTTGGCTCTTGATGAGACCCCCTATCCTGCATTTGACAATTTATAATCCATCTTTTTACTTTTTATTTTTCATAAAGCACTTTTCCTTATTTATACACAAAGGGTGGTTCAACACTCCTTAAGAGTGGGAATGGTGGAAGAAGTCTTATCATCTCAATAGGAAGATATAAACCCTTTGCTCTTATTCCTAAGTAATAATCAAAGAGGATTAAAGGGAATGTCATGATAAAGATAACCAATCAAAGCAAAATTAGTAAGACAATGACAACAAAAGATGATGAATAAGTGCGTCCTTCCTTTTGTCCTCTTACCAATACAGAGCTTTATAAAGATAGTGATTTATAATTTTCGGATTTCAGTATGTTGTGATTTTGTGTTCATTGCATAAGTTCATATCTGTCTCTTAAAGACTTTGAGAGAACAGGAACAAGAAGCATCCTTAATTTAGATCAACAAAAGGGATAAGCTGTTTCACAAGGAGAGAAAAAGTATGCTAGAAGTGTTCCTTTTGGAAAGAGGAACAAAAAAGGAGCATAGATCTCAAAAGTGCAAATGCCGTTCCTTTTGAAAAAGGAACAACAGAACACACCAATGCTGTTCCTTTGAAAAAGGAACAACAGAAATTAAAAAAAATTCTATTTCCTTAGAAAAAGATAGCAAAACTCTTGAAATGACGTTCCTTTTGAAAAAGGAACAACAGCCATGAAAAATGCAGTTCCTTTGAAAAAGGAACAACAGAAGACACAATAATGTCGTTCCTTTTGAAAAAGGAACAATAGAAATCAAAAATATGCTGCGCCTTTGGAAAAGGGACAGCAAACACTCTGCAGTGCTGTTCCTTTTGAAAAAGGAACAACAAAAATCAAAATTCTGTTCCTTCTAGAAAAGGAACAGCAGAACAAGAAAATGTCGTTCCTTTGAAAAAGGAACAACAGAAAGTCAAGAATGCTGTTCCTTTTGAAAAGGAACAACAGATAATCAAGAATGCTGTTGCTTTTGAAAATGAACAACAGAAAATCAAGAATGCTGTTCCTTTTGAAAAGGAACACCTGAAAATCAAGAATGTTGTTCCTTTTGAAAAGGAACAGCAGAAAATAAAAAATACTGTTCCTTTTGAAAAGGAACAACAGAAAATCAAGAATTCTGTTCCTTTTGAAAAGGAACAACAAAAACACGCAAATGCCATTCTTTTAGAAACAGAACGACAAAAATCAAAATTTTGAGAAAGAAAAGGAACATCAGGAAAGCATTAGTCCAAGCATATGTACAAGAAGGACTTTAAAGAAAAGAACTTATGTACAAATTGTAAAAAGAAACGAATTCCTTAATGAATTACAGGTGAGGAAGACTTCTCTTCCTCTCCTAAAATCTCCATATCAGTGTCTCGGCGTAGCTGCTGGTAGAAGGATTCCCGAGTGAGTGGTTTATGATAGGGATGAACTCGGTGGCCATTTACTTTGAAGGAATATCCAGAACCGTCAATGGTGATTAAAGTAAGGGTCCCATTGTCATGTACCTTCTGGATTTCGTATGGTCCCAACCAACGAGTCTGGAGTTTCCCAGGGAAGTCCTGAAACCGAGAGTCATACAACAGAGCCTAGTCTCCCTCATGGAAGACTTTGTTTTTAATGAGCACATCATGCCATTTGGCTCGCTTCTATTGAATCAGTGTTGTATTTTGTAATGCAGATAGCCTAATTTCATCCAATTCATTGATCTGCTATAGTCGATTAATTTGTGCCTCGCTTAGATCTAAGCCAACTTCCTGTGCTGTTCGTAATGTTTGGATTTCAAATTCTATGGGAAAAATGGGTTGTTTTCTAAACACTAATTGATAAGGTGAGTAACCAGTGGTGCTCCTCCAAGTTGTTCTATAGGCCCAAAGTGCTTCAGGTAGTCTGGCAGCCCAATCACGCCTATGTGACACAATGGTTTTCGTTAGGATTGATTCTATTACCTTATTGCTGCTTTCTACTTGTCCATTCGCCTGTGGGTGGTATGGAGTAGTGATTTTATGCTGGACGTGATAATTTTTGAGTGTTGCAGCTAATCTATTCCCAGCAAATTGTGGTCCTCCATCTGTAATTATTTCTGTTGGAAGGCCATAACGTACAAATAGATGGAACAGGAACTGTATGATAGAGTCCTCTATGGCTCTTGGCAATGCTTCTGCTTCAACCCATTTGGTGACATATTCTGTTGCCACCAAGATATATGTTTTCTGATTTGATGAGGGGTTGATGGGTCCAACAAAATCAAGAGCCCATCGCTCAAATGGTTCAATGAATAACTGTGGTTTCAGAGGCATCTCGTCAGCCTGACCAGGATGTCCTGCTCGCTGGCAGCTGTCACAGGCTTGGAAAAATTTCTTTGCATCTCTCAAAATCGTGGGCCAATAATATCCTGTCTGCAATACTTTATGTCCAGTTCTACGCTCAGCGAAGTGTCCACCACATGGTCCATCATGACAGGCTTTTAGGATGTAAAAGATTTCATCTTCTCGAGCACATCTCCTGATATGCATGTCTGCCCCTATGTGAAACAAGTAGCCCCCAATCCAGGAGAATCGAGTACTCTTCTGAACAATCTGTTTGTGCTCATTAGGGGCTAGGTGTTTTGGTAGTTTACCTACTGCAAGGTAGTTGGAAACATCAGCATACCAGGGTGTTTGAATGGAAACAGCAAACAGATGTTCGTCGGGAAATTGATCTTCAACTACTGCTGCATCGATTGGCTTTGGCATTCTTGAGAGAAAATCGGCTACAGGGTTTTCTTTGCCAGGCCGATCCTTGATTGTGATATCGAATTCTCAATAAAATCAACCATCTAGCTATTCTGGCATTTGTGATAGGCTTATTTGCTAAATATTTTATAGCAGAATGATCTGTATATAAGATAACATGATAGCCTATAATATAATGTCTAAACTTATTGACAGCATGTATTACAGCTAGGAATTCTTTTTCAGTAACAGTGTAATTTAATTCAGCAGGGGATAAATTTTTGCTGATGTAATAGATAGCATATGGTTTTTTATCTTCTTCTTGCCCAAGGACTGCGCCAATGGCTGTATCTGAGGCATCAGATGATATCTGAAATGGTAAATCCCAGTTTGGTCCTCGAAGGATTGGGGCTGTGGATACGAGCTTCTTTAAATCCTTGAAAGCACGCTCACATTTTTTTGTCCAAAGAAAATCAACGTTCCCAGTTAGTGCATATAAAGGTGCAGCAATGTGCGAATAATGTTCTAT
The DNA here is from genome assembly GCA_031772625.1 of Pinus tabuliformis. NCBI lineage: Eukaryota > Viridiplantae > Streptophyta > Pinopsida > Pinales > Pinaceae > Pinus > Pinus tabuliformis. The sequence continues at coordinate 839,938,534 of CM062807.1, forward strand.
AAATCGTCTATAATAACCAAAAAATCCAAGAAAGCTGCGTACCTCTGTTTGAGTAGTAGGAGTGGGAATAAGCAAAAGTATTTGGATTTTGGCCGAGTCTACCTGAATGCCAGCTACTAAAACATAGTGTCCTAGGATAAGTCCTTCAGTCATCATCATGTAACATTTTTCGTGGCTTAAGCAAAGCCTGGTAGCTATGCAACGTTGTAGGACTTTCTCTAGGGTGTCTAGTGCTGGATCAAAATCATCTCCATATGGTGTAAAGTCATCCATATATACTTCAAGTCCATCATTTATTAAATCTGCAAAAATGTTAAGGATAGCCCTTTGGAATGTGGCATGAGCATTACATAGGCCAAAAGGTAGAACTCGATAGGCAAATGTTCCCCAAGGACAAGTAAAAGTAGTTTTGTCCTGGTCTTCAAGGGCAATCTGAATCTGATTGTATCCACTGAAGCCATCCAGGAAAGAAAAGAATTTCTTTCCTGCTAAAGTATCTAGTACATGGTCTATGAATGGGAGGGGAAAGTGGTCTTTTTGTGTTGCTTTATTGAGTTCCCTGTAATCCACACAAATTCTCCATTTCCCATTCTTTTTTGGTACCACCATAAGCGGAGAGACCCATTTACTATCAGAAATAGGATAGATAAAATTGACATCTAAAAGTTTCTGAAGTTTAGCTTTTACCACATCCTTTAGATGATGATTAAGTCTTCTTTGCGGTTGACGAACGGGTCTAGCATCTTTTTCTATATAAATGTGGTGTGTACACAATTGGGGATCGATTCCTTTCATATCAGTGTAATCCCATGCGAATGCTTCTTGATATTTTCTTAACAGATGGATGAGCTTCGTTTCTTGTTCAGGTGTGAGGTTGGCATTGATATTTAAAGTTTTTCCCGGTTCAATTTCCACAATTTTACTATTTGCAATAGAAGTAACAGGTATTGTTTGATCATGTGTATCTTTCAGAGGATCTTCTTCTAATTCATTATCAAATGCTGCTTCTATCATGTGACACTGTGTGCAGGATCCGGATTCAGTTTGACTAATGAAGTTGTTAATGGCATCATCTTCTGTTTGATCTTTAAAATCAAGTGCCTCTTGTATAGTCAATGGAGATCTAATGTTATCAGTAAGGTATGATACATAGTGCTTGTTAGTTTTAATTATTGTGACACTTGGCTACACTGGAGGGTATAGAACTAAATTCTTGATATCTGGTCCTTTGGTTATGGTCATATTTCCTTGCCGGCAACCAATGTAAGCATCGACAGTGGCAAGCCAAGGTCTACCTAGGATTAGCGGGTGTCCATCAAGTCAGTTTTTTGGATTAATTATCAGGAAATCGGTTGGATATTCCCAAGAATCTACAGAGACCATGACATCATGTAGAGTACCCTCTAGTCTAACCACAGATCGGTCAGCCAGTTCTAACAAAGTAGAGGTGGGTTCTACAGATGTAATGCCGAGCTTTTGGCAAGTAGTGGTTGTTAAAATATTAATTGCAGCTCCTAGATCAACTAAGGCATTAGATAGGGTTTGACCATAAATTTGAACAGTTACAATGGGATTTCCCGGGTCTTCATATTTAATGGGTGTTTCTTTCCCGGATAGTAAATCAGATAAAGTACCGACTACTTGGACTCTTGGATTAGTTGTTATATTCCTCCTTGGTTTCTTTATGCACAATTCTTTGATAGTTTTTGCATATATAGGAATGTCTTGAATGGCTTGGAGGAATGGGATTTTTATGTACAGATTTTGTAATTCGCCCAGAATGTCGAAGTCAGGATACTGTAAAGGTCGAGGTATGACTAATCATTCTGGGAACGGAGGAGAGGATGTGGTTTCTTGGTTATGAGTCTGCTGCTTATTTACATCCTCTTGTTGCAACTGATGTTCTCTTGGTAACTGATCTTCAATATGAACTATTTTATCTCCCTCAGTTTCAATAATACGTCCAGATCGTAACTGAAGATCATTACACTCCCTCAGGTCGGGTCCTATTTCTGATGATTCTATAATTTGGAGAGATTGGACCGGTCTATTATTTGGATTGGGGTTGGGTTGGGCTAGGAGTTTCAGTCTCAGATTAAGCTGGGGATTTTGTTGTAAGGCTGGCAGAGTAGGTTGAGGGAGCGAAATAGTTCCTACTGGCTGGTGCATCAGTCTTTGCCAGTTTGTCTGCCAGGGTGAACTTTGTGAAGTCGGGGGAGTTCATTGTGGAGAATATGGGCTATTTTTCCAATATGGTGGAGTGTAGGGGAAATGCGGCCAACCAGATTGGCTTGCCTGATTCAGCCACGGGTTTGAAGAAGGAAACGACGGTGATGACCAGTTTGAAAATGGGGGTTGGGACTGACTTTGCCACATACTATATTGTTGAGCATTATACTGTGGAGGCTGAAAAGAAGAAGTTGGGTCTGGAAACATACCAGATTGTCTCGGCTGCCACTGGCGACGCTAGTTGATCAAGTACACCGATTCTGGTTCTTCTTCCGCTTCCTTATATACTGCTTTTAATCTAGGAAGTGAGGGGCAGCTTTCCGTAAGGTGATCTTTTGTACATATGGCACATGTTTGGACTGTATCCAGTGGACACTCCTTGTGACTATGCTTTTTCCTGCATCGGGGACAGAAGATCGCCAAATTCTGTTCTGCCTCCATCTGCTTCTGTTTAGCCTGCATAATATCAAGTTGTGTAGTTAGTGTCCCCAGAATATCAGTTTTAAAATTTTCTAATAAATTTCCAATCCCTACACGTGTTACTCCTTCTATTGATATTTTGTTATCTCTTTCAAATCGATCATATTCTGCTGGTTTTACTCTTGTGCTGCCTCTCGAACTCCTGATACATAAATCAATGATGTCAGCAAAATTCTCTTGATAAATATCCCCTTTTCCCATGATGTTTAATGTTTCAATCCATTGCTCCTTCATGCCCCTTATCAATGCAGTTTTTAACACATTATCAGGTAAAGGTAGTGATGCATAAGGAGATCTTTGTAGATTGTACTGAAAACGTTCCACATACTCCTCTAATGTTTCATTCGGTTTGGCTGTCATTTGGAATATTTCGTCCTTTAATTCTCTAGACCTACAGTAGTCCTGATATTTTTTTAAGAAAGATTATTTCATTTGATCCCAATTGTTGATGACCCCACCACCTAGTCCCATAAACCATCTTAAAGCATCCCCTTTTAATGTAGAGGGGAATAATTTCAATTTCTGGGGATCGGTGGTGTAATCATATCCCCTGCACAACACATCGAGTTCGAATAAAAATGCATCCGGATCTTCTGATGTGAGACCGTGAAATGTAGGGATATGTTGAAGAGGGATAGCTTTCATGGGCGCATTTGCTGCAGAATCCACTATAGGGTATTGTAATGTAGAGGTTTGAGTATTTGGCTGGTTCTGAACCATAGGATCGAATATATGCCAATAACCTTCTGGGATATCTAGGAGGGTATTCCTAGGTTGAAAGGGAACGGTTTTGACAGGGATAGTTTTAATAGCACTTCCTTTATCTGGGATAATGGGAATACCTGATGTCTGAGGAGATTGGATTCCTTCAACAATTATTTTTGCAGTGCTCCCCTTATCTGGGCTATTTAATGGCTGATTTTTTCCAATAGGAGATTTTGGTTCCTCGATTTCCCCCGTTTCTCCTTCTCCTTCACAAAATTTGCTAAAATTCCCTTCCTGCAATGGTTCTGGAGTAGAATTTTCAATTTCTTGAAAGTCCTGCTCTTCAGTTTGACTATGCTCCTCACAAAGGCTACAGATGGTGATCCTGTGGCCTGAAGGGAACTAGTAGGCTATTTAGAAATGATTTTCCTGGGGCCTACTGATGGCTGAGATTCTGTTTTCTTGTAGATTTCATCTATGAAGGTCATTCGGCCAAGGGTCACCGGCCCCTTAGCTTTTTCAGGTTTGGATGGAAGTATAATATTCTTTTCTGGTATTTTCTGCTTAGTCATGCACTCAATTGAACTACTAAATTCTATTCAAACAAAGCAACAACAAATCTGTTAGGAAAGCGAACAGTGGAGCAGGGCTTTTACATGCTCCGCACGCAGGTTCTTACCTTCTGTTTTTAAGATCCAACTCTTCCCTAGCAGGTTCGTACACTACTCTGAAAAAGACAAATGGCTACACTCTTTCCCCGACAACGACGCCAAAATGTAGAGCTATAAAAAGGGTCTCTTTCACCTCTAATTATCTCACGTTAATATGTCAATCCGGGAGCGTTTGGTTATTTCAAAGACTGACTCAGTCTGAGGCTATCATTTGTCAGAGTAATGCTAGTAGTACAACGTTCAAAAATACAAGAGTAAACGGATGCTTGTCTATGTCTAAGTTACTTCAAAGGAATAAATCACACACTCAAAAGCTGGGCAACTTATCAGTCAAGGGTTCGGCAGCGATAACCCATCCCTTTGGAAACTGATGGAAAGGAAATTAGAGCATGGACCACGGGTCTGGGAGCTAGACAGTAAATGCCGAGGCTCGCTACAGCCACAGATCGTCTCTCACACCAAAACAACAAATGTGAGTAAATGAAACGACAGGTAGAAAAATGGAACAGCAAATAAGAAATCGAACAACAATCTGGAATGGAACAACAATGCTAAAATGGAACAGCAATTCTGAAATGGAACAACAATCAAACAACTAAGTCTCGCGAGCAGTAATCAAACTCTATTCTACCAACACAAATGCACTTATTCTAATAAAAAAACAATCTTTCATTCTCAAGGAAAATCAAGTAGCACACACTAATCGAACAACATTAATTACTAATAAGTTACGGAACAGCGTTTGGAAATCATGCACACGCACAACACGCTTGAAGAGTAATCTGATCTAGCATCAATCTTCATTAACAGGAATACAATCGCGTTTCGAAATGGAACAACATTACTCCTGAATCGTAAAGAACACAACCTTCAGATAACTTCTATAACATGAATGTGCAACATAAGAGCTCTGTAACAAAATAGTAACAATATTCGGTCAAGACTAGTAATATTCAATCAACTCTAAACAGATCAGTAATATAATGCAGAGTCAATACAATAGTTCTATCTGTAAAAACCTTAATGAATTAATCTTAACAGAGCAAGTGATGTAAACTTATAAAGCATATCAGATTACCAAATAATGACGATAAGCAAACCACGCACAAATCAAATCGTAGTGATACAGAAGCAAGTGTCCTCTGGGGCCGGGCCCATAGCCTCCATGGATACAACGGTTTAAGTTAATCCAGACGCAGAAATAAGATAATCACCAAGTTTATATTAATGCATAAAACAAAAGTACAATGAACCAGTTTCAACGAGACTCGATGATCAAAGTTCGATCTTTAACAGAAAGTTACATAAAAGCATAATCCCCCCAAAGCTAATAGTGTCATCCCTTTATATAAGGGTGACGACGGAGATGTCTAAGTAACAAGATAAATAAAGCAGCGATCCCTCAGGATCATAGATCCTGAGGGATTCGCCAAACTGTTAATCCTTGATCACTTCTTTTCTCCTCCGCCGAGCTGGTGTCTTCTCCTCCTTTTCCGGACCGGTTTGCTTCAATCTGCTTAGCCTTGTTTGCACTCGGTCCTCTGTCAAAGGGACAACAATTACCCTGTTCTTGTCTTTTTCTTTGGAACAGCAGCTCCTCGTTTTCACCCCTTCCTGCACAGGAGAATGACAACTATCAGCGGTTAAGTGTTGCATACTAATCCCACATGTTTTGTTATAATTCTTTATTGTTTTCCACATTCATGATGCAAAAAGGTTCACTAGTTCCACTGAAAAGCCACTGAAATGATCATAAAAAACATACCTTTTTAGTACTCCACACTCGGCCAGAAGCACGCGAGGAGGTATGGTGCATAAATTGAGGCCAGGGAAATGACAAGGACCATTGTCCAGTCTTCGCGAATTAACTGGCAGGAGGAGGGCCGATGCCATTAAGACCATAGGCACAAGCAGGACCGAGCCTGACGCCTGCATTATGGTGCACGATTTGTCAGATAGGAGGAAAACATGTTATGGATAATTGTCATCTATTGCAGAAGTATATGTAGACGTCCCAACAATTGTTTTGTAATTTTGCAGGTCGGTAGGCCATGATGAGCGCACCTACAGGTGCTATGAACTAATGATGGATCAGAATGTTGCCTATAGAGTACAGACCAAAACACGAGCCATCAATCCAAATGCAGGGATGGTGCACGCTGGATTTTAGGGGCATGGATGAGGTCGAGGTGGAATGGGACTAGGAAGGGGTCGGGGACAACTAATTTGTTACAATTGCGGAGGGATAGGGAACTATCCCTGAGATTTTATGAATTTGACAAGTGCATCATGTTTATACTGTACTCAGTTTGATCATGAGACAGAGGACTGCCTTACACTGATAGAGAGGCTATGCGATAAAGGGATACTCCAGCCTCTCTCGACTCCTAATTTGCAAATCATGAGGTCTGAACCGCGCGAAGATGATCCAAATGTAAACATAATGCTCCAAAGTGGTATCACGATAGGAGATGACAAAGGTAAGCAGCCTGAATAAAGTGTGTGGGTTTGCAAGGCTCATACAAAGGAACCTAAATTTGATTTGGAGCACGCGAAGGAGACATTCATGGAAGCTAAGAAGAGCTTCACGGAGGCCTCCACTTCAGGTAGTAAGGATCAACTAGAGACGAAGATGGATCCTTCAATGATCACTACCTTTCTGGAGACATGTATGAAACTGCCATGTGACAGCAAGGTTGTGAAAGGAATGTAGGAACTTATCACTAGGTGCGCTGGGTCAGGAGAACCTCGCGTAGCCCGGAAGCTTGAGAAACATACATTGTGAACAAGAAGGGAAATAAGATTGACTGCGCAAATCAAGGAGTATAAAATGGAGTAATTATGGATCTAGGATCGGACGTGAATGTGTTTCTGAATCAGACATGGGAGTGCATGGGAAGGCCCGCGTTATAGTGGTCTCCTATTCAATTACGAATGGTGAACCAGCAGAAGGTCCTACTGATGGGAAGATTGTAGGGCATAACGGTAGACATCAAAGGTGCAAGCACGCTTGCAGATTTTGAGTTGATAGAGATTTTCGATGACAGAAATCCCTATCTCGTGCTATTGGGAATAGATTGGGCCACTGATATGAATGGAGTGATAAATCTAAAGAAGCACAAAATGATCTTTGAGAAAAAGTCACTTGCATAGTGGTACCTTTGAACCCTGCGGAAAGATCGCGCTACACAGAACCAGTGCGCGACGATGAAAGCAACGACAATCTAGATTGTATCTACAAGATAACTGCTCGGGAACAAGACTGGGTAAATCCTACAGTGAATGGCAGAATTTCGAGGGAGCGCGAAAGCTCCTGCACATTGGATTTGGATGAGGAAACAGAACGATGGCAGAACTGGTTACACAAGGTAACCATGCTCAATTGCAATATGATGGTAAGGTCACTGTGCTGCATCACAATAGAGATAACTACCTATGTATGACGGGTTGACAGTAGTGGATGAATTCCTGAACAAATTTGAAAGCGCAGTACCAGAACAGCAGTGGTTCGATGCTTTGAAATGGGCACTGCGCGCTATGCCCGCAAGGTGGTGGGGTACGCATTAGAGGAGCTTTGAGGACTAGTGCAGATGCATAAGGATGATGTGCCTACGATTTGGGAAACCACAGATGTGGCTAGCAGACAAGTATGACGGATGGGATGATCCACGTACACACCTCGCGAAATGGACCAAGGTCTACAGGGAAGAGCCACAACCTAAATGGGTGCATTTGTTCTATCATACCCTGGATGTCATACCCATGAATTGGTATACTAAGATGGAGCTCTTCCATGGCACGAGCGAATGGGATATCTTGCGCAAAGGATTCTTGCTAACCTTCACGTTTGAAGATTGTTGGTGGGATACTGTTGATGATGCGCTACAAGCAATAAAAGCAGCTATCTTCAAAATACCCCAGGAGCTAATGGAAGTGCTTCAGCCAGAATGGGCGACAAAGCTGAGCTGTGCGTTGGAGTGTTACAATGTAAATTTTGAGGAGGATGATGAGGACCCATGAAATATTAACATTCCAGAAACGGAAGGTTGTCGCGAGGTTCGAGGACCATTGATTGAGGATCCCGACATCACTGCGCCGCTAAAAACGAAGCAGGTAAACATTGGAACAGAGGTGGAGCCAAAGTATGCAACGCTTGGAGACTATTGGGATGATTCCATGGTGGATAAGGTCATTGAGTTACTTCGCGAATACCAAGACTTGTTCTCGACCAAAATTACGAATTTAAAAGGGATCATTGGCGACTTAGGGATGATGAAGATCACCCTGAAACCCGACGCAAAGCCGGTTAAGCAGAGGCCTTACTACTTGAATCTGAAATATAAGGAAAAGGTCTGCGAAGAATTAGACAAAATGCTCACAGCCAGAATTATTGAGCCAGTGGAAGAATCCGACTGGGTGAGTCCTATGGTAGTGCAGGAGAAAAAGCAGAAGGGCGAAATAAGAATATGTGTGGACCTCAAAAAGCTAAACAACACCTGTGTACATGACCCATTCCCGACACCGTTCACAGATGAGGTATTGGAAAATGTTGGTGGTCAGGAAGCATACTCATTCATGGATGGGTTCTCGGGGTACCATCAGATCAAGAGCGCACCGGAAGACAGGAGCAAAATGACCTTCACAACGGAATGGGGTTACTTTCAATACATCTTTATGCTGTTTGGATTAAAGAACGTGCCAGCCATATTTTCACGCATCGTTGTTGCTACATTCAAAGAATACATTCACAAGTTCTTGGAGGTCTATCTGGATGATTGGAATGTCTTCAGATTAGCTAAGCACCATGTAGCAAGCTTACGCTTGATGCTGGATACGTGCCAATGCCACCAGATTGTGTTGAACCTTAAGAAGTGCATATTCCTCATTCCCTTTGGAAACCTGCCAGGACATGTGGTCTGCAAACATGGAGTAATGGTGGACCCTGTGAAGATTGTTGTTATTCTAAATTTGGAAGCATCGCAAAGTGTTAAACAGCTACGCGCTACCTTGGGACACACTGGATACTAGAGAAAGTTTATCAAAATCTATGCCCAAATCACCGCACCGATGGAAAAATTATTGAAAAAGGATGTTACATATTGTTGGAATGACGATTGTATGAAAAGTTTGGATGTCCTGAAGGGGAAATTGGCCTCCACTACAATCCTGGTCTTCCAAAAATGGGATGTGGAGTTTCATGTCCATGTTGATGTGTCGTGTATCACACTGGGAGCAGTGCTTACACAGGAGGGCGGGGAAGGCTTGGCTCACCCTGTTGTGTTCGCAAGTCGAAGGTTGTCCAAAGAAGAGAAGAAATATTGCACCACCGAGTGCGAGGGGTTTCTGATGGTGTACGCGCTCCAAAAATACAGACACTATTTACTCCGAAGACATTTCAAGATGTATATCGACCATTCCGTGCTGAAATACCTTATCAATAAGCCTGTGTTGGGGGGGCGCATATTTAGGTGGCTCTTATTGTTCCAGGAATATGATTTTGAGGTCGTAGTAAATTTAGGATGCCTGAACGCAAACCAGATCACTTGTCGCAAATTGAGACGGGCAAGGAACCCACTAATTTGGAGGAGGGACTACTTGATGCACAACTCTTTGCGGTGCGTGTCACGGACGAACACTTCGAAGACATAATCCATTTTCTGACAACAGGGACTGCGTCGAAGGAATACTCCGTCCAATAGAAGAAGGAATTGGTGGTGCACGCGGTGGATTTTCTGTCATCGCGGGGCACCTATACAAAATGGGAAATGATGAGATATTGTGAAGATATGTACCTGAATTTGAACAAAGTCAGATCCTCGTGGAAGCACATGGGGGTGCTGCAAGAAGACACTATGTAGGAAGCACGACCGCACATAAGATTCTTCGCATAGGGTTATGGTGGCCAACCCTGCACTAGGATTCGAAAGCACACTGTAAGGCCTACGATATATGTCAAAGGACTAGAAAACCATCGTCGAGGGACGAAATGCTGTTAAATCCACAAATGAAACTGCAACCATTCAAGAAATGGGCAATCGACTTTGTGGGACCATTCAAACCTTAAGGAAAGACATGCATGCGCTACATCATCACCATGATGGAGTACTTGACATGATGGGTGGAAATTGCAGCCAATCAAAGACTACACGGCCACACGACTAGAAAGTTTTTGTTCGAAAACGTGTTGATCTGATTTGGCTATCCGAAAATCTTAATGAGTGATCATGGAACACATTTCCAGAATGAAACCATCAGCACGCTCATAGAAGGGTTCCAGGTGTATCATTAGAAAAATACATCGTACCACCCACAAACTAATGGGACAATAGAGGCATTCAACAAAATACTGGAGACTGCGCTGACCAAAGTGTGCAACGTGCAGAGAAATGATTGGGATCTGTGCGTACCTGTCGTGCTATCGGCTTACAAGACAACATGCAAGAAACTGACGGGACATACACCTTTCCCGTTAGTTTATGGTGTGGAAGTTGTCATGCCAATGGAATATATCATACCTAGTCTACAAATAGTAGCGCTCACAGGGATGATGGACCGCGAAGCTCTGGAGGAAAGACTCGCGCAATTGGAAGAATTCGAAGAAGAACGGTTTTTGGCTAGATTTCATTAGCAGGTACAAAATCAGCATGAAAAATCTTGGCACGACCACCATATCGAGTTGCGCACCTTCAAGGTAAATGACTTAGTGCTGCTATATGACAGTAAGTTTGAAAAATTTCCAGGAAAATTCAGAATGCACTCGCTGGGACCATACATGGTTAAGGAGGTCATAGATGGAGGCGCGGTCCAGCTAGTCAAACTAAATGGAGAACCCTTCCCGGGAAAAGTAAATGACGACCGCTTAAAGCCCTACATGGGTGGGCTGGCTATCTGACTAACCAACCAAAGCACAGTCTTCGCGACCCGAGGAGCCGAACAAGGGCACGGGACTATAAACATACACAACAAATGTCGGTATAGATGTGAGGACAAAATTTAGACACGAAGGTATCAGAAGAACAGATGCAGTAGGTTCAACAAGCAGTAGCTCAGTGCACTTCTGACATCAGTACCGTTTGAGACTAGTTGGAGGGACTCCGCGCCAAGATCACTACGCCAACAGAGTGACTTGAGGGCGAGTCATGATGTTTGTGTTGGGGGCATGTTGGGCATGGAATCCCCCCACAACATGTTTTGGGGCTCAAAACCCAAGTTTTGAGTAATATTATTGTAAAGCTCTGCAAAATGCAGGCGCGAATTGTATGTTAGAGTCATAGGGTTGTCCACCCTAAGTTTTGAATGTAGAGTCGGCCTACACATGGTCCGCGGACCATGGGATTGTATAGATAGAGCGAGGCTCTAAGTTGTCAAAAAAGGGAATGAATAGATGAAATCTGATGAATAGAATAAGATAGTGAGCATAGAGCAAGAGTCTAAGTATCTTGGGTTGTAGTGGTAGGAAGAGGCTCTACAGTTGAGTGCGCGGAGGCCTAGTAGAGTCTACAGCTGAGTGCGCGGACCCCTGCAACTAAGTGTGTAGGGGGGAGTCGAGTCTGTAACCAAGGAGGAAGAATAATAAATAGATTTTTTATCTGAATTCTGTGTATTTGTTCTTGTGTTATTACATGTTTGATATCAATTACAGTTATACTATTTATTTACTGCGTGCATTTGTACAAAAGGTGAATATTGTTAAGTATAACTGAAAGCATACAGATAAGCTAAGTTAATCAAATAATATCGGGTTACTAATAAGGACTTGGGTAATAATGCTATTCGGCCCCCGAGTAGGGCTGCGCGAAGACAATATCACAGGTTGTGAGGTACTGATAAGTGCGCATAGTGACATGCGCGCAGGGTCAAACTGCGGACCACTTGGAACCCATCAGACATCTCCAGGGTGCAGAAACCTGGTTCTAGCACCCTCCCATACTACTTCAAGTGAGACTTCAGTCCATGCTCCATGGATTGTTGCCAAAAGGGCTAGTAGTACTAGGATTTGTTTGGCTAAATAATCTCCGAACCTAGGTCAGCCCCAACAAGCCAACAATTAAGAGATTTGATAGGGAGGAAATGACCAAATTCTTAGGAAATTAACCATAATTTATAGTAAGTACTGTAGGGTGCTGTGATGTGGCTGCTTTTCCTATTTGGATTTGAATGAGGGGATGAAATCCTAAGTAGCTTAACAACTATCTCACCAATTCCTTAAGATATGAGACTTGAATACATGTAGTTTTCAAGTGTTGTAGGCATACAAATGTGGCATTTCAGATTTTGATTTTACTTGCACTAACTGTGCTTTGATATTGTGAATGCCTCAAGGTGAATAGATGTAAAAGGGTAGGAAATTGACACAACAAAGTATGTGAATGGAATTGTTCACTATTTCATGGTTTCTAGCACTGATATCTTTACAGAATTCATTGTACTATTGGTAACTTTAGGCTGCACTTTTACAAGTGGCCCATTGATACATAACTCATCTCAGGTTGTTGATTCTTCCTTGTAATAGTTACTCATTGTTGATGTTAAAAATATCTCAAGGACAAAATGATACACAACACCATATATTAAGTCAATGGCATAGTGGAATTGTTGATGTATATATGATTCATAGTTTAGAAACCAAATAATCTTTGGCAGTGATTTGAGGTGTTGTTTAGAGGATGATCCTGATTTGAGCAATGTGAATTGGGGAGGAGAATATTTCAGAGGGTCGAGGGGTTGGGAGGTGGTCGGTGTTGTGAAATTATGATTAAGCAAGTCAACAAGATCACTTTGATATTGTGAGGAATTCTATTCGTACATTCTTAAACAAAACAACCAATTATTTGTGAATAAGTATGGAAATTGACAAGTTGATCTGCGGCAACATTAGATTGGTGACGCGTCTTGATTTATTTACATATTTTCTATGTTGATATCCTTGTTACAAAACTTGGTCGAATTTTTGAGTACTCCTGAGGCAAATAAAATGGGCCAAACCAACTTGTTGGTGATTCAAACTCATTGACAATGAGTTTTAGATGCAAGTATTGGTGGGTCAAACTCAAACCCACTAGTACTTGCTAATTTTTTCATGGATGGGTGATTTTGACTTGCAAGTCTATTAATTAACTTCATGGGTCCATTTATAAGTTCATATGACCCAAAAAAGAAAAAAATTACTATTCCACTAAAAAAATTAGCTGTGAGCTTTTTCTGAATCTTCATATAATTCTTATTGTCTAGTGTTGAGTTTGTTTATTGAGTCAGGTTCTGTAACACTGACAGATATTAATTAATTAATTGACCAGTGGGAAGTAATTATTATGTTTTTGTTCAATACATTATGGCCTTTGTTTCAACCTGCCATCAAATTACTCCCTTGATATCACGGAAGAATGCCCTATGATATCATCTCTCATGTTGGGTTGTGGTTTCAACTTCTTTGATAATGCCAAAGCTTTTTGGTTGTTTTATCGTATGGAAATCCAAGATTAGGTATGTTGATTTCATTGATGGCTCTCTACTATAGATTCCTTAGTTCCTATAGATTAAATTGTTGATAAATGTGAAAATAAACTCCAAGTTTGAATTAGATTACTTTTACCATCTTGGTTGTGATTCAATATGACTTCCCGCAAATCCAAATGACATGGAGGTGAAACCATAGTTTTTAAAAAACTTCCCTTGAAAGTTGCACCCTCTTAAAATGTTTTTCTGATTATACAAGAATAACTGCATATGGAAAAAAAAATTACAAGAAAATGTCCAAATGCTTTTGAAAATATCTTTACCTTTGTGGGCTTGTTGACACATGGAAATGTCCTGGCTCAACACGTGAGAAATTTCCAAGTCAGAATCTCGATCACACTCTTTTCTGTTGTGATGGAAATCTTGACCAGTTCAAATGGGTTTCCAGTTACCCGTGTTCTAATACTAGCTTAAAGTCAATTTAACCTAAATTACCTAAACTGGTATGGACAATATACACAAGGATAACCTTCAGTTTATTTATGAGCGATGATTGTCAAGATTAACAAACTAAAGGGAAATATTAGTGATATGTATAATATTGTTTAGGTGAGATGATCCTTAATGATTTGACTAAAACCAAAGCTCAGTGTAGCCAGTGTGATGTTTGCTCCTATGCAAAGATAGATAAATCCCTCCATCGATCCCTTTTCCTTATTTCTCCGTTTTTCTTTTAATTAAATTTATAATGATGATCAAACATAATTCAGTGTGCCTTTCTTCAGTCGGCCCTCTGTTGCACGTAGTTTGGTTTTCAGAAGTTGTGGTCATTAAATGAAGTATATTCTTGTTTTAGATTTGGACATTAAAATGCAGGGTGTGCCATCGAACTGCAATTGTCAATTACTCCTGAACGGTATACAACAATTTTTGTTATGAAATTACTCCTGAAATCCCAAACAATCGACGCAAAACGACGAGTGGAACGACCACAGAATGTTCTAAGTAGAGTTGATAGCAACAGTGATTGGAGAGTTGAAAAACGTTGAATGTATGTAGTGTGACTTTAAATGTACACCAAATTTTGTTTTGAAATTTTGAAATATGGCGTCGGTAAGCTTTAAAACAAATATGACTTCTAATTGCAAAGTGATGAGTTTTGTATCAACGAAAATCAAAGTGTTAAAGTTAATATAATAACAAGGAGCCACTGTTGTGGTGCTAGTCCATGCCGGTTAACAGAACAGTTTGGTCAGTTATTATTATGAGATTTAGTTTGCGTTATCATGAGAGCTGGTTTCCATTACTAGTGCGTTGTAGGCATGCTTACTTGTATTAAGATTTAATGAATTGGATGGCCAATGTAGAAATTTTGAATAATTTAACACATATTCAATGGAGATTATCCTGATCATGTACTATTGCGGAAAACATACACAATACATAAGCTCCTCTATGTTGATCAACAATATAGCAGCATCGATAACAATAAAACATCAAGAGCATTCACACATTAACACAGTATGTATCCCGGGGAAAGCATCGCGCTAAAAACCCCAACTATCTGTATATTAATGATTGAGTCATGTAACATTACACAGCATAATACTTCTCACAAGTATCTCCACCTCTGTTACACACAATACAGCTCAGATCTGATCTCCAAATCTCTTCCACTGCTTGCCTGCCTCCACTGCTCAATACCTGCTCAAGAACTGATGAGAATAGCTTCCCAAACTCGTTTTTCACCTGCAAAATAGTCACTCACTCTTTGTGGACGTGAGCAAAGGCTAAAATGTGGGCCAAATATGTGAGCAAACTCATTGGCATACTCAATCCTTTGATTGTGCAAGATCTGATGCACAACTATAGTCACAATTGATAGCAATCTGATTCTCTACCACTTGTCCCTGTTGAACTGAACATGCACTGACATGCAACTGAGTTAACTGATGTATCCTTTAGTTGTATTATGAGTTAATAATTAGTTTAACAACTCATCATTAGTCTATCTGCAGTTAGACTAACTACAACCAGTTTAACTAAGTTAAACTGAACACAACTCCATCAACTGTAACTCCAGTCCACTAAACTCAACTCACTTGAGTTCTAACTGAAGTCATGCATGCAACAACTCAACTGACTCATAAGAAAAACGAATTTCCTCTGACAGCTGCATGTGCCACTTCCGTAGCTCAAACTGAAGTGCTCCAAGAGAATAAGATTAAGTTTATAGTCCAAATATTATTGTGAGATAATAATATTTGACTTTTCTATTTTTGACAGCCAGTCTAAAAATAGACTTGATCACTCACACTGTGATCACTCACACTTTCATCAAAAATAGAAGTCCATCTATTTTTCCCAACTTGATCAATCATCCATAAACATAGACATGATCCATATGTCTAAAAATAGACATAGTCTAAAAATAGACTTGCGCCAAAAATAGCCTGCGGGCCCACTTAGTGAAGGCGACTCTTTTCACTAAGCTCCATCATCTTGTTGCAATCTCAACACTCCCTCTCGACAAGATATGGATTATCAGCAACCCCTATCCTGCCTCGGTGGTACTCGAATTTGCTCCTGGTGAGAGCCTTCGTCAGAATATCAGCATCCTGATCCTCCGTTGGAATGTACGAAAGTAACATGATCCTCCGCTGCACACAATCTCTGATATGATGGTACCTGATGTCAATATGTTTAGATCTATCATGAAATACAGGATTAGCCGAGAGTTTAATGCAACTCTGGTTATCACAGTAAATCACAGTAGGATCCAAATGAGAACCGAACAAACCAACCAGGATCTTCCTCATCCATATAGCCTCGCATGCAGCCAAACTTGCTGCCATATACTCGGCCTCCGCTGAACTGAGTGCCACAGATCTCTGCTTCCTGCTGTACCAAGAAACTGCTGTCGATCCGATACTGAAGACCCCTCCTGATGTGCTCTTTCTGTCTGTTGGGCTCCCTGCCCAATCTGCATCCGTGAAGCCACATAGCTTCACCTCATCCTCCTGTCTGTACCACAAACCATATCCCGATGTGCCTCTCAAGTAGCGCAATACATGCTTGCCCGCCTTCCAGAAGAGCTTGGTAGGCTTAACCATAGCTTGTGAAAGCTGGTTAACTGCATAGCATATATCAGGTCGTGTATTGACCAAATACATCAGCGACCCCACCAACTATCGATAAACAGTGGCATCCACTTCTTCTCCCGAAGTGGCATCCTCCTTCCTCCAACCTCCAGGAAGAGGAGTATCAACAGGCTTGCAGCCATGCATGTTGAACTTCTCTAGTATCTCCCGAGCATACTTGCCCTGAGAAACAAACAGTCCACCACTGCGCTGCCATATTTCCAATCCTAGGAAATAGTGAAGGAGGCCCAAATCCTTCATCTCAAACTCTGTAGCAAGATCCTTCTTGCATGACAGTATCAACAGCTCATCACCCGTTAGAATCAAATCATCAACATACAGTACAATGATAAGCAACTTACCCTCCACCACAATATGGTATAGGTTCGGATCTGCCTCGCTCTTGGAGAATCCAAGTCCTGTGAAATAGCTGTCTATCCGTGTGTACCAAGCACGTGGTGCTTGCTTCAACCCATACAGCGCTCTCTTGAGCCTGCACACATGCGACTCGCTGCTAAAGACTTCAAAGCCTTCGGGTTGCTCAATGTACACCTCCTCCTCAATGACTCCGTTGAGGAACGCAGTCTTCACATCCATCTGATGAATGTGCCATCCCATCTGCGCTGAGAGAGCAAGAATCGTCCGTATGGAAGAATACCTTGCGACAGGTGCAAAGGTCTCCTCATAATCGATCCCCTCAATCTGTGAAAAGCCTCGGGCAACAAATCTTGCCTTGTACTTCTCCACACTCCCGTCAGCTGCCTGCTTAACTTTGTAGATCCATCTCGAACCCACCACTGATTTCCCTTCCGGTCTAGGAACAATCTCCCATGCACTGTTTCTGACAATAGAATCATACTCTTCCACCATGGCGTCTACCCATGCGGGATCCTCCACAGCTTCCTCGAAAGAGGATGGCTCAGTCACAACACACTTGCTCATAAGAGCCATGTATCTAGTGTACCGATCAGGTGACTGTCTCTGCCTGTGTTGGGCTGTAGGTGGTCCTACAACTTTCTCTGCATCTTGAGCCAGTTGCTCAGCTTCTGTCAAGCGCTTTTGCCCTCTGATGGTTGGCGCTGCATGAGTGGTCTCTTCCACTCCATGAACCTCGTCCTGTGGCTGATCCACGTCCTGAAGCTCATCCTTAGGAACTAATAGCTCCTCATCTGCATGCAAGTGTAGCTCCCTCTCAAGCGAACACTTCATGGCTTTCTCCTCCTGAAATTTTATATCCCGTCGCACAACAGTTTTACCACTGTCTAGCAAATACACACGATAGTTGTGGGGCGTATCAGTGTACCCCACAAATATCCCAACCTCTGCAGTCGGCTCCAACTTCTTTCTGGCATCCTTCGTCACATGCATGTAAACGTTAGCACCAAAAATTCTCAAATGAGAAAGATCAGGTTTCTTACTAGAATAAGCCTCCTCGGGTGTACTCATGCCAAGTATCCTATGAGGACAACGGTTCTGCACATAAACTGCTGTATTGCATGCTTCCGCCCACAAGTGAAGGGGTAGGCCCTAATCATGCAACATTGCCCGTGCAGCACCCACAATCGTTCTGTTCTTCCGCTCAGCTACCCCGTTCTGCTGTGGGTTATGGGGAGCTATGAGCTCTCTACGAATCCCTTCTGCCTTGCAGAAATCCTTGAACTCGTCCGAGATGTATTCACCACCATTATCGCTCCTAAGAGCCTTCACCTTCTTCCCCGACTCCTTCTCGACCAGTGCTTTGAATTCACAGAACTTTGAATATGTCTCGCTCTTCTTCTGCATGAAGAAGATCCAGCACTTACGAGAGAAATCATCAACAAAAATCACATAATACCTGTGTTTTGCTGTCGAAGCAACTGAGAAAGGTCCACACACGTCTGTGTGAATTCTCTCAAGGATCGTCATGGCGCGACTATCCTTCTCGTGAAAGGTGGCTTTCACAAACTTCCCCAAAGTACACCCCTTGCACTGATCTGACTGCGCAAGTGTGCCTTTAGGAAGCCCTGTAGTGATCTGCTGCAGTATCTTCAAGGCTCCATGGTGAAGGTGACCCAATCTCCTGTGCCACAACTCGCCATCATCCCGGCTCACCAATCCTTCTGCCTTGCCTGCCATTGTTGCGCATCCATCTACATGCAACTGATAAAGGTTCCTCACTCGAACCCCTATCTTCCGGGTCTCACCAGTTGTCTTGCTACGCAGGAAGGCCTTTCCCTCGCTGAAAACAACATCATACCCCTTGTCTTCTAACATCGCCACTGAGATGAGATTCTTCTTCAATCCTGGAACATGCATGACTTCCTTCAATACAAAGGGTTTACCAAACTCCCTCTCAAAGGAAATGGTACCAATACCGGTCGCACTGTATCTACCATCATCGCCCATCTCGATGTGCACTCCAAGATCTTTGTCCTCCAGATCAGAGAACAAATCTCTATCTCCCGTCATGTGAAAAGACGCACCACTGTCCAGAAACCACACTGATCCCATCACACTTGAAACCAAGCATGCGATCAATGAAAAATCAAGCTCAAACTGAGAAGCTAAAGCCTCTCCCCCTGCAGATCCAGCAGCTTGCTTGTTCTTCTTCTTCTGCGGACAATTTGTGGCATAGTGTCCATGCTGGTGACAGTGAAAACACTTCACCTTGGACATATCCTGCTTCTTGCCTTTCGAACCAGACTGAGAAGCTTTCTTGCTCTTCCCTTTCTTTGCTTTGGTAGCCAAAGCACAATTCTCTTCATCAGCTCCCTTTGACGAAGATCCGTCCCTGGTACTCCGCCTGATCTCCTCCTGCACAAGATCTGACCATAGTCTTTCCCATCCTGGCAACTTCTCCCGACCATTGACAGAGTCCTGATAGGAATGCCAACTCTTCGGAAGACCAAGGAGAGCCAAGCTCACCAAGTCCTCATCATCGACAGTAACCCCCACACTTCCCAGCTCATCTCGACACTGAGTGAACTTCGTGAGATACTTGGGAATACTATCTCCCTTCTCACATTTGATGTTTCTGAGTTTATCTTTGAGCGCCAGCTTCCTCTGATCGCTCTTGCTTTGGAATAATTCTGTTAATGATTTCCACATCAAATATGGAGTAGCCTTTCCATGGAGGCTGGACACAATGTGATCCTTCACGCCCTCCAACAGAATTCTTCGACATTTTGCGATCTTCTTTTGCCAAGCATCAGCTTGAGTAGCATTGGTAGGCTTTGGGATATCCGTATCTATGAATTCCTTCAGCCCGTTATCATCCAATACTGCCTCCATCCTGTCCTTCCATGCAATATAGTTTGAGCTGCCCTCAAGAGCATACTCCAATCGCAATCCGTTGAAAGACATTGCTGCGTTGTCACCAAGAAAACACTGCTGCAAATTCGAATTCCACCAGCAACCAACTCAACTGCTTCCGATCAACCCTGGATTGATATCCTGTAAAAATCTCTTCTACAAATCAAGCGGCTCCGATACCATGTAGAAATTTTGAATAATTTAACACATATTCAATGGAGATTATCCTGATCATGTACTATTGCGGAAAACATACACAATACATAAGCTCCTCTACGTTGATCAACAATATAGCAGCATCAATAACAATAAAACATCAAGAGCATTCACACATTAACACAGTATGTATCCCGGGGAAAGCATCGCGCTAAAAACCCCAACTATCTGTATATTAATGATTGAGTCATGTAACATTACACAGCATAATACTTCTCACAAGTATCTCCACCTCTGTTACACACAATACAGCTCAGATCTGATCTCCAAATCTCTTCCACTGCTTGCCTGCCTCCACTGCTCAATACCTGCTCAAGAACTGATGAGAATAGCTTCCCAAACTCGTTTTTCACCTGCAAAATAGTCACTCACTCTTTGTGGACGTGAGCAAAGGCTAAAATGTGGGCCAAATACGTGAGCAAACTCATTGGCATACTCAATCCTTTGATTGTGCAAGATCTGATGCACAACTATAGTCACAACTGATAGCAATCTGATTCTCTACCACTTGTCCCTGTTGAACTGAACATGCACTGACATGCAACTGAGTTAACTGATGTATCCTTTAGTTGTATTATGAGTTAATAATTAGTTTAACAACTCATCATTAGTCTATCTGCAGTTAGACTAACTACAACCAGTTTAACTAAGTTAAACTGAACACAACTCCATCAACTGTACCTCCAGTCCACTAAACTCAACTCACTTGAGTTCTAACTGAAGTCATGCATGCAACAACTCAACTGACTCATAAGAAAAACGAATTTCCTTCTGACAGCTGCATGTGCCACTTCCGTAGCTCAAACTGAAGTGCTCCAAGAGAATAAGATTAAGTTTATAGTCCAAATATTATTGTGAGATAATAATATTTGACTTTTCTATTTTTGACAGCCAGTCTAAAAATAGACTTGATCACTCACACTGTGATCACTCACACTTTCATAAAAAATAGAAGTCCATCTATTTTTCCCAACTTGATCAATCATCCATAAACATAGACATGATCCATATGTCTAAAAATAGACATAGTCTAAAAATAGACTTGCGCCAAAAATAGCCTGCGGGCCCACTTAGTGAAGGCGACTCTTTTCACTAAGCTCCATCATCTTGTTGCAATCTCAACAGCCAATTGTTGTATGAACTTTTTGACTTTATGCGAAGAGTGAAATATAATGAACTTTGCCTTTGTTAAGTAAGAATTGTCATAAATGTCATTGAACTGATAAATGCTTGTAATGTTGAGTTTGTATTTCTTAAAATAAGATTAGTTTTAGATATAATTTTGCAATGTCTCATGATTTAAAAAACGCTTAGATTAATAATTAAAATATAATAAAATTTAACAGTGTATCATAGAAAACTTGAGGGAAAAAAACTATAAAAGCTAATAATAATGCATTATAATGTATGAAGAATTAGAGAGTGTTAAAGTAAGTTATGTATTTTAATAACCACGGGGTATAAAATATATTTAAATGCATAATAATGAATTATAATGTACGAAGAATTGGAAAGTGTTAAAGTGAGTTATGTATTGTAATAACCACGGGGTATAAAATATATTTAAATTCATAATGAATGACTAATAGGAAGGTGTTAAAGTAAGTTATGTATTTTAATAACCATGGTGCACGAAACATATTAAAATAATAGGAAGGCGTTAAAGTAAGTTATGTATTTTAATAACCATGGTGCACAAAACATAGAATTTTCTTATTTTTTTACATTTGAATATTATGGAAATATTCATAAAATGATAATGACCAAATAAACATTATTATGAATATAAATTTGTTAATTAAATTCGCGGTGGAGAGTGTTCAATATTTACATAGATCATTCTCGAAGGTCAAAGAAGAACTTAAGCATTTAAAAATTATAGTTATGGAGTCTTGAACCCATGATTGAAAGATTACATATCTAGTAACATGTTTGGACATAAATGATACCATTCAGGTTAATCTCAATCATTGAGGAATTATTCCATGGTCAAAAGAACAAAAGATATATTTATTTAAAAATATTGTTTATCATAACTTTAGTGTGAACTTTAAATTTGTCCAATTACTAATTAGCAAAGAAAATAAACCCTGCATCTAATTTCTAATTAGTAATTTGTTGCATCTAATTAATAATTTGTTGTCATGCAAAAGGACATGACTTTTGGCCTTTTTTATAGTTTTGGGTTAGTAAATATACTATCTAACTACAATAATAAAATAATTTTGATAAGTTTATTTTATAAATTAAAAATTAAAATAAACAAATTAAAATTAAAAAAACATTTAAACTTTACGAGTTGAAATCTAAATTGATCATGATCTCCAAGAAAAAATTCATTATCTTTTGGTGTTCTATACTCTTCCTTTCTGCAATATCATAATATTCGAATTAAAAAATATAATTTATAATTTAAACTGATAAGCTAATACATTGTGTAATAAGCATAAGCAGTGGCAGTAGAATCCAAATTCAAAATATAATCCAGTTCATGTTTATCAAAATCGTTCTGTCATTTTTGTTGCAAAATACATTTATGTCAAGTCAAAGAAATGGCATTTTATAAGCTGGATAAAGAAGTATTCTGTCAGTACAATGTCAAATTTTGTGCTGTAACATTTTGTCATTCTGTGAGTACAATGTCATTCTGTCAGCAATCACAGTACTTCATTCCAAGTCTCCACGTTTCAAAAATTTCAGTTGAAGGGGATCCCATGGAATTTGCAGAAATTTATGCTTCTTTATACGAGCTTAGCTGCTGAATTTTAACAACATCATTTCCAGACTTTCCTAGAATGGCTGCAACTGCGCGTTCAGATATTACAACTTCAACTGTAGTTTTTGTGATAAGCTCACCAGCTGCTGTGACACTGCCAAAGGTGATATACAATGTCAGGGACATTAGTACAGAAATGGTGATCAGCAAAACCCCCATGATAGCAGCAATCGACAAAGTTTTGCAAATCTTGTGTACCTTCCAAATTCGGCAGAACTCCCTTGACGAAGAATTGGCTCCTCAAACTCAGAGAAATTGCCAATACTGTTTATATCGCGGTTTGACTGAATTTTGAAACAAAGCATATAGTTAGTACTAGAGGGGTTGGTGTTTGCAGACAGATTTATGCTTAATTATCTTAAATAGAAATTTAATTGCAGCAAAGAATCTGCTTTTATTCTAAGAAATCAAAATCAAAAAGTAGCAACAGAGGGACAGTAGAGGAATTCTTGGCAAATGTTGGAAAATGTCGGAGGGAAATCAAGAACTGCATACAAAATGGGTGCACTTGTTTGCTGTGGAGTGCCTGAAATTTCAACCACTGCTTCAGATGTTCCTGGTCTAACTTCAAGAAGATTAACTTTGGCATGAGAAATCTGACCATACAAAGAAAACATGATCAGTAAATAAAGGGTCTTCATAGCAAGGTATCAACAATTGAGCTTGAATCACTAGCCATTTAACACATTGTTATTTCCTCTAGCATTGAAGCTAAATTTATCGTTAATCTCATACTGCTGCCATGTTATCTCATTGCGGCGAAATGTGGCAACAATTTTAAATATACAGAATAGGTCCCGTCAAAAGTTGATCCAGTACAAATACCAGAGCAGAAATAATGTCGAATAGTTGATAACAGTCGTCAAAGACAAAAAACCTTGTTTTAATTAACAGTGGATGAAAATAAATAAAAATGTTTAAACAAAGCTGACCTTTGATGACCATGGGGCTGGTGAAGACTACATAGCCGGATAGCTTGATGATGAATGGCCAGAATCTTGAAACGAGATGCTAGACGAGAAAGATGTACGAGGATAGCGGTTTTCAAACCTTGTTCTAGTACTTGATGGTGCCAGAGACGAAGAAACCATAGCTGCAGTACGGTACTTGTCATGGTTTAAATTTTCTTGCAGTCTTGAAGTTATCTAAACTAAAGGTTCTCGTGCAACCCTTATATCATGTACAATGTGCCGAAAGCTTGTTTAACATTAAAAAGAGTATTTGATTGACTAAAGCTGTATAACAGTAAGAGACATCCCTAACATGACTTGTCTAACTTCAAGGAGATTAGCTTTGGCACGAGAAATCTGAATATACAAAGAAAACATGATCAATAAAGGATCTTCATAGCAAGGTATCAACAATTGAGCTTCAATCACTAGCCATTTAACACATTGTTATTTGCTCTAGCATTGAAGCCAAATTTATCGTTAATCTGATACTGCTGCCATGTTATTTCATTGGGGCAAAAGAATATTCAAAATAGAAAAATCATAAGGTATACAGGAACCAGTATGTGGCAACAATTTTAAATATACAGAACAGCTCCTGTCAAAAATTGATCCACTACAAAATTCTGAAAATGACAGAAACTGCCATTTGCTAAAATTTTGAAATTGAAACATGATACATTGAAGCATAGTAGAGCAGAAATAATGTTGAATAGTTGATAACAGTCATCAAAGACGGAAAAAACCTTGTTTTAATCAACAGTGGATGAAAATAAATAAAAATGTTTAAACAAAGCTGACCTTTGATGACCAAGGGATTATAACCTAAGTCGAACCAAAGTTTTGGGGTGGAAATGTTTTGGGGTCTTATTGTAGGTTTCGCATTGTTCGAGGTGAATGGCAGGCTTTGGCTTAGTGTTTGACGTTACTGCGGTACAGATGGGAGTCCTTTTCAACGCAGACGGATGTACATTCCCACGGCTACATAGGTACATCACTAAGCTGGAGTATGTATGTGCCGCATATTGTGTTTTTAATGGAATGTATTATGGTTTGGAGAAAGGAATAAAGACCTGCAAGTATTTTTCGAGGGCCTTCTGGAGACTTCGTTAACCAATTTCGTCATTTGCACATTTCTTGTTTTTGTTTTTGGGTGGGAGTGTGAGGATTTTTACAGAAGCTGTCCTGTTTCTTCGAAGCCTGAGCGAAGTCTGGCCAGCTTTAGCTGAAGAAACCATTGGTACACTGTTGTAGGGTTTCTTTTTTCTTCTTTTCGGGTGAAACTGTGATTCTTGGTACAGATTGAGCGGCAATCTTTTGTAATTTGAACTGTTTTTGCACATGAAGATCTAAATAAATTGGGGTTCATGGGTATTTAGATTGAAGCTGGAGTATGTATGTGCCGCATATTGGCTTTTTAATGGAATGTATTGTGGTTTGGAGAAAGGAATAACTGGAATTTTCATGGTTTAAATTTTTGGGCAGTGTTGAAGTTATCTGAACTAAAGCTTCTTGTGCAACCCTTATATCACGTACAATGTGCCAAAAGCTTGTTTAAGATTAAAAAGAGTATTTGATTGACTAAAGCTGTATAAGAGTAAAACACATGCCTAACATGGCTTGTTGCAGCTTTGCAATGTTGACGAGATCTCTTTTGATTTGCAAAAACAATTTATTAGAAAGTGAGTATTGTATATACCTGAACCAACTGATCAGTTTCGAAAGCACACCGAGGAAGGTCTTCTCTTTGTAATATTCTAATATTGGCAGCTATTGTGTGCCTCATATCAGAAGTCACTGCAACACCCCTGCCAATTAGACAACAAAATTTCAAAATAAGATCAAGCTCCTGAAAGGTACTTTATCATATGCAATCCTATTACTGGTTACAGAACTGTATCTGCCATAAAAATTCAGATTCATGCTAACTAGCTAAACATGACAATGTAGAAGGAGAGATCAAAACCGTGAGGCTACAAAGTCATAAACTTTTGGAACAAGGATTGCAGCGCCTGCTTTTCAATGAGATCTAATACAAACATTGGCTGAAAATATTGCACAGTGCTAAGGATGTAGGCAATTATGAGATTGCCATTGTCTTAGTATATAACAAAGGGGCAAAATGGTGCAAGAAAATGCAAACAACCGACTAGGAATTTTAGGCACAGGTTTCATAAAAACCTTTAAGTCCCCTTGCCGAAGTACTCCAAAGGTAGCTTCTCCATACACGACACTGTGTGTGAAGTGGACTTCAAATCATATAAAAAATGAAATGGGTTGAGGTAAACTTACTGCTTTGAAATCCAACATTGAGTGCGAGCAAGAATACCAATGGAATGAGTGGAAGCTACCAGAAATGTATATCGGCCATTGTGTCCTTCGTCCTTTGTAGATTGGAAACCATGTGACCATTCTTCAGATTGTAAATTGCAAACCATGTCAGCACTCTTCAGATATATGGCATATTCAGATGGTCTCTGGGATATATTCTTTCCTAGTAGTGTTAGCGGATTTTATGCAAAGTAGTTACCCTGTAGCATTCGTTTCGAAAATATAACTGTACGTTTGACTTTGAATCAGATGTATTTAGGAACATGCAAAAAATTTAAGCAAATTGTAGAGGTAACAGTAAACAGAAACTTAGGTAAAATAAAACAAAACCTTTCCATCGCAAAAATTTTGTTCGACTTAGGTTATAATGCTATTATAATGAAAAATCATGTCGGTCAAGCAACGGCCAGCAATTGATCGATCCCATATAGTCGCAGGGAGGTAGTAATAATACCAAATGCATTATGCCATAATTCCATTTTCAAACAACATATATTCATGTTAAAGTCCATATAGTTTGGTGCTATTTATAAAGTCTAGCTTCAAGCATGTTGCAGAATGCGTTCGATCTCAAATACAAGACAGAAACACAAACAATACAAACAAACATGTATAAAGACTTTCTAGCTCTCTTTCCTGAATCGTTACCTACACTATGCAAGAAACAAAAACTAACATAGCATTCAGCCATAACATAGGAAGAAACAGAAATGAGTAGCCGATTCAATATACAATTTGTCATTTAACTAAGTGGATAATAAGTGCATGTTTAATCAATCTATGGAATCTTTGGTGTTTGCATTCAGCAGCTGTAGATACAAAATTATTGCTGATCTGATGTTGCATTTGCTGTATTCAACGATATAATTTAAACCAAACATGGTACTTTTTAAGGTGGAGCAAAAATATAAATAAAAAAGGTGGCAAGACAATCTCTGGTTGTCAAGCTTGAAGCATGATGCAGAATGCGTTCCATTTGAGATACAGAACAGAAACAGAAACAGTACAAACACAGATGCATAAAGACTTTGTAGGCTTTTTTCGTCAATTGTTGCGTTACATGTTCTTTGTAAATGAGTCAAAATTGCAAGTCAAATACTTGTATTACAGTAAGAGCATAATATGAAGAAACATATTCATATTACTTTTGCATTTGTTCTGGATGTGAAGGCCACCATGTTCCTGCATTTTGTAATCTGTATAACAAATAGTTAGTTAGAATAAAATGATAACATTGTAAATTGAAGAGAGGACATATTTGAGAGAAAACATGTTAAGGAGTTATGTGAACGAAAGCTTCTTGTGCAATCCTTATATCATGTACAATGTGTCAAAAGCTTGTTTAACATTAAAAAGAGTATTTGATTGAATAAAGCTGTATAAGAGTAAAACACATCTCTAACATGGCTTGTTCCAGCTTTCCAATCTTGACGAGATCTCTTTTAATTTGCAAAAACAATTTATTAGAAACTGAGTATTGTATATACCTGAACCAACTGATCAGTTTCGAAAGCACACCGAGGAAGGTCTTCTCTTGGTAATATTCTAATATTGGCAGCTGTTGTGTGCATCATTTCAGAAGTCACTGTAGCACCGCCGCCAATTAGACAACAAAATTTCAAAATAAGATCAAGTTGTTCAAAGGTACTTTATCACATGCAATCCTATTACTGGTTACAGAACTGTATGTGTCATCAAACTTCACATTCACGCTAACTAGCTAAACATGACAATGCAGAAGGAGAGATCAAAACCATGAGGCTACAAAGTCATAAACTTCTGAAATAAGGCTTGCAGTGCCTGCTTTTGAACGAGATCTAATACAAACATTGGCTGAAAATATTCCACAGTGCTGAGGATGTAGGCAATTATGAGATTGCCATTGTCTTAGTATACAACAAAGGGGAAAAATGGTGCAAGAAAATGCAAACACCCGACTAGAAATTCTAGGCACGGGTTTCATAAAAACCTTTAAGTCCCCTTGCCGAAGAACTCCAAAGGTAGTTTCTTGATACACGACACTCTATGTGAAGTGGACTTCAAATCATATAAAAAATGAAATGGGTTGAGATAAACTTACTCTCTGTGTGAAGTGGACTTCAAATCATATAAAAAATGAAATGGGTTGAGATAAACTTACTGGTTTTAAATACAGCATTGAGTCTGAGCAAGAATACCAATGGAATGAGTGGAAGCTACCAGAAATGTATACCAGCCATTGTGTCCTTCGTGCTTTGTAGATTGGAAACTATGTGACCATTCTTCAGATTGTAAATTGCAAATCATGTCAGCAGTCTCCAGATATATGGCATATTCAGATGGTCTGTGGGATAAATTCTTTCTTGGTAGTGTTACCAGATTTTATGCAAAGCAGTTACCCTGTAGCATTCGTTTCGAAAATATAACTCTACGTTTGACTTTGAATCAGATGTGTTTAGGAACATGGAAAAAATTTAAGCAAATTGTACAGGTAACAGTAAACAGAAACATAGGTAAAATAAAACAAAACCTTTCGAGCCCAAAAATTTTGTTCGACTTAGGTTATAATGCTATTATAATGAAAAATCATGTCAGTCAACCAACGGTCAGCAATTGATCGATTGCATATAGTCCCAGGGAAGGACTAATAATACCAAATGCATTATGCCATAATTTCATTTTCAAACAACATATATTCATTTTAAAGTCCATATAGTTTGGTGCTATTTATAAAGTCTAGCTTCAAGCATGTTGCAGAATGCGTTCGATCTCAAATACAGGACAGAAACAGAAACAGTACAAACAGACATGTATAAAGACTTTCTAGCCCTCTTTCCTGAATTGTTACCTACACTATGCAAGAAACAAAAACTAACATAGCATTCAGCCATAACATAGGAAGAAACAGAAATGAGTAGCCGATTCAATATACAATTTGTCATTTAACTTGAGTAGATAATAAGTGCCATGTTTAATCAATCTATGGAATCTTTGGTGTTTGCATTCAGCAGCTGTAGATACAAAATTATTGCTGATCTGATGTTGCATTTGATTTATTCAATGATATAATTTAAACCAAACATGGTACTTTTTAAGATGTGGCAAAAATATAAATACAAAAGGTGGCAAGACAATCTCTGGTTGTCAAGCTTGAAGCATGATGCAGAATGCGTTCCATTCGAGATAGAGAACAGAAATAGAAACAGTACAAACATAGATGCATAAAGACTTTCTAGCCTTTTTTCATCAACCGTTGCGTTACATATTCTTTGTAAATGAGTCAAAATTGCAAGTCAAATACTTGTATTATAGTAAGAGCATAATATGAAGAAACATATTCATATTACTTTTGCATTTGTTGTGGATGTGAAGGTTGCCATGTTCCTGGATTTTGTAATCTGTATAACAAATGGTTAGTTAGAACAAAATGATAACATTGTAAATTGAAGAGAGGACATATTTGAGAGAAAACATGTTAAGGCATATGTTGATGTACCTTCCATTTGTTAGTTGACATGTAATAGATCACTATCTTCATTGAGTGTGAACTTGCTCTGAATTTTGAAGTCACGTAACATGTAAACAGTGGTAGCTTTCTGTTGCAAATATGTTTCATATGACATTGATTTTAAATTAGGAAGTAAGTCATGTAATAAGGGCTCCCTGATAATGCACTGGACAAAGTTATTTGTAATGGATTCTATTACAACATTTATACAATGCTTGTAGAGGAAAGGGCAATTATCATTGCATTGTGAACAGAAAATTGTTGCATTGGCTATTGCTATGGATGAATTCACTGGGGAGTTACAAATTGCACAAACAGGTTCGAAAGGAGTTGAATATGGATTTGTTGCGATCAGAATACCTTTGACCTGTTTAAAAAAGATTCAAGCGTTAATTTACATTATTACATGGAAAATGCGAAGGCGGCTAAAACATTATTATTGCTATACTTACAACATAGGTAGATGTAGTTAGTTTTCTGAGATTGTTGAGTGCATTTGTGTTAAGTTCAGTCATGACTGTTGACTTCGATGCTCTGAATATTGTTTCTTTTGTGTTTACCTTTTTTGTTAAATTTTTGAAAAGGATGAGCGGAAAGTGTCCTTTTTGCAATTGTTTTTCCATTGAAAGGAAAAATTGTTCATATGTGTCAAAGAGTTGCAACTACAAAATAGAAATTGTTATGTATTGAAAAATACAAAAAGTAATATGCAAATACATTGTTCGTATGCATTGAAAAATTGCAATTGTAGTAGACAAATTACAAAAACTATAGACAAATTACAACAACTATATATTGAAGTGATGCATGTTATCT
The DNA here is from genome assembly GCA_031772625.1 of Pinus tabuliformis. Classification (NCBI taxonomy): domain Eukaryota; kingdom Viridiplantae; phylum Streptophyta; class Pinopsida; order Pinales; family Pinaceae; genus Pinus; species Pinus tabuliformis. Next base: position 839,969,082 of record CM062807.1, read on the forward strand.
ACTGAAAATTAGCAATAAGTAACATCTGAATACATACAGTTGCATTGTCGTTTTCAGAATCTTCATCTTTGATATGGAGTATGTAATGCAATCCAACTCATTTGGCAAGTGTAACGGCGACATCGATTGTGCCAATTGGGTACATTTCTTTTCTGTTTGCAAATTGCCTAATGGTTGTATTGGGAATGAAGCAATATTCTTTGCAAACTTCAGGTACAGTTTCTATGATACTTGATTCATTAAGCAAAATTATTTTGTCACAGTCACCGCGATCATAAACAGTTTTAGGCAATATCCTAAAATTTGTAATTGAGATGCCGTTGCCTTGCAAAATTTTCTGTTCATGTCGCTCCACCAAATGTGCAGGTACACTCAACGTTATAGTCATCATTCCTTGAGCATCTGTCAAATCAGCTCGCAATACTTGACGTGATTTGTTTGCTTTATCAAGGAATGCTGTATAGACAACCATTATGTCTCCAACAAATAGCTGCCCAATTTTACGACTATTGAGATCTTCAATTGATACTTTAATTGGCAGTATCTGTTTTTGCCTATTAAAATTGCTTAGTTAGAAATTGCTATAAACATTTGTAGAATAGTATGTTTCTCCTAAAGACTGAATAAGTAGAAATAGATTAGAGTGTTTTGTTTCATATGCATACCTTTTTGATGTATCATTTTGTACATTTGTTGAATGAAGTTTGGCTGCGATTGTTTCAGTTGGACTAACACAGGCAAACGCACAGTTCAATATGATGTGGATATTATCACATGTATTTTGTGATAAGCAATCAATAAAGAAATTGTGATATGTAACCTGTACATGTCTTCTTGCTGCATTGTTTGGGGGGACTTACTACTAGTGCTTTCTTCACTCGTCCAAGATTTTCTAATTTATATACATTTAAATATAGATATGTAAAAAGAGAAGATATATATAGTAAACATTAATCTGATATATATATATATATTTAAATATAGATATGTAAAAAGAGAAGATATATATAGTAAACATTAATATTTTAAATAGAAAATAGCATATTTGTATAGTTGTCATACATACCTTTTCAAAGCAAGTGGTTGGTTTGCCTTTTCTAATTGAGTTATGCGCTCTATTTCTTCAGTTGTTTGTTTTCCTTTTTCAGGATTTATGCTATGTTATAGAATAGCAACATATATTTAGTTCGATTTGAAAGAGCATATAGAAGTAAACAGTTAACAAGGAACATTAAAACCATAGAACCATAGATATGTAAAGATAGAATGCATATATAGTAAACATTAATATTCTAAAAACAAATTGGCATATTTGTATAGTTGTCATAGACATACCTTAGTGAACATTATTATTCTAAATACAAATTAGCATATTTGTATAGTTGTCATAGACATACCTTTGCAAAACAAGTGGTTGGCTTGCCCTTTCTAATTGGGTTATGCATTCTATTTCTTCAATTGTTTCTTTTCGTCTTTGAAGATTTAGGCTATGTTATAGAATAGTAACATATATTTAGTGCAAATTAGAAGTAAAAAGTGAACAAGAACATTAAAACCATAGAACGATACATATGTAAAAATAAAAATAGAATGCATATATAGTAAACATTAATATTCTAAATACAAATTAGCATATTTGTGTAGTTCTCATAGACATACCTTTGCAAAACAAGTGGTTGGCTTGCGCTTTCTAATTGGCTTATGCATTCTATTTCTTCAATTGTTTCATTTCCTTTCTCAAGATTTATGCTATGTTATAGAATAGTAAGACATATTTAGTGCAAGTCAAAAGAACATATAAAAGTAAAAGTTGAACAAGAACAGAATATCCATAGGAAAGGAAAGGCAAAAAGAATATACTCTGTTTGTTTATGTTGCATGTTGTTGTTCTTTTTTCTTGGTCGTTCTGTTCAATTGAAAAGGGTTTTACTAGCAGAATCTGCATCCATAAATAGATGAGGTCATATCTGCAAATTTATGATAGGATACTTGTGTTGGTTAATTGAAAAGGCTGTGTTTGGCATAACTTGCATTGATCAATACAGAACGCCATATATGTAAATGTACAATAGAATGCATAGTATGTATGTTGTTATCATTTCGTTTAGTACAAAAAGGATATTGTAGTATGCTTTAGTAAAATAGAAATGGTAAAACCAATGAGGTATTGCAAAAATATCAAAATTTGGAATTTTGTAAACTGTTTCATGTGTATATCATAGCTGAAGGACAAGAGATATTGTATCATGGTCAGACCAATATGTATCCAATACGAAAATTCTATATTTTATATTAGCTAGATTTGCCCAAACATGGTCAATCAATGATTTGTGCATGCTATTAGTTTTGTCAACTAGGAAATGAAGATTGTAGTTTTGCATGTAGGTTTCTAGCTGCTTTGTTTTTTGATTGCAATGTACCATATCAATATTGAAGTCCCCTAATATAACTATGATATTGTTTAGATCTAAGTGGTATAAAGCTTTTGCAATGACATTGAGGATATTGTTTAGGTTTGCATGTGGCTATGCATATATATTGAGTATTGCAATTTGTAATGTGTGAACTTTTATTTTTGCGAGAAATGCTTCTACAAAGCAGTCTTCAAAATGGGTATGTTCAAGGATAATGATATTTTTCTTTATCAATATCATTACTCCATGCTTAATGCAACTTGAGATGCAATTGAAATTTTTGAAGTATTCATTTTCCATACACAACAACATATGTGTTTCTTGTAAGCACAAGATATCAGATTGCATTATGTCATAATCATTGCATACGTCAGTAAGATGCGCATGAAGGTTGCGAGTGTTCAATGAAAGAATAAAGATGGATCGCAATGATTGTATTGATGAAGAGTCATATTCTAATTTCCATTTTGCAGTGGTTTGCAAACGTTGCATTTCACAATTTAATTTTTTCTTGACCTTGAAATTATTATGTTTAAGAGGATTAAGCAAATACAATGATTCTATGTTTCTGACACGTGATAGTGCTGTGTATACTAGGCCATGCACTTGTACTCCAGTAGGGTCAAATGCAAGCCTATCCAGGGTTAAGCCTTGTGATCTATGTATTATGCGTGCACATGCAAGTTGAATTGGAAATTATTTTCGTATTTTCAATGGGGCCATCTTTGATGTCATAGGCATTGCTTTTGATATTCACAATATTGGTGTCCAATCATGTGCTATCTCTGAAGTATACAAATGAGCTAGTTTTCTAGATTGTCGATGACCAATATTAGGGTCATGGAACTTAATCCATAGAACATCGACCTTATCTGTATGGGTATATGCTTTAACTATTCCATCTGCACCATTCACTAGCCCATCTGGTGCATCATAATTGCAAGCATACATTTCAACTAAGATGTTCAACTTTATCAAAAGGTGCGGAGGCAAAATAGCCATATGTTGATGGGTTGGGAAATTGTCGTTATTCTCCTCATTTTCATCAATTGCATTAATTAAAATTTCTTTGCCAGGCATCAGCATCAACATTTTCTTGTTATGCATTGCAACATCTTTGTTTTTGTAAAATAAATAGGGAAATGTTGGATCATTTCGTACAGGGCGCATGCAACTTGTATTCATGTATGTTATATCGTCAGATGTCTGACAATTTGTACGCATTCTATTTAACACTGATATGAATCTCTTATTTGTTTCTCGCATCGTCATATGCAATTGGAAGCACTTGACATTATCCTTCCAGAAATCATGTGTTATTGTTTGATTGTTGATTGTTGGTTGTTCAAAAATAAGAGAGTCTTGAATAGGTTGTGCTTGATAGAAATCACCACAAAATATGATGTCAATGTTCCCAAAGTATTTCGTTTGGACATGTTTTATGTGTCTGAGTCTATTGTCAATAGAATATAAGAACCGACTTCCAATCATCGAGATCTCATCTATGAAAGCTACTTGCAATTCTTGATATAGCTTTGATAAGTTGTCCAATACTTCTTTGCTCAGTGAGAATAGTTGAGACTTGTTAAAAGGCATTAGCAATGCATAATGGATTGTTGTTCCACCTGCATTATATGCAGCTTTTCCTGTGTATGCTAATATTAGACCTTTTGGTTTCATAGGATCAGTTGTGTTTTGTGAATCATAAATTCGTATAAGCATTTGGAAAATTGCTTTTGCTGTGAGCGTTTTACCTACACCTACTCCACTTGTAATAAAAAGGTAAATTGGTTCCTTGGGTTTTTTTTTTTTTTTAATTGCAATTTCTTTTACAATTGCTTGTTGCTATTTGTTCAAGATTCTTCTAAGTTTGTAATATTCATTGTTCTCCATTAAAAATGGATGGGCAGTAATTTGAAATCCAAGATTGATTTTTTTCTTCATTTCAAATTGTTTTGGAAATTGCAAGTCCGATTACAAATCATATTCCTCATAATGGGAATTGTTCTCCTGGTTTTGCATATTCATTTGGTTAGTATTCAAAGAACTAATTTGCTCATTTGTTGCAGTCTCTAAATCACCCCATGTTGGATTGATGTTATATGTAAATTTGGCTTCATTGACTTGAATTGTTTTTTCATGTAATGTATATGCAGAGAGCCATGTAGGCAATTCTTGTTTCAATGCATCTTCACAATTTTCAAATGGCATATATAACAATAATTTATCTCGACAAAAGTTTTCAATATCATTGTGTTTGTTATATTTGAAAAATCATATAGCATTTGGTTTTTTCCTTTTAGATATGGGTCTGCCATCTTTCTTGTAATTTGATACAAATTCTGCAAGGCAGATTTTGCTAATGGAACTTGGCCATCCAATGTAGTAGTCAACAATGGAATGGCACATAACATCTTCTGAATCATCAGGTTCTTGTTTCAAAAGAATAGGTGGTTTAAGCATAAATGTGCGTTCATCAACTGGAGATGTGTTTACAAATATACATTCCCTTGAACTACAACTCAATGGCAATGAAAGTGCTATATGCACTGCTTGTTGAGCTGACATTTGCTGTAGATTGAGTAATGTATTTACAAGTTTACGAATCATTTGCATAGCATCAATTTCATCTTTCTAATGCTCTTTGCGTATTCTTCTAAATGCATTTGTCATAGACTTGTCAATTTTGGTCATATATGAACTACAATATGATGCTGCAGCATATGCATTTAGCACAAATTGTGCATCTGTATTTGCATTCCATAAAGTAGGCATAGCCTTTGCAAAACTGTTATTCCAAATGTGAGAAGGTTTTCGTTTCAGGAAAATTGTTGGTTGCTTTATTGTATGTTGTAATAGTTCTATGTACTCATTTTCTAGTAGCCCTATTTCTAGGAGGAAATTGTCATGTGTTATTGAATCATTGTAGTTTGTTTGCTCCAAGAATGCAAAAAACGATATTGATTTCTCTACAATTTTTTTATTTTCTGCATTGGTTGGTTCAATGATCATTGTTGATTTCATTGGTGGCATGGGGAAGTTGTATCTACAATTTGAATTTTTTCGCTTCTTACAACTTTTTGTATGGTGATGTTTATGCAATTTAGCAACATCTGGCTCCAAATGATCTGTATTACAAGTGATGTAATTGTCAAGAAACCTCTCAATTTCTGAATTGCTTTCTTTTCCATATATTGGAGCATTCTCTATCCATAACAGTCCATGTTCATGTTCAGTTCCTCTATTTTGGAATTCTGTTACGAAATAGTAATCAGATATTTTTCCAAAGAATGTAGTATCTTGACATATCAATCGATTTATAGCATTAATTCTATGTCTATAGTATTGGCTACATGTGACTGGATATTTTCTTATAAGGTAGTCAATGTCATCATCTTCTAATATATCAAGAGCATTTTTATTTGCTTTATTTCTAAACAATGTGACGAGTGTATCTACTAATGGTTTCCATCGATGTTCTGCACTTGTGAATGTCACAAAGAAAGTTGGAGGCTCGAGTTGTCGTATCATTGCAAATATGTTTTTCCTAATTTGTTCCAAATGATCAGAAGATATGCGAATGTTTTTGAAATCTATGTATCCAATGTCAGACTTCAATAACTTTTCCAAATTTGCTCGATACTTGACATCTTTTGCTAATATTTTCCTACCTTTTAGTTGTCCTTTTCTTATTCGTAACCATATGCAAGAAAGCACTTTATCAATTATTATTCGCATTGTCTTGAAAAACAAATTTGTTGTATGATATTGGAAGTCACCACTTGCTTGTAACAATTCCCATTGTACAATTTTTTGGTAACTAAACCTATTTGTGATGTCATGATCACGTGCATTGCCATAAAATAATGTTGGAAAGTTCATTTCTTCTGCATATTTGTCCTTGAAAATTCCTAATGGTCGTTGTCCTTCAGCAGGTGCCAATTCAATAATCTTGTCTTGCAAATCGTAGATGCGTTGTGATTCTATTAATCCATGCACCAATGTTTCAGTAGGTGTTTCATTATTTGCATCACTATCTGTATCACTTTCATTGTCACTGTTTGAATTTTGTACAATGTATTCATTATTCTCTTGTAAAACATGGGCCCAATTCTCATTTATACAAATGTTGCTAGATTTATAAAGACTTCTATAACATAGCTCGTTCAATGCTTTCATGACAATAATTGGACGTACTTTACCTGTTTGGTATGCATTTTTGTATTGCAATCGTCTTTTCAATGCAACTGCAATTGTCATTGTATCATTTAGATATTGTGGCAATGCTTTTTGCACAATGTCCATATGAACTGGTACATTGATAATTGATCCTGTTAAGCCAATTTGTGATCGTCTATGTCCCCATTGTCTGATTTGTGCAAATGCAATTCTCAATGACACAAGTCTTTCTTCTAGGTCTGAAAGTATATTTACAGTTGGCAATGAAATGTTACGTCTTATTTGTTCAGGTGTTGCAAATTGTGGTATCTTTCCATTCTCGAGCGCTTTTTTGCAAGAAACACATATGTTTTCATTGCTAAAGGTCCTATTGTTCAACGTCAAATTCATATGCTTTTCTTGCAAATCTATAGTGAAGAATCTAATATTTTTTGCAAAATGCAATTTGTTGCAAACTGCACATGTATTGCTAGGCGTGTCTTCGACTTTCTCCATATAAATTTGTATTGCATTTTTCTTGCTTGTAATTCTTGACTTCTTATTAGAAAATGGTTTTTTGCATTTGTCATTGCATTTGCGTTTTTTACGTATGAATTGCTTTAGCTTGTGATAATTCAGCCTACAATCCTTAGTTGGTTGCATTTGATCTAAATGAGATGCTATCTCAAATGCAATATTATTGCTAAAATGTACTTGAGATATACATTGCTCTTTTTCTAGTATATGCTTATGACGCAATTGATTACAAACGTCATTTGCTTCCATGTGCAGTTGTTGAGAATTGTGAACATATTCTTGTATCATCGCGTGGTAGTGAATATGTGATGTATTTTTCATGAATGACAAGATGTTAACAATATCATTGCATCTCGAATAAGCGGAACTGTAATTGACAAAGTTATTTGCAACAGAGGACCATACTTGGATATTGACTTTGAATATCACAGATATCCATTGTAGAAAGAATGGTCCGCCTTCCACCTGTCCTTTTTCATATGGCATTGCCATATTTATCAGATATTGTTGTCAGTTGCTATTCATTGTATAGTGTATCGCATCAACTACTAGATATTGCTCTAAACAATGCAATGCCTCTTGATTCTTATGCATAAGTGCATTGCAAAAAGATTGCACAATGTAAAGTCGCAAACACTCTGCATTGAATTCTGTTGCTACTAAATAGCAAATTGCATTAAAGAGACTGTCACCACAATTAGATGTCACTTGCTTTGCAATTGTTAGTCCATTTAAAAGCATATTATTTGCAATATGCATCCAATGGCTTTCAATATCTTTGCAAATAGGTGATAGGTAGATATTAGACTGGTTGCAAATGCAAATTGGAAACTTTTGGTAAACCAATGGTTCATAATGACCACTAACAGGATTTGCATCATGAAAGAGAATGCAATATGGAATTGCATTTTCATGTTGATTAAAGAGCAAATATCTCGTTTTTCTTGTCAATGACCAAACTGCAATTGATATATCTAGCCATTTAGCTAACCAACGTATGCAAAAGGTATCACCCCATAAACCTCGATCAGACTCCTTTATATTTATAGATGCAAAACAATGCATTTTATGAAGATATGTACCAATATCATTAACACCATGTAACTCGTATAGGAAGTCAGGTGCCAATTCATACTCATATGACTGTATTGCTTCAACGTCATTGTTCTTTAAGCAAAAAAGAAAGTGGTCTATTAAGCCATTTCGCAATTCATTTGAAGTATAACGAAAATGTAGAAGCATTTCGAATGAGTCAAATAGACAATCTCCTATAGTATATGAAAAAGCATTTAGTCTAAAAAGACCATTTCTTTTTAATACAATATCAATGTTCTCAGGCAAAATGCATTGCAATCTGAATTTGTAATTGTCAACATCTATTATTTCTTCCATCGTTTGCAATTGCTTACCAGAGTTGCCTTTTGCAATTGTCTTGTACAGCTTTGCGAAAAATATTGATGAAGTTAGCAAAAACTGAAGATGATTGTTTTGAATAAAATGTATGTATATTAAAAAAATAGGCTATTGCATTATGTTGCTAAACAAATATCAAATTCTAGCAAGAAGCCATATTTATAAATAACAAAGAAATTGGAAATGGAAACAATGCAAAGACATAATGAAAAAATGGAGCATAATTTTAAGAATATTTGTGCAAGTTAACAAAAGGAAGCAATGGAAAGACAAAATGAAGAAATGCAACATAACTTTAAGAATATTTCTGAAAGTTAACATCATTTTCAATTGCATTTGTGAAATAAAATAACTGTGAGGCTATTTATGAGTTTTACATAAGTGGTGCACCAATTCAACTGTCAAAATATAAAAAGTATTGTCTCCAATTTGTGCTAGGTTCCAACTCCAATATATTTCAAGGTAAAAAGTTTCCTGCTATTCGGTATCAGAGTATGGTTATACTATATGGATCTAAACAGAATTCAAGGATCAAGGAACCCAAACAAGGCATTAAGAAGCAGATACGAGTAGTGCATAAGCGTACTTCCATAAGGCTTGTCAAGAAGATCCATCATTATGTGATGCTGGAGGTATGATTCATATAAATGATGAACATGTAATATGTTCAAAGGACAGCTTTGGCAAACACAGCAACAATCTGCCTGAGCAAATTGTCCCAAGACTGTTGCCAATTCTGGCACTTGAAAAAAGATGCCCAAAAATTACAGATCTTTGATGATTCACAAATTGTGGTGAATTGGATGAATGGAACAAATTCATTGGATAATTATAAATTTCAGCCTATATTTGAGGAGATTCAACTTGCTTGAACAGAGTATTTAACACATTATCTTTCAACATGTCTACAAAGACAGGAACATGGAAACTGATGGACTGTCAAAAGCTAGATTACACTTGGTAGCACGAGCTTGGATCATTCAAAAGAAAGTGGAACGGCAGCTCATGGAATGTCTTGACACACTTTTCATATAATCATAGGACTGTTTAAATGTGAATATCTATATGTATATTTTTTTATGGCACTGTTTATGAACATATCTAGGAGCTAATGTTTTATGAGACAAAACTGGTTTCAAACCTGCGATATATGTCAGAATGACCATGATAGGGCTGTCATATTGACATTTTTGAAAACTGTTTATGAAGCAAGATATCTTCTCAGCCATACTTTTATCACTTCCTATGCTTAAGGATATCTCTATATGTATATTTTTTTATGGGACTGTTTATGGACATATCTAGGAGCTAATTTCTTATGAGACAAAACTGGCTTCAAAGCTGTGATATATGTTAGAATGACTATGATAGGGCTGTCATATTAACATTTTTGAAAACTGTTTATGAAGCAAGATATGTTCTCAACGATACTTTTATCACTTCCTATGCTTAAGGATATCTGTGAAATGCAGAAACATATATAGTAAATGTAATTTTGTTTTCATAATAAAATTATTTTTTCTCTCTGAGGAGAATAAGGTAGTTGAACATCATATCAGAACCAATCTGGTTATAACTAGCTAACATGATATTTTAATCTAAGGTTTAAATAGACAAAATGTCTTGATACATCATTATACGGAGCTAGTTGGATGCATTACCCAACTTCTACTTGTTGGGATCATCTCAAATAATATTATTGTTATGATTATAATAATTAATAATATTAATATTAATATTAATGTAAACACAGAATAATCACTTTTTTATAATATTAATAATAAAAAATATAATATTGCTATTAACAAGACTTCCAGTGTAAATTGACATCTAACTTTAACATGGTCAACTGTTTGTCTAACATTGTACCTTAAAGTTAAGATATACTTTGCCAACATAAGATAGTACAAATCATTAGAATAGAGACACCCGTAACATACAAATGTATCAGTATTAAAATCTAAACAACGACGATTCCAGATTTGAATTCCAATATAATTGAATGAGAGAAAAAATATATATGAGCCAATACGGCTTAAATATCTATATTTTTTAAAACAATCACAGAGTAACTCGGCTATAAACCTAGATTAACTGGACCATAAACCTACACAATGCAAAAATTAAAAGCCTAACAAATTGACAAAAAGCAATTAGTAGAATAATGTCGTACCTGCAAAGAAGCCGAGGGTTCGAATTCCTTCTCGTCTAGACCATATTCATGCACAACCCAGCCTGTGCGATTACCATGAGAAACAAAAGCGTCTTCGAGTGGCCTTCCAGTAACCAGCTTCCGTCGCTGGGTTTGTTCTTCACCCGTTTGGATACTTCCTGTCCCTTGGGCTGAAAAAACACCATTCTAGATCTCTTCTAGGCAAAAAGGACTTCTCTGCGTATCAGAAGAAATACCAGAGATAATTAGAACACTGAAAGCATAAGGATTTTATTTGCAAAATCATTTAACACTAATTTCAAGCTTCAATCTAAATACCCATGAACCCTAATTTATTTAGATCTTCATGTGAAAAAACCATTCAAATTACAAAAGATTGCTGCTCAATCTGTACCAAGAATCACAGTTTGACCCCAAAAGAAGAAAAAAGAAACCCTACAACGCTGTACCAATGGTTTCTTCAGCCAAAAAAGAAGAAAAAAGAAACCCTAGAACGGTGTACCAATGGTTTCTTCAGCTAAAGCTGGCCAGACTTTGCTCAGCCTTCGAAGAAACAGGACAGCTTCTGTAAAAATCCTCGCACTCCCACCCAAAAAAAAAAACAAGAAATGTGCAAATGACAAAATTGGTTAACGAAGTCTCCAGAAGGCCCTGGAAAAATACTTGCAGGTCTTTATTCCTTTCTCCAAACCACAATACATTCCATTAAAAAGGCAATATGCGGCGGATACATACTCCAGCTTGAATCTAAATACGCATGAACCCCAATTTATTTAGATCTTCATGTGCAAAAATAGTTCAAACTACAAAACATTGCCGCTCAATCTGTACCAAGAACCACAGTTTCACCCGAAAAGAAGAAAAAAGAAACCCTACAACGCTGTACCAATGGTTTCTTCAGCTAAAGCTGGCCAGACATCGCTTAGCCTTCGAAGAAACAGGACAAATTCTGTAAAAATCCTCACACTCCCACCCAAAAACAAAAACAACAAATGTGCAAATGACGAAATTGGTTAACGAAGTCTCCAGAAGCCCCTAGAAAAATACTTGCAGGTCTTTATTCCTTTCTCCAAACCATAATACATTCCATTAATAAAAAGGCAATATGCGGCACATACATAAACACTTGCAGGTCTTTATTTCTTTCTCCAAACCACAATACATTCCATTAAAAACCAAATATGCAGCACAAACAGTTCAAACAGTTCAAAAACCCCAATTTATTTAGATCTTCATGTGCAAAAATAGTTCAAACTACAAAAGACTACCGCTCAATCTGTACCAAGAATCACAGCTTCACCCAGGTCGTCTCGGCCCAAATGATAAGGAAGTCACATGGTGGTCGAAACCGACATTTACGGAAATTTCCATAAAACCCATGCAGGTAAGAGAAACCCTCAGTATCACAGAAAAGCTTATAATTTTCGCAAAGGAAACATTTCATCCAATATATAAACAACAGCAAATGAAGAACATCTAGTACCAGTATAGCAAACCTTCAATTCAACAGTTCTTAACAAAGCAAATGAACTTAACAGTAACTAAATGAACTTAACAGAGTTCTTAACAAAGCAACCTTCCGTTCTAGGAGTAATGTCAGAGTCGAATATTCATACATCCATAACAGAATTACAAACTTAAAAAAACATTATGCACCAAAGTAAGCATAGAGATAAATTATACAAGCGAAAAACCTTGAATGCACGCCTAAGATAGGAAACCGTGCAGTTACAAAACAGAGTGTAATCTTAAATATTTTAACATTTCGGGCAAGCAGAACAGCAAAACTTAGCGACAGGAGGAGCAGTCTGCTCAAGCCTGACAACTGGTGAAACCAGACCTAACCCTTTTCCTGAAGGGAAAAGCAAAGTCTATACCGATAGCGTGCTTATAATGAAAACTAAGAATTCCGGACTACAAATTCCTCAAAGGGCATTTAGAATCTACGGTTCTAAACGACAGACAAACCCTTGAATTTAACAGAGGAGTACCAGGCAAACAACACTCCTTTCTCCAAACCATAACACATTCCATTAATAAAAAAAAGGCAATATGCGGCACATACATACTTCAACTTACCCGCGGAAATGTACATCTGTCTGCGTTGAAAAGGACTCAAACAGTTCAAAAACCCCAATTTATTTATATCTTCATGTGCAAAAACAGTTCAATCTACAAAAGACTGCCGCTCAATCTGTACCAAGAATCACAGCTTCACCCAGGTCGTCTCGGCCCAAATGATAAGGAAGTCACATGGTGGTCGAAACCGACATTTACGGAAATTTCCATAAAACCCATGTCGGCAAGAGAAACCCTCAGTATCACGGAAAAACTTATAATTTTCGCAAAGGAAACATTTCATCCAATATATAAACAACAACAAACGAAGAACATCTAGTACCAGTATAGCAAACCTTCAATTCAACAGTTCTTAACAAAGCAAATGAACTTAACAGTAACTAAATGAACTTAACAGAGTTCTTAACAAAGCAACCTTCCGTTCTAGGAGTAATGTCAGAGTTGAATATTCATACATCCATAACAGAATTACAAACTTAAAAAAACATTATGCACCAAAGTAAGCATAGAGATAAATTATACAAGCGAAAAACCTTGAATGCACGCCTAAGATAGGAAACCGTGCAGTTACAAAACAGAGTGTAATCTTAAATATTTTAACATTTTGGGCAAGCAGAACAGCAAAACTTAGCGACAGGAGGAGCAGTCCGCTCAAGCTTGACAACTGGTGAAACCAGACCTAACCCTTTTCCTGAAGGGAAAAGCAAAGTCTATACCGATAGTGTGCTTATAATGAAAACTAAGAATTCCAGACTACAAATTCCTCAAAGGGCATTTAGAATCTACGGTTCTAAACGACAGACAAACCCTTGAATTTAACAGAGGAGTACCAGGCAAACAGTGCTCCTTTCTCTAGACTCTACGGTTCTAAACGACAGACAAACCCTTGAATTTAACAGAGGAGTACTAGGCGAACAACGCTCCTTTCTCCAAACCATAACACATTCCATTAATAACAATACATTCCATTAATATAAAACAAGGCAATATGCGGCACATACATACTCCAGCTTACCCGTGGGAATGTACATCTATCTGCGTTGAAAAGGACTCGCGTCTGCACCGCAGTAAGGTCAAACAGTGAGCCCAAGCGTGCCATTCACCTCGAACGATGTGAAGCCCGCAATAAGACCCCAAAACCTTTCCACCCCCAAAACTTTGGTTCGGCTTAGGTTATATTGTTAATATAATGAAAAATCACGTCGGTCAACCAACGGTCAGCGATCGATCGATCGCATATAGTCCCCGGCAGGGACTATATGCAAGCGAAAAACCTTGAATGTACACCTAAGATAGGAAACCGTGCAGTTACAAAACAGAGTGTAATCTTAAATATTTTAACATTTCGGGCAAGCATAACAACAAAACTTAGCGATAGGAGGAGTAGTCCGCTCAAGCCTGACAACTGGTGAAATCAGACCTAACCCTTTTCCTGAAGGGAAAAGCAAAGTCTATACCGATAGCGTGCTTATAATGAAAACTAAGAATTCCAGACTACAAATTCCTCAAAGGGCATTTAGACTCTACGGTTATAAACGACAGACAAACCCTTGAATTTCATAGAGGAGTACCAGGCAAACAGCGCTGCTTTCTCCAAACCATAACACATTCCATTAATAACAATACATTCCATTAATAAAAAAAAAGGCAATATGCATCACATACATACTCTAGCTTACCCGCGGGAGTGTACATCTGTCTGCATTGAAAAGGACTCAAACAGTTCAAAAACCCCAATTTATTTAGATCTTCATGTGCAAAAACAGTTCAAACTACAAAAGACTGCCGCTCAATCTGTACCAAGAATCACAGCTTCACCCAGGTCGTCTCGGCCCAAATGATAAGGAAGTCACATGGTGGTCGAAACCAACATTTACGGAAATTTCCATAAAACCCATGCAGGTAAGAGAAACCCTCAGTATCACGGAAAAGCTTATAATTTTCGCAAAGGAAACATTTCATCCAATATATAAACAACAGCAAACGAAGAACATCTAGTACCAGTATAGCAAACCTTCAATTCAGCAGTTCTTAACAAAGTGTTGATGCCTCGAAAATCGCTGCAACAACATCGGGGATAACCACCCGGTCCGGACCTTAGTACAACTCCTTTTCCGTTTGAAATAGTGGCTCCGACTGGGGATAATGGGACCAGATTCCCAGAAGTGGATAAATGGGATGGATGGGTGATTATAAACTATGCTAGCGATGAGCGAATAACTAAAATTATCAGCAAGAATATAATAACTATGATCTACCCCGGGAACTTATTGAGCTCTAAAGCGTGGCGTTAGGTGGTCTGTGTCTAAAGACAGGCATATAGATGACTCCATCTTTAAGGCATAGATGTTAATTCATTGTAGACTGCTATGTCTAAATAGTTAAACAAAGCGATTAGAACAAAATTACCACACTTTTATCATTCATATCATTGTCACATGCATGATTGAAAGGAAAGGCACATCGTAAAACATCCAATAGTGGAATGAATAAAGATCTGTTGTTACAACGCATGCATATAATCAACAATAGCAAGAATAATCACATAACAATTCATATAAAAGGAATGAATTCAGACATAGATAGAAATATCATATGAGCTGCTTGACACTCCCAAATATAAATCGCTATTTGTAGTTCTTCCTTCAACGCAAAAACATCCTCAACAACGACAATAGTGCACAATTGCATAAAGAAGCTTCCTTGTTAAATTAAGAACAATCGGCCCAGTTTCATAAAAGAATATTGACTGAAGCACAATAGTGCAAACTTCAGTCTATTAAGTCTGTTACAAAACTTTACGACCCTTTCCAAAACAATGAAAGGATCTATAAATACTAAACTAATCTAAATATCTAAGAAACAGAAATCCTACATAATTGGCATCAATAAATATTGATCCTATTTCCTGGAGCTATCTGGCAATCGACAACAATGATTCATCAGGTAGGCTCTTTGCCTTTAAACCTGAGCTGACTTATCGCTAGCATTGGCTCTACTTCAGGCGGTTTGTTGAGGCGAGAACTGAGCTGAGCAGCGTATGTGGCATCTTGAATATCAGTAATTATAAACCCGAGTGCATCAGTTAAACACTTGAGGGCAGACCTTTGTGTGTGTGGCTTGATCAGAAAGAGCCAATATGCATCGAAAGTCAAAGTGTTAACCCCAGCGATTAATCTCCCCTTCTCCTCTAAGTCAGGATAACTTGTTTGCTCAATCATATTTGCTGTTGTTATGCTTCCAGGTGTACACTGGGAGATCATGTTTGACAAGTAGAGGGTGTTGTTGATAAGATCAATCATATTGCTGGCAGTTAATTTACATCTTGAAGCCGCCCTTTCTGCTTTCATCACTTGAGTGTGCCATTCTGTAAAGAGTATGTCCATGTATGTTTCTTGGATTCTAGGCAAATTCGCTGCTTTTCCCACATCAGAATCTTGCCAATCAAGATATGCGATTATGGTTTCTTCAGCTTGGTCTAACTCATTCCTGGCCTTCTCTACCTGCTGACATACTGATGTAGTTAGCTTGCACAATGGTTCTGCCTCAGTGAGTTGATTACATAGGAGCCTAATCTGCGATATTAATGCACTGTTTATTTGTGATGCCTCTACTCTGAAATCCTCCACTTTTTGGGTGCCCTTTATGACTTCGAGCCGTGATGATAATTGAGCTATTTGCTCGTCCTTTGTTTTCATCATCAGCTCATTTGCTGTCCTCAACTGTTACAATGCCTCCGATAATTCCTTTTGTTTCTGGATCACGCTTTGGTCGATCCTCTGCCTCTCTGTTTGCAATTGTTGGGTTAATAAATTGTTCGTTTGCTGTTGTGCCAGCAACTGCTCTTCTGCTTGTGCTGTCTTCTGCTTTGCCTCGGTCACTTCTGCCTGTAGTGAAAAAATTTCTTGGTCCTTAGTCTTCAGTATAAGACTTACCTCTGATGCCTTATCAATAGTCGCTGCAGAATAGGCACCTGCATATTGTGACAGCTTTGTTAGGTCATCGGAGGGGTCCAATTCCTCCTTCCATACTACATTACCCGTGACTGTTTGCTCTGGAAAGATAGAAGGTTGATCAGTCCTTTGTCTTTTCCTTGATCGCTTTACAACTGCTCTATGCCTTGGGCTGTAGAAAACATCCAAGGGAGGAATATCTTCCACTTGGAGAACGATTTGATCGGAAGGGTCTTTAGGAATTACCTCAACATCCTTAGAAATGGGTGGGCCGCTGGTTCCGCTTAGAACCTGAGGAGAAGTGATGTCCTGTGTGTCATTTGTTTTGGAGGTGTCCGTACCTTTGGAACATTCTATTCCACTGATAATAGAGTCAAATTTCTTCCACTGTTGGAGCAATTCGGGATCAATGGTGGTCTGTTTCTGCTTCTTGGCTTGGGACTCGCTCCGCTCTTTTTCCTGTTCTTTCCTCTGCTTTTCCTCTTGCTCTTCCCTCTGTTTTTCTTCTTGTTCCCTTTTCTGCCTATCTGCCAGTTCTTTTTTCTGTTTCTCCTCTTGTTCCCTCTTCTGCTGTTCCTCTGCTTGTTCTTTCTTTTGCCTTTCTGCCTGTTCCTTCTTTTGCCTTTCCTCCTGTTGCTTTTTCTGATCTTTTGTTATAACGGGAGGCTGGCTTGACTGTTGCTGACCAGGCTCGCTTGAAGATGTCGTTGGGGTTGTTGCCAGTAAATCTAGAGGCAGAGTTTGCAACCTCCGCTCTCTAAGTTTATTGAACTCAGTTAACCGTTCATCATTATATTTCAATCGAGAAAGTTCTTTAGCTTGACCTATTGTTTCGACTGAAACGAATAGGTCATCAAACCAATCTTCTTGATGGTCAAATTTTGTTAATTTGGCCTGTTCCAATGCAGTATAGGCATTTTTCTTTGGATCATATAGCCTATTTGGGATAGTGGCCAGGGTTAAGGACTGAATCTTTGTGGCTTCCTTTTCTGCATGTTTGAGATCATGCAGAGTATAGACACCAATTCTCAAGGGAAAAGAGGGCCAACCCCTCTTCTTTTCTTTCTTGAGAGTCTGTGTAGTACTCTCTGCCATAATTTGATAGGCGATTTCTCTTGCTAGCAGTTTATCTGGAATATACAAAGGGAGAACATGCGGATTGGCTTGGCTGCCGAAAACCCTAATGTAGGTAAATCTCTCTTCTCCAAACCAACTCGCTACCGCCGGTAAATCAAAGGAATCTAGATAGGAGATTCTGGGAATGGGCTTATCAAAAATAGAATAATGAATGGGAACCATAAAGCCATTGCAGATTTGGTACAAATGGTGCTTGTAAGAAGATTTCCACAATTTCTGGTGGTATATATGAATGGGTGAGGGGTCTTGGGCAGTCCACCTCCAACCGAGGATGGGAAACTCAGAATTGAAACATAATGTATCTAAAATATATGCACTGTAATAAAACGGGGGAATTTTCCTTTCAGTGACAACAGAATTAGCTCTAAAATCACGAACAGCTACGGCTAGCTTATCAGAGAGAATAGTGGCCCAATCCATAATTATGTTGTTTACTGCTGCTTCCATTAGAGGAACCATCTCTATGGTAAAGTTAGCAGAGTCATGTAATCCCCATAGCCTACACATCATTATCCCCGCATAGAAATAGGGAGAAGCCAAAGAATCGACTGAGTACTTACCGGAAGACTCGTGCTTGTGTTTGGCTGGATTCTGTCTCCAATCCCGGATAGGTTCGGATTCGACTTCATTATCACTTGCAAATTTCTCCAGGAACGTCTTGTTATACACTTTCTTTGGCTTAGGCAAATGTTACATTTGCCTTAGATGCTCTGGCTTGAACGATCCGAAAATCCTCCCATCTCTGGTGTTAAAAGTTCTGTCGAGGATTGGAATTTCCTCAATTGCCCATCGCACAACGTCTGTGTAGGGGAGAATCTGTTCTCTGGCCGCTATCCTGTGAAGGAAAGAGTCGGCTAAATCTTTGAGAGTGCAATCAGACTTGCGAGTAGGATCCGCAGTAGCTTCCGTCACTGTCTTTTCTGGTTGTTCGGCTTCAATCAAATTGTACGTGCCTTGCCATGTAGCTCTGGTAAGACCCGTGCATGTAGTATCTGATATTAAGCCCTTCTTTTTATCTGCGGCAGCTTGTCCTGTAACTGATGTAGCAGCGGAACCCGCGGTCTTCTTAGATTTCTTTCCCATCTTGCTCAGGCTTCTGTTGGAAGATGAATCCTGCACAAAGGCAAGAAAAACCGTAACATAGAAATATAATAATGAGGACTTATGGTGGGAGAGATATATCAATCGAAGCGTGCTGAGAGATTAACTCTCAAAAATGGCTGCGGATCCAATCAATGAGAAGATATTACAGATATATTAAATGGCCGTTTAAGGCCTGCTACTCCTTAAATGCTTATTACACCGTTATCTGGCTGAATGACTCCCTTAAGCGTGCAATGGATATTTTGGCGGTTGAGCGCAGGTGATCGTTAATCGAAGGGGCAAAACTTTAAATACGAATACATCACCTTATCCCTCCTTTTAACGGCTTTTTCGAAATCCATGCTCTATCGATCGGATATCAATAATACTTTAGATCTTCAAGCTATGCCTTTTGAAATTCTGATCGCCGATAGCAATATCCCATCGCTTTAGGAGAATAGGTATTATATAATCATAAGCATAGGATCCTCCCGAACGCCGATTGCGACGTCGCATCGGATTAGTGCGAAGAAATATAACAAGGTGCATTTAGAGTGAATTGCCGATTCCCCGATCGCCGATATCTCATCGCATCGGGGGTAAGACCTGGGCGCCTTATTAATGTGCATGGGATGTTGCCGACTGCCGATAGCGCAATTGCATCGGGTCGGAGTAAATGACTTAAGATGCTTTAACTGCATACGAAGTATCGCCGATAGCCGATCGCCGATATCGCGTCGCGTCGGAGCTTATGTTATGTGCGTTTTTAAGATGTGTATGGAGTATTGCCGATCGCCGATAGTGAAATTGCATCGGCGGAGACCAATGTGACACTTATATGCGTTTTCCATGTCATTGCGATATGCGATCTTGCGATCGCTTTATCGCAATAATAAAAGATTGTTTTATTTGTTGAAAAATGGTTGTTCGAAAGGCTTAAATAAATGAGCTCATTTGATTATCAGACCCTTTTGAACTATAGGAGTATTGATACCAATTAAACTTTCAAAGGGACCCATTCCATATGTTAACCTTTATAAATAAAAATGATATGAAATGGGGGGTTGTTGTAGAGCACAACAATTGGCGATTCGTTGGAAGAACCAGTTATCTCTGGAACTGATAAAAACGCTTAAGCTTTTTCAAATAGAGTCTCAATCAGAAGGGGAAAATTCTAATATAACTAGATATCTATGCATTCCGAATAAAGTGAAATTATTTTGTTAACTTCCTCCCTTTTTTAAGAAAATAAATGCATTTTAAGCTTTAAAATAGGCCTTTATTGGTTTATAATGATAAAACAAAAAACTTTTCCAAATCAGCTTTTAAAATGAGCTCCTCTGTCATAGGTATAGCCTCTGCTGCAGCAAACGTTTATAGTCTTGACAGGGATACCTTTTAACCATGCTATTGTCCATTGTTCCATTCACTTAAGAGTGTGACTAACAGAATGAATTCAAAACATGTTTTCATATTTTGTATTCCATTTCCTTTTTCTTCTTTGTTATTGATAAGATAAAAAGCCATTGTCCTGGTTTGGTGGCTAGCTTTTGACAATGCCATTCACTGGTAGTAATCTAACTGAACAAGCTGGCTCGTGATGAGACCCATTGTCTTCTAATTTCAAGCCATTACCCTGTTTTGATATGCAGTATTGGTAATGTCAGTCAAATTATTTTCCTATGAGCATGGTAAGCAGGCTTGTAATAAGACCTCTTATCTTTAATCTCTTATATTTTAGAATTACACTCTGAAAAATCACAAACTTTAGTGAATGGGATGAACAATCTTCTCCTTAAGAGTAAATGGATGACAGGGTAAGAGTTGAAGATGCTGAAATTGGATTAGCTTCTATCTTGATATTGATAACCTTTTGAGACCAATTTGAAAACAGAAAATGATTTACAATATTTCTATGCTTTGAGAGGAGTTGACAAAAATTGAATTGTGATTTCAGAATACAAAGATATCTAATTTCCTAGAAATTATCCCTTTTGGTTAAAAGTTCTATCATTTAAAAGCAAATGTTCATACTAGTTCTGTGGGACAACTTTTCAAACATAGCAAAAGGTCAATGGAAAATATCTCACAACCTTATTTTCTAAAAATCCTACAAACTATAAAATCCTACTGAAATGAAAGGAGAAGGGGTTACCTCCACAGTTAAAGAATTTCTTCAAGATAAGGCCATTAACAGGGAGAGAATCTCTCAAACCTGATAAATCTTGCAATATAAAGGTTGAATGGCCTATCTTCTCACAGATCTGAAATGGTCCAAGCCACAACTTCTGGAACTTGGAGTGTTTACCCTTGTCCTCATGGGCTTTGTCCCATTTCAGAACTAAATCACCGACTTGGAATTGTTTTGAACCGGATGAGACTGAATCAAAAGCTGCTTTGATGACTTGCTGATGTTTGGCATGGATAACCTTGGCTTTTTCTCTTTCCTCCTCTAATTTTAGAATCTGGTCATGTCTAAACTGAATAGAAGAGGAAGGAGTTTCCTCAATAAACTGCACTAGGGCTAAAGAAGGAAGAACAAGATTTGTGGGTAGGATTGCTTCTTTTCCATATACAAGATTAAATGGAGAAGTTCCAATAGAAGCTTTCTGTGTTATCCTATCAGCCCATAATGCAAACACTAAGGATTTGTGCCAATTTCTCTGATTTTGTTCGATAGTTCGTTTAATGATTTTAATTAGATTCTTATTAGTAGATTCCGCTAAACCATTTCCTTGGGGATAGTAATTAGCAGAATATTTTAACTTAAATCCTCTTTTAATAGCGAAATCAAACATAGCATTGCCTGGAAAGTAAGATGGATTATCAAAAATAAGAGCATTTGGGACACCAAACCTGGTAATAATGAATTGGTCTATGAATTTAATGATTGCTTCAGAATTTGCTGTCTTTAAAGGGATTGCCTCAACCCACTTAGTAAAATAATCGGTAGCAGTAAGGATATACTTATGCTGTTTGGAAGATGGTGGAGTAATCTCCCCAATGATGTCCAATCCCCATTGCTCAAATGGTTGTTCAATGTTGACTGGTTGCAGAGGGAAAGCTGGTTTACGTTGTCTTCCACTAGCAGTTTGACAATTGAGACATTTCCTTACATGCTCATGGGCATCTTTAAACAGAGTAGGCCAATAGTAACCAGCATGAATAATTTTGTGAGCTGTTGTGTCAGCTCCGAAATGTCCTCCTGCTGGTCCATCATGTAATTCCTGCAAAACCTTTTGGGCTTCAGGTTTCTCAAGGCATCTTAACAAGATAGAATCATAATTCTGCCTAAAAAGCACGTCATCAATGATTGTAAAATTCTTCGCTTTTAACCTAATGGCCCTTTTGTTTTTGTAAGACAAATTCGGAGGTGCATAACCATTCTTTAAATAAAAGATTAAATCTGCATATTGAGATCCAGAATCAGTAACACTTATCTGATTAATTTCTTGAGTTTGATCTGTATCGCTTGATTCTGGAATGTTGGATGCTCCTGCCAATATCTTGCAAAAACCTTGGCCCCTAACAATCTTTGCTGGCCTAATTTCTAAGTCATACTCTTGAAGCGTTGTGACCCAATTTGCCCTTTTTTCACCCATCTCTTTTTGGATTAATAGTTGCCTAACTGCCGGGAAAGGAACTATTACTTTTGTATGGGTTTTCAAAAGGAAGGGTCTATAATGTTTGACCGCTTTAAATACAACAAAGGCTTGTTTTTCTACATCGGAGTAATTTAATTCGGCACCCTAAAGATTTGAGCTGAAGAATGATATGGGTGCTTCCAAATTGTGAGCATTTGGCTGCGTGAGAACTATAGCATAAGACACGTCGGATGCAATGGTATACAATGTAAAATGATTAGAAAAATTTGGAGTATTCAAGGCTGGGGCATTGATTATTGATTGCTTGATTACATCAAAAGCTTGCTTTTCTGCTGATCGCCACTTGAAGACTGAATTCTTCTTGATCATTGTCTGAAGTGGTAATATAATTTGAGAAAAATCTGGAACAAATCGTTTAACAAAATTGATTTGGCCTAAAAATGACTGCATTGACTTTTTATTGTGTGGGAAAGGGATTTCAGAAATTTCCTTGATCTGATCAGGATCGATATAAATGCCATCTTTGGATACAATAAAACCTAAGAGTTTTCCTTGATCAAGAGCAAAGAAAGACTTTTTAGGGTTGAGAGAAATACCATATCTTTTGCAACGCTGAAAGATTTGATTTAGATCATGCAAATGATTATACCTCTTCTTAGAAAATACAGTAATATCGTCTAGATAGACGACTACTGTTCGATTAATCAACCCTTTAAAGGCTATATCCATAGCTCTCTGGAATGTCGCTCCTGCATTTATAAGTCCGAAAGGCATTTTCTGATACGCATATGTTCCCCATTTTGTTCTGAATGTGGTTTTAAGTTGGTCATCAGGATGAACCAGAACTTGGTTATATCCTGAGAATCCATCAAGAAAGGACATCAATTCAGAGCCTGCTACTGATTGGAGTATTTGCTCCATAGTAGGTAATGGGAAGTTATCTTTCAAGCTCGCTTTGTTCAGGTTCCTGAAATCAATACAAATTCGAATGTCGCCATTTTTCTTTCTGACTGGCACCATATTAGAGACCCAGTTTGAGTGTCGGACAGGAAAAATAATCTTGGCTTTCAAGAGCTTGTTAAGTTCCGACTTTATCTGGCTCTCTAAATTTGGATGTATTTTTCTTAACTTCTGCTGAATCGGTTTCTAATCAGGAAGCATAGGAATGGTATGCTGGATAATAGATGTATCATATGTCTTCAAATCATCATACTTCCAAGCAAAGACCTGTTTTTTTTTTCTTAACAGTTTGATGAATGCCTCCTTCTCTTCCAAGGAAAGTCCTAGTCCTAAATTAATGTTTTGAGGAGCATGGTCAGTACCTAGATTTATCAATTCAAACCTAAGGGTAGAACTTTGAAGCTTTGCATTAATTTCAGGTTTAAACCTGTCTTTGATATCATAAAGATCTTCAAGCTTCACCACTGGTTTAGGAATTGAATTTTCCTGAGGTGTTTCTTTCATTTGTAGATCATGGTCATTTTCCTCAATAATTTGATCATCATAGGACTTTTTCAGAAGTTAGAAATTGCAGAATATCTTCATCACGGTTAAATACTCTCCAATTAGTGACATTGTCGAGAATTGAAGGCCTAAAAAGTAATTCTACAGAAAATCTATCAAGGCTGTAGTCTTCAGAAGGTAGAAGCTTGGAAGCTACATTGGCTAGTAGGTCTGCTGCCGAGTTTTGTGACCTAGGAATGGAGGAAATGTTAAATGCTGAAAAGTGTGAGGTAAGATCCTGTACTAGCGATTGATAATGCTTGAGGTGATTTGAAAGACAATGAATTGCATTCCTCACCTGTTTAACAATAATTTCTGAATCGCCGAATACTTTTAGATATTGCACTTTAAGGCCGATTGCTTTATATAATCCCTGGACTAAAGCTTCATATTCGGCTGTGTTGTTAGTGCATTCAAATTCTAACCTACAAGACAGCATTGTCTTTTCTCCTTGAGGACTAACCAAAATGCAACCTGCTCCCGAGCCCTCGCTGGACTTAGAACCATCAAAATATAAAGACCAAAATAAAGAAGTATTAACAAAAGTATTTGCATTTTCCTCAGCATCATTAAAACATCTAGACTTATCAGTTTGTGAAAAATTTTCAATCTGAGATGTAAAATGATTGACTGAAAAAGGAGATGGTTGGGCAACAAAGTTGCCAAAAAATGATTCTGACGAATAGTTCCCCAAAATGTTGTTGTTTAATGCTACAGGTTGGTTTTCTTGCTCAAATTCAGTAACTGTATGGGTCATGTGCTTCTCTCGATCGATCCTTATTTGGTTTGGCTTCCCCTTGTAGGGAAGCCACATATGTGACCAATCGGTGGAAATATACCCATGCAATTTCTCGGACCAATCCCTACTCAGAATTAAACCGTAAAATTCAGGTATATCGGCTATTAGGATGTCAATTCTCTGTACAACTCTAGGATCGGCAGACAACCTGATAGTTACGGAATTAATTTCTCCCACAACCTGCACTTTGGTCCTGTCCAACTGTACAATATGAATGGCAGACTTCTGGGGTTCAATGTTCAGTTTAGAGCAAACTGAAGCTGGCATTATGTTGGATGATGCCCCTGAGTCAATTAAACAGTTGTGCAGGTTTCTATTATAAATCTCATAGGTCAACAGGAAGGGTGGAGTATGAGAATTCGATCTATCTCCAATTAGAACTGAATCGGTAGCTTCAACCATACCTGGAGGAGGTTGACCTGAATCATTAGCAGCTTTTGCACTGGGAAGGGGTGTAGAGGGAACATCATTCAATTCTTTAAGAAGTAATTTTTGCTGATGCTTTAATTTACTAAGTTCAAACATAGTTATGTTTGCTTTAGTTTTCTTCATGTCATCAACAATGTTATATTCCATTGAATCGGATACCACTAATGTTTTGGACGTTGAAGGAGAATTAGAAGTTGAAGGCTGGTTTTGGGGAACTACTACAGGTGATTTCTTTGGGGGAACTTTTTCTTTTGTTGTGGTAGCACCTGCACTCCTTTTCTTTGAAGTTGCCTGGGCAGGTTCAGAAGTACTTTTACTTCTTGTAGTAACCGAGAAGGCTTCTTCTTCGTTATCGGTATCAGAGTTAGGGAGTATAAAATCCCACATTCCGTGGCATTCAGCTACTTCTTCTTCATCATCAGTTTGTGAGGTTGTTTCCTCTTCCTCTTCTTCTTGCTCTGAATCTGCGTTAGATATGACATTTGGTGGCTTTGTTTCAGTTTTCTTATAAGTCCTAAATGGTCTTTTGTTTGAGGTTTCGGCCACCTGCTTCTTTATTTCAACCATTTCGTTAGACAAAGTTTTCAGGACTTTTTGTAAACCCTCCATGTCGTATGGGTCCTTTGGGGTTTTCTTCTTGGAATCCTCTTTAAATGAGACCTTTTTGGCTTTTCTGTCTTCCAAAGCAGCTTTCTTCTCTAGAGCATTGATGCGCTTTTCCACAGCAAGTGCTTCTCTCATGTTTTCAGCTAAGGTAGGTTTCCCGGCCCTGTCTACAAAAATGGCTATATTGGCAGGTAGGGCGGTAATATACCATTCGCTTCGAATTTTTTCACTCGTTTTGGAAGCTGTAGGGATTTTATTCAGGATTTTATTAAATCTAGAATTAAATTCCTTTATTGGTTCCCTATGCTCTATTCTCAGATTGGAGAGGTCGTTTATTAAAGTAGCTAAGGACCTATCATCTCCATATTTGGTAAGAAACTGCTCTTGGCAAGTGTTCCAACTGGTAATTGAACCAGAGGGTAAGGAAAAATACCAGGATCCCACTGATCCTTGCAAAGTGTAAGGGAAGAGTCTAACAACAACATCTTGTTCTGTCACTCCTTTCAAGTTAACTGCTAACATAAAATTATTAATGTGTTCTTCAGCCTGGGTCCCGTCATCTGGGTTAAATTTAGGTAGCCATTTTTCAGGAGCATCTGGTAAAGGATGCAATGGTGCAGGCATGTTGACTGCACCTGGCCTGGTCCATGGATCTGCCATTATAATAGCAGTAGTGGTTGATACTACTGTTGGAATTCCAGATATTTGGGAAGAAATTAATGCTGAGGAGTGAGCAGATTGGGATGTTGAGGCTTCTAATCCCTGGTGAACGACAATATGTAATGGGGAAGTGAATGGTTGACTTTGTAGAGGGGAAGATGCAATGGAGGACGTGGATGAAAGCTCTTCACTATCAGATCCTTCAGTAATTTTCTTCGCCTTTTTCCTTTTTGGTAAAGGGAACTCAGTGGGTTCAATACCGAGTTTTTCGCTCTGAAGTCTGGTGAGAGGATGAGTTAAATTGAACTGCGAAGTCGCACTGCTTTGTGATACCTCAGATTTCTGTGGTGAAATCGAGAAGCTTTGAAGTTTATGGATTAGAGACTGGACTTCAGGTGATTCAAGACTTAATTGTTCTGGAGTATGATGGGTTTGAGTAGTGGTAGTTGATTCCCCTTCTCCTTGTTTGGATACCGGCGAACCAGTATGCAAATGGGAAGATCGAGGGGATTCGGAGGGAGAATTACTCTTAGAATGGCTTATAGGTTTTGGCTTATGTGCCATTCACAGTTGATGGCCCTCCTTCTAGCGCCAATAATGTTGATGCCTCGAAAATCGCTGCAACAACATCGGGGATAACCACTCGGTCCGGACCTTAGTACAACTCCTTTTCCATTTGAAATAGTGGCTCCGACTGGGGATAATGGGACCAGTTTCCTAGAAGTGGATAAATGGGATGGATGGGTGATTATAAACTATGCTAGCGACGAGCGAATAACTAAAACTATCAGCAAGAATATAATAACTATGATCTACCCCGGGAACTTGTTGAGCTCTAAAGCGTGGCGTTAGGTGGTCTGTGTCTAAAGACAGGCATATAGATGACTCCATATTTAAGGCATAGATGTTAATTCATTGTAGATTGCTATGTCTAAATAGTTAAACAAAGCGATTAGAACAAAATTACCACACTTTTATCATTCATATCATTGTCACATGCATGATTGAAAGGAAAGGCACATCGTAAAACATCCAATAGTGGAATGAATAAAGATCTGCTGTTACAGCGCATGCATATAATCAACAATAGCAAGAATAATCACATAACAATTCATATAAAAGGAATGAATTCAGACATAGATAGAAATACCATATGAGCTGCTTGACACTCCCAAATATAAATTGCTATTTGTAGTTCTTCCTTCAATGCAAAAACATCCTCAACAACGACAATAGTGCACAATTGCATAAAGAAGCTTCCTTGTTAAATTAAGAACAATCGGCCCAGTTTCATAAAAGAATATTGACTGAAGCACAATAGTGCAAACTTCAGTCTATTAAGTCTGTTACAAAACTTTACGACCCTTTCCAAAACAATGAAAGGGTCTATAAATACTAAACTAATCTAAATATCTAAGAAACAGAAATCCTACATAATTGGCATCAATAAATATTGATCCTATTTCCTGGAGCGATCTGGCAATCGGCGGCAATGATTCATCAGGTAGGCTCTTTGCCTTTAAACCTGAGCTGACTTATCGCTAGCATTGGCTCTACTTCAGGCGGTTTGTTGAGGTGCGAACTGAGCTGAGCAGCGTATGTGGCATCTTGAATATCGAGAATTATACACCCGAGTGCATCAGTTAAACACTTGAGGGCAGACCTTTGTGTGTGTGGCTTGATCAGAAAGAGCAAATATGCATCGAAAGTCAAAGTGTTAACCCCAGCGATTAATCTCCCCTTCTCCTCTAAGTCAGGATAACTTGTTTGCTCAATCATATTTGCTGTTGTTATGCTTCCAGGTGTACACTGGGAGATCATGTTTGCCAAGTAGAGGGTGTTGTTGATAAGATCAATCATATTGCTGGCAGTTAATTTACATCTTGAAGCCGCCCTTTCTGCTTTCATCACTTGAGTGTGCCATTCTGTAAAGAGTATGTCCTTGTATGTTTCTTGGATTCTAGGCAAATTCGCTGCTTTTCCCACATCAGAATATTGCCAATCAAGATATGCGATTATGGTTTCTTCAGCTTGGTCTAACTCATTCCTGGCCTTCTCTACCTGCTGACATACTGATGTAGTTAGCTCGCACAATGGTTCTGCCTCAGTGAGTTGATTACATAGGAGCCTAATCTGCGATATTAACGCACTGTTTATTTGCGATGCCTCTGCTCTGAAATCCTCCACTTTTTGGGTGCCCTTTATGACTTCGAGCCGTGATGATAATTGAGCTATTTGCTCGTCCTTTGTTTTCATCATCAGCTCATTTGCTGTCCTCAACTGTGCCAATGCCTCCGATAATTCCTTTTGTTTCTGGATCACGCTTTGGTCGATCCGCTGCCTCTCTGTTTGCAATTGCTGGGTTAATAAATTGTTCATTTTCTGTTGTGCCAGCAACTGCTCTTCTGCTTGTGCTGTCTTCTGCTTTGCCTCGGTCACTTCTGCCTGTAGTGCAAAAATTTCTTGGTCCTTAGTCTTCAGTAGAAGACTTACCTCTGATGCCTTATCAATAGTCGCTGCAGAATAGGCACCTGGATACTGTGACAACTTTGTTAGGTCATCGGAGGGGTCCAATTCCTCCTTCCATACTACATTACCCGTGACTGTTTGCTCTCGAAAGATAGAAGGTTGATCAGTCCTTCGTATTTTCCTTGATCGCTTTACAACTGCTCTATGCCTTGGTCTGTAGAAAACATCCAAGGGAGGAATATCTTCCACTTGGAGAACGATTTGATCGGAAGGGTCTTTAGGAATTACCTCAACATCCTTAGAAATGGGTGGGCCGCTGGTTCTGCTTAGAACCTGAGGAGAAGTGATGTCCTGTGTGTCATTTGTTTTGGAGGTGTCCGTATCTTTGGAAAATTCTATTCCACTGATAATAGAGTCAAATTGCTTCCACTGTTGGAGAAATTCGGGATCAATGGTGGTCTGTTTCTGCTTCTCGGCTTGGGACTCGCTCCGCTCTTTTTCCTGTTCTTTCCTCTGCTTTTCCTCTTGCTCTTCCCTCTGTTTTTCTTCTTGTTCCCTTTTCTGCCTATCTGCCAGTTCTTTTTTCTGTTTCTCCTCTTGTTCCCTCTTTTGCTGTTCCTTTGCTTGTTCTTTCTTTTGCCTTTCTGCCTGTTCCTTCTTTTGCCTTTCCTCCTATTGCTTTTTCTGATCTTTTGTTATAACAGGAGGCTGGCTTGACTGTTGCTGACCAGGCTCGCTTGAAGATGTCGTTGGGGTTGTTGCCAGTAAATCTAGAGGCAGAGTTTGCAACCTCCGCTCTCTAAGTTTATTGAACTCAGTTAACCGTTCATCATTATATTTCAATCGAGCAAGTTCTTTAGCTTGACCTATTGTTTCGACTGAAACGAATAGGTCATCAAACCAATCTTCTTGATGGTCAAATTTTGTTAATTTGGCCTGTTCCAATGCAGTATAGGCATTTTTCTTTGGATCATATAGCCTATTTGGGATAGTGGCCAGGGTTAAGGACTGAATCTTTGTGGCTTCCTTTTCTGCATGTTTGAGATCATGCAGAGTATAGACACCAATTCTCAAGGGAAAAGAGGGCCAGCCCCTCTTCTTTTCTTTCTTGAGAGCCTGTGTAGTACTCTCTGCCATAATTTGATAGGCGATTTCTCTTACTAGCAGTTTATCTGGAATATACAAAGGGAGAACATGCGGATTGGCTTGGCTGCCGAAAACCCTAATGTAGGTAAATCTCTCTTCTCCAAACCAACTCTCTACCGCCGGTAAATCAAAGGAAGCTAGATAGGAGATTCTGGAAATGGGCTTATCAAAAATAGAATAATGAATGGGAACCATAAAGCCATTGCAGATTTGGTACAAATGGTGCTTGTAAGAAGATTTCCACAATTTCTGGTGGTATATATGAATGGGTGAGGGGTCTTCGGCAGTCCACCTCCAACCGAGGATGGGAAACTCAGAATTGAAACATAATGTATCTAAAATATATGCACTGTAATAAAACGGGGGAATTTTCCTTTCAGTGACAACAGAATTAGCTCTAAAATCACGAACAACTACGGCTAGCTTATCAGAGAGAATAGTGGCCCAATCCATAATTATGCTGTTTACTGCTGCTTCCATTAGAGGAACCATCTCTATGGTAAAGTTAGCAGAGTCATGTAATCCCCATAGCCTACACATCATTATCCCCGCATAGCAATAGGGAGAAGCCAAAGAATCGACTGAGTACTTACCGGAAGACTCGTGCTTGTGTTTGGCTGGATTCTGTCTCCAATCCCGGATAGGTTCGGATTCGACTTCATTATCACTTGCAAATTTCTCCAGGAACGTCTTGTTATACACTTTCTCTGGCTCAGGCAAATGATACATTTGCCTTAGATGCTCTGGCTTGAACGATCCGAAAATCCTCCCATCTCTGGTGTTAAAAGTTCTGTCGAGGATTGGAATTTCCTCAATTGCCCATCGCACGACGTCTGTGTAGGGGAGAATCTGTTCTCTGGCCGCTATCCTGTGAAGGAAAGAGTCGGCTAAATCTTTGAGAGTGCAATCAGACTTGCGAGTAGGATCCGCAGTAGCTTCCGTCACTGTCTTTTCTGGTTGTTCGACTTCAATCAAATTGTACGTGCCTTGCCATGTAGCTCTGGTAAGACCCGTACATGTAGTATATGATATTAAGCCCTTCTTTTTATCTATGGCAGCTTGTCCTGTAACTGATGTAGCAGCGGAAACCGCGGTCTTCTTAGATTTCTTTCCCATCTTGCTCAGGCTTCTATTGGAAGATGAATCCTGCACAAAGGCAAGAAAAACCGTAACATAGAAATATAATAATGAGGACTTATGGTGGGAGAGATATATCAATCGAAGCGTGCTGAGAGATTAACTCTCAAAAATGGTTGCGGATCCAATCAATGAGAATATATTACAGATATATTAAATGGCCGTTTAGGGCCTGCTACTCCTTAAATGCTTATTACACCGTTATCCGGTTGAATGACTCCCTTAAGCGTGCAATGGATATTTTGGCGGTTGAGCGCAGGTGATCGTTAATCGAAGGGGAAAAACTTTAAATACGAATACATCACCTTATCCCTCCTTTTAACGGCTTTTTCGAAATCCGTGCTCTATCGATCGGATATCAATAATACTTTAGATCTTCAAGCTATGCCTTTTGAAATTGTGATCGCCGATAGCGATATCGCATCGCTTTAGGAGAATAGGTATTATATAATCGTAAGCATAGGATCCTCCCAAACGCCGATTGCGACGTCGCATCGGATTAGTGCGAAGAAATATAACAAGGTGCATTTAGAGTGAATTGCCGATTCCCCGATCGCCGATATCGCATCGCATCGGGGGTAAGACCTGGGCGCCTTATTAATGTGCATGGGATGTTGCCGACTGCCGATAGCGCAATTGCATCGGGTCGGAGTAAATTTCTTAAGATGCTTTGACTGCATACGAAGTATCGCCGATAGCTGATCGCCGATAGCTGATCGCCGATATCGCGTCGCGTCGGAGCTTATGTTATGTGCGTTTTTAAGATGTGTATGGAGTATTGCCGATCGCCGATAGTGAAATCACATCGGCGGAGACCAATGTGACACTTATATGCATTTTCCATGTCATTGCGATATGCGATCTTGCGATCGCTTTATCGCAATAATAAAAGATTGTTTTATTTGTTGAAAAATGGTTGTTCGAAAGGCTTAAATAAATGAGCTCATTTGATTATTAGACCCTTTTGAACTATAGGAGTATTGATACCAATTAAACTTTCAAAGGGACCCATTCCATATGTTAACCTTTATAAATAAAAATGATATGAAATGGGGGGGTTGTTGTAGAGCACAACACAAAGCAAATGAACTTAACAGTAACTAAATTAACTTAACAGAGTTCTTAACAAAGCAACCTTCCGTTCTAGGAGTAATGTCAGAGTCGAATATTCATACATCCATAACAGAATTACAAACTTAAAAAAACATTATGCACCAAAGTAAGCATAGAGATAAATTATACAAGCGAAAAACCTTGAATGCACGCCTAACTTAAATATTTTAACATTTCGGGCAAGCAGAACAGCAAAACTTAGCGACAGGAGGAGCAGTCCGCTCAAGCCTCACAACTGGTGAAACCAGACCTAACCCTTTTCCTGAAGGGAAAAGCAAAGTCTATATCGATAGCGTGCTTATAATGAAAATTAAGAATTCCAAACTACAAATTCCTCAAAGGGCATTTATACTCTGCGGTTCTAAACGACAGACAAACCCTTGAATTTAACAGAGGAGTACCAGGCAAACAACGCTCCTTTCTCTAGACTCTACGGTTCTAAACGATAGACAAACCCTTGAATTTAACAGAGGAGTACCAGGCAAACAACGCTCCTTTCTCCAAACCATAACACATTCCATTAATAACAATACATTCCATTAATAAAAAAAAGGCAATATGCGGCACATACATACTCCAGCTTACCCGCGCGAATGTACATCTGTCTGCGTTGAAAAGGACTCGCGTCTGTACCGCAGTAACGTCAAACAGTGAGCCCAAGCGTGCCATTCACCTCGAACCATGCGAAGCCCGCAATAAGACCCCAAAACCTTTCCACCCCCAAAACTTTGGTTCGACTTAGGTTATATTGTTAATATAATGAAAAATCACGTCGGTCAACCAACGGTCAGCGATCGATCGATCGCATATAGTCCCCGGCAGGGACTAATAACTCTATATATATATATTTACAAAATGATATATATATATATATATATATATATATATATATATATATATATATATATATATATATATATATATATATATATTTACAAAGTAATGTAAGCCTTTTTAATGCGTTAGGATACATGTAATAATTTAATTTCCTAATATATTAAAAATAACGTTTTACATTAAAGTAGAATATTTACAATATTATTACAATATATCTAGTATGTAGTTATATTACTTTTATTGTTACAATATTTATAATACAATATATTTACACGATTCTTTATTTTTAAATGAGTTTGATGGCATATATATATATATATATATATATATATATATATATATATATATATATATATATATAGATAGTTAATTAATTAATACATAATAATATGTTACAATTAATATAGGTACATGAAATTATTAATATAAAATATTTTTACATGTTTTCAAGTTAATGTAAATTTATCAATAAAATCAAAAGAGGGATTCATTGCAACGAGGCGTAATAAAAATAATCAAATTTTCAAAGGGATGCACCTATATTGCATGTGTCAAATAAAACACCGAGATCATTCACCGTTAAGAATTAGGTGACCAAAAGACAATGATAGAGGCGAAGCCAATTGAGGTGATGTGGAGGAGATGCTAACAAGCAAACCAAATTCAAAATGTGAGGCGATAGGGCAAAATGAGACCAATGATGCAAGCGTCTCCCTCAGGAGAGGATTAATAATGTG
Source organism: Pinus tabuliformis (assembly GCA_031772625.1). Lineage (NCBI taxonomy): Eukaryota > Viridiplantae > Streptophyta > Pinopsida > Pinales > Pinaceae > Pinus > Pinus tabuliformis. The sequence goes on from CM062807.1 coordinate 840,003,070, forward strand.
AAGTGACACAAGTGTTGTCATGTGAAAAAAGTGTCATAAAGCAAAAAATGACATTTTGCGCAAACAAAATGAAGACTAAAAGCAAGAAAAATGAGAAGAAATTTGATAAAAGAAAGAAGAAGGGTCCCCATTTATTTTTAAAAACACCAAGCCAAAAATGGGGGATTTTGCAACTACAACAGGGCCCTAATGCTAATAGAAAATTACACCAAAGAAACAATTAGGTCTGTTATTCGATCTATATTCTAAAATACAAAAATGTAGTAGCTCTATCTGTTAGTGATATAAGCACAGTTCAAAGGAGATCGCCGTGGACCGCAACTGAACATGTTGTATACTCTTTATAAGTTTATACATATATTATAATATTGGGGGGAAACTTCTTTGACCAAGTCTCCTAGATGTACAAATATAAAATATGAATGTTAGTGGAAGGATCCTTTTTGTTCAAGTCAACTATACAAGACAAAATACAAAGGGTAAAGCACAAATATGCTACATATTTGGACAAGGTCTATTTGACCAAGTTTCATAGTTTCTTCTTTCAGGAATAAATTGTTGGTAATTAATATTTTTTTGCATAGATTTGGGAATTAATACTCAACTTTTGATTAGGACAAACACTTGGATTGGGTGGGTAAAATTCCTTTGCATACAACCAAGTAACTTCTTTTTTGACACTATCCAGTAGATCAAGCAACATATTTACAAGCAAAGGAGGTTGAAAATGAGGAATGGTGGTGTCTTGATGTGTGACTTAGACTGATTCCTTTAAATTTTGATGGTCATGAAACTTTATCTAATTGACATTCACCAAATCATCAATAGAAAGCTGAGGTGGAAGATCCATTTTGAAAGCATTTGGAGCAACCTGTCATGTGGTGGTATATTGCTCATACTGGACTGCCTTGAGGTTGTGATTTGGCTGATTTTTAACCTTTTTTTTTGTGAAAATTTTGCTAAAATTTGTTGCCAACATAAAAATGAGGAGGTATTTGATGTCCGTATATAATGCCTTGTACCTAGCTTGTGTTTACTGAAATATTTCATATACTTTGTTGTAAATTTTAGCTAGGTTCTGCACAAAGGAAGAAACCTTATCTTGCTTCTTTTCTTGGTGGGATTTGGGTGTTACAAGGAGAGTAAATGGAAGCTTATAAGCAGAAGGAGGCATGCAGTTGTAGCAAACATCAAATTGGGGTTGCTCAATGGACGCATGAGTTGGCTTGTTGTATTTGTGCTGCAAAGCGTGCATGCAATTATCGCATTGTTTGTTCTGTTGGTGATAAATGTAGAGAGCATGGTCGAAGGTCCTTTGATCAGTATTGCAAGAACTGTCCCTCACCCACCTGGTTTGGAGGTCGGAACCTTGCTCTGGATGGGACAAATGCCGAAGTTCCCTGTAATCCATTGTATGGAAATTCGAGACACGTGCTTCATGCGATTATGGAACTGTGTTGGTTCCATACATGGTTCGACACACTGGTCCGACACGCTTCCCATTGTGTTGGTGCAAGGAGGATAGAATAGTAGATAAATTCACTACTTTATTTGTCCTAGATGATAGATTAGTGTTTTGAATTTGTACTTTTCAGTCTTCCTACTTTTGAGTAGATGGCTTATTTTGTAATTATTACTAGTTGGTCATGTTGATAGTTGCTAGGTAAGTTATTTCAATGATTTAATGGTCTACCTTCTATTCTGTGCTTAAAATTTTTTATGTTTGTTTATAATTGATAGAATTTAAATGGTTGATTCTTGAATAATTAATGATTAATGTACTATGGTTGCCATCTCTATCTTGGTTTATGTTCAAATATGCATGTTTTCATATATTCTGCAATTAATTTTGTATTTTGGATATTTTTTGGAATATAAATGTTATATGATGTTTTTATGGAATATATATATATATATATATATATATATATATATATATATATATATATACTTTTTGGATGCTTCTCTTGTTAGGGATTTTAGAAGAAGATTCTCCCAATTCTTTGCTTCTAATAAATGCTCCCACTTTGTGTAATCTTTCTTTTGATTATCTAAGTTTGTTTGTTAGTTTGGGATGGAATGAGGTGGAAAACCTCAATTGGAAACCAAGAAGATTCCACAATGTCTTCTATATGTACCTCATAAATCAAGAGTATACTCTGAAATAAAGGGAAACGGTCTTGCATCATTTTGGATTGAAACTTGTTTTGTTGTTTTCATTTACAACAATTGCTCCAGTGAGAATTGGCTTTATTGGCAGTATTGCTCTTGGATCTTCCATGCCAAGAGTTGAATGGTACATGGGTATTGTGACATGTCTCAATCTCTAGAATTATGAAGAGTCATGATGTAGTACTGAAATAAAAGTCATGTTGGTTTGCAGTAGTTTTCATCTGTGATAAGGTACATTTACTTGAAATCTATGTACATGCAAGAATAATATGTGGTAGAACAAAAATAGTAGTGGGATTGCAGGTCATGAAAATGTACGGTGACTTGAGAAAATCTGCAGAAGAATAAAAATGGACTGGTAAAGTTTGAGTGACAAGGTGTTAGCTGTGTTAATTACCTACAAATAGGATGAGTGGGTAATAATGGATTGTGGATCTCTCAATAACCTTTGAGTTGAGAGTTCAAGGAAAAGTGGATGTGAGAGTATCTGTGGAAGTAAATTATTGATATCCAAAAGCCCTAAAACTAGGCTCTTATACCACCTGATATGATGATAATTTGCAACAATGAAAATACAAACATACATAAGAAGGAAGAATGAAAGTACAATGAATATTGTCACAATTGTATATCAAATAAAGTACAAATATAACACATTTGTACAAGGTTCACTAGATTTAGTCTACATTAATCATAATATTTGGATAAGAATGAACTATTTGATGCTTTACAAGATATGACAAATGGAAAATCTCCAGGTATGGAACTCCCTTGTGAATTCTATAGGGAGTTATGGTTTGTGACTAGTGACAATTTTACAATGATGTGTCAAAAAGCATTGATAACAGAACATATGGGGGAGCATGTCAATGTTGACCTGATGATCAATCAAGTTATTCCCAAGTGGGGAAAGAGACATGGTGGTAGGGTGGAGATTAATTACCTTTCTTAATTTTTCTACAATATATGAAGTAGAGCACTAGCCAATAAAAATACTTCTTTAAGGATTGTACAATATGAGAAAAAAAGCTTCATTTACAGTTGACTCATGCTCAACAATCTTATTACAACCTGTGAAAGGTGAATTTGCAAGAGCAAGTTTACAAAGGGTGCTTTTCCCTGAAGATGCACAAAACAACAATCAATAATCACTCACATTATAAGGAAATCCTAGCCCAGTAGCAAGTATGCAAGTAACAAAGTAGATTGCTGGAACTGCACACATGTTGTACACTTATTTGTGAGATATATCCAGGATTGCAAAATTGTTGGAGATGATAATACAAGGTTACAATAAAATATACAAGGTTAGGTGAATGATCATTTTTGAGCAAGTCACCTATGGATACTTACAACGAAAAAGGTGGAGTGTAAAATACAAGGTTACGTTGCTTGTTGCATGATTTGCAGGAGTACCCTTGTTGCATAAGTACTAACCTATGCTTCTGTTCAATTTATTGCACAAGCATACATGTCATAGGCGATCTTACCTTACCTTGATAGGTATTAGAAATATGGTTGGAACGAATGAAAATAATAGCACTCAAACAGGGAAGGTTATCTCTAGTTTGAGAGGGAATTTGGACTACTCATTTAGATATTTTGCTACAGGAAATCAGGATACTACTTGTAGAATTTGGGACACTTGAACTTAAGATTTTTTGTAGCAGTACTTAGGTGAAATTTTGTTATTGAGACTTCATCAGATGGGTGTCTTGGATGCAAAGACCAATTATGATCAATGTGAAGGGATCGACCTTTTAGGTGAAAGCGTTGGAATATTATTAAATCTAGACACAGAGGCCATCTATGACTTGGATTATATATAAGTATGCTTGCAGTGTGTTTTCACCCTATTATGACATTTTTAGTTGTATTTGGTTTATCTAATCTCTATTTGTTGGAAAACACACTTGATTTTGATGTTTTGGATTGAAGCCTTATCCACTGTCCTTTTTTAATTTATCGTTCTTCCCATGTTGTTCCCCATTTCTTGTTATGTACTTGATTGTAGGACTATGAGGTGACTCTATCTTGAGGGTATTGAAAGATTGAAACACATATGTCGAAATTTGATCCAATATTGTAGATCCACTCCTTTCCCTCCAACACTGTGAATATTATGTCTGTGGAATTTTATGTTTGAGTTCTTCATTAGAGATGCTATTTTCTCTTCTTTCTATAAACAAAGCAGTTATGTGTTTTTCATTTCTAATGGGTGGATGGGAGGGAAACTTTACACTTGCCTGAATTCATTGTTACTGATTGGTCTCCTTAACACCCTATAACTATAGCTTCATATGCTTATATAATTATTAAATTACTTTGAACTGGTTGGTAGTTTATATTACTATCTTCAGAAAGGACAAAACTGTAAGTGCTACGCTTTAAAAGAAAATATTGGTTATTGAAATTCCAAAAATCTTATGTCTTCAACTGATGTGTGTGTCTTCCTGTCTCCATCATAGATGATCAATTTTTTATATTTAAAAGATCCTTTTGTTCGTTGTTTTGATTCCCATGATAAACCTCTAGTTGATTACATTAATGTTCTGCTTTTCTTGTTGATTGAATTCTTCCTTGGATATTTACATCAATGAGTTGATGTGTACTGCATTTGATCATCTATTTTTTGTTCACAGTGTTTAATGTTTTCCATCTGAGCTATTAACACATTAGATCCGGACATGTATGGTGATTGGTGTAAGGGTGGAATTATTGGATGGATTGAAAATGGGATAAGGGGCGAGAATATATGTCCCTGGGATGTTTCGTGTGGAAACAGACAAGACTATATTTACCAATCTGAATATAATTTATTAAATGAATTTTATACTAACATGTTAAGTGTTTGATAACATTTTCAAGTGCAAGACATGACCATTATGTTTTTGAGAGATATTTCATTTATTGTTATTTTTAAATGGGTAATCTTGAAGAATTATGGTGCATCAAACCATTCTTTGTTTTTAAATTTTATTTTTCTAATACAGAGCAACTCAATATATGTTCAATGAAAATATGTAGTAAGTCTCATATGTAAAGATTTTAATGTTCTCATACTGGGGTACTATGCATTGGTGTAAGTATCAAAACTTGTCAAGTAAATAGGAAACTCATTGAGTCTACTTCGCTTGTCAGGAAAATCAATAGCTCATCTATAACTCAGCACATCTTTGGCCAAAATCAACAAGCCTCTTATCTTACATTCTCAATCCATGGAAATCACTATTTTTTCCAAACTCATTGTTGAACATGACTAGGAAACTTGAATTGCAGCATGTGTGGTAGAGAGAAACACATTTCATACTTCTTCTGAGTTAACGAATTGAAGTCTAGCAAGGATGGGAATGAATTCTGAACCTAGATATGGAAGGGTTGTTATAAGTTCTTCCTTTTCATGTTCTTCCCAAGGAACTATCTCTAAATAGTGAATACACTTTGAAATTATTCAACCAGTACCAAGTTTGATAGTTTCTTTAAAAATGCTAAGAGCCATTTCTACATGCTACCATAGACCTATAATTAGATTGTTGTCCAGAATAGAAAAGCCTTAAAATGTTTAGATGATGATCATATTTAGATTCGTAGTAGCAAACTTATATGTAATTATAGAAATTAGCATATGGGCTAGTCATTTGAAAGATGCTCCATAAAATATTTGCTCTATTTCACTAAATTTTCTGAATGGAAGTAAAACCAGTCTTCTCTGCCATCACTTGTCCTTAATCTCCCAATTATATCATTAGTGAGATAATCTCCAACTTTTTAAAAAGCAGTATTCTCTTTTGCCATGGGAAAATGAAATCCATTCAATATTCATGCTAAAAAAAAAAGTAACTTGAGGGGAAGCTGACACACTACATCCTCATCCAATGGAGAGGTGTCTCTTTAAATATCTTGTCCCAAAGTAAAAAAGTATAATCATTATCACACCAGTGCTCTTGCCTCTAAAGTTTTCCTCAATCAACCCTTTAGTCCTTTGTTCATAAGAGGTCGAGTAAGAATCTGCCCAAGGATAAAAGTATAAGTAACTTGAAGGAAAATTAAAATGTTGTTTGTGATCTATCACCTTCTGTATGAGTGTATCATTCAAAGTGCATGAAGGGTATTGTTATAGACATTTTTGGGCACTACAACCCCAAGCATGAAATGTCCATAAACCAAGGGCTCCTAAGTCCCTAAAAGTGTTGTTCTAACCCCTAAAGGAACAAGGTCAACAGATTACAACTTCTCCCAGAATTTCTCCATGAAAAACTGCTCAGAATTGGTCAAAACAAGATCATTTCAGCTGCTCCACTGGCCAAGTGCGTTGCATCTCACCTAAGTACACTGTGTGGGTGCGTTGCATTTCAAAAATCCCTTCTATGGGGTGTGATGGGCGAGAAATGACAAATGGCGGTGTCATTCCGCGAGGTGGAGAGGCAATGGAAGCTTCCAGAAACTTCTCCTGTGACACTTGCCTCTCTGAATTCGACCAAGGATGAGTAAGAGATCATCAATCTCCAAGTGGAAGCAAGAACTATCAGAGGGAAGACACTAATCAAATCACAAGCTGACTCATCCCCCTTACAGATATCTATATATGGATCCCTCATCCCAGAGATCCAGAGGCTGGAATTTTGCATATTGTAAGGAATTGCTGTTGGTTTCTTGAGACAAACATCAGATTGTTGGGTGATCTAAGCTTTGTATGAGGTGAAGAGGGGCTTCCTTGCTGGGAGGTTGATGCTGGGTCAGAACAACTGGTTGTAACTCCTCTTGGCTCTTTCTTGTTTATCAATAAAAGCTATTCAAGTTTTCCTCCAAACTCATGTGTTCATGCAGATGTTGGTCCTGTTCGGCCAGTAGCACGCCTGAGAGTGCCAGCTGCCGCCCCAGTAGGAGAGGTTGTTGGAAGGGCTATCCTTCGCGACCTCGCTATACTATGAATAGAGAGCAAATGATCAAACCATGCCAGCATATGGATACTCAGAATAAACCATCTCCTGACAATCAAACCACCCGAAGAAGGTATCAGAAAATGAAATCTGAGATTGACCAACATGCCTAGACATATGGTCAACCCATCTCTGCATACGTGGTTCAGTAGGTGAAGGTAAATCGAGTGTAATATACTGCGGTTGCATCAGTGGTATCTTTTCCAAGGCAAAGGCGGTCAAAATAGAACCATACCCAAAGTTCTTCAACCTCCCGCTCTTTACCTTGGTCAACTGTTCTTTCATCACAAGAAGTACTGTGTCGCACCAGTTGAACACCTTCGGTTGGAGGCATTCCAAGGCATATTGCATATAAGGTCGATTGGCTACATGAAGAGCCGCACCACCAGCCATCCTACCAACAGTAAACAGAATAGTCCTGAGGGACCTGTCAGTGACATCACGGATGATGATCTTGTCGTCTTTACTCGGCTGAGATCCCTCTCTGCAATACCGGCGAACATAATCTCTCACAGATTCACCTCCTCGGGCCGAACCTGATAAAGAGATGGGGGCACCCCGCCTCGACAATCCAGTCAAGAAATAGATGTCTACTACAGTCAAGGGGATGGATTTTCCCCTGATCTGGAAAACCTGGTTGGTAGGATCCCAAGCATCGAGCAAATACTGTAGTAAGTTGATCTGTTGTCTCATGCTAGAAATGTGGAAAAACTTCAGTAAGCCACAGTTCCGCAGTGCGTTTACTGCAACCGGATCATGTAGGGCAAGCATGTCCTCTTCTTCATGATCACGTTCTCGCCATGTAATAGCCATCTTACTCCAAAGATCTCTGAAAAACAAACAAGAGAAGAGTTAGATCCTGATTTTGGTAAGAAACAGGCAAAATTTCCATCAAAAACTGTGCATAAAATTCCTTCTCTGCGCCCATCGCACCTACAGTAGTGCTCTAGGTGCGTTGCATGTTAGATGGCCAGTGAACAGGCCAACATCCAACGCACCTTTCAATACACAAATGGTGCGCTAAAGGAAGAACGAGTTTTTCAAACCCCAGAGGCTCAGAAAAACCAGGAATCAAGCTCAAAATGCAAAATGGAAAGCATGAAATTAAAGAGCTCAAGTTTAGCTCCTACCTGGTCCAGATGGCGCCGAGAATCGTCCACAGAATCTCCTGAAATCAGCTGATGAAAATCAAGGGGGAAAGAACCTCCAAAGCTCCAACAAACCAAAGTTCAAATGAAATGGTAAAATGAGAGGTGAAAGCACTTTTTCATTACTTTTTACGTAGTTCAAAGTAAAATATTAGTGTTCTAACTCATTTTTCAAGCATATATTGTTCATTTCTGACTAGTTTGATGAAGCAAGTGAGAATACAGTACAATCTTTGAAAGAAAAAAGCTATTTATGGTAAAGTCAAAAAGAGACCATTTAATCGAGCAGTTTTAGCGCATAGTTCAAGCTCGTTAACAAATAAACATAAGCCATGAGAAAATCTTTCCGCCCGCGTTTAAGCTCATTAAAAAATGAACTATTCCCCAGTAAATAACCATCGTGAATGTAGTACTTCAGCCATTAAAACCTTGGTCGTGTTTGCACCGTCACCTCCACTTTTGCATTGGCCGATCATTCACCTCCATTTGATTGTTTACCCATTTTGAGGAATAGTTGCGAAGAGTGATCTCACTAGCCATCCTTGTAACACTGCTGTGATTGGAAAATTCCAAACCTTACCTGGAATCAGTTGCTACCCATTTTATCACTCGTTCCTCAAAAGACGAGTCTCCTTTAAGCTCTTTTCAACTGAATCGTTAAATATGAAAATATTTCCGAGCCATTGGCCTCTCCAGCTCGTTAAAGGGACCGGAAGTGCTATCCCTCCTCTAAATTTTAATATTTTTGGACCTGAGGGATTATGACACAAAAATATCAAGCGCTTGTTTTGTTCGGCTCGTTAAAAGTATCGAAAATTCATCCCTTCTGTATTGTTTTATACTTTTTCGCACTTAAGGGAGTAGATGCCGAAAAAGGAATTTTGGAGTTTCTTTATGTTCCTTTTCAGACTCTCTAAAATTGAAAAGGATCGGTTTATCTTTGTCGTTAAACTCGTTAAAATTTTAATAGTGACAAACTTGTCTATAGACGAGAACGAGTTTCACTATCGCTAGGCTCGTTAAAACATAGCGATGGGTTTGCCCGAAGGGCAAATTATAGAACAAGCATATGTTATCCTCCTCAAGCTTGATAAAAATAAAGAGGTACTGGTCAACAATGACAGGGGAAAAATTGGGAAGGAAACTTGAAGAAACTTTGTTGGTAGCAAGTCGCTCTTGAACATGACACTTTCATTTCGCATCCAAGTCAGGTTGGGTTGTTTCATTCACCGGTCACATCACCATGGTCCCATCATACCATCCACATTTGGGGTTAATGCTACCAATCCATCACGTCAGTGTCACCGATATGTTCAAGAGAAGTCATTCAGAGAATTCACCCGTGTCTCACCCACTACAATACATTTATACTCCATTCTTTCATGACCACCACCCTGAACCTTATATCACCAGATCGTTTTCACCTCCATTAAAATTATTTGCTCCGTTCCGTGTCATTTATGTGGGATTCATTAAGGCCCTCCTATGACGGATCACTTCTTGTCGACATCAGCTCATTATCCAAGAAGTTGATCTAGGAACACCCCATTCAGTACTTTGAAGCTTGCATGCCTCAATGGCAAGTTTCTCACTTCCGGCGATAGGTTTACATCAATGACCTTCGACCGAAAGATTTTGCGTGGTGTTCGACACCAAGTCCTTTATTCACACCACGTGAATTGTACTGCAGTACCTTGAGGGTCATTATCATTATCGGTGATTCCTCTCACACTTGTTAACAGCCTATATCATTGTGTTATGAAACCAGCTCAAGAAAAGATAGAAAAGATAGATCAACGCCTTAGAATTCAGCCTCTTCGAGGGGGCAACCTCCTTTACATTATATAAATGAACAATTCTTGGATGATACAAATGACAAAACCTCCTTTCTATATATAGGAGTCTAAGGAGTCACAATATAATCCAGCCGACCTAACAATAATAATATAAAGCCACAAAAATAACAAAAGAGGGATTCTATGGGGCACAAAAATAACAACATGGGGGTAATAGGGGCACAACAATATAAATAAGGGGTATAACTACAATAGTAATGGGGTAATCACTAATATTATAGGGACCTAACATGCCCCTCTCCTTCAAAAAAGTGTTGTCCTCAACGCTTGAGTAGTTCTGGATACTTCTGCATAAAATTCTCATCCTCCCATGTGGAATCTTCAGCAGATAAGTTCTTCCACTTGATAAGATACTCTGAAATTGATCAATTTCGTAGCTGTCGAGTTCTTGTTTCTGTGACTGCTTCTGGTTCCAATATAAATTTTCCTTCCTCGTCAAGTTCTGGCAATATTGTTTGAACTGGGAGCTTGTCGCCTATAACCTTCTTTAAACATGAAACATGGAAAACTGGGTGCAATCGAGAAGCTGCAGGAAGCTCCAATTTGTATGCCATAGTACCAATCTTTTGCAACACCTTGTACGGACCATAATACTTTGGTGATAATTTATTATCCTTCTTAGCTTGCTTTAGGGACATTTTCTTATATGGTTGTAGTCGTAGGAATACCCAATCACTTACATCAAAACTTCTTTCACTACGATGTTGATCTGCCTGTTGTTTCATTCTATTTTGTGCCAACACGAGGTTATCCTTTAAGAGTTGGAGGACTTGTTGTTGATGTTCAATGTGATGTTCCACTGCCTGAACCTTAGAATTTTCTCTTAAATATGATGTGATGGATGGTGGTTGATACCCATAAAGTGCCATAAATGGGGTCATTTTTGTTGCTGTATGGAAGGAAGTGTTATACCACCATTCAGCCAGAGGCAACCATTTGACCCATTGTGTCTGTTTATCAGATACAAAGCAACGAAGATATCCTTCCAAACATTTGTTTACTATCTCAGTTTGCCCATCAGATTGAGGATGATAAGATGAGCTATGAGCTAACTGAGTACCAAGACAAGAAAATAATTCTGTCCAAAAATTTCCAGTGAAAATGGGATCTCTGTCACTTACAATAATCTTTGGGTTTCCATGTAGCTTTTGAATTGTTTCCATAAATGCAGTAGAAACTGTACTGGCTTTAAATGGATGTGATAATGCACAAAAGTGTGCATACTTGGTAAGTCTGTCAACTACCACCATGATGACACTCTTTCCCTCAGACTTGGGTAAACCTGTGATAAAATCCATTGAAACCTCCTCCCAATGTTGGCTTGGAATGGATAAAGGTTGTAATAGACCCGGTGTCTTAATTGTTTCAACTTTATTTTGTTGGCAAACCAAACATTCCGCCACAAACTTTTGAATATATGATTTAAGGCCATCCCAAAAAAATTCCTTCTTAACCCTGTGGTAAGTTTTTAAAAATCCTGAGTGCCCTCCTAAGGGAGAAGTGTGCAATTCCATAAGAATCTTTTGTTTTAGCTGGGAATTCTTACAGAGGTATAAGCGATCTTTGTACCATAACGAATCATTTTTCCAGCTAAATGTATCAGACGTACTGGAATCTTGTTGTAGCTTTCGAATAAGTGCCCACACTTCTTCATCATTCTTCCATTCCTCCCTTGCTTCGTTTATCCAATCTGGTTGGATAATAGAAATGGCGCACAACAATGCTTCCACATCCTCATCCTTTCTTGAGAGTGCATCTGCCACCACATTTTGCTTCCCTTTTTTGTAGATGATTTCAAAGTCATAACCCAACATCTTTGTGACCCACTTTTGTTGCTCTTCAGAGGATAATCTTTGTTCTAAAAAGTATTTAAGGCTATCATGATCCGTTTTTACCTTGAAGTGTCTTCCCATTAGGTAGGGTCGCCATTTCTTAAGTGCATGGAGTATTGCCAACATTTCCTTCTCATAAATAGCTTTGCTTAAAAACTTTCCCTTGATTGGACGACTTTCAAAAGCAATGGGTCTTTCATCTTGCATTAGAACAACACCAATTCCATTTCCTGAAGCATCACATTCCACAATAAAGGTTTTTGTGAAGTCCGGTGTAGCTAAGACCGGTGCTTGGCACATTGCCTCTTTAAGATGTTCAAAGGCCTTTGTTGCTTCCAGAGTCCATGAAAATGCATCTTTCTTCAATAATGTTGTTAGAGGTGCTGCTATTCTCCCATAATTCTTAACAAACTTGCGATAATAACCTGTCAACCCAAGAAATCCTCGCAAATGCTTTATGGATGTGGGGATTTTCCATTCCTTAATGGCTTTAATTTTGCTAGGGTCTACCTTAACTCCTTCATGAGATACAATATGACCCAAATATTCCACCTCCTGGACTCCAAAGAAACATTTGGATCTTTTTGCATATAATTGTTTCTCCTCCAATAGTTGTAGCACCTTGTCAACATGTTCAACATGATCCTTCCAAGACTTGCTGTAGATTAGTATATCATCAAAAAATACTAACAAAAATTTTCTAAGGAATGGTTTGAAAATTGAATTCATCAAACCTTGAAATGTTGAAGGTGCATTGGTAAGGCCAAAAGGCATGACCAAAAATTCATAATGACCCTCATGAGTTCTAAATGTCATTTTTGGAATGTCTTCAATCTTCATTTTGATTTGATGATATCCCGAACGAAGATCCAACTTGGTGAAGTAAATTGATCCATGCAATTCATCTCGTAATTCATCAATGACAGGAATGGGGAACTTATCTTTAATAGTGAGCTTGTTGAGCTCCCTATAATCCGGACACATGCGCCATGATCCATCCTTCTTGTGCACCAATACTACTGGAGCAGAGAAAGAACTTTGACTTGGTTGAATTATACCAGCCTCTAACATTTCTGCAACCATACGTTCAATTTCACTTTTTTGGACATAGGGATATCTGTACGGCCTGATGTTTGGAGGAACACTTCCTGGAATCAGATGAATAGCATGATCATGATCACACAAAGGTGGGAGACCTTTGGGAGTCTCAAATACCTTGGAATGATTGTCCAGGACTTTTTGGAGATCTGGAGAAATAGATGATTCCAATGTGGAAACATCTAGCGAACATAATTGTGCAATTACACCTCTTTGCTCCTTTTTTAGAAGCTTTGTCATACCATTAGAGCTGATTATCTTTCCTGGTTTCCCTGCAATACCCCTTAATTCAACTTCCTTTCCTTCCGTAGAAAATCTAATGAAAAGTTCTTGAAAATTAAAAGCTATTGTACCCAAGGATTGTAGCCATTGGACTCCTAGTACAACATCAGCACCTCCCATTGGAATGGAAAGCATTGGGCTAGTCAATACATATTCTCCCATGGATAGCTTGATATTATGGCACTTTCCAGAGAAATTTATTGTTCCTCCATTTGCAATCATTACTTGACACTCTGGTGCTGGATATAGGAAGCAATTCAATTCTTTTGCTACCTTACAATGAATAAAATTGTGGGTGCTTCCTGAATCAATCAAAACTATTACCTTTTTCTTCTTGATTTGTCCTTCTATCTTGATGGTTTGAGGAGTGGTAATTCCTGCTAATGCATTACAAGATATGGTTGGATTTATTTGTTCTTCATCTAGGCTTTGTTCCTGGAGTATATCCTCTTCTTTTGACCTTTCTTGCTCCCTTTCTTCTTCCTCTTCACAATCTATGTAGAATAATTTCTTCTCACCACACTTATGGCCTTTAGTGTATTTACTATCACAACTGTAACAAAGCCCTTTTGCTCTTTTTTCTTCCAATTTTTGTGGTGTTAACCTTATAGGTTGTGGAAGACTATGGGCAACAACACTTCCTTCTTTATAGTTGTGAGTGGTATGCTTCCTGGTTGCCATAATTTTGCTTTCCATCTTTCTTGCTAACCTGAATGCCTTCTCTAATGAATCAAGTTCCCAAAGGTGAACATCATGTTGGATATTATCCTTTAAAGACCCTATGAACACATCAATCCTATGCTCCTCTGGAACATCTTTTACCCTTATGTTCAATTTTTGGAACTCCTCAATGTGCTCCATTATTGAACCCTTTTGTTTGAGACTTATCCATTGGCTAAAAAAAGTGTTGCTTTTTGTATCCTCATAATGTGCTACCAATTCTTCCGTAAAAATTGCCCAAGTGATAAATTTTTTACGAGAGCAAAGCCATTGATACCATACAAACTGATTTGTTTCCAAATATAAAGTTGCCATACGTATCTTTTGTGTGTTTTGCACATTATTGAGATCGAAGAATTGCTCCATCTGTAATATCCATGTTGCAGGATCCTTGCCATCAAACTTCCTCATATCGATTTTTGGAATGTGGTGGGTCTTCGATCCAACATTAGAGTCTATGGAATCATGATTAACATTTCTTTTGTTATCATCATGAGTTTCCTTTACTACCCTTTCACCATTAGTGACCCTTTCTTGTAGTAACTTCTTCAATTCATCCATGTCTGTCTTCAATTCTATCTTCAAATTGTCCATCTTAGCTTCTACGCCTTTCTTTAAACAATCCATCTTAGCTTCTGTTCCTTTTTGTGCAAGTGACACTTGTTGCACTTGGTCTCGTAATTTTGCTATATCATGTTGCATTTCTTCCTCTTCTTCATAAGTCATGCTAGAGCTTTCAGGTTGCTTACTAGGTGTTTGCATTTTCTTTCTTCGGGGCATCAATTACTGATAATAATGCTTTACTATGCCCTTTGAATTCCTTCAAACCAAGCTTACGCAAAAATTAAAAAAAAAAAATACACACCTTTTTTCACTTTGTATAAGCCTGATATTGAATCTGATGTATCTCTGTAATTTCGGATCATCCAATTCTGAAATTGCAATATGTAGTAGCCTTCTGCGTCCTCTTTCCAATGCCAGAAGTCTGACCCAAATTGGATTCTCCAAGGAAGAGTTATGTGAAATCTCCCACAATGACTTGCTTTTAGACTAATTCAGTAGAGCGAACTTGTACGACGTGCCACGAGTCACTGTTTCAACCTTTGGATCTGAAACATGCATAAAAGAAACTACAATCCGTCCTCTTTCTGTACCTTCTTACGAAATTTCAATCTGATCCCCAGAGAGAATGTTATGACGATTTTCCCTAGGTCACCTGTTTTGAATGTAATTCAGGAGTCTGCAAAAAGACCAACTTCCTCAGATCATATCTCCGCAAATATTGCACGAAACGCTCTGAAATTCGGAGCCAAGGTTCAGCGCGATTTCTTCTCAAATGGGTGTTTTTTTCAACTTCTGAAACGTCACAGAAAAAAAGTTATAGCGAAAATTCCACGATGACCTGTTTGGAGTAGCGAAACCCTAGAACCCAAAGCTCTGATACCAAATGTTATGAAACCAGCTCAAGAAAAGATAGAAAAGATAGATCAACGCCTTAGAATTCAGCCTCTTCGAGGGGGAAACCTCCTTTACATTACATAAATGAACAATTCTTGGATGATACAAATGACAAAACCTCCTTTCTATATATAGGAGTCTAAGGAGTCACAATATAATCCAACCGACCTAACAATAATAATATAAAGCCACAAAAATAACAAAAGAGGGATTCTATGGGGCACAAAAATAACAACATGGGGGTAATAGGGGCACAACAATATAAATAAGGGGTATAAATACAATAGTAATGGGGTAATCACTAATATAATAGGGACCCAACACATTGGCTGGTAATCAAGCGATGTCTTTCCATGTTCGACTTCAGAACATTTCTCACATGGATAGACTTGTACTTCGAGTGAAGATCGAACGAGATTGAAGACCCCGGATCTAGTTTCATCCATCCGGGCTGCGATATACATTCAGGAAAATAAAAACATCAAATGTACATCATTGCTGCACAGATAATCATCCAATCAAAGGGATGATGGCTCTATCAGAATCATCAGTCTACACTCAGACGATTGTCTGTCCTATGTACATGAAAATGAATTTATAAAGCTGAGCATGGGAATGCCCGCCTCAGCTAGATCATGAAAATATTATGAAGATAATGTATTGTATTGTATCTTATTACAAGTCTCCTCCCAGCTTGAAAGAACTTCAGATCCTCATAATAAAGCATTTCACCCGACATCAAAAGATTAACGACCTCATGCTTTAGGGGGAAACTGTTATAGACATTTTTGGGCACTACAACCCCAAGCATGAAATGTACATAAACCAAGGGCTTCTAAGTCCCTAAAAGTGTTGTTCTAACCCCTAAAGGAACAAGGTCAACAGATTACAGCTTCTCCCAGAAGTTCTCCATGAAAAACTGCTCAGAATTGGTCAAAATAGGATCATTTCAGCTGCTCCACTGGCCAAGTGCGTTGCATCTCACCTAAGTACATTGTGTTGGTGCGTTTCATTTCAAAAATCCCTTCTATGGGGTGCGATGGGTGAGAAATGACAAATGGCAGTGTCATTCCGCGAGGTGGAGAGGCAATGGAAGCTTCCAGAAACTTCTCCTGTGACACTTGCCTCTCTGAATTCGACCAAGGATGAGTAAGAGATCATCAATCTCCAAGTGGAAGCAAGAATTATCAGAGGGAAGACACTAATCAAATCACAAGCTGACTCATCCCCCTTACAGATATCTATATATGGATCCCTCATCCCAGAGATCCAGAGGCTGGAATTTTGCATATTGTAAGGAATTGCTGTTGGTTTCTTGAGACAAACATCAGATTGTTGGGTGATCTAAGCTTTGTATGAGGTGAAGAGGGGCTTCCTTGCTGGGAGGTTGATGATGGGTTATAACAACTGGTTGTAACTCCTCTTGGCTCTTTCTTGTTTATCAATAAAAGCTATTCAAGTTTTCCTCCATACTCTTGTGTCATTGATGTTTGCTGCATTTGTATGGTCAATTTACATCTGATCCTAGATTGTTTATGATTATAGACCCATGTCTTTGTATAGTTCTATGCTACTGTGATCTTACAGGTACTTTGTGAAGCTGGGCATGCAAGGGAACAAGTAGCGAAAGACTATCAAGGAAGAGAGGAATCAAATCAGGAGATTAGCGCAAGACAGAGGTTGGTCTTTTTGTTCCTCTCTATCTATAATTCATAAAGGAAAAAAGAAAGTAGCTTTACTCTATTTGTTTCTAAGGCAGCTGTCACACCTTAGTGGGATAAGCAGTTCTGAATAGACACTTTTCCTTGTAACAGGTATGGCAACATTAGTGTAGCGTATTGAATTGCATGTGAGATGAGAGAAACCTCTGTAGTTTTCAGTACATTAAAAGTGAATGTGAGACATAATGGCAAGCCTCATAAGTAAATTCCAATTGAGAAATTAATGTATAATGGAAAACCTCATCATAAGAAACTCTAGGTGACCAATTAATGATAATAATATACAATTAAACATACGAAAAACACTCCATTCTTTGCAATCCTTTACATGACATACACCAATTTTATTAAAATATACTAAATAGTTCACTTGAATAATAACCATATTTTTAAACAATGCCTTTCGACTTAGGACTCTTCACATGAGAGGCCTTATTGCACATTTGACATATGGATGCATCCAACTAGATATACTTTTAAGTGAAGGAAAAGTTCAGTTATTTGTGTGCATGCATCAAAAGAACTCCATCCTTTACAACCCTTTACATGAAAAACACCAATTTTATTGAAATATACTAGATAGTTTACTTGAATAATAACCAACTTTTTAAACAATGCCTTTTGGCTTAGGACTTTTCACATTAGAGGCCTTATTGCACATTTAACAGATGGATGCATCCAACTTGATATACTTTTACGTGAAGGCTAAGTCCACTTATTTGCGTGCATGCATCATTTTCTGATGAATCTGTTTTGCATGAGATATGGTGGGCATGCTGAGCTTAGATAATTAAATTAGCCAATTGTAAATGAAATGACTAATTTTGAATTGATAGAAGATACTCTAGCATTAAAAAGAGTAGTTGTTGGCTAGAAGAAATTGAACAAAAAATGAAATGCCCAAATGTCCAAATTGGAATTTCAATAGAGAAGGTATTCAATATGGCAAGGCCATAACAGATGAATTCAGGTGAAGGATACCTAAATGACTGAAAATGAACACTCCAACATAGTTTCAATTCCATGATATTTGTAAGCGATTTGGAGCCTATCATGCATTTATTTAAATTAAATGACCGATGAAAGTTTTGATTATTATTATTTTATTATTACCTAATTTGGATGTGAATCTACATAATATGTACTTTTATTTTTCAAGTAGTTATGAAATATAATAGTGATGATTCATATTTTGATAGGGTGGCTTATTTATTTTCATACAGGTATTGTGCCTCAACATATGAGAGAAACAAATAAATGGTAGTTGTTGCTCTTGCACATAAATATATGGGAGTGGCACATAAGGATTATTATTTAAAAAAATTCATGTTTAACCAGAGATTGGCGTGAGCTACATGCAATGTTTCGGAATGTTCCACATGGTAATTTAGCTAATCCTGTATTTTCCTATTATGAATGTTGTTTTTGCAAGAATACATGATTGAAAATTAAGTTCATCTAGTATCAATGATTATTCAATGCTAATACTGTGGTGAAGGAAATGTGTCCAAAGATGGTAGCCATCTCCCCTATCCCTCATAGTCTCACTTGATGGTGAATATTGTTGACCTGTAATGTGTCTGACAACCATCTAGTGACTAATATACTAATGTAGTCCCAAAAATTCTCTCTACCACCTATTTTATTCTTGACATTGAAATAAGTGTAGTTGGTGCGATGAGCTCTAAATGGTTGTTGGTTCCTCTTCCCAAGCCTTCCTTGAATCTCATATTCATTGTTATCCTATAGTTCTATCCACCCACTAGTTCACTCCTCATTAGGTTTCCCTTTGTTGCCCCATTGATCCTTCTTCTCTTTTGGTTGTTATGGGGCTGATATAAGACTTTCTTTAAGCCTACAATAAACTCCTAAGATGTGATTCTCTTCTCTTTGGGCATTTGACTCATTTCTATATAACTAGATGAACAATAGAACATGATTTAAAATAGCTAAAACCTTCTCCAAATTCACTACAAATTAACATGTTGATGCTTCATCTAGGTATTTCCCTTAAAAATGGCATTTTGAGTTTGAGGTGAAATGTTTTTATATGAAATATGCAATCTAGGTTGTGTAGACACATTGTTGTTGATTTCTTTTGTTTACCAGATTTTAAAAATAATAATTTTAAGGATTTTCCTTGCTTTACCAATTTGCATAAAATTTCCTTTCTTATCTGTTTTCAATATAATATTTTAACCAATGGTGTGGCCAAAGAGGAACTAGACAAATAGATCAACAATGGAAACACACTAAATAGTAACCATTCAATAGTTGTGGCAAGATATTAACAACTTGTGATAATTCTAGTTACTTTTTTTTCTTTGTATTACTAGATTAATTTGTTTGTAATTATTGTTGTGTGGGGCATGCCACATGGGTGTGATGTTGAGCTAACTCTATTAAATTATTTTTCATTAAGTTAAAAATAGGGGCTACACGATTATAGATTTTATAAATATTATGACATTATGTATCGAGCATTTTTTAAAAATCAATGCCTATATCATCACATAATTCTTTAAAGGGTGTTAGTTCAATGGTAGAACACCTACCTTATAAGAAGGAGGTTGGTGGTTCAATTCCACTATGCCCTAACATGAATTAATCAATGATATTGTAGTTTATTTTTAATTAAATATTTTTTATATTGATTTATTTCAATGGTGTGATATTTTTGTGGATTCATTGTTTTAATTTGGCTCTAGAGACAAAAGTGATATTGTATTATCTTCAAAGATAATTCTTTATTGTCTTTGTAAAGACAATAGTTAGGATTAAAGACATATTGTGTTTTTTTTGTATTGTCTTAAATATTGTCTTTAAGTGGGTGTCTTAAATTATTGTCTTAAAAAATTATCTCTATAAAGACAATATATAACACAATCATTATTGTCTCTTAGGAGACAATAATGATTGTGTTATATATTGTCTTTATAGAGACAATTTTTTAAGACGCCTGCTTAAAGACAATATTCAAGACAATACATTTCTTTTGTCTCAAGTTAAGACCATTTACCCAAATATTGTCTTAAAACCCTCCTATATGTTGTAGTGAGAGTAAGAACAATACTATAACCATCCGATCTAGTCCATAATTGAAGGCCCTTGCCATAACTTGAGGTGTCTGTATTCAAAAAACCAGGCGAATGCAAGGCTTGTCACAAAAAAAATAAAAAAATTTCATTTAAGAATATTTTTGGATGAATTGGATTGATGAATGTATGCATTCTAAAAATCTTCATGGTTGGAACCTTTCTGAATTGAGAGGACACTAGGAAAGATAAGATGCATAACATTATTTTTCTTCAGAAACAAATTCAAAAGACTTACATAAACTATTTTTCTTCCACACATATTCAAAAATTTGAAAAATCATGTACATAACAAAATGTTGATGGTTACTAAAAATAGATACAATTTATGTGAAATATAACTCTACCCTTATACCACCAAAGAAAAACAATAAACCCTGAAATGTTATTAAATATATGAGGTTATTTTGAAAATTTTGATCAATTTTTAACAAAGAAAAACAAATATCAAAACCATAAGACAATGTACAATATAAACCACTAAAAAAATATAATATAGACCATCAAGAAGGGTGTACCAACCCTTCACCTCAAGTTCAAATCCCACTGAAAAAAAAATATCGAAAGACGATGTAAAGTATACATCATTATATTAGGGTATGCCTACTCTTGATCTCAAGTTCAAGTCCAACTGAAGGGAAGGGAATAGTATTAATTTGAAATGAAATATAAACATACAGATAGGTCCATTCTAATAAAAAAGGGAAGGGAATAGTATTAATTTGAAATGATGTATGAACACACAAATAGGTTCAATGGAATAAAATATTTAGAAAATCGATAATAATCACAAGTGACATGGCTATTATTTCAACCTGGAGACCTGTAAACCCAATGTCAACTTCTTCTAGGTTGAAGAAATTTTTGGTGCAAATGTTACCTTAAAAATGATGCAAATATTTCATAGCATTGTTTTTTTTTTCTTCCAAACCCACTCAAGATAGTGAAAAATAGAAACACAATAACATAGATATTTACTTAAAAAATCAACTTATGCTGAAATGGCCTCGAAACCTTCAGAGGATAGAGACATTATCAAAAGTTGATATTCACTTTCCATCCAACTTCTAAATGAAAAACCCATGGTATTGTTAACGGGAAAATTGTCTACTCAGAACGACCCTATCCCACTAAGGTGTGACAGCGACCTTAGAAACAAACAAGGAAAACTACTTTCGTATTCTTCTTTATGAACTATAAACGAAGAGGAATAGGATGAACCAACCTGTGTCTTGCGCTAGTCCTTTGATCCAATCTCTCTCCTCTTTGACAGCTTCTAGCTACCTGCTCCCTTACTTGCCCAGCTTCACCATGTTCCTGTAAGATCACAGAAGAAGAAAACTACACAAAGACATGGATTTATATTCATAAATAGCTTAGGATCAGATTTAAGCTAAACATGCAAATGTAACAAACATCAATGAAACACAAGCATGTAGGAGAAACTCAAATAGTTTTATTGATATAACAAGAAGATTCAGGAGGAGTTACAACCGATGATTCCTGATCCAGCATCAACCTCCCAGCAAAGGAATCCCCTCTTCACCTCCAACAAAGCATAAATCACCCAATACTCTGATATCTATCTCAAAACCAACAACAATTCTCTGCAATGTCCAAAATTCCAGCCTCTGGATCTCTGGGATGAGGGATCCATATATAGATGTATGCAAAGAGGATGAGTCAGCTTATAATTTGACTAGTGGCTTCTCTCTATCAGTTCTTGTTTCCACTTGGAGACTGAGAGCCTCTTACTCATCCTTGGTCGAACTCAGTGAGGCAAGTGTCATTGGGGAAGATTCTGGAAGCTTCCATTGTCTGTCCACCTCGCGGAATGACACTGCCATTTGTCATTTCCCGCTCAACGCACCCTGGTAGTGCATTTAGGTGCGTTGCAACGCACCTAGCTAGTGTACTTAGGTGCTATGCAACGCAGCTAGCTAGTGGAGCAGCTAAAATGATCTTGATTTGACTGATTCTGAGCAGTTTCCGGTGGAGAACTTCTGGGAGAAGCTGTAATTTGTTGACCTTGTTCCTTTAGGGGCCGGAACAACACTTTTAGGGACTTAGGATCCCTTGGTTTATGGACATTTCATGCTTAGAGCTGTAAGGCACAAAAATGTCTATAACAGTTGCCCCCTAAAGTATGAGGCCGTTTATCGGGTGAAATGCTTTATTAGGAGGATCCGAAGTTCTTTCAATGCTGGGAGGAGACCTGTAATAAGATACAATACAATACATTATCTTCATACTGTTTTCATGATCTAGCTGAGGCGGGCATTCCCATGCTCAACTTTATAAATTCATTTTCATGTACATAGGACAGATAATCGTCTGATGGTAGACTGATGATTCTGATAGAGCCACCATCCTTTTGGTAGGATGATTATCTGTGCTGCAATGCTGTACATTTCAATGTCTTTATTTTCCTGAATATATATCGCAGCCCGGATGGATGAAACTAGATCCGGGGTCTTTAATCTCATCCGATCTTCACTCGAAGTACAAGTCGATCCATGTGAGAAATGTTTTGAAGTCGAACATGGAAAGACATTGCTTGATTACCAGTCAATGATGTAAACTGTTAACAAGCGCGAGAGGAATCACCGATAATGATGATGACCCTCAAGGTACTGCAGTAAAATTCACGTGGTGTGAATAAAGGACTTGGCGTCGAACACCACACAAAATCTTTCGGTCGAAGGTCATTGATGTATACCTATCGCCGGAAGTGAGAAACTTGCCATTGAGGCATGCAAGCTTCAAAGTACTGAATGGGGTGTTCCTAGATCAACTTCTTGGATAATGAGTTGGTGTCGACAAGAAGCAATCTGTCAAAGGAGGGCCTTAATGAATCCCACATCAATGACACGGAACAGAGCAAATGATTTTGATGGAGGTGAAAACAATCTGATGATATATGGTTCAGGATGGCGGTCATGAAAGAATGAAGTATAATGTATGGTAGTGGATGGGACACGGATGACTTCTTTGGATGACTTCTCTTGAACATGTCGGTGACACTTATGTGATGGACTGGTAGCATTTACCCCAAAGGTGGATGGTATGGCGTGACCATGGCGATGTGACCGGTGAATGAAACAACCCAACCCGACTCAGGCACGGAGTGGAAGTGTCATGTTCAAGAGCGACTTGCTACCAATAAAGATTCTTTGAGTTTTCTCCCAATTTTTCCCCAGTCATTGCTGACTAGTACCTCTTTATTTTTCTCAAGCTTGAGGAGGATAACATATGCTTGTTCTATAATTTTTCCTTCGGGCAAACCCATCGCTATGTTTTAACGAGCCTAGCGATAGTGAAACTCGTTCTCGTCTAAAGACAAGTTTGTCGCTATTAATCTTTTTAACGAGTTTAACGACAAAGATAACTCGGTCCTTTTCATTTTTAGAGAGTCTGAAAAGGTACGTAAAGGTAACTCCAAAATTACTTTTTCGTCATCTAATCCCTTAAGTCCGAAAAAGTATAAAACAATACAGAAGGGATGAATTTTTGATAGTTTTAACGAGCCGAACAAAACAAGCGCTCGATCTTTTTGTGCAATAATCCCTCAGGTCCAAAAAGATTAAAATCTAGAGGAGGGATAGCGCTTCCGGTCGCTTTAACGAGCTGGAAGGCCAAAACTCGGCAATCTTTTCATATTTTACGAGTCAGTTGAAAAGATCTTAAAGAAGACTCGTCTTTTTAGGAACGAGTGATAAAATGGGTAGCAGCTGATTCCAGGTAAGGGTTGAAATTTTCCAATCACGGCAGTGTCACAAGGATGGCTAGTGAAATCACTCTTCGCAGCTGTTCCTCAAAATGGGTAAACAATCAAATGGAGGTGAATGATCGGCCAATGGAAAAGTGGAGGTGACGGTGCAAACACGACCAAGGCTTTAATGGCTGAAATGCTTCATTCACGGTGGTTATTTACCGGGGAATAGTTCATTTTTTAACGAGCTTAAACGCGGGTGGAAACATTTTCTCATGTCTTATGTTTATTTTTTAACGAGCTTGAACTATGTGCTAAAACTGCTCGATTAATCCAGTCATATGATAAGAATGTCTCATAAAAACGACAATTTTTAGATTTTTGCCCCACATCCTTTCTTTATGCAAGTTAGGTGACGACTAATCCTACGAGTTTAAAGGGTTAGAGGTCCTAAAAATTTAAAAAATAAATAGCCGCCCCTTACTTGCACTCCAAAAGGTTTGTATGCCCTCAGGTATAAAATATGGTTTCAAGGTTACCCCTCAATTTGCAGACAAAACATTTGTTCTATCGGGAAAGGCCTACCTCTTACAGGTTACCCAAAGATTGTTCTATTCGCGGTGCAAACAAAACACTTCTTCGGCGGTGTCTACCGAGATAAACAAAGGTGAGTGACGACGTCCACCAACTCACATAACTTTGAAAAGAGAATCTTATTCTAGAATAACCCCTCTTCCACCGACGGACGGGGTACAGACTAGTCATATTCTCCCGCGGAAACCTACCCTATACCTGAAGTTTTCCTGCCAAAGCAGACCAGGACGCATGCCCCCTGGGTTTCAGTCATATCCCTCCGAATTACTCGCGCTCATCGGGAGGACGGACTAGGGATTGAGACATTTCTTGCGTGAAGAGACCATTTAGAGATGGTATATGACTATTTGCTATGCGTGATACGGGAAATGAAAGCTGGTCCACGAGCTTGACCACTCTTCCTTTGTGCGGAAAACACATTACTCTAAAGAGTGAGGAGACGATGGCTCCCATGCAATAAATATAGTCTCGTCCAAGGAGTAGATTATAATCCAAGGGTCCTTGAACTACCATTACGTTCATTTGAACTGTCTTCCTTCTCAATGTTATGGGCACATCGGGAAGGATCCCTAAAGGTCGACTAGTTCCTTTATCAAAGCCTGTCAGATTTCTCATCTCAGGCAACAGCGATGGTGAACCAAGCGCTTTCCAAGCAATAGAGGAAAGGATACTCACAGAAGCCCCCTCATCTATGATGGTACCAGCCATGACCATTCTATATATTTGAACGATAATTCGAAATGGTATGCTTGCTGGTAAACGGGGTCTGCCTAGTTGATTCCAGTCGAAGGAGACAACTAGGTTGCTTGGAGGTGGGACCGAGTAGACGTCCGGGTATGGCTCTGACGAACTTCCTTCCTGCGGTAAAGGAATGGGTAGATTGCCCCCATGTTCGTCGGAGTCTGTGTTGATGAAGAGAATTTGGACAGTGTCATCCTTGTTCTCTTCAGTGACTGTATCATCCAAAGATAGAACCTTTGAAGGCAAGACCGGGTCAACTGCCGCCTCGACCTTTTGACTTTCGTCTGGTATGGATTCAGATGGTTTATCTTCGATGATAGGCACTTCAGCCGACCACTTGAGCGAGCTAGCTAGATTCTTAACTAGCGATGGACTCGGCAAGAGTTTTTTATATCCAGGAGGAAGTCGTAACGGTGAAACCGGACGATCATCCAAAACTCTTTTCGCTTTGTCTAAGAAGGGACAACGGTGGACGGCATGATTGCCTTCGCACAGTTTACAAGGAAATCTAGCTTTCCCTTTTTGTCCTGGGGCTTCACTTTCGCTAGTTGACGGTGTGCTTTCAACATGATCATCAGAGGTTGATGACACCGGATTGTGCAAACGAGGAGACCAGTCCCTTAGTATCCGAGGGATGCAAAGACAATCTCTGTGAAAGTGGTCTCCTTTTCAAATGACACATGGTGATTTAGTCCTGGTGCAGTGTGTGGATTTTTGTTAGACGACACTCGTTTTCCCCCATTCGCCTTTGGCTCCTTCTTCTTCTTCTCCTTCTTCTCCTTAGGAACTTGACTTTTGGCTTTGCCAGCCCCATCAAGCGAAGAGGAAGGAGGAGAGGAAGAATTAGAGGAAGTAGAAGGTTGGTGGGCAACTCTGGACTCGTCTAATTGCTGATTCGATTGTTCAGGAATAGTGGTGTTCTGAACGACATTGGTTGAGAAGAGCCATACTGGCAAGCCAATTGTCAGTCGTGGAAGCGACAATGTAGCCATATGGGGTGCATCAACATCTCCCCAAGAGGAGAAGGGACTAGGATTTCCACCAAGGGGAATTCCTTGGTTGGTAGACTCCATTTTCTCAACCTAAGATCAACGTAGGAAAAGGGTATGAATATTCCATTTAAAATAAATTTTTAGACGCTTTGAAACAACTTGTTTTTTCAGTTTTAAAGAGTCGAGAAAAAACAAAAGATGACTCTAGTCTCCTTCGATTTTTAATGAGCTTGAAGTGACAAGTGCTCAGATGGACCTTTTCCGTTAAGGAGTCTGAAAAGGAACGAAAGGGGCTGCTCTGGAGATCTAGGTAGAGGGAGTACCAAACCAATCGCAAAACTGTAGAATACTTTTTACGGTACAGTAGTCAATCTTCTCGAATGCTGTGTTCGGTGCATTGCGATCAGTAGGGCGGCCGGCACGGCTTCCTATGGATAAAAGGTTTTAAGCCTATAGGGGTCTCCCAATATATACTCGACGGTACATGGGAGCACAAGTCCGTACTGGCACTTATCGTCTCAAAGTGGAGGAATCACCCAACCATCAGTGAGGAAAACAGTTACCAGGCTTTACGACGCCGGAATACGTCTCTAGCCTAGACTTCTAAATGTTGTGCATTAAGTTCCAAAGCATTGTTAGATTCATTCAATTTATTTTAAGTTGATCTTTCTTAGAAGTTTGCCTTTTGGGTTCACCACGAGATGTAGATGTAATTCCTAAAATGCAATCTAAAGATGATAAGCAAACTTTATCTCTTTTTAGCAATGAAAATCCTAGCTACAAGGGGAGAAGCAAGACACAATCTTTTCTCAAAGAGCAAAGAGCACACTGTAAATGCACTTTTCCTAAATCAAGCCAAACAGACTGTCAATATGCAAATGCACATGTGCATGTATTTTTTTTTCACTTTCTTAATATTGATGCCTAAAAAGAAAGTTGATGTACAAATCTGAATTTGCTTTCAAGTGACAAACACAAACAAGCTTCTTTTCGAAATCAAAAGGTAGAGATGATTAGGACACTTTATGATTTTGAAGTAAATACTCGTTTCGACACTAGAAAGTCATAAATTCAAACCAAAGGGAAAAGTAAAAGCATAATCGAATGTCAACAGCAAATAAACTTTCTCCTAAGATCAAAATCGACACTTACGACAGATCTAAATCAAAGGATGACAGTATGACTATTCTACTTTTTCAATGGAAAACTGTAAATGATGTAACAAACATACAAAGAACATCTACAGTCTTTTTGTACAAAGGAGGCAGAATTAAGGCAAAGAAAAGGGGTTTTTAAACAGACACACACACTGATCACAGGCTGCAAAAATCAGAGACAAAACTGAAAAAATGAAGCAAAGAACCTCAGCTGCACAGGGCTAGGCTGATCAGCGCACGTGTTACACAGAGAAACTGGATTGCAGCGCAGGTAGCCCTCTCGGGAACTACGTTGAAATGCAGAATCTCTTCACAGAGCCTGCGCTGGGGCAGAAACGAGAATTCTATCCAGGTTCTGGGTCACGATTTGCAGTTTAATATATGGTTTTTGGCCGAGTAAAAGCAATCAGCAATGCACAATCAGAGGGTAGATTTAAAGGAGGTCTAAGAGCTATCACAAAGGGCAATCAGATCATTTGTGAGTCAGCTGTTCAAATCATAAACAGATCCAGTGAATGGATTGAAGTAGTAGATGTCTACTTTGCATTTGTTAATGGCAAATGCAGTTCGATTGCTACTTCTATGTTTATGAAACAAACAACAAAAGAAACACAAACAAACTAATTAGACACGATCCCCAGCGGAGTCGCCATTTTGTTAACGGGAAAAGTGTCTACTCAGAACGACCCTATCCCACTAAGGTGTGACAGTGACCTTAGAAACAAACAAGGAAAACTACTTTCGTATTCTTCTTTATGAACTATAAACGAAGAGGAATAGGATGAACCAACCTGTGTCTTGCACTAGTCCTTTGATCCAATCTCTCTCCTCTTTGAAAGCTTCCAGCTACCTGCTCCCTTACTTTCCCAGCTTCACCAAGTTCCTGTAAGATCACAGAAGAAGAAAACTACACAAAGACATGGATTTATATTCATAAATAGCTTAGGATCAGATTTAAGCTAAACATACAAATGTAACAAACATCAATGAAACACAAGCATGTAGGAGAAACTCAAATAGTTTTATTGATATAACAAGAAGATCCAGGAGGAGTTACAACCGATGATTCCTGATCCAGCATCAACCTCCCAGCAAAGGAATCCCCTCTTCACCTCCAACAAAGCATAAATCACCCAATACTCTGATATCTATCTCAAAACCAACAACAATTCTCTGCAATGTCCAAAATTCCAGCCTCTGGATCTCTGGGATGAGGGATCCATATATAGATGTATGGAAAGAGGATGAGTCAGCTTATAATTTGACTAGTGGCTTCTCTCTGTCAGTTCTTGTTTCCACTTGGAGACTGAGAGCCTCTTACTCATCCTTGGTCGAACTCAGTGAGGCAAGTGTCATTGGGGGAGATTCTGGAAGCTTCCATTGTCTGTCCACCTCGCGGAATGACACTGCCATTTGTCATTTCCCGCTCAACGCACCCTGGTAGTGCATTTAGGTGCGTTGCAACGCACCTAGCTAGTGTACTTAGGTGCTATGCAACGCAACTAGCTAGTGGAGCAGCTGAAATGATCTTGATTTGACTAATTCTGAGTAGTTTCCGGTGGAGAACTTCTGGGAGAAGCTGTAATTTATTGACCTTGTTCCTTTAGGGGCCGGAACAACACTTTTAGGGACTTAGGATCCCTTGGTTTATGGACATTTCATGCTTAGAGCTGTAAGGCACAAAAATGTCTATAACAGGTATATAACACAGTAACTATTGTAGTAGCAACTTCAGCTCCATAGCACCGAAATTAATATGACCATTCCTCCTTGGTCGTGTAGGAATTTACCGGGTAAGTTCCTCAGATAGAACACCAAAGGACACCGCTCAAAAACAGATCATATATCAGTACACCAGTATTATTGACGTGGTTAAAACCCTCAAAGAGGGAAACAGTCTATGGCCTAAGACAATGCGGCCACTTCAGGCAATTTATTAATAAAAGAATGAAAATTTACATAAGCTTCTCTCATGAACGGTTACCATACAAATGACCCTCCATGCTGTTTAAATAGAGATCATGGACCAATTGGGTGTTAAGCCACAAATCAAGTGTCGGTAATACCAAGGAGAGAATGAACTGTTGGATCACTACATATCGTGACCATTGGATTGTAAGTCACAAAAGTACATAGTAAAGAAACACACTTTACCTAATTCTACACTAGACCAAGTTATACTTAACTATTTCCTATGTGTCGGAATATCCTAACATTCCCCCTTAAGAACAACTTGGGATAGGATTGAAGGATGTACAAATATGACACAATAGGAGAAGGAAGGAGGCATTATAGCCTATCCCCCCTTAGTGACAACTTCCTGAATTCCAACCATAAATCGAAGTTTAGTAAACTTCGCCTTTGTGAGAAACTTTGTAAAGATGTTTGCAACTTGATCATTTGTTGAACAATATTGCACTTCAAAAACATGGTGATGAATGAGCTTTCTAATGGAGTGCATGTTGAGTTCAATGTGTTTGTTGCGTTGATGTTGGACTGGATATTTGCATAGTTGAATGGCACTTTGATTATCACACCAAAGTGTAGTCAGATGCTGCTGCTAAAAGCCAAACTCTGACAAGATCTGAAGAAGCCACAGGGTTTCCTTATTAGCTTCTATGACACCTCGATACTCTGCTTCTGTTTAAGAAAGAGAAATGGCACTTTGTTTCCTACAAGCCCATGTAATAGGTCCTGAACCAAGAGTGAACACATAACCTGCAGTAGACTTCCGATCATTAGGGTCACCAGCCCAATTGGAATCAGTGAAACCAACCAATAGAGGAGATGATTCTGCATTGTAATGAATACCAAACTGAATTTTTCCTCGAACATAATGAAGTATTCTTTTAGCTGCTTTCCAATGACTTTCATGTGGGTTTTGCATAAACCGAGCAATAAGGCCAACAACAAAGGAAAGTTTAGGATGAGTATGGGTCAAATACAAACATTTTCCTACAAGTTAACGGTATAAGGTAGCATGAACTTCAGGGGAAGTACAAGTGACTGAAAGGAAGAAGGGGTTGGCTTACAGTCTTCCATGTGAAAATGGCGTAGAACATCACAGGCATACTTGGACTGGGAAAGGGAAATACCTTCCTTGGATTTCAAGACTTGAAGGCCGAGGAAATAATGCAAGTGTCCTAAGTCTGTCATTTCAAACTTCCTTTTAAGGATGGACTTCACATGGTTTATAAGGTAGGGATCACTACCAGTAAGGACAAGATCATCAACATAAAGAACAAGAATGATAACAGACTTGCCCACTTTCTTGGTGTAGATAGTATTGTCAGAATGACACCTAGAAAAGCCAGTTTCGTAAAGAAAGCTATCCATTTTGGCATACCAAGCCCGAGGGGCTTGCTTGAGACCATAAAGGGATTTCTTAAGCCGACATACAAGACTGGAGTCTGTTTGTATAAAACCAGTAGGTTTTTCCATATAGATTTCTTCATGCAAGTCCCCATGCAAGAAGGCATATTTAACATCCATCTAATGGACTTCCCATTTGAAAGAGGTAGCAAGGGAAAGAACAAGGTAGATAGAGTTTGTTTTGGCAATAGGGGAGAAGGTTTCAGTATAGTCAATGCCTTCAACTTGTGAAAAAATCTTATCAACAAGACGAGCTTTATGTTTATCAACTTTTCCATTTGGTCCATACTTGGTTTTGTAAACCCATTTGCATCTAACAAGTTTTCGTCCCTTTGGAAGAGGAACAAGATCCCATGTATCATTTGCCAATAATGAACGATATTCTTCATTCATAGTTGCGTCCCAATCTGGATGGCCTGGAGCTTCTGCAAAGGTGTCAGGATAATAATTCGCTAAAGCTTGAGGCAGTAAAGAAGAGGATCTATCAAACTGAGAACATGTGCATCGTTGATCTGTAGGATCACCGACAAAAGCACCTGCTGCATCCTGAGTAGCACGAACCCATTTTGGAAGTTGAGGAACTAAAGGAGGATCTTGAGAAGGTGGGGAAGGATTATCATCCTTGCTGTCATCATCTGAAGAAGAAATATTTTCAGAAGTAGAAGGGATAGAGAGAGGTGGCACATTCGTCGATCTAGGTTTGTAGGCCGATATATTTTCAGCAAACTTTACATCTCTTCTAATGATAACATTTTTGGACTTAAGTGGAATAAGTCTATATCCTTTGACATCTTTAGAATATCCAAAAAAATACATTTTTCAGTCTTAGGTTCCAAAGCTTTATGTTTCTCATCTAGAATTTGGGTCCATGATTCACTTCCAAAAACACAAAAGTGACTTACATCTGGTTTAATTGAGCTCCATGCTTCTTTTGGAGTGATATTCTTTAAAACCTTAGTAGGAGTGTGATTTACTATGTAATTTGCACAGTTAATTTCTTCTGCCCAAAAATTAAGAATACGTCCTTTAGATTGAAGCATATAATTAGCCATTTTCTTTAAGGTGCGATTCTTCCTTTCAGCTACACCATTTTGTTGTGGAGTCTATGGAACAATATGTTGCATTTGAATTCCATTCTCAGTGCAAAATTTGATGAATTTGTTGTTAACATATTCTCTGCCATTATCAGATCTTAGTTTAATAATTTGGTGTCTAGATTGTTTTTCAACAAAGGCCTTAAAGGCCAAGAACATGTTAAATACTTCACTCTTGAGTTTTAAGAAGTATACCCAAGTGCGTCTGGAGAAATCACCAATGAAAGTTAAGAAATACTTGTAGCCAGAGAATGAAACAAATGGAAGTGGACCACATAAATCATTATGCACAAGCTGTAAAGGGTTGAGGTGTGCCAAGAGGCACATTTTTCAAAACTATCTCGATGATGTTTTCCAAGTACACATCCAGAACAAATGCCATCTCTACAAGATACCATTGGAAGACTTGTCACCATATTTTCTTTACATAGATTCTGAAGGGAGCGATAGTTTAAGTGACCAAATCGCTCATGCCAAAGTTTGCTCACTTCATCATTATCAGCAACAAATACTGAGGGAAGATTTGATGACCCAAAGTTGTTAAACTTATACAACCTTGTGGAATCATCAGCAATGCCAGTAGCTAAAATCTGTCTAGGATCTCTTAGGTCCTTAATTACAACATCGTGAGGTGAAAATTCAATGATTTTACCTTCACCTGAATGAGTTATCTGATATATAGATAGAAGGTTGCAGGATAAGCTTGGAACACATAATATATCATTGAATTAACCATTTTCTAGACGAACAGTTCCAATCCCTACAACACTAAGAGATCTATCATCACCAACATTTATATTTTTGGTGTTACAATCATTTAAAGAAGAAAACATGGCTTTGTTTTTGGCCATGTGATAAGAAGCTCCATAATCAATGAGCCACTCATGAGAATGAGAATAAGAAGATACATTTAGTGCATAACTAGACCAAGATTCTTGAAAACCACATGCAAAAAGTGCTATTCCTGAAGATTATGTTGAAGTTGAAGAGTGCTCCAAATAGATGTTGTGCTTCTTCATTGCTGCTTCCAAGGCTTCCATCTTTTTAAAGCACTTGGATTCTAAGTGGCCATCTAGATTACAAAAGTGGCAATGTCTATCAGTCTTCTTACCTTTGTTTTTATTTGCCTTATCATTTTGTTGAAATGATTTTTCATTTTGAGGCTGAAATTGCTTAGGACCCTTGTTTAGTTTAGGACCATTCTTTTTAGGATACCGTGTCTTAGGATTCTTTGAATTTGGTTGCTGCTCGGTGGCTAAGGCTTTCGTAGAAGAGTTTCCAAGATTAAGAAGACCAAGATATAAGAGTTTTTCTTGTTCTCTTATTAAAGAATCATAAAAGGCATCAAAAGAGGGGGACTTGTAGTCTTGTGCTTGAGGAATAAGGGCTTCTCTAGTAGAATGGAAGGTGGAAACAAACACAGAGTATGCTGGTCCCAACTTAGTAAGAATGGAATAGATAAGGCTACCATCTTCTTTCTTAACCTTAACACCTTCAAGGATAAGTCTAAGGGTCATGAACTTGGACAAAAAATATTCAATGGAAGGAAAATTATTGGGGTCCAATGTAAGCAACTCATTTTCGAGTTGATGGGCTCTAACTTCATTTTTAATTCCAAAAACTTTAGTGAGTTGTTTCATTGCTTCATGAGGAGTATCAAGTTCTGTGATATGGAATCTAAGGTCTAGAGAAATAGACATACCTATCAACCCACATGCTTAATCTTGGCTATTTTCCCATTTGGCTGCCTTATCTTGATCTTGAGGTTTGGTTTCTTGGTGTGAGGCTATTCTGTAAAGACCTTTACTTCTAAGTAAATCCACAATGGAGGACCACCATTGGAAGTAGTTGGTGTTGTCAAGAATAACTTGGCATGAACTTTTGATTTTAACAGAAAATGAATCCATAGATGTTGAAACTAAGTGTTCCAATGGAAAGATCTCGAAAAATTAGGCTGATTAAAAAAAAAAGCTCTGAAAATGGCTTTCGGATGAAGAAGTTATGGCTTTTTGAAGAAAAGTTGTTGAAGAGTTGTGCGGAAATGAATGATAATGTAATATTTAAAAAAAAATCCCTCCCCCCCTTCCCCCCCTTCCAAACATAAATCTAATTAGCTTACTTTAACAAAAAAAAAATTATGTGACTCACTTTTATAAATAAGTGAAGTCACTTTTACAATGGTACTTTATGAGCTACCCACTAAATTGTAACTTAAATAAAAGATAAATAGACATTAGAATTATAAGTGACTCACTTTTTATAATGGGTGAGAACACTTTTACATAAGGTAACTTTAAAACATAAGCTACATGTGTTTTTTGAAAAAGTAACTCAACAAAAAGAAAGACTTGAACCCAAGACCTCTATTCTCATAACGTAACTTTGGACCAAGTGAGCTAGTTCAAAGATTATTAATTTTTGGAAAAGAGGAAAGGGGGGTGGGTTTTTTTTTTTAGAAGTCACTAAAGCTTTAGGGTGCATGCTTGCTTGAGAAAGCTCGTTTTTTTCCTACAAAACAAAAACCACAAAACCCAACACAGACATAAAAAAAAAAAAAAACCTTATGGTTTGAAGTTAGCTCTACCCAGAAACTAAACTTTTTCCTCAAAGTTTTTGAATTTCCGAGATCGCACTAAGGTGCAGCGGAGAAGAGCATACGCATTTGAAAAATCCTCCATTTCTGTTTTTGATTTGCCCAGATCGCACAGAGTCGCGAGGCAAATAGCATATCCAGAAATGAAAGGTATATATCCAGTAATAAAAAACAAAGAGATAAATAAACCGAAATAAACAGAGAGAAAATAACTAAAAACTGCAAATAAACATTCTATACCTCCAAATATTAAAAATGAAGTTTCTAGGGCTACTGGAAACCTTTTTGCATGAAACAAAAGGGGTTCCTCACTGGAACAAATGATCCTAACACAATAGAGCAGTCCTCTTTGCTCGAAAGTAGTCAGAAACAATAGATCTAGGAAACGACAGTCGGATGCAGTTCTACCGGCCTCAGATTTAGATCACCAATGGAGGCGGCCCTCAAATAGCACTAATACCATGTAGGAATTTGCAGGGTAAGTTCTTCAGATAGAACACCAAATTACATCGCTCAAAAATAGATCATAGATCAGTACACTAGTATCCTTAATGTGGTTAAAACCCTCAAACAGGGAAACAGTCCACAGCTTGAGCTTACGAGGCCACTTTAGGAAATTTATTAATAAAATAATGAAAATTTACATAAGCTTCTCTCATGAACGGTTACCCTACAAATGACCCTCCATGCTATTTAAATAGAGATCATGGAACAATATGGTGTTAAGCCATGGATCGAGTGTTGGTAATACCAAGGAGAGAATGAACCGTCGGATCACTACATATCGTCACTGTTAGATTGTAAGTTGCAAAAGTACATAGTAAAGAAACACACTTTACCTAACTCTACACTAGACCAAGTTATACTTAACTATTTCCTATGTGTCAAAATATCATAACAGGTTGTCCTTGGTATAGAAGGTGATAACTTTGACCTCACTCGCTTGAGAATAAACCCATCAGAAATTAAACCTCATAAAAACACCATGCCATATTTGACCGTACCATATTTGAAAATCCAACCATGCACCAGCAGCTCAACGACAACTAAGAAGAAATCATTAGGAGCCATCACAGGGAAAACTCATGAACAAAGTAGGTGTGTCTATAGACTTTGTTCAGAACTCAGATTAGCTTGTGGTGTAGATGTGTGCCTTGCATGCTTGCAACAAGCACTGCTTTTCATTGTTTTTTCTAATTACTTAATTTTTGTAATTATATTATATTTATTATATAAATTTGCATATGTTTTTATATTAGTTATTTATTTGTTAGAAATAAAAATAAATAAACATTTTGGTGACATATGGCCTTGCATACAATCCACGTGCCCCCACTGCCTTGATTCATTGCTTCAGGACAATTTTACAAAGGCTCTAGTGGTAGATTAAGCCATTTGGGTGGATGCTTGCAATGGAATATTGTGGTGGAGTAGCTCATGGGTGATCAAGTTCCTTTGATTTTGCTGGATCAATAAGGTAATTTCGAGTCACGACCCTTTCTTCCAACCACTTCATCGATAGGTGGTCAAAATAAAGATAACATAACTCAAGCTCTGAAAAAACCTTAGCTAGGGAAAGCCATAGATCAGTTTCTCATCCACGCTCCTACGATTGATGATCATAGGTATTTTATGATTTATATTAGAAGGTAAATGATGAGTACTTAATGGTTAATCTTGTTCCGACTCAATACCACATTCCTCTTATGCTCATGGTTCTCGAAATGAATCTGGGACTAGATTGGGAAATGATCCCTCTAAATATTTATCTATTTCTTATGTAGATTAAACTGTTGCTTTTACTTAGGAAACTAGATTTGGATCTACAACTTTTTGTACTGAAAGCTTGAATAATTATTATTGGCATCGATGTGTGTTGCAATTTTTCAAATGTGTTGATTGCTTGGCATTGATGTCAATTTGGTTGCTTGGGTTATAAGTGTGTTGGATATGCATGTGTTTAGGTGGCTAAAGATGGGTTATGTATGGTTGAGGTCTAGATGGTCCTTGGGATGCATACTAGCTTAGATTATCTTGGAGATGATGATGATCTCCTTGATCATGTTGCAACATACATGTTAGTGGTTGCTACAGGAGTTAGAGTTGAGGAGCCTTGTTGATTGGTCTCCATGTCCCATATTAGGTCTCTCATGTTGATGATGTTATACTTTGGGCTTGGAGAGGATCTACATGTGTTTGTGGATGCTTGAGATGGTTGTACATGTGTTGGAGGATGTTTGACATGTTCTGGAGCTGCATATTGATGGCAGAGATGTGTTAGAGAAGTTTGATGGATCAGATGTTTGGTATGGTTGTTGGTTGACATCCTAGTCAACCTAGTTTAACTTGTGATGATGTTGGTGATATTTCAGTGACTTGATGAAATGTCTGATATGTTATGGAGCTGCATATTGATGGTAGAGATGTGTTAGATAATTTTGATGGATTAGATGTTTGATATGGTTATTGGTTGTTATCCTAGTCAACCTAATTTGGCTTGTGAGGATGTTGGTGATATTACAGTGACTTGATGAAATATTGCAGACATGTCAGATAATTCCAGAGGTTGTTTAAAGGCTTCTCAATCTTTGGAAGAAGTTTGAGTAGTTTTTAAGAAGAGTTGACTGAGCTTTGACCATCCTTAACCCCAGTCGCATGCAAGCCGAGTCATGGGAGCATATGAAAAGTTCTAGTTGCATGGAGCCAAGTGTATGGGAGTGATTGAGGTATTTCATGAGTTTTCACTATAAAAAAAAGGTCATTGGTGAGGGTGATGCATATGACATATCTTTAAGGTTTTCCACCAAAGTTTCATATGGTGATGATCCTTAAAAAACGTTTTTGTAAGTGCATATAGTGACAGTCCTTTAAGGTTTGTCACCAAAGCCATTTTCAATGACACTTTTGGTCAAAATTGTTAAAGGCCCATAAGTAATTCTCTCTTTGGTGACACTTCTAGTGATGATGTTTTATTAGCCCTCACCAATTATCTTTTTCATTACTTTTGGTGATAGTAAAAAACTGTTCGTCACCATTGATCATTCCAATGATTTTTAATGATGCTATGTGACTGTTGCTATATTTTTTGTCAACCGATAATAATTTAAGATCATTGTTATGGAGTATTTTCATTATGTATCCAGGGCCATAGTGGGTAGAATCAATCAATTTGTTAAGAAGTAATTAGTTTGTATCATTTCCCTCAAGTAATGAGAATATAATTCTCCTACGAGTCAAAACATGCTTCATATCTTTCAGGTTTATTATATAGAAAATTCCCTTTAGATGCAGTTCCAGTTCAGGAACCATATTATTCAATGCATAATCAAGCTTCATCAATTCTATTAATGAGAGAGACCTAGCACTCCTAAACACTCCTGGCACACCTTGACATCCTTTGGAACACACTAACATTCCTTGGCACCTTGCATGTCTTGGAACATCTTTGTACCTAGAACATATTTCCATGACTAGGATGCCTAAGCACATTTTGGAATGTCCCAACACAACATATCACTCCCCTAACATTTGTTGACATGCCTTGTAGTTCCTACAGTGCCTTGGAACACATTGGCATGCATTGATGTACATTAGCACTTGGAATGCATTGGCACTTGGCATCTATTGGAACCTATTGTTAGTGTGCCTAGCATGCCTCTTTTGAAAAAGGTAAAGTCCTAACTTACTAACCCTCTTATGTGTTCATTTCCTTGGATTTTAGCTTGGTTCTCCCTTTTGTTGCCTTGACGCTCCTTAACACATGTTGGCACACCTTGGCACCTTACACATCTTGGCATTCCTCACACCTAGCATGTCGTGGCATGCCTTGGCACTATTTGGCACATGTTACCACACCTTGGAATTCCCTAAGATACTTTGGCACTTCTTGATGTGCCATGTATTCCCTAGCATGCCTTACCACTACCCAGCATACCTTATCACTCCCTCCTTGGCACACTTAACACTTGTTGATGCTCCTTGGAACTCCCTAACACTCTTTGGTATGCATTAGCACACTTTGGCACACCTTAGCGCTCTTTTGTAGTTTTTCTTGTAGATACAACAAATCATGTAATGTAATAAACCCAAGACAAGAATCTACTATACTCTTCAACTGAAGACAAACTAGATCAATGAAAATAATAATCATAAAGAGGAAGAACATCAATGGCACATAATATAATATTTCTCTTGGGAAAGGAACTACTCAAAACCCCTACTATCTATATTGCATTAATCAGAAATCTAAGTGAAAATACAAAGCTTGTTCTCACTAGAACAATTCCTGCACAAGTATAATAAACTCTTTGCTCAAAAGCTAGCTTGAACCAAACCTTAGCCTATTCCACTGCTCTCCAAGGCCTTATTTCCTTGCACTGTTCCTAGAGGAATCAAACCATATTTAAAGGGAAAATTCACTCTCCATAACTGCACAATCCAAACTTAGGTCCTCAATTGATTGCATGCACCATCTGTAAAATTAGGAAAATTATACAAATGATAGTACAATGTCCTTGCACTCTTATCTCAATTGGGTCTTCCTATGAACTGACACACATGAGTTATTTATGAGTGAATATTAAGTTAATTGGTGTGGTACTGGTTGATGCACTAGTGCAATAATCCACTACCAGACCTCTACTAGTTCCTCCAATAGTTAGAACTAGTTTAATTGACTATAACTTAGTTACACTGAGTTAGATAATTACAACTCCAAATAACTCAACCTAGGCACCTAAAATTTAGGGATCACTCTACATGAATCTAGATAGACTTCCAACTCAAATTTCCTGAGCCCACTAAGTCAACTTAACTTAGATAACTGCTACAAGTTTCTATGAGAAAAGAATTACAATTTAATTCAAAGACAAATTAAATTGGAATTCATAGATGTTATTTTTAACATTTCTTGTTGCTATTTTCAACACTCCCTCTCAACAAGAAAGGAATTCAACTTTATCCTAGTCCTGAAACTTTGGAATGTTTTGCATGCAAAACGTCTCTCTAGTGTTGTAGCTACAACAATTCTTGAAACTAAAAAAACATCCAACCTAAATCAATATGATGCACTTGTCACCAAAGTCTTTGACTGCTACTAGATTTACCTCTGTCAACTAAAAACTTTATGCTTCTGCTGACTCTGCCTATCTGCATTGTTTCCAACTCTTCTCTGCGCTCTTCAGTATCTAACCGTTGCTAGCCTCTGCCTCTATCAGTCTGATATCTGACTCAATCAACTGCCGCTGATCCATCTTGCTACTATGTACTCTAGGCTCTTGTAGCAAGGTAATGATCCATGAGAAAAAACCTCTCAATGGACACTGCCCAAATTTCTACACTCTTGGTACTAATACTTTACATCACCCCACCTCTTACTTGGAGGTATGGTTGCATGTGTTGCCTCTCCCACTTGGCTCGAAATTTCCCCCTATTGGAGGTCTCCACTCGATCTCCTCTGTTTTTCTCCAGTTGTGGAAGCTCCATAACTTTCTGAGGCTGCTTCTGAGGCTACTACTTCTCTACTTGACTAGATCTCTCCACTTGGACTCCTCTTTGCTTCTCTAATTGTGGCTGCTCAACAACTTTTTGAGGTTGCTTCTGAGGATGCTTCTAGGGCTGCATGTTGAGAGCTAATTCATGCTCCCTCTCAACCACCAAGTCTCTAACCTTTGCTTTTCTCCTCAAGGCTTTTCATGCATCTTGTATCTCAAGTGCATATAGGTTCTTGACTCGCACACCAATTTGTTTCATCTGCCTCGCCATTAGGAAAATTTTTGAAAAAAAATGTTGATTTTAAATCGGTGATATCTCCCTCATTCGAACAATTTTTTTTTTGAATTTGGGTATTTTTTTTTTGCAAGGAATCCAAATATGCTATTTGTTTTTTAAAAAATTCAACAAAATTTTTCAGATCTTCTCTGCAAAATCTCTGCCCAAAAAACTGATGCTCCTCAATCTGCTAATATCAATTATCACAACTCCTTTTGTGTCACTAAACAATGGCTCAGTGATCTGCCCACTAGCAGCCTTCTAGATCCATTAACAAGTCTGCAAATAGGGTCTTATGGATCTATCTTGAACTAGATATCCATCAATCTGCAAGGAAAACTTCGAATTCTTCTCTTCTATTATGTCTTCAACTCTGATACCATGTAGATTTTGTTGTAGATTAAATACTTCATGTAATGTACTAAAACACAAGATAAGAATCTACTCTACTCTTCAGCGAAAGCCAAACTAGATCGATGAAAATAATAATCATAAAGAGGAAGAACATCAATGGCACATAAAAAAATATTTCTCACGGCAAACCCACTACTCAAAACCCCTACTATCTATATTGCATTAATCAGAAATCAGAGTGAAAATACAAAGCTTGTTCTCACTAGAACAATTCCTACACCAGTATAATCAACTCTCTTCTCACAAGATAGCTCAAGCCAAATATTAGCCTATTCTGTTTCTCTCCAAGCCCTTATTTACTTACACTGCTCCTAGAGGAATCAACCCATATTTAAAGGGAAAATTCACTCTCCATAACTGCACATCCAAACTTAGGTCCTCAACTAATTGCATGCACCATCTGTAAAACTAGGAAAATTATACAACTGATAGTACACTGTGCCTGCATTCTAATCTCAAATGGGTCTTCCTCTCAACTGATATGCCTGAGTTATTTATGAGTGAATCTTTAGTTAACTGGTGTGGTACTAGTTGATGCACTTGTTCACTAATCCACTACTAGACCGCTACTAGTTCCTCCAACATTTAGAACTAGTTTAATTGACTATAACTTAGTTAGACTGAGTTATCTAATTACAACTCCAAAGAACTCAAACTAGGCCCCTAAAATTTAGGGATCACTCTACATGACTCCAGATAGACATCCAAATCAAATTTATTGAGCCAACTAAGTCAACTTAACTTAGTTAACTGCTACAAGCTACTAAGATATAGAATTACAATTTAATTCAAGGAAAAATTAAATTGGAATTTCTAAATGCTATTTTTAACATTTCTTGTTGTTATTTTCAACATCTTAAACATGTCCTACCACTCCATATCATACATGACACTCTCTAGCACACATCGACGCTTGGCACATGTTGAAACTTAATAACTCTTAGCATGTATGACATGTGTTGAGATTCCTTGGTATGATTTCGCATGTGTTGGCATGGTTTAAGATTAAGCTAATTTGAGATCAATTATTCGAAAGTAGGAGAGAACTAATAAAGGAAGACTTTTTCACTTAGAATATGCTAACACTTGCTGCTTGGCACGTATTGGAACTTATATTACTACAAAAAAAATGCCTTTAGTGGTGGTTTGGCTTTCCGTGGTCTTGCGAAAACTACCTCTAAAAGTGTTTTTAGGAATTTAGGGGCAGTTTTTGAAACCCCTTCCCTGAAATTCATGAAAATTTGAATTTTTTCGAGGGGTTTTCTAACAACCACCTCGAAAATTGTTTTCTCATTTCCTTTGGAGGGGGTTTTTAAACTATTTCCCTTAAATATATTTTTCATGGTATTTTTTTGGAAACACGCCCAAAAAGTCATGAAAAGAGAACTTGGTGGGGGAGGGGGAAGGGGGGGGTGGGGGGTGCGAGGGTGCAACGACATTAAATGAATTATCCTAAATATATTTTTCATGGCGGTTTATAAACCCCCCCACCCCCTGTGAGCCAAACCTTGGGGTCAAGATATAAGAAACTTAAAGGCAAAGAGAGAAGAATAAAACACCCAAAGAAACTCTTTATTGAACTAAAAAAAACAGTTATAGTTGCATTGTGATAGATGCCTCTATCCTTTTACAAAGTGAGACTCCTTATTTATAGCCTTCATGAGTTACAATACCATGAGTAAATACCATGGGCGGTTACCATGTGTAAATACCATGCGCAAATACCATAGATGTATTCCACTTCCAATTTGTATCACTCTTCCCCCCTTAGGAAGTAATGGTCCCCATTACATCAAGCTCCCTCTTGAGAAGCGTTTGTTGAATATGAGCCAATGAAGAGAAGGGTTTTGTGTGGTTGGCCCATAATGATGGGTTTGTGGATAACCCAAAACTAAGTGTTGTTGAAGACAAGGGCTTTGTGTGGTTGACCCATAACCATGACAAATGAAGATCCGACGATAGAGATACCTTATAATGCTTGTGGGAAAACTGTGATGCTGATAGTGTGAAACCTAGAAAATGGACTTCGGTGGCAAGGGTTTAGTGTGTGGTTGAGCCATAACCATGATGAACAAGGGTTTAGGGATAGAGATACCCTATAATGCTTATGTTCTAACTATGAGACTAACAATGCATGGCCTACCAAATGGACCTTGAGATAGTTCGCTTGTCAGTATACCTAGTGGAAATCTATTGGCTTATCTTTGCAATTTTTAACTATTCAATGAGATGTTATAAAGGGTTCCTCCTAGTACTCAAGTTTCAAATTTGTGAATTCCATTTTTGTGATTTTATAGTTCTCTTGGCTTGAGGGGCCTTGGACCCAGTTTCAGAGTTAGCTACGCTAACCAACAAAACCCTACACTACTGACCCTTCCATCAACAACCCACGTAGCACAGGTTGCAGTCTCACTTGAATCAGTATTGGGGGATGCTAGAACTAGGCTTCTGAATCAAGAAGGCTATGTCATGTGGTTAGGGAATTTTTCTTCGGCTTCGGATTTGATCTAACCTTCATGATCCGTTATTGATGAACTTAAGTGAATTTCAGTTAAAGAGAGTTATAAACTTCACATAAACATCTAATCATGGAAAAAATAACATATAAAAATGGATCTTAATCTTAGTGGAGTGCTTAAGATAAAATACAGATAAATATCATTCAGTTGTGCGTAAATATAGAAAATACACAAGTGCATAAAAATAGACATAGAATTGCTTCAAATATCTTTATTACTTCTGATCTTCCTTATACAAAATTTTCAAACCTTGCACACACAGCTCTAGGGACCCGCGCATTCAACTGTGGACTTACCAAGGTCTTCGCACACTTAGTTGCAGGAGCCTTCCCCTTCACTCGAATATAGAAAGATCTACAATTACAAACTTAGAAAAATCGCATCCATCAAGTGATTGATTCCCTTAGACTTGCTAAGACACCTTTTTCTACTCTCTTCTATTACAATACCATGGTCCACAAACCATGGGCATATCTCAAAAAAATACCAAAATGTAAGGGGTTTTGACCTTCCTAAAACCCCTTGACTCCTATTTGACCTGTGCTCTGCTCCTCAAAATGCGGAGACATACAATATTTTAACAAAATCTACCTAGGGTACCCTGTCCCAACAAACTCCCAACACAAATATGTGACTCGTCCTCGAGTCACTCCGCTGGTAGACTTTAGATATTTTCTTTCAAGCTGTTGAATGAAGACTTCACTGGGTGAAATGCCTTTGTGCATTAAACTGTTGCCTGTTGAACTTCATCGACGAACTTTTCCATAGTTGGCCCTTCTGCTGCTAAGTCGATGGGTCACTATGTCTACGACATACTCTTGAGTGTGCC
Source organism: Pinus tabuliformis (assembly GCA_031772625.1). Taxonomy (NCBI): domain Eukaryota; kingdom Viridiplantae; phylum Streptophyta; class Pinopsida; order Pinales; family Pinaceae; genus Pinus; species Pinus tabuliformis. Next base: position 840,047,178 of record CM062807.1, read on the forward strand.
TTCCACAGTCTACGAGAGTTGCCTTGCTTCTTCTTCCCATGGTTGCATCTATGCAGTGATAATCTGCATCTTCTTCTGCAACTCCTCGATTTGTCCTTGCAGGGATGTCCCATCTGAACCGTCACACAGTGGTTAAGGTGCGTTCCGTTGCCTTTATCTCATCATACTATAGTTGCTTATCCTAGATGGCTACTTCAATATTTTTCACTTGTGGGTCCTCTTGTAGCGAGGACCACAGTTCTAGAGATTCTTCAAACAACTGGCTACACTCTTTGACTACAGTGTCAATATTTTCCTGATTTGTTTGGATGGTAGCCTTGTGTTGCTCATGGATCTCTGGTGGTGTGGTGGCCTGCAGATTTAATTGAAGCTTAGTAATTTGCAACTGCATATCGAAGTGAACTTTATCCACCTACACCTTTCATTCTCGACATGCATCTTCCAGCTATTGCACTTTTTCCTCAAAAGAGGCCTTAGATTGAATATGGAGCTTGGGGAGTTCACTGCATACTCTGGAAATAGCCTGCTCTAGTTGCACCTTTCTTACAACTGCCTCATCACGATCCTACAGAGATTTGTGCTTTTCATCTCACATATGTTGATTGGTGATATGTACATCCTTGATCACCATGAGAGCCTATTTCTCTCGTGCCTTATGCTCATCTTCTACACCTTGGTGTAGCTCATGCAATGTGGATAGGGGGAGTGCTGCGAGCTTAATAATTACATCTTTAAGCAGTTGGGCACTCTCTCGTTTTACGACATCATTCATATGTAAGGATCCATTAGGCCGGGTTACGACGCGAAGCTCTAAAGTGAGTGCCGATTGCACACTACCCGATGTGTTAGTTTCGCGCTCGCTTGAATCACGCTTGCTTGAACCTGGCTCGCCTGAACTGACAACTCTTTGAGGCCCGCATAGTCCTTCGTCAAAACGGACTGGTATTGTTCTTCAATATGGCCCTAGATATCTTCTGTCACAGACCTAACTGTATCTCCAATTTCATCAAGGTCCCTCTCAGTGAGGACCATGGCCTCTATGCTGATGGACTTATAGGATTTGTGCTTCCTGTGTGCGCCTCCCGCACTTGACTTTTGTCACTATTAAATCTCATTGGGTCTACATAGGGGTCTTCAGTACCCTGATCAAGTTTTTTTGTATGTTGTTCTTCGTCGTGCTCACTCTTTGGTTCCTACATGGTATTCTTTTCTAAGTCGGTGTTCACCATCTTATTTTCCTTCTGTGCCTCTTTACTAGTGCCTATTGTGCCTTCTTCACTAATCCCTGTTATACCTTCTACAATATCGGTTGGAAGTAGTGAGTTAGTTGTTCGCTAAAGGACTAGCTGTGTTTTATCATGGTGGAAATCAGCAATGTGTAGATATTCTGTGAACAAACTTGGTGACAATTGTGGCTTCTAGTTAATCACCATTCACACTTCCATTTCAAACATGACTCGTCGTGGGGAATTGGGAATCCTGTGGTGTCCTCCAAGCTATCAACGCGATCGATAATAGCAACCACGCATAATGGCATAGGTACTTCGCCCAATTGAATTGGACCCCCTTGCTACACTGTGCAACCAAGGATACCATTGGTGCTAGTACTTCATCAACACGACACTTTCTCATGATTTTTCCAGCCAAGATCTGTGCAACAAATCACACAACTTCATCTGATATGGAATAGATGGCATAACCTTGTGACTTTTTCACCCGAAGTCACTTTTCATTTGGTCCATGGACTTTTTTTTCTTGTGACTTCCCCACAAAATAATCTGCAGGGTTCGTGCCTTGATATTGCAGCGTGGTGATTCTGCATATCAGCATCTCATAAATTGAGATGGGTCCTCCCAGCCAGAGACACCCATCATGGACTAGCACCAACAATTTGCACACACAAATAGTATTAATAATGTTGTTTCTAAAATGTTGGACATACAACACATTGAGAAACCCCGCGTGCTCAATACTAGCCACTGACTTCATCCATTTAAGTCTTGTAACGCTTGCCTCCTCATAGTAGATCGCCTTTAAGTACTTTTTGGGCTCCATATGGGGAAATTTCTGATGATATACCAAATCTCAATCTTCCCTATTTAAAAATGGTACCTAGGCCAACAAGTCACATTAATTAGGTACTTCCTTGAGCAGTAACAACGTGAATACCTTGAATTTCACAAAGTTGGGGTCCTTAGTTACTTTCGCGGTAGGTTTCTGTGGTGGTATATACGGTGGCAGCTAAGAAATTGGCTTCATGCCTTCTGCATTGATATCATCAATCCCTACATTCATTTCTTCTTCATCCAAACCCTTAGGTTCCATAGGCTGCTTATTTTTATCCATTCCTCCCTTCTTCCTCTACTCAGTTGGGATCTTCTGCAGCGATTGTCGAACTGGGGGTTGAGGTGGATTTTTCATCTTTTTCTCTCCTGTCGAGGAGGCAATAAGATTTGGTCTCGGTGACTTGGGTGCTATAGTAGGGATGGGCAGTGTTGCAGTCATGATGTTTCCCAACCCTCTCTTCAAGAACTCTTGCTCAACTTCTGCCCAACTCAAGTAACCAGACATGCAACAACACACTCGACCCTTTATGTGCAAAAACACATTGCAAATTCTCAATAAGCAAATTCTCCAAGTGTGGAGTGGGGTGCGATATTTATAACTCGATTTGAATTCAAACTGCCCATTCCCTCGTAAATATTCCTCATAAATGTGTTTTGGGCAGCGGATCCTCCGCGTAATGGTTTTGGGGCTCAAAGCCCACAATTTTGGGTATTGATAGTGTAAAAGTTCTGTGAAGTGCGCAGAGCGCGAATTGTAATGAGTCAGGTCAAAGGGTTATCCACCCAAAAATAATGTAAAGCTAATATAGAATATGTCGGCCTACCCATGGTCCGTGAACCATGGGAATGTATAAATCGAGCAAGGCTCTAAGGGTAGAGGTATTTTTTTGGTTCGGATCTGAGCATTATGGTTTTCTGAAGGAAATATGCGATCTGAGTTTGTAAGTTCGAGTCAGGGTTGATAGTGGTTAGAGAAGGCTCTACAGCTGTGTGCATAGAGACCTGGTAGAGTCTGCCGCTGTGTGCATGGCCCCCTGAAGCTAAGTGCACAAGGCAGGATTGGGTTGTACTGAAACAGAAGATTAATAAAGATAAGTGTTTCTGAATTATTGTGCGTCTCATCACAGATCTGTATGAATATTCTTATGTTATGGTTTTATGCATGTCTTTAAGATTTATGGCTGTGTGCGCTGGTTATAACTATTGAATGTTGATTAAGACTATAAGAATTAAATCAGATCTAAATTAACCATAATAATAATAATAAGGAATCTAGGAAGTGCCTCGTCACGGAGTTACGCTAGGGCCAGACAGCTGTGCCACATAGCGCGAGTGCGCAGATAATTTTACGACCCCTCCAAAACCCATCAAGACATCCCTAGGGTGTGGAAACCTGGTTCCAACACCCTCCCATACTACCTCGGGTGAGACTTCAGTATGCACTTCGCGGACTGTTCCCAAAAGGGTCAGTAGTGCAGGATTTGTTTGGCTAAAACACTTCCGAACCTGGGTTAGGCCCTAAAAAGCCAACAAATGGTTTCGTTGCTGAGACTAGGATCTGCCTAAGGGATGTTTGATGTTGGAATGCTGGAACCCTACGAATAAGGAAATTGAAGATTGGTTAGATCAGAAGCTTCACGAATTCGTGGTACAGGAAAATAAATCCTCGCAGATATCTGAACAGAGGTGGCTGGATCGCTACGTATATATGGAGATCCATGAAATCTTATTCGCATTGGCCTATGGTGGCCAACCCTACATCAAGACTCGAAAGAATATTTTCGCGCTTGTGACGTATGTCAACGGACTGGGAAACCATCGCGAAGGGATGAGATGCCACTCAATCCACAAATGACGCTGCAACCATTCGAAAAATGGGCGATAGACTTTGTGGGGCCAATCAAGCCTCAGGGGAAAACAAGTGTGTGCTACATCATCACTGCTTGACTTGATGGGCTGAAGCATAGCCGGTTAGGGATTCCACGGCTACCACGACTGCGAAATTCTTGTTCGACAACATGCTGACATGGTTTGGATGTCCGAAAATTCTCATGAGTGACTGCAGAACGCACTTCCTAAATGAAACTATTAGCGCACTCACCGAAGAATTCTAGGTGTATCATCAGCAGAGCACACCATATCATTCGCAAGCCAATGGGACAGTAGAAGCCTTTAACAAAGTTCTGTAGCGTGCACTGACTAAAGTGTGTAATGCGCAGTGAAATGACTGGGACTTGCATATACCTGCTGTATTATGGGCCTACCGAACCACATGCAAGAAATTGACGGGTCAGACACCATTCCGATTAGTCTATGGCACAGAAGCAGTTATGCCAATGGAATACATTGTACCCAGTCTGCGGATCGCAGTGATGACAGGCATGGCGAATCGCGAAGCTCTGGAAGACAGGCTCGCGCAATTGGAAGAACTTGAAGAAAAACGGTTTTTGGCAGGATTCCAACAATAGGTACAGAAACAATATGAGAAAGCTTGGCACGATCTCCATATCAAGTTGTGCACGTTCAAAGTAAATGATTTAGTATTGTTATATGACAATGATTTCGAAAAATTTCCCAGAAAATTTAGAATGCATTGGTTAGGACCCTATGTGGTAAGAGAGGTCATAGATGGAGGCACGGTTCAACTTGTGAAACTAAATGGGGAGCCCTTCCTAGGAAAAGTAAATGGCAGTCACTTGAAACCCTACACGGGGGGGCCAACTACCTGACTAACGGACTGAAACACAGTCTCACCACTCCAAATAGTTGGAAGAGAGTGCGGGACGGTAAAAAAAAATGTTAGGGAGCTGCGTGACAACAAGGGTGAACACAGGACCTGTAGGTCACGAGGGTCGCGGTTGCGAAAAAGGGGGTGTGTTGCTGCGTGGATAAACACAATTCCTTCGCCAATCCTTCGTGATACTTCTGAAGTGCGTATACCATCGCCAATCCTTCGTGCTCAGTAGTAGAATAGTTCTTTTCAGCTTTGGACAACCACCAGCTTGCAAACACGATCGAGTGATCAACGCCTTCTTCACCTTCCTAGGTAAGTACAACACCCAGTACGATACATGACACATCAACATGTACATGAAATTCAATGTCCCATTTTGGAAAGACCAGAATGGGGGCGGATGCCATTTTTTCCTTGAGAACCTCCAGACTTTTCTTAAATTCCTCATTCCAACAATATGTAGCGTCCTTTTTCAACAACTGTTCCATTAGTGTTGTAATTTGGGCATAGCTCTTAATGAACTTTCGATAGTAACCAGTGTGTCCCAACGTGGCACACAATTGTTTGACACTTCGTGGTGCTTCCAAATTGAGTATGACAACAACCTTCGCGGGATCCACCATTAGGCCTTGTCTGTAGACCACATGGCCGAGCAAATTTCCAAAGGGGATGACAAAGGTGCACTTCTTAAGATTCAACACAATTTGGTGCCGTTGGCAAGTATCCAGCATCAACCATAAGCTTGCTATATGTTTCTTGACTAGCCAAAATACAGTCCAATTGTTAAAATAAACCTCCAAAAACTTATGGATGAATTCCTTGAATGTGGCCACTATTATGCGCAAAAATATCACCGGCGCATTCTTCAATCCAAAGGGCATAACAGTGTACTAGAAACATCCCCATTCGGTCGCGAAGGTTGTCTTGCTTCTATCACCTGACGTGATCTTGATCTGATGGTACCCTGAGAACCCATCCGTGAATGAGTATGCTTCCTGTCCGCCAACATTCTCCAGGACTTCATCTGTAAATGGTGTCGAGAATGGATCATGAACACAGGCATCATTCAACTTTCGAAGGTCCACGTAGAATTGAATTTCACCCTTCTATTTTTTCTCCTACATTATCATAGGACTCACCCAGTCAGACTCTTCCATTGGTTCAATAATTCCTGCTGCCAACATTTTGTCCAATTCTTCATGGACCTTTTCCTTATACTTCGGATTCAAATGGTAAGGACGCTGCTTAACTGGCTTCGCATCTGGTTTCAAAGTTATCTTCATCATTCCTAGGTCATTGAGGATCCCTTTTAACTCCGTGATTTTGGTCGAGAATAAGTCTTGATATTCGTGAAGTAACTCGACGACCTTATCCACCGTGGCATCATCCCAATAGTCCCCAAGCATTGCGTACTTCGGCTCCTCATCTGTACCAATGTTTACCTGCTTCGTTTTCAATGGTGCAGTGATGTCGGGGTCCTCGATTGGTGGTACTCGAATTTCACGACTCCCTTTAGTCTCTGGAATAGAAATACGCCAGGGGTGATCATCCTCATCCTCTTCTTGTACGTTGTAACATTCTAGGGCCTGACTTAACTGATGAGACCATACTGGTTGAACTATTTCTCATGGTTCCTGCGGTATTTTGAAAATGGAAGATTTCACATCTTGCAGTGCATCGTTAACAGTATCCGCCCACTGGTCTTCAAATAAGAACGTTAACAAAAATCCCTTGCGCAAGATATCCCATTCGCCTGTACCATGTCAGAGTTCTGTCTTGGTATACCAGTTTCTTGGGATGACATCCAGGGTATGATAAAATAAGTGTACCCATTCAGGCTGGGGCTCTTTGCCATAGGCTTTGGTCCATTTTGTGAGGTGCATGCGTGGGTCATCACGTCCATCGTACTTCTTGGTTATTCGTAGTTCCAGCTTCCCAAACCTTAGTTGCATCATCCTTCTGCAGTCGTGCCAGTTTTCAAAATTTCCTTCATGTGTTCCCTACCAACGCACAGGTGTTGTGTGCAACACCCATTTTAATGCTTCGAACCTCTGATGCTCTGGTATTGCACTCTCAAACTTGTCCAAGAGTTCATCCACCATTGTTAATCCGTCATAAGTTGGTAGATCTCGAGCCTGGGAGGTTACTCAACACAACGATTTGGTCATCATATTACAATTTAGCGTCATCACTTCACTTAACCGATTGTGCCATCGTTCATCTTCTTCGTCTGAATCCGCAAGGCAGGATTCTGCGTGTTCCCACGAGACCCTTCCATTTGCAGTTAGATTTATCCAATCTTGGTTTCACGTGGTTATTTTGTAGATATAATCCAACTCCTCATCGCCTCCATCATCGCGCATGGGTTCGGTGTAGCGTTCTCCTTCACCGAGATCCAACGAAACTATCACATGTAAGGAATTTTTCTCGAATATCATCTTTCGGCTTTTTAGGTTGATGACTCCATTCATATCCATAGCCCAGTCTATTCCTAGTAGCGCGGGGTACGGATTACTGTCATCTACAATTTCTATTACTTCAAAGTTCGTCTGCGTGCTCGCACCTTCGATATCCATTGTTACCCCTTGCAATCTCCCCATGGGCAATATTTTTTGTTGGTTCGCCATCCGTAATTGAATAGGAGACCATTGTAACATAGGCCTACCTATGTGTTCCCAACTCTGTTTTGGTAACATGTTTGCATTCGATCCTAGGTATAAACTTACCTGATCCATCTCATATTCGCCTATTTGTGCCATCAATCTCATTTCTCGTCCGGTGCGCAGTGCATGCCTTCCCAACTTTCGGACTACACGTAGTTCACCCAGTCCTGCGCACCAAGCGATTAGATCTTGTAGTCCCTTAACCACCTTATTGTCGCGCAGCAGCTTCATGCATGTCTCTAAAAAGATAGTAAGCATAGAAGGATCCATTCATGTTTCTGGTTGATCCTTACTACCTAAAGTAGAGACCTCCATGAAGCTCTTCTTAGCTTCCATAAATGTTTCTCTTGCACGCTCCAAGTCAAACCCAAGTTCCTTTGTAGGAGCCTTGCGTACCCAGGTATCTTCTTCAAGCTGGTTCCCCTTATCTTCCCTTGTAGTCGCGCCACTTCTAAGCACCATATTCATGTTGGGGTCTTCTTCGCGTGGTTCAGACCTCATCTTTTGGATTTTTTGAGTTGGAGTAGGCTATAGTACCCCTTTCTCGCACATTTTTGCAATCAGTGTCAGACAATCTACCATTTCATGATCAAACTACGTATAGTACGGAAAAGATATTCTCGTTGGGTTGGTACAATCATGAGCGTAGTGCCTCGGTCCTCCGCAATTATAATAGATCAGTTATCTGCGCCCTCGTCTAGGTCCCATTTGTCCTCGTCCTCAACCTCGCCCTTGAAAGCCACCACGCACTATTGCTGTGGTTGGATCTTGACCCACACCCCAGTCTGCATCCTGTAGGCAGGTGTTAGATCCATCAACAATCCATAACTGCAACAGTTTCATTCATCATGGCCCATCGATCTACAAAAATTGCAAAATAGCTGCTAGGGGGTCTATGTAAATTTCTGTAATAGATGACAGTTGTCTGTCGTGTGCTTTCCTCCCACTTCACAGATCGCACACCAGAGCACGAGTGCTGCTATTGGCCCTGCCTATGTGGAGCGCGGACTAAAGTCTCACCCAAGGTAGAATGGGAGGGTGCTGGAACCAGGTTTCCACACCCAAGGGATGTCTTGATGGGTTCTAGAGGGGTCGCGAAATGATTTGCGCACTCGCGCTACGCGGCACAACTATCTAGCCCTCGCGTAACTCCATGATGAGGCACTTCCTAGATTTCTTATTATTATTACGGTTAATTTAGATTTGATTTAATTCTTAGAGTCTTAATCAGCATTCAACAATTATAACCAGCGCGTGCAACCATAAATATTAATGACATGCATAAAACCATAACATAAGAATATTCATACCGATCTCTGACCAGATGCACAATAATTCAAAAACAGTTACCTTTATTAATCTTTTGTTTCAGTACAACCCAATCCTGCCCTATGCACTCAATTGTAGGGGTCCACGTACATAGCTGCAGACTCTACCAGGCCTCTACGTACAAAGCTACAGAGCCTTCTCTAACCACTATCAACCCTAACTCGGACTTACAGACTCAGATCAAATATTCCCTTTAGAAACCCATAATTCTTAGATCCGAACCAAAAATATACCTCTACCCGTCGATCCTTGCTTTATTTATACATTCCCATGGTCTGCGGACCATGGGTAGGCCGACATATTCTATATTAACTTTACATTATTTTTGGGCAGAAAACCCTTTGACTTGACTCATTACAATTCACGCTCCACGCACTTCATGGAATTTTTACAGTATCAATACCCAAAAATGTGGGCTTTAGGCCCCAAAACTATTACGCGGGGGATCCGCTACCTAATAGGCCCCCAACACAATCATCGTGACTCATCCTGAGTCACTCATTGGTGCAGCGAGACACGCTGCCAAGGTATCGCGGTCCACCATCCCTGCGAGTGACACACTACATTCTGTTGCTCCATCCTTGCCTCCTGCAAAACTTCTTCAAGCTCCTGTTCTATTGCCTCTACTAATTTTCTCAATCGATGATGCTCATTCTACTTTGATCGGTTAACACAAAGCGATCCCTCATAGGATTTTAGCTCTAGCTAAGAAGTAAAAGGCGGGACTCCTTTGTGCTATAGCAGCATGTTTCTGATCTCGAGTCCAGTATACGCACTGTTTGCTGAAGCTTGTGTTGCATTTTTGCCAGAGAGATGATGCTGTCAGCGAGGTCCCAATCTTCAAGGTGCATCAGAGACAAACTGTTAACCAAAATTTCATTGTTTGTCTCAAAATTCACCATCTTTCCCTTATATTTCATGGATTTCTTACTAGGCCATGGTCTAGACAGCGACATCTGGACCAGCCCTGCTACTTGTCGAAGAATTTCTGGCACATCCCCTACCGTCGGTGTTGAGCTTGGTGCGGCATCCATGACCGTCAACATTACACTATCCAGAAGGTCCTGTATCTCTTTTGGAAATATTGAAAACCCCAGAGTTCCTCCCTTATCATCGAAGTTCAACGGTTCCATACCTGTTGGAAGGCACAATAGCTTGAGTCTCCAGATACCACAGTTTGTGCGATGGATGTCGTACTGTGATTTATAGGCCTGTTGAAATTCAAATTCAGCCATTCCCTCCTTTTCTAGCTTATTAATGCTAGATCAATGGTAGATCGTTCTGAATATGGCTCGTACTGCGTATCTTAATTTGTCGCCGCCCGCTCCTTTTCACTGGAACGCAGACATATTGTCATGAACAGTGATAGCAATGAACACTTCCTTGTTTATCCACACAACATCACAACCCCTTTTTTGCAATCGTGACCCTTGTGACCTACCGGTCCTACGCATGCCCCTGTTGTCACACATCTCCCTAGCAGACTGTTTACCATGTCGCGCTCTCTTCCAACTATCTGGAGCGGTGAGACTATGCTTCGGTTGGTTAGTCAGGTAGCTGGCCCCCTGTGTAGGGCTTTAGGTGACTACCATTTACTTTTCCTGGGAAGGGCTCCCCATTTAGTTTGACAAGTTGGACCGCGCCTCCGTCTACGACCTCTTTTACCACATAGGGTCCTAACCAATGCATTCTAAATTTTCCAAGAATTTTTTCAAACTTACTATCGTATAGCAATACTAAATCATTTACTTTGAACATGCGCAACTTGATATGGCAATCGTGCAAAGCTTTCTCACGCTATTTCTGTACCTATTGTTGGAATCCTACTAGAAACCGTTCTCATTTCCCATTTTATAGAGGTGCCCTACGATGACAGAAAAATTAGATGTGCGTATCACCAATTCTTTCTTCTGCTGGACTGAATATCCCTGTGGCGGGGTCCCTGTGGTTAACAAATGGATGATATCTTCGAAGTGACCATCCGTGAACCGCACTACAAAGAGATGTGCATAAGGTAATACTTCCTCCAAATTTGTTGGCTCCTTGCCGGTCTCAATTCGTGACAGGTGATCTGGTCCTGCATTTAAGCGTCCCGGTTTTACGATGACCTTGAAGTCATAATCTTAAAACAGGAGTAGCCATCGGCATATGTGCCTCCCCAGCACAGGCTTATTCACTAATTATTTCACATGGAATGATCAGTATACATCTTAAAGTTCCCACCCAGCAGATAGTGGCGGTATTTCTGAAGTGTGTATACCATCGCCAATCCTTCGTGCTCAGTAGTAGAATAGTTCTTTCCATCTTTGGACAACCACTGGCTTGCAAATGATCGGGTGATCAACACCTTCCACACCTTCCTGCGTAAGTATAACGCCTAGCGCGATACACAATGCATCAACATGTACATGAAATTCAATGTCCCATTTTGGAAAGACCAGAATGGGGGTGGATGCCTTTTTTTCCTTGAGAACCTCGAGACTTTTCTTACATTCCTCATTCCAACAATATGTAGTGTCCTTTTTCAACAATTGTTCCATTGGTACTGTAATTTGGGCGTAGCTCTTAATGAACTTCCGATAGTAACCAGTGTGTCCCAACGTGGCACACAATTGTTTCACACTACGCGGCACTTCCAGATTGAGTATGAAAACAATCTTCGCGAGATCCACCATCAAGCCTTGTCTGTAGACTACATCGCTGAGCAAATTTCCAAAGTGGATGAGGAAGGTGCACTTCTGAAGATTCAACACAATTTGGTGCCATCGGCAAGTATCTAGCATCAATCGTAAGCTCACTATATGTTTCTTGACTAGCCCAAATACAGTCCAATCGTCAAAATAAACCTCCAAAAGCTTATGGATGAATTCCTTGAATGCAGCCACTACTATGCGCGAAATTATCACTAGGGAGTTCTTTAATCCAAAGGGCATAACAATGTACTAGAAACATCCCCATTCGGTCGCAAAGGTTGTCTTGCTTCTATCTTCCGACACGATCTTGATTTGATGGTACCCTGAGAACCCATCTGTGAATGAGTACGCTTCCTGTCTGCCAACATTCTCCAGGACTTCATCTGTAAATGGTGTCGGGAATGGATCATGAACACAGGCATCATTTAGCTTTCAAAGGTCCACAGAGATTCAAAGTTTTTCCTTCTCTTTTTTCTCCTACACTATCATAGGACTCACCAATCAGAGTCTTCCACTAGTTCAATAATTCCTGCTGCTAGCATTTTGTCTAATTCTTCGCGAACCTTTTCCTTATAGTTCGGATTCAAATGGTAAGGACGCTACTTAACTGGCTTTGCATCCGGTTTTAGAGTTATCTTCATCATTCCTAGGTCACTTAGGATCCCTTTTAACTCTGCGATTTTGGTTGGGAGTAAGTATTGATATTTGCGAAGTAACTCGATGACCTTATCCACCATGGCATCATCCCAATACTTCATGAATATCAAGACTTATTCCTGACCATAATCACAGAGTTAAAAGTGATCCTCGGCCACCTAGGAATGATGAAGATAACTCTAGAACTGGATGCGAAGCCAGTTAAGTAGCATCCTTACCATTTGAATCCAAAGTATAAGGAAAAGGTCCACGAAGAATTGGACAAAATGCTAGCAGCAGGAATTATTGAACTAGTGGAAGAGTCTGACTGGGTGAGTCCTATGATAGTGCAGGAGAAAAAATAGAAGGGATAAATTCGAATTTGCATGGACCTTCGAAAGCTAAATGATGCCTGTGTTCATGATCCATTCTCGACACCATTTACAGATGAAGTCCTGGAGAATGTTGGCGGACAGGAAGCGTACTCATTCACGGATGGGTTCTTAGGGTACAATCAGATCAAGATCGCGTCGGAATATAGAAGCAAGACAACCTTCGCGACTGAATGGGGATGTTTCTAGTACACTGTTATGCCCTTTGGATTGAAGAAGACGCGAGCGATATTTTCACGCATAGTAGTGGCAACATTCAAGGAATTCATCCATAAGTTTTTGGAGCTTTATTTTAACGATTGGACTGTATTTGGGCTAGTCAAGAAACATATAGCGAGCTTATGGTTGATGCTGGATACTTGCCGACGACACCAAATTGTGCCGAATCTTAAGAAGTGCACCTTCCTCGTCCCCTTTGGAAATTTTCTCAGCGATGTGGGTTGTAGACAAGGCCTGATGGTGGATCCTGCAAAGATTGTTGTCATACTCAATCTGGAAGTGTCGCGAAGTGTCAAACAACTGCGCGCCACGTTGGGACACACTGGTTACTATCGGAAGTTCATTAAGAGCTATGCACAAATTACGGCACCAATGGAACAATTGTTGAAAAAGGATGCTACATATTGTTGGAATGAGGAATGTAAGAAAAGTCTAGAGGTTCTCAAGGAAAAAATGGCATCCACCCCCATTCTGGTCTTTCCAAAATGGGACATTGAATTTCATGTACATGTTGATGCATCGTGTATCGCGCTGGGTGTCATACTTATGCAGGAAGGTGCGGAAGGCATTGATCACTTGATTGCGTTCGCAAGTCAGTGGCTGTCTGTTATAGACAATTTTGTGCCTTACAACAACAAGCATGAATTGTCAATAATCCAAGGGATCCAAAGTTCCCTAAACATGATGTTCCTACCCCTAGAGGAACAAGGTCAGCAAACCAACAGCTCTCAGATCAGTTCTCCACCTGAAAACACTCAAAAACAAGCAATCCTGAAATCAAAGCAGGTGCTCCACTAGGCTTCTGCGCTGAAACACAACTGCTCCATGGTGTACCTGCGTTGCAAAGCAGGTAGAACAAAGCCCACCTGCGTTGGGCGAATTTGGACATGTGGCACAGTGAGTCATTGCTTTGGAATCTTCCAAAAATGACACTTGGGTCAGGTATTTCGCCTTGTGATGAGTCAGAGGCTTTGTTTCTCCAAGTGGAAGCAAGGTTCACCAAGTGGACTCAAGAACTGAAGATCAACTGAAGATTAACTGAAGAGAGAGAGGACACAAGGCAGCTACACATCAGTTGCAAGCTGACTCATCCTTTCTCAATTCATCTATATATTGAGCTCTCTCCTATGAGCTCAGGAGGCTGGAATTTTGTGCAAAGTAATGATATGCTGTTGGTTTCATTCTTGAGTTATTGGGTGATTGTTTGAGAGAGGTGAAGAAGAGCAATTCTTTCTGCTGGGAGGTGTTGCTGGGTTGGAGCCTGCAATGGTTGTAATCCTCTCAGAACCTTTATTTCTTCATTAATAAAAGCTATTGAGGTTCTTCTATGTGCTCTTGTTTCAATTATGTATTGTGATGATTGCATGTTTGGTTTACACTAATCCATGAACCAGTTATGATTGCATGCCTCTTGTAGTTTCCTTCTTTGTTATTGTGCAGGATCTCATTTCAGCTGGGTGAGCAGAACAACAAAGAGCTAGGAGCAAGCGGCCAAAGAGGAGAGTTTGGATTCGACATTAAGCGCAAGGCAACGGTTAGTGCTTTTTCCATCCTCTTTTGCTTTCATAAAGAAGTAAACCTTCAGTAGTTTGTTTTACAGTTGTTGCTAAGGAACTGTCACCCTTAGAGTGGGTTAGGGTCATCCGAGTCGGATACTTTTCCCTACAACAAACTGGCGACTCCGCTGGGGATCATATCCGTTTGATTGTGTTTGTAGTATTTTGCTATTCATTTCCTGAACAAAAGAGTACCAAATCGAAAAGCTTTTGACTATATCAAAAGCGAAGTAGAGGGGCTGCTACTCTTGCTCATTGTCTGAGCAGATTCATGATTTGAAGAGCTGATCTACAAAGATCCTTGTAAGCTCTTAGTGATAGCTTTGCACCTTCTAAATCATCCCTTTGAGTATGCTTGACTGAATGCTTCTGATTTGAGCAAAAACCGTGCATTTTTGAGAAAATTATGACCCGGAAACTGTGAAAACGCAATTCTCGTTTTCCAAAGCAGGTAGTACACAGGCTACCTACTTTGCAACGCAGGTCCCGAACTAGCTACCTGCGCTGAGAGCCAGTTTGACTGTACAGAGCCTGCGTTGACCCAAATTTGCTTAGTGCATTTGGGGTTTCCTCCTTTCTCTTGCCTGTTTTCACTTAGTTTTGCTGCTAGGTGTCAGTCTTGTGCCTGTTTTGAAACCAATATTACTTGCCATCATTCTGCCTCTGTTATATAACGAAATTGTACTTGTTCTTTGTATTTCTTATTCATTTACAATTTCCCATAACGAAAAGTAAACTAGTCATGATTTTGGCCTCTTAGATCTGAACCTGTGTTAGGCGTTTTGCTGGTCTAAAGAGTTAGCTTGTTTGCTGTCCATAGCTGGTTAGTCATTTTACTTTCGTTCGTATGGTTTGATTTCATGTATTTCCAGTGATTAAGCAAGTGAATCTTAAGGTGTATTTTGATTTTGGACAAGCTTGTTTACTTTCGCTTTAAATCGAAATCAAAGTTATATAACCACTTTCTTTTTGTATCCATCCACATTAAGAAAGGGAAAAGAAAATACATGCATTGTGCATTTTGCATTTGACTGTGTGCTTGACGATTTAGAAAAATTTGCATTTTAGTGTGTGCTCTATGATCTGTGTGAAAAGATTTGCCTTTTTTTTCCTTCAGTAGTTAAGGTTTTCAAAGTTGAAAGATTGAAAAGTTTGCTTCTCATCTTAGACTGCATTCAGGAATTTGTTATATACATCTCGTGGTGATCCTTAAAGGCAAACTGATAAGCAAGATCAACATTAAAATAAATCCAATTTACATAACAACGCTTTGTAACATAACGCAAACACATAGAGGTCTAGGTAGAGACGTGTTCCGGCGTCGTTAAACATAGTGACCGTCGATCTCTACGAAGGTGGGTGATTCCTCCTGAGAGTCGGTGGCACTAATACGGACTTGTGCTCCCACGTACCGTCGAGTATATATTGGGAGAACCCTATAGGCAATTATCCTTTATCCATAGGAAGCCGTGTCGGCCGCCCTACTGATCGCGATGCAGTGAACACAGCATTCACAAAGATCGACCACCCGTACCGTAAAACGTATTCTGTGGTTTCGCGAAAAGTTTGGCACACCCTCTGCCTAGAACTCCAGAGCAGTTTCTTTTGGCCTTTTTCAAACTCTATAACTGAAAAAGTCCATCCGAGCATTTGTCACTTCGGGCTCGTTAAAACATCGAAGGCGACTAGAGTCATCTTTAGCTTTTTCTCGACTCTTAAAACATGAAAAAGCAAGTTTGTGTCTAAAAGCGTCGTTAATAAAATTTAATTTAAGCGGAACAAAATCACCTATTATTCCCACGTTGATCTTTCAGTTGAAAAGTATGGAGCCCACCAACCAAGGAGGCAACCTTGGCGGAAGTCCAAATCCCTTCTCCTCTTGGGGAGATGTTGGTGCGCCTCATATGGCAACATTGTCACTTCCAGGATTGACAATTGGCCTACCTGTATGGCTCTTTTCAACTAATGTAGTCCAGATCGCCACTAATCTTGAGCAGTCGAATCAACAGTCAGACCAGTCTAGGACTACCCACCAGCCTTCCACTTCTTACAATACTTCCTCTGATCCTTCATCTTCGCAAGGTAGAGCTGGCAAAAGTCAGCCTCCCAAGGAGAAGAAGGAAAGGAAGAAGAGAGAAAAGAAGCAGAAGGAGCCTATGGCGAAGGCGACTGGGGGCAAGCAAAAGACAGCTGACAAAAACCCACACACTGCACCGACCGGGCCTAAATCGCAATGTGTCATTTGCGAAGGGGCCCACTTCCATCGTGATTGTCCTTGTATTCCCCGGATACTAAGGGACTGGTCCCCAAGATTGCACAATCCGGTAGCATCAACCTCTGGCAGTCATGTTGATTGCAGTCCGTCAACTAGCGAGAGTGAAGGACGAAGAGGGAGACCAAGATCACCCTGTATATTGTGTGAAGGCGAGCATGCCATCCACAGATGTCCATTCTTAGATGAGGCAAAGAGAGTTTTGGAAGATCGTCCGGTTTCACCGTTACGACTTCCTCCTGGATACCAAAAACTCGCGCCTAATCCCTCGATAGTTGAAAATCCAGCTGACCCGCCCAAGTGGTCAGCTGAAGTGTCGGTCATTGAGAATGAACCTACTGAATCCAGACCAGACGAAAGTCTAAAGGTCGAAACGGCAGTTGACCCGGTTCTTCCTTCAGAGGTTTCATCGTCCAATGACTCCGTCATTGAAGACCCATCTTCAAATGACACCCTCACTGAAGAGGATAAGGATGACACCGTCCATATTCTTTTCATCAACACAGACTCTGATGAGCATCAGGGCAATGCGCCTGTTATCACTAGGAACTATAGTTCATGTATATAAGATTGTCCATAAGTTTTTATAAAGTATTGAGGTCTTGTAAATAGGTTTGTTAGTTGATGTCAATTTCAAATTTGAAATTCAAGAGTTGTGGATGAGAATTCGTGTAAAGGCAAGATCATTAGACACCCTCCATCATTGTTAGTTATGTCATGTCATGTCATTGGTACTTTGCGCAGTTTCGCAGCGCGGGTATGATGTCTTTGGTACTTGCGCAGTTTCGCAGCGCGGGTGTGATTGGTCAGTTTTGCTGCGAAATAATGTTTTCGTGTTTTCGTAGCGCTCTGTTTGTCAGCGATTTCGTAGCGCATCCTCTTAAATTTGAACTGCCCGCGCTACGAAATCGGGGTTTCAGGGTTTTTTGCAGCGTTTTTCTCTGAATGTCTAATCCGAGAGTAGTGAGTCACAAATCCGGTCATGATTGTCTTTTCACACCCTCTCTATGTCATGATTAGCCATTATTTTGCCATAAGGTCCGAAGTCATGTAGTTGTGTGTCAGTTTGGAGGACGTTATAGGAGGTGGTCATTTCATAATGAGTTCTTCATATCATATGAATGTTTTTGCTATATGAAAAGCCTGAGCTTTGTTTTAAACGGACTACTGCAAGCGAGCCTGCTCTCTACAGCTAAAGATTGTTTTCGTGCTGCAAACCACCGTCATTCCCTTGTGTAAAAATACTCAAAGAAGCATGGAAAGAAAGGAACACCGTTCGGGTAAATGTGTGAGAACAGAGCCGGAGGGGTTAGATGTAACTCTCAGAGATGAGGAGGTAGCAAAGGCATTTCGAAGTGCTGGTTGTTGGCGATTTTGTGAAAAATTAAAGGGTGGACATGCAGAAGTGACCAAGGCATTTGCATTGAACTTCACTGGACTGAATTCGAAGGTGGCCATGTTGGAGTTTCCGGTGTCCCCTGAAGTCATTTCTACTGTCACAGAAATCCCGAGGGGTGGCCAAGAGTGGTTCAAGAATTTCAAGTTTGACATGGGTCCGTGTAAGGAGTTCTTGAAGGCACCTTATGTAGATGAAGATCTCACTAAAGCTGTCCCAAGGAGCTATCTAAAGGAGAATTATGCTATGCTATTGACATGTATCCAGAAGTACCTGACATGTGAGGGTAGGTACAACAAAGTCTACTCATACCACTTCAAGCTGCTGTTACACTTCACTGGTAAGAGTTCAATAGACATACCTTTTTACTTGTTCAGGAGTATTAGCAAGATGTGTGATAAGATTCAGTTAAAGAAAGATGCTTATGAAACATCTCTTTTTCATCA
Organism: Pinus tabuliformis; assembly: GCA_031772625.1. Classification (NCBI taxonomy): domain Eukaryota; kingdom Viridiplantae; phylum Streptophyta; class Pinopsida; order Pinales; family Pinaceae; genus Pinus; species Pinus tabuliformis. Next base: position 840,065,580 of record CM062807.1, read on the forward strand.
TGGTCTGGTTAAATTGCTGGTGTTGGATAGCCTACATAAAATTGGTAAAGACTGGGATTCATTTGTGTTTATGGCTGGTTTCCCAAGTAAAACGGGCCTCACTCCATTACCTGTAAGAGAAAGAGAAGAAAGGAGTGAGGAAACTACTTTGGCTGAAATTAGGAGAGAAATAACAGACCATAAGAAGCCCAAAGCTAAAACAAAGAAATCAGAGAGGTCTGTAACAGTTAAAGAAACACCTGAAGCATTAGTAGATAAAACTTCAAAATCATCTAGAGTATTTGAAAAGGAAACCTCTAAGTCATCTCCTAAGGAAACACCTCAGTCATCAAAACAGAAGACTCACAAAAGAAAAGATGAAACTAAATCCAGTGAAGTTGAAAGGGTTTCAAGGGTGAGAACTAGAGGCCAGCTAAGCAAAGAAAAAGGAAAGTCAGCCCCTGTGGAAGAAAGCCCTATTTCAAAGGGTAGTTTAAATGACTTACTTGAAGCCATTGAATTAGAGCAAGATCATCCAATCCAAATTGAACCACTTGAACTTGAGCAAGATCAATTGGTATCACCAATGCATATTGATCTAACACAATCCTCACCTGAAAGTTCTAAGAAGTCAAAGGCTTCTAAAAGGTTAAAGTTTGAAGAACCAAGTGAAGAGTATGCCTTTAAACCACGCAGACCAATGACTAGAAGGCAAATGAAAGAAGTGGAAAAAGCTCAGAAAGAGAAAGCACCTTCAGAGATGCCTAGGACAGAGGCACTTGAAATCTTCTCTGAAATAGTCCAAGCAGCTAAAAACAAGAACAAGGATAATAAGGTTGTTATCAGTCAAAGTGGAGATGTGATTGCCATTAAGAAACAAGCTGGAGCAAGTAAGGAAATACCTCAGGTTCAAAATGTTTTTAAAGAAAAGGCAGTAAGATATACAAGCTATAAGAAAGCTGTAATGAAAGGTAAAACAAGTTTGATCAATCAAGCTAGCTCAGTATCTGATGCCTATGTATGGACAGTGCCAGCTCTGAAGCAGGCAAAGATTATGAAACAAATGAATGCAAGTCTAAGAGCAGAGAACAAGAAGTTGAAGGAAGAAGTCATCAGCCTGAAAGAAAAGCTAGACAAACTAGCTAAATGATTCAAGGAGGAATGTGTTTTCCAAATTTTGATATATTTTGGCCATCGTCTTGTTAAAGCTTTTTGAGACTTTTTGATGTCCTTACACCTGTATAGAATGACTGAAGAAATCACAGACTTGAGTTATTGTTGCTTTAAGGTTCATGTATTTAATTTTGATGACCTACAGCAGTTTCGTAGCGCGCTACGAAACTGCTGTAGATGACTGGTTATGTTGAAAACTTGAGTTTGAATGCTGAGGTCAGCAAATATTTAAAGAGATGACTTAATGCCAGCATGGAGGTTATAGAAGGTCAGTCAGATATTTAAAAAAGGATGCCAGGTGTAAATATTCGAAGAAAAGGTGAAGTTTTGTCTTTTGTTGAAAGTTTCACTTTATGTCCGAGTTTTTAGGGTTATGATAGAGCTGCTGAGGTGTTAAGTGATACACTTGTCTAGTTATGGGATGGCCAGATCATGAGTTTTCTTCAGTCACACGGGATTATCCAAGGATTAAATGGCTTGAAACTGGATCATTAATACATGAACACCGATGGGAGGCAGCAACCGTGAATATAGGCTTCATTTTCTTGTTGGTTGATGAATCATCTTTGCATCAGGCATCCGAAGCTGTTCATACATTGAATCTGCTTTCAGTTTGGTTTGGTTATTATTGTAATGCTACAGGTGGCAAGCTCCAAGAACGCAGCAAAGTATACGAGGAGAAAGACTTAAAGTGCCAATGTGATGGAGTCCTCTGTTTTCGTAGCACCATATCTCTTGTAATCAATTTGTTTGTTTATGTTATAGTTAAGGTCATTAATGTCAAAATTCCGAGCTCCCTTCATGCTTGTTGAGGAGTCTCATGCAGTAGTGTTTTGATTGGCTATATATAGGAATAACTTTTATGTAAAAAAGGTTGGATACTTTATAGAAAAACAGTGTTGTTTTGGGCCATTGTAAGACCTTTTTTTTTTGACAGTAATAGTAAAACAGAGTTATTCTCTTCTCAAGATTCTCGAAGGATTGTCATGTTCAAATGTAGTGATGGTGTTTTATACTTTATGTTCTTTTATAGTCTTGTTGTAATGCAATCACTCAGAATTCATAATTATATGCTCTGACTTCCTGTGTATTCAGCAAGCTATGTTTTGGTGGAGTATGTTTGACATGTAATGCTAAGAGCCTTGATTTCCATGAGATCACTGTGTTTTCCTTGTTTACTTAATATTATAGACTCCATAGCCCAATGAGAGCCAGTTTGATGTGTTTCCAACCAGTTATGCTTTCATAAGTGAATAAAGAGTTAGCCATCTAGTGTTTGAAGGATTTTATCAAGAGTTGTGAGAGAGCCCTCTCTGATCAAAGAGGCTAATCTTTGGTCTAAAGATAGGTTGAAATAGTTACATGAAATCTTACTTGGTTGCAGCCCTTAGTAGTGATTTTGTGATAACAGCGCCCATTCCTTTATCGCAGGAAGGAACATCGTCAGGGTCGTATCCGGCCGTATATTCGGTCCCACCACCAAGCAACCTAGTTGTATCCTTTGATTGGAATCAACTAGGCAGACCCCGGTTACCAGCCAGTATCCCATTCAGAATCATAGTCCAAATCTACAGAATGGTGATGGCTGGAACTATCATTGATGAAGGGGCATCTGTGAGTATCCTTTCCTCTGTTGCTTGGAAAGCACTGGGTTGCCCGGCGCTTTTACCTGAGATGAGAAATCTATCAGGTTTTGATAAAGGAACCAGTCACCCGTTATGGATTCTCCCCAATGTTCCGGTTACATTGAAAGGGAAAATAGTTCGCATGAACATCATGGTCGTCCAGGGACCCTTGGCATACAACTTACTCCTTGGACGAGACTATATATATTGCATGGAGGCAATAGTGTCCTCACTCTTTAGAGTCATGTGTTTTCCGCACGAAGGAAGAATGGTCCAGCTAGTAGACCAACTTTCATTTCCAGGATCACGCATTGCAAATAGTCAAATACCATCCCTTAACGGTTTATTCGCTCAAGGAATGCCACCGCCCCCGGTTCTACTTCCCGATGAATGCGAGTAATTCGGAAAGAAAGAACTGGGACCCAGGGGGCATGCACCCTGGCCTGCCTCGGGCAGAGAAAACCTTAGGTATAAAGTTAATTTCCGCAGAAGGATGGACTAGTCCGTACCCCGTCCGGCAGTGGAAGAGAGGGTTGTTCTAGGATAAAATTCTTTTGTCAAAGTTATGCGAGCGAAGCAATCGCTCCCTTTGTCTAAAGAAGTGGGCTGTCCTAAGGAGGGGGTCTATTTGTGGCAGCAAGAAGCCACCATATTTGAATGTCAAGCCTCACCCATTAAAACAAGCTGTTTTGAAGGATAAGTAGGGGCAGTCTTCAAAGAAAGAGATGAAATTGCTGCAACAAGTAGTCACCATCCTTAGCAACCTAATGATAGACATCGCCGAAAAGAGAGTTTAGTTTGCGGTAGCAAACAAAACCATTTTTCGGATAATAAGTAAGAGATGGCAGAATCTCGAAATTATACTTTATACCTGGGGGCATGCAAACCTTTTGGAGTGCAAGCACGGGACGACTATTTATTTTTTTAAATTTTTAGGTCCTCCCTTTAAACCTGTAGGTCTAACCCGTTAAACTCGTAGGATTAGCCGTTTCTAGCTTGCATAAAGAAAGGATGAAGGGCAAAAGTTAAAACCTGCCAATTTGGAGTAATTAGTGAGGTATCGCTCCTTAAATAAGATTATCTCACCTAAAGCATTCCTTGTATTAAGACTGGTATAGATCGAGCAAGGTTTGAGCGTATTCAAGCTCGTTAAAAAATGAACTGCCCCTTAAAGTTTAGGGGGCATGTGCCTCGTCTGCATTATTATGCTGGGGGCATCATCGAGCAGTTTTTGTGCAGAAGTTCATGCTCGTTAAAAAATAAACGTAAATTGTGAGCAATCTTTCCCTAGCAGTTGAAGCTCATCCAGAAAAATGAACCGGTAAACAACCTCGAGAAATGTAATCTTTGAAAGCCATATTAAAAGCCCTTTGTCGTGTTTATATGCCATCACCTCCATCTGTTCATTTGGCCAATCGTTCACCTCCATATGTTTGTTTACCCATTTTGAGGAACAACTGCGAAGAGTGATTTCACTTAGCCATCCTTGTGACACTGCCGTGATTGGAGAATTCCAACCTGTACCTGGAATCTGCTGCTATCCCTGTTCATCACTCGTTCCTCAAAAGACGAGTCTTCTTTGAGCTCTTTTCACTGACTCGTAAAATATGAAAAGTTTGCCGAGTTTTGGCCTTCCAGCTCGTTAAAGCGACCGGAAAGCTATCCCTCCTCTAGATTTTAATCTTTTTGGACCTGAGGGATTATTGCACAAAAAGATCGAGCGCTTGTTTGTTCGGCTCGTTAAAGCAACCGAAAATTCATCCCTTCTGTATTGTTTTAAACTTTTTCGGACTTAAGGGATTAGATGACGAAAAAGGAATTTTGGAGTTAACTTTTCGTACCTTTTCAGACTCTCTAAAAATGAAAAGGACCGAGTTTTCCTTGTCGTTAGACTCGTTAAAATGATTAAATAGCGACAAACTTGTCTTTAGACGAGAACGAGTTTCCCTATCGCTAGGCTCGTTAAAACATAGCGATGGGCTTGCCCGAAGGGCAGGTTATAGAACAAGCATATGTTATCCTCCTCAAGCTTGACAAAAATAAAGAGGTACTGGTCAACAATGACTGGGGAAAAATTGGGAGAACCTCACAGTATTAATGGTAGCAAGTCGCTCTTGAACATGACACTTTGTCCTCCGTAGCACATCGGGTTGGGTTGTTTCATTCACCGGTCGCAGAATCATGGTCCTCGCCACACCATCCACCATTGGGGTAATGCTACCAATCCATCACATCAGTGTCGTTATATGTTCAAGAGATGTGGTTCTGTAAAGAGTCAACCGTGTTCCACCCACTGCCATACATTATCCTTCATCCACTTCATGACCGCCACCCTGAATCATACATCACAGTTTGTTTTCATCTCATCATAATCACTAGCTCCGTTCCGTGTCACTGATGTGGGATTCATTAAGGCCCTCCTTTGACGGATCGCTCCTTGTCGACATCAGCTCATTATCCAAGGAGTTGATCTAGGAACACCCCCCTCAGTACTTTGAAGCTTGCATGCCTCAATGGCAAGTTTCTCACTTCCGGCGACAGGTATACATCAATGACCTTCGACCAGAAGATTTTGCATGGTGGTCGACGCCAAGTCCTTTATTCCCACCATGTAGATTGTACTGCCGTACCTTGAGGGTCATCATCCTTATCGGTGATTCCTCTCGCGCTTGTTAACGGTTTACATCATTGACCGGTAATCAAGCGATGTCTTTCCATGTTCGACTTCAAGAAATTCTCACATGGATCGACTTGTACATTGAGTGAAGATCGGAAGAGACTGAAGACCCCGGATCTAGTTTCATCCATCCAGGCTGCGATATATATTCAGGACATAAAGACATTTGATATGTACATCATTGCAACAGATGATCATCCTTTTCAAAGGATGATAAATTCGGCAGAGAATTATCAGTCTAGCATCAGACGATCGTCTGTTCTATGTACCAAAATGTATTTATAAAGCTGAGCATGGGAATGCCCGCCTCAGCTAGATCATGAAAAATGTATGAAAAATAATGTACTGTATTGTATCTTATTACAGGACACTTCTCAGCAGATTGAATGAACTTCGGATCCTCTCAATAAAGCATTTCACCCGATAAACGACCTCATACTTTAGGGGGCATCTGTTATAGACAATTTTGTGCCTTACAGCAACAAGCATGAATTGTCAATAATCCAAGGGATCCAAAGTTCCCTAAACATGATGTTCCTACCCCTAGAGGAACAAGGTCAGCAAACCAACAGCTCTCAGATCAGTTCTCCACCTGAAAACACTCAAAAACAAGCAATCCTGAAATCAAAGCAGGTGCTCCACTAGGCTTCTGCGCTGAAACACAACTGCTCCATGGTGTACCTGCGTTGCAAAGCAGGTAGAACAAAGCCCACCTGCGTTGGGCGAATTTGGACATGTGGCACAGTGAGTCATTGCTTTGGAATCTTCCAAATATGACACTTGGGTCAGGTATTTCGCCTTGTGATGAGTCAGAGGCTTTGTTTCTCCAAGTGGAAGCAAGGTTCACCAAGTGGACTCAAGAACTGAAGATCAACTGAAGATTAACTGAAGAGAGAGAGGACACAAGGCAGCTACACATTAGTTGCAAGCTGACTCATCCTTTCTCAATTCATCTATATATTGAGCTCTCTCCTATGAGCTCAGGAGGCTGGAATTTTGTGCAAAGTAATGATATGCTGTTGGTTTCATTCTTGAGTTATTGGGTGATTGTTTGAGAGAGGTGAAGAAGAGCAATTCTTTCTGCTGGGAGGTGTTGCTGGGTTGGAGCCTGCAATGGTTGTAATCCTCTCAGAACCTTTATTTCTTCATTAATAAAAGCTATTGAGGTTCTTCTATGTTCTCTTGTTTCAATTATGTATTGTGATGATTGCATGTTTGGTTTACACTAATCCATGAACCAGTTATGATTGCATGCCTCTTGTAGTTTCCTTCTTTGTTATTGTGCAGGATCTCATTGCAGCTGGGTGAGCAGAACAACAAAGAGCTAGGAGAAAGCGGCCAAAGAGGAGAGTTTGGATTCGACATTAAGCGCAAGGCAACGGTTAGTGCTTTTTCCATCCTCTTTTGCTTTCATAAAGAAGTAAACCTTCAGTAGTTTGTTTTACAGTTGTTGCTAAGGAACTGTCACCCTTAGAGTGGGTTAGGGTCATCCGAGTCGGATACTTTTCCCTACAACACTGTCCAAGACTTAAAAGAAAGATTCTAATACTGAGCGCGAAGGATTGGTGATGGTATACGCACTTCAGAAATACCGCCACTATCTGCTGGGTGGGCACTTTAAGATGTATACTGATCATTCTGCGTTGAAATACTTAGTGAATAAGCTTGTGTTGGGGGGGCGCATATGCCGATGGCTGCTCCTGTTTCAAGAGTATGACTTCGAGGTCATTGTAAAACTGGGATGCTTAAATGCAGGACCAGATCACCTGTCACGAATTGAGACCGGTGAGGAGCCAACAAATTTGGAGGAAGGACTACCTGATGCACAACTCTATGCAGTGCAGGTTGCAGATGGCCACTTCAAAGATATCATCCATTTCTTAACCATAGGGACCACGCCACAGGGATATTTAGTCCAGTAGAAGAAAGAATTGGTGATACGAGCGGCGGATTTTTCTGTCATTGCAGGGCACCTCTATAAAATGGGAAATGATGAGATATTACGAAGATATGTACCTGAATTTGAATGAGGACAGATCCTCGCAGAAGCACATGGGGGGGTTGCAGGAGGACACTATACGAGACAAGTGACCGTGCAAAAGATTCTTCGTGCCAGCCTATGGTGGCCAACCCTACATCAAGACTCGAAAGCATGCTGTCGCGCCTGTGACATATGTCAACGAACTGGGAAACCATCGCGAAGGGATGCTGTTATAGACATTTTTGGGCACTGCAACCCCAAGCATAAAATGTCCATAAACCAAGGGCTCCTAAGTCCCTAAAAGTGTTGTTCCAACCCCTAAAGGAACAAGGTCAACTGATTATAGCTTCTCCCAGAAGTTCTCCATGAAAAACTACTCAGAACTGGTCAAAATAGGATCATTGCACCTGCTCCATAGGCAAAGTGCGTTGCATCTCACCTAAGTACACTCTGTGGGTGCATTGCATTTCAAAAATCCCTTCTATGGGGTGCGATGGGCGAGAAGAGACAAATGGCAGTGGCAATCCGCGAGGTGGAGAGGCATGGAATCTTCCAGAAACTTCTCCTATGACACTTGCCTCTTTGAATTCGACCAAGGATGAGTAAGAGATCATCAATCTCCAAGTGGAAGCAAGACTATCAGAGGGAAGAAACTAATCAAATCACAAGCTGATTCATCTCCCTTACAGATATCTATATATGGATCCCTCATCCAGAGATCCAGAGGCTGGAATTTTGCATCTTGTAAGGAATTGCTGTTGGTTTCTTGAGGCAACATCATAGTGTTGGGTGATCTAAGCTTTGCATGAGGTGAAGAAGGGCTTACTTTCTGAGAGGATGATGCTGGGTCAGAACAACTGGTTGTAACTCTCTTGGCTCTTTCTTGATTATCAATAAAGCTATTCAAGTTTTCCTCCATACTCTTGTGTAATCTATGTTTTGTGCATTTGTATGGTCAATTTATATCTGATCCTAGATTGTTTATAATAATAGATCCATGTTCTTGTATAGTGTTATGCTGCTTTGATTCTACAGGTACTCTGTGAAGGTGGGTATACAAGGAAGCGAGTAGCAAAGGCCTATTAGAAGAGAGAGGAATCGATCAAGGAACCAAGCGCAAGACAGAGGTTGGTCTCCTTTATTCTTCTCTCATCTATCTTTCATAAAGGAAAACAAAAGTAGTTTTACTTTGTTTGTTTCTAAGGTAGCTACCACACCTTAGTGGGATTAACAGTTCTGCATAGACACTTTTCCCTATAACAAAATGGTGACTCCACTGGGGAGCGACTAGGTTGTTTGTTTATCTACATTTGTTTACTTTATAAACTTACAGACAGAGCCTGAAGTTGAGCCAGGTAGCTTTCGAACTGCATTTGCATAGTAGATAAATGCTACTTCAATCAATCTCTGGGTTTGTTTATGAATTAAACAACTTATTTACAAACTCTCTAATTTCCCTTGTGGTGGCTCTAGTAACCTCCTTAGATCTACCCCTGTTGTTGATTTACTGATTACCACTTGCTCGGCCAAAATCCCTGAACTGAACTGCAAACTGTGACCCAGAACCCAAGCAAAGTCTCGTCCCTGGCCTAGCGCAGTCTCTGTTCTATGAATCTGAAATTCAGCGCACTTCCCGAGTGTAGTAGGTGTGTTGCATTTCAAATTCACTGTGTTACAGGTGTGCTGATCAGACTAGGCATTGTTCCTGAATGTTGGTTTCTGTGTTCACTCTTTTCAGATCTATTCAAGAATTTTGCTGCCTGTAGTCAGTATACCTCTGTTTGAAACCCCTTTCTTTGCTGTTATTCCGCCTCCATTGTGCAAAGAACTGTAAATGTTTTTGTGTATTTGTTGAGTCATTTTCAGTTCTCCTTTGCAAAAAAGTAACGTAATTGTACTGTTGTTTCATGATTTGAAAGTGTCGCAAGTGTCGTTTTCAGCCATAGATGAGAGTCCAATTGCTCTTGATAGTCGATTACCCTGTTACTATTGTATTTGATCTGAATTAGTAGTTTTTCTAGTGTCAAAAGTAAGTCTTCATTTTCGAGTCGCAAAGTGTTGTCATTGCCCTCATTTTGATTTTTAAAAGAAACTTGTTAGTAATTGTCGCTTGAAAAGTAATTCAGAATTGCGCAATAGCTTTCTTTTTATCATTCACATATTAAGAAGGCTGAAAACAAATACATGCATGTGCATTTTCATTTAGACTGTTTGATTGGTTTGATTTAGGACAGTGCATATAGTGTGTGAGCTATGCTCTTTGTGAAAGAATACTGTCTCTCTTTCCTTAGTAGCTAGGATTTTCATTGCACAAAGAAGATAAAAAGACTGTTTATCATCTTAGATTGCATTTTAGGAATTGTACATCTACATCACGCGGTGAACCTGAAACGCAAATTTCTTAAGCAAGATCAACTATAAAATAAATTTAATGAATCTAACAACGCTTTGGAACCTAACGCACAACATCTAGAAGTCTAGGCTAGAGACGTATTCCGGTGTCGTAAAGCCTGGTAACTGTTGTTTTCACTGTTGGTTGGGTGATTCCTCCACTTTGAGATGATAAGTGCTAGTACGGACTTGTGCTCCCATGTACTGTCGAGTATATTTTGGGAGACCACAATAGGCTTAATCCTTTATCCTTAGGAGGCCATGTCTACCGCCCTATCGATCGCAATGCACTGAACACAACATTCGAGAAGATTGACTACCGTACCGTAAAAAGTATTCTACAGTTTTGCGATTGGTTTGGTAATCCCTCTGCCTAGATTTCCAGAGCAGTCCTTTCGTTCCTTTTCAGACTCCTTAACGGAAAAGGTCCATCTGAACACTTGTCACTTCAGGCTCATTAAAAATCGAAGGCGACTAGAGTCATCTTTTGTTTTTTCTCGACTCTTTAAAATTGAAAAAACAAGTTGTGTCAAAGCGTCTAAAATTTATTTTAAACGGAATAATCATCACCTTTCCTACGTTGGTCTTGGGTTGAGAGAATGGAATCCAAAAACCAAGGAGTTCCTCTTGGAGGAAATCCTAGTCCCTTCTCCTCTTGGGGAGATGTTGGTGCACCCCACATGGCCACATTGTCACTTCCAAGATTGACGATTGGCTTGCCCGTATGGCTTTTCTCAACCTCCGTTGTTCAGAGCACCGCGATTCTTGAACAATCAAGTCAGCAACTAGACAATTCCAGAGTTACCCCCCAACCCTCTACTTAGTCCAATTCTTCCTCTTCTCCTTCCTCTTCGCTTGATAGGGCTGATAAAGCCAAAAATCAAGTATCTGAGAAGAAGAAGGAAAAGAAGAAGAAAGAGAAGAAGAAGAAGGAGCCAAAGGCGAAAGGGGGTGGCCAAGCGTCGTCTAGTGAAAATCCACACACTGCACTGACCAAGCCTAAATCGCCATGCAACATTTGCAAAGGAGACCACTATCATAGAGATTGTCCCTGCATCCCTCGGATCTTAAGGGACTGGTCTCCTCATTTGCACAGCCCGGTGTCGTCAACCTCTGATGATCATGTTGAAGACGCACCGTCGACTAGTGAAAGTGAAGCCCCTGGACAAAAAGGAAAGTGCAAATTTTCTTATAAACTGTGTGAAAGCGATCATGCCGTCCACCACTGTCCCTTCTTAGATGAGGCTAAAAGAGTTTTGGACGATCGTCCAGTTTCACCGTTACGACTTCCTCCTGGATATAAGAAACTCTTGTCGAGTCCGTCGCTAGTTGAAAATCTGGCTGACCCGCCCAGATGGTCGGCTGAAGCATCTATCATTGAAGATAAACCTTTTGAACCCATACCAGACGAAGGTCAAAAGGTCGAGGCGGCATTTGACCCGGTCTTGCCTTCAGAGGTTCCATCTGCAGATGATACAGTCACCGAAGAGAACAAGGATGACACCGTCCAAATTCTTTTCGTAAACACAGACTCTGATGAACATGGGGGAAATTTACCCATTCCTTTACCGCAGGAAGGAATTTTGACAGAGTCCTACCCGGCTATCTATTCGGTCCCACCTCCAAGCAACCTAGTTGTCTCCTTCGACTAGAATCAACTAGGCAGACCCCGTTTACCGGCCAGTATACCATTCCAAATCATTGTTCAAATATATAGAATGGTTATGGCCAGTACCATCATAGATGAAGGGGCTTCTGTGAGTATCCTTTCCTCAACTGCTTGGAAAGCGCTTGGTTTGCCATCGCTTTTGCCTGAGATGAGAAATCTAACAGGCTTTGACAAAGGAACCAGTCGACCGTTAGGGATCCTTCCCAGTGTGCCCATAACATTGAGAGGGAAAACCGTTCAAATGAACGTAATGGTAGTCCAAGGACCCCTGGATTATAATCTACTCCTTGGACGAGACTATATTTATTGCATGGGAGCCATTGTCTCATCACTCTTTAGAGTAATGTGTTTTCCGCACAAAGGAAGAGTGGTCAAGCTCGTAGACCAGCTTTCCTTTCTCGGTTCACACATAGCAAATAGTCATATACCATCCCTAAATGGTCTTTTCACGCAAGGAATGTCTCATCAATCTCCAGTCTGTCCTCCTGATGAGCGCGAGTGATTCAGAGGACATGACTGAAACCTAGGGGGCATGCACCCTGGTCTGCTTCGGCAGGAAAACTTCAGGTATAGGGTAGGTTTCTGCGAGGGATATATGACTAGCCTGAGGCTCCTGTCCGTGATTTGAAAAGGGGGTTGGACTGGAATAAGATTCCCTTGTCAAAGTTATGTGGGTGGAGGCATCTACGCCACTCGCCTTTGTCTATTTCGGTAGGCATCACCGAAGAAGTGTTTTTTTTGAAGTCCAGATAAAACAATATTTGGTAACCTGAAAGAGGTAAACCTTTCCTAATAAAACAAATGTCTTGTCGGTAGAATAGAAGGTGACCTTGAAACTCTATTTTATACCTGGAGGCATGCAAACCTTTTGGCGTGCAAGCAAAGAGTGACCATTTATTTTTTAAATTTGTAGGTCCTCTAACCCTTTAAACTCATAGGATTGGTCGTTTCCTAACTTGCATAAAGAAAGGATGTGGGTCAAAGATTTGAAAAATTTCCGTTTTATATATGAGACATCCTTATTATACGACTGGATTAATCGAGCAGTTTTAACGCGGACTTCATGCTTGTTAATAAATAAACATAAGCAATGAGCAAATGTTTCCCCCAGCATTTAAGCTCAATAAAAAATGAACCAATTCCCGGTAAATAACCATTGTGAATGTATTACTTCAGCCTTTAAAGCCTTGGTCGTGTTCCCATCATTCACCTCCACTCTGTATTAGCTGATCATTCACCTCCATTTGATTGTTTACCCCTTTTGAGGAACAACTGCGAAGAGTGATCCCGCTAGCCATCCTTGTAACACTGCCGTGATTGGAAAATTCCAAACCTTACCTGGAATTAGCTGCTACCCAATTTTATCACTCGTTCCTCAAAGACGAGTCTCCTTTAAGATCTTTTCAACTGACTCGTAAAATATGAAAAGATTGCCGAGCCATTGGCCTCTCCAGCTTGTTAAAAGGAACGGAAGTGCTATCCCTCCTTTAGATTTTAATCTTTTTGGACCTAAGGGATTATTACACAAAAAGATCGAGCGCTTGTTTTATTTAGCTCGTTAAAAGTATCGAAAATTCATCCCTTCTGTATTGTTTTATACTTTTTTGGACTTAAGGGATTAGATGATGAAAAATGATTTTTGGAGTTTCCTTTACGTCCTTTTTTAGACTCTCTAAAAATGAAAAGGACCGAGTTTTCTTTGTCGTTAAACTCATTAAAACCTAATAGCGACAAACTTGTCCATAGCAGACAAGAACGAGTCTCACTATCACTAGGCTCGTTAAAACATAGCGATGGGTTTGCCCGAAGGGAAAATTATAGAACAAGCATATGTTATCCTCCTCAAGCTTGACAAAAATAAAGAGGTACTGGTCAGCAATGACTGGGGAAAATTGGGAAGAAAACTTGAAGAAACTTTGTTGGTATCAAGTCGCTCTTGAACATGACACTTTCACTCTGCATCCAAGTCGGGTTGGGTTGTTTCATTCACCGGTCACATCACCATGGTCCCATCACGCCATCCACATTTGGGGTTAATGCTACCAATCCATCACATCAGTGTCGCCGATATGTTCAAGAGAAGTCACTCAGAGAATTCACCTGTGTCTCACCCGCTGCAATACATTTATGCTCCATTCTTTCATGACCGCCACCCTGAACCTTATATCGCCAGATTGTTTTCACCTCCATTAAAATCATTTGCTCCGTTTTGTGTCATTGATGTGGGATTCATTAAGGCCCTCCTATGATGGATCGCTTCTTGTCGACATCAACTCATATCCATGAAGTCGAACTAGGAACACCCCTTTCAGTACTTTGAAGCTTGCATGCCTCAATGGCAAGTTTCTCACTTCCGGCGACAGGTTTACATCAATGGCCTTCGACCGAAAGATTTTGCGTGGTGTTCAATGCCAAGTCCTTTATTCACACCACGTGAATTGTACTGCAGTACCTTGAGGGTCATTATCATTATCGGTGATCTCTCGCACCTGTTAATAGCTTACATCATTGGCTGGTAATCAGGCGATGTCTTTCCATGTTCGACTCCAGAACACCTCTCACATGGATTGACTTGTACTTTGAGTGAAGATCGAACGAGATTGAAGACCTCGGATCTAGTTTCATCCATCCGGGCTGCGATATATATTCAGGAAAATAAAGACATCAAATGTACATCATTACGACATAGATAATCATCCAATCAAAGGGATGATGGCTCTACTAGAATCATCAGTCTACACTCAGACGATTGTCTGTCTTATGTACATGAAAATGAATTTATAAAGCTGAGCATTGGAATGCCCGCCTCAGCTAGATCATGAAAATATTATGAAGATAATGTATTGTATTGTATCTTATTACAGGTCTCCTCCCAGCTTGAAAGAACTTCAGACCCTCATGATAAAGCATTTCACCCAACATCAAAAAAGATTAACGAGGGAAGACACTAATCAAATCACAAGCTGACTCATCAATGGAAAATGGGTGCGTGCTACATCATCACTGCGACTAAGTACCTGACTCAATGGGCAGAAGCACAGCTAATTAAGGACTGCATGACTACCATGACTGCGAAATTCTTGTTCGACAACGTGCTGACACGATGATAGCTAAGAAATTGGTTTCGTGCCTTCTGCACTGATATCCTCAATCCCTACATTCATTTCTTCTTCATCCAAATCCTCAGGTTCCATAGGCTGCTTATTTTTATCCATTCTTCCCTTCTTCCTCTGCTCAGTTGGGATCTTCTGCAGTGATTGCCTAACTAGGGGTTGAGGTGGATTTTTCTTATTTTTCTCTCTTATAGAGGAGGTAATAGGCTTTGGTCTTGGTGACCTGGGTGCTATAGTAGGGATGGGTAATGTTGCAATCATTATGTTTCCCAACCCTCTCTTCAAGAACTCTTGCTCAACTTCTGCCCAACTCAGGTAACTAGACATGCAACAACACACTCAACTCTTTATGCATAAAAACACATTGCAAATTCTCAAGAAGCAAATTGTCCAAGTGTGGAGTGGGGTGCGATATTTATAACTCGATTCAAATTCAAACTGTGCATTCCCTCGTAAATATTCCTCATAAATGTGTGTTGGGTAGTGGATCCCCTGCGTAACAGTTTTGGGGCTCAAAGCCCACAATTTTGGGTATTGATACTGTAAAAGTTCCGCGAAGTGCACATAGCGCAAATTGTAAAGAGTCAGGTCAAAGGGTTATTTGCCTGAAAATAATGTAAAGCTAATATAGAATATGTCGGCCTACCCATGGTCTGCGAACCATGGTAATGTATAAATCGAGCAAGGCTCTAAGGGTAGAGGTATCTTTTTGGTTCGGATCTGAGCATTATGGGTTTCTGAAGGCAATATTCGATTTGTGTTTGTAAGTTCGAGTCAGGGTTGATAGTGGTTAGAGAAGGCTCTGCAGCTATGTGCGCAGAGGCCTGATAGAGTCCGCAGCTATGTGCGCAGACCCTTGTAGCTGAGTGCGCAGGCGGGATTGGGTTGTACTGAAACAAAAGATTAATAAAGACAAGTGTTTCTGAATTATTGTGTGTCTGGTCACAGATCTGTATGAATATTATTATGTTATGGTTTTATCCATGTCTTTAAGATTTATGGTTGCACGTGCTAGTTATAACTGTTGAATGCTGATTAAGACTCTAAGAAATAAATCAGATCTAAATTAACCGTATTAATAATAATGAATATAGAAAATGCCTCGCCGCGGAGTTACGCGAGGGCCAGACATCTGTGCCACGTAGCACGAGTGTGTAGATCATTTCGCGACCCCTCCAGAACCCATCAAGACATCCCTAGGGTGTGGAAACATGGTTCAAGCACCTTCCCATACTACCTTAGGTGAGACTTGAGTTCGCGCTCCGCGGACTGTTGCCAAAAGGGCCGGTAGATTGGGATTTGTTTGGGTAAAACAATTCCAAACCTGGGTCAGGCCCCAATAAGCCAACAAATGGTTTCGTTGCTGGGACCGGGATCTACCTAAGGGATGTTTGATGTCGAAACATTGGAACCCTACGAAGAAGGAAATTGAATATTGGTTGGATTATAAGCTTCACGAATTCGTGGTACAGGAAAATAAAACCCCGCAGATATCTGAACATAGGTGGCTGGATCGCTACGTATATATGGAAATCCATGAAATCTTCTTTGCGTCGGCATATGGTGGCCAACCCTACATCAAGACTGGAAAGCATACTTTTGTGGCTGCGACGTATGTCAACGGACTAGGAAACCATTGTGAAGGGATGAGATGCCACTCAATCCACAAATGATGTTGCAACCATTTGAAAAATGGGCGATAGACTTTGTGGGGCCGATCAAGCCTCAGGGGAAAATGGGTGCACGCTACATCATCACTGCAACTAAGTACCTAACTCGATGGGCAGAAGCACAACTGGTTAAGGACTGCACAACTACTACAACTGCGAATTTCTTGTTTGACAACGTGCTGACACGGTTTGGATGTCCAAAAATTCTCATGAGTGACTGCAAAACACACTTCCTAAATGAAACTATTAGCACACTCACCGAGGAATTCCAGGTGTATCATGAGTAGAGCACGCCATATCATTTGCAAGCCAATGGGATAGTAGAAGTCTTTAACAAAATTCTAGAGCACACGATGACTAAAGTGTGTAACACGTAGCGAAACGACTGGGACTTGTGTATACCTGCCATATTATGGGCCTACTGAACCACGTGCAAGAAAATGACGAGTCAACCACCATTTCGATTAGTCTATGGCAAGAAAGTAGTTATGCCAATGTAATACATTGTACCCAGTCTATGGATTGAAACGATGATAGACATGGGGGATCACGAAGCTCTGGAAGATAGGCTCTAGCAACTGGAAGAACTTGAAGAAGAACGGTTTCTGGTAGGTTTCCAACAACAGGTACAGAAACAACGTGAGAAAGCTTGGCACAATCGCCATATGAAGTTGCGCACGTTCAAAGTAAATGATTTAGTATTGCTATACGACAGTAAGTTCAAAAAATTTCCTGGAAAATTTAGAATGCATTGGTTAGGACCCTATGTGGTAAAAGAGGTCACAGACGGAGGCGCGGTCCAACTTGTCAAACTAAATGGGGAGACCTTCCTAGGAAAAGGAAATGGCGATCACCTAAAGCCCTACATGGGGGGGCCGGCTACCTGCTCAACCAACCGAAGCATAGTATCACCTCTCCAGACAGTTGGAAGAGAGTGCGGCATGGTAAAACACTCTGTTAGGGAGATGCATGACAACAAGGGCACGCGGAGGACCAGTAGGTCACAAGGGCCGTGGTTGCGAAAAAGGGGCTACGCTGCTACATGGATAAACATGGAATTGACCATTGCTATCACTGTTCATGACAAGATGTCCACATTATGGCGAAAGGGAGAGTGTGATCGACAATTAAGATACACAGTACGAGCCAGATTCAGAACAATCTACTATGGATCTAGCATTAATAAGCCAGAAAAGGAGGGAACGACTGAATTTGAATTTCAACAGGCCTATAAATCACAGCGGGGCATCCACCACACAAACTGTGGTATTAGGAGATTTAAGCTATTGTTCCTTCCAATAGGTATGGAACCGTTGAAATTCAATGATAAGGGAGGAAGCTTGGGGTTTTTAATATTGCCAAAAGAGATACAGGACCTTCTGGATAGTGTAATGTTGACGGTCGCGGATGCCATGCCGAGCTCAACATCATCGATAGGGGATGTGTTAGAAATTCTCCGACAAGTAGCAGGATTGGTCCAGATGCCGCTGTTTAGACCATGGCCTGGCAGGCGATCCATGAAAGATAAGGGAAAGATGGTGAATTTTGAGACAAACGATGGAATCCTGGTTGACAGTTTGTCTTTGACGCACCTTGAAGATTGGGACCTCGCAGACAACATCATCTCTCTTGCAAAAATGAAACACAAGATTAAGCAGACAGTGCGTATTTTGGACCCGAGATTAGAAACGTGTTGCTCTGGCACAAAGGAGTCGCGCCTTTGACTTCTCAGCTAGAGCTAAAATCCTATGAGGGATCACTTTGTGTTGACTGATCAGAGCAGAATGAGCATCATTAGTTGAGAAAATTAGTAGAGGCAATAGAACAGGAGCTTGAAGAAGTTTTGTAGGAGGCAAGGATGGAGCAACAGAATGTAGTGCATCACTCGCAGGGATGGTGGACTGCGATACCTTAGAAGCACGTCTCATCGCACCAATGAGTGACTCAGGATGAGTAACGATGATTGTATTGGGGGCCTGTTGGGCAGTAGATCCCCCGCGTAATGGTTTTGGGTCTTAAAGCCCACAATTTTGGGTATTGATACTATAAAAGTTTCGCGAAGTGCATGGAGCGCGAATTTTAATGAGTTAGGTCAAAGGGTTGTCCGCCCGAAAATAATGTAAATTTAATATAGAATATGTCGGCCTACCCATGGTTTGCGGACCATGGGAATGTATAAATAGAGCAAGGCTATAAGATTAGAGGTATCTTTTTGGTTTGGATTTGAGAATTATGGGTTTTTGAAGGCAATATTGGATCTGTGTCTATAAGTCCGAGTCAGGGTTGATAGTGGTTAGAGAAGGCTCTGCAGATGTGTGCGCAGAGGCCTAGTAGAGTCCGCAGCTATGTGCATAGACCCTTGCGGCTGAGTGTGGAGGGCGGTATTGGGTTGTACTAAAATAGAAGATTAATAAAGATAAGTGTTTCTGAATTATTGTGTTTCTAGTCATAGATTTGTATGAATATTCTTATGTTATTGTTTTATGCATGTCTTTAAGATTTGTGGTTGCGTGCGCTGGTTATAACTGTTGAATGCTGATTAAGACTCTAAGAATTAAATCAGATCTAAATTAACCATAATAATAATAAGGAATCTAGGAAGTGCCTCATCGCGGAGTTACACGAGGGCCAAATAGTTGTGCCACATAGCGCGAGTGTGCAGATCATTTCGTGACCCCTCCAAAACCCATCAAGACATCCCTAGGGTGCGAAAACCTAGTTCCAGCACCCTCCCATACTACCTCGGGTGAGACTTCAGTCTGAGCTCCGTGGACTATTGCCGAAAGCACCGACAGTCTGGGATTTGTTTGGCTAAAACAATTTCGAACCTTGGTTAGGCCCCAATATGTCAACAATATGATTTTGGTGGCAGATTTTCCCAGATTTGTGCCTTAAATGCACTTCCCTTGCTCCTTTTAATGGAAAAATCATTGTCAAATCAACTGTAGTTGTGCCAACAGTCACTTTTTGGGCAGGATACACAGAAGTTCTCCTTGTGGCGCAACTACCTCGTTGTAGATTCCACTTGCACTATCTTCCAAAACATCACGAAACCTTCCTTCTTTGATAAAGTTTTTCCTTGGAAGAGTAGTTTATAGTCATGCGCTTTCTTTTAACTTCCAGAAGCACTAAGACTTTCCTGTGGCCATGTAGTCATTGTGCAGGGGCAGGATTGTCCCTATAAACCTTAAACCTACTCCCATTAATTTTGATAGGAAATACTTCCCCATTAAGCTTCGTGAACTAAACTATACCACCATTTGAAATGTCCTTAATTACATATTGTTTGAGCCAGTGCATCTGAAACTTCCTTAGAAATTTGGTAAACTTTTTGTCATACATGAGGACCAAATCATAATTTTTGAAGGTGCGTTGCTTGATGTGATGATTGTGACATGCCTTTTCTCTAGCTTTATGTACCTACTGATGAAAACCAACCAAAAAGTGGTCTTCCTCTAATTCCAGGAGCTGTGCTAGGCATTCCTCCATGATGTCGTGATTTTCCATCTTGGTTAATGCAGCGATCCTTAGGCTAGGCACTATGTATTCCATCAGCATTACTTCTTCTTGTCCGTAAACCAGTTGAAAGGTTGTATGCATAGTCAACTTATTACAGGTAGTCCTATATGCCCATAAAACCACTGGTATATGCACATCCAAATCATTCCTATTAACATTACAGACCTTTGTGAGGGCATTTTCCAAGATCTTGTTGAATGCTTCAACAGTACCATTCGCCTGGGGGTGATATGGTGTACTCTTCTTATGGTATATCTGGAACTCTTCTATTAAAGGTACAATCGTCTCATTCAGGAAGTGTGACCCTCTGTCACTCATCAGAATCTTCGGGCACCCAAACCTTGACAAAATAAATTTTAATATGAACTTCACAATAGTATCTATGCTGCAATCCTTAGTCCATCATGCTAGATGTTCATGTGGATCATCATTCCTTGTGTATTTTTCAGTGAGTCATGTGTTCGCATAGCCAAATCTTAATTGCATCATTCTATGATATTCCTTCCAGTTAACAAAATTGTCCCTATGCGTACCCCACCATCTTATAGGCATAGCACTTAATGCTAGATCTAAGGCTTGCAACCAATGTTCCTCTAGTACATCCCTTTCAAAATGGTAAAGAAATGTATTGACATCCCCAAAGCCATCATAATAGGGTAATTTGTGTACCTCAATGGATACACAACATAGAAATTTTATAAGCCGATTACATCTCAGTGTGGAGACCTCATGTAATCGATTCTGCCATTTTTCTAACTCTTCATCTGAATCTTATTGGCAGGAGATGTCCTTCTCCCAACTAATCCTTCCATCCATAGTGGGATTGATCCAATATTCATTTCATGCAGTTAACTTATAGATGTGCTCAATGTCATCATCTTCATAATAGTCATGGTTCATTTCTATGTATCGCACACCTTTAGCTGGATCCAATGCGACAATGACTCGAAGTTCATTCTTTTTGGATACCATGCTTCACTTCTTTAAGTTAATGATTACATTCATGTCAAAGGCCCAATCAATCCCAAGTAGCGCTAAGTAGGGATTAATATGATCAATGATCTCAATAACTTCGAAATTAGCCACTGCTCTTGCTCCTTCAATATCTATAGTTACTCCATGCAGGTGCCCCATTGCAATTATCTTTTGTTGATTTGCCATGCACAACTGAATTGGTGACCATTGTAACTTAGGCTTTCCCTTACATTCCCATGTATGCTTCGACAGTACATTAGCATTAGAGCCCAAGTCTAGGATTACTTGATCCATCTCGAAATCACAGATCTACGCAGTCAACTGCATCTTCCTACCGGTTCTCTTCTTGCTTTGGTTCACCTTATTGACTACGCATTATCCTTGTAACGACTTATCCTTGCTGGCGTAGTCATATATCAGTTCTTATAGTCCTTCTACAACCTTCTGATCCCATAATAACTTCATGAAGGTCTGTAGAAATGATTTTAACACTATGGGATCTGAATCTTTCGTCATAGTAACTTCTTTAGGTTTATCCTTTCACGAGACTATTGGAATTTGGTTCTGAGATGTAGAAGCACCTGAATCCATAAAACTCTTTTCACCTCCATGAACGTCTCTTTTTTCTCTATGTAAATCAAACCCAACATTCTTCTCAC
Organism: Pinus tabuliformis; assembly: GCA_031772625.1. NCBI lineage: Eukaryota > Viridiplantae > Streptophyta > Pinopsida > Pinales > Pinaceae > Pinus > Pinus tabuliformis. The sequence continues at coordinate 840,087,011 of CM062807.1, forward strand.
TGACTTTTGGAATCATGAGTCCAATTCTGGTTGTTTTCCTTCGACCTTGACTTCATCAATGGCTACACTTCTTCGCGTGAATATGTTGACACTTGGATCATCTTCGCATGGCTCGGATCTCATCATTTGAATATTCTGCATCGGCTGTTGGTTCTTCTTCTCCTGCATCTTCACTATTAAGATTGGGCAATCTTCTATAACATGATCAAATTGATGACAGTACTGACACGAAGGGTGTGTTGGATTCTGACAGTCGCACGCAAAGTGTCCTGGTTCTTCGCAGTTGTAACAAATAATCTGGCCCTGACCTCTTCCAGCTCCTCCTCCTCATCCTCTTCCCCATCCTTGGAATCCTCCGTGAGCTATAGGTGAGCCTTGGTTGTTCTGCACGTGGTTTTCAACCTGCATTCTATACAACGGAGTTTTTTCCATCATTAGTTCATAGCTTCGACAATTCCTCTCATCATGACCAACTAATTTATAAAAGTTGCAAAAGAGTTTCTTTGGAGACTATATAAACTTCTGTAATAGGGAACAATTATCTGTCGAATGATGTCCTAATACTTGGTAGATACTACACCAGGTACTTGCACCGGTGCTTGATCCAACGAAAGACTCTGGTTTTAGTGGGTTAGGACCTCCCGTAGCTATATAATCCCAGAATACAGGGCATTGATCCTTATGATGACCTTCAACCTTACATTTTGTCCACCAAACTTCAGAATGTGACTTTGACTTAACCTCCTTTCCCTTCTTCAAATCCTACAACTCCATGTGCAAGCTTGCTAATTGCAGTTGGATCTGCTAAACTCCTACATTCATATCTTGGATCAATGAGGCTTCTAGCTTCCTCATGATTTCCAATGCTTCGACTTGAGACCCAATGTTTTTATGAGATAACAAAAATCTTAATTGAGGTAATAGTGATGCTATATACCAATACCTATGTTGGTCATCTGAAATATGAAGGTTAGCTTGAGTCAGTAAGCATTTTAGTCGTTGATTTATATCCCATGTTGACTCATTAACCCTTTGTTTGATCTCCTTTACCTCAGTCACACATTGAGATTTTGACTTTAGCTTCATAAATTCTGCATTCAAGGCATCATTTGTATTAGCCAGTGAAGCAGCCAGATGAGTTGTGATGTATATGATGTACGAGGTAAGAGATTTGTCATATAGCATTGTAACTAGTTGCACTTTCTTCATATCATCATCATTGATCTATTGTTATTTCCACACAGCCTCTATGATGAACCAAAATTATTTGGGATCCTCTGATCCCTAACCCCTAAATATAGACATTTTCACTGTATTTTCCATACTGAATAGCGGAGGTGGAGGTGGAGGTGGAGGTGTAGGTGTATGAGGTGGAGGCGAAGGTGGAGGTGGAGTGGTTGGATGTTGAATTCTAGAAGTACCCTGATCTACAGTCTGCGCCGCACCTCTGGGTATACTAGAGTTGCTTTGTTCTTCTTCACTTTCAGACTCTCCCAATAAGGGACTGTATTCACTTCCCACAAATTTTACTAAATATACTCTGAATTGCATTCCACTTCACGTAGATCCAGTCGGACCCCTCTTAAACATTAAGGTAAAGGCATAATCCCCTTTTCACACAAAAGCATTTGAATCTAGGTTTCTAGCGATTTCAGGTACTTACCTCTCAGACCTTTAAAGAATCGTTGTTTAGCTTTGCCATAAGACATTGATGTATATATTGGAAACTCAATGATGAAACTGCCCAAGATACTATCAATTGAGTAATGAACAACCCTCACAACCTTATAATCAGACCTATCTGACTAATTTTAGAGTCCACACAATAGGATCGTCGTGCTTCCATGTAGGTTCACTATCTGCTAATTTGGATAACCACTTGTATAATTTGCAAGGGAAAGAAAAAATACAACTTTGTGTACTTCTATGTAGAGATACCTCTGTAACCACTTCTCTTTTGACAAGCGTGAATTCCTATTCTCCTGAGCTTCAAACTCATGTAGCTTCCAATCTATCCACTTCTCAATTTCCTTCTTAGTTGGTATCCACTTACACCACATCACACATCCCTTAGATAGATCTCGGTCCTGGCAACAAAACCATTTGTTGGCTTGAGGGGGCTTGGACCCAGGTTCAGAGTTAGCTGCGCGAACCAACAAAACCCTACACTACCGGCCCTTTCAGCAACCACCTGCGTAGTGCAGGTTCTAGTCTCACCGAAGGCAGTATTGGGGGATCCTAGAACTAGGCTTCTGCATCCAGAAGGCTATCTAATGTGGTTAGGTTGTTTTTTTGTAGCTTCAGATTTGATCCAACCTTCGCGAGCCCTTATTCATGAACTTAAGTGATTTTTTAGTTAAAGAGAGTTATAAACTTTATGTAAACACCAAATCATGCATAAAATAACATATAATAGTGGATCCAGATCTTCGCAGAGCACTTAAGATAAAATACAGATAAATTTCATTCGGTTTAACGTAAATACAGAAAATACACAAGTGCATAAAAATAGACAGAAAATTCCTTCAAATATATTTTATTACTTCAGATCTTCCTTATACAAACTTTCCAGACCCTATGCACACAACTGTAGGGGCCCACACACTCAGCTGTAGACTTACCAAGTTCTCCACGCAATCAGCTACAGGAGCCTTCCCCTACGCTTGAATACAGAAAGATATACAATTACAGACTTAGAAAAATCTCATCCATCAAGTGATTGATTCCATTAGAATCGCTAAGGAACCTTTTTATACTCTTTTCTATTACAATACCATGGTCCACAAGCCATGGGCGAATCTAAAAAAAATACCAAAATGTAAAGGGTTTTGACCTTCCTAAAACCCCTTAACTCCTATTTGACCTGCACGCTCTGCTCCTCAAAATAAGGACACTTGCAATATTTTAACAAAATTTACCCAATGGACCCCGTCCCAACAAGTTCAACCAAGAAATTACCTTGGCATCAAGGGTGATGTTTTGTTGCATCTAGAAGTACACTTCAAGATAGTTAGTGAAGATAGCGCAATCATCATGGGAATCCCTAGCTTCCAAATGCATAGCTAGAAAGGTAGAATATAAATCTCCAACATGCTTGATCTGGCTTTCAAACAGATAAAGTATCAAGAGTATGATTCTTGAAGTATGCCAACTCTCACTGGTCAACTTAAGGAGAATGATTTACATGGACGTGAAATGCTAGTAAATTTTAAGCATATTACCCAAAAAACACCATATACCTCCTACATACAATTTCCATTGTTTCCATTGCCATAAAAAACATCTGATGACTTCTTTTCAAACTTCCCATCCTTAATTGATGATTTTATCTTTTCTATAGTAGTATCAATTGGAAATTTATTCATGGCCCACTAATCCCTCACCTTCAAGTAGAACAATAATATATCCTTGAATCCCACCTATGATGGTTGTAAAATGAAGAGTCTCGTGTGGAATATGAAGGGATTAATGAAGATATCCATAATGAAATACTTGCATTAGAAAAGTTCATTAGTTTGATGCAAAAACAAATTGTCTATGTCATTTTCATCTTCATTGTTTTCCTTTATTATCTGCACATTAATATTGGGCTTGTTCTGAGCAAGGTACCTACAACTACTCATTGTAACCTTGCAGGAAGACATCCATAATGAATGCATGGCTTCATAGCATTCAAGACCTGGAAGGAGGGAAACATTTCTAGATGGACTATCTCTTATATCAAGCTTTTGAAGCTTTGGACATCCTTGCAATACACATTCCATGCCCAAATCACTACTTCCAGCAAAGGCCACAAACAAGGTTAATAAATTATTTTCATAAATACTAATGTAATCAAAATCCTTACCAGTAAGAAATCCTGATATTCCTAATCATCTTAAACCCTTACAATTGTTTATAATTGCTCCAAAAGCCTCATCCATAGATTCATTTGTCAAATGATCTGACTGGTATGGATTCATGATATAAAGGTAGAAATGTGTTAACTTGGGGAAATTTTGAGCCACTACAATAATTGTTGCATTTTTCATTTTCCTACAGAAATACAAAACATAATTATGATTAGGACATCCTTGAGATATTGCAAGGATTCCTTTTTCTATGACACTAACTCGATCCTAGCCAAATGGATCCATTGGAAAAACCTATAATTCTCTTAAGTTTTTACAACTTGATGATACAATTTCCAAGCCCTTGTCTCTAGCAATATCAAGAACCCAAATCCGTAATAGGTGATGAAAATTAAAAGCAATCCAGACCCACTCCATACTTCGGATATTAGCATAGCTTGAATTAAAAAAATGTCAAGTTTGAGCACACATAATACAAGGCAGGAAGATACATAGGTTTTACTTTCCACATCCCTAACAAAGTTCTAAGTTCCTTATAGTTGTTAAAAGATTCTTCCAAATATATAAATTTCCACCAATTGAACTCTTGAAAAAATGAACATGTACCCAACTCCATCAGCTAAGGAGCTATTACAAGAAGTCACTTCAATTGTTCTAAAGAAAGAGTTTTATTTAGTTTCAAACTCCTTAGAGAAGTACATCTAGCCACAAGCCTCTCAAGGGCATCAAAATTCACCTCACTTTGTAGACAAGTAAAATTCACTGAAAGTAGAGAAACACATCTTTTTAGAAAATAGCTTAGCCAATAATCACCTTGATCATCCACCTCACTCTCATGTAGGTCCAACTTTTGCATGTTCCTGCAATGGGTTGCGATGATTGTTAGGCTATCAGTGTTTAAGCCTTCACAATTTGTGAGCGAGAGAGCATGGAAATTGAGGAAGGAATGCATTATGAGATCAAGGCTTTCATCCATGACAATCATGCTCTTAATCCTGAGCTCCCAAAGCCATGTATAGGCTCTACACGTGACTAGGAACAAGGGGTGAATTTCCGCCCCCCTGGTGGAGAGGAATGAGGTTGAAATTCAAGAAGTGTGGATTCCCCTTAAGAGTTATGCTTGTTATCTTGTGGAAGTACCTCATCAAGATCACCGACGAGATGGAATAATAGTTTCCATTGAAGACCTTCTAGTAACTCTAGGCCTTACATACCAACAAAACCATGCACCTATCCTTGATCAAATTCAAAAACAACACATGCTCCAACACCTCATTTGGGAATGAAGATGAAGAATCCCCTCTCTTCTTATTCATTCTAACCCCTTTCGCACTGTTGGCCTTCATTCAAAGGTTTATAGTTCCATTCATCTTTGTGATGCAGGAAAGTGTTCCCTTTGCGGACAGAGGCAACCCCTCTAGCCCTAGAGTGGGTCTAGTCACAAACAAGGGAAAATCAACAATAGCTTTCCTTAAACAGACATAGTTGGAGGCCTACCTCAACCGGTGGTCGATGGAGTTCCGTTGCACTGCTCCAGCTTCCGCTTCCTTCTCCTAATGAGTAATCAACCTGAAACAATGCAAAGGAAATACAACAAAGCATGTAACCGGAACAACAATGATCTATTTACTCACAAAGTCAAGAAGTCATGAGCTATCAAGTACATTACATACAAGACATAGGAAAACATCATTGATTGCATTAATTATGAAATAAGAGTAAGCTTACAACCAAAGTCTTGACATCACAAGCCTGCTCAGAAGGGATCCATCCAGCATGTTCCTCAAGCATTCACTCTTTGAAGATGGATCTCCCAACATACAATTCTCTCTCACTTACAAGTTTTACACAAGATTAAGGGCACTTCACAACCTTCCTCAAGCTATCAACAATCCCACACTTTTCACACTCACGCCAGCTATCTAGCAAACTCACAAATACTAACAACACTATCAGCAACCACTCCAAAGAATAAGAACTCCAAAACTAGTAGCACATAGCAATGGTGAGAGTTTAAATAGGAGAAGGAGTCTCCATGAAAGGTGGGAAGATGAGCTTATCTCCAAGGAAGGTAGCAAAAATGACTAAACAACCATGCCAGAGAAAGGAGGGCGACATAAAATAGGCCAACAACCAGGTCTGGAGTCATCTAGAAGGCCGACTGTTGGAACAAATTTGCCCAATCTAGATCATCACGGGCACATAACTGGCCTTCCGCTATGACATCGCTATTGAATAACATAGCTAGTCAGGTCATCGCGGAACATTGCAAGTGACAGTCGCGCTGGCACATAAAATCGGACCATCGCGGGAATCAAGTGTACTTCCACGATGGTAGCGCTTACGGGCTTTTTTGGAGTGCCCTTCATCGCGTTTGTTTAGCCAACAGACGCGATGAGGCAGAAACCTTTGGAAAAGTGGGTCATTTGGCAACATCAGAGAGCATTTGTCTAACATGAGAATGTATGACTTGGACACATGACACAGTAGGAAGACTGGAGTGAAGACAGTGACAAATTACTGTGTAACAGATGCCCCCTAAATTATGAAGCCCGAGAGAGAGGGAGGGGTGAAATTCTCTACGAAACTGACTGAACTGGAACACCATCTAGAAGAACCTGCATGCAAGTACAACTAATATCTCGGATAATGAAGTACATGTAGTCTAGGCATGGGCGCAGCCATCCAAAAAACATATGAACTATGTCTGTGGTATGGACGCAGCCATCCAGCTAATGAGACCATGATGATGATAAAGGTATGGTCATAGCCATCCAAGAAGACTCAGGTATGGTCACAACCATCCATTAGTGAGTCATGTAATCATAAACCAATTCACGTAGCTCAAAAATGTGTAATCTGAGTTCGGGGTCTTGAACCCATCCAATCATAGTACAAATTCTAGCATGCGAATAGATGTGCTGAGGTCGAGCATGATAGAACATCGCTTGATTACCGGTCAATGATGAAAACCGTTAACAAGCGCGAGAGAAACCACCAATAATGCTAATGGTTCTTAAGGTATTATCTAGCACAATCCACGAAGTGTGAAGAAGGAGCTGGAGTCGAACACTCGTGGAATCACCCAATCGATGACCAATGATGAAAGTCGATCGTTAGGTGTGAAGAACTTGCCATTGAGGCATGCAAGCTCTAAGGTACCAAAGGGGATCTCTAGATCAATCTCCTGGACAATGAGCTGATGTCGACAGGAAGCGAACTGTCGCAGGAGGGCCATAATGTTTCCTCCATCAACGACACAAGATAAGGAATAAGAGGCAAATGGTAAAACAGAGTATCAAAGGAGAAGGTGAGGGTGTAAACTGCAGAAGGATTATACTCTTGAACATGTCGGCGACATGACTCCGGAGGGCGGCAACATTCAGATACCAAGGGATCAAAGGCTCAATGGAGACGACATGTATCAAACGGAATGAGGCTAGAATGATAACCCAAACCCGTGGAAGGCCAAATGATGATGGATGGATGTCCCAACCTGACAAGAAGCAAGGTGTCGATGTTCAAGAGTGACTAGCTGCCATAGACAATCAATGATAAACCTGCTGTTGAGTCCAACCTAGTAATAGTTTAACGAGCACCAGGAAGGAGAGGCTCGAGTCTCGTCATGGTGATGAGTCCAATGTTGTCAGGTTTAATGAGTCCGACATAGGTAAAACTCTGAGTCTTTTTCATGTTTAGAGAGTTTGAAAAAGACATAGAAAAGAAAACTCCAGGGGGGTCCTTTTTCATAGATTTGTGTCTCTTGAGCCCGAAAAAGTATAAAACAATACTCGAGAGAACCACCCGACCATTACGATCGAGGAATACTTTTCGTAACTAGTGACTTCGACCCAAAAAAGTAGAAAAGCAGTTGGAATCACGTCATTTCATAACCGATAATGAGCTTAAAACGACAAAGGCCCGGCAATCTTTTCGTTTTTACACGGTCGGAAAAGAGCTTAAAGTCGACCGCCCCTTACTTCTCTTAATGAGTCAAGAGGAACAACTCCACTATCTTTTCATTTTTCAAGTCGGAAAAGAGCTTAAAGACGACTTTATGGATCAAGTGCTCACGAAGCTGGCATAATTCCACTACCTGAAGCTCTGCACAAAAACACGTCACACGTAAACCCATTCGAGATAAAATAAACAATATACATAAAGACATAGGTAAAAACCATATTTTGACTATTCATGTGGCAAAATAATGAGAAAAAACCCACATTTATAAAATGTATTTTTTAAATTTGCAAAAATTACTATAGAAAGGGATTAACTCATTCATTTTTACCGTAGCACTATTCAATTCATCGTGGAGCAACTTGGAGCACTGAAGTTGGCGAGCTGAATTCAGCCCTGTCCATGCATCATTCATCCTGAAACTGGTTCCAGGTAGACACATGTTGTCTTGCGCTTTAATTTAATACTTTTTTCATGCGTTTGGACATTCCATGTGTAAGTTTAGGTGGATTTTCAAACCGGGCTCCGCCGCTCGGTCATCGCGGGTATACCCTATTGGGTCTGCGATGACCGAAAATTTACACATGGCGCGCTCCGATCATTGTAGGAAAGTGGTGTGCTTCCACGATGACCGCGAAAAATTTGAATTAGCGACCTCGCGCCATCGCGTCTGTTTAAAAAACAGACGCGATGACGACACAAACATATGTTTCTATGAAAATTCCATGTTGAAATTTGATAACCGAAGCGCTAATTCAATTTTTTTGTCATGTAGGTTATAATGGCATTCGTCTGGTAAGAACGCACGCATGATAACAATGATATAGAAGCTTTTTCCGATGTGGGGTGCCGAAATGCATTACGGGCATGCAGATTGCTCAAATTCTTCCTAATTCCACACCTGTGGTCACAACCTGATTTACTGGAGCTACTCATCCGAGCCTGGAATCCTACAGATGGGAAATTTATCATCCGAGGCCGAGATATTGAGTTTGACACCACAGACATATTTTTTTGACTGGGTTGTCCCGTCAAGGTGAGAGACCCATTCTGGAGGGGCAGCGACATGGGGGTGATTCCTTAGATATTTTGATGGCTCAAGCGTTCCCACGGGCATGCAAGACAAGGAGTGGGAAGGTGGCAATCCCAATAGTGGACGACATAGTCCTTTGTGCTATGCTTTTCATGGTGACACGGGCAGTGGGCTCCCAAGCCCAACATGAGGCTTCAAAGACCCATCTCTGGTTGGCTCTCGAGTTTCTCAATCCCACCATGTTTAACTAGGCAGAGGCGGTGACAACAAACATGAAGAGGCAACTCACCAACTGCCGTCGAGGAGAGAAGAAGCAGTTTGGTTATGGATCCATCTTAGTCTCGCTCATGCTGGCGCGGGTCTCGGTACTGCAGTTACAGGACATGGGTTTCGATTTACCCAGGCCACGTGAGACCAGGACCACACGATGGGCTCATGTCATGCCACGAGGAGGTGGCGGACAACTAGTGGCGTGGGGGACATTGTTCCGAGCGTGGCTGGAGCACCAGACGATCTTCGTGAAGGATTGGCCATACGAAGGCATGGACTTCCGTGGCAACCCTAACATGCACCTACCCGCTGGAGAGCAGTGGGATGACGATGGTGAGACACTTGATCACACATTTTTTCATTTTTATTTTTATGATGTTTTTTCATTTTTTCGTGTATATGTCCTAATGACGAACGCTATGGTATGCAGATGTAGGACCAATGAGACCCGTCGGACTGGCTCCAGAGGCGCGGAGGGATGCATAGGGCGTTGCAGCACTAGCCTTGGCTCCTCCAACTGATGATACGATGGAGACAGTGATTTAGAACCTTGAGGGCCTGTTAGCAGGGATTCCAGATTACATGGGGATTGAGGAGGTCCCCAGAGCGTCCCAGATCCACACAGTAGGAGTGGAACCCAGGATGCACTACCTGTTGAGGCGGGTGACACAAGCGGTGGTGTACTATAGGGAGCACAACCCACCGCAGTAGACACCTAGGTTTTTATTTCCTGCTAGTGAATTTTGAGAGACATGTGTCTCAGATGTACGGAGAACACAGACTCTATTTGGACTTGTACACTTTTTTTTGAGCGCCTTGGTGTGCCACATGATATATATATATATATATATATATATACATATTCCTATGGTCTATTATTGTGCTTTACATGCTTCTTGTATGATATTTTGATTACATGTTATGCAAATGTCTGTCTAATACATGATTAGCCAATGCATCAGATAACGTGTTTAATCGTCGTGGAATATGCTAATATGTAATGAAATCAAAATCCCTCTTTAACAATTTAACATGTAAATACAACCTTAAAATCCGATGGTATCTGACGGAATATCGCCCATTGAGCTGGTGGACGACAAGTTGAGAGTCCAGGTTCACAACTAATGCATGAATACCGAGATTAATCGCCTCGTCCAGTAACTCAATCACAGCACTATATTCAGTGGCATTGTTTGTGGTACAACCTAAACAAACACCTTGAAGGTCTACCAACTCACCATGAGGATTGTAGATCACCCACACCGCAGAGGACAAGTTGCGGGTACTGTGGCAGGCACCATCGATGAAACCAATGTAAGGTGCACCAGACATCTGCAAAAGAAGAAAAAGACACAATAAGCGGCAATCACGCCTTCACACCAAGCCAAAAAACATGAAATCACACACACAACACAACAATTACGAGGTGTAGATGAGGTGTGGGTTCATTTTTACACAAGCTTGAACCATGGAGAACTCTGCCTAGATTCGGTTTCATGTTTTCACAAGCTTGAAACGAAAAACTATGCTTGTTATAAGTTCGCATGCCCCCAGCATAAATATGCAAATCGAGGTACATGCCCCCCAAGCTTCATTGCATTCAACGAAGTGGATGGAATGAAGGTTCACTTGCGAGATCTTGAAAAGACTCGACTTGTATTTTGTGAGATCTTAATCAAAGACTCGATTTAGAAAGGGAGATTGTTTCATTTTTTAATGAGGTCGACACGGTAAAATAACCATCCTTGTTTCATTTTTAACGAGCTTGACACAAGATCGAGAACTATGCTCGTAACCCTTGTTTCATTTTTTAACGAGCTTGACACAAGATCAGGAACTATGCTCAGGACTCCTTGTTTCATTTGTTAATGAGCTTGACACAAGATCAGGAACTATGCTCGTACTCCGGTTCATGGGCCATCCAAGAACGTGGCTCCCAAGAGGTCTTGATGAGATGGAAGAAACGCACTCTGGGAGGTACACATGTCAGGATGCACCAATGACAGGATCGGGTTCCAATGCCCCCAGTATATCTTGTACTAGACCCTCTACATGATCATCAGCAGAGGCAGAGATGGAACGAGTGGCCACATAATTAACCTGTGGCGAGGAAGGAACTACTTGTGAACAGGAACCAAGAGGGGAGGACAGCTGTGCAGGAGGCACTGGGGGACTAAAAAACAATAATTGATCTATAGTCACTATTCGTCCCTCGTGTGGAAAACAAGCCACACAGAAAAGGGAAGAGACGAGGGCCCCCGTGGCGTAAATATAGTCACAGACAAGGAGAAGACTGAAATTCACACCTTGGACAACCATGACGTCTATATAGACGGTTTTACCCCCCAAAGTAACAAGAAACTTTGGGAGGATCCCGACAGGTTGGCAGGGTTCTCCGTCGAAGGCCAACAGGTTTTGTGTGACTAGCACAAGCTGTGGGGAACCCAAAGCTTGCCAGGTAGTGGAAGGCATATGACTGACAGACACACCCTCATCCAGGATAGTGCCAGGTACTTCCTTATCATAGGTGTGTACTGTAATCTCGAAAGGCACATAGGATGGAAGGCGAAAAGAATTCAAGTGACTCCAGTTGAAGGAAATGACCAAACTACTTGGTGGGGGAATCATATGATTGCGCCCCTGCCCTACAAGAACCGAAGAAGGACTCTCTGGATCAACTGGGAGAGGAGAGTCGTTTTCAGACTCGGGAGAATCTGATGATATGAGAAGAACATGAACATGGCGCTCTTCCGAAACAGAGTGATCGACAGGTGGTGAACCCAAGTTGACACTCTCTCTAGCCAATGGTTGGTCTGGAACGGGCTTAGCACAGCCAGGCTCGGAAGGAGGAGGACAGACAAGAGAAGAATCTGAGTCAATCTCTTTGTCGATGGAGGGAGGGTCTGAAGAGAGCCGCTGATAACCAACGGGGAGCTGGGGTGAAGAAGCTGTAAGACTTTCCAAAACAGCGGAAGCTTCATCCATGAGTGGACAAAGGTGAAGGGGATGGTTGCCTTCACACAGTCTATAGGGGAATCGAATCTTCACTTTCTTCTTACCATTGCCAGTTGGTAGGATAGAATCATCATGAGTTGTAGAGGATGATGAGGGATGAGACGGATCGTGAGACCATACTTCGAGGATCCTAGGAATGCCAGGACAATCACGAAGAAGGTGGTCATCCTTGCACAATTTACAAGGAAACTTAACCTTCCGTGGAGGAGCAGAAGGTGTTCCAACTTGAGATGAACTTGGAGTAGTAATTGCATAGGTGGCCTTGGGTTTATCGGACTTCTTCTTCTTCTTCTTCTTAGTATCCTGGTTACTAGGTGTGAGACTTTCACTAGGCGAAGGAGGAGAAGAGGAGGAAGAAACAGGGGAAGAAGGCGCAGGCTCCACCTTGGAATCAACATATCGTGGTTCAGACGAAGGGGATGGTGGAACATGAGTCATGACACTCGGGACCACTGAGGTGGAAAACAACCATACGGGCAAACCGATGGTTAACCCAGGCAAAGACAAGGTTGCCATATACAGAGCACCGGAATTTCCACATGAGGGAAACAGACCAGGATTTCTATCTGGGGGAAAACCTTGGCTGGCAGACTCGGGGAATGTTGCCATCGAGAATGAGAAAGAACCCTACTCAAGCTAACGCAAACAAGATCTAACAGGGTGAATGTGAATCGTGGTCGAATAAATTTTAATACACAGGAACAAAACTTGACCTTTTCATCTTTAAAGAGTCGAGAAAAGGACAAAAGATGACTCTAGTCGCCTTCGAATATTTAATGAGCCTGAAGGGACAAGTGCTCAGATGGACCTTTTCTTTTAGGGAGTCCGAAAAGGAATGAAAGTGACTACTCTGGGGAACTAGGAAAAAGGTTTACCAGATAAATCTGTAAAACTGCATATACACCTTGGCAGTCATATGAAAACCAAGGACTTTCCATACTGCAGTCAATCTTCCCAAATGCTATGTTCAGTGTGTTACGGCTTGTAAGGCAGCAGGCACGGCTTCCTATGGATAAAGGATGATAACCTAGTGGAGTTTCCCAACATATACTCGACGGTACATGGGAGCTCAATTCCGTGCTAGACCACTATTGAGTCACAGAAGGAGGAATCACCCAACCTTGAGTGGAAACAACAGTGACTAGGTTTAACGATGCTGGAGCACGTCTCTAGCCTAGAACTCTAAATGTGTGTGTTATGTTCCAATGTGTTGTTAGATTTATTCAGTTCATTTTGGAGTTGATCTTGGATTCTGTTTCAGTTTTTAGGCCTTACCGTGTGTATATAACAAATCCTAGGATGCAGCTAGAATGAATGAAATATCCTTTTTTCGATGAACACCTACCTATCGGAGGGTAGAGAGATCATTCCCAAACCAAGAAAACTAAGACGACAAAGCAGTCACTCAATGCAAGCGGACATCAATTCCTAAAGTGCACGGATACTACTAATGAGAGATTTAATCGTTCGCTTTTCAATATGCAACTTGAAATGCAAATTCACTTTCAGTTTCGCAAACTAAATGAAATGCAATTATTTTGATTTTGATGTATCTTAAATCTAAAAGAAACCAATAAGCAATAAACAAATGTGGAAAAACGGTTGATCCAAACAATTGTAATCTATGTCCGGGTAGTGAAGAGAAATCGAATCAATGCCGAGATTGGTCCAATAACAACCACTAAACAATCAACCAAAAGTAAGCAAAGGGGAAGGCTCAATCAAACCAATAGCAAGCTGCAAACGAATCTTTGCAAACAAGCAACCAAGCCAAACTGATCCAAAAGACTTGAAACAATGAAACTAGGTCACAAAGCAAGAAAAACAAGATTCATTCAACAAAGCTCATGCGAGAGTGCCTCAACCTCTAAACAGTGAAAAACAAGTTATCAAACAAGTGAGAACAACAAGGGACTAGTAATACTGATGGATTCAGGAGGCAGAATTGAGAAAAAAAATTCTACAGCAATCAGTATGGGTGATACACAAGCAAGAAGCGCTGACGAAGAACACACCGCAACAACAAAGCGATGTCAGTGCGAAAATACATGACTTTTCCACGATGGTCCGATTTACAAAACCGTCACGACTGTTAAGTGTAATTACGTGATGAACAGGATACTACAAAAGGGGTGACATGATGACAGCACAACTGTTAGATTAAAAGCCGCGATGATGTTCAAAACAGTAACAGGCGAACCAAAAACTCCCAAATCAAAGACAACCAATCTTTAATCAAATAAACGTATTTCCCAGATCAGACCAGAAAACTCAGAATACTGGTAAATAATCCCCAAAACTTGAAAAGAGACCAAAACAAAAATCAAGACGAGTAAACAAGAAAAGAAAAAAGGCCAAAGGTCCCCAGCGAAGTCGCCAATTTGTGATGCAGGAAAGTGTTCCCTCTGCAGACAGAGGCAACCCCTCTAGCCCTAGAGTGGGTCTAGTCACAAACAAGGACAAATTAACAATAGCTTTCCTTAAACAGACATAATTGGAGGCATACCTCAACTGGTGGTCGATGGAGTTTCGTTGCGCTGCTCCAGCTTCCGCTTCCTTCTTATTATAGACATTTTTGGGCACTACAACCCCAAGCATGAAATGTCCATAAACCAAGGGCTCCTAAGTCCCTAAAAGTGTTGTTCTAACCCCTAAAGGAACAAGGTCAACAGATTACAGCTTCTCCCAGAAGTTCTCCATGAAAAACTGCTCAGAATTGGTCAAAACAGGATCATTTCAGCTACTCCACTGGCCAAGTGCGTTGCATCTCACCTAAGTACACTGTGTGGGTGTGTTGCATTTCAAAAAGCCCTTCTATGGGGTGCGATGGGCGAGAAATGACAAATGGCAGTGTCATTCCGCGAGGTGGAGAGGCAATGGAAGCTTCCAGAAACTTCTCTTGTGACACTTGCCTCTCTGAATTTGACCAAGGATGAGTAAGAGATCATAAATCTCCAAGTGGAAGCAAGAATCGTCAGAGGGAAGACACTAATCAAATCACAAGCTGACTCATCCCCCTTACAAATATCTATATATGGATCCCTCATCCCAGAGATCCAGAGGCTGGAATTTTGCATATTGTAAGGAATTGTTGTTGGTTTCTTGAGACAAGCATCAAATTGTTGGGTGATCTAGGCTTTGTATGAGGTGAAGAGGGGCTTCCTTGCTGGGAGGTTGATGCTGGGTTAGAACAAATGGTTGTAACTCCTCTTGTCTCTTTCTTGTTTATCAATAAAAGCTATTCAAGTTTTCCTCCATACTCTTTTGTCATTGATGTTTGCTGCATTTGTATGGTCAATTTACATATGATCCTAGATTTTTTATGATTATAGATCCATGTCTTTGTATAGTGCTATGGTACTGTGATCTTACAGGTACTTTTTGAAGCAAGGCGTGCAAGGGAACACGTAGCGAAAGACTATCAAGGAAGAGAGGAATCAAATCAGGAGATTAGCACAAGAGAGAGGTTGGTCTTTTTGTTCCTCTCTATCTATAATTCATAAAGGAAAAATGAAAGTAGCTTTACTTTGTTTGTTTCTAAGGAAGCTATCACACCTTAGTGGGATAAGCAGTTCTGAGTAGACACTTTTCCCTGTAACAAAATGGTGACTCCACTCGGGACGAATTAGTTTGTTTGTTTATCTTCCTTGTTGTCTATTTCATAAACTTACAGGTAGCATTCGAATTGCATTTTCCATAGCAAATGCAAAGTAGATAAATGCTACTTCAGTCCATCTACGGGATCTGTTTATGATTTAAACAACTGATTCACAAACTCTCTAATTGCCCTTGTGATAGCTATTAGATCCTCCTTAGATCTACCCCTAATTGTTGCATTACTAATTACCTTTTGCTCGGCCAAAACCCATGAAATGAACTGCAAACTGTGACTCGGAACCCAAGCAAAGTCTCGTTTCTGGCCCAGTGCAGGTATTGTTCTGAGAATCTGAACTTCAGCGCACTTCCCGAGTGGAGAAGGTGCGTTGCATTTCAAATTCCCTGTGTTACAGGTGTGCTGATCAGACTAGGCTTTGAGCAGTGTTGGTTTCTGTAATTCATTCTTTCCAGTTCTATTCCTGAATTTTGCTGCCTGTGATCAGTATATATCTGTTTGAAACCCTTTTTCCTTACTGTTATTCCACCTCCTTTGTACAAAAGAACTGTAAATGTTTTTGTGTGTTTGTTGGGTCATTTTTAGTTCTCCTCTGCAAAAGTAGCATAATTGTAATGTCGTCCTTTGATTTGAAACTGTCGCAAGTGTCGATTTCGATCATAGGAAAGAGTTTGATTGCTGTTGATGGTTGATTATCCTGTTACTATTGTTCTTGGTCTGAATTTGTAATTTTTCTAGTGTCGAAAACAAGTATTCATTTCAACATCGTAAGGTGTTGTGATCGTCTCCATTTTTGATTTCGAAAAGAAACTTGTTGATATTTGTCGCTTAAAAAGAAATTTAGATTTTTGCATCAACTTTCTTCTTATCATTCATATACTAAGAAAGTCGAAAACAAATACATGCATGTGCATTTGCATATAGACAGTCTGATTGGTTTGATTTAGGAAAGTGCATTTAGAGTGTGCTCTTTGCTCTTTGTGAAAAGATTCTGTCTTTCTTTCCTTAGTAGCTAGGATTTTCATTGCACAAAGAAGATAAAAAGATTGTTTATCATCTTAGATTGCATTTTAGGAATTACATCTACATCTCGCGGTGAACCTGAAAGGAAAACTTCATAAACAAGATCAACTATAAAATAAATTCAATGAATCTAACAACGCTTTGGAACTTAACGCACAACATTTAGAAGTCTAGGCTAGAGACGTATTCCGGCGTCGTAAAGGCTGGTAACTGTTGTTCTCGCTGATGGTTGGGTGATTCCTCCACTTTGAGATGATAAGTGCCAGTACGGACTTGTGCTCCCACGTACCGTCGAGTATATTTTGGCAGACCCCAATAGGCTTAATCCTTTATCCATAGGAACTCGTGTCTGCCGCCCTATCGATCGCAATGCACTGAACACAGCATTTGGGAAGATTGACTGTCGTACCTAAAAAGTATTCTGCAGTTTTGTGATTGGTTTGGTAATCCCTCTACCTAGATTTCCAGAGCAGTTCCTTTCATTCCTTTTTAGACTCTTTAACAGAAAAGGTCCATCTGAGCACTTGTCATTTCAGGCTCATTAAAAATCGAAGGAGACTAGAGTCATCTTTTGTTTTTTCTCGACTCTTAAAAATTGAAAAAACAAGTTGTGTCAAAGCGTCTAAAATTTATTTTAAATGGAATATTCATTACCCTTTCCTATGTTAATCTTGGGTTGAGAAAAATGGAATCCACCAACCATGGAATTCCCCTTGGAGGAAATCCTAGTCCCTTCTCCTCTTGGGGAGATGTTGGTGCACCCCATAGGGCCACATTATCGCTTCTAGGACTGACAATCGGCTTGCCTGTATGGCTCTTCTCAACCTCTATCGTTCAGAACACCGCAATTCCTGAACAATCGAATCAGCAACTAGACGAGTCCAGAGTTACCCACCAACCTTCTACTTCCTCCAATTCTTCCTCTCCTCCTTCCTCTTTGCTTGATGGGGCTGGTAAAGCCAAAAGTCAAGTACCTGAGAAGAAGAAGGAAAAGAAGAAGAAAGAGAAGAAGAAGAAGGAGCCAAAAGCGAATGGGGGCAAACGAGCGTCGTCTAGCGAAAATCCACACACTGCACCGACCAGGCCTAAATCGCCATGTGTCATTTGCAAAGGAGACCACTATCATAGAGATTGTCCTTGCATCCCTCGGATCTTAAGGGACTGGTCTCCTCGTTTGCATAACCCGGTGTCGTCAACCTCTGGTGATCATGTTGAAAACACACCGTCAATTAGTGAAAGTGAAGCCCCATGACAAAAAGGAAAATATAGATTTCCTTGTAAACTGTGCGAAGGCAATCATGCCGTCCACCGTTGTCCCTTCTTAGACGAGGCTAAAACAGTTTTGGACGATCGTCCGGTTTCACAGTTACGACTTCCTCCTGGATATAAAAAACTCTTTCCGAGTCCATCACTAGTTGAAAATCCGGCCGGCCTGCTCAGGTGGTTGGCTGAAGCATCTATCATTCAAGACAAACCATCTGAACCCATACCAGATGAAAGTCAAAAGGTCGAGGCGGTAGTTGACCCGGTCTTGCCTTCAGAGGTTCCATCTTCAGATGATACAGTCACCGAAGAGAATAAGGATGACACCGTCCAAATTCTTTTCATAAGCACAGACTCCAATGAACATGGGGGCAATTTACCCGTTCCTTTACCACAGGAAGGAAGTTCGTCAGAGTCATACCTGGCCGTCTATTCGGTCCCACCTCCAAGCAACCTAGTTGTCTCCTTTGATTGGAATCAACTAGGCAGACCCCGTTTATCAGCTAGTATACCATTCTGAATCATTGTTCAAATATATAGAATGGTTATGGCCGGTACCACCATAGATGAAGGGGCTTCTGTGAGTATCCTTTCCTCAACTGCTTGGAAAGCACTTGGTTCACCATCGCTTTTTCCTGAGATGAGAAATCTAACAAGATTTAACAAAGGAACCAGTCAACCATTAGGGATCCTTCCCAATGTGCCCATAACATTGAAAGGGAAAACCGTTCAAATGAACGTAATGGTAGTTCAAGGACCCCTGGATTATAATCTACTCCTTGGACGAGACTATGTTTATTGCATGGGAGCGATTGTCTCCTCACTCTTTAGAGTAATGTGTTTTCCGCACGAAGGAAGAGTGGTCAAGCTCATAGACTAGCTTTCATTCCCCGGTTCACGCATAGCAAATAGTCATATACCATCCCTGAATGGTCTTTTCACGCAAGAAATGTCTCAATCTCCAGTCCGCCCACCTGATGAGCGCGAGTGATTTGGGGGACATGACTAAAACCCAGGGGGTATGCACCCTGGTCTGCTTCGGCAGGAAAACTTCGGGTATAGGGTAGGTTTCCGTGAGTGAAGTAGCCTCCTCCACTAACCTTTGTCTATTTTGGTAGACATCACTGAAGAAGTGTTTTGTTTACGCTGTGAATAGAAAAATCTTTGGTAACCTGTAAGAGGTAGACCTCTCTCGGTAAAACAAATGTTTTAACGGAAAGAAGAAGGGGTAACCTTGAAATTCTGTTTTATACTTGGGGGCATGCAAGCATTTTGGCGTGCAAGCGAAGAGCGACTATTTTTTTTTTTAAAATTTGTAGGTCCTCTAACCCTTTAAACTCGTAGGATTGGTCGTTTACTAACTTGCATAAATAAAGGATGTGGGGCAAAACTTTAAAAATTGCCGTTTTTATATATGAGACATTCTTATCACACGAATGGATTAATCGAGCAGTTTTAGCGCATAGTTCAAGCTCGTTAAAAAATAAACATAAGCCATGGGCAAATGTTTCCCCCCGCGTTTAAGCTCATTAAAAAATGAACTATTCCCTGGTAAATAAAAATCGTGAATGTAGTACTTCAGCCATTAAAGACTTGGTCGTGTTTGCACAGTCACCTCCACTTTTGCATTAGCCGATCATTCACCTCCATTTGATTGTTTACCCATTTTGAGGAACAGCTGTGAAGAGTGATCTCACTAGCCATCCTTGTAACACTGTTGTGATTGGAAAATTCCAAACCTTACCTCGAATCAGTTGCTACCCATTTTATCACTCGTTCCTTAAAAGACGAGTCTCCTTTAAGCTCTTTTCAACTGACTC
The DNA here is from genome assembly GCA_031772625.1 of Pinus tabuliformis. Classification (NCBI taxonomy): domain Eukaryota; kingdom Viridiplantae; phylum Streptophyta; class Pinopsida; order Pinales; family Pinaceae; genus Pinus; species Pinus tabuliformis. The sequence goes on from CM062807.1 coordinate 840,106,859, forward strand.
GTAAAATATGGAAAGATTGCCAAGCCATTGGCCTCTCCAGCTCGTTAAAGGGACCGGAAGTGCTATCCCTCCTCTAAATTTTAATCTTTGTGGACTTGAGGGATTATTACACAAAAATATCGAGCGCTTTTTTTGTTCGGCTCATTAAAAGTATCAAAAATTCATCCCTTCTGTATTGTTTTATACTTTTTCGGACTTAAGGGATTAGATGACGAAAAAGAAATTTTGGAGTTTCCTTTACGTTCCTTTTCAGAATCTCTAAAATTGAAAAGGACCGAGTTATCTTTGTCGTTAAACTTGTTAAAATTTTAATAGCGACAAACTTGTCTATAGACGAGAACGAGTTTCACTATCGCTAGGCTCGTTAAAACATAGCGATGGGTTTTCCCGAAGGGCAAATTATAGAACAAGCATATGTTATCCTCCTCAAGCTTGATAAAAATAAAGAGGTACTGGTCAGCAATGACTGGGGAAAAATTGGGAAGAAAACTTGAAGAAACTTTGTTGGTAGCAAGTCGCTCTTGAACATGACACTTTCACTCCGCATCCAAGTCGGGTTGGGTTGTTTCATTCACCGGTCACATCACCATGGTCCCATCATACCATCCACATTTGGGGTTAATGCTACCAATCCATCACGTCAGTGTCGCCGATATGTTCAAGAGAAGTCATTCAGAGAATTCACATGTGTCTTACCCACTACAATACATTTATACTCCATTCTTTCATGACCGCCACCCTGAACCTTATATCACCAGATCGTTTTCACCTCCATTAAAATCATTTGCTCCGTTCCGTGTCATTGATGTTGGATTCATTAAGGCCCTCCTATGACGGATCACTTCTTGTCGACATCAGCTCATTATCCAAGAAGTCGATCTAGGAACACCCCATTCAGTACTTTGAAGCTTGCATGCCTTAATGGCAAGTTTCTCACTTCCGGCGACAGGTTTACATCAATGACCTTCGACCGAAAGATTTTGCATGGTGTTCGACGCCAAGTCCTTTATTCACACCACGTGAATTGTACTGCAGTACCTTGAGGGTCATTATCATTATACGTGATTCCTCTCGCACTTGTTAACAGCTTATATCATTGGCTGGTAATCAAGCGATGTCTTTCCATGTTCGACTTCAGAACATTTCTCACATGGATAGACTTGTACTTTGAGTGAAGATTGAACGAGATTGAAGAACCCGGATCTAGTTTCATCCATTCGGGCTGCGATATACATTCAGGAAAATAAAAACATCAAATTTACATCATTTCTACACAGATAATCATCAAATCAAAGGGATGATGGCTCTATCAGAATCATCAGTCTACAATCAGAAGATTGTCTGTCCTATGTACATGAAAATGAATTTATAAAGCTGAGCATGGGAATGCCCGCCTCAGCTAGATCATGAAAATATTATGAAGATAATGTATTGTATTGTATCTTATTACAGGTCTCCTCCCAGCTTGAAAGAACTTCGGATCCTCATAATAAAACATTTCACCCGACATCAAAAGATTAACGACCTCATGCTTTAGGGGGCAACTGTTATAGACATTTTTGGGCACTACAACCCCAAGCATGAAATTTCCATAAACCAACGGCTCCTAAGTCCCTAAAAGTGTTGTTCTAACCCCTAAAGGGACAAGGTCAACAGATTACAGCTTCTCCCAGAAGTTCTCCATGAAAAACTACTCAGAATTGGTCAAAACAGGATCATTTCAGCTACTCCACTGGCCAAGTTCATTGCATCTCACCTAAGTAACTGTGTGGGTGCGTTGCATTTCAAAAAACCCTTCTATCGGGTGCGATGGGCGAGAAATGACAAATGGCGGTGTCATTCCGCGAGGTGGAGAGGCAATGGAAGCTTCCAGAAACTTCTCCTGTGACACTTGCCTCTCTGAATTCAACCAAGGATGAATAAGAGATCATCAATCTCCAAGTGGAAGCAAGAATCGTCAGAGGGAAGACACTAATAAAATCACAAGCTGACTCATCCCCCTTACAAATATCTATATATGGATCCCTCATCCCAGAGATCCAGATGCTGGAATTTTGCATATTGTAAGGAATTGCTGTTGGTTTCTTGAGACAAACATCAGATTGTTGGGTGATCTAGGCTTTGTATGAGGTGAAGAGGGGCTTCCTTACTGGGAGGTTGATGCTGGGTCAGAACAACTGGTTGTAACTCCTCTTGGCTCTTTCTTGTTTATCAATAAAAGCTATTCAAGTTTTCCTCCATACTCTTGTGTCATTGATGTTTGCTGCATTTGTATGGTCAATTTACATATGATCCTAGATAGTTTATGATTATAGATCCATGTCTTTGTATAGTGCTATGCTACTATGATCTTACAGGTACTTTGTGAAGCTGGGCGTGCAAGGTAACAAGTAGCGAAAGACTATCAAGGAAGAGAGGAATCAAATCAGGAGATTAACGCAAGACAGAGGTTGGTCTTTTTGTTCCTCTCTATCTATAATTCATAAAGGAAAAATGAAAGTAGCTTTACTCTATTTGTTTCTAAGGCAGCTGTCACACCTTAGTGGGATAAGCAGTTCTGAGTAGACACTTTTCCCTGTAACACTTCCCCTAATGAGTAAGCAACCTGAAACAATGCAAAGGAAATACAACAAAGCACGTAACTGGAACAACAATGATCTATTTACTCACAAGGCCAAGAAGTCATGAGCTATCAAGTACATTACATACAAGACATAGGAAAAATCATTGATTGCATTAATTATGAAATAAGAGTAAGCTTACAACCAAAGTCTTGACGTCACAAGCTTGCTCAGAAGGGATCCAGCCAGCATGTTCCTCAAGCATTCACTCTTTTAAGATGGATCTCACAACATACAAGTCTCTCTCACTTACAAGTTTTACACAAGATTAAGGGCACTTCACAACCTTCCTCAAGCTATAAACAATCCCACACTTTTCACACTCACACCAGCTATCTAGCAAACTCACAAATACTAACAGCACTATCAGCAACCACTCCAAAGACTAAGAACTCCAAAACTAGCAGCACATAGCAATGGTGAGAGTTTAAATAGGAGAAGGAGTCTCCATGAAAGGTGGGAAGATGAGCTTATCTCCAAGGAAGGTAGCACAAATGACGGAACAACCACGCCAGAGAAAGGAGGGCGACATAAACTAGGCCAACAACCAGGTCTGGAGTCATCTGGAAGGCCGACTGTTGGAACAAATTCGCCCAATCTGGATCATCATGGGCACATAACTGGCCTTCCGCGCTGACATCGCTATTGAATAACGTAGCTAGTCAGGTCATCGTGGAAGATTACAAGCGACAGTCGCGCTGGTACATAAAATCAGACCATCGCGGGAATCAGGTGTACTTTCGCGATGGTAGTGCTTATGGGCTTTTTTGGAGCACCCTTTAGCGCGTTTATTTAGCCAACAGACGTGATGAGGTAGAAACCTTTGGAAAAGTGGGTCATTTGGCAACATTAGAGAGCATTTGTTTAACATGAGCATGTATGACTTGGACACATGACACAGTAGGAAGATTGGAGTGAAGACAATGACAAATTACTGTGTAACAATCTTCTTTACATCAACGGTGTCATCCCCATCCCAAAAAAATTAACTATGAAATGACTAGGATTGCCATGTGTAGGTTTGTAATTAATAGGTGGATCTCTTGTAGCTGTTGCAAATTTATTCTCCCCAAGATTTGGAAGAAACCACTGAGGGGAGAGGGGAATGGAGTTTTCAGACCTGTGTAGATATCATGTGTTGAGAGACTCCATGTGATGTAGTGTAATCACAGAAAGCTAAGGTTTGTTGTCAGCCATGGTCTTCTGAAAGAGAGGTTCACACAATAGTGGATGCTAAAACCCATTGTCCATATAAGTGAGAAGCAACTTTGTCATATCTTTTACTTGAGATCTCATCATGGTTGAGGATGAGACAAAATGACTACTAGAAAAGAATTTCTTTGATACCACTGATCCAGATCTTAGGGTTAAAATCTGAGAAACTTGAATGTGGAGAGAGAAGAAGAAAACACCCAAAGAAAGTCTACTGAAATAAAGAAAAATAGTTATAGTTACATTGTGGTAGATCCCTCTATCCTTTTACAAACTGAGACTTGTTATTTATAGCCTCCATGAGTTACAATTCCATGGGTAAATACCATGGGTGAATTCCACTTCCAATTCAGATCACCCCAAAAGTCATGAAAAATGATTTTTTTTCTTCTTGTAGGGGGTTTCTAACAATTGCCTCTAAAAGTGTTTTCTCATGACTTTTGCTTGGGGGGGGGGGTGGGGGGTGGGAGTTAAATAACTTCCTAGAATGCATTTTTCATGGTGGTTTTTTGACAAACCCCCCTAAAATTCATGAGAATTTAACTTTTGGATGTGGTTTTTGAAAACCCCCTAAAAAAAGTCATGAGAATTGAACATTTGGAGGTAGTCATTTAACGACTGCCTCTAAAATTTCAATTCTCATGACTTTGTTTTTGTGGGGTGGGGTGTCCAAAAGAACCTCAAAAAGTTTAATTATTGTGAATCTTAAAGGGGGTTGTTTGACAATGCCCCTTAAAGTCACGACAATATAACTTTTTGAGGTAGTTTTTGACAACCACCTCGCCACCACCGCCCCCCACCACCCCCCCTCCCCCCACCCCCCCCCCCCCCCCCCCCCCCAAAAAAAAAAAAAAGTCATTATAATTAAACCTTTAGAAGTGGTTGTTAAATGACCACCTCTAAATGTTCAATTCTGATGAATTTTGGGGGAGGGGAATCTTTTGGTGTATTAAATGGGGAAATGGGACATAAAGTAGCATGGATGGGTAGAAGTGAGAGGTTTGGGCATGGTTTACTAAAATCTATAATCCTAGCATTAGAGAATGAGAAGGGGCCTTAGGACCTCATGGTATAATGGCTAGGGGGCATAAAGGGAATGAAATAAAGGAAAACCCCCAATAGTTGTGATAAGGGGATTAGGGGACCTATTATCACAACCCATTAGCCCTTAACCCATAACCACTAAATTCCCTATCTCCTTAACCCCCAAGCCATAATCCCTTAACCCCTACACTCATAACCCATTAACCCCTTGATCCCTTAAACCCTAAGCCACTAACCCCTTAATCCCTAACCCATAACTTAGAATCCCTTAACCACCCTTAAAGTCATGACAATGTAACTTTTGGAGGCAGTTTTGGACAACCCCACCCCCCAAAAAAGGGTAATTAGAATTAGACTTTTAGAGGCGGTTGTTAAATAACCACCTCCAATTGTTCAATTCTCATGAATTTTTTGGGATGGGAATGTTTTTGTGTATTGAACAGGGCAAGGGGACATAAGGGTTGCATGGATGGGTATAAGTGAGAGTTTCAAGCATGGTTTACTGAGATCTATAATCATAGCATTAGAGAATGAGAAGGAGCCTTAGGACCTCATGCCATAGGGGCCAGGGGGGCTAGAGAAATTGATAGGTGAACCCCCAATAGTTGTGATAAGGGGATTAGGGGCCCCTTTATCATGACCCATAATAACTAAATTCCCTATCCCCTTAACCCCAAATCCATAATCCCTTAACCCATACACATAACTCATAAACCATTAACCCCTTGATCCCTTAAACCTAAAGTCACTAACCCCTTAACCCCTAACCCCTAACTTAGAATCCCTGAATCCCCTAAGCCTTAACCTTTTATCCTCTTAAACCCTAACCCTTAACCCTTAACCCCTAGCCCCTAAACCCCTAAAACCCTAACCCCTTAACCTGTTGACACCTAAATCCCATAACCCTTAAGCACTTAACCCTGACCCCTAAGCCCTTAGTGCTTAACCCTTAACCCTTGAATCCCTTAACCACTAAGCCATTAACCTATAACCCATAATCTTCCTAGACCTCAACTCCCTAAGCCCTAAACTTTTACCCTCTACCCTTGACCCCTGACTCCTAAACCCTTAAACCCCTTAACTCCTAGAACCCCTAAGCCTTTCTCCCAAACCATAAGTGCTCCAACACTAATATTCTTAGTCATATTAGGTTTTTGTCTACTAACTCCTACAAATACAACCTCCAAGAACTACTAGGGTCCAAGGAAAAGAGCCACAAGGTCCCCAAATCTGATCTAAATTTTATGGATAGTCACATTTCCCCCAAATATCCTCCACGTATTTGATTTCAAAGGGAAACAATATGGTCTTCTAATGTCCACAAATGCATCTAAGTTCATAGGAATAAATTAAGGTTTCAACACTTGCAATTATTTTCAAAGTCTCAATGTTGCATATAGATTCAATTTTACAGTTTGAAATGAACTCCATCAATTCAATCAAAGTTACAAATGAACTCAATCCATAGTTAATAAGAATACTAAAACTAAACTTTAGAACTTGTCATCTCGTTTTCCTCTTGAAGAAGAGTTGTTAATATCATAATCAATGGTTGGGATAGTAATTTCCCAAGTCGTTTCTCTCAATCACTGATCAATTGAATGCCATTTCTCTTCCAACATATAAAAGTGTTAAGTGCATCTGCTAAATTCTCGCATAGATTACTTCTATGCTTAATCTTGATTTCATAATCAAGATCAACCAAAATTGATTATGAGCACACAAAATAATATCATTCTCTTAATTCTTCTCCATTGGGCATGACAAAGATTGGTTCAATTTTTTATGTAACCCTTTGCAACCTTCACTTGACCATTAAAACATACAAGTAAATATTTTTTTCCCTTCAACTCTGCATTTTAACGTACTAATTGCAGTTCACTTTGCTGATAAACAAATTCTTGTGAGATTCCACAGAATACGAAGATAATATTAAATAAGAAAATAAACAAACATATAACTTACCTATGTTATTGAGTCACCACCTAGGTCATGAATATGTTGTCCTGAATTCAATGGAGTTAGTTTTGGCGAAGCCTAACTAGGACTCAGGGAACTCTACTTAAAAATAAATAGTTTGGATGAACACCATGAAATAAGAAGATGAAGGGTTAAGCTAAAAAACAATGTTTGATTAATTACATATCCTACAACATTGCAAGCATGTTCATACTGGTACTATGATTTTAAAATCCCAATATCCAAATATGTCATACATAAAAAAATAAATAGTTTACAAGTGTAATTCTTACATTTTTAATCAGTTTTGGTTCAACTTGACCATTTTCTTTTGTTGCTTTCAATCTTCCAAGTTCCTTGTCTTTTTCTCTCAATGTCTCTTTTCTATTATGCAATTGCTTCTTGTAAGCACACTCTTTTCCAAACAATTTAGTTGGAGTGACTCCAAAGCCAACCCCATGTACACGACCCCTCCGTCGAAGTCCCATAAAGATTGCAATGCCATCCTCCTTTGTTGCATATGAAGGAGAAACTAAATCATTTTGTATCGATTCAATTTGTTTATAGAAATTTCAACATTTCAACAAATTCATGTAAGAAACATCATTAACATTTAAAAAAGAAACTAAATAGATAAAAGAATAGGCCATGCATTGTGGATGGTTCCATGTCTAGATAATAATATTTTTTCTCTCTAACTAGAATTACTATGTGACCAAAATCATGAAAGGTATGTGTGGCTAAAAAATAAGATAATGAAGGAATTATCTATTTACCCTAACCTTCATGGTAATTTGAGGCCATATAGAGTAGTTTGGTAGGTTATTTGTTTTAGAAAGATCATATCCAAAGCATGATTTGGAAAGGAATAGTGAGGATCAGTAGCTCCATATGGATGTATGTATCTTCCATTCTTAGTTATATATCTATTACCAATCAACTCCAAGTAAACCACAATTTTGGGGGAGAACTCGAGGTACTCCTTCTCAAAGATAAGTTATAGAGTGTAACGATGCTGGTGAAAATTTCATGTAATAAAAGTTAATAAATGCAAAATAAGACTATGGTTAAGGGACACTTATTCCAAATTGAATGTTGGGCCAAGATATCCTAGTGGGCATCACTGGATGTGTTTTTGGCTAAGGAAATTGGCAAAGGCAAAGGAAAAGGCATTAAAAGGAAAAAATGCAATTTTGGCACATTTATTTATGAAAATGAAGGAAATTAGGAGAAAAGTAGGTGAAATGTCAAAGCTTGTATGTGAAGAGGAAAATGAGAAAATAATGGAAAATGAAGAAATTAGAGGCCTCATTAATAAAAAGGCTTTTGATGATCAGTTAGTAACCTTTTGTTAGTTCAAGTTTTGGAGCTCTCTTATTATTCTCTCTCTCTCACACTCTTGGTCACTTAAGAGTTTTCTTGGAGCACTCTAGATTTGTATGAAGGAAGGAAAAGCAAGAAAAGGGAAAGGAAGGAAAGCAAGCATCAAGGAAGGAAGAGCAGGATCAGGTAGCTTCAACAGGAATACTTGCAGGTAGCATATTGCATGTGTGATTTTCTAGCTATTTTTGACATGCATGGATTTGCATGTTGGTTTATGGTTCTCTTGATGTCAGTGGGATGCATTTTTCAAGATATGGCAGTGGTTTTCAGCCTAACGTTTCCTTTTTTTAGATCACATGGTATATTGGGATGTTTATCTTGGTTTTGAGCTTTGGTTTATTGGATGCATTTCAGAATTCACGGCGGAGGTGGTATCAAGGTTCATTCCAAAAGGCCTAGGAATCCCTTGACTAGTTTTGGTGGGATACACAATAAATCCCGAGGGAGAAGTCTCAGTTTAGGGCCTAGTGATCTAGGTTTGGATTGTTGTTAAGCTTGAGAGACTAGTATATGTTTAGGGCCTAGTGATTCTGGATTGGATTGCGGTAAAGCCTCAGAGAAAACGAGATGGAAAATTCCTCAAAGATAGTGATGGATTCTAGATGGCATTTGAAGTTTGTTTCGGTTGTGATCAAAGCACTAGTTTGGGTGTGATCACAGTTTGGTGAAGGTGGAGGTGGTTTAACCTTTGGATTCCCTTTGTTTTTTTGGATTGGTCCATCCATGAGATCCCAAATTCATGCTTAGAATATGGCATGGGGTGACTAGCTGAAAGAAAGATTTGGTTCAGCCATGTCTATGATCAAGTGGTACATGGAAGTCCCGAACCTGGTCATATTTTCCTATGATTAATGAAAGCTAATTTCTCTTTCTTTTTCACTTGTTTATATATGGGTTTAATGGTTGTTATATCTTTGTTATTTACATGTCTTTATGCTAGTTATAAGCATGGTTAATTGACTGGTTCATGTCATGGTCATTTTATGTATTTACTTGTAATTGTTAAAATGATGGATGTGAGGCCTACTTGATGTCATAACAGTTCAAGGGAGAAGGTAGTGATCATTCTTGTGGTGTTTCATAATATTTTTCAATCATTCATGCTTTGTTTTGTATCCTAAACCTGTAGGTTGCATTTATGCCAAATGTCTTTGATGGATTCTAAAAATTATAACAAGTTCTGGGCAGTGGCCAGAATTCTCGGCTAGAAAACTGCCATGAATTCTATAGATGCTAGCACAAGTCTATGGTGAAAAGTCCCTGGACATTGGCTTGTAGGCCTGTGAGAGCATCCAGAGGTCCCTAGATGCTGGCATGCCCATAGCATCAAAGAATGTAAAGTTCAATAAGTCTAAAACATCAGTGGGACCCAGGGGAAGGATGTTTGAGTGGCGGAGATGTCTCCTGGGGGTTTTGTTGCTGGTGTGGAAGGTATGGTTGATGTGTTCCATTGATTCCATTTCCTTAAGGTCAGAAAGGAGTTTAAATCCCTTCATAGTGGCCTCTCTCATGGCATGTTTACCCTGGTTGGCTGGTTATTTGGGTAGGTGTGAGAGGAGGGTGGTTATAGATTGGTATTAGAGTGTGGTCGCGATCTCCTTGGGTGAATGTGTTTATCATGCATTCATGTCAGTTGTACATGTGTCAATCATCCTTGTGGTTTATGTGCTTGTTGCATATGCATGGTGTTTGTCATGGTTGTAGAGATGTCACCATGGGAATAAGGATTTCATTGTGTGAGGCATGTTTTCATGAGTTTATGACTGGTTACATGTTGTTATATGTTGCTTACATGTGTCATTTTGTATGCTTGGTCAGATTATCGTATGTTTGGTTACATTCTTGCATGCTTGGTTACATGTATCATTTTTATAGGTTTGGTTACAAGTATTTCCATTCATGCTTGATCATATGCATTCATGCGTGTATGTGGTCGATTACACATTTAGTATGCATGTTAGCATTTGCATGTGGTCAAGTATATAGTGGCGTTATGGTTGTTGTTGTAGCGACAGGGACCACATCATATCAGCCATGAGTAGGAGAATAGGACTAATGGGGCATATGGCATCAGGTATTATGGTGGTCACAGGTTGGACAAAGATGACACGATCAATGATGAAAAGTTGTGGGATACTCCGAATAGGGGAGGTGATGTACACAGGTACTATTCTAGTTCTAGTTCACACAAGCATCATGATCGCCATCATTATCATCTTTACAGGAAGAGTGATAAGGGATACTTTCTAGATGAGTTAAGAAAGAAAATCCACCTATATTTGATGGAGAGATGAAGAAATCATAGGATGCAGAGGAATGGTTTCTTTGTATGAGGAAATTCTTCAAATTGCATGATTATTCAGAAAACATGAAAGAAAATATAACCACTTTTAGTCTCAAAGGTAAATAAGATATTTTTGGGAATATGTGAAGAATTTTAAAGGTATACATGAGACGATTTGACTTGGCATGAGTTTGAGAGGCTCTTCAAGATAATTATTTGTCGGAAATATACTTTGATGACAAAGTTAAGGAGTTTTATGAGTTGTGGATGGGTTCCATGACAAATGATTAGTATAATAGAAGATTTTTGGAGCTGTCGAGATATGTGCCTTACTTCAAGGAGGAGAAGGCCAAGGTTCAGGGATTCATCAGTGGAGTGCCAGTAGCATAGAGAGACCAGATTGAGTTTGATGAGCGTAGATCATTGGAGGATGCCATTCGAAAGTTGAAACAATGTTATGAGTAGTCGAAGCACAAAGTTGAGCCTAAGCATGACTTGAAAATAAATGAGAAAATAAAGGAAAATGGCAACTAAAGTGAGGAAGACCTCAAGATGGAGTGAGAAATAAAATGTAGTTCCTTACAAGAGGTTCAATACAACTAAGAAAGGACATGGAGAGCATCAGGCTAGAGGCAACGGTAGGGAACCATTGCAATGTTTGTTATGTGGTAAGGATGATTGTAAGAGGGATTGTCCGCTGTATCAGAGTGGTGGTAGACCCTAGATCTACAGTGCACATGAGGCACATATAGTTGGTGATATTGGTCATATAATTCCTCGTCTCTATGTACCTATGGAAAATAGGCAGGTGGATCATCAAGCATCTATCATTGATATGGATGGTAAGATTTGTGATTAAGTTGTTTCTATTTTGATTTATCTTGGATCTAACTATACTTATATTAATCCTGACCTAGTGGATAAGTGTGGTTTGAGGAAAGAAGTGCATGCATAATCTTGGTTGGTGTAGTTGGATACAAGTACAAAGAAGAGAGTTCACCATTGGGTAAGAGATTGTGCATTTGAGTTAAATGGTATGCCTACAACAACACATTTGAATGTATTTCCATTGGGTTTGTATAATATGCTTTTGGGTATGGATTGGTTGTACCTTCACAGGACCAAAGTGGATTGCTTCAACAAGTCCATTGAGTGTGTGGATGATAGTGGGGAAAATAGAACTTTGCAGGGGAATAAGAAGCCTATATTAGTGAGGATGGTTACCACTATGTAGGCTAAGAATAGTTGTAGAAAAGGTTTTGTGATGTTTGTAGTGAACATTTATAATGACAAAGGTAAGGAAGTTGTTATGCAGAGGTTTTGAGAAGATACCCAGTTCTACAACAGTTTCAAGATGTATTTCCTAAGGAAATTACAAAGTTTCAACCACACAGGGAGGTATACTTTTCTATTGAGTTGTGGCCATGAGAAGCTCCGACATCAAAGGAACATTATCGGATGAGCACACCTGAGTTGGTAGAGTTGAAGTTGTTGTTAAAGGAGATGCCTGACAAGGGATACGTTAGGAAGTGTATCATCTTGGGGTGCACCAGTGTTGTTCATAAAGAAGAAAGATGGTACTCTTAGATTGTGCATTGACTATAGGAATTTGAACAAAGTAACGATTAAGAACATGTACCCATTTTCGAGGATTAATGATTTGTTTGATCAGTTGAAGGGAGCAACAATGTTCTCTAAGATCGACTTGAGATTAGGATACCATTAGGTATGCATCAAGGAAGAGGATATCTCCAAGAATGAATTTAGGACCAAGTATGGGCATTATGACTTTATTGCAGTTCCATTCGGTTTGACTAATGCTCCAACTATATTTATGTGTTTGATTAATAGTGTGTTGCGTCCCTATCTGGACAATTTATTCATTGATGACATACTTGTATATTCTAAAAACGAGGAAGAATATGTCGAGCATTTAGCAACAATGTTGATATTTCTAAGAGAGCATCAGTTGTATGCTAATCTTATCAAGTGCAACTTCTTTTAGACTAAGGTACATAACTTGGGGCATGTTGTCTCTAAGGAAGAAATAGAAGTAGATTCATAAAATATAAGGTCCATCATGGAGTGGGAAACTCCTAATAATGTGGATGAGGTGAGATCATTTATGGGATTAGAAGGTTAATATAGGAGGTTCATTAGGAACTTCTCACGCATTGCATATCCTATCACATCATTGTAGAGTAAAGGTAATAAGTTCGAATGGACAGAAGAATGTGCAACTAGTTTTGAGTAGCTCAAATAGTTGTTGACACATGCACCAATACTAAAGATTGCAGATTCGGTCAAGGAGTTTGTAGTGTGTATAGATGCTTGTGAGAGAGGACTTGGTGGAGTTCTCATGCAAGAAGGATAGGTAGTGTTTTATGAGTCAAGAAAACTAGATTACCATGAGTAGAACTATCTGATGCATGATCTTGATCTAGCAGTGATCATACATGCATTGAACATGTGGAGGCACTATATTCTTGGTAGCAGGTTTGTACTGATGAGAGACCACATTGGGTTGAGGTATTTATTTGACCAGTCGAATCTAAATTCCAAGCAAGCTATATGGTTGGCCCCCCTCAGTGAGTTCGACTTCGAGATCAGATACATCAAAGGAAAGGAGAACCAGGTTGTAGATGCTCTTAGTAGGAAGTTATAGGTAAATCATATAGCAACTATAAGCTCTTATGGGACAAATTTACAAGATATGATCTTGCAAGAAAGATAATGGGATGAAAAGTACATGGATATCATGTACAAGTTACAACAAAGTACAGGTACAGGTGCAGGTGCAAGTATAGGCACAAGTGTGGGTGTAGGTACAGGTACATGCATAAGTATAGGTGTAGGTACAAGTACAGGTACCAGTACAAGTACATGTATAGGTCATCTGGATGTAGAATACCTTCTCATGGAATATGGTTTGGTGAGATTCAGGGACACGATCTATGTATCAAATTGTAGTGAGCTCAAGAAGATTTTCTTGAGGGAGTTTCACATCAATCCATACTCGGGTCACCCAGGATATTAGAAGACATTGACGGTGGTGAAGAATTTCTACTATTGGCTGAATCTGAAGAAGGAAGTAGTAGAGTTCGTGGCTAGATGTTTAGATTGTTAGCAGTTAAAGGTAGAATGTAAGCATCCAGGTGGCCTACTACAACCTATAACGATTCCAGAATGGAAATGGGAGGTCATTTCCATGGATTTCATTACAGGTCTTTCGAGGACAGTGAGACAAGATGATTCTATTCTGGTCACGATTGATAGGTTCAACAAGGTAGCTCACTTCATTTCATTGAAGACCACATATTCAGCCAGTGAGGCAGCACAAGTTTTCATTAGAGAGAGTGATATTACATGGTTTTCTAAAGAAGATTGTGTTGAATAGGATGAAAATCTCACTTCCAAGTTCTGGAAGGAGTTATTTATAGTTTTGGGTATAGAGTTGGCCTTTAGTACATCTTATCATCCACAAACAGATGGACAAATAGAGAGGGTCAATAGGATTTTGGAGGATATGCTATGGATGTACGTGATGCACCAATAAAGGAAATGGGATGAGTATTTTCCATTGGTTGAGTTCTCATATGAAAATGTTTATCAGGAGTCATTGAGGATGAGTCCTTTTGAAGCATTGTATGGATGGAGTTGTAATACTCCCATCAGCTGGAGTGATCTAGTGAACGTGGTACTTATTGGACTAGATATGTTGGCAGACATGGAACAGGAAATGCAGGTTATAAAGAAGAATCTAAAGCAAAACATGATAGAAAAAAGAGTTATGTGGCGCAGAACAAGGAGTTCAATGAGTTTCAGGTTGGGGAGCATGTGTATTTATGCATCAAGCCCAAGAAGAGATCTTTGAGGATTGGATCATGTGCTAAGCTTGCACCACAATATTGTGCGACTTTTGAGATCCTTAAGAGGATTGAACCAATGTCCTATTGACTTGCGCCGCCTCCAATAGTGAATGTCCATGATGTTTTCCATATTTCATTGCTTAAGAGGTACATAAAGGATGTTGATCATGTTATTGATTGGTCTATATTGTAGGTGGAGCATAAAGGAGAGTTCCATAGGAGCCTTAGTGAATATTGTACTGGAAGCATCTCATGCTCAGGAACAGATCCATATAGAAAGTTAAAGTGTAGTGGAAGCACTTTGGGCCTGAAGAAGCTACATGGGAGATGGTGGATCAGATGGAGGTCTAGTATCCTTCACTGTTTTCTGGTTGAGGCAAAGCAGTTTTGGTTTGATGTCTGGTATATGTTTGGCATATGTTTTGTTGATGTTTTGACATATGTATATATATGGATGTAAATACCACCATGAGCTAAGATATAAAGCTCTAATAAGTGATATGGTTGTTATCTTGTCATGTTGTCATGATGTTTTTCTTTTGAGTAGGTCTTTCATTGTAAATCCTACAACAAGCTAAGTTATAAAGCTACATGGGAAGTATGTTTTATTTTCAGTGGTTTTACTGAGGTCTTGGTATGGTTTAACACCAAGGATGGTGTTCCCCAAGGGGGATGATTCTCTAACAGCCTTGGTGAAAATTTCATGTAATAAAAGTTAATAAAGGAAAAATAGGACCATGGTTACGGGACACTTATTGCAAGTTGAGTGTTGTGCAAATATATCCTAGTGGGAATCACTGGATGTGTTTATGGCTAAGGCAATTGGAAAAGGAAAAGGAAAGGGAATTAAAAGGAAAAAAATGCATTTTTGGCACATTTATTTATGAGAATAAAGGAAATTAGGAGAAAAGTAAGGTGAAAGGTCACAAGTTGCATGTGAGGAGGAAAATGAAGGAAAATGATGGAAAATGAAGAAATTAGAGGCCTGAATAATAAAAAGGATTATAAGGATCAACTGGTAACCTTTTTTCAGTTCCAGTTTTGGAGCTCTCTCATTATTCTCTCTCTCTCTCTCTCACTCTTGGCCACTTAGGGTTTTCTTGGAGAACTATAGCTTTGGATCAAGGAAGGAAAAACAAGAAAATGGAAAGGAAGGAAAGCAAGGATCAAGGAAGGAATAGTAGGATCAGGCATCTTTAGCAAGAATAATTGCAAGTAACATATTTCATGTGTGATTTCCTAACTGGTTTTGACATACATGGCTTTGCATGTTGGTGTATGGTTCTCTTACTATTAGTGTCATGGTTTTGTGGGGTAATGATAGTGGTTTTCAGCCTAGCCTTGCCCTTTTTTAGATGCCATGGTATGTTGGGATGTTAATCTCGGTTTTGAGCTTTGGTTTTCCATATGGATTTCAGAATCTAGGGTGAAGGTGGTCTCAAGGTTCATTCCCAAAAGCCTAGGAATTTCTTGACTAGTTTTGGTGGGATACAAGGTAAAGCATGAGGGAGAAGTCTTGGTTTAGGGCCTAGTGATCTAGGTTTAGATTGTGATAATGCCCAAGAGACTGGTCTTGCTTCAGGGCCTAGTGATCTAAGATTGGATCACGGTAAATTCTGAGAGACAAGGAGACAAAAAATTCCTCAAGGATAGTGATGGATTTCAGATGGCATTCCAAGTTCGATTCAGTTGTGATCCATTGGTTTTTGTGTGATCACGTTTGGTGAGGGTGAGGTGTTTTAACCTCTAGATTCCCTTGGTTGTTTTTCAATTGGTTCATCGATGAGATCCCACATTCATGCTTGGAATATGGCATAGGGGTGAATCGCTGAAAGAAAGGTTTGGTTCAGCCAGTCTATGGTAAGATGGTATGTGGAATTCCCGAACTTGGTCAGATTTTCCTATGATTAATGAAAGCTAAGTTCTCTTTCTTTTTCACTTGTTTTTTATGTGGATTTAATGGTTGGTATATCTCTATTATTTACATGGTTTTATGCTAGCTATAAGCATGTTTAAGTGACTGGTTGATGTCATGGTCATTTCATGTATTTATTTTTAATTATTAACATGATGGATGCAATACCTAATTGATGTCATAACAGTTCAAGGGAGAAGGTGGTGATCCTTCTTGTCATGTTTAATAAGTGTTTTCAGTCATTCATGCTCTATCTTGTATCCTAGACCTGTAGCTTGCATTAATGCCAAGTGTTTGACAGAATTTCAGTCCTAGTTGGGGATTGTCAAGCCTAGTCCCGAGATTGATTTTTGGTTTATTAGTCTTTTAACACACATTTCATTAAATTTGGAAATATTATATTACAAGGCCTTCAACAACATTTATTCTTTTGTAAATCTCCATATTAAATTGATTCAATATAAAAATAATTTTAGTAATTTCAAACCAAGTAGAGATCACGAATAGGTCAAACACAGAGTTGTTATTTACAATAGTATCAATACAAAATAGGAGTGTGAAATCAAACTCTTAGAAGCAATTGATTTAAGCTAAATCATATTAGTATGGCTAACATTCAATGAAGATATTATAGTTATCGATAATAGACTAGATTCCTCGATGTTTGAATTTTGTGTCTGATGACTCTAACCCCCTTTCCCATAACCTATGAGGGATTTATTGATTGAATGATGGCGATGTGAGGATCTTAATGTAAATGGAAAGGATGTGTGTCCCTTGCGTGGCATTGAAACTATTCTACAAAAAAATTAGTAAAATGTTTTTGCGTTCAATTTCCTACAGTCCCTTCATGCCTTTATGAAGAACTAATGAGGGGCTGATCATTCATCTTCATAGCATCCAGACATCCATTATAAAAGTTAGGCATTGTTGATCTAGGTATTTTAAGAAGGTTAGGCACCTTTGATCTATCTCCACTAAAAATCCAAGTACATCAAATGAGAGTTCTTAAATGAGTATTCAAGTCATTCCATTGTGATGGACAATGTTACAAATTGAAGTAAACAAGAATTAGTGGTCTTCTTGTAAGTAGTGGAGGCAAGGGTTTTCAAAGATTAGTAAAGTCCTCATGTTCTTTAATTATTAAATACTTAATGTAAATACAAATAAATTATCGTTAAGATATTGATTTTGAAGATTAAATATGTATTAAAAGACATTCATCTATGACACTTGATTTTAGATATAGTCTGAACAAACCACTTAAAGTTCATTATCAATTAATCCTAATTAGTTTTGTAAAAGATATATGTTTACTTACGTTAAGAGCTTTATTTAAAAAACAAATTACATTTATAAACTTATATCAATACATAAAAGTAAGTGGAATTGAATAAATAGCTTCTAAGTCTTGTTGGATTCTATGAGATTATTTTAAGTACAAAGAGTTTATCTAAAAATTGAAATTTACAAAATGTTTATCTTGATGGGAAAATCATGTCATATGGTGCAAAAAGTTTAAATACATTCATTTATGGCTTATCTGTTGAATGAGCTTAAATAGTCTACTTAATGCTCATTGTGAATTCATTAATCCATGTTTTATTAGAAAATGCATTTTTTACATGGATTTTTATTCTAGAAATAACAATGTCACATTTATACATTCATATTAAACCACATGATAAATAAAAATCAATTAATGGTTTCTTGACTTATTGACTTATATGACATGATTACATATAGAGATAATTGATTTAAGAATGCATGGTTAGAAAAAGTTGTCAATTCAAAATAGAATAAATTAGTTAGAACTCATCAAAGATTGATTTTAAATTATTAATTTTCTAAAAAATATATTTTTACTTACATTAAGAACTTTATTTCAAAAACAAATTGCATGTATACATACATATATACTAAATAGAATTTAATACATACTTGTTTTATTGTCTTTTGTAAGATTATTCAATTACAAATAATTTATTTAAGAATTGAAATTTAGCAAATGTTAGGGGTGGGAAAATCAAATGTCCTATGTTGCAGAAAGTTTAATTACATTTATTTATGACATGTATCTTGAATGAACTTGAACAATCTACTTAATATTCATTACCAATTAATTATTCCATGTGTTGTTAGGAAAAACATTTAATTTTACATGGAGTTTTATTTCAAAAAAAAATGTCACATTTATACATTTATATTAAACCTCATGATAGGAAAATAAAAGTCGATAAATGCTTTTGTATATATCACTTAGAACTCATTATCAATTACTTATAATTCGTTATATATATAGCTACATTTCAAAAATATATCACATTTATAAACTTCTATCAATGCATATAACCAAATAGAATCCTTCAAGTCCTATTGGATTCTATGAAATTATTTAAACCACAAATAAAATTTTTAAGAATTGAAAATGAAAAAATGTTAATATGGATGGGAAAATCAATGTCTTATGGTGCAACATATGGAATAAGGAAGAAAAGCTGAAGAAATCATGAAGAACCAGTATCTTGAAAAGGAAGAGCAACATCAGGTTGAGGTAAATATACTAAAAGGTAAATTAGAAGAAAAGGATAAGCTCTTACGATTTCAAGATAGTACTAAGATCTTGGATGATATTCTTAGTAGTCAAAGGTCTCCTGCCATCAAAAATGGTCTTGGCTTTCATGAATCTCTTGAAGGTGAATCTAGTTCACAAAGTAAGACAAGGAACTCTAATGCAAAATTTGAAATGCTCAACATGGTAATGAGAAGTCAATCCCATCAACAACGAAGGAAAGAAATTCTTCAAAGAAAATATTTTTCTCCTAACTATGGAAATGATAGTTGTTTATTTCCTCAAATGAATAATGTTGAATGTTTTATATGTCATAATCTTAGGCATGTTGTAGCAAGATGCGGAAGAAGAATGGTTCAAGACCATCACATAGAAAGATCATCAGCTTGCAGGTACTTTAAGGGACATTGTTTTTCTTGCAATATGTTTGGGCACAAAGCCATTGACTGCTATAGAAGAAATATGAAACATGTAAGATGTTATGTATATAACAAGCTTGGACATATAGCAAAGGAATGTAGGATAAAATATCGGGCACCATACCAAAAGGAGAAAACATCATCACGCCCGAAGATATGGAAGAAGAAGGAAGTACAGTCAGAAAAATATGGCATGGCAGAGTGTACAGACATGACAGAATCAGGAGAAGCCGAAAGTATGAAACTTCAATGTTCTAAATCTCATACGCAAGTTTCATGAAGACAAGTCACATATATACGCGAGTTCACAGTTGCATAGTAGTGTATATGTAGTTTGAATGTTGTGGGTCAATCTCAAAAAATCTGATGAGATAAGATTCAAACAATTATCAGTTATCTTTTCTATCGTAGAGGACTACAGTCTGTGGATATTATTTAGAAGTGTTTTGATCCCACCAAGTTTTTGATAACTTGATGTATATCTGATTGATGATGATACCTTGATACTTCTTATTGATATATGTAATGATCAGATCTGACAGTGAACAGGTTCAGGGGGAGAACATGTTATGCTTCTAAGAAAGCATTGTTGGCATTATGTTTAGAATTATTTTCAATGATGATGATGCTTATGTGTTACATCTTGCTATGTGATGGTTATAAGTTTCCCATGATAAAATCTCAGATGATACTTATATTAATTGGGGTTACATAGTTGTTATTCAGATCAGATTTATGGATGAGTGTGGATGACTTCTTGATGATGTATATATATGTTGCTTACATGGTGATCTTCATAAGGACAAGGAGAAGGAAAAAGCTTGAGTACACAACTTCATTAATTGATGATGAGTCACTCATTTCTTCTATTCTACAGTCGTCATGCCTTCAAATATGCATAAAGTTCATATGGTGCAGTTATGATACATGATTCCTATAGATCTTGGCTCTCACATGGTTGAGGATTTTTGCTATTGATGATATCAAGAAATATTGACAAATGAACATGAGCTCATGGTTTGCTAGATACATATTGATATCTCTTTGATGGATACATGGATGATTACTTAAGTTGCATATTGTTGGTTGGCCAAGAGAATTGTGTTATTGTAGACATAGCTATTTGAAGACATGGATTTTCGAAGACATGGCTTACTTAACCACATAATGATGATGAGTTCTTATATTATGATGATAGGTTGATACTCACATATGTTGATTATCATGGTTGATGCTTATCAGATATGGGATGTTCCCTAGTGATGATACATGGTTGATATATTGAAGGACCTTGTGGAAAGATCATGCAGTTCTTGATGATGATGTGAAAGATCATGACTATGGTGTTTTCACATATGATACGGCGTGAATGATTGTGTGTTGCTGCTTGGAGATATGACATATGCCGAGTTGATTCATGAAAGGTTATGATAAGGCTCTTTCTACTAAGGAAACAAAGCAAATTGATCTTGATGAGATCAAGAGGATGAGTTGATATCTATATGCAAACATACTTCATCACAGGTTTATGATATTTACTCTATCATATCTTAATGAACATATACAAGTTTCTGGTTTGGATGCTGACAGGTGCTTATGGTGTATATCATACATGGTGTATGATAGTTTTCGATGACTATCATTGTCTTGTTTAGACATTTGGTCTCCGTTATAAATGTCATGTATATCATTCGATGTAAAGGGTATATAAAGACCCATGATGTAATAATTTGTCTCTGTCTATCGTAGTCTTTTGATGAGTCCTTTTTGGTCATATGATGTAATTTCTATCATGTACAAAAAATTGGTATATCTCCACTTGGTTGGGAGGATGAGTCAAATTTGGTATATCCCCACTTGGTTGGGAGATGAATGTATGTATAGAGTCATGTTATTCTTTTAGAACATCCTTTTGCAGACTCTACACGTGCTCAAGGGGAGCATGGATGATATAGTGCATCTCAGCATGTACAAAGGGGGGGTTTAATAATAAAATTCAGCATGTGCTGAGGGGGAGCATGATCAATGTTTATATTTAACTGTTCAGATATGGAGGTCTTCTTTTTTGTCAAACCTTTGCCCTTGATGTCAAAGGGGGAGAGTGACTTGGTGTGGCTGTTGCCATCAAGTCAAAAGGGGGAGATTGTTGGCATTATGATGTATGTGTTGTACTTGATGGCAACCCACTTGTAGTAGAACAACTCAATTGTACATGGTAACTAGATGAATCTACAGAAGAGATATCAGATGTGACTGAATGCATGATAATAATGTTTACAAATGTGATGAAATGCAGGGAAGCTTCAGGGAATCAGTTCAGAAGGCAACTCACTCAGGTGAAAGATCACAGTATATCAGGTAAATAGAAAAGAATTACAGATCAATCTTCACAAAATGAAGAGAGAGAGGTATACACAAGTTCACCATTGACCAAGCTGCATATACATGCAAGTTCACTGTATACAAAGTTGCGTATACATACACACACACACACTTTCACAGAAGGAAAATTGTGTATACCTTGGAAAACTAAATTTTTGGTCCGAAGTATTTGGTCCATGGTATTTTGATCCATGGTATTGGTCCAAGGTATCTGGTTCGAGGTATTGACCCTAAGTATTTGGTCCAAGGTATTGGTCCTAAGTGGTTTTGGTCCATGGTATTGAGAAAGGCCTAAAACTATAAAAGGAGGAGAAGATCATTAGGCCAAGCAAAAAAGAATTGAATATTTGATAAAGTGTGAGATCCAGTATGCAGGTTATGGGTTTATGATGCTCTGGTTGATCTAAGCCAAGGATGAAATTCAACAATTGATGGAGGACAAGATCTAATGATGGATCAGTATCTTAAGGCTTGGAATGATTTATCTTTATATGTTTTAATCATGTTTATTCTAGATCTATATACTGATGCATGTGTTGTTCTATAAATATTATGATCTGGGTATAATTGAAGTCTGGAATAGCTACAAAATTATGAATGAATATTTACATATGTATATGCTGGTTGAATTTGGTAAAAGCACGTATACACACAGGTTTGACACATCAAAGTAGCATATACCTTGTGAACTATGATGTTTGAAGTTACAATTGATCCTTTTTGTTGATACAGTGTTCTGGGTTTTGCTTTATGTTCTAGTGATTGCATTCTGGTAACAGGGTTCAGATTGATGGATTGCGATTTGCTTCAGTGACGATGAGATCTAATAATGGATCAGGATCATAATGACTTATCATTATGAGATCTGATGGGCTAGATCTGGTTGCTAACACATGTGTTATCCTTAATATGTGATGATATGAGTATGTCTGAAGTTGGGAAGAGAAACAAAGTTATAAGTAAGTATTTGCAGATCTATACGCTAGTTCGCTTTGATGAAGTTACATATACACGCTGGTTCGGCTCTTCCAAGTTGTGTATACACTCTGATGCATGGTTTAGAGGTTACAACTAGTTTTGAATGATGATGCAGTGTTCTGGGTACAGATCTGTGTACTGGTTACAATGATCTCTCTATTCTAGTTGATTTGTAGAAGTTAATTCAAGTATGAATGAATGGTTGATTTAGTTGTGTCAGAGGTTCAGAGGTTGTCAGTGATTGATTGAGTTTGGTTGATTCAGAAAGTATTGATTGAGTTTCAGTGATTGGCTGATGCATATATTTTTGATGGTTGTATTACAGTGGTGATTGATTTTGAGATTTAATGTTGTTGATGGGTCCAGTATGAAAATTGGATGAAACGTGGCCTTTAGATTATGGTGTTGTGTTCCAGGAGTATCCAGTCTGAAAATTTATGAAACGTGGTCCCTGGAGGAAGAGAAGGTTGTAGCCTTCTGTAGGTCGGTGCCTACATACTAGTAAACATATTGGCTAGTACAAGAGCTAGGGGGTTGTAGCTCCCTTCCAGTAGAAGCTGGAGAATGAGAGAAGGTAGTAACCTTCTACAGGTAGAAGCCTGCGTACTGGTATGAGTTTGCACCAGTACAATGTTGTAAACATATTTTCTTATTATTAAAAGAAGATAGAGATGACAACAGCAGGTGGTTTTCACCCACATTGGGTTTCCACCTTAAATCTTGGTGTTCATGTGTGTTGCTTATGTGTGATGGATCACTTTGTTATTGACTGCACATGGTTATTGTTTAATGTTTAATAAAGTATTGATGCTCAGATTAAATATCAACATATGATGAATTAACTAATTCATTAGTTTGTTGGATATATGCTTGTTTCGTTAAACATAGTTGCGTGTACATGCGAGTTGCCCACATGGAAGTAGCGTAAATAAATTTGAGTATGAAAAGGAAAAGATTATTGACTTGACTAATACTGATTCACACCCCCCCCCTCTTAGTATTATTTCCAACAGTGCTTTCCTTAATTTTAAATATTTTTTGTTGAGTGTTTTTTGGTCATAATAACAGAAAGAATAGGTTAAGTCTTTGATCATGTGATCATATGAGTGAATAGATGTTGTGGGAAATGTGTGACACCATTGGTCAACATGTTGATTGAGTGTGCAATAAAAAAACCCACAAGTAATTTCATCTGAGGGGACTTCATTCTTGTGATACAAGCCTGCGAAGGCAATTCCATGCCTTAGCAGGGATGCTCCGGCTTCACCATCATACTTAATTTGTGACAAGTCATCGATGAATTCCTCCGACACTTCAAAATCATGTGAATGAGAAAAGCATGCTGGAGTTGAGATTGTAATGTAATTCATGAATGATGTGCATATTGAGGAGTCAACTTGTCATCTGGTCCTCCTTCTCGTGCCATAAATTTTGATGATGCTAGACCCGCCAACTTGTCAGGGGATCTCGTCAAAGTTTGAACTAGACCTCAGATTGTTTGGAGTAGCAGTCCCAGCAATGGGTAGTACAGTACTGACTTGACTACAGTAGTGCATAGAGGTAAGTATGATAGCTTTGTTCGAAGAAAGTATGTGACCTTGCAGCGAGTCAAGTGAGATGCATGAGGGTTCTATTACGTGAAGGGGAAAATGAAGTGTGTCCCTTAGAAACCTATAATAGTATGCAACCTGAAAGAAACACACGAGTGGAATGACATCATAAGCTGAAAAGTGGAGTACTCCACAAAACAAGTGACGAGTTAAACCAACAACATGTCTGCAACAAGATTCATACAATTGCATACAAAATAGTTGATACACAAATGCATAAGTTGAATAACATACATTACTAAAGTAACCAGAATAGTCGAACTAAAATAAAAAACATATGCATGAAAACGTGTTGGCTCTATTATATATATTAAGTTAAAATTCCATCCATACATACACCATTGACAACTACTAGCCCCAATAGTAGAAAATTATAGTCAACACCGTCTTCTCCTCTTAAGGGATGTACTTGCTCTATGCTGTGGAGAAGCCAAGGCTCGTCACAATACTTTCCAATCCTTCTCTAAGAAATGCTTAGCGAAAATATTGGCTCCCCAAAAGCCTGTATTATGATTTATGAGGTTTTATTTATAACAAAGGGTGGGGTGACCCTTGACATTCCCCTTTGACTCTTGGACTACCCTCATGACTCTTGACATTATATATTGACTATTCACATTCCACTAGTGACACTTGGAATTTCACTTACAACATATTTACAATAATACAATTTCCAGATATACCCATGTGGGACAAAATAGGCTTCAGTCAGCCTAACAAGATAAACAACATCACTCGAGGTCTTGAGGAAAGACCAACTTGGTAACCTCCTCGTGGTGGTCTTTGGTGACGAACTAATACCAAGCTTGGTACTTTGCTATTGTGTCCCTATACTATTTGTGGATGTCTTTATCGAAGTAAACTCTTGCCTCCATGGCTTTGTCTATATGGTTCTGAAATGCTTGTCCATCTCATCCTAAAGCATGTGTAGCACTATCTAAGTCTTGCTAGACCACCAATGTACTTTTTCATGTTCTCTGAACTCAGCTGCAAGTCATCACTCCTGGCTTCATGCATCAATTTCTTTATGTACCTGTCAACCCATCATGACTTGGGTCTTCCTCATGGATTGAGCGATGGTTCTGATCGAAGGGATCATGTGTGTCCCCACTATGACATTCAAACTCCTATACAACCATGATTTGGAAGCCTCAATGATGGTGATGAGCGGAGGGAGCTCCTCATAGTTTCAGATCAACATCTGAATCTTTGCTTTGTTTTGCTCTACCTATGACTTCATCATCTTGTGCAAGTAAAGTGGTTCTTCCTTGTACCTCACTGTCCATTCTAGTACATGTACAATAGTAGCGTGGGTGTCTTTGATATTTTGGGTTATCTTCACACATTGCTGCTAAAACCTGTATAGATGGACAACCTCTTTGTGCATGGTTACAAATCTATTATACAACATCCACATGGTGCTCTCCAAAGCTGATATCTCCACAAGTATTACTTTCTTGAATTTTGCCATAGAGAATCCCATGGATTGCTTTGTTCTTTGCCTGACCTCTTGCAAGTCCTTCACCATCTGATCATTCTCTGTTATCAAGAACTTAACAGTCAAACTCGTGGCTTCTGCATTAGCCTAAGAAGCCTTGTCCATGGCAGTTTGATGTATTATGACATTTGACACAATCACCCTTTCCTCTATGTGCGCAAGTGATGTGTGATCATCTAGGAGCTTGTTCCTTCGTGCTTGTATAATCTTTTGTTGCGACTTGTCAAATGACAGATTGTACACATCCATCTCTGGATCATCATCAAGGAGAAAAAACTCTCCTTGCTCGCTTGGGACTAGTTGTGACTATTGAGGTGTTGGACACTGTGGTGCGACCTCCGACACTCTCGACATGAGATTGGTGTCTTGGTCTTGTTGCTCCTGGTCCATCTCCATGTCCATTGCCTCAACTATCTTCTCAACCTACTAAGAAAATTCTCAAATGTGCACTTGCTCACCCTCTTCTTCATCTGCTAGTTTCTCTGTTGTCTCAACCTATATAGGTGTAGTTTGCTCTGTCAGTGCCCCTTGTATTTCCTCCTTTCCCTGTTTTAGCTTTTCTTCCCTTTCTCTCTTCCTGAGCTCCTTCTTTGATTTCAACTTCTTCTCTTTTTCCCACAACTTCAGCTTTGCATCCTCCGACCTTTTCTTCTCTCTTCCTCTGTTCTACTCTCCTATCACGCTGTCACTTATTAGCCTCTATCTCCAAAGCTACTTTCTCAACAAGAGGATCTTCTCTAAACTTGTATATTTTCTCAACCTCTGTGCTCTCGACAATACTTCTCTTGCTTTTGTCATGTGTCAGTTTTCTTCTCACTATTGTTGTTGTTGTTGCTTCCTATGGTGCTGCTACCTATAATGCTTCTTTCCATTCTACAACCATGTTGGTTGGTTCATTAAGCCTAGAGGAGTTGTAGCAATACTTTCAAAAATCTTCCTCTAGCCAATGACATGCCCCATGGATACATGGGTAATAAATATTTGCACAATGTTTCTTGCATATGTAGTGGGTATGATACAGATTAAAACTCTTGGTGCCAAACTCAAACTTCTTCAAGTCCTCAGCCTCAACATTTGCGTTCTTGAAGGTACGGATCTCATACAACCCAATCCACAGAGGAAGAGTAGGCCATGGTGCCTTCTTCCTCCAGTGCAGTCATGTTGATAACCCTATGGAGATGTGATATGCAACCTCTTTCGTATCCAGATTGTCTGTAGCCAACCTCGGTAGCTTATGCGGAGGCTTCTTCGTGCCAAACATCCTGATGAAGGTGCCTCTGGGTGAGGCATACCAATATGCAATGGTAAGAAATGTGTGCATCACTTCTTGGGACATGCAAGGTGGATCTAGTTCGAATATCATCCTATACAACGAGGTGATGAAGAGGTCAGACAACCTCACCATCACTCCTTGGTAGCCTCACTCAGAGAAACTTGCAATAGATGTTCACAACATCCTCTGGAGTCCATGTCTAACCCATGCTAGGGAACTCCTGCTAGGCACAGATAGCTTCAAGAAGGTACGTAGACATAAAGAATCTTGCTTTCTCATCCTTAGGCGGACTCCCATTATTAGATACATGCACTTTCAGTTGAATCCAACATGTCCGACTAGTCGATTGGCCTTCCTTCATTTTCCAACTCATCCATCATAACCACCCAACTCTGTGGGAAGGTCTCCGTGCTCTCTTGACCATAAAACTGGCATGCAAAGATGACCAAGAGTTGTTAAGTCTTCCTGAGTGACTTCATCTTGTAGACCTAGTTGGGTATCTCTCTAAATTTTGATGGATATTTTATCCAATGCTTCATGATGTCTCCAATGTTGACATTGTTGTTGGGAGTGAAGAATAGTGCATCCATGTTTGTTCACTGGCTCCAGAAAGTGATACATATGACAATAGTTTTCTGTCCTGAAGGTGGAAATCTATGTTCCATTGGTACTGCTTAGTGTCATCATCTTGGGATCACTATGTGAGAGAATCTAGTGAATGATATCCACACACAGGAAGGTAGGGTACTTGCATGCAACCCTATACAAGCCAGACTTGTGAATATTGACATAGACTTATAGATCTTCCAAATATTCCTTGAAGCTACCTACCAATATGTCCTTTATTTCTTGCCATGTGATATTAATGTCCTTCTCTACGAACAACTGTGTGTCTTCATAGATAGGCAAGTTCATTATCACTTGTTCAACTACATCTCCAATGCTTCTCTCTACAGTATCCTTTGATCCATCTCTCTTGGAAACCATGTTTCCTGTACTGCGAAGAAGCTACTCAACAACTAATGTACCTGGAGACAAAGCAGAGACACTCACGCCAAGAAAATGTCCGCTTAAAACACGAAGCACTTAAGGGATCAAACATGCAACAAACTGGGCACTTGCTATGCAAGATTGTGCAGTTGTTTCTCATAGGTGAGGGACTTTCAGCTGGATCTACGCATTGCGTAGTCCCAACTACCACTGAGAGCTATTGATGATTAGAACTCTGCAGAGAACAGTCTAGTATGACTTGTTGTGGACTTTAACTGTGCAATGCACAATTCAATATAGCTTGATGATGGTTGGGACTGCACATTGCGCAATCTCAGTGGGAAAGGCTCAACACTGATTCCTAGAACTACGCAGATCATAGCTGGAGCTAGTGACTGATAGCCTCTGTGCAATTCATGGAGCTAAGGCAGAGCCTTGAGTTCTAGAAATGTGTAGTTAATGTTCGGAAGAGCTAGATTTGAACCAAGGTAGCCCAGACCTTCCCAAGGGCAACTTGAAAACGAGTAGATGTGAATGTATGAACGAAGGATGGTGTAGATCTGAGAGAATGGTAATGCGTGCAATCAAAGCAAGTGAAGAAATAAGTCAAACAGATGAACAATGAAGCTTATGGTGACAGTCAACACAACGGTGACCATTAGTGCAAGAATTGATGGAGTGACGGATCATTTGTCAAATATTCAATAATTAGAGTTGTTGTTTTTAGTGAGAGATTTATAGAGAAATTAGTGGAATGACAGGTGAGAGATTTATGGATGATTGTTGAGAGAATCATGGAGTGATTTGTGGAGTTGACAAAATCCCAATACCTATCCTCATGTATAAATATATGCCTATGTTAATGAAATAATATTGAGTTGGTGTGTGAGAACTATGCATTATTGTTAAATGTCTTATGCTCTGTAATTTAGTTTTTATTGTGCTGCTCCATCTTTCATTTGGTATCAGAGCCATTGCCCAGAAGAGAATCGAATGTTGTCAATACTGCAATTTTTTTTTACTGTCCTTTCTTTCCATTGGTATTGCTTCTATAAAGAATTTTGTTTTTTTGATAGTAGAACGTTGGAGAAATGTTGTAAATAGTGTGAATGCAGATAAACTTGCGAGCAGTTTGACGTTGTTGCATGGTGCATGTTACTGCATTGGAGAAATCATGAACATTATAATATATCTGAGCAGTCAGAGCAGAATTTGTGTGGATGGCTATGCGTTGAAGAAGACCTGTGTGTGGACGTCTAAGCATGTTCAGCTGCGTGGAGTGGAATGCTTGAACTCTTTTTTAAACGCTGCATGGAGTGGCCAATGTATCTGCAAGTCAAATGGATCTGCGTATTTGTGAGGAGCTTCTCTTGAGATTTGCGTACATTACATGGGTGAAGTTTTATTTCATTCTGGTCGCAAAGTGAAAAAATTCAAATGGTGGAATTTTGGAATCAACGTAAGTTCATTATGAAAAGTCTTTAAAGAATTTATAAACGACAAATCTTCAACAAATGTTTTTAATATTGTTGAGAGATAATAAATGTATGTTTCTCACAAATCATGTAAAGCGTTTGTCTCTTATGGAGAAAGAATCATTGTTTAGTGTTTATGAGAGAGAATTAGTGGAAAATGAAGGTAGGAGAGAGAATTAGTGGAAAGAGCATGAAATTTAATTGAGCTTGTATTTAATTTGAAAATTGAGGGTACATTTGCAATTTCTTAAAATGGATATTTTGTAATGTTTTTTTAAAGGAAAAGGGGATTTGTAAGTGAGATGAAAATAGAAGGTGAGAAGTATTAATCACTTTCATTCATGATTACTTCTTTTTGAAGGAGAAATTGATTGTAATTGCGCATTTGTTGCACCATCTTTGTACTCTCTCTTTTAATAAAAATAAAAGATATTTTTTTGGTGGTGGTTGAGTCCTAATTTTTGGGACATTTGGTTCTTGTCCCGGGTTGAAGTGGGACACATTGTGTTCTTTTGCATTTTCTCTCTATCACTTTCTCTTACTCTCGTCACGGCAATAAGCAGTATTGTATTGCCTAAACTTGTTGGCACAAACTATTTTTATTGGAGCAAACGTATGTAGCCTATATTCATCACTAAAGATTTATGGGAACTTGTAACTGATGGATACAATATGCCTTCTCCTGATGAATTCAAAGCATTAAGTGATGATGAAAAGAAATCTCTTAAGGAACTTATTAAGAAAGATAATGAAGCACTTTCACTTATAGGCAACGCTCTTGAAGAATCTATATTTCCAAGAATCAGTGGTGCAATATCATCTAAAGAAGCATGGGATATCTTAAAGAACACATTTGAAGGTGTTGTTGTAGCTAAAATGCAAACATTAAGGAATTTTGAAAATACCCATATGCAAAGTAATGAATCCATTCATGATTACATCACAAAAATGCAAGTTCTTGTTAATCAAATGAGGTCATTAGGTGAAGATGTTCCAGAAAGAAGGCTAATTGAGAAGATATTAAGAAGTGTTTTGCCTAAGTTTCAGATTATCACTACCAATATTATGGTCTCCAAAGATTTAAATACCATGAAAATTGATGAATTAAGTGGATTATTGTTAACTGTTGAAGAGAATCAACCATTTGAACAAGTAGAACATGCCTTTTCCGTAAAGCATAGAGGAAGAGGAAGGAGTAGGGGTCAATATAATAATCAAAATGAAAATAGAAATCAACAAAGTTCACAAGGAAATGCATCACCTTCAAGAGTTAAGAGGCAGCAATCCTAGCCAGTTTAGAGGAAGAGGCAGAGATGGATTTGGCAGAAGAGGACAAGGAAGAGATGGAGGAAGAGGTGGAGGACCACAGTGTTATTATTGCCAAAAATTTGGCCATCTTGAAAGAGATTGTTATGCAAAAATGCGAGATACGGAGCGAAAAGGTGCTAATATAGTTGTTGAAGAAACTAGCAATGAGAAGCTATTCATCTCAAGTTTGACGACACATAGTGAAGAAAGTGAAGCATGGTATATTGATTCAGGATTTTCAACTCATATGACATCTCAAGGGGAGTTGTTTACCAAAATTAATGACAATTATTTTGGTGAAGTCATATTTGGTGATGATAGTGTTTCTAAGGTGAAAGGGAAAGGCACAGTTGCAATTCCAGCATTACATGGAAAGAAGAAGTTAATTGAGGACACTTTGTTGACACTAGCATTGAAGAAGAACCTACTTTCTGTAGGATAAATGATGGAGCAAAACTACAAGTTAGTGTTTGATAATAAAGAATGCTTAATCATGGATAAGTTGAATAAAAATGCAGTTGTAGCAAGAGGTGAAATGACTGAAGACAAAATTTTCAAGCTCTCCTTTGATTCAAGTAATTCACAAAGTTCGAAGACAATAGAAGATACAAATAGTAAGCTTTGGCATTATAGGATGGGACATCTAAATTTTCAAAGTTTGGTGTTGTTAAGAAAGCAGGACATGGTGAATGGTCTTCCTTATATCAAGTTGGATGATGATGTATGTGAAGGGTGTATTTTTGGGAAACAACATAGGGAAATTTTCTCATATAGAACATGGAAGGCTAGAGAACATCTAGCATTGGTACAATCAGATTTATGTGGACCAATGGAGATTCCGTCTTTTGGAAAGGCATGCTATTTTCTCACTTTCGTTGATGATTTTTCTAGGAAGACATGGGTGTATTTTCTAAAAGAGAAGTTTGATGTGTTTTCTCATTTTCTTGAGTTTAAGGCTTTAGTTGAAAAGAAAAGTGGTCTAGAAATTCTCACCCTAAGAATAGATAATGGGGGAGAATACAAGTCAAAGGAGTTTTTGAATTATTGTAGGAAGAATGGAATAAAGTGAGAGTTTACTAATTCATATTCTCCTCAACAAAATGGTGTTGCAAAGAGGAAGAATAGAACCATAGTTGAAATGGATAGAAGCATGTTAAAAACTAAGTCACTTGGAAATGAATTTTGGGCTGAAGAAGTACACACAACAATATACACTCTTAATCGATGTCCTACAAAGGAAATGTTGAATTTGACTCCAAAAGAAGCATGGTTTGGATACAAACCAAATGTTTCACATATGAAAGTTTTTGGTTGTACTGCATATGCACATGTTCCTAAGGAAAAGAGGAAGAAATTGGATGATAAGAGTGTGAAGTGTATCTTTATTAGATACAATATTGAAACAAGAAGTTACAAGTTGTTTGATCCAGAGGCAAAGAAGGTGATAATAAGCAAATACGTTGTGTTTTATGAGAAGGGAGTCTATCATCCATAACAAGGACAGTTTGAATTGAATAATGATGTAGTGAATATTGGTGATTATTCAAATTCCGAGTTAGTAAAAGAATATGAAGTTAAGAAGAAGCCTAAGTGGCTTGAAAGGGGTCATTCAGAAAGCAGTATGTTGGATAAAATTTTTGAAAGAAGGGTTACTAGATCTCAAAGTTATGTAGTGAATTATGCACTTATGGGACAGGAAATGAAAATTGATGAACCACAAGATTATGCAAACATCAAGAAATAATGAATGGAATGAAGCTTTGGACGCATAAATGAATGCCTTGGTGAAAAATGATACATGGGAATTAGTCAAATTTCCAAAGGGAAAAGATGTAATTGGCACTAAGTGGGTTTATAAAACCATGTATAAATCAGATGGCACAATTGATAAGTATAAGGCTCATTTAATTGCAAAGGGTTATAAACAAAAAGAAGGAATTGATTATACTGAGACATTTTCCCCAGTGGAAAAATTGGATACAATTAGGGTGGTTCTTGCATTAGCTGCACAGTACAAGTGGCCAATTTTTCAAATGGATGTTAAATCAACGTTTCTAAATGGTTATGTGGATGAAGAAATTTATGTTGAGCATTCTGAAGGATTTCAAGTGCCAGGAAAATAAGATTGTGTTTATAAGTTAAAGAAGGCCTTGTATGATCTTAAGCAAGCGCCAAGGGCATGGTATTCAAGAATTGATAAGTATTTTTAGGACCATGGCTTAGTTAAAAGTTTATCTGAGACCAATCTCTATATCTTTCAGTCAAGACATAACATTCTTATAGTTTTCTTATACGTTGATGATTTGATCTACACAGGGAATAGTACAAAACTATATCAAAGTTTTAAGTCACATATCATTGCTGAGTTTGAGATGACAGATCTTGGTGAGTTACTTTATTTCTTGGGTATTGAATTTTTCCAGAAGGAAGATGGTATTTTCATGTCACAAGCCAAGTATACTTGGGTCATTTTGAAGAAGTTCAGAATGTTGAGTTTCAAGCCCATGGAAACTCCTTTGGAAGTTGGGTTGAAGTTATATAGACACGATGACTCCAATTCAGTTGATGTTACTTTGTATCGTCAATTGGTTAGATGTTTGATCTACTTAACTACAACTCGACCATATATTTCTTTTGCAGTCAGGATGGTATCAAAATTTATGGCAGAACCTAAGGAATTGCATTGGAAGGAAGTAAAGAGGATTTTAAGATATTTGCATGGAACAATTGGTTATGGTTTGATATACAGGTCTACAGAAGATTTCAGGTTGATTTGTTATGCAGATTCAGATTGGGTTGGATGTATGGATGATAGGAAATCAACTTCAGGGTATTCATTCAGTATGGGTTTAGTGATAGTTGCTTGGAGTACTAATAAGCAACCAATAGTTTCTCTCTCGATAGTAGAAGCATAGTATAAAGTGGCAGTGACAACATCATGTGAAGCAGTTTGGTTAAGAAGAATTCTAGAGGACCTACATTAACAACAAGAGTTGATGTGTGATAATCAAAGTGGTATTCAGATGACCAAGAATCCAATTTTCGATAAGAAGACCAAGCATATTGATATTCAGTATCATTTTGTTCGAGATCTGGTTCAGCAAAGAGTGATCGAGATTGAGTACTGCAGAACAGATAAATAGGTAGCTGATATATTCACCAAATCATTACGTAAGGAAAGGTTCTACAAATTCAGAGATGATCTTGGAATATTTCCAAATGGTCATTATGGGGGAGAAATGATGGAATAATGGATCATTTGTCAAATATTCAATAATTAAAGTTGTTTTTAATGAGATATTTATGGAGAAATTAGTGGAATGATAGGTGAGAGATTTATGGATGATTTTTGAGAGAATTATGGAGTGATTTGTGGAGTTATTGATTGAGAAATTTTTGGAGTTGACAAAATCCCAATACCTATCATCATGTATAAATATATGCTTATTTTAAAGAAATAAGATTGAGTTGGCGTGTGAGAGATGTGCATTATTGTTGGTGTGTGTGAGAGTGGTTTATGCATCTGACTCTTAAGAAAGGCAATGAAAAACTTCAAGAAACACTTCTACAAGTTAAAAAAATCTAAAACTCTAGGATTTGTTCAATAAAACATGCAAAATAACACTCACACAAGCCAAGGAAGCAAAAACAACAAAAAAACTAGCAAAAGGCTTGAAAAGAAAAACTTACCCCAAAAAGTCATATCGATCGTGTCGAAGGTTCCAATATGCCTCAAGAATGACAGAGCTCCAAGATCAAATGTGAAAATGAGATTTGGTGGCATCCATTAAGTAGATTTAATCGATTTAGGGTTTATGATGTGCATGCAAAAAATCTAGGAAAAAGAGACAAGTGGGAGTAGTTTCTAAAATTAACTCAAGTGTAACCTGCAGTGCTAAAAATAGATCCCTATTTTTTAGGGATGATTTTTTCTTTACTTATTTTTCTTTTTGCTTTTTCGGGAAAGGCTGCCATGCATGCATGGAGAAATTATATAGTTCTGGAGGGAACCAGGAAACTTGTCGGCACATTGTTACAGGTAAATTTGGGCACATCAACCCCAGCTTCCAGATCCGTATTATTAGGGTCCATCAATCCCTAATTCAGTTGTTTGCATTCCCTAATGAAGTTAACCTACATCATGCTTTCCTCCCAAGAGTTTCCATGTCACCACTCATCCAAAAAATGCCTCTAAGGAGATCAGCGCAGGTGACCCTTTATCGGGCTGCATTGCAATGCAGGAATTGCACTGTCTGGGTGCAATACAGTGCAATTTGCCTTTGTTTCACCTACGTTGAGTGAGATTCATCGAATTTCTAAAATGAATCCATTGGATTCCTCATCCAATGGATGCTTTTGGAAGTTTCCAAATGAATTGAGCTCACTTTTGGATCAGGAAGAAGATGAATGAACCTTAATCCATCATCCCTTCCTCCATGGAACCACTTCCCAACTTTAGCAAAGCATTCATGAGGGCCATTAATGGCTTAACCTCCTCCATTCAAATATAAATTGACCAAACATTCAAAGGCTGGTCTAGGTTGGAATTTCTTGAGCTAAGGGAATGTTGTTTGAATGAGATTAGTAAAAGTATTGTAATGATGTCGAAATGTTGCTTCATGAGGAGAGAAGGGTTTGAAGCCGGAAGGATGACACTGAATAAAGCATGAATATTCATGGGTTGTAATATTTCCTTCTATTAATAAAGAATTCTAAGCTTTTTCCATTCATGTTTTTATATGATGTATATCATATTCTGGATTCTATGATATGTTTAGTTAACGAATCATTATTGTATGCTTTGATGGGTTTCTGTCTTGGCTTGTATGTAGGTACTTTCCAAGCGAGTTAAGTACGTAAAAGAGCAAAAAAATCGGTCAAAGGAGAGAGGGATCAAGCGAAAGACATAGGTTGGTTCCTTTCCTTCCTTCTCTTATCTGTTAATTATAGGAAAAGCAGTGAATTACTTTGTTTGTTGTTTCTAGACTAGCTACTAGGTCTAGAGGGTTAGGCATTTGAAGAAACACTAAATTTGCCCAAAACAAAATGGCGACCATACTAGGGAGCGATCCTATCCCTTATAGTAGCTTATCAATCTCTTAAAACACTTTGACATACTGTACCTATTGTCATTTATTGAATTCAAGTCCAATTCACTGAAAATTGAGTCAATTTTGAGCATAAAATTGTCATACTGTAATCAGCGCACCTCTGTGATTGACACAGTGCACTGTAGTGCACCTTCTGCATAGAATCAATGTGATTTAGTGCACTGTCTCTAACTGTGGCCTGCGCTGATCCCTTTAGGGTCAATTTTCCCATCTAGGAACTGAAAATTTTTGTCAATTTTCAACAGTTTGAATTGCTTGTTGGATATAGATGAGGTCTTGTCTCTGAAAATAGTCTTTGTTTCCTTATTTCGACCCGATTTAGATTGGATTGTTGAATGTTTTTTATGTATTTGTTTTATCATTTTTAGTCCATTGTTGAAAAGTAGTTTCGATCGATTGTTTTGTTAAAAAAAAAGTGTTGTAAAGTCTTCCTTCATAAATAATCGATTGATCTATTTGTGCATTTGATTCATATTTTCGTTTAAAGTGTCGAAAATCTTCATTTCTTTAAAAGTTGAAAGTGTCATTCAGTATTCCTTTCCCTTTAAGAGAAATTGTCATAAATCGACATTTTTTGTGAAAAGAGTTTTTGAATCGTTTGTGCATTAGTTTTTCTTATTGCATCATTCACATTAAGAGAACTGAAAAGGAAAAGAAATACATGCAATTGCATTTTAGAGTTTGAGTTTGTGTGTTCAAAAGGAATGGTTTAGGGAATTGCATTAGTTTGTGCTCTTTGTTGTTTGTTCAAAAAGTACTTGTATGCTCTATCCCTCATAGCTAGGATTTTCATTGTTGAAAACAAATGGAAAGAGTGCTTCTCATTCTAGTTGCATTCTTAGGAATTTCGAAAAACATCTTATGGTGAACCCTCAAAGGCAAATTTTAAGCAAGATCAAACTAAAATTTAAATCAATTAACCTAATAACGAATTGGAACTTAACAAAAACATCTAGAGGTCTAGGCTAGAGACGTGTTCTGACATCTTAAAACCTAGTGGCTGTCATTTTCATTGAGGTTGGGTGATTCCTCCTCTCTGATTCGATAAGTACTAGTACGGACTTGTGCTCCCTGTATTGTCGAGTATATAGTGGGAGACTCCAATAGGTTGAATTCATTTATCCCTAGGACGCTGAGTCTATCTCCTTACTGATCACAATGCACCGAACACAACACTCAAGAAGACTTACTGTCGTACGGGAGATCCTTGGTAATTTCTCTTTCATTTACCACCAAGGTGTATATTGCAGTTTTGTGATTAGTTTGGTAAACCCTCTTATCTAGAATCTCCAGAGCAGTCACTTTCGTTCCTTTTCAACTCCTTAAAAGAAAAGGTTCATCTGAGAACTTGTCCTTTCAGGCTCATTAAACACTGAAAGCGACTAGAGTCATCTTTTGTTTTTTCTCAACTCTTTAAAAATTAAAAATCAAAGTTATGTTCTAGTGTCGTAAAAGTTAATTGACCATGAATAACATCCTTATTCCTTAGTTGAGTTTAGGTTGATAAGAACAATCAGCAATTCTGGAGGAAGATCAACCTCCACTCTGTCGTTCAAGGAGAGTTACGAGCAAACTGCCCTTGCCACCATAAGTGACTCCCATCCGGTCAAGGCGGACTCGTCAAACTAAGTCTGGTACTTCAAGAGTTTCTAGTACTTCATCTGAATTACTAGAGCCACCTATCATGGCTAGCACTGAGCCTCAAGTTACTCCAACTATTTTTGGTACATATGTTACACAAGAAGAAGTTACTCAACTACCTGAGGCTACTATAATGGAAACAAGTCAACAAGTAACTAAAGTTGATCCACAACTTGAAGTTAATCAACTAGAAATTACTTCAGAACTTGAACCAGTTCAATTGGAATTTGATCCGGAACCTATAATGGTTGAAACTGAAGACATTCCTGAACTTAAAACTGAAATTCTTTTACCAAAACATCTGGACTTTGACCTTGAACATTCCGAAGTTGTTACTAAAATACCTCAGTCATCTGTAGTTCCTGAAGCTCCATCTTTAACATCAAAAGTCTTTTTCGGACCTGACAGTGAAATCCTTCCACCTGAATTAATTGTTGTAGAGGAAGAAGTTGAGGAAGATGATACCCCGGGACTCTGCATCATTTTGGACCTGGTTTGTATCTTTATTCTCAATCTCTTACTCATTTTGATGCTACCTCTGAGATCCCACTTGATTCATTAGGTCAACTTTTGGGTCAGTTAACCATGGCAGAACAACCGCAAACATCCTAGACTGCTTCATCTAATGCAACTGCGGCAGAATCTTTTGCTGCTACTTCTTCAATGTTTACTACCACACCTGAGTCACATTTATATGGACAACCATCCGTCCCGGCTGGTTACCAGTCTATGTCTGGAATCCACTCAGGGGTTTCTTCTTTGCCATGGTCATCACCCATGTCATCATCAAGAATTTTACTTGGTTCTTCTTATCAAGGACAACAGTTTGATCTTGCTTACCAGTATCAAACTAGGCAATTTAGTGAACAAAGACCTGTATATCCTCTTAACACTGGATTGCCACCATATGGTTAGCAATATGCCTATTCACCGCATCCTCCCTATCAAGGAGGACAACCCTATGGTTATGTTCTGCCATATTCAGGTCAACCTGAAATGAGAGTCTGTTAGTGGTAGCCAACTATGCCACCACAACCAAGGCTTGTGTATCTAACACAACCTATGCCGGCTAAGCCGGTTATATCAACCCAACCTGTTGTAACTATGGAACCACAGATACAAGCTCAACCTGTTGTATCTCAACCTGTGCAAGTTAGTTCTGCTACCTCGCAACCACAAGTTTTGAGTCAGCAAACCCAAACTTCTCAGGCTGTTATGCAACAACCGCTTGTTTCTGGGGTACAATTACCTCAGGTTAGTGTGCCATTATCTGGAGTGACTCAAGTTGCTACATGTTTAGTTTATTCTCAGCCTGGTCAAATTGGCGTTGGGGGGCAATATCAAACTTCACAACCAATACCCCAACAACCTTGGCAGCCACAGTATCCACAACCTCCTTTTTAGAATGTCCAACCTCAGTATGGGCATGCTTTTCAAGCTCAACCTGGGCAAGGACAATATCAAGCATATCAGGGCCTTGTGTATCAAGCCCAACTTGGTTACAAACAAATGCAAGGTCAACCCTGCTTTAATCCATATACCAAATATGTGCCACTGCCCTATCAAGGATATCTGCCTTATGCGGGTATGCAAAGGCTTATGGCACAGGAAATTCCATCTTATCTTAGATATGCTCAACCTAATTTGAATCGATAGTTTCCATTTGTGGCAACTCTAGAATTACCAAATTTAAATTGGCTTACCAATGATCCAATTTTGTATGCACCGTGGTGGTCGGTAATTGCTCATAAGTTTCCTTTTGATATTCCAAAGTTTAATGGGAATCCTGGAGAATACCCGTCAAATCATGTTATGACTTATCATTTATGGTGTTCTTCGAACTCCTTGAATTATGATTTGGTAAGACTCCATCTTTTCCAAAGAATGCTCACTGGTTCGGCTGCTAAGTGGTATATTGAATTGCTGAGAGCTTCTTTTAATAATTTCACTCATTTAGCCACTACCTTTGACCCACTTCCAGTTACTGATTAGATATGAAACTGGAACAAGACTTTTGACCAACTTTAAACAAATGACTTCTACTCACATATTGGATCATATTCATGAGTGGCGTCGTCTTCGTCGAGTGGTTAAAACCTATGTTCTTGATCAGCTTCTAGCTAAGTGGTTCATTAAGTCCTTATTGCCATCTATCACCAAGGATGTGGCTAAAGGTGGAGTTGTTACAGAAGAGAAAGTGATTTCTTGTGCCCAATACTTGGATTTAATTTACACACAATCTGCCACGCTCTATGACAAAATTCCACATGCACCGTGCCTAAATCAATCCATTCCACCTCCATCACCGAATAGGGACTCTCATGCCGAAGGCGGTGTGATCGGTTCCTTGAGCATGCAAACAACAAGTAGACCATCTGGTTAATCACTTTCCATGAATCAAACTGTAAATGCATCTGAGGTTCCTGCTTCCGAGATTAATGTCGTTTCATCTGACAAAGGTAAGAATTAGAAGCAACCAAGAAGCAAGAAGAAAGGGAAAAATAAAAAGAAAACTGAAAACCCTCCTCAAGAGAAACCATCTGATTCATCTAATCCAGGAAAGAAACCTCATTATCCATGTCTGATATATAATGACGAGCATTTTACAAGAGATTTTCCTCACCGTTCGGAAGTTTCTAAGTTGTTAAAAACTTCTATCGCATCCGCAGTGTTGACAGATCCGTTTCTGAACCCGGATACCAATATGGTTGCAACTGAAAATGCTTCCACATCCCAGGTATTAATGTTATCCATCGCAAAACCTAAAGATGAGATTTTGGTTTAGACATGTAGTAAAGATTATGGTAATCTGCCATCGTCGTCAAATAATCAGGCCACTGATCAACCTGGTTCTTCGACTTTGACCACATCGGAAAATATTCCACTGCCCATTGCACCAGAGTTAACAATAAAGCCACCTAAGGGAGTTGTGCATAAATCAACATTTAACCCTCGAGCTCGAGCTGCTCAAAATTATAACATAGTAGAAGATCTTGCTCAGTCTCCTTCTGCTATGTCGACGCTTGAGGTATTACAAAATTGCCCCTCCCAGAAGTAGGCTTTACTGTTGGCAATAGGTGGAGTAGATCCAACGGATTCTAATCTTGTGGTTTTTAATCACTCAGGATATACACCACAGTTACCAACTTAATTAGATTTTCTAATTCAAGTTAAAGCTCTCAATAAAAATATTCATTGAACAATCATAGATGAGGGAGCTTCTACCTGTATTATGTCAATGAGCTGCTGGAAAACACTAGGGTCACCTACATTGTCAAGATCACCAACCACATTGAAGGCTTTTGATGGAAGAACTTATACTTCATGTGGGATTTTAAATAATTTGCAAATAGAAATAGGGGGCAAGATGTTAACTGTTGAGATTGAGGTAGTTGATTGACCCCTTGATTACAACATTTTACTTGGACGACCATGGGTTTATGCTATGGCTGTTGTTGTTTCCATGTACTTTCGTACGATTGCATTTCCTCATAAAGGTGGAATAAAAATTATCGACTAAACCTCATTTTTTGCCTCTAGTTCTCAAGTTGTTGGAAGCATTCTGCTTGTTAATGGACCCCCGCTTTCACTTCAATCTGTTGGTGTAGGTCTTTTCAAAGATCCCTCCCTAATGGGTACTTTCACACTTCCTCCACCATCTGGAATGTCGAAAGTTGCGAGAGTCGAGACATGTAATATGTTATCCTCTATTTCATCTGATTTAAAGAGGATCACAAATTGTATTGAAGACTAAAGTTTATTGAGGTTATGCCGCTAAGTCCCATTGAACTTGCATAGCAATCAATTTTTCTTACTTGTGCGGCATTTCCAGATCCACATTCGCCAATTGTATGGGTAGATCGTTCACTTGAATATGGTACTTCCTCCAATCCTTTTGCTTGTATATATTCTACAGATGAGGAATCATCCAATCAATTATGATAGGAGAAGAACCATGGGAAGATGATAATCATCGTTCCCATCTTCCAGATTCCTGTGAAGATTATTCAGATGAGCTAGTACACCCATCAATTGTCGATTTCTTTTCAAATTCTGTTAGAATAGATTCAGTAGATTCTGAGCGTAATTTGTCTAACATAGAAGAAACCATTTCTATAGACATTTTTACCAAGCCTAATATTGTAGAAAACATTCATGTCAGAAAATCTTGTTCTCCTTTGGAACTCGATATTTACTGTGCCCTGTTTCGTGAATTTAGAGATGTATTTGCATGGTCTTATGAGGAGATGCCAGGCATTGATTCAAGCATTGTTGAACATCAAATAAAAATGTACCTTGTTTTCAAACCAGTACGATAGCAGCTTCAACCTATACATCCAAATAAAGCTGCCGCCATTAAGATAGAGGTTGAAAAACTTTTGCATGTTGGCTTCATTTACCTTGTACCTCTTACCGATTGGGTATCAAATATTGTTCTCGTGATGAAAAAACAAGGAACAATTCGAGAGTGTGTTGATTACCGGGATGTAAATAAAGCATGTCCAAAAGACAATTATCCTACACCCTTCATCGACCAGGTCATTGATGAATGTGCCATATGTGAAATATTTTCATTCATGGATGGATTTTCCGGCTACAATCAAATCAATATCCACCCAGAGGATCAATAAAAAACTTCATTTATTTGTCCCTGGGGCATGTTCATGTATAGAAAGTTACCTTTTGGTTTGAAGAATGTAGGGGATACATTTCTGAGGGCAATGAACTATTCCTTCCATGACATTAAGAACATTTTTTAACCATATCTTGACGATTTTCCTGCTCATTCACGAAAGCGGACTGATCACCTGCAACATCTTAGAGCAATATTCTTACAGTGCAGACACTACAAAATAAGACTCAATCCACACAAGTGGGTGTTTTGTGTTGGCTCTGGTCAATTTCTTGGATTACTGGTCTCAAAAGACGGAATTCAACTTTATCCAACTAAGGTTCAAGCAATACTTGACTTGCCTCCACCTTCAAATTTATTAGAGTTACAGAAACTTCAAGGGAAGGCAAACTTTCTGAGGAGGTTCATTCCAAACTATGCTGAAATGGATAAAGGTTTTACTCATCTGTTGAAGAAAGAGGTACCCTTCCATTGGGATCAGGTTGCACAAGCTTCCTTTAGTGCTCTTAAA
Source organism: Pinus tabuliformis (assembly GCA_031772625.1). NCBI lineage: Eukaryota > Viridiplantae > Streptophyta > Pinopsida > Pinales > Pinaceae > Pinus > Pinus tabuliformis. The sequence continues at coordinate 840,149,547 of CM062807.1, forward strand.
GATTCCCTGATTAGAGCATCATTAATGTATGCCCCAAACTATCAACAAGACTATTACCTGTATCTCGCCATTGCAGATACAACCATTGGAATGGTTTTAGTCCAAGAATAAGATGGAATAGAACATCCAATATATTATTTGAGCTATAATCTCAATGATACATAAAGAAAATATTCTTATGTGGAAAATTTAGCTTTGGCAGCCATTCAAGCTGTGCAGAGGTTTCATCACTATATTCTCCTGCATAAAACTACAATAATCTCTGATTGCAACCCTATGACATACATTTTGTCATGTCAATTACTGGGGGGCAAATATTTGAAGTGGATAGTTATATTGTAGGAATTTGATTTGGAATTCATTAAGTCTAAGTCAAAGAAATCTCTCGTATTTGCCGAACTACTTTCCAATCTTCCCTCATCCTCCAATGATTCAACATCAGAAACATCAATCTTGGATGAGTCTCTGTTTCTCATTTTGTCAAGTGATCCATGGTATGGAGATATACTGATCTATCTCCAGACCCAAGCTTTCCGGCCCAATACCTCTCACTCTCAACAGCGACGTATATGATACCAAGCCAAAAATTATCTGATCATTGGTGACACGCTTTATCGCCGTGGTATCGATACGATTTTACATAGGTGCCTCACTCATGAGGAGGATGAAAAAGATTTGAATGAATGTAATTTAGGTGCTTGTGGGGGACATTTGTCCGGATATGCAACAGCACAGAGAATTCTCCATGCTAGTTACTTTTGGCCAACAATATTCAAAGATTGCATAATTGTCGTCAGAAGTTGTCATGCATGTCAAATATTTGATCGGAAAGCTAGACTACCACCTGCACCTTTGCATCCAGTAGTTGTTGTTGGACCATTCGCTAAATGGGGCATTGATTTCATGACATGTAACCCCACCTCGATCGGGGGGCATGGGTATATTATAGTCGCTGTTGACTATTTTACCAAATGGGCCAAGGCGATGCTTACATTAAAAAACATCAACGAAATGGCTGCATTATTTTTCTTCAACCATGTGGTTTCCAGGTTTGGTGTACCACAGGCCATAGTTACAGATCATGGATCACATTTTCACAATCACATGATGGTTGAGTTAGCTACCAAATTGGGATTGTCACATGATAGTTCTACTCCATATTATCTGCAAGCTAATGGACAAGTTGAGGCTATCAACAAGGTCCTTAAGCACATGTTACAATGAATGATTGGAGTTCACAAAAGGAATTGGCATTTAATCTTGTACTCGGCTTTGTGGGCATATTGAACCTCGGTGAGAAATGTTACCGGATTTACACCCTTTCAGTTGGTGTATGCTTTGGAAGCAGTCTTTCCAATTCAATGTGAAGTTTCGTCACTCAAACTCGCAATCAACCTGCTACCTCACACTCCTGAGAAAGAAGCACGTTTATTGGAATTGATCCATCTGGATGAAACCCCTGATTATGTTGCATTAGCTAACGAAGCACACAAGAAACGGGTAAAGGTGTAATATGATCAAAATGTCAAGCCTCGAGTTTTCTCAAAAGGTGACCTGGTCTTGCTTTACAATCAGGAGTCTGATAAAATTAGAGCAGGAAAATTTAAACCACTTTGGATGGGCCCTTATATTGTTAAGCGCATTTTGATGAAAGGTGCCTATGAGTTAGTAGATTATGACAGAACTCCATTGTCTAAGCCCAGAAATGGGTTGTACTTAAAACGTTACTATGCTTAATTAAGTATGGTAAAACTCATGTAAATATGCTTGGATTTCATGTGTGAGCGTGTTTCTTTTAGGGTTTTTATTTGGTTAAGTAATCCACTTCGCATTTGTTGTAGATGTCGAACTTTTCAAAGCCATTTGTTCGTTATGCCAACGGTGCTAGTCGTAGTACGCATAACCTATCTTCTGCAGCATGGGCTATTTTCGCTCTAGGCAGTGAGTTAATGAGTTTTAGAGGGATTTGTATTGGTCGATCGACAAACAATATCACTGAGTATAGTGCGTTGATTGAAATTCTCTCTGATGCCATTTCACTTGGCATTCGCCGAATCATCATTAGGCTAGACTCACAGCTCGTCGTGCTACAAGTTACTGGCATTTATACTGTCTGAAACCTAGCAATTCATCGTATGTTCCTTAGAGTTCATATTTTGGAAATGTATTTTGAATTTATTCAATATCAACATATTTATAGAAATCTAAACACATTAATTGACTCTCTAGCAAATTATGTGTTAAATAGACATTTGCAACATATTTAAAGTAAATATTTTCAATTAGCATCATCAGTTGGATAAGATTGCATCACTCAACCATAATAAAACCCTGAAAGTAAATTGTAATTTTTTTTACAAACAGTTTGTGTCCAAGACAAAAATTGGTCATTTGACCCAAAAACTAAAATATATGCAGAAAAGAATCTTGGTAAACTAGTGGTGCTCATGATAGCAAGTCACTACCTGTGCTATCATGCACAAGAGTCTCATCCAGCGACCCGGTACACTGATGGTGTGGCGCTGCAGTCGCATAGGTAACTCCTCGATCTAGACATCTGGAATGCCCAAGGTTAATCCCTCTATGTGATCTTGCAATTTAGCCAGAGTCTTGGCCAAATCCAAGTCTCGGAGAACCGCTCTCCCTATATGCCTCTTTGCTAGTCCAGCTACATCTCGTGGGTCTCCCTGTTATGAAACCAGCTCAAGAAAAGATAGAAAAGATAGATGAACGCCTTAGAATTCAGCCTCTTCGAGGGGGCAACCTCCTTTACATTACATAAATGAACAATTCTTGGATGATACAAATGACAAAACCTCCTTTCTATATATAGGAGTCTAAGGAGTCACAATATAATCCAGCGGACCTAACAATAATAATATAAAGCCACAAAAATAACAATAGAGGGATTCTATGGGGCACAGAAATAACAATATGGGGGTAATAGGGGCACAACAATATAAATAAGGGGTATAACTACAATAGTAATGGGGTAATCACTAGTATTATAGGGACCCAACATGCCCCTCTCCTTCAAAAAAGTGTTGTCCTCAACGCTTGAGTAGTTTTGGATACTTCTGCATAAAATTCTCATCCTCCCATGTGGAATCTTCAGCGGATAAGTTCTTCCACTTGATAAGATACTCTGAAATTGATCGATTTCGTAGCTGTCGAGTTCTTGTTTCTGTGACTGCTTCTGGTTCCAATATAATTTTTCCTTCCTCGTCAAGTTCTGGCAATATTGTTTGAACTGGGAGCTTGTCGCCTATAACCTTCTTTAAACATGAAACATGGAAAACTGGGTGCAATCGAGAAGCTGCAGGAAGCTCCAATTTGTATGCCATAGTACCAATCTTTTGCAACACCTTGTACGGACCATAATACTTTGGTGATAATTTATTATCCTTCTTAGCTTGCTTTAGGGACATTTGCTTATATGGTTGTAGCCGTAGGAATACCCAATCACCTACATCAAAACTTCTTTCACTGCGATGTTGATCTGCCTGTTGTTTCATTCTATTTTGTGCCAACACGAGGTTATCCTTTAAGAGTTGGAGGACTTGTTGTTGATGTTCGATGTGATGTTCCACTGCCTGAACCTTAGAATTTTCTCTTAAATATGATGTGATGGATGGTGGTTGATACCCATAAAGTGCCATAAATGGGGTCATTTTTGTTGCTGTATGGAAGGAAGTGTTATACCACCATTCAGCCAGAGGCAACCATTTGACCCATTGTGTCTGTTTATCAGATACAAAGCAACGAAGATATCCTTCCAAACATTTGTTTACTATCTCAGTTTGCCCATCAGATTGAGGATGATAAGATGAGCTATGAGCTAACTGAGTACCAAGACAAGAAAATAATTCTGTCCAAAAATTTCCAGTGAAAATGGGATCTCTGTCACTTACAATAATCTTTGGGTTTCCATGTAGCTTTTGAATTGTTTCCATAAATGCAGTAGAAACTGTACTGGCTTTAAATGGATGTGATAATGCACAAAAGTGTGCATACTTGGTAAGTCTGTCAACTACCACCATGATGACACTCTTTCCCTCAGACTTGGGTAAACCTGTGATAAAATCCATTGAAACCTCCTCCCAACGTTGGCTTGGAATGGATAAAGGTTGTAATAGACCCGGTGTCTTAATTGTTTCAACTTTATTTTGTTGGCAAACCAAACATTCCGCCACAAAATTTTGAATATCTGATTTAAGGCCATCCCAAAAAAATTCCTTCTTAACCCTGTGGTAAGTTTTTAAAAATCCTGAGTGCCCTCCTAAGGGAGAAGTGTGCAATTCCATAAGAATCTTTTGTTTAGCTGGGAATTCTTACAGAGGTATAAGCGATCTTTGTACCATAACGAATCATTTTTCCAGCTAAATGTATCAAACGTACTGGAATCTTGTTGTAGCTTTCGAATAAGTGCCCACACTTCTTCGTCATTCTTCCATTCCTCCCTTGCTTCGTTTATCCAATCTGGTTGGATAATAGAAATGGCGCACAACAATGCTTCCACATCCTCATCCTTTCTTGAGAGTGCATCTGCCACCACATTTTGCTTCCCTTTTTTGTAGATGATTTCAAAGTCATAACCCAACATCTTTGTGACCCACTTTTGTTGCTCTTCAGAGGATAATCTTTGTTCTAAAAAGTATTTAAGGCTATCATGATCCGTTTTTACCTTGAAGTGTCTTCCCATTAGGTAGGGTCGCCATTTCTTAAGTGCATGGAGTATTGCCAACATTTCCTTCTCATAAATAGCTTTGCTTAAAAACTTTCCCTTGATTGGACGACTTTCAAAAGCAATGGGTCTTTCATCTTGCATTAGAACAGCACCAATTCCATTTCCTGAAGCATCACATTCCACAATAAAGGTTTTTGTGAAGTCCGGTGTAGCTAAGACCGGTGCTTGGCACATTGCCTCTTTAAGATGTTCAAAGGCCTTTGTTGCTTCTAGAGTCCATGAAAATGCATCTTTCTTCAATAATGTTGTTAGAGGTGCTGCTATTCTCCCATAATTCTTAACAAACTTGCGATAATACCCTGTCAACCCAAGAAATCCTCGCAGATGCTTTATGGATGTGGGGATTTTCCATTCCTTAATGGCTTTAATTTTGCTAGGGTCTACCTTAACTCCTTCATGAGATACAATATGACCCAAATATTCCACCTCCTGGACTCCAAAGAAACATTTGGATCTTTTTGCATATAATTGTTTCTCCTCCAATAGTTGTAGCACCCTGTCAACATGTTCAACATGATCCTTCCAAGACTTGCTGTAGATTAGTATATCATCAAAAAATACTAACAAATTTTCTAAGGAATGGTTTGAAAATTGAATTCATCAAACCTTGAAATGTTGAAGGTGCATTGGTAAGGCCAAAAGGCATGACCAAAAATTCATAATGACCCTCATGAGTTCTAAATGTCGTTTTCGGAATGTCTTCAATCTTCATTCTGATTTGATGATATCCCGAACGAAGATCCAACTTGGTGAAGTAAATTGATCCATGCAATTCATCCAGTAATTCATCAATGACAGGAATGGGGAACTTATCTTTAATAGTGAGCTTGTTGAGCTCCCTATAATCCGGACACATGCGCCATGATCCATCCTTCTTGTGCACCAATACTACTGGAGCAGAGAAAGAACTTTGACTTGGTTGAATTATACCAGCCTCTAGCATTTCTGCAACCATACGTTCAATTTCACTTTTTTGGACATAGGGATATCTGTACGGCCTGATGTTTGGAGGAACACTTCCTGGAATCAGATGAATAGCATGATCATGATCACGCATAGGTGGGAGACCTTTGGGAGTCTCAAATACCTTGGAATGATTGTCCAGGACTTTTTGGAGATCTGGAGAAATAGATGATTCCGATGTGGAAACATCTAGCGAACATAATTGTGCAATTACACCTCTTTGCTCCTTTTTTAGAAGCTTTGTCATACCATTAGAGCTGATTATCTTTCCTGGTTTCCCTGCAATACCCCTTAATTCAACTTCCTTTCCTTCCGTAGAAAATTTGATGAAAAGTTCTTGAAAATTAAAAGCTATTGTACCCAAGGATTGTAGCCATTGGACTCCTAGTACAACATCAGCACCTCCCATTGGAATGGAAAGCATTGGGCTAGTCAATACATATTCTCCCATGGATAGCTTGATATTATGGCACTTTCCAGAGCAATTTATTGTTCCTCCATTTGCAATCATCACTTGACACTCTGGTGCTGGATATAGGAAGCAATTCAATTCTTTTGCTACCCTACAATGAATAAAATTGTGGGTGCTTCCTGAATCAATCAACACTATTACCTTTTTCTTCTTGATTTGTCCTTCTATCTTGATGGTTTGAGGAGTGGTAATTCCCGCCAATGCATTACAAGATATGGTCGGATTTATTTGTTCTTCATCTAGGCTTTGTTCCTGGAGTATATCTTCTTCTTTTGACCTTTCTTGCTCCTTTTCTTCTTCCTCTTCACAATCTATGTAGAATAATTTCTTCTCAGCACACTTATGACCTTTAGTGTATTTGCTATCACAACTGTAACAAAGCCCTTTTGCTCTTTTTTCTTCCAATTGTTGTGGTGTCAACCTTATAGGTTGTGGAAGACTAGGGGCAACAACACTTCCGTCTTTATAGTTGTGAGTGGTATGCTTCCTGGTTGCCATAATTTTGCTTTCCATTTTTCTTGCTAACCTGAATGCCTTCTCTAATGAATCAGGTTCCCAAAGGCGAACATCATGTTGGATATTATCCTTTAAAGACCCTATGAAAACATCAATCCTATGCTCCTCTGGAATATCTTTTACCCTTATGTTCAATTTTTGGAACTCCTCAATGTGCTCCATTACTGAACCCTTTTGTTTGAGACTTATCAATTGGCTAAAAAAAGTGTTGCTTTTTGTATCTTCATAATGTGCTATCAATTCTTCCGTAAAAATTGCCCAAGTGATAAATTGTTTACGAGAGCAAAGCCATTGATACCATACAAACTGATTTGGTTCCAAATATACAGTTGCCATACGTACCTTTTGTGTGTTTTGCACATTATTGAGATCGAAGAACTGCTCCATCTGTAATATCCATGTGGCGGGATCCTTGCCATCAAACTTCCTCATATCGATTTTTGGAATATGGTGGGTCTTCGATCCAACATTAGAGTCTATGGAATCATGATTAACATTTCTTTTGTTCACATCATGAGTTTCCTTTACAACCTTTTCACCATTAGTAAGTATTTCTTGTAGAAAATTTGTCAAATCTGTCTTCAAATCTGCCATGTCTATCTTCAAATCTGCCATGTCTCTCTTCAATTCTGTCTTCGAATCATCCATCTTAGCTTCCATGCCCTTTATCTTAGATTCCACGCCATTTATCTTAGATTCCACGCCATTTATCTTAGCTTCTGTTAGCTTTTGTGAGCGTGACATTTGTTGCACTTGTTCTTGTAATTTTGATATATCATGTAACATTTCTTCCTCTTCTTCATGAGTCATGCTAGAGCTTTCAGGTTCCTTACTAGGTTTTTGCATTTTCTTTCCTCGGGGCATCAGTTACCGATAATAATGCTTTACTATGCCCTTTGAATTCCGTTAAACCAAGCTTACAAAAAAATTTAAAAAAAACTACACACCTTTTTTCCACTTTATAGAAGCCTGATATTGAATCTGATGTATCTCTGTATTTTCGGATCATCCAGTTTTGCAATTGCGACCTGTAGTAGCCTTCTACATCCTCTTTCCAATGCTACAAGTCTGACCCAAATTGGATTCTCCAAGGAAGAGTTATGTGAAATCTCCCACAATGACTTTCTTTTAGACTAGTTCAGTAGAGCAAACTTGTATGACATGCCACGAGTTACTGTTTCAACCTTTGGATCTGAAACATGCATACAAGAAACTACAGTCCGTCCTCTTTTTGTACTTTCTTACGAAATTTCAATCCGATCCCCAGAGAGAAAGTTATGACGATTTTCCCCAGGTCACCTGTTTTGAATGTAATTCAGGAGTCTGCAAAAAGGGCCAACTTCCTCAGATCATATCTCTGCAAATATCACACGAAAAGCTCTGAAATTTGGACCCAAGGTTTAGCATAATTTCTTCTCAAATGGGTTTTGTTTTCACTTCTGAAACGTCACAGAAAAAAAGTTATAGCGAAAATTCCACGATGACCTATTTGGAGCAGCGAAACCCTAGAATCCAAAGCTCTGATATCAAATGTTATGAAACCAACTCAAGAAAAGATAGAAAATATAGATCAACGCCTTATAATTCAGCCTCTTCGAGGGGGAAACCTCCTTTACATTACATAAATGAACAATTCTTGGATGATACAAATGAAAAAACCTCCTTTCTATATATAGGAGTCTAAGGAGTCACAATATAATCCAGCCGACCTAACAATAATAATATAAAGCCACAAAAATAACAATAGAGGGATTCTATGGGGCACAGAAATAAAAACATGGGGGTAATAGGGGCACAACAATATAAATAAGGGGTATAACTACAATAGTAATGGGGTAATCACTAGTATTATAGGGACCCAACACTCCCACAGGTTGAATAGGTTTGATACCTGTATACATAAAAAATTGATTTTGTTTAGTCTTGGAAATAATAAAAAACACAAAAAATGAAAAAACTTTAAAAATCTAAAAAACACTTGGTCAAACAATTTACCAATAGCACCCCACATGGCTCCAGCTGGTAGTGGTAAATCTGGATCACCACGGAAATCCATTCTTGAATATGGATATTCTGCGAAAGTCATCTCTTGTCGATTGAACCATTCAAAGAATGTAGGGGTAAATACGATCGAAGAATGGGCACCATGCCTAGCCATAAGATCTGTCCACCTCTGCATCCGTGGGTCTCTTGGTCCAGATACACCCAGTGAAATGAGCTGTGGCTGCAAGAGAGGTATTCTCTCCAAGGCAAAAGAAATCATGATTGATCCATAGCCGAAATTCTTGATCTTTCCTCTTTTTACCTTGGACAGTTGCTCTTTCACAGATGAAAAGACAGCCCTGCACCAGTTGAACACTTTTGGCTCTAAACATTCTAAGGCATACTACATGTATGATTTGTTAGCCAAATGAAGCGTAGAACTACCAGCTAATCTGGAAATGGTAAAAAGGATCGTCGTTAGTGGTAAATCACTAACATCCTTGTTAAGTATCCTTCCATCTCTGCTAGGCTGGGCACCCTACCTACAGAACTGTCACAGATAATCTTTCACTGGTCTACCCCCAAGGGCAAGTCTTGTTAGTGAAATGGGGTCACCTCACCTCGACAATCAGTTAGGAAGTATATATCATTGGTAAAAGGGACCTCTTTGTCCCAAATGTGAAAAGACTGATCGGTTGGATCCCATGATTGAAAAAGGAACCATAGAAGATCCATTTGCTGCCACATGTTGGATAATTGAAAATACTTGAGTAATCCACAATTTCTTAGGGCCTTCACTATTCCCTGATTACTCAAGGCTATGATATCTTGTTCTTCATGCTCTCGTTCTCTCCATATGATTATCATTTCAAAATTTCTAAATTGGAAAAAGAAACCCTAGGGACCTCAAAGCCCTAAAATGTTCTTGACTAAACCAAGAGGTAGATAAAACAGAACAGAGTTAGTTCCTACTTGGTCCAAACAGCACAAGGAATGATCCCCTCAATCCTCTGCAATCAACTGGTGAACTTCGGGAAGAAACTGCTCCAGAGATCAGAAGGTAAAACGAGATGGTGAGAATGAATGGTAAGAACTGGTTTTTATGTTTATTTCTTGCACATTAATTGAGTAAACATTGGTTTTCATTTATTTAATCCATGAACATGTATTGTTTAATCTTTTGATGGAATCTTGAGCAGGATTAACAACTGGCAAGCAGTTATGACGTGCTTACGTGTAAATTGAACATCTTTGACCACAAAGCAAACTTTTATCGCTTTTTCGAGCTTTGTTAAAAATGAAAAAGGAACCCCCTTGGAGTCCTCTTTAAGCTCTTTTCAGACTCTCTAAACATGAAAAGATTACCGAGCACTTGTCATTTCTAGCTCATTAATGGATTAGAATCGATATCTACTCAATATAGTTTTACCCCTTCTTCGGGCTGAGATAGATTAACTACGAAAAAGGTACTCATTGGTTAAACATGATCAATAGGTTCTCTCTTGTATTGTTTTATGCTTTTTCGGGCTTGAGAGACAAATGTACGAAAAAGAACTTTTGGAGTTTCCTTTTAGTCCCTTTTCAGACTCTCTAAATGTGAAAAGGACCAAGTTATCTTTGTCATTAAACTCGTTAAAAACATTAAATAGCGACAAACTTGTCCATCTAGACAAGACCGAGTTTCACCTTCACTAGACTCGTTAAAACATCAAATAGCGATGGATTCACCCGAAGGGTGGAATTATACAACAAGCATATGTTATCCTCCTCAAGCTTGATTAAAAATAAAGAGGTACTAGTCAGAAATGACTTGGGAAAATGGAAAAAGCCGAGAAAAAATTATGGTAGCAGGTCGCTCTTGAACATGACACTTTCACCTCATCATCGTGACTATGTGGGTTGGGTCATTCAGCTTGATTGTTATCATACCGTTGGTCTATCATACCATCCATCACTTTGTTTTCTGTCAATGCTACCAATTCACCTCAGTGTCAGTTCAAAACTTCATCCTTTACAACACAACAAACCTTTATTTTCATACCCGCCATTGCCTGGGTTGAGTGGCTCTGGTTGCCTCCCATGCTATGTGCAATTTCCCACCTGAGGACAAGTTGTTAGTTGGGTTTGCACATTTCTGGAGCCGAAGCTCACTATTGGGCTAATCTGCGCAATTCTTGAGAGCAAGATTCACTCTTGGGTTACTCTGCACAATTCCTAAGAGCAAGGTTGGGTTCCCTCTAGGAATGCATAGTTTTCCAAGGCAGTGTAAGAACTGAATGCAACCAAGCCATAGGGAATCAAATTGTTGTTATACAACAAAGCAAGTAAGCAAACACAAGCTATAAAGTGAAAGAAAAATTCAATTAAAAACATAAGTACCTGAGCAGTACAAGACAAGCTGCTAAGATTTAAGGAGGGACGCTCCAAAATGACCGAACACAAAAATTTGGAGTGTGGTTGTATTTGCTACAACATTGGTGACGTACTAGTAGAACTCCATATCTCTATATGGACATTGTCTCATGTAAGGCACGTCTAACTCCTTTGGAAGTATTTTTCGATTCTTTGATCGTCATGGCTTCCTCACTAGCTTGAGTTAAAGATATAGTTCCTGCCATTCTCTTGATCGGTTAGCACACATACTGAGCCAATTCAACTAAGTTGTTTCTATTGGGGATGAGGGGTATATCGATGCACAAGTAATTTAAATTATTAGAGTTCAAGTTTCATCTTTGGTGTTGCTCTGCTACTAGCAGGCCTGGACAGTACCCCAATGGAGTCACTTCAGGAACACAAGCATCGTTCTGCTGCTAGCAAGCATGGACAATGCCCCAATGTAGTTACTTGCTTTAGCTCTCTACATAGGAAGCCTTTCTCTTCTTTCGCCTAATTTTTTTTTTTTTCATTTTTTAGAGAATTGTGCATAGGCACTTATTTATTTCATGAGGCAGAAGAGGTATCCCGAGTTATTAAGATTAGAAGAGGTTGTCCCTTCAAAGAAGTATGTCATATATACCTATGACATACTTGTTAAGGTTTTCTCCTTCACCTTACTATACCTGATTGAATTGACAAGGGTTAACTGAATATAGAAAAACCGAATAGAGTAGGTGGTACTAGTTAAAAGTGCAAGTGTTGTGTTCTCACCAAGGCCCACTCTAAACAGAATGTATTTTCCATCAGGGTATCATCGACTGAAGAACAGAAGCTCTTCATAAAGAGAGGGGATAAAAATTAACCAAATGTTGATCATTGTACAAGTCCTCTTGTACTTTGCCCTTCTTGTCTCAAGAGCTAAACACAGTTTTATGTGAAGCTAATCCTATGAGTGCGTAACAAGAAAACAAACAAGAAAGCAAAACACAGAAGTGAAGAAAGCAAAGCGAGCAAACAAAGCCAAAGATGAAAGCAAAGAAAACAAGAAAGAAAACAATACTCCTACTCCTAAGCTAAACACTACATGGGCCTACTCACATGAAGTGATATTTCCAATGTAGCCATCGATGCATTGGTTGACCCATGTTGGCGAAGGCATGGTTGACAAGAAATATATTCAAGTAAACTAGTGCACAAGAAATATAAAACAATGAATAGCAACACGCTTGGAGTTTGAATGCATCCACATAAAAGAAAAGAGTAAAAGCACAAGAAAAAAACTCTACAGAAGTACCATGGTGAAGAATCACACCATGCACATATGACAAACATGCACACTCTTTTGATCTGGACAGATGAGAAAACATGCCGAAAGAAGAAAACTTTCACTTAGAAACATGACTTGCTATGTATGACTCCTCCTATGCATGAGTGATAGGATCATGTGATTTTGGTGTTAGAAGTGAAATCTGTGGATTAGATTGATTTTCAATGCAAACGAGAGAGTGTTGATGAGCTTGGGGTGCTTATACAAATTTCTGATTGGGAGTGGAACTAACCTCAACAATATGAGAACCTGATATAACCATCAGATCAGGTTGAAGTTCCTTGACATCTTGAGGGGTTTCCACTTCATCAGCAGGTAGATCATCAAAGACTGGTGGCTTGGAAAGCTTAATAACAAGTGAATCAACATTGTGATCAAATGAGTGAGTGAATGGATCACAACGGCCATGATCAAAAAATTCAAGATGTACATCGACATCCTCATGATTTGATGAATCGTACAGAGGGGTTGATGAGAAACAAATTTTTTCACCCTCTGAATTTCCAGAATGAAAATATGGTAGATTGCGTGGATTTGGAAAGAAATGTGTGTCCTCTCCATGATCAAATGACAAACTGACATCCCGTGTGTCCTGTGAATGATCAGAAGTGGAAACATTTGGGAATGAATTTTCACAAGACAAAACAGAAATTGCAAGATCACAGAATATGTCAGGATCAAGCAGATGAGGTGCGGGGAGAAGAAGGTCATCCTTCACTGCAAGTTCTTTTTCAGATTCCCACATATACTCATAAAAAATGACAGCGTAGGTTGGTTGCCCAACACCAACTCCATCTACAACTTGATCCTCATGAACATCACATGCAGAGTCAGGAATGGACGAGAAAAAGACAAAAAAATCCATAGGATCAACAAAACGCAAAGACAAAGGTTGAGAAAACAATGTTCACATGACAACCAACAAGCTTGTAGCCCAAAACTATACAGATATCCAGAGCATGAGGGGTGGGAGAGTGTGATAGTTCAACAGATGGGTTGGCAACTTCTCCCCCCTCTTCCTGCAAAGCTAGAGTTGTTTGATGAGAAGGGGATGGAGGGTCACCTGTGACAACAACCTTGTTCGTATTAGATTTGGCAGCTCTAACACTGAGGTATGTTGGGAGGGGTTCGAATGATTCTAACTCGTGAGGATTTTTAGGTATGTGAAGAAGATATTGAAACCATTCTTTGAGAAATTCCCAATCAATTTCATCTTCAGGGATTCAAAAAGAAATATTCAAGAAGCGCAGCGAAAATTTCGCAAGAGATTCATCAGGTGATTTCCGTAATTTCATAATTTTTTTATTGAGTGATTTTTGGTCATAATGATAGAAAGAATAGATTAACTCTCTGATCATGTGATCATACGAGTGAATAGATGTTGCGCGGAATGTGTGACACCATTGGTCATCATCCTGATCGATCATGTAAGAAAAATACCCATAGGGAATGTCATCTGAGGGGACTTCATTATTGTGACACAAGCCTACGAAGGCAACTCCGTGCCTTAGCAAGGCTGCTCTGCCTTCACCATCATACTTAATTTGTGACAAGTCATTGGTGACGTCCTCCGACACTTCAAAATCATGTGCATGAGAAAAACATGTCGGAGTTAATATTGTAATGTAAGTCACGAATGATGTGCATAGATTCAAAACAAAATTTGAGGACTCAGCTTGTCATCTAGCCCTCCTTCTAGCGCAAGAAATTTTGATAGTACTAGACCCACCAACATCTCAGGGGATATCCCTAGTAAGAAGGCCCAACTAGACCTCAGATTGTTTGGAGTAGGAGTCCCAGCAGTGGGTAGTACAGTAGTGCCTTGGCTGCGGTACCACGCAGAGTTAAGTATGGTAACTTTGTCAGAAGCAAGTGTGTGACCATGCAGCGAATCAAGTGAGATGCATGGGGGTTGTATCACATGGAGGGAAAAATTAAGTGTCCCTTTGAAACCTATAATAGTACACAACCTGAAAGGAACACACAAGCGGAATGACATCACAAGCTAGAAAGTGGAATAGTTTGCAAACTGAAGCGACAGGTTAAACCAACAACATGTTTGCAACAATATTCATACACTTGCATACAAAATAGTTGATACACAAATGTGTAAGTTAAAAAACAAACCTTTCTAAAGTAACCAAAATAGTCGAACTACAATAAAAACATATGCATGAAAACCTATTGGCCCTGTTATATATATTAAGTGAAATTTCTATCCATACATACACCATTGAAAACTACTTGCCCCAATAGTGGAAAATTACAGTCAACACCGCCTATCCTCTAAAGATATGTACTTGCTCTACGTTGTGGAGAAGCCAAGGATCGTCACAATACTCTCCAAGCCTTCTCTAAGCAATGCCTAGCCAAAATCTTGGCTCCCCAAAATCTTGTACTATGAGTTATGAGGTTCTATTTATAACAAAGGGTGAGGTGGCCCTTGACATTCCCCATTGACTCTTAGACTACCCTCAGGACTCTTCACATTACATAGTGACTATTCACATTCCACTAGTGACACTTGGAATTTCAATTACAACATATTTACAATAATACAATTTCCATATATACCCATGTGGGACAAAATAGTCTTCAGTCAGCCTAACAATACAAATGACATCACTTGGGGTCTTGCGGAAACACCAACTTGGTAACCTCCTCGTGGTGGTCTTCACTGATGAACGATACAAGATTTCATACTGTGCTATTGTGTCCTCGTACTGTTTGGTGATTTCTTTAACGAAGCAGATTCTTTCCTCCATGGCTTCTAGGTATATGGTTCTCAAACCTCTATCCAACTCATCCTGAAGCATGCAAAACACTATCCTAAGTGCATTTGGACCACTGATGTACTTCTGTATGTTCTCTATGTTCAACTACAAGTCATCACTGATGGATTTGTGCATCAACTACTCTATGTGCCCATCAATCTCCACCATGACTTGGTTCTTCCTCATGGCTTGAGTGAGGTCTTGATTATCAAACTCGTGGCTTTCGCATAAGACTAAGAAGCCTCGATCATTACAGATGGATGGCTTTTGACATCTAACACAATCACCCTTTCTTCTATGTGCACAGGTGACGTGTGATCATCCGGGAGATGATTCCTTCGTGCATGTACAATCTTGTGTTGTGACTTGTCAAATGACAAGTTGTACACATCCATCTCCAGATCATCATCAAGGAGAAAAATCACTCCTTTCTTGCTCAGGAGTGGTTGTGATTCTAAAGGTGGAAGAGAATGTGTTGTGGCGTCAGATGCTCTTGGCATGAGATTAATGTCTTGGTCATGTGGCTCCTGTTCCGTCTCCATGTAAGTTATCTCAACCTGCTAAAAAAATTCCCAAACCTACACCTTCTCACCCTCTTTTTCATCTGATGGGTGCTATACACTCTCAACCTGTATAGGCACAATTTTCTCTTTCACTGTGCGTTGTCTTTCCTCCTATCCCTGTTTCTTCTATTCTTCCCTTTCTCTCCTTCTGAGATCTTTCTCTTCTTTCATCTCTTTTCTATTTCTTGCATCTTCCTCTCTGCATCTTCCAACCTTTCCTTCTCTCTCTTCCTCTGTTCTACTCTTTTTTTGTGCTTTTGCCTCTTCTCCTCTATCTTCAAAGATACTTTCTCAACAATAGGATCTTTTCTGAACTTGTAGCTTTTCTTAGCCTCCGCACTCTTGGAAATCTTCCTCTTGCCTTTGTCCTGCTCCAGTTTTTTCTCACTTTTGCGATTGTTGTTGCTTCTTGTGTTGTTTCTTCCTGCAGTGTTGCTTTTCATTCTATAGCCATGTTGACAGGTTCATTAAGGCTAAAGGAGTTGTAGCAATACCTCTAAGGATCTTCCTCTAGCCAATGACATGCCCCGTGGATCCATGGGTAATACACCTTTGCACAGGGGTTCTTGCCTATGAAGTAGGGATCATATGGATTAAAAGTCTTGCTACATATCCCAAACTTCTTCAAGTCCTTGCCCTCGACATCTATCCTTCAAGGTACATATCTCGTACAACCCAATTCGTAGAGGAAGAGTAGGCCATGGTGCCTTCTTCCTCATGTGGTGTCCTGCTAATAACCCTATGGAGATGTGATATGAAACCTCTTTCATGGCCAACTTATCTACGGAAAACCTTGGTAGCTCATGCAGAGGCTTCTCCGCACCAAACATCTTGATGAAGGTGCCACCAAGTGAGGCATATCAATCTGCAATGTTAAGTAATGCTTGCATCGCTTCTTGGGACATGCAAGGTGGATCCAGTTCGAATATCATTCTGTGTAGCAGGGTGATGAAATGGTTAGATAACCTCTCCATGACTCCTCGGTATCTGTAATCAGAGAGAAACTTGCAATAGATGTTCATAGCATCCTGTGATGGTGTCTATATCCAACCCATGCGAGGGAACTGTTGTTGGGCATAAATTGCATCAAGAAGGTATGTGAACATAAAGAATCTTGCTTGCTCATCCTTAGGTGAATTATGGGCATTAGACACATGTAGTTTTAGCTAAAGAGCCAACATGTCTGACGATTTGAATGGCCTTTCTTCATTTGCTAGCTGATCCAACATAACCACCCAACTCTGCGGGAAGGTTTCTGTGCTATCTTGACCATACAAGCGACATGCAAAGATAACCAAGATTTAGTAAGCCTTCCCGAGTGACTTCATCTTGTAGACCTGGATGGGTGTCACTTTGAACTTTGATGGCTCTTTTACCCAATGCTTCATGATGTCTCTAGTGTTTACATTGCTATTGGGAGTGAAGAACAATGCATCCATGTGGTTCAATTGCTGTGGAAAGTGATATATGATTGTAGTTTTCCATCCTGAAGGTGGCAAGTTGTATTCCACTGGTAATGATCAATGTCATCGTCTAGGGATCGGTATGTGAGACAATCTAGTGAATGGTATCCGCTAATGGGAAGGCGGGGTACCTGCATGCAACCTTGTATAAGCCTAACTTGTGAATTTTGACATAAGCCTATTTATCTTCCAGATCTTCCTTGGAGCTACCTGCAAATTTGTCCTTTATTTGTTTCCATGTAATATTCATGTCCTTCTCTACTAACAACTTCGTGTGTGCATAGATAGGCAAGTCCATTGTCACTTTTTCAACTACATCTCCACTCCTACTCTCTACAGTATCCTTTGATCCAACTCTCTTGGAAACCATGCTGCTTGTACTACTGAGAAGATGCTCAATAACATATTTACATGGAGATAGAACAAACACTCACAACAACCAAATGTCAACTTAAAACATGAAGCACTTCAAGGATCGATCATGCAACAAAATTGGCACCTGTTGGGAAAGATTGTGCAGTTGTGACTCTCAGAGGTGAGGGACTGTCAGCTGGATCTATGCATTGCGTAGTCCTAGATGCCAATGAGAGGTATTGATGACTAGAAAAATACGTAGAGTGAAATCCAGTATGGATTCCTCTGGACTAGAACTACGCAATGCATAGTTCAGTCTGACTTGACGCTGACTGGGACTATGTATTTTGAAATCCTAGTGGGAAAGACTCGGGACTAACTTCTGGAAATGCACAGAGCATAGTTGGAGCCAGTGACTGATAACCTCTGTGTAATTCTTGGAGCCAAGGCAAAGCCTTGAGTTCCATAAATGTGAAGTGCATGTTGGGAAGAGCTAGATTTGACCCAGGGTAGCCCAAACCTACCCAAGGAAAAATTGAAAACAAGTAGATCTGAATGCATGAGCAAAGGATGGTGCAAATATGAGTTAATGGTCATGCATGTAATCAAAGCAAGTGTAGAAATTAGTCAAACAGACGAACGAAAAAGCTTGGGGGGAGAGTCACTGCAACGATGACCATTAGTGCAAAAACGGGGTTATGCATGTGATGCTTAAGAAATTTAAAACAAACTAAAACGCTAGTGGTCTCTCAATAAAACATGCAAAACAACACTCATGTAAGCCAAGGAAACAAAAGCGATAGGAAAAGTCGCAAAAGACATGAAAATTAAAACTTGCCAAGAAAAGTTGTGTTAATCGTGCTAAAGGTTCCTAGATGCATCAAGAATGCCAGAGATCCAAGATAGAATGTGAAAATGAGCTCTGGCAGTGTCCATTAAATAGATTTCATCGATTCAGGGTTTATGAAGCACATGCCAAAAATCTAGGAAAAAAAGACAAGTGACGAAAGTTTATAAAATTAACTCAAGTGCAACTCCCAATGAGAAAAATACATCCCTATATTTTAGGTATGAGATTTTATTCTTTTTTATTTTTTTAGAAAGGATAGCATGCATGCATGGAGAAAGTGCACAGTTATGGAGGGAACCAAGAAACCTGTCAGCACATGCATCGGGTGGCAGCTGAGGGAATGCTTCTATGCAATTCCTGGGTTGTGTGGCTCTGGCTTCCTCTCATGCTATGCATAATTTCCTAGCTGAAGACAATTTTTTTGCTCGGTCCGCGCCTTTCTGGAGTTGAAGCTCACTTTTGGGATGATATGTACAATTCCTGTGAGCAAGGCTCACTCGTGGGTTGCTTTGCACAATTCCTGAGAGCAAGGTTGGTTGCCCTCTAAGACTGTGCAGTTTTCCAAGGAAGTGTAAGAACTGGATGCAACTGAGTCATGGGGGGTTGGATTGTGGTTAGACAACAAAGAAATTAAGTGAACACAAGCTATAAAGTGAAAGATAAATTCAAATTAAAACACAAGTACTTGAGCAGTGCAATACAAGTTGGTAAGATTTAAGGAGGGAGGCTCCAAAATGAAGCGAAGGAAAAATTTTGGAGGGTGGTTGTAGCCGCTACAATATGTACATAAATTAGGATAGAATTATGGTACCTTCATTGGCATCAAAGTCAGCTTAAATGGGGTTTAGAAATCAATGCTTCATAGAGCTGCCATTTCAATGCCAGAAAAAAGGAATAGAAGACAACAAACTTGTCATGTGGACTGTTGGAAGACAAATTATTGAGACAAAGGATTGTGGATTTAACAATATGGCTGCTAATTTGAAGAAAAAGTTGTCGAAATCTAATCATTTTTAGTATAAGATTCAATTTCACATTATTCTATCAAAAATAACTCTAGGGAAACCTTTCAATTAAGTCCTAAAGTGGGCAGTTTAGTATGTTTTAACTCAATGCCTTTGCCTACAAATTCTGCTTGTGGCACTTGGTTGTTTCCTTCTGAAGTTTCACATATGTCACTATGAAAACAAAATTTTATGGTTCATGAAAGAAATAGAAAGCAAATGGAAGAAAATATTGCCGATTGGAAGCGCTTTTTAAACTTCAAGGAGAAAATGCTTGCTCTTAAATTTATAATTCTCATGGAATCGTGGGAAGATCAACAACTTATCTTCTATGACAGGTCATGGAAATAACCATTAGATTGATGTCTTTTTTGATATTGTGCATTTGCCATCTTATCAATTCCAATGCTCATTACATGGTATGTTTTCAATTGAAATACATGAGAAGCAAGATTTAAACTAACTTAATTTTTATGTTGGAAAGGTTTGGAACCAAACATTTATTTAATAGAGTAATTTTGTGTTTTTCATTGTATTCACAAAATATTCTTTGCCACTATTTGGAAAAACAAAATAGTGTAATGGGTAATATCATTTAAAGTGGAATGGGAAAACAATCGCAGTTGAATTTTCTTTCTTTGCATCAATGAAATCCCAAAAGTTCAAAATAGTGGAAAATATTTCACATCGAAAAAGGGATAATTTCAAGCTAGGAAAAATGGTAGTTGGGGATCATCACACTATAATGTCCTCACATTATATCCAAGAGCCTGCTGCATAAAATCCTTAACATTTATAAAAAACCCACAAATGGCATGCATGAGTATTTGGAGGGAAGAATGTCACACAAAAGAAAATAGCCCCATCCCTGTAAAAGTACAACAATCTTTAAAAAATGTAAATATCACAGTGAAGTGCAATTTCTTTCAAAATAAAGGTTCTATTTAGCATTTTGGTTCAAAATGTGGTGTTTTACTATAAGGTTCAACCCACCTTGTCTTATTTGCACACAAGCAGTAGTATATTCAATTGACATTTCTAAACAATATTTTTATAACTCTTTTGGTTGGGCCAATATGCCTAAGACTTGCTACATGGGTTTATAAGAATGACAAAGAAAAAATGCAAGGAAATAAAATAGAGAATTTAGATGGCATAGTAGGCTTACCAACTAAATATTGTGCATGAAAAAAAATTGTATAACAAAATTTTCCATGTGTTGGAGAAGCCAAATCTTGAAAGAAATGTTGCATCACACCTTGCAAACTATAGCCTCATCAACAACTCCAGCTTTTAGACTTGCAATAATTCTTTAGACTTCGAAAATATTTTTCTTCCCCTAGAGTCCTCATTTCCATGAAATATCCTCCGAACGCAATCAAAATACTTCATGAGGGCTTCCCTATCCCAATCAAGGTCACAATGCTGAAACACATCCTTCACCCATCCTTTATCCTTCACACATTTTATCCGAGAGCATGTTGCATAAAATCCTTAGCATTTATAACAAACCCACAAATGGCATGCATAAATATTTGGAGGGAAGGATGTCACAAAAAAGAAAATATCCCAATCCATGTAAAAGTGCAACAATCTTAAAAAAATCTAAATATCGTAGTGAAGTGAAATTTCTTTCAAAATAAAGGTTCTATTTATCATTTTAGTTCAAAAGGTGGTGTTTTACTGCAAGGTTCAATGCACCTTGTCTTATAACCACATAGGAAAGTCGTATGTTCAATTCACATTTCTTAACAATATTTTTATAACTCTTTCGATTGGGCGAAGATTCCTATGACTTGCTACATGGGTTTATAAGCATGACAAAGAAGAAATGTAAGGAAATAAAATAGAGAATTTAGATAGCATAGTATGCTTACCAACAAAATATTGTGCATCAAAAGAATTTATATAACAAAAAAAATTCCCATGTGTTGGAGAAACCAAACCTTGAATGAAATGTTGCATCACACTTTGCAAACTGCAACCTCATTAGCAACTCCAGTCTTCATACATTCCCATAATTATTCAGACTTACAAAATAGTTTTCTACCCCTGGAGTCCTCACTTCCATGAAATATCCTCCAAACAACAATAAAATTACTTCATGAGGTCTTCCCTATCCAAATAAAGGGCACAGTTCTAAAACACATCCTTCATCCTCAACACATTGTATCCAAGAGCCTGTTGCATAAAATCCTTATGATTTATAACAAACCCACAAATGGCATGCATGAATATTTGGAGGGAAGGATGTCACACAAAATAAACTATCCCCATCCTTGTAAAAGTACAACAAGCTTCACAAAATCTAGATATTGTAGTGAAGTGCAATTTATTTCAAAATAAAGGTTCTATTTAACATTTTAGTTCAAAATATGGTGTTTTACTACAACGTTGAACCCACCTTGTCTTATAACCACACAATAAAGTCATAGATTCAATTGAAATTTCTTAACAATATTTTTATAACTCTTTCGATTGGGTGAAGATTCCTAAGACTTGCTACATGGGTTTATAAGCACGACAAAGGATAAATGTAAGGAAAGAAAATAGAGAATTTAGATAGCATAGTATGCTTACCAACATAATATTGTGCATCAAAAGAATTTATATAATGAAAAAATTTGCCACGTGTTTGTAATATCCCTAACCCGGAATATTCCTCAAACCCCAGCAAAATCTCAACCAGGGAAATGCACAAGTGGTATAGTAGTCGAGACAATCACATAGATATAATGACAACGATATAATAGTAGTGCAACAACAATAATGAACATATGAAATATAAATAGATACACACGAAATGTAGCGAGAAATTCTAAGTCATTTTATTATACTGAGTAAAGGAATGAGTACAGAGGTGATCAGAAGGACGACACCTCAACTTGCACAAGGCAAGTAAAGAAATACACTCAGAATAACAAAGGAATGGCCTCACACTGATCTGCGTCCTAGCTGTTGGAACATTGTCGTGCTACTACTGCTGCTAGAAATCGAATGAGGATTTGGGGCTACTCCTCTCCTCAGAAAAGGCTGAAACTCTGGAATTGGAGTGTACTAAAAAAACCCAGAAAACCCAGAAAGCTTTTCTAAAATGGCTGACCCTCGAAAATCACCCCCTTGGGGTTTTTTGCAGTTCGACAAAGAAGCTGATGAAACTACTGCTGAAATGCTGATGAAACTACTGCTGGAATGCCAATGGAAATACCTTGCCCGAGTAGGCACTCGAAGTCCCCTGGGGCTAAGGGTGAGATCTCCGAAAGGAGACACTCAATGCACTAAATAGTGCTGCAGACTAGCTAAATAGCCAGAATGCTCTAAGTGGAAATGAATATCACAAATGATCATAACCAGAATGATCGAAATGAGGGGGCTCCTCTATCCTTTATAGCCTTTTCCTCTCTCAATCCCAAGGCTCACCTCCTCCTGCGTGATTTCTCTCTTGCCACATGTTACTTCCCTCCTGCGCAATCCCTCCATGTGTCTGCGTGGGCTCCATTTCTGCATCCCCCTTTGGCCCCCTTGGCTCCCCTCTAAGTCACAATGTTGTGCTACTAGGAAGTGACTTTTTATTCTAAAAGTGAGTTATGTCCCCCGTCCTCACTTTTTTTATTTACAAATAACTATAGAAGGCAAAAATTGAACAAAATCGAATATTCCAATTAGCCATGGCTAACTAGGAATATTACAGTCTCCCCGGCAAAATGTTGCTTATCCTCAAGCAACTGAAGTGATGGATGCTAAAAGATCTTCTCACTCTCCCAAGTGGCATCATCATCTAGCAAATTCTTCCACCTCACCAAGAATTCCCGGACCATCCTGCTCCGCAGCTGCCTCTCCCTGGTATCAATGATAGCCTCCGGCTGCAGTACCAAATGCCCCTCGCCATCCATGGTTGGTAGCTCATCTGTCACTGTCACCTGCTGCCCCAATGCATTTTTTAGGCATGATATATGAAAAACGTTATGAGCCTTGCTGCCTTGGGGTAGCTTCAACTCATATGCAACCTGTCCAATCCTGCGTATCACCCTGTATGACCCATAAAAGCGGGGCTTGAGCTTCCCAACCCCCTTCTACTTCAGTGACGACTGTCGGTATGGATGTAATCGTAGGTAGACCATGTCCCCTACCTCGGACTGTCTCTCCATCTGACCCTTGTCGGCATACAACTTCTGTTGGTTCTGCACTGTAGCCATGTTATCCTTGAGAGCTCGGAGGATATCCTGACTCTCTTGGATGCAAATCTTGGCTTTAGGAGCCTTGCTATCACCAAACATCACGTCAGCAAAAGATAAAGGATGATTTCCATATAAGGCATAGAATGGTGACATACCAATGGACATGTGATGTGAAGTATTATATCAGTACTCTCCCAGATGTAGCCACTTCAGCCATGCTCACTACTACCCACTGACATAGTTACGCAAGTAGCCCTCCAACCACTTGTTAACTATCTCTTTCTGCCCATCTGTCTGTGGGTGATAACTGGTACTTGGTGTCAACTCCGTCCCCACCAACTGGAAAAGCTCCTGCAAAAACCTGCGCATGAAATGGCTGTCCCTATCACTGACGATGGTCTTAAGAAGACCATGTAGCCTGAAAATCTCTTTGAAGAATAGCTCGGCCACCTGTGCTACTGTATAGTGTGCTGATATGGCAAAAAAATGTGCGTACTTTGTCAGTCGATCAACGACGACAAAGATGCAATCCTTGCCCTGTACCATGGGCAACCCTGTGATGAAGTCCATCGAAATACTCTCCCATTTCCCCTCCAGAATGGGAAGAGGCTGCAATAAACCCGCGGGATGGCTCATCTCTCCCTTGTTCCTCTAGAAAATATTGCACTCTCGGATGTGCTAGAATATGTCCTCCTTGAGGCCCTTCCATGAGAACCTCTCTCTAATGGCCCTGTAGGTTTTGGTAAACCCATGATGTCCTACCAAAGGTGAATCATGTGATGCCTGGAGTATCTTCTTCATGAGTTGAGACCCCTCAGTCAAGAAGATCCAGTCCCTGTAATAGATGATCTCATCGACCACCCTGTACCTGTCATCTACCACCTGCCCATCCAGGACCTCACATGCAAACCTGTCCTTGGAGTACTCTACTAAGATTCGAGCCCTCCAGTCTGTATCCAAGCTCATAAGAGACAATGTGGTTGGTCTACGTGAAAGGGCATCTTCTACTATGTTTTCCTTACCCTTGACATACTCAATGTCAAAGTCATATGCTTGGATCTTACTGATCCACTTCTGCTGCCTCTCCTGTAGCTGCTTCTACTCCAAAAATAACTTGAGGTTGTTGTGATTAGTCCTCACCTTGAACCTGTTACCCACCAAATACTGCCGGTACTTAGCCAATGCATACATGATGGCCAACATCTCCTTGTTGTATATAGAATACAACCTCTCATGTGGAAGGAGCTTCCGGCTCTCAAAGGCTATAGGGTGACCTCCTTGAATCAATACTGTGTCGATCCCCTCTCCCAATGCATCACAGTCCAAAACAAATGGCTATGTGAAATCTGGCAATGAAATCATTGGGCAGCTGCTCATAACCTCCTTGAGCCTATTAAATGCTCGCTGCGCTGTATCCGACCAACTGAAAGCCCCCTTCCTCATCAAATCTATCAGGGGTGCAGCAAGTTGTGAGAAACTTTTGACGAACTTCTGGTAGTAAGTACAAATGCCAATGAATCCTCGAAGTTCCGTCATGTTTCTCGGCTCTAGCCATTCTTTGATGGCCCTGATCTTCTCCTCATGGACCCTCACTCCGTCCACCCCTATGATGTGTCCTAGATACAACATCTCCGTCAACCCAAAATCACACTTGGAGAGTTTGGCATAGAACTGCTGCTCCTGTAAGATACGCAATACTGTCTCAATGTGCTAGAGATGCTCCTCCCAAGTCCTGCTGTAAATGAGAATATCATCGAAGAATACCAACACAAACTTCCTCAAGTGACTACGAAAGATGTGATTCATGCAGGACTAAAATGTAGCGGGGGCATTGGTTATCCCAAAAGGAATCACCAAGAACTCAAAGTGCCCATAGTGACACCTGAAGGCGGTCTTGGGAATGTCCTGCTCCCTCACATGAATCTGATGATACCCAGATCTCAAATCAATCTTTGAGAAGTAACGTGCCCCTCTCAACTCGTCCATCAACTCATCGATCCTGGGTATGGGGTACCCATTCTTCATGGTCTTCTTGTTCAGGGCCCTGTAGTCAATGCACATCCTCAATGTACCATCCTTCTTCTTCACTAACACCACAGAAGAAGCAAAAGGACTTATGCTCGGTCAGATATGTCCAAGAGCCAACAACTCATGGATAGCTTGCTCAATCTCATCCCGATAGGCCTTGGGGTGCCTATAGGGGGTGGTAATCATGGCCTGTATGCCTTGGTCAATCTCGATGGTGTGCTCAAACCCCCAATCCGGTGGCTGTCCTATTGGAATCTCCCCAAACACTATGGCATACTGATCAAGGATAGATTATATATCTGGGTGTACCATCTGCCTTGTATTCCTTGCCTTTGATGCACGCAGCTCCACTGCCCACTCTATGTCTCCATTTCGGAAGACTGCCTCCATCCGATGAGCCAAAACAGTCTGAGGCGGATATGTGTGCTGTCCCCATATCTTCTCATGCCTCCCTGTCTTCTCATCATCCCACTCCATCTCAAGGGTCTTCCAATCTCTCGTGACCTTCCCTAGAGTGATAAGCCACTGAACACCTTGTATCATGTTGGTGTCCGGAACATCGACCACAAAAAGTGGTCAGTCAATGTGTAGGTGCCCATCGTCACTAAAAGCTCTGGAACATAACGAGCACACGTCATGGTCTGATCTCCTGGGACCAAGACTGAAAACCCATTGAAGCTCTCTGTCTGTATACCTCTCCGCTCAACCATCTGGGCATCGATGAAGTTGTGGGTCGCCCCACTGTCAACCAAAAATGATACTCTTTGGCCATGTACTATCCCTTGTACACGTAGCGTCAGATACTTGGGAACTCCTCGCAATGCTACAAGGGCCCCTCCAGTGGGTGCAAATGATGCACCACCTGCTGCTAGCGGTGGTGGTGGCAAAGGACCCTGTACGGCATGGCTATCTCCTACCTTCACATCATCCTCGTCATCCTCCTCTCCACTGCTCTTGGAGAATACCTCAATACAATGTGCTTTACCAGTAGCACATATATGTCCTAGTGCCCATGGTTCCTGACAAGTGAAGCACAACAGCTTATTCTTCAGCTCCCTCCTGGCATCATTGTCAAGATGTACTTGTCTTGGATTCCCCTTTGGAGGTGGAATCCTCACATCCTTCCCCTTAGATTGGAAAGTTTGTCTTTGGGGGTAAGGTGTCCAGGTCTTGGGTAAGACATCCTGTAAGTCTTGGGTCCTACTGATAGCGTCCTGTAGTGTGGCTGGTCTAGTGGATCGAACTAAACCCTGAAGTGGCTTTTCTAACCCCTCAACATACATATAGACCCTCTGTGCCATGGATAGGTCTGGCACCATCACAGATATCCTCAAGAAATTTGCAATGTAGGTCTCTAGGCTCCCTGTCTGTTTGAGCCTTACCAGCTCAACAAAATGCTGCTCTGGATCCCTCCGATCAAATTGCTCCATCAATCTCCTGGAAAAATTGACATATGTCATCACTGTGGAGTGCCCTAGTGTAACCATCCCATGAAACCACCAATCCTGGGCCTCACCATCCAAATGCAATGTTGCCACCTTGATGGCCTCTGTCTCTGACATCTGGTTAAGCTGGAAATAAATTTACAGCTTCTCCACCCAAGACTTTGTCGAACTGTTTGATGAACCATCAAATGTAGGCAAGTGGAATCTACTCGCTGCACGATGGGTGTCACCATCATGGTAATGCCGGTACCCTCTGTGATGGTCGCGGGGTCTACTATCCCGCTGGAGCTAAACAAAATCTTTGAATGAGAGGGCTTCCCTGAACTCTTGCCCATAGGCCTGGTACTCTGCAAAATAATCGCCCATATGTCTGGGCTTTGCCTCCTGCTGGGCTGTGACCCCTGTGTCAGCTCCTAGGAAAGTGGGCATGGTAGAGCGTGTAGGGGCATGTGAGGCCACCTGCTGCGCAGTATCACGCTACTTTGGCAAATGGTGGGATGTGCCCGATCCCTCACCAACCTAAAAAACCCATGGGATCTCACGCTATTTGGCCTCTACTGCCATGAATCTTTGCCCCATCACCTCAATCTTCCTCGACAGATCCTGCACGGATTTGAGGAGAATATATGAAAATCTCTTCCCGTCATCATCTGCCATCGGATGCTCCTACTCTGCGTGCACCACAGGCTCCTCTTGTTCTACGTCCACCATCATAACACAATCTCCCTCTCCGTAAGTGTTCTCCAACCTACGCCTAGTGTCTCTGTATCTCTGACCTCTGTAATAGATATATGGTTTTTTCCCTGGTGTCATAGATTGCTAGCTCCACAGGCTGAGCCAGATATATGCTCTGATACCACTCTAATATCCCTAACCTAGAATATTCCTCAAACCCCAGCAAAATCTCAACCAGGAAAATGTACAAGTGGTATAGTAGCTGAGAAAATCACAGAGATATAATGACGAAGATATAATAGTAGTGCAACAACAATAATGAACATATGAAATATAAACAAATACACACGAAATGCAGTGAGAAATGCTAAGCCATTTTATTATACTGAGTAAAGGAATGAGCACAGAGGTGATCAGAAGGACGACACCTCGACTTGCACAAGGAAAGTGAAGAAATACATTCAAAATAACAAAGGAATGACCTCACACTGATCTGCGTCCCAGTTGCTGGAAAACTACCATGCTGCTAGAAATCGAATGAGGATTTTGGGATTCTCCTCTTCTCAGAAAAGGCTGAAACTCTGGAATTAGACTGTACTCAAACAACCCAAAAAAACCAAGAAAGATTTTCTGAAATGGCTGACCCCCGAAAATCACCCCCTTGGGGTTCTGTGCAGTTCCTCAAAGACGCTAATGAAACTGCTGCTGAAATTCTGATGAAACTACTATTGGAATGCCATTAAATACCTTTCTCGAGAAGGCACTTGAATTCCCCCGGGGCTAAGAGTGAGATCTCCGAACGGAGACACTCAATACACTAATAGTGCTACAGACTAGCTAAACAGCTAGCGTGCTCAAGTGGAAATAATTATCACAAATGCTCATAACTAGAATGATCAAAATGAGGGGGCTCCTCTCTCCTTTATAACCTTTTCCTCTCTCAATCCCAAGGCTCACCTCCTCCTGCATGATTCCTCTCTTGCCAAGTGTTTCTTCCCTCCTGCGTAGTCCCTCCATGTGTCTGCGTGGGCTCCATTTCTGCATCCCCCTTTGGCCCCCTTGGCTCCCCTCTAAGTCACAACGTTGTGCTACTAGGAAGTGACTTTTTATTCTAAAAGTGAGTTATGTCCCCCATCCTCACTTTTTTTATTTACAAATAACTATAGAAGGAAAAAATTGAACAAAATTAAATATTCCAATTAGCCATGGCTAATTAGGAATATTATATTGTTGGAGAAACAAAACCTCAAACGAAATGTTGCATCACACTTTGCAAACTACAACCTCATCTTCAACTCCAGTCTTAATACTTTCCCATAATTCTTCAGAATTCTAAAACAGTTTTCTACCCTTGGTGTCCCCACTTCCATGAAATATCCTCCGAACACAATAAAATTCCCTCATGAGGGCTTCCCTATCCAAATGAAGGGCACAGTTCTAAAACACATCCTTCACCCATCCTTCATCCTCCACACATTATATCCAAGAGCCTGTTGCATAAAATCCTTAGCATTTATAACAAACCCACAAATGGCATGCATGAATATTTTTTTTCTCGTTAAAACTATTCTATTATATACATGAACAGAAAACAGTTACATCATTTCAAGACAGAAAGAACCAGTTGCCTGTAATGGCAGCTTGGAACAACTGAGACTGCAATGTCCGAGGACTTAACCAGACCAAAAATAAACCAGCCCTCGCAGGGGCGCCAACAGAACATTAGAATAATCCCGCGCAGGGGAAAACAGACACTTCCCAACCATAGAAAAAGATCTCGGTACCCAAGACCCAAACATAGACAGGATACCATCATAACATAAACATAAAGACCAAAACATAACCAAAACAGTGAGAGAGGCCGAAAGTCCTAACAGATGTGCCGCAGAGACTTGGAATGAAGGCGCCGCTATTTGTCCGGTTCCTCCTGAACCACCCGGTACCACCCGTATTCCTCCACCTCCGCTGTAGTGGGAGCGGTTTCCATGTTGACATCTTCGCCTTTGCTGATCATCGCCTCCTGAGCCAGAGGGCAATTTGAGACATTCTCTGGTTTTGCCGTAGGTGTCTTCATGACTTTCTCTGAGTCGTCAGCTGGCTGCTTCCCCCGACTGTCTTGAGTATCGCTGCCATCCGGGGAGTCTTCGATGAAGAGAACCGACACATGGGCATTGATCCGGGGGAAGTTCAAAGAACTGTTGAAATTGAAAATGGCAGAGCCGAAGGCGGGTGAGGAAGCAGAATCAAGAGCGCTTGAGTCCAGGAATTGACTTGACTGAAGGGGGTTGGCTTCAAGGGTTCGATAGCAATTGCAATGGCAGCAATGGGGATAGGTAACATCTGCAGGAGGGCGTGAAGACCCTCCACGGAGGTGCCTTGACGGCTGAGCATTCGTTGTCGAGGCCTGACCATAATTGCAGGGTCCCAATGGATAATGCGCAGCGCGAAATTGAGTATCAAACCACAAACAGACGGCGAATTGACCCAGACGGAAAGACAACCGCTTTAGAGGTTGCATAAAGCATACCCTGAGGAAGAACCATGAACAGACCATGAACCGGCGCAGTGAGATCCAACCCACCATTGCTTTTAACATAACTGACTCCACCTCGAAATCCGTCTGCCATTACTGCAACCTCCATGCGAGCTGAAGAGCCGGACAGAGCATTTATGCGCTTCTGGAAAATATCAAACAGTTCATTCCCGCGCGGTTGAAGACAGGCTTGCGCCCATGTGTTTCCCTTGCGGCGGCGCATGGCTGGCATGTGGCCGCATTTAAACACGCGTCCCATCCAAGCTATCACCCACATCTGGGGGGCATGCATGAATATTTGGAGGGAAGGATGTCACACAAAATAAAATATCCCTATCCCTATAAAAGTACAACAAACTTCACAAAATATAAATATTGTAGTGAAGTGAAATTTCTTTCAAAATAAAGGTTCTATTTAGCATTTCAGTTCAAAAGGTGGTGTTTTGCTACAAGGTTCAACACACCTTGTCTTATAACCACCCATGCAAGTAGTAGATTCAATTGACATTTCTAAATAGTATTTTTATAACTCTTTCAATTGGGCCAAGATGCCTAAGACTTGCTACATGGGTTTATAAGCATGACAAAGCCAAAATGTAAGGAAAGAAAATAGAGAATTTAGATGACATAGTAGGCTTACCAACTGAATAATGTGCATCAAAAGATTTCATATAACAAAAAAAAAATTCCATGTGTTGGAGAAACCAAATCTTGAAATAAATGTTGCATCACACTTTGCAAATTGTAGCCTCAACAGGAGCTCCAGTCTTCAGACTTTCCAATAATTTTTTAGACTTCCAAAATAATTTTTTGCCCCTAGAGTCCTCACTTCCATGAAATATCCTCCAAACACAATCAAATTCCCTCATGAGGGCTTCCCTATCCCAATTAGGGGCATGGTGTTGAAACACATCCTTCACCCATCCTTCATCCTCCACACATTGTGTCCAAGGGCCTGTTGCATAAAATCCTTAGAATTTATAACAAACCCAAAAATGGCATGCATGAATATTTGGAGGGAAGGATTTCACACAAAAGAAAATATCCCCATCCCTATAAAAGTGTATAAAGCTTCAAAAAATCTAAATATTGCAATGGAGTGAAATTTCTTTCAAAAAAAAGGTTCTATTTAGCATTTCAGTTCAAGAGGTGGTGTTTTACTACAAGGTTCATCCTAGATTGTCTTATAACCACACATGCAAGTATTAGATTCAATTGACATTTCTAAACATTATTTTTATAACTCTTTTGGTTGGGCCAAGATGCCTAATACTTTCTACAAGGATTTACAAGCATGACAAAGCCAAAATGTAAGGAAATAAAATAGAGAATTTAGATGGCATAGTAGGCTTATCAATTGAATATTGTGCATCAAAAGAATTTATATGACAAAAAAATTGTGATGTGTTGGAGAAACCAAACCTTGAAAGAAATGTTGCATCACACTTTGTAAAATGCAGCCTCATCAGTAGATCCAGTCTTCAGACTTTCCAATAATTCTCCAAACTTCCAAAATTGTTTTTTTCCCTTATTCCTCACTTGCATGAAATATCCTCTGAACAAAATAAAATTCCTTCATGAGGACTTCCCTATCGCAATCAGGGGCACAGTGTTGAAACAAATCCTTCAACCAACCTAATAGTTCTGATGTCCTCTTACATACCCTACACCTGAAAAGAATTTTAGATGACCATGTACCACGCTCCCATATCTATAGCAATAAATAAGTCTACATATAGCATCCTGATATGCATATTAAAAGGAATCATCACTTATTTTCAATGAATAAATATATCACAACAAGGAGGTATATTGACAGTATTAAAATTTATTAACATGTTGGCAGTACTAGAATTTGTTTAAATCCTCATCTAGCTAGAATATGATAAACTTAAAATTCTCTGACATAGAAACTGTTTTTTTTTCAAACTTTATAAAACAAATATATATAATCTTTCATCATCATTTCAATTTTTAATGTTTTCCAATTGCTTCTAAAATTGTAAATTCAGCAAGTAAGATTTATACTAAATACCATGGAATTTAAGAAATTCGTGATGCATATTTTTCAGTCCCAATTGGATATGTTTCATATCCATCGGGTCAATGATTACAAGACACTAAGCTTAACTCTCTTCTCCAAAACCAACTTAACAAAAGCAAGAAATAAAACTAAGTATAGAACCTACAAGATTTACAAACTCTCATCTCATCCCCAAAAAATGGTTAAAAGATTGGTACCTATGCTTATTTTTCTGGCACGAATTACACAATATGTTTTTGTCCAGTGGAAACAAGTATCACAACCCACCCATCAACAATTTTTCACTTCAAAGTCAAATTTGCTACAAATAGCCAACATGAAAATGCTATAGAATCTGATCTTGGTGCAATAAATTTCACAGCTACAATCCTCCACAAGAATTTGACTCTCACATTTTATATTTCTACATCATTTGTGGGAAAATATCTTAATGAGGACCATTTGAGTGACATTGATATCTAGATGAAAAAAGGCTTGAATCCCTGTTTTTATAGCAACAAATACTTCTAGCTGAACTGTGTGCCCTGGACATTGACATAGGTGTAAGATCACTCTTGCCTTATACAAGCTTTTTCAAAAGGGAAAATTCTTCCCTGTGTTGAAGACCTCTTGTGCCTTCAAGGATCACCCAAAGCTCCACTTCCAGATCTTCTAGAAATTCCTCTAGTTTTTCACGCATTCTATCTTCAATTACATCAAGCCCTCCCCCTGCTACATCTCGAAGCAAGATCCGATCTGAATTGGCTACTCTATGTCCCATTGTCTTCATTGGCCATTCACTTTCTTCCAATGTTTCTTTCTACCTCTCCATTTCCTTCTTATGATGAGAATGCTCTGCTACCACCTCCACGTGTGTCTTCATAGTACACTATGTTTCCTATGAGATTTCACTCTCTGAGGGTGACTCACGTACATTGTCAGGATGGGAAATAGGCCCCCGTAGGTCTGTTGATCCACAAGCTTCAGATGATGCAAGGGAAAGAGAGGTTCATAGGCTAGGAGTCCTATATTGTTTCTGAGGTGGAGGGGTTTGTTGTTTTTGTTGTTGAAAGGATGCTCTAGAGGAGGTCCCATGAAATCAACGACCCCACTTAACAAAAAACCTGAAGAAAATCAAGGAAATGAAGAAAAACCCTACCTCATAGTCAGACATTGTGCACATTTAGAATCGAAAGGTAATGGTTGATTTCAAATGAAGGCACCATAATTCAACCTTGTACCTTTTGCACCATCCCCAAATAAAAATAACAATAATATTTGACCGGCTCACCCTCCCCGCAGTTACACTAATTTGATATAGAATCCAAGAGTTGTAAGAGTTTGCAAGGTGTGTTTTGAGGATACAATTAGAACCATATTAGAGTGCAATTTCTTTTTGCATGGGTTGAGGGGTAAAGATACTCTATAAGTTAATGATTGCAATGTTTACTTATATAAAGTGTTTATGATATATGATTAATGCTTTTTTTGTTAGAAATTGGAAGAGAAAGATAAGAAACGAGAGGCATTGAGGTTTGTTGTAAATCAATCAAAAGTAAGGAAAAATGTCTCCTAATAGTGGGGTTTTTCAAGTTTCCTCTTCAATAGGACTAAATTTTAGTTGGAGAAATGATGTTGGCCTCAAAAGCATTGATTGGGTACTCTAGAAATCAAGACTTGACATATCCAAGCTAATCCATTAGATAGATTCGTCTTCGACAAAGGTTGCAAAGGCTAAGGTGCAAATATCCCATTTTTAATGTGGGTTTTAACGCTTCCATTTGAGAATGCTAAAAACAAGGTCAAGATCTTGAAAGGAGGTCCTTGATTTTACCAAAACTTAATATCAATGCTTAATCAATGGTGTGATTCTTTCTAGTTGGGCTTGGCCTTGAACTTTGTATCTATTCTTGGGTCTAGTTATCAATATGTCATTTCATTTAAGTGTTGAGAAGTTCTTAAGGGCTATAGGGGATAAGATTGTCATTTTCCAATACCCCTCCCTTGAAACCCTATAGATCGCGTACCCCATTTTTTTGTTGTAATATTTCAACCACAAGATCTTCTTATGAGGATCCCCCTAAAGAGACTGTATGTAAAGGAAGTGAAAAAAGAAAAAAATTCATGTTGATTCAAAGGAGCGTTATAGATTTTAGGTTCATCTAGAGGTCTCGACAAAGTTGAAGGGGAATGGAGTTCACCTCCTATTACAACACCTCCTATTCAACCATTCGAGGTGCTAAAGGGAACTAACTTTAAGGGTCATAGGTGAAATCTCACAAAGATCTTAAAAATTAGAAGGTGGGAGTGATTTCTCATAGGATTGATTCTTCAACGATTGACTTTTTTGGTGAGATTTCCCAGTAAATGGAAAAAATTGAAGTCGTACCACCTACCTATTAAGTAGAGTATGAGCAAAATTTTCATAATATTTAAAGAGTCTCTCCATCATTTTTCCATGAGATCCATGGAAGGTATGTTCAAGTGTCGATAAATCATGTTAAGATATCATATTTGATTCAGGGCACATATACTCCTTCAACTAGTGATGGAGAGTTCAACCAGTGAGTAGGCAAGGTTGTTCATTTACAAGGTTCACATCAATCAAATATTCTCCCTCTCTTCCCAACTCCAAGATGAGGAGTGTGTATAATGGACTTATTATTGTAAACAATTGCAAATATTGGATTATCTTCAAGTTCAAGGGCTTGAAGTGGTTGCCTCAACCTATAAATATTTAAAGGAACTATGTGTTTTTCAATTAGACCCTTATGGTCAAGGAGTTGCAAAACGGGAAGGCCTTATGGTTATTTTTAAGGGGTTAGCCTAGGCTCACCTATGTACTACCTTCTTTTGTCAAATGACAAATGCAACTTTGGTTACTATTACAATAAAATAAATTACTCTCTTCTTACTTGTTTATTCTTGTGTATTATTGATCCAAAAAATTAGATCATGTGATAAGTAACCTCTACTTGAAGGGTTTGTAGAAATCGTTCAATATTTTAAAATCTTACGATGTTTATCATTGAATAACCATCTCATGAACACGGCCTTTGAAGGTATTCTAAACAATTACCTAGAACAATCATTGCTAATATTATGTGCTCCCTCTTTATCGACATCCATGGAGGAACGTTATTGTTAATAACAAAAGCAGGTTGCACTGAGTAAGTAGATTTTAGCTCTCTAAATGGATTGACACCATGAGCTACCAATGAAATACTAAGACTATAGAGAAACAAATGACCCCTAAGACATTATTGAAGTGATGGGATAACACCAAATTCATTCAAGGAATTTAGCCAAGTGTTGGACTCCACTTCGAGTTTCAAGTTGGCAGTTTAAGATTCCATGGTCCTAATGAGCATATCATATAGAGAGGAAGACAAAATACATTTCTACAAGAATTGTATCCTTGTGTTCGATGAATTTATGAATACAAAACCATATTCAATGACGTGCAAATCATCTCCAACAACTTGGTTAATGTATAGGTAAGTTTAAGAATCATTTCCTTGGTTAATGTTTCAAATTATTTATGTCTCTTACCTATAAGATTGTTAAATATGTTCTTTAACACATTATCTAACATTTTCTTTGGGTTGGATCTAGAATCTATCTTCCAATTAATGCATTTTTCCAAAATATTTAGAATTTGAACCATATTCACTACTATCCTAGGATTTGTAATGACTTTATTTACCCAATCTATGTAACCACCCTCCTCCAAAATCCACCCAAATAACCGGCCAACTGGGGTAAACAAGTGATGAGAGAGGAAAATATGAATGGATTCAGCCTCCTTGGTGACCTTAAGGAAATGGAATTGACATAGCATATCAACCATACCTTCCACATTAGCAACAACACCCCCAAGAGACTTCTCAGCCACTCAAACATCCTGCCTTTGGTTCCTACTAATATTTTGT
The DNA here is from genome assembly GCA_031772625.1 of Pinus tabuliformis. NCBI lineage: Eukaryota > Viridiplantae > Streptophyta > Pinopsida > Pinales > Pinaceae > Pinus > Pinus tabuliformis. The sequence continues at coordinate 840,185,753 of CM062807.1, forward strand.
ACCTCTTGACCTTTGGACGCTCTCATGTTATGTTCATGCCAGCATCCAAGCACCTTTCGATGCTCTCATAGGCCTGCAAGCCAACTTTTAGGGGATTTTCCCAGCAAACATGTGACAGTGTCCGAAGAATTCAAGGAACATTTCTAGCCTAGAATTCTAGCCACTGCGCAGAACTTGTTATAAATTTCAATGTCCATCAAATACATGATGAAAAAACACATATTTCATTAAATTTGGAAGTATTCAATGGATCTAGAATATATAACTTTAACTAGATTAAGGTTTTTCAAAATGGGGAATTAGAAATTCACTTGGTTCACTAATTTTAATGTAGATATTCGTTATTTTTTGTGAAAAAATTATCATGATAAAATTTATTAAACAAATTCATATAAACTTGCAAAAGCAAATATTTCACGTCTTAATCTTGGATTCCTTACATTATCTATTTTAATATTTTTATGGTTTGTATTAAAATATGAGTTTGTTAAGGTTATTTTATGAAAAGAATGATGTGTATTTTACTATTATTAACCCATTTAATTATAATCTGATATAGTAAATATCATGTATGTGTTAAGTTACAGTTATTACTAAGACAATGTTGACACAATTTAAAAGTCTATCACCTTTGCAACACTAGTAATATCGTTGAAGATTTAAAAAATATTATAGATCATTTAGTTTATACTCATATTGGATTTAAATTTCAAAATATTTGTGACGCTACCAACCTTCCTAATCTTTTAACTAAGCAAAATTATGATGAGCTTGAAACACTTCTTTTAATGCTTTTTGAGCATAACAATAAAATTCGAAATAATTTTGGGTAATATCTTTTTGCCTTCTTATATACCATATTTGGTCTTAGTGGATGATAATCATCATTATCACCATCATCATTTCATACTATTGTAGGAAATTTGCACCATTTTAGAGTTGAGGAGAAAATATTTTTTTAGGATCAAATTAAATGTTGAATTCGAGTAGTAGCATTATTTATATTTATTTTTTATTTGTACTTTTGTGTTAAAAACTAAGTTGATTGAAGCTTACTTAATGAATAATAGATTAATATGCAAGATACATATTAAGTATAAAATTATTTAATGACAAATTATCATAGTAATGTGTCCAATATATACCAACATAGATCCATCTTAAGTATGAATGTAGGGATCAAATTTCTTCACGTGCAAAATTTTTTAGAGTGAAAAATACAATGTGTTATTTTTCATTGTTGAAATTGTATTTTTGAAATGCTAAATAGAGTATACATAAGACCAATAAAAAGTTTAACCTTAAAAACTTCTTTTATATATATATATATATATATATATATATATATATATATATATATAGATATGAAGTTGATATTGACATAAATTAGTTAACATAGATCTTCAAATAGTTTATTTGAATCTCTAGCTGAAATATTTTTGAAAAGTATAACATTTAATGTAGGTTTTAACCCCATCGAGAAATTACCTTCATACAAATTCTAAAACAAAAAAAAAATAAATGCGAGAGCATAACACATAAAACACATATACACAAAAATTTTCCCCTGGATCCAAAAACTGGGACTACTAGCTTGATTTTTTATTATGTTCCTTTCAATGTTATAATACATATTTATACATGCCGAAGCATCCAATACCATGGACCGAAAACCATCGCATCCAAAAACATGTGCAAAAATCATGCACAAAACCATAGGTGGGTTTGCCCAACCTAACATAGGGTTCAAAACCGAAATTTTCTGGGGCGTTGCCCTGGACCCCATAAAGTGGGGTTACAGTACGCCTCAAATGCCCTGTGACCTCCCCTCCTCTAACTCTCGGTTAACTACGTGGGCTAGTCATGGAAAGAATATAACACAACCCAACATACTCCCACTTGTTGTTTTCTTTCCACAGGGGGCCACAAGAGAGCTTAGTCATTTATCTAGCCTTGCAACACCCATTGTTTCTCTACACCAAGAGAACTTCTCAGAGCTCATAGATTTTGTCAATGCATCTGCAGTTGTTCTGAATAGAAAATGGCATCAACCCATGGTACTCATCCACCCATATTATTCATCGACCCATGGAATTTACCCGTGGTATTGTAAATGGCATCCGCCCGTGGTATTCTAAAATCCACCCATGGTATTCATTCACCCATGGAATTGACCCATGGTATTATAAATGGCATCCACCCATGGTATTGTAAAATCCACCCATTGTATTCATTCACCCATGGAATTGACCCATGGTATTGTAGCTGGAAAAAATATATTATAAAGTAACAAGTCACATTTTGTAAACGGAAAAATTTTCCGCCACAATGTAGCCTTTATAGTTCAGAGGCATGTAGCCACCACATCTCTTCTCAGAGATAAGCTACCATCTCCCTAGTTGGTTTATTTTCATTACTATTTTAAATAAAAGTTTCTTTGTGGTTTTGTTTATTGAGCATTCTCCTATTTTTCTTCTGGCAATGCAAGTTTTCAGATCTTGGGGGTCTCTCCTCCCTCTGGCTCTTCAGGCTCATTCTTCTAGATCTTGGTAGTGGCAACAATGGCACTAGGATCCGCATCAATGATTTGCTTCCCTTTGCCATCCCCCTAGTCGGGTTCTGGCTCAGAGTCGGAACATGCATCTGATTTGGAAGCCTTCAACTCGGCCACCAGCGACTGCTTGGTCCGACACTCACTTGTGTTATGAGTGGGACTCTTGTGGAACTCACACCACTTTCCTGTGTTCTTCTTCGGCTTCGTGGTGTTGTTCTTTTCTTGCAGCTTCGAGGGGTTGTCTTGGGTCACCCCGCCTTGGCTTTGTCCTTTGGGCTTCGGATTTGCAGATCCAAAGTCTTGCTTCTTCTGTTTGAACTTTTGCTCGATTTTGACAGCGTATCGGTATGCTGTGCCGAGTGAGGAGATGTTCAAGAACTCCATCTCTTCCTGGATGTATCTGTGTAGGTAGCTATGGTATTTTAGTACCATATGCAGCTCAGAATCTTTGATACCCAACTGTGTGTGAAGGGTATGAAAAATATGTGTGAACTCTGGCACATCTTGGTCTCGTCCCTGCCGCAGTGTGGTCCATTTGATGTATTTGTCCTCATAGATTTTGACAGGGTAGTACTGCTCCTTGATGGCATCCCGGAAGTCATTCCAAGTGGGGGCGGCTGAAAATAGTGATCCTGTACTTTCATCCTTCTGCTCGCAGTATGTTTCCCACCAGTCCTTGACGTGGGGGGCTGCTTTGAGAAGAGCAAAAATAATATTTTCCTGACTTGAAAATTCATGAACAGAAAAATACCCATCTAGCAGATTTAACCATTTATCTACGACATCTGCATCTATTTGACCCTCGAAGATGGGGATTTCAAAATTAACTTGTACCTCAAACGGTGTGGCATTCCCAGAGTAGCTGTTGGAAGCCGATGCGTCGCCTCTGGGTAGCCGCTGAAGGATCTGCGCAAATCTATCCATCATCGCGTTCCTTTGCCGCTCGAGGGCTTCTTCGAGCAAGATTTTGATAGGATCTCCTGCCCCCTCGTCTTTCTTCTCATCTGCCATGGGAGGTCGTCGAGATTTGCGAGGCTGGTCTTGCAAAGGTTCGACCAATTCAAGCCCTAACTCCTTATATCCCGACCTCGTTGGGGACATGCAAAGAAAAACATAGAAAAAGTAGACTGCTCTGATACCACTGATCCGGATCTTGGGAGGAGAGACCCCCAAGATCTGAAAACTTGCATTTCCAGAAGAAAAATAGGAGAATCCTCAGTAAACAAAACCACAAAGAAACTTTTATTTAAAATAGTAATGAAAATAAACCAACTAGGGCGATGGTAGCTTATCTCTGAGAAGAGATGTGGTGGCTACATGCCTCTGAACTGTAAAGGATACATTGTGGCGGACAATTTTTCTGTTTACAAAATGTGAGTTGTTACTTATAATATTTTTCCAGTTACAATACCATGGGTCAATTCCATGGGTGAATGAATACCATGGGTGGATTTTACAATACGACGGGCAGATGCCATTTATAATACCATGGGTCAATTCCATGGGTGAATGAATACCATGGGTGGATTTTACAATACCACGGGCGGATGCCATTTACAATACCACGGGTAAATGCCATGGGTTGATGAATAATATGGGTGGATGAGTACCATGGGTTGATGCCATTTTTTATTCAGATCAACAGTATTCTTCAAAGTGTCCACCTTTACCAGCAACACCTTTTTTTCTTCTATCATATCCCTCACAAAGTGATACTGAACATCAATGTGCTTTGTTTTTGAATGATATGCGAGGTTCTTTGCCAAGAAAATTTCACTTTAGTTCTCACAGTCTATCCTTATAGCTCCCTGTACTAACCCCATACTTGAACACAATCTCTGCAACCAATTTTATTCCTTTCTTGCATGAGTGGCTGCCATGTATTCTACCTCTATAGTTGATAGTGCCACTACAGATTGTTTCTTACTCATCCAACTGACTGCACCTCCAAATAGGTTAAACACATACCCACTTGTAGATCTTCTCTAATCCAGATCTCCAACCCAGTTTGCATCAACAAATCCATGAATATCCAACATTCTGTCCAATCCTGATCTTCCTTGGTAGCTTAAAACATAATCACTAGTGCCACGCAAATACCTGACAACCCGCTTCACTGTTGTCCAGTGCTCCTTCCCTAGTTTTGACATAAACCTGCTCAATACTCCCACTGCATGTGCAATGTCTGATCTAGTACAGACCAATGCATACATTAAGCTACTGACTGCACTTGCATATGGAACATAGGACATGTCCTCTTCCTCTTCTTGTGTCTTTTGGACACTATTCAGCGAATAACCTCACACCTACAGGAATAGGAACCTTCATTGGTTTACTATCCTGCATATTAAACCTCTGCAGTATTGTTTCGACATACTTCCTCTGGTTTAACCAGAGCTTCCTTTTTGCCCGATCTCTTTTAATTTCCATGCCCAAAATATAGTTTGTAGCACCAAGATCTTTCATGTCGAATTTGGAGGACAACTGGGTCTTCAAATCCCGGATAATTTCTTTGTTATTTCCAACCAGCAACATATCATCCACATATAAGACTAGATAAATAACATGGTCACCAATTAATTTAAAATACACACAGTGATCTTCTTTGCTTCTGGTGAAGCCAAGTCCCCGTATAAATGTATCAAATTTCTGATACCACATCCTTGGTGATTGTTTTAACCCATATAGAGACTTCTTTAACTTGCATACCAATTATTTCTTACCCTTCATCGCAAAGCCTTCAGGTTGCTTCATGTATATTTCCTCTTCCAGATCCCCATGAAGAAATGTTGTCTTCACATCCATCTGTTCTACCGCAAAATCAAAATAAGCAGCAATAGATAAAAGTAATCTAATAGAAGTTACCTTGGCGACAAGAGAAAAAATATCACCAAAATTAATTCCCGGCACTTGGGAATAAACTTTTGCTATCAACCAAGCTTTGTATTTCTCCACCTTTCCTTCTACATTTGTCTTCTTCTTAAACACCCATTTGTTGCCAATGGATTTCCTTCCAGCCAGCAACTCCACCAGATCCCAAGCCTCATTTTTGTGCAAAGATGCCATTTCATCAACCATGGCCTCTTTCCAGAGTTTTCCATCCTTTGAATCCACTGGTTCCTTCACAGTTTTGGGATCATCATCAGTAACAGACAAAGAAAAATTTGAACAAAGAAGATGGACTATACCTTTCTGGCTGCCTTCTTTCTCGAACTGATCTTCTCACAGCCAGAGTTTGTGGCTCTTCATATTCTGATTCCTCCTCTACTATAGAGTCTAATTCTTCCTCCTTTAGCTTAGACTCTATCTTTTTAGGTTCCTCTGGTTGGACTTCATGTTTAATAACATCTTTCACCTCTCTGAACACCACATCTCGGCTGTACACAATCTTCCTTGTTATTGGGTTCCAAAGCTTATAACCCTTTAAATTATCCTTATACCCAATAAATATGCACTTTTCAGATTTACTATCCAACTTGGTTTGTTTCTCCTTTGGAACATGTACATATGCATCACATCCAAATACCCTCAGATGTGAAAGAGAGGGTTTCTTACCAGTCCATAATTCTTGTGGAGTCTTATCCTCCAACGTTGATGAAGGTGACCTGTTGACCAGGTAACATGCAGTATCCACTGCCTCTGCCCAGAATTCCTGTCATAAACCGGCACCACTGAGCATGCTTCTTTCCCTTTCCATCAACGTTTTGTTCATTCTTTCTACAACTCCATTTTGCTAAGGTGTATATGGAGTAGTCTTCCGCTGTGCTATACCACACTTCTTACAGAATTCTTCAAATTCCTTGCTGCAGAATTCTCCATGATTATCTGTCCTCAGCACCTTTATCTTCTTCTCTGTTTGGTTTTCCACCAAAGCCTTAAATTCTTTAAACCTGTCAAAGACTTCAGATTTCTTCTTAAGGAAATATATCCATGTATTCCTTAAGAAGTCATCTATAAATGATACATAGTACACAAACTTACCTAGTGATGGGACCTTCACAGGTCCAAACACATCACTGTGCGGAAGTTCTAATATCTGTTTCGCCCTCTTACTACCAGAGGGGAAACTCACCCGATTCTGCTTCCCATATACACAATTTTCATAGAAATCAAAATCCAAAGAGCTATTACTCATACCTTCTACCATACCTTTACCATGAAGTATTCGAAGGCCCTTCTCTCCAATATGTACAATCCTTTGATGCCACAACATGGTCTTTTCTCCAAAGACCACTAGATTTTTTGCTCCACTTTCAAGAACCACGGAACTGTTGCACCCATCAACAACAGTGCTACCTTACAGCTTGTACAGAGTTCCAATCCGAACTCCCTGCATCAATACCAGTGCTCCCGAACCATCTTGCAGGTATCCTTCTCGAACACTAGTTTTACACCTGCATCATCCAACTTGCTTACAGAAATCATATTTCTGGCCAATGCAGGAATATGCAGAACACCCGGAAGTGTTCTAACCCTTCCACCTTGCAACTTCAATTTTACTTTTGCATGACCAATGATTCTAGTCTTCCTGTCATCCCCCAAGAATACATCACCACCATCATATTTTTCATACTCGCAGAACCACTCTCTATAGGGAGTGAAGTGAAAGGATGCACTTGAGTCAATCAACCATGCCTCATGATCTACATGTGTACTTGAAGAAGCCAAATACACATCCCCACCTTCATCTGAGGTGGTTTTCGCCTCTGCAGAAGGAGCCTCGTCAGATCCCTTTCCTTTGTCAAGAGCTTTAGATTTACAGTCCCTTTTGTAGTGACCTTCCTTTCCGCATTTCCAGCACACCACCTTTACAGGTTTTCCTGGAGATTTAGATCTCCCTCTAGATTTAGATCTCCAACTCGATGACTTATTTTTGTTTTTGTTCTGGGACCATCCTCATACAGACAAGGCATCACCATTCTGGCTCTCCATATTTTTCCATCTCATCTCCTTCGTCAGCAAGGCTGAGACTATTTCATCAAAATGCAAGGCAGTTTCATTGCTACCTATTACGATAACTAGACTATCCCACGAATTTGGTGGAGAATACAACAAACTAATGCACTTATCTTCATTTGAAATTTTAATATCAACAGATGCTAACTGACTTACCACAGTATTAAATGCGTTCAGATTCTCTATCACCGAGTCTCCATCTTTCATCCTTAGGTTATAAAACTTTTTTCGCAAGAAAAGTTTATTCACCAGAGACTTAGATTTGTACAAAGTCCCTAACTTGTCCCACAAAGCCTTCGTCGTAGCTTCCCCTGATACATTCAACAATACTATATCTGAGACACACAATCGTATTGTGCTCTTTGCCTTCTGATCCAACTTGTTCCATTATTCATCGGACACTCCCGTTGGTTTAGTACTCAGATCTACTGTGATCCATTGATCTTTATCCACCAACAGATCCTCCATCTTGAGTTTCCACAACTCAAAACTCTGACCATTAAATTTCTCGATCTCTATCTTTCCATTGTTCACCATCTTCTTTCACCAACAGAATCAATCTCACAGATCTCCCATTGAACAGGGTCTACCACAGGCCCGAGCAAAACCCCTCAGCAACAAAGGCATCCCCTTGAAGCCAAAACAACTCTGATACCAAATGTAGGTTTTAACCCCGTACAGAAATTACCCGCATACGAATTCTAAAACACAGAAAATAAACAATGCAAGAGCATAACACATAAAACACATATACACAGAGATTTTCCCTTGGATCCCAAAACTGGGACTACTAGATTGATTTTTCATTATGTTCCTTTCAATGTTATAATACATATTTATACATGCCGAAGCATCCAATACCATGGACCGAAAACCATCGCGTCCAAAAAGATGTGCGAAAATCATGCACAAAACCATAGGTGGGTCCGCCCAACCTAACGTAGGTTCCAAAACCAAAATTTTTCGGGGCATTGCCCTGGACCCCATAAAGTGGGGTTACGGGTACGCATCAAACTCCCTGTGACCTCCCCCCCTCTAACCCCCAATTAACTACATGGGCTAGTCGTGGAAAGAATATAACGCAACCCAACATTTAAACATCTAATTCACACATTTTTTTTTCTTCTAATTACTTTACAACATATTCATTTTTTATTTTTCTATTTAGAACATAATTTTTATTTTAAAGGGGCACAAACAAATAGAGAAACTTACACATCTCCTCATACTGGGTTGTAGGATGAGCCTCTCAACTCAATTACTAATCATTTTAATGATTAAAATCAATCACGAATTAGAATAGTAACAAAGTAGTACAATTTGATTATTTTCAAATACAAGAGGAAAGAGAGAAAATTGACTAAACTATTTATTACAAATGTTTAGTTTTTATTCCTGTAGTTTTTAAGGATATTGTATTGAAAAGAACATATTAAGATTCATCTAACACCTAGATTCCTTACATTATTTCTATTATCATTAATATTTATATTTATGTATTAAATTTGACTCATGAATAATAGATTTAAAAAAAAAATCTTACCTAAAAAGTTTTTTAACAATATATTAATATTTTTTTTCTTAGTATTATTGACCATTTTAAATTGACACTAACTACTTTTCCTAAGTTGAGTACAAATTTACTATAAGAGGAAATATTTTATAAGTCTAGTTGTGTTGTTCAATGATCAAAATATTTTTTTTTATAAATTAGACTGCAACAAAATAGCAAATTTGATTTATATCAATTATAATAAGGAATATTAAGGAAAACTCACTTCAAACATTATTACAAGTGTCTAGCATCTATTCATTAAGTGTTTAAATGATTTATATTAAATAGAATACTAATTAGGTACCCCACTATTGTTTTAATAGAACAAGTGTAGAAGATGTTTTTAAGTGTATTATTGAATTTGATTATGCATATTTGATATGGTGAGAAGTCATGTTGTCAAATAAAGCTATGAAAACTTAAATATTTTATGGCAATGTCATGTAATTTGTATCAACACATGATTATATTGAAATACTAAATAATATAAAACTCCAAAAATAATATGAAGATAATATTTTATATACAACAAATATTGAAAAGTGTGTTTGAATGTATATTAATAGATCCTTCAAAAAAAATTACATTCATGAATCATATAAACCTAATCTTAAGATATTTGTTCTTGCAATTTTCTTCCTTTGGCATCCATGCCCACACTATGGTATTAATTTGAATAGAACCAAGTTCTGTGTCATCAGGATTTGGTATCCAATATTGCTCTGAAAAAATTCCATTGTATTCCCCTGACATAGGCTTCCACTAGTCAATCTTTACATGAATATTCTCAATTTCATTATCCCTAAAGATATCTGAGATGGATTTTTCCATCCAAATCATCTCTCCTGCATCCTCATTTCCTTATCTAACTAGCAACATCCTTCCTTTCTCAACATCAATCATCGGATTAAATGTTGGCTTTGGCTTGTTTCGTTTGGATCCAACGTATATTGGTTCATCTATCGCATTATCAAAATCTCCATCCATAATACTTGAGATTACATGGAGTACATTACAATCAACATCAATGCTTTGCCTTCTCTTGGGCCAAAAATCCTCAAAAGATGAATCACTTCCATCTATTATTCTATGATCATTATGGATTCCATCTAATGTATCGAGAACTCTCCCAATACACTACTTTATTTTTCCATTCCTCTATTATAGTTGGTGAATCCTCATTCCCATTAGTGTCTTTCCACATTTTTATGTATGATGTTATCCCTTCGTTTAGTTCTTTTAAATAGACATCATTTTGTTTGGAAGCTCAGAAAGATGTCTTCCCTATGGGAATTATAGGTCAACCTTCGTCATCTCCATAACTCAACTTGTTCTGATCACTTAGTATCTCTAATTGATTCTTTATACCTTAGTATTGAAACATCATTGAGTATAAGAAATTGGAAGTATTGGACATTAAGATGTACAACTAGTGCATTTTTTCCCTCCTTGGTGTATCCATTAATGAAACTTTTGAAGTTATAGATCTTGTCAATAAGTATAGGTGGAAACACTCGATTTTCTTCAATTACGTGATATGTATCCATCATTTCAGGTTAAGAATATATATATTTACTTTTTAGGTTGGAAGACATTCTTCTGTAGGTTCCATCTATGTATTCATGGGTGTGCCCCACAGGCAAGAACCCAACCTCAATAGTGATGAAGACACCAAGTGCAGTTAAAAGTGATAGAAACATGAAAAGATAGCAATTCTTATTATCACTTGCTGCATTGTCCAATTGTAACAACAAATGTCGAGGAAGAGGTTTAAAATCAACATTTCGACTTTTTGATCTTCCATGAGATATAAAATCATCCTTGTACACTTGAAATTTTGAGTAAATGGAGGTGTCAAGTAATGCATTTTTAAGTGGGTTTCTTGAACTTCCACTTTCATAAATTAGATCACCATACATATCCATTTGTGGGTCTTCAAGGTCCCTTAAGCACTTTGCAAGGGATGCAATAGTAAATTGTGATCCCATATGTACAAATGGTAAAGAGAAATGACCAAAACCTCGTGTCTTATGCCCATGTGTAAGCATACCTGTCAATGACAAACCTAAATTTTTTCCTAGAATAGATTTTAATTTGACACATAGCCCTCGGATTGAAGTCTTTGTTTTGTCCATTTTATCATGGATAATTCTCAAATACTCCTTTGGAAACCGCTCTAACATAATTATGTGGGGATAGTAGCATTATCTTCCACACATAACAATCTTGTTATGTTTGTTCAACCTACATCGTGCCTTTTCTTCGAACTCTTTTGTAGTTTCTGACTTCATTTGTGCTTTCAACACAATACATTCACTGCATTTACTGAAGTTGGTGGTCTTTGAAAATGCCACATCTTGAAACTTAGTATTCTAGACCTTGCTCATTGTTGGCTGTGATATTGATGGGTAATTGAGCTTTTGAAGAGCCTCATTGATCTCTTTTAACAAAGAATTTTGTGTGTAAGTCGAAGGAAGCAATCTTAAAGGAGAATATGTTCCATCTTCTTCAACTTGACGTGTTTGGTTTGGTGAAAATTCTGAATTATCCATTACAATTTTGTGCAATATTTCTATGGTTGCCTTTGTGTGAGCTCGTGCTTTGCATGTGTTGGTGTTACCATGAATAGCTTTGATCTATCCATGTTGGAAATAATGTTGGTAGTTATAGAATGTGCTTTGAGGAATCTTATGTATCTTATACCAGGCTTTCTTACAAATAATATTCCCATTAAATCTCATGTCCTTTACATTTCTAGCAATAGGTGGTAGGCCATGGCCATGGCTCTTTCACATGACTGTGTTTGACATGAGTGAATTCAAGACAAATTCCCTAATACCATTTTTATTTATTTGTCTCATACCCCTCCTAGCACCTGCAATGGCCTTCCTATCCACATGTTGAAGACAATATTTTCTACAACATACACCTGCTGCCAAAAGTTGAATTGCTTTCACTTCATCTATTTTTGTTTGACATTTTGCAATTTTTTTTGTAGCCATAACTCATTTAATCCTTTTATATGGCCTTGTTACATGCATATCAATTGAGTTTCTATATTTTTCATTACAAAGATACCCATCCCATTTGTTTAAGGGATTTGTGTCCTCTATAACATCCCATATCACCATTTCCTTGGGTGGCTCCTTGAACTTTTCCTTGACCCTTAATATCACACCTTTGTTGTCCACCAACTTATTTATTGGCCATCTAACCAAAAATTATATAAACTTATCCCCAATTCTTTATATCTCACAATTTCCATCTATCTCTTCCAAAAAAACACCAAATTCCATTTCACCAAGTGTTTCACCCTCAACAATGTGCTCCTCGCAGACATTGACTAGCATTCCTTTGGCAATGCACATGCTTGTTCCCATGCATTCATGTGTAAGAGAAACCTTTATACATATGAATCTAACCCTATCTTGGGGAATATTTATGGCATGATCATGACAATAAGGCTCCAAATCTAATTCTGGCCAAATCTCATAAGATTCCAATGCACCCCCTAATGCATGCTCAAATCCTATTGGATGTGGTAGAGGAGCATCATGTTTTAACACCTTTTCAATTTTAACCACTATGCATCCTTTATTTACCATATTTCTATTCACTTTATGCCCAAGCTTTGTATTGAATATGGAGCCCTCACCCAACTTCAATCCATGTTGCAGAAGATCTACCTTGTCTCCAATAGAAAATGTAGAAGAAACATTTGCACCTATAAACGAATGTAAATAAGGTTAGTATTTACTCAATAAAACATTTAATATACTATCAATAATATTTAACACATGCCTCAATATTTTGATTTACCTATGTTGTGTCTCAAATCTATGATCTTCCATGGATGTATGTCCTCTTCAATAACATCCTCATCAATCAAATGTGGTTGAGTGATACCAATTATTAAAATTGTAACATAACCCGCCTTAACCCTTTCTCCAACATAATAAGTGCTAGACTCTGCAGATTTGACCCTTCCTAGCCCAATGACCTTATCATTAATATGGAGATCAACATAGTCCCCTTTTGCCAAAATTATATTTTCCATTGTAGCTTGTATCAGTTCTGTAACAAAAATTAAATCGTAACATGTAATTAAAAGGTTGAACCATGTAAAGTGTGACTTTATATTTTTGCAAAACCACAACTTACAGAAAAGTAATATAGATGCAATAATTTAAATAGTATGGTAGTCATATTGTATGTAATGAAACATTGTTTCCCACCATGTAGTGCCTACTACCAAAAATTACTTTACATACAAATTACACAATAGATATATATATATATATATATATATATATATATATATATGAAGACTGAGCAATTAGAGATGTAGATAGTATCATATAATGAAAAATATAACCTCATAAACCACCAAGTTCCTATTTAACTTTAGAAATGACACTTGTAGTCTTGATGCATGTGTATGAATAATGATAATAAGAAATTTGTAGAAGTTGAAGAACCAAAACATGGTCCTTTGGAAAATATAAGAAATTCCAAGATCGATGCTACATAAGATGTCGAAAATCCCCATGAGAAGGAGAAATTATATTTATATTTCACTTAGTGAAGATGTTTGATGTTTGAACTTGATATTCGAAAGCCAAACTAGAGGTTTTTTTCCAAATAAAAGTTTTGGTACAATAAATACTAGATAATTCTCATTTTTATTCTAAAAGCAAAGAAATTGCATTAGAAGAAAAATATAGTATACCTCAATAAGACATGTATTCATAAACTTCAAAATTATACAAAGCTCACATTATTCTCCATGGATCAAATAATTATGATTGGATTATTGAGTTTGTGCCAAAAGGAAAGCTATACCATTATCTTTTCTTCAAAATCAAGCACAAATGTAGTGCCAACAATAACATATATTTATATACGATTATTTTGCACTATCATTGATCTTCATAAATTGTTCCAAATTCAATAAAAAGGCACATCAAAAGCTATAACTCTAACCATTGTGATTATTTAAACAATGTCACTCCTAGAGCATTGGTTGCATAAGTGTAATGGTGTCTAGAAGAAAGTTAGTAATCACTAGGTATCCTTCTTGCATAATCACAAATGCACCGCCAAGAATAATATCTGAGCATTAACCTTGGTGAGGGTGAAATCTTGATAGTTTTCCTTTTGGCACAAGAACAAAGATCTAGTGCATTCTATAATTCCTTCTAACATAAATACAAGCACATTTCCAACAATAATTTTGCATTGCGAAAAAAAATTAACGCATGTAAGATTTACTTCTATCACAAACACAAACACATTTTCAACTGCAAGATGAAGGAAATTTAACACATTCTAACCTTCCTTCTAGCATAACGACAAACATATTTCTAATAACAACATTGCATTATGAAGGAAATATAATGTGCTATCTTTCCTTCTATCACAAGTAGAAGCCCATTTCGAACAACAACATTGCACCTCAAATGAAAGCTAACAATAAATATCATTCCTTCTACTACGAACATAAGCATATTGCTAGAAGCAACATTACATGGTCAAATAAATCTAGCACATGCTAGATTTCCTTCTAGCACAAACGCAAGCACATTGCCAATAACAATATTATAAGGTGAACGTAATCCACCACACGCTAAATTTCCTTATAACGTAAATAGAATCATATTACTCACAAAAACATTGTAAAGTAAAAGAAATCTTACACATTCTAGAGTCTCTTCTAGCACAAACACAATCACATTGTCAAAAACAACATTGCAGAGTGGAAGATATCTAACATACGCTTGATTTACTTCTAGCATAAACACAAGCACATTGCCAACAATAACATTGTAGGGAAAACGAAATCCAACGTGTGATAGAATTCCTTCTAGCACAAACACAAGTACATTTCCAACAATATTGCATTGAAAAAGAAATCTAATGCAAGTGATATTTCATTCTAGCACAAATACAAGCACGTTGCCAACAACAATATTGCATTGCGAAAGAAATCTATTGCATGCTAGATTTTATTCTAGTACAAACACAAGTACGTTTCTAACACCAATAGTGCATTGCAAAATAAATTTAGTGCATGTTAGAATTCCTTCCACCGTACACAAACATATTGCCAACATCAATATTGTAGGGTATAAGAAATTTATCTCATGCTATATTTTCTTCTATCACAAACATAAGCATATTTAAAATAACATTATAGCAAGGTGAATTAGATCTAACATGCTATTTGTACTTATATATCAAACACAAACATGTCACCAATAAAAACATTGCAACTTGAATGAAATCTAACACATGCTAGATTTCCTTCTCTCACAAACACAAGCACATAACAATATTGTAGGGTGAAAGAAACATACCACATATTAGATTTACTTCTAGCTCAAACAAGCATATTGCCAAAAACACCATTGCAAGACAAAAGAAATCCGGTGTGTGATAGATTTCCTTTTAGCAGAAACACAGACACATAACATTGTAGGGCTAAAGAATCTAGCGCATGCTAGATTTTTTTATAGCAAGAACACAAACATATTACCAACAACATTCTAGGGAAAAAGAAATCTAGCACATACTAGATTTCCTTTTAGCACATTGCCAATAACATCATTGTAAGGTGAGGGAAATGTGACACATACTAGATTTCCTTCTAGCACAAACAATTGAATTGCAAACAACATTGCAATGCGAAAGAAATCTAGTGCACACTAGATTTCCTTCTAACACATATACAACCATATTGTCAATAAACTCATAGAAGGGTGAAAGGAATCTAATGTATGCTAGATTTCCTTCTAGCACAAACAAAAACACATTATAGCATTTCTAGAAAAAAGAAATCTAGCACATGGTAATATTTACTTCTAGCACAAACAAAAGCATATTGCCAACAACCACATTGTAGTGAAAAAAAATCTAGTGCATGCTAGATTTCTTCGAGCCAAAATAGAAGCATGTTTTCAATAACAACATTGCAAGGTGAAGAAAATCTAACACATGTTAGATTTACACATAGAACAAACACAAGAAAACAACAACATTTTTGCCAAATAAGTAGTTCAACAAGACATGAGTAAAAAGGCCTTATAACTCCCTTTGTCAGGTAATGCCACTCAACATCTGGAATTTTCGAAGTACTGATAAAACCTTCAATAGATGGAAGTTGATTAAGAGATAGTCTTTTAGGCTTCCTGTGGCAAAAATGAATAAAATTTATCAGTAGATATATGAAAGATACCACTCACAACTTGAGCAACAGATAAGTCCACACATGAAGTTGAAGGATCCTTTCTAAGTCTTTGAAATTCCACCATTAATTCCACTTAGGAATCGTGAAAAAAAGCCATCAATTCCTTATTCCAAGAGGCAATAAGTTGATTGTGTGTGTCATGTTTATTTCCTAAAGCAATTATGAAAGCTTCATTTTCAAATAGGTATCATCCCGCATTGTGGCATAGAAGAAAACATACAATGATCATCACTAGCATGCTGACTGAGAAATTTAATGGAAGGGGTAGCAACACCAGCAATTTGAGCTAGGTTGTAAGACATATACCTCCTGTCCAATGCCACACTTGTCTATCTGGAGCCAAGGGTAATGGCAACAAGCCATTTGTCAGTAATTTCACTCCCATCTTCAACTATGCATACATCTATAGTATGCAATTTTGTCACAACACTTGAGCTACTAAATAGATTTGATATTTGAAATTTTCTCCACTTTTTTTTAGGAAATAAACTCCTCAGAATGGAAAATGTGGGACCCACAGAGACAGCATATTTCTGGCATGGAAATGATAATCCCATTTCCCGAGTTGACAATAACAACGGTTCAACTGACATAAAAACCAACAATGCAACAAAACCATGATCTTTACATTTGTTAAATAATCATTTGATTCTCTGATCACCACTTTCAACAACGTATTTTGTAGAGTTAGACTTTGAAGGCATACAAATAATTGTAGAATCAGATGAGCCCCAAGAAATAGTTTTTCTAACAAAAAGTGGAAGAAATTGATCTTGGAATATCCCAGGAAAATTTTTATCTCATAAATAATAGGGTTCAAAGACGTATTAAGGACCAAATCCAAAGGATCAAATAAATAAAGAAATCCATCAGAAACTATTAATGGAAGGTCACATAGTAGGTAACAACTCAGTAATCTTGAGCCATAGCTAAGGGTTTGACCTCGAAGTTTCCATGGAGGATTGATATGGAGAATGCATATTTCCTCCATACTTAGCACAATCTCTTCAAAAGTAATTATGAGAGCAGGCCCCTCGAATTCACCTAGATTCGGTTGAAGCAAAGATTGTCATGGGTGATCCCACTTATCATATATAATGTGTAATTTCTTTGCTTGGCATTGGTCTGCTATCTATGACAGGTCAAACAATATAAGGTCGTCATTCCCATATCTCTGAAACAATTCAGTTATTCTAGTATGATCCATACCAGGCAAATCTTTTGAGATTTCTTGATCTATAAATGACATTTATCATAGTGACTTTGCACCAAGTCACTAAGCCAAATCATTTCTTATAAATCAACAAAGTGTAATGGTGATTCTCTGTTGTGAAGACCCAAATGAAAGGTGGTGTAATGATGATAAGACCAATGCAACTACTACTAGGATACCCACTCACCTTTCCCTTTATCCTACAAAACACTCCCAGGTGTGAAATTATTTTTTCGCCAAGTGTTTGCTTGTAAAAGGGGAAAGTAATGAATAATTTAATCTGGCAGAATAACTTTCTTTGGGGAAAACATGATGGAAAACATGAAGCCTCATCTCCTTACCAAGCAAGTAAGGCTAACTAGGCTTGATTGATATCCATGACTGAGGAACTATATTAGTGGTAAAATTTGTTGTTTGCACTATGATTGGTGATGAACCTTGAAAGACACACGTGCTACCATCTTCAGAATTTTAATAGTTACACATCCATGGCATCTCTGGTTCTTCCAACTTCTATGACATAATCAATGTAGTTGAAGCCTTGGATATTTCTGGATCCAGTGTTCTTAGAAGAATGTGGCAGGGTTAGAAGTTGGTGTCCAAGTAGTTACTCACCTTTATCACAAGATGACCAACTGGTTTTCCTATTCTATATTACTCTCAAGATCTACTTACATGCCACAAACAAAAGAAGGTATTGTAAAAACAATCTCTCTTTGTTTCTAAAGGAAAACAATCTCTGAGAAATGACCAAAGATAATTTTTTGTTATATTTGTAATAATTGCTTGAGAACATTGCCAGAGAACTCATAATCCATTGCAGCATTTGAAAATGACACAGGGCACTGATTCTCAAGAATTTCTCGTTTGTTAGAATGAACTAGGTCCTATAAAAGATAAGTCTGTCAACCCAAAATTTCCTTTGCACAACTGGAGGGTTAATCTAGCTAGACTCCATCATGTTGGCTTGTTAAAATTGGAAAATAGGGCCAAATTCCACTTTGGATAGCTCTTATGGGAAAGATTATTGCAACATTAAATTCCTCTCTTTGATAAGACCAAAATCGATCTAAAGATCGCCAAATTTTGATAAGGAAAATGGGTTTTTGAATTTATGTTCTCTCAAGTAAATTTATAAGGTCGGCCTCATCCTTATGTCGACTCATCAAGCCTAATGGTCATGTTCCATGAGCCCCCATCGAATTGTATATATAGAGGTGTCCCCTCACCACATTTTGACACATCCAAGTGCATCATCCACGCCTCTGAAAAAGTTGGACATCTAAGGCAAGGATGTAGGTGTCAAGAGTCAAGTTTATGAAGATGTTTATCTCTATTTAGGGTGAAGTTTCCTTAGGAGAGAGTCGCAGGACTAAGGAACCATGGGTAGAGGCTAGAGGATAGTCTGGGAAGTTTAACTCTTGATTATGAGAGTGAGTTTCTTGTTGGATAGGGCTGCAGAGGTATTCTCATTGGGTATTTTGTTCCATTTGGTGTGTTGCATCTCTATTACAAGCCATGGAAAGAGGGTTGCTACAATAACTTATTGGTTAGCAGTTTGGAGGGCGTAAAATCCTTCTCTCTAGGCCACATATGCCTAGGAGTGCAACTAGGTCAAGCACTCTTCCATGTGTTTGGGACTGCTTTGTAATCTCTCGTAGGTCCAAACTGCAGCAAGGAGGAAGGTGCATTCGAGAGGGAGTTCTGTATGATGTTTGGGCTTGCAATAGTTGGATTTTTCTCTCCTACAGCAGGCCACAACCCAAGCTGTGTGTTACAAGTAAGCCATAGGCCTTGATAGCCTTGGACAAGAGGCTGAAATGCTGGTAGAAGACCTCAGGCCTTGGATCTCTTGGTTGGGAGATTGTGACTCTTATCTTTTGTTTGAATAATAGTCCAACCCATCAGAAAATTGGAACAGAGGTGTTTGGAGGAAGGCCACAGTCAGGTAGGGGTCCAGGAGTAAAGAAAGAAGGTTGTAATAGTTTTCCATCAAACCTTATCAATAATTGGCATTATCTTGGTTCATCATTACAAAAGTGTTTTAACCCTTTAAGATCCTTCACCTACATTGTTTCTATGACTCACATTTTATGGTTTGCATTCTATAAACTCTCGCCCACCTGCTGTTCATAAGAATCACTACAGATCTCTCTAATCGCATGACAATGACTCATTATGTCTACACAACACCTTGATATGTAAAATAGTTTGTTCAAACTCCATATTGGCCATGATACAATGGATAATATATGACACATGAAAATTTATACTCTGCAAATCCCATGATAGTTACTACAATTCTCATCTATAACATATTTATACTATTGTAACCTTGTAGTATAACATAATTCATATTTCATTAACTTCGTACTAATCAAGTTTGCACTTGTGATTATTATTTGAAGCAATATAAACTATAATCTAGCCAGAGATAGCTTGCTCTTGTAATATGACCTTATCTTAGTTCACTGAAATCAGTATCTATGATATATCTCCTTCGATCTGGGTTATAAATTGACAAGAACCTTGCATAGAAGTAACATTGACAAGGTTAAGTCTTGAGCACAGTAAACCTTGTAGCTGCTAGTATATGACATAAATATAAATGGCACAATCCTGAGGATGAAGATAAATGACAGAAGCATCATATGGGGTTCAAGTTGATCACACCCTTGTATTATTTCAATCTTTGAAGATCTAATTTTATTAGTTGAAATACCTATGTGGCTCAAATCTGAAGAATATTATTTGAGGTAGTATGTCCTAAGATTTTCGTCTTGTGAAGATCACCCTTGCAACACTATGATGATTACCTTGTTCACTTGATAATCCATAATTGATT
The DNA here is from genome assembly GCA_031772625.1 of Pinus tabuliformis. Taxonomy (NCBI): domain Eukaryota; kingdom Viridiplantae; phylum Streptophyta; class Pinopsida; order Pinales; family Pinaceae; genus Pinus; species Pinus tabuliformis. The sequence goes on from CM062807.1 coordinate 840,206,122, forward strand.
GGTGGCTTACTACTATTGAATATTGCTATATACCTTCTGGAGATTGAAATATCAAGTCATTGTCTCTAAAGAAATAGCTCGAAAGGTTACTTCAATTACTTCTCCATATATTCTATTGACAATACTTTTAGATAGTTACATTTGTTGAGAGTAGATGTTGTATGCATTTTGCAAAGGCTGAGAATTGTGAATGTCTTGACATTGAGATCACTATACATGAGTCAATACTACTGCATACACAATTGTGAAATTACGATTGCAGGGTAGTACAATGCACATCAAAATTGAGAGTCGATGTTCTTGGTGGTGCCTAGGGTTTGTCTTTGAGTGAGATATGTCAAAATTCTGTATAGCTGATTTACAGTATTGATAACTCATATGAAAAGATGCATGTGGAAGAAGATGAAATATGGAATACTTTTTGATCAGAACTTCGAAGGCTTACTTAATAGCTTAAGCAAAGCTACCAAGGTTTTCAAAGTATTTTCCATATGTCTACAAATGTATAGAAAATAAAGTGGAAAGATGAATAATGTGTAGGATGATTTTGGATAGATCTAACCAATTTTGGGAACAAAAGGGTAATCACAACAAATATGCACAATTGTGGTATCATTAAAATAACCTATTTAATCATTAATGTTTGTGCAGAAAGCTATCAATGAAACAATGATCCTCATTAATCATTAGTGACAAACAAAAAGCATCAAGACAAAGTGTGCTAAAATAGTCTGTAGTTGTATCTAATACATGTAAAAATTACCTTAATAGCTTTCTTGGAAGTTGTCTAAATCAAATCTTGTTGGAACTATCCTGCTACAGGAATACAAATACACTTAAGAGCCATTAGACTATATTTTCAAAAGGTTGTTCACCAAAACCCTAGTTGGTTATTAGAGCATGATAAAATTTATTTATTTCCTATCATATCTTCACTTTTATATATAAACTCTTGTGTATGCAAGTTCAGCCTTTTAAGATCTGAAGCACCCATGAAAGTGCCTCTGCATATCATTGATCACATAAAATAGTTAGAAAATAGTTGAATTAACACATGAATACACATTGAGAAACAAAATATGCATGGCATGTTGGTAGAATATCAAATATAACAAAAATTGTTATGCATAACATCAATAACTTAAATTATTGGGACAAGAGACAATTATCCTTTTATATCATAAGCCTTTCTAATTCCTTCAAATCCACTCCAAGGTGCACCAAAGACATCATTTCAACTGGATTGCCTTCTTGCAAAAATTTACAGTGGTCATCAAATACATTAAAGGTACACACAACCACAGTTCTACAGATGTTTTGGGAATACCAAAGCCACTCCATTCCCTCCATCTATATTAAAGGTTCTTGAATCTATGAAAAGTTGAAACCCATCCCCTCATCAAAATTGGCACAAAGAAGCAACCAAGGGCACCCACAATAAAGAATAACATGCATAGACGCCAACACTTAGCATAGATATGAAATCATGCTGCTAAGGTCTTGGGCTTATAAATCTATCTACCAAAATTATTTTCCCACATTTGGATAAGCATATCCTATTTTCCTCACGTGTTTTTTGAAAAGAAAAGGAATTACTAGGAATTTTAAAATATGGCTTGACTTGACCCAAACCCACCCTTGTCTTTTAAATAAATCTGGCATCTTCTGTGAGCTCTACCTTTAAGTCAATATGGCATGTTTTGTGAGCTCTACCTGTAGCAATAGGTTTTCACTCATTGAATGTTTAGAGCTAAGGGCCTTGCAGAAAATGCCTAAGTAATCTATAACACATTATCAATTGACTCCAATCTAGAACAATGAGTTTCAACCCATTCAAAAGATTACTTGGATATGGTTTGTGCAGATGAATCCATTTTAATGACACCTTTCTTGACCCTATGAGATATCAGACATACACTGGCCTCTGTTTGGCAACTTGATCGGAAAAGGATTAACTCTGGTTTACACTCTTTAAGAGAGATGCAAGGTTAGGTCTTGGTGAATAATATCTTAAAATCCTTTAGAGAAATTGGCTCAAATGCAAGAGGTATAATAAAGGGTTACCATGCTATCACGTAAGTTTTTTCAAAGCTGGTTTTGATGACAAGGATGTTATGGCCATAATGACTGGGTCATTCTATGCCTTCACAGACTGCAATAATAATGGTGATGATGAATCACCCTTTGATGAGACAAGTTTTCCCAAGTTTGATAATAATCATGAGAATATGCTTGATTATGAGCATTGAGCTTTGGTAAAACTATTACATGTGACATTCAACAGAGTGACAGGCTTCTAGCTCATAGTCACTTTGGAATCATTGGGCTTGGGTATAAACTTGATAATCCCTTTGTTTAAGTTGGTTCTCAATGATTGCTCTTGTGATGGATTCTTTGTAAACCTATACAAAATGTTTGGATTGACAAAGTACTAGGTAGCATTATAGAATTCACACTGGAATCTGTCTAATCCCAAGACTTACCATCATCATTGATCATGTCTGAGAGGGTAGCAACTATCTTACCCAAGGTCAAAGACTAGTCACACAATATTCTTTGTGCTTAGTCTTTGCAATTGAAAATTCTTTTGTAGGGGGAATTAAGAAGTAAAATGTTTTTCAATTTCATCTTTTAAGCCTACCTTTGGTTGATTTGATAGTGGATATTATCTTCAAGCCTTCTTTTGAATATAGATCCCCTAACAATCCTTGCACTATGATATTCTGCAGATGATTAGATCATAAACAATCATACAAATGGAATTTGTTTTCCATTGAGAAGAATATATATATCACTCTCAAGGTCCTGCAAGGCAAGGGCATGGATTGAAAAGAATATATATACATTATGCATGAGGTTAATTCTATGCTATCTCGAGGAAAAACAAAAGGCTTGGGTTAGATCCAATAGTCCAAAGGGAATATCTTATATTGCTAATCTAATTGAGGGCTTTCTTGAGCATTGGGGCCCTGGGTTCTGATGATATGAAAATACCCTTCAAGACCTTGTGGTAGACATACAAGAAGACGAATCTCCCACCTCTCTTGAAGATGATAATAGTATCACTGAAAAAGACCCTCCAAATTCACAAGATTAGTTCTTGATGGACATGCTACTTCTGACCAACGTGGCCCCACATTAAACCCCATACTCATCAGAGAAAAATTATGTGTTGATTTCTCTGTCCTATATTCTATGAATGATTTGCATGAAAACAAGGAGCATGATAATAATTTTCACCATTGTGAGGATGCCAGTCATGATTTCCTACATGACAATGTGATAAAGAGAGGAAATGAAGAATTTTTTAATATTTCCACTAATGATACAACCCATATGCAGTTCTAGATAGGTAGAAACCATGTTTATACCACAAAGATCAACCATATGAAAAGGATGATGAAGATCATGCTTCCCTTGTTGATAATTTAAATCCTGAAAACACTTTTGAGGTCACAAAAAAATAGTTCAATCACACTAATCCTATTTTCATAGACACTGAAAATAAGGGAGCTGTAGAATTTCATGGTAATATACTTGGCACCTCAACATTTGATTGTGAGTTTGAGGAGTAATGTAACCCCCACATTGCACTTTGATGTTAATCCTACAATTTGAGGTCAATAAACTCAAAAGGTTTTTAAAACCCAGCAAAGTAATAATGTGACCATTATTATTATATGAGTGAAGAAACAATTAATATTATAGTTCAATCCTCAAAGATCCTATATCATGGAATCCAATAGTCCTGCTATTTTTTATGCCTAGAATCTGAATTTATTCCTCAAGCCTGATGGGATAGGGAAGTCTCTTCCTTTTACTGTCAATACTCATCTGGAAGAAAATGTTATTGACATATGTGATGGATATTCCTTGGTAGACGAACAAAGGGTATGTTATAAACACATAATTATTGAAGCTTTCAGTCATACAGATCCATTTCCACCTCTAGATGGCTCTATTGTTGACAATAACAAAGTTGGACAACCCAGCATATTGATGAAACCCGTAATGAGACCCTTGATAACATATACAACTACAGTGCCGAGAATGAAAACGATGTCAAGAAAATAATTGATGAATAATACAGGCTTGACCAAATAAAAAATTTCTCTCTGGACCACATCAAATGCAGAGATGTTCTCTTCTTCATGAACAAGTGGACAATCATTCATGCACTATATTTTTAAAAGGAAATGTAGACAACAAACCTCTAACAAATCCGCATGAAGTCAATGCTGAGGGAAAATTTTGGGGCCTGTAAAAGGTGCACTATGGAATGATCGATGATATAGGTCAAAATGATCTTGAAACTAGCAAGAGGATGTTTTCTAAACCTAGTCATAAAATAGATCTGGCTGCTCTCACCACTCAGCTTATGGGGTTTAGGGTTTGATGGTGATATAAGCACCGTTATGAAGTGTTGTGTCTGTGTATCAATTTCTGGTCATTATATTTCATAAACAGACTCTAAGACGTTACTTATAGTGGACCACTATAAAACAATCAGGTTCCATCTTTCTAATTCCCCTCATTGTGTGTTCAATTTTTGAATGAGAAACAACCATTTTTGGGTATTATTGGTCTTCTGGATCAAATGTGCATGACCTTGAAGGCTATAATTTTTCAATGGCAATAGGATGAAGTTAAATCGACAAAAATGGATGTTAAACAAAAGTTTTGTACCATTACCTGGGTCAAACTTATCAGTCCATTCATCACTGCAATTACACAATAATAGAGGTGAGCATCAGAAATACCATGTAACATCCAATGGGAAAATATGTTTTATACATGAAATCAAATGTAGTCAGAGTATTTTCTAATGTTAGAACCTTGGAAAATTATGGAAGACGGACTTATTCATTTTGATTAAAGGTCAAAATACTGATTATAATATAGTGCAAGGCAATTCCAAAAATCTCTTAATTGGAGATAGAATACACTTTCTATTAATATGTGTCCAAAGGTAAACAACTACATTCATACATGAAAGAAGGAATTCTCTGAACTATTCAATACTTCCTAACAACTATAACCCATTCCAAAAATTAAAAAATGCCATTTCATCTAAGGATACTAAAAATAAAATGGAAGAAATAAGTGAGTGAATTGACAAAAAAAATTAAAACAGGTTCCCAATAAGATATTCTCAAAGGGAATCTATGCAAGTTCATTCATATTCTCAAAGTAGACAATGACATGAAAACTTTCTAGTTTGTAACTGGGGAATACCAGAGCACAATGAAGATGCCAAAGAAACATATTTTTAACTTTAAAAATATATTTCTTTGGCATCTTCATTGTGCTCTGGTATTCCTCAGTTACAAACTAGAAAGTTTTCATGTCATTGTCTGTGGTAATCGCGCATGATGCTAATCAATACCAAATACAGAAGTGCAGGTTGTGGTAATTGTGTCAAGATTCCTGCAGCAAGAGCAGTAATCAAACTAGTCGTATATCCTGAAAGTGCATGCCAAAAATACTTGCAGCCCCTCATAACAGGCAATTTTGTATCATTGCCAAGATGTTCTTTCGGTAATCATAACAGAGCACTAAAGCGAGGAGCATCCCTAAAATTTCCTGCATTTTGATTCAATATAAAGTTTAAAGAATGAGTAGGTAGATGTGAATAAGGTGCTCACTATTTATGAGTCCTCACTTTTAACAAACTGTGACATCCATAGAAATATTGTTCATAAGAACATTTGTATAAAAAATAAACTAAATAAAGCGTTCAAACAAAATGGTATCTTCCCACTAAAAATGTACCGACTACAACAAAAATCTACTGATAGTTTAAACAAATTAAATAACATGTCAAATAGTTAATACTGATAGAGTTAATGACAGGTTAAGAGAAAAAACTTCATTCTGGAGTAATAATGAAGTAAAGTAACTCTCTTTATTGGAGATCTTATACACAAAGTTTGGTGTACCTGAACAGGTATTGAATATCTTATAAATAAACTTTGGTGTACCCAAATAGGGCCAAAATGTGTCTCATGTATGCAATTAATCTCTTAGAAGCACACTATGTCCATTGCTCAAGTCACTGTAATACTAAAATAGTAAACAGTTATATCATGGCCAAATATGACATGTTAGGTTAACAAATACTTTCTGATAAACAAATCTAGAATACAATATTATACTGGAATATACTTAATGAAACAACTAAAATCTAAAACCATTGATTGTTCTATCTTTATAAATTATTCCAAACAAAAATATAGACAAGAACACAAACAAATAATTGTTTTGAAAATGACGGAAAATGAAGAGGAAAAGAAACCCTAGCGGAGCTCTGATGGTCAGCGATAATGGAGCTATTGTGGCATTGTTTCCAGGCACCTAACGGTCAGGGTTAACCTCCAAGACTCTCCAGACTCCATCCAACCTTACCTCCTTCCTGCGAGCTCTCTGGCGTTTTCCGTTCCTGTGGTCCTCCCACCTTCCTCGTAGTCCGTAACCACCAACAACCGTTTTCCTGTCGATTGCAATGGACCTGGACGAGGTGGACTATATCGAGGACCCTAATCCCCATGAGGTCATTTGGTCTCGCCATCGCTCCATGTTGGGCTCTTGTCCCTTTGTTGCATCTCTACGACCTCTGTCAGCTCCTAGCTCTGCACTAGACCAACCTGGGCCATTTGTGCCCCATCCTCTGCCCTTTATCAACATCGAAGACGCCTTCGGCTTGGACTGCACACTGCCTTCCCTGGCTACCTTGAATCTCCTTGGTACATGCCTACAACCATTGCCCACTTTTGATCTGTCGCTGTCCTGTCTACCCCACATCTTCATCCTGCCCTACAACCCTTCCTCCTTTGGCATCCTCCCTCCTAGGACTGCTACCTACCCTATCCCTACACTATCTGGTAGCACCCTTAACCCAAGTTGCCCATCTCCCAGCACCCCTATCTGTTCTGGATGCTTCATCTCCCCGGTCCCAAAACCTAAATTGAGCCCATCCACCCCACAGACGGTTAACCAGGGCATACAGGGACATCTTTGGGACTATCTGACGGCTCACAGATCTGACAAGATAAAGAAAGGAAGGTGACTAAAAGCTGTCGATAGGGACATCAACCTATCCTTGGGCAAAGACCTCTCGATGGGGGAAGTTACAGATATAGCCAAGAAGTTCTTGGTGGGCTGAGTTCGGGGGCGGAACTATACTATGGAGAGACTTCATCTCTAGACCTTAGAGATTTTGGGTTCTTTACTCAAAAAATTACCCATCATTCGGGTGCTTACGCGAGGATGGTTTGTCCTTCATTTCGATAGGGAAGAGTACATGGATTGGATACCCTCTAGATTTTGGCATATCAAATTAGCCCCTGTTCTACTGAAAAGATGGGATCCCTTATTTGATCCTAAGAGGGAACAGATGGGAGCTGGGCGAATTTGGGTTCGATTACTAGGTCTTCCAATGCAATACTAGTCTCCAGTTGTTTTTAAGTGCATAAGCAACGCACTAGGTACCTATTTGAAACATGATCAGTCCTATGAAACGTCAGGGAATATGACTATGGCTCTCATCCTGGTTCATTTGGACACCAGAGAAGTCCTGGAGGAAAATATTACCCTACAATGTAGGCATTTCTCTCGCTGACAAGATCTTGATTACGAAGGCATTCCATTCAGGTGTAGACGATGCCATAAGGTTGGACATATTTTCAAAGAATTCCCACTGCTCATGCCTACTACTTCGACTGCTACAAAGGGAACCAAACATCGTCAGACGGAAGACCTGATTGTGGATGAGCAACCCACAGGTCAGGATAGTCCAAAGGATGTGGCTGGGGTCACTGCTCAGCCATCCAATGCTTCCCAGATGCTGCCAATCTCCCCTCCTATGACTAGATCTCGGTCTGTTGCGGAGGCTGCTCTGACATTGGGTACAATTTCTTCTCCCTTATCCTCTACACTGAATTTTAATCAATATTTTTTTCTCATTATCATTATCTGCATCTTCACCTTGTTTAGTTACCTCTCCCATTACCTGTGCACTTGATCACACATTGCCTATCTTTTCAACCACCCCCCTTGACTGTCCTTGGACATGGGCTCCAACACTATCCTATTTCCCCATCTGCTTCGGGTTCACATTCCTACAACCTCCGTTCCCGCCACCACGAAATCTCTGACTCGCTTGGATTGGGTATCACACCCTTTAATGTTGAGCATAAACCCACCCAAGGGAGGCCTTCCAGGATGTCCAAAGCCATTAATATTTTTGAGGATGATGTAGCTCAGGGCAGACAGAACACCATTGAAAGGGTACTTAGAGCACTAGACACCCTTGGAAATGTTCCCCCATGAAGTGGCTGTCCTTCAACTGTAGGGGATTAGCTAGTCCTTCTAAAAAATTAGCCCTTAAGAGACTCTTGAGCTATGAGCCTTGTGACATTAGTTTTCTTCAAGAAACCCTAGGTAGCTTTGAGCTGATTGTTAGGACCTTTCTAACTATTGTGCCAGGGTGGCACTTTCAAGCCCTGGATGTTGCTGAGAGATACGGGGTTCTATCTCTTGGGATAAACCCTCGAACCATCAAGGTTACATCAGCTTGGGGAGGTCACGGTTTCCTGAGTATTGATATATTTTCAGCTGAATTGGGTAGAAATCTATATATTATGAACATTTATGCACCCAATCACAGTATATTGGATTTCTTGCAGCAGCTCCTTGAGAATCCCTTGATAGACCAATCCACTATTCTAGGAGGACATCTTAATTTCTCCATCGGACATGAAGAATTCTGGGGACACCACTCATAGCTCGATCAACTCTCGGATCGGCTTGGCATCCTCTTGGAGCAACATGGTCTTATTGATGTCCCTATGAACAAGAAGCTGCCAACCTAGCACAACAGAAGGACTAGAGATGCATCTCTAGGGAGGAGACTAGATAGGTATCTCATTCATGAATATCTGCTTACTTCCCTCACAAATTAGAGACAGTGGGTGGGCATTAGAGGAATATCAGATCATTCCCCTATTTATCTGGAAGTGGCAGGATCCTTAAAAAACTTAGCGCTCCTTTTAAGTTTAATTTAACCTAGTTAAAGGACCATGAATATCTCAAGTTGGTTTCAGAATTTTGGAAGGCCCATCCCTTACCAAATGTCCAGAGGAAGGCTGAGGGTTTCTATAGTAACCTGATCAAAATCAAACGATTATCCATAGATTGGGCGAGAAGGAAAAAGGGCAAGGAGGAACATACCCTTGGTGCCATTGAAAATCAGTTGGCCACTCTAATGGATGAATAGGGAAGAGGGTACACCTCTATAGTAGTAAAACTACACCTTGTGGACTTGGAAACCCAGAGATCAAAGATTTTGTTGGATCGGGAAGAAACTTGGAGACTCAGAAGCAGGCCAATTTGGTTACAAGTGGGGGATGGAAATACAAAATTATTCCATAAATTTGCAAATGGAAGGAAAGCCAGCAATACTATCTAGCAGATGCCTACGAAACAAGGTCTAATTGCTAAAAGTTATAATCAGCTAGCACGGCTGGGTAACACTCACTTCAAGCAGCTGTTCAAAGCCCCACCAGGCACACCTCTAGCTGATATCATTCACATTGCAGGGAATTTTACTAGATTTGTGGAAGCTGACTTGGTGAAGGATCGCATAAAACTTGTTACTATGAGGGAACTGGAGGGCACCCTGAAGTGCTTTAATAAGGACAAAAGTCTGGGGCCAGATGCTTGGTCCATGGAATTCTATCTTACGTTCTTTGACATTATTGGACCAGATCTACCCGATGTGATCGAGGAATTGTTATCGGGAAATCTAGCGTCTATGTAGAGCTGCTAGTCTCATTAAGGCTGGTAGCTACCTTAGAAACAAACAAACTAAAACCACTTTCATTTTCCTTTATGAGAATTAGATAAGAGGGGAAAGAAGGGGACCAACCTCTGTCTTGCGCTTGGTTCCTTGCTTGATTCCTCTCCCTTCTGATAGATCTTTGCCACTTGCTTCCTCGTCTACCCAGCTTCAAAGAGTACCTGTAGAATCAAAGCAGCATAATACTATCCAAGAACAAAGATCTACTATCATAAACAATATAGGACCAGATATATATTGACCACAAAATTGCATATATCATCAATCATACAAGAATGTGGAGGAAACCTTGAATAGCTTTATTAGTAATCAAGAAATGCAAAGAGGATTACAACCAATTGTTTTGACCCAGCGTCATCCTCCTAGCAAGAGAGCCCTTCTTCACCTCATGAAAAGCTTAGATCACCCAACACTATGATGTTACACCAAGAAACCAGCCGCACTTCCTTACAAGATACAAAATTCCAGCCTCTGGATCTCTGGGATGAGGGATCCATATATAGATGTTTGCAAGGGGGGTGAGTCAGATTTTGAGATTTGATTAGTGTCCTCTCTCTTATAGTTCTTGATTCCACTTGGAGATTGATGATCTCTTACTCATCCTTGGGCGAATGCAGAGAGGCAAGTGTCACAGGAGAAGTTTCTGGAAGATTCCATGATCCTCCACCTCACAGATTGACCCTGCCATTTGTCCACTCTCACCCATCACACCCCATAGAAGGGCTTTTCAGTATGCATTGCACCTCCCATGTGTATTTAGGTGGGATGCAACACACTTTGACCATGGGGCAGGTGAGATGGTCTAATTTTGACCAATTCTGAGTAGTTTTTCATGGAGAACTTCTGGGAGATGATGTAATTAGCTGACCTTGTTCTTTTAGGGGTTGGAACAACACTTTTAGGGACTTAAGAGCCCTCTCTTTATGGACATTTATGATTGGGGTTGCAGTGCCCAAAAATGTCTATAACAGTTGCCCCCTAAAGCATGAGGTCGTTAATCTTTTGATGTCGGGTGAAATGCTTTATCATGAGGATCCGAAGTTTTTTCAAGCTGGAAGGCGACCTGTAATAAGATACAATACAATACATTATCTTCATAATATTTTCATGATCTAGCTGAGGAGGGCATTCCCAAGCTCAACTTTATAAATTCATTTTCATGTACATAAGACGGATAATCGTTTGTGTGTAGACTGATGATTCTGGTAGAGCCATCATCCCTTGGATTGGATGATTATCTGTGCAGCAATGATGTACATTTGATGTCTTTATTTTCCTGAATATATATCGCAGCCCGGATGGATGAAACTAGATCCGGGGTCTTCAATCCCGTTCGATATTCACTCGAAGTACAAGTCGATCCATGTGAGAGATGTTCTGTATTCGAACATGGAAAGACATCGCCTAATTACCAGCCAATGATGTAAGCTGTTAACAAGCGCGAGAGGAATCACCGATAATGATGATGATCCTCAAGGTACTACAGTACAGTTCACATGGTGTGAATAAGGGACTTGGCATCGAACACCATGAAAAATCTTTCGGTCGAAGGCCATTGATGTAAACCTGTCGCCGGAAGTGAGAAACTTTCCATTGAGGCATGCAAGCTTCAAAGTACTGAAAGGGTTGTTCCTAGATCAACTTCCTAGATAATGAGCTGATGTCGACTAGAAGCGATCCATCATAGGAGGGCCTTAGTGAATCCCACATCAATGACATGGAATGGAGCAAATGATTTTAATGGAGGTGAAAATGATCTGATGATATAAGATTCAAGGTGGCGGTCATGAAAGAATGGAGCGTAAATGTATTGCAGTGGATGAGAACAAGGTGAATTCTCTGAGCGACTTCTCTTGATCATATCGGCGAAACTGACATGATGGATTGGTAGCATTAACCCCAAATATGGATGGTGTGACGGAACCATGGTGATATGACCAGTGAACGGAACAACCCAACCCGATTTGGATGTAGAGTGAAAGTGTCATGTTCAAGAGCGACTTGTTACGAATAAAGTTTCTTCAAGTTTTCTTCCCAATTTTTCCCTAGTCATTGCTGACCAGTACCTCTTTATTTTTGTCAAGCTTGAGGAGGATAACATATCCTTGTTCTATAATTTTCCCTTCGGGCCAACCCATCGCTATGTTTTAACGAGCCTAGTGATAGTGAAACCCGTTCTTGTCTGCATGGACAAGTTCGTCGCTACTAGGTTTTAACGAGTTTAACGACAAAGATAACTCGATCCTTTTCAATTTTAGAGAGTCTGAAAAAGGGATGTAAAGAAAACTCCAATAATCCTTTTTCATCATATAATCTCTTGAGTCCGAAAAAGTATAAAACAATACAAAAGGGATGAATTTTCGGTACTTTTAACGAGCCGAACAAAACAAGCGCTCGATCTTTTTGTGTAATAATCCCTCAAGTCCAAAAAGATTAAAATCTAAAGGAGGGATAGCACTTCCGGTCACTTTAACGAGATGGAAAGGCCAATTACTCGACAATATTTTCATATTTTACGAGTCAGTTGAAAAGAGCTTAAAGGAGACTCGTCTTTTGAGGAACGAGTGATAAATTCGGGTAGCAACTAATTCAAGGTAAGGTTTGGAATTTTCCAATCATGGCAGTGTCACAAGGATGGCTAACAGGATCACTCTTCACAGCTGTTCCTCAAAAAGGGTAAACAATCAAATGGAGGTGAATGATTGCCCAAAATAGAGTGGAGGTGATGATGAGAACACGACCAAGGCTTCAAAGGTTGACGATAATACATTCATGATGGTTATTTACTGGAAATTGGTTCATTTTTTAATGAGCTTAAACTCTGGAGGAACATTTACTCATTGCTTATATTTATTTTTTAACACGCTTGAATTCCGCGTTAAAACTGCTCGATCCAGTCGTATAATAAGGATGTCTCATTTAAAATGGAATTTTTTCAAAGCTTTGCCCCACATCCTTCTTTGTGCAAGTTAGGAAACGACCAACCCTATGAGTTTAAAGGGTTAGAGGACCTACAAATTTAAAAAATAAATGGTCACTTTTCGCTTGCATGCCAAAAGGTTTGCATGCCCCCAGGTATAGCGAAAAATTTCCAGGTTACCAAAGATTGTTCTATCCATACTTCAGGCAAAACACTTCCTTGACGATGTCTATCGAAATAAACAAAGGTGAGTGGCACAACTGGCTCCACTCACATAACTTTGACAAAGGAATCTTATTCCAGTCTAATTTCATAAACTAGTCATATATCCTTCGCGGAAACCTACTCTATACCCAAGGTTTTCCTGTCGGAACAGGCCAGGGTGCATGCCCCCTGGGTTTCAGTCACGTCCACTGAATCACTCGCGCTCATTTGGAGGACGAACTGGGGATCGATGAGACATTCCTTGCGTGAAAAGACCATTCATGGATGGTATTTGACTATTTGCGATGTGTGAACGGGGGAATGAAAGCTGGTCTACGAGCTTGACCACTCTTCCTTCATGCAGAAAACACATTAATCTAAAGAGTGAGCAGACAATGGCTCCCATGCAATAAATATAGTCACATCTAAGGAGTAGATTATAATCCAGGGGTCCTTGGACTACCATTATTTTCATGTGAATGGTTTTCCTTCTCAATGTTATCGACACATTGGGAAGGATCCCTAACGGTTGACTGGTTTCTTTGTCAAAGCCTGTTAGATTTCTCATTTCAGGCAAAAGCGGTGGTGAACCAAGCGCTTTCCAAGAAGTTTAGGAAAGGATACTCAAAGAATCTCCTTCATCTATGATGGTACCGGCCATGACCATTCTATATATTTGAGCAATGATTCGAAATGGTACACTAGCCGGTAAACAGGGTCTGCCTAGCAGATTCCAATCGAAGGAAACAACTAGGTTTCTTGGAGGTGGGACCGAATAGACGCCGGATACGACTCTGACAAACTTCCTTCCTGCGGTAAAGGAATGGGTAGACTGCCCCCATGTTCATTGGAGTCTATGCTTACGAAGAGAATCTAGATGGTATCATTCCTATTCTCTCTGGTGACTGTATCATCTGAAGATGGATCCTCTGAAGGCAACACTGGGTCAACTGCCGCCTCGACCTTTTGACTTTCGTCTGGTGTGGATTCAGATGGTTTATCTTCAATGATAGATGCTTCGGCCGACCACAACGGCGTGTCAGCTAGATTTTCAACTAGTGACGGACTCGGCAAGAGCTTCTTATATCTAGGAGGAAGCTGTAACAGTGAAACCGGACGGTTGTCCAAAACTCTTTTAGCCTCGTCTAAGAAGGGACAACGGTGGACGCATGATCACCTTCACACAAGTTACAAGGAAATTTACATTTTCCTTTTTGTCCAGGGGCTTCACTTTCACTAGTCGATGGTGTATTTTCAACATGATCATCAGAGGTTGATGACACCGGATTGTGCAAACGAGGAGACCAGTCCCTTAAGATCCAAGGGATGAAAGGACAATCTCGATGATAGTGGTCTCCTTTGCAAATGACACATGGCGATTTAGGCCTGGATGGTGCAGTGTGTGGATTTTCGCTAGACAATGCCTGGTCGCCCCTTTTCGCCTTTGGCTCCTTCTTCTTCTCAGTTACTTGATTTTTGTCTTTACCAGCTTTATCAAGCGAAGAGGAAGGAGGAGAGGGAGAACTTGATGAAGTAGAAGGTTGGGGAGTAACTTTGGTATCATTTAGTTGTTGACTTGATTGTTCAGGAATCACAGTGTTCTGAACGACAGAGGTCGAGAAGAGCCATACGGGCAAGCCAATTGTCAATCCTAGAAGCGACAATGTGGCCATATGGGGTGCACCAACATCTCCCCATGAGGAGAAAGGACTAGGATTTCCCCCAAGGGGAACTCCTTGGTTGGTGGAATCCATTTTTCTCAACCTAAGACCAATGTAGGAAAGGTGATATTTATTTTGATTAAAATAAATTTTAGATGCTTTGACACAACTTGTTTTTTCAATTTTTAAGATTCGAGAAAAAACAAAAGATGACTCTAGTTGCCTTTGATTTTTAATGAGCTTGAAGTGACAAGTGCTCAGATGGACCTTTTCCTTTAAGGAGTCTGAAAAGGAATGAAAGAGACTACTCTGGAAATCTAGACAGAGGGATTACCAAACCAATTGCAAAACTGTAGAATACTTTTTACGGTACGACAATCAATCTTCCTGAATGTTGTTTTCAGTGCATTTCGATCGATAGGGCGGGAGACACGGCTTCCTATGGATAAAGGATAAAGCCTATTGTGGTCTCCCAATATATACTCGACGGTACGTGGGAGCACAAGTCCGTACTGGCACTTATCGTCTCAAAGTGGAGGAATCACCCAACCAGCAATGAAAACAATAGTTACCATGCTTTACGATGTTGGAATACGTCTCTAGCCTAGACTTCTAAATGTTGTACATTAGGTTCCAAAGCATTTTGAGATTCATTAAATTTATTTTACAGTTGGTCTTTCTTAAGAAATTTTCCTTTCAGGTTCACCGCGTGATGTAGATATACAATTCCTAAAATGCAATCTAAGATGATAAACAATCGTTTATTCTTCTTTTTGCAATGAAAATACTAGCTACTAAGGAAAGAGAGATGATATTATTTAAACATAGAGCAGAGAGCTCACACTATATGCACTGTCCTAAATCAAACCAACAAACAGTCTAAATGCAAATGCACATGCATGTATTTGTTTTTAGCCTTCTTAATGTGTGAATGATAAAAAGAAAGCTAAGCGCAAATCTGAATTATTTTTCAAAGCGACATTACTAACAAGTTTCTTTCCAAGACAAAATGAAGACAATGACGACACTTTGCGATTTGGAATTGAAAACTTGCTTTCGACACTTGAAAAACTATTAATTCAAATCAAATACAAGAGTAACAGTGTAATCGACTATCAAGAACAATCGGATTCTCTTCTATGACTGAAAATGACACTTGCGACACTTCCAAATCAAGAAACGACGGTTCAATTACGCTACCTTGTAAAAGAGAACTGAAAACGGCTCAAAATACATAAAAACATTTATAGTTCTTTGCACAATGGAGGCGGAATAATGGCAAGGAAGGGGGTTTCAATAGAGGTATACTGACTACAGACAGCAAAACTCCTAAATAGAGTTGAAAAGAGTGAACATAGAAACCAAAATCTAAGAGCAGAAGAGGTCTTGTCTGATCAGCGCACCTGTAACACAGGGAAAGTGAGATGTAGCACACCTACCACACTCGGGAAGTGTGATGCATCCAGATTCCAGAGACGAGACAGTGCAATGATCCAGGGACGAGACTTCAACTGGGTTCCGGGTCACAGTTTGCAGCTCAGTTCAGGGATTTAGGCCGAGCAAATGGTAATCAGTAAACAAATCACAGGGGTAGATCTAAGGAGGTTCCTAGAGCCACCACAAGGGCAATTAGAGAGCTTGTAAATCGATTGTTCAGTTTATAAACAAAACTTGGAGATAGACTAAAGTAGCGTTGATCTACTTTGCGCTTGCATAGCAAATGCAGTTCAAAGGCTAGCTGGCTTGACTTCAGGCTCCATCTGTAAGCTTATAAAGCAAACAAATATAGACAAACAAACAATCTATTCGCTCCCCAGTGGAGTCACCATTTTGTTATCGGGAAATCTAGTGTCTATGCAGAGCTGTTAGTCCCACTAAGGCTGGTAGCTACCTTAGAAACAAACAAACTAAAACCACTTTCGTTTTCCTTTATGAGAAGTAGATAAGAGGGAAAAGAAGGAGACCAACCTCTCTCTTGTGCTTGGTTCCTTGCTTGATTCCTCTCCCTTCTGATAGATCTTTGCCACTTGCTTCCTCGTCTACCCAGCTTCAAAGAGTACATGTAGAATCAAAGTAGCATAATACAATCCAAGAACAAAGATCTACTATCATAAACAATATAGGACCAGATATATATTGACCACAAAAATGCATATATCATCAATCATACAAGAATGTGGAGGAAAACTTGAATAGCTTTATTAATAATCAAGAAAAGCAAAGAGGATTACAACCAATTGTTCTGACCCAACGTCATCCTCCTAGCAAGAGAGCCCTTCTTCACCTCATGAAAAGCTTATATCACCCAACACTATGATGTTACACCAAGAAACCAGCAGCACTTCCTTACAAGATACAAAATTCCAGCCTCTGGATCTCTGGGGTGAGGGATCCATATATAGATGTTTGCAAGGGGGGTGAGTTAGCTTTTGAGATTTGATTAGTGTCCTCTCTCTGATAGTTCTTGATTCCACTTGGAGATTGATGATCTCTTACTCATCCCTGGGCGAATGCAGAGAGGCAAGTGTCATAGGAGAAGTTTCTGGAAGATTCCATGGTCCTCCACCTCACAGATTGACCCTGCCATTTGTCCACTCTCACCCATCACACCCCATAGAAGGGATTTTCAGTATACATCGCACCTCCCGTGTGTATTTAGGTGGGATGCAGCGCACTTTGACCATGGAGTAGGGGAGATGGTCCAATTTTGGCCAGTTCTGAGTAGTTTTTCATGGAGAACTTCTGGGAGATGATGTAATCAGTTGACCTTGTTCTTTTAGGGGTTGGAACAACAATTTTATGGAATTAAGAGCCCTCGCTTTATGGACATTTATGATTGGGGTTGCAGTGCCCAAAAATGTCTATAACAGGAATGTCGTTCATCGGGCAGAATGTATGAACTTATAAATTCCACCTATATAGCCCTCATTCCCAAGATGGACTCCCTGCCATCCTTCAATGACTTCAGGCCTATATCCCTATGTAACTGCCTATACAAAATTATTGTGAAGATCATTTCTAACCACATCAAGCTGATCCTATCAGGCAACATTTCCTCGGAACAGTTTGCCTTCCTACACAATCAAAAAATCCATGAGGCCGTTGGCACAGCACAAGAGGCCTTACACTCCATCAAACAGAAGAAGCTTAAAGGGGTGATGCTCAAGATTGACCTCTCAAAGGCCTTTGACAGGGTCAGTTGGTTATTCTTAAGGATGATCCTTACTCACCTGGGCTTTCCACTAGTTTTTATCAGATGGATAATGTGTTGCATTACATCTATATCCTTTGGAACCTTAATCAATGGATCAGTCTCCCATTCCTTTCAGGTGGACCGAGGAATTAGGTAGGGGTGTACTCTCTCCCCATTGCTTTTTCTTATTGTGATGGAAGGCTTAAGTAGGCTGATTGCATTGGAAAAAAGAGTTGGGAGGCCCAAGGGTCTCAAGATCATGGAGCAATTCACTCTAACAAAACTACTCTTTGTGGATGACATGCTCATCTTCTTAAATGGAGGCATTCAGGACAACAACAGCCTCTCTAAAGTGCTAAATATTTTTTCTGCTGCAACAGGGATGGAAATAAATGGGGCCAGATCCACTATATCTCTCTCAACTTGTACTCAAAAGAAGACCTACCATGCACTCCAAAAATTCCCTTTCCAAAACCTGACAATGGAGGATGGATTGGAGTACTTGGGTTTCAGGATAAAAGTAGATGGATACAAAATTACAGATTGGACCCGATCGATTGCCAAGGTGGAAAGAATATTAAATATTTGGAGCCATTGTCTACTATCCAAAGCAGGTAGACTGGTGCTCATTAAATCGTTTTTTGAAGCAACACCAATACTCTAGATGTCTTAGGCCTGGATCCTTCGAGGTATATTACAAAGGATTCAACGAGTTTACTGCCACTTCTTATGGAAGGGTCACAAGGAGGGAAAACCCTATGCGTGGGTCAAATGGAGTAGAATTGTAACTCCCAAAAAATGGGGAGGTTGGGCCTTAAGAACCTCTCTGCCTTTTCTTAAGCACTTACAGCCAAATTAGGATGGCTTCTCTTGAAGCAAAAGAGCCTTTGGTCAGAGGTGGTTACCTATAAATACATATGGTCGAGTGTTGGCTTATAGGGGCTTGACCCAGGTTCGGAAGAGTTAATTATCCAAAAAAATTCCACAGCTATCGGCCCTTTTGGTAATAGCCCGTGGAGTGTGGACTGAGGTCTCACCCAAGGTAGCAGGGGAGGGTGCTGGAACCAGGTTTCCACACCCTTGGGATGTCTTGATGTGGTCTGGAAGGTCCACGCGCCATTTTTTGGCCTCGCGCTACTCTGCTTCCACATAGATTTGGAACAACACAATTCCTTAATATTTATGATTTCTGAGTTTGTTATAGATCATATCTACTATTTATGGTCTTTAAGCAAACATTTACTAGAGATAACCAATTCCCGCACCCAGAAAAAATACGGATTTGCATAAACTAAATATGTAAACATAAGCACACAGATCAAACAGATATATCAACCATAAATTAACTAGATCTACAATAATTTAGATTCAACACAATATTTCAGAACCAACTTATCTTTAATCAATTCTTTCTCTAATACAACCAGATCTACCCTGTGCACTTAGCTGCAGGGGTCTACACACACAGCTATGGACTCTACCAGTCCTTTGTGCACATAGCTGCAGAGCCTCTATCTACCCACCAACACCTTCGATTCAAACTTACAGACTCTTCAAGACTTCTTTCTTCAGAAACCCATTACATTCCAGATCCAAAAGTACATCCCCAAAAAAAACTGACTCCTAACTCTAGAGCCTTGCTCTATTTATACATTTCCATGGTCCACGGACCATGGGCGGGCCGAATTATTTTACATTATCTTTGGGCGAACAACCCTTTGACTTGACTCATTACAATTCACGCTCCGCGCATCTCGCGGAGCCTTTACCATACCTTTACCCAAAATTATGGGCTTTAAGCCCCAAAACCATTATGTGGGGCCGCTGCAACCCAACAGTTCCCCAACACAATCATCGTGACTTGTCCCGAGTCACTTGGCTGGTGCGGTAATCTTTGTGTGGAGGTCGGTCAATAATTTTTGTGTGTCACTTGTGCTTGCAATGAACTCTGCTGCTATCCTCTGTACCTGTTCTACACGAGCCGCTGATGCATCCATATCACTTGTAGCTGCCTGTCCGAGGTCACCTATTGCATGCATGTGTGCTAACTTTCCTTCGATGGTTGTGGAAACCATGAATGATTCATCTAACCAAGGTTGGATGCGTTCTTTAAGCACTGCCTCCTTTTTTCACACAGCGTCAACTTGTGCCTTGAGAGCCTGAGCCTCCTTCATTTTAGCCAACATCTGTGTGATATCGATCATTTGTGTATCCCCTCGGGTGGTGTCATAAGCCTATTGCAACTCCTATGCTTTGATTTCAACTTGTTGTATGGTTGGGTCTTCATGGAGGGAGGTGAGTGTAAGGAGGGATTGATCTAATAGTCCTAAACAATCTTGGATAGTGTGCTTTATCATTTCCAGTCCTGCTTGAATTTCACCGCAGTGCCGCTCCCAAATTTCCAATAGTGTGGTTGGCAGTGCCTTTAGCCTTAGTTATGCAATTTGGAGATTTGACTCCCATTGAGTCTTCACAGCCTCCTCCTGGACTTCCCGGAATCCTGTGGCCATGCGGTGAACCTTGTTAGTTTTTGGAAGTTCGGCTAGGATAGCTAACTCCAGTACCTTGTTGCAAGCTTCCATCATGGCCTGTTCCACTTCTTGGTTGCGTGTGATCAAGTCATCTTGCTGGAGACTGACGTGCTCCAGATTTTCTTTGTGCTCCATCAATGTTTGTAGGGCGCGGCCTTCCCTAGCTCGAAGCTCAGTGGTTACCCCATCCTGCAGTTGGTACAGGGTTTCTCTAGGGAGAGCGGCCAGATTCAACCCCCAACTTTGCACATCCCCCTCTACTTCTGCTAAGACATTGCCTGCTAGTAGCACTAATGTGTTCATTGTATTGGTGTGCATCATCTAGTCAGCTGTGGTGGTGTCCTCTGTTAATTGTAGGGTTACCCCACCCGGGGGTCACACTTGTAATGCCTGCAACTATGCTCGGATCTCCCCCAACATAGTTGTCTGCTCTGTGATCAGGTCTGTCCATGCCTTGGTAGGGACATTACTCGCTGGTTTGCTGCTGTCAATAAAATCTTTTTCCAAAGCTTTTATTGTCTTGGACTTCTTGCATGTGTGCGGTGATTCCTTGCTGCGCGATCGCTTGACCTAGGGTGATTTGGTAATATGGTCTGTGCATTCCTGTATCTCCTTCTCCAGTTGCATGTCCTATTCTAAGATTCCTTCAGCTATTACTTCCATGGATTCCTCCATCTGGGAAGCTGCCTGTTGTGCCTTATGGGTCTTTTCTACCAATTGATTGAGTCGCTGGTAGAGTTCCTTTTTTCGTTGTTGCGTTGTTGTTTTTTCTAATACAACCTTGTTTGGGGCATGCCACTCTGGAGGCCATGTTGCCAGTACCTCGTAAATCACATCGTCTATTGTAATGAATGGAAGTGTGACCCATGCTTTCTTTGGATCCTTCTGTGCCTAGATATATAAGTGATGCATGTCCGCTTTGAACTGCCATGCTTTGGAAATTGTTGTAGATTGTTGGAGACATCCATGGCCTATGAGCGATCCTTGTCCAGATACTCCCCTCCATGAAGGTCCAAAAAACCTTGATGTCAGAAACCCTTGCTGTGTCCTTTATAGCCCAGAGCAAATAATACCGCACTACTTCCGGTAGTCAATATTCAATTCTGGGAAATTGGCTACCCTGTGGCAGTTCTCCTGCAACCAGAAGGATTGAGAGTAGAAACCATGCATAATAAAATTTATTACCTTTGTCCTGTGCTTCTTGACAATTTGTTAAAAATTTGTCACATAAGAACTGCGCCCAATTGAACTGAACCCCATTCGTGCACTGTTCTACAAGCGCAATGACAGGAGCTGGCATTTCATCTGCATGACATTTCCTCATTATTTTAATGGCTAGTAACTGGGTGGTGATTTGCACCCCTCAATCTTTGATGCTTGCTATTTCATATCCCCGCTTCCGCTTTTCCAACTTATATTTAGCCTTCATTTTTTTGGCGAGACCCACATTGCTACTTGTTCCAGCTATGTTTGTGGGGTCATTCCCTTTTACAGGCAAGTGGGTAATCCAATGTACCAAATCAGTTGTGATAGGAATCGGCTCCTCCAACTAGAGATACCCATCATGTACCAGACATAGTAACTGCCGGATAACAAATATGGTGATGGCCATGCAATGATAGTGAGGTATCCACTTTAGATTAAGTAGTCCCGCCCACTCCACACCTAGTGACCACTTCCGTGGCAGTAATTGGGCTTTGGAAAATTTAGGGAACTTGTCATTATCTGCAAGGTCCCAATCTTCAAACTTAATGCTCGGAACTCGGCCCAATGGAAACCCATCAAACCTTATTTCATCTAGAAGAAGTGGGGTCTGGAGTGTATTCTTTGCAGCGTCCAAATCCTTTGGTATCTTGGCCGTCCCGGTCCACGGGGAGAGATATGGGGGTCATGCAGGGATTTGGAAAGCACCCCCTTTGTCCTCATCTTGTGTGTCAATTTGATCAATCAAAGCTTGCAAATCTTCGTCGTCCTTCTCAGGTTTAGTGGTGATTGGTTTGCCCTTTTCAGCTCCTGATAACTTATTGAATCTCTGTGATATCCTGACTGGCCCCATGGTCTGCTTGTTTTTCCAAGGCCGCGGAGTGCGTGGGGATTTCAGGAGTTTGGGGATCGTGGCGGATTCATCTAGCTCCTCTTGTGTGGAGTATAGTTCTTCCGCGAACGTAGTCAGGTTCTTGCCATGGTACCCATGGAATACCTTGTAACCAAGTGCTTGCAGATCGTTACTGGTTTAAATCTTAGAGATACTCTTGTCGTCCATAGCTTGTTAGAGGAACATGTAATTTTGAATGGATCTCTTCCCTCCCTTTCCAGTTTATTAACAATGTCTAGGCAGTAGATCTTTTCGTATCTAGCTCGGAACTTTCATCTTAATGGCTCGTCGCCTGCTCCTCCCTGACGTAACTCGACTTTCTTGTTAGGAATAGTGGTGTTAACAGTCACCTCTTGTCCCTTCCGCACGGTAGCATCGTCTGTCAGCTGCAGCCATGAGCTTGTGGACTGAATGACTTTGTGCTGAACCCTTTTTTCGCGTTGGCTTCTCGCAGACTTGTTTATAGTCCCACGCCTTCTTTCAACTACTCGGGGTGCTGAGACTGTGTCGTCTTCCACTAGTCAGGTGGTTGCACCCCTGGTGTGATTTTCGCATGCGAGCCTAGGCTGTGAGCTCCTCCCGAGTGTCTTTGTAGCCATTAGTTCTTCATACACCATTGTGTGGGGTGTACCCCTCCGTCGATGTTGGTGCAGCCATGATAACAGGGTGGCGGTTGGTTCCCATTCTGCGGGATACCTGACCGGGCCTGATTCCCTTAGGTGTGGACCTGCGCGGCCTTCATGGGCATCACTGCTTTTCATCTTGCTGATTCCCTCTCGACTAGTGTGTTTTTCTTTCTTAGCCGTGCCCATAGTGCTTTAACTTCGTGAGGCTTGCTCCTACCTCGCTTATTCTGGGCTTCCTTTTGTTTAATTATTGACCCTCTCATCTGTGCTTTTCTTCTATTAGAGGCCCAGTGCACCCATGGTATCTACAACTTCCCAGTAGGTCACTTTCTCGAATGGACGTTGAGCGTGCTCCCCCCTGTTCCCCTCTTGACTTTATCGCAGACCACTGGCAAACTGGATTTCCCTCTAACCTGTATGCGTACTTGCCTCTCACATCCGCGTTGAACCCTTGGGCATGTATTCCATTTGTGAAAAATTGTCGGGCACACTGTCTTCATGGGTCCATCCTTCAGATTCATCGGTTCACATGGGTCGACTGGCTCCTCGTCCTTCGTGGCATCCTCATCAATGGGTCGCTCCCTAACCATCCTATTACAATTTACTGTTGTTACCTCATGCAGTTGGTTCTGCCATCGCTCAATATCTTCATCTGAGTCCAAGGTGCAAGAACTATCATTGTTGGATTCACTATGTCTTGATCCTGTGTTGTGATCTGGTAGATACAATCCAATTCATCGTCACTGCCCTTCTTGCGTACTGGTTTGGTATAATGCACCCCTTCGGCTGGGTCCAGTGAAACCACTACACAGAGAGATTTTTTCTCAAAGATCATTTTTCGTTTCTTTAAGTTGATGAATCCATTCATATCTATTTCCCAGTCTATTCCTAACAATGTGGGATATGGGGTACTATCATCCACAATTTCTATGACCTCAAAATCGGTTTGTGTACTTACACCGTCAATATCTACTATAACTCATTGCATCCTTCCCATTGAAAAGATTTTCTGTTGATTTGCCATCCATAATTGGATAGGAGACCATTGTAGTGCAGGCCTGCCCATGCGCTCCCATGTTTGTTTAGGTAGGACATTTGCATTCAACCCTAAGTCTAAAACAACCTGATCCATCTCATAGTCCCCAATCTGGGTAGTCAATCACATTTCCCTTCCAGTGTGCAACACATGCTTGCCTAGCTTCTGGACCATTCGAGGTTCATCTGATCCTGCACACCTGGTTATCAACTCTTGCAATCCCTTCACCACGTTAGTATCCCTTAGTAGCTTCATGCAAGTTTCCAAGAACGTAGTTAGCATAGAAGTGTCCTTTTTTGGCTTTGTTCACTCCACACTACCCGAAGTAGAAGCTTCTGCAGAGTTCTTCTTGGCTTCCAAAAAAGTTTCCTTTGCGCACTCTAAATCAAATTCCGGTTGCTTTGCAGGGGCCTTACGAACCCATGCATCCTCCTCTGGTTGCTTCCCCTTATCTTCTCCTGTACTTGCACCACTTCTGAGCATCATGTTTATGTTAGGGTCTTCCTTGTGCAGCTCAGCCTTCATCATTTGGATGTTTTGAGTGGGCATAGCCATAAGCACCCTTTTTTACCACATCTGAGCAATTAGCGTGGGGTAATCAACTGCTTTGTGATCAAACTGGTAACAGTACAGGCAACAGGCTCTGGTAGGGTTTGTGCATTCATGCGCATAATTTCCTTGTCCTCCACAATTATAGCAGATTAATTGTCCCAGTTCGCATTTGGGTCCCATTCCCCCTCGTCCCCGTCCGCGTCTTTAGAATCCGCACTGTGCTATTGCTGTGGCGGGATCCTGCCTATGCACCTCCATCTGCATCCTATAAGAAGGCATTCTATACATCAATAACTCATAACTTTGGCAGTTTCTTTCATCGTGGCCAACTATCCTACAAAAGTTGCAGAATAACTGCTAGGGGAGGTTGTCTCAGGTTCTGTAATAGATGACAGTTGTTCATCGCATGCTTTCTGCCCACCTGACATATCATGCACCAGAGTGCAGGCACCGCTCTTGGCCCTACCTGAACCTTTAGTTGCAATGGTATTGGCCCCCCCACCATCATATAGTTCACAAAGACCGGACAATGATCCTTATCATGCCCCTGGCCCTTACATTTGATACACCACACCTCTTTGCACACCTCTGACCAAGGTGCTTTTCCTTGCTTCAAACTTCACATCTCTAAGCATAGGTTTTTTGTTTGCATGTGGATTTGTTGAACTCCCAACCTCGGATCCTGGATTGGAGTTTCATGCAACTTCATCGCTATCTCTAATGCTTCAGCCTGGGTTGAGATCTTTTGTTGTGATAGTGTTGTACTCATATGTGGTGTCAAAGACGCCACAAACCATGTGCAGTGTTGCGCATTTTTCAGTGTCATGTTAGCCTCGCGGATTTTTCTTTTCAATCTCTGATCTAGGTCCCATGGGGTTTGGCTAGGTAACATTGTGATCTCCTTGAACCCAATGACTGACTATGTCTCTGATTTTGGCTAACCAAATTCCTTGTTGAATGCATCTTGGATCGCCACTATTCCTACATTCGGATGATCGCTTGAGTACTTTATATATGACGTCAATGCTCGGTCCTGTAGTGCGCTAACTAGAGTAGCCTTTTTGATGTTATCATCCATTATGCCTTGGGCTTCCCATACAGCCCTTACCACAAACCAGAACTGACTTGGTTCCTCATTTCCTACACCCTTAAATATCAAAAACTTAACTATGCTCTCCATCCCAACCCTCGGTGGTGGTGGAGGTGGAGGCAGAGTCGGTGAAGATGGATTTTATGTAGGTGAAGTAGGTGATGGCATGGTCAGTGGTGGTATCAGCGGAATGTGTTGCCCAATCAACCGGACTATGCTTCTCAGAGAGAACCCTACGAGTTCTTCCTCGCTTTCTCGTGAGATGGAGATCAGAGGGTTGTTCTCTACTCCTTCAGTTCCTTGGTAACCTCTTCCACTCCGCGTTACACCAGACATCAATAAATGCACATAATTTGTTTTTCACACAACAACATCTTAATCCAATTATTCAACGATTTGATATACATACCCCGCGGTCCTTGGAGGAAGTTCCTTTCTGCTTCACTATAACTCACAGTTGTGTTTATTGCAAACTTAGTGATAAACCCTCCTATTACCTGATCCAACCAGTGATCTACTGCGCGTGCGATTTTGTCTTCAGATGCTTCTAACTTGCGCACCAATTCTGGAGTCCACCCAATAGGCCGATCTAGTCTACACCTTCCCACGTTGTCAGATAATCTCGCAATCCACTCATACAACTCTGTCGAGAATGATGCGAAGAATATCTTGTGGATGTCTATGTATATGCAATGATCCAACCACTGTTCTTCTGATATCCGCAGATTTCTGTTTTCTTGAACCATGAACTTGTGAAGCTTCTGATTTAGCCAATCTTCAAGCTCTTTCTTCGTAGGGTTCCAACATTCCGACATTAGACATCCCTTAAGCAGATCCCGGTCCCGGCAACGGAACCATTTGTTGGCTTATAGGGGCCTGACCCAGGTTTGAAAGAGTTATTTAGCCAAACAAATCCCGCAACTACCTGCCCTTTCGGCAACAGCTTGTAGAGCAGGGACTGAGGTCTCATCCGAGGTAGTAGGGGAGGGTGCTGGAACTAGGTTTCCACACCCTTGGGATGTCTTGATGTGGTTTGGAAGGTCTGCGTGTCGTTTTGTGGCCTCGCGCTACTCTGCTTCCGCGTAGATCCAAAACAACATAATTCTTTAATATTTATGATTACTGAGTTTGTTGTAGATCAGATCTACTGTTTACGGTCTTTAAGCAAACATTTACTAGATATAACCAATTTGCGCACCCAAAAAAGATACAGATTTCCATAAACTCAATATGTAAACAGAAGCACATAGATCAAATAGGTATATCAACCATAAATTAACTAGATCTGCAATAATTTAGATTCAACACAATATTTTAGAACCAACTTATCTTTAATCAATTCTTTCGCTAATACAACCAGATCTGCCCTGCGCACTCAGTTGCAGGGATCTGTGCACATAGTTGCAGACTCTACTAGGCTCTGCACACACAGCTACAGAGCCTCTATCTACCCACCAACACCCTCGACTCAGACTTATAGACACTTCAAGACTTATTTATTCAAAAACCCATTACATTCCAGATCCAAAAGTACATCCCCAAAAAAACTGACTCCTAACTCTAGAGCCTTGCTCTATTTATAAATTTCCATGGTCTACGGACCATGGGCGGGCCGAATTATTTTACGTTATCTTTGGGCAGACAACCCTTTGACTTGACTCATTAGAATTCACACTCCATGCATCTCGCAGAGCCTTTACCATACCTTTACCCAAAATTACAGGCTTTAAGCCCCAAAACTGTTACATGGGGCCTCTGCTACCCAACATCACGAACAATCATGGACTGGTTAAGGTTACCTGCTTGGAACAGGAAAGGAATGTTAGTGATTTGAAGGGTTGTTATAAATACCCTTCCCATCATAAGAAGGGGTCTTACTTGGTAGATCGGAAACAGTATGTCTATCCGCATTGGGACTGATCCATGGATTGGTTGCGGAAACTCACACCATCTCCCTCCTGGCTTGACTACCTTCCTAAATCATAATGGAGTGGAAAACATCACAAAGATAGGGGACCTATAAAACACCACTACATATACTAGTGGAGGCCCTGGATATACTAGATCAATGGCATATGGAGTGGAGGAGATATTCGGCAGCTTTAATTGAATCCCATGTGATACTAAGGGATGAGGATGACGAACTGGTTTGGGGTTTTGCACAGAAGGGGATCTATACTCCAAAGGATGGATATCCTATTATCCATGCTAGCCATAAACTTGATTCTTTGGATAGTTGGTGGAGCAGCATATGAAATCTAAAAGGCCCGCTCGGTACTCGTCTTTTGATGTGGAACATCATTATGGACAAAACTCCCATCGGAACTAATCTCAGAAAACGATCTTTTCAGGGACCTACATGGTGTGTATTATGTTGTGAGGAGGAGGAATCAAATCACCATCTCTTTCTCTCCTGCCCTAAAACACAGTAGGTCTAGGTGTAGGTGTTACATACTCTTAATTTATCACTTACTTGGGCTGGTGATGGTATACTAAATGCTTGGAACTGGTGGTGCGCTAAAGCTCCAAACCCAGGATCCCGAAATCTTCCATTAATTGTGTGCAGGCACATATGGATGAGCAGGAACAACAACATATTTTGTGGGAAGCATATAGTTTGGCCTTTGATTATTCCTAAGATTTGTAATAGTTATATGGAAATTTCGGTTGATGAACAGGTTGCCAAGATTCGAACCATCACCCCGGAGGTCATAGACAAAGTGCACCCTTGGGCCTATTTCGGTGGATCAGCACAGGAACAAGGTTGTGGTAGTGGCATTATCCTCCATATATCTGAGACACATTATTTCCATATTTTTATGGGGTTGGGAGATGGCACAAATAAATTTGTGGAGCTCCTTACACTTTGTCATCTTTTATATTTTTCTATAAACAAAAACGATAGATATTTACAAGTTTATGGGGACTCCAAGATTGTTACTAACTGGTTCAACTGCATTTCTACATGCCATGCATATACACTTAGAACCATATTGGGTGATGTTTTGTTTTAAAGACACACTTTGATCATGTTTCATGTGCTCATATCTACAGGGAGCGCAATGAACCCGTGCACCGGCTTTCAAAAGCAGCAACGCATAATCCTAGAGGGGAATGGTTGATCAGGGAGCACACACTAGAATAGATCTACCAGTATTTCCATAGACCATACATGGATAAGGAATTACAGAGGGTTGACAAGCCCTAACTTATCTATTTCTCTTATTTATTTTTCGTCTACAGAACAATAATCACCATGGGTGAAATTTTGAAAAAAATTGAATATGTAAATAATAATGTATATGATCAGATACTATTAGCACACCCTTCTTTGGGTTTTTTGTATAGATTTCTACAGTACAAAATAGTTCTCAGATGACAACGGTCACTTTTCTGCATATGCCTATGGCATTTACAACGTGTAATTTTCCTTGATAATGAAATTTACGATACTTTTCCCCGGGGAAAAAAAAATTGAAATACCTGAAATCTGAAACAAAATTCTGAATTTTGGAATAGAACGTTGAATATTTGACAATAAAGAAGAACAACATTCAAATATTTGTGGAAAACCCTAAAAAAAAGCCTTTATTAATATGAAAAAGAAAATGCTTCAACAATATATAGGATAAAATGGCTTTTGCTGCCAATGGGTGATTGACTCACTGGTGAGGTGAACAAGTGTTTTTTTGTCCACGAGGGTTCCATTCTCACTTTGATCTAAAGGGATTAGATTGGATGTATGTCTTGAGTAATTTTGGCAGAATAAATACCCGTCAAGTTCACACCTTATGCCAATGAAACTCTGCTCCATGGTGCATGTCCTCAGCAATTTTGGCAAAATAAATACCCCTCAAAGTTCACAGAATAAATACCCCTCAGATTTCACACCTTGCACCAATAAATACCCCTCAAAATTCACACCTTACTCCAATGAAAGTTTGCTCCATGGTGCAGCCACTCGAGGCACATTTTTTGAAGCATTACCCCAAAATGCTTCCTTAGGTAGGTTTAGATGTGAATCCATGTCTGTCCAAGAGGAATATGGATACTTCACTTGACCTAGGAATCTGTTTCTCATAGATTACCCACGTGAAAACATTCCCAAATATACTTTTGTATTAGGCTTAAGAGCCCATCTAAAGCCTTCAGGAAGGCTCACTTATCTCTTGCATGTGGGATAACCAATTTTACACAATAAACTTTATTTTGTTAAAATTTCAAATTAATACCACTAATTTTTGTTACCCTAAAGCTGCCATTCAACCTTAAATTTCTCTTTAAACCTAGTTGGCTCTTCTAACTCCAAATTGATGTTTCTTAAATCCATGAAGCCTATAGACATGTGGCATGAATATTTGAACAACGTGTGAGAATTTTTCAGTAGCACCCTAGAAATAACAAATATGGATATTTTCCCTCCGGCCTGAGGAAAACTTCTAAAGACAATGTTAATGGATTCTCACCTTTTATTCGGAATGGGCAAGGCATGCATTAGTCCTAGACTTCTCACGTTCTCTATTTTATTCCTCTAATAAGTATCACATGAAGCAAAAAATATTTTTCACCTCTTATTAGAGTCCATTCTAAAAGAAATTACTCTTGTTGTTATATGTGTTAAAGAAGCTAGTGTGACCAGCAGCATGTGAGAAATGGCATTCTGCTAAGACCTTTGCTTTGATTTGGAACTAGGTACAAGGTATACAGGGTATGTCGATAAGTATAAATCATGTAGGAACTTTTTACACATGTAAGGTGTGAATGTGTGAGAAGTGGTTCAAGACAACTTTTGGTGACCACCTGGTAAAACTGTGAAATAATACCATCTTGTAATTTCACTTAGTAAATAAAGTGAAAGATCAATTTCACTAGATATTCTAACTCTTAAAAATCTAAATGAAATATTCTAGATATTTTTAGAATATTAGTGATTTGTATTTGATCTAATCTTAGCTGTACACATAATTGTTGAGAAAAGGTGGTTGCTCGGATTAAAGAGATTAGTTGCTAAGTTAGGGGAGATTAATTTTCTCAATTAGAGTCAGAGAGCATAAATAGAACAAGATGAGAGAAGTTGAATGCAAACATTTTTGTACATCAAAAAGACAAGAGGTCAGAGAAAGATCAGTTGAGCAGATTCAAAGCACAGGAGAGGAGCCAAGGTCAGATCAGAATCCATATTGAACAGTGTTGTACAACAATTCAGTAAAGTGTGGTTTTGAGTATCCAGTGAGGAGATAGAGCAGATTTGAGTGTCTAGGAAGCAGAAAACCTTAGTTTTGATGTGTCCTTGTAAGTTTTAATCATTAATGATAAGCTAATTTGAAGGAAAAAATTATGTGTGTACTTGAAAAAATATTTTGAGTCCATTTTTTAGGTTTTCCAGTTATATGTGTGACTATTGCATGTTCAGAATTTTATTCAGTTATTAAAGTAATTCAAGATCTGACTTATTTGAGAAAGAAACACAAGACAATTGTCCTCTTGAATTAGAAAAATTTTACATGGTATAAGAGGATCATCTCTAATTGAGACCCTCAAGGGTCTACAACAATAGATCAACTACCAGAATAAAAGACCAGCAGTTAGAGGGTCGCATTATTGTTGCTTGAAGGACTAATCACTCTTGTGGATATATTTTTGTTGTTTTATTTTCATATCTGAAAATTTTGTAAAATATATCTCAGAGATGGCAGCATCAAGTCTTAGATTTGAGGACAAATTAGATGGTGCCTCCAGATAGGTGTCATCAAAAGCCAAGGTAACATTGTTTTTGAAAAAAACGATCTCTAAGATATTGTCAAGGATGTTATAATTCAGTCTACAGATTTGCATGAATTGGAATCCCATAAAAATAAGGAAGTGAAGGCCCAAATTACTTCAGGAAAGGGTCCAAACCCTGCCTCAGGAAAAAATGACAAACTCTGCCTCAGGAAGGTCAAACTGCGTATACGATTGAAGATGTTTTCATGTACGATTGTTGTAAATGCTTGGTGTGGAAAGTGCAGTGGTTGTTGGGAAATTACTGAGAAATATAATCTTGACCTTGGCTACGATGTTGACTAAGGTGAATACATAGGCAGGGATTATTGATCCCCTGAAAGTGATCAGAGTGGTTTTGGCTGATGCTGCAAGTGTGTCTTCATTGTTAAGCACAATTGAGTGCATCATTGTTGTGATTCTGAAGGATAAGAAGGAAGTCCTAGGTATGAGAGACGGTATGGGTGGCATGGACTACTAAAGAGAATATCTAGACTGGTGTGCCTTTTGCGTGGTGTCCTGTTCCGAAAGCAGGGTTAAAGTTCAGGTTGTCTGGTGTCCTAGTTTTGAAGGTTAAATTTAAGTCAATTAGTTTGACCCTTGTTATTGTCTCAAGCATTACATTTCCCATTACTGGGAGCAATTTCTTGTGTATTCAATCTAACTTAAAGGAAAATTTGTCGATTGAAGTGCCCTGCAGTTTTACCGCCTATCTTTTCTGCGGGGAAAAAACGTAATCCTTATCAAGGAGAGACCAAAGAAATGTTTTCCGTTTTCACCTACTGGAGATGATAATTTGTTCAAAGAGCTAATTTTTTAGAAGAAGAAAAAAATACCTATTTTAGGCAAAAACCATGGAAGATCGGGCCTTGCAAAATCCATGGAAGATTAGACGTCGCAGAAGGAATAGCTATAACTACATAGCTTGTAAACATGTCTTATGGTGTGGAAGGGTTATTGACAAAAGCACCTCACCTGTTAATGCTCCACGATACTCCTCGAGGATAGTGGAGTTAATCATATATCTGTAAATGTGTGTGTTGGGTAGCAGAGGGCACGCATAATAGTTTTGGGGCTTAAAGCCCGCAATTTTGGGAAAGGTATGGTAAGGACTTCGCGAAGTGCACAGAGCATGAATTGTAAATGAGTTAGGTCAAAGGGTTGTCTGCCCAAAAATAATGTAAAATAATAGGAAGTGAGTCGGCCTGCCCATGGTCTGCGGACCATGGGAATGTATAAATAGAGCGAGGCTCTAAGGGTAGAAAGTATGTTTTTGACAATGTACTTTTGCATCTGGAATGTAATGGGTTTTTGAGGAGCGAAGTCTTGAAGCGTCGTAAGTTTGAGTCAAGGGTGTTGGTAGGTAGATAGAGGCTCTGCAGCTGTGCGCGCAGAGGCATAGTAGAGTCCGCAACTATATGCGCAGACCCCTACAACAAAGTGAAAGGGTTGATCTGGATGTATTGGTGAAGGAAGTGAATAAAGATAGGTTGATTCTGAAATTTTGTGTTAAATTTGAATTATTGCGGATCTGGCTAATTTATGGTTGATATAACTGTTTGATCTATGCGCGTATGCTTATGTTGTGAGTTCCTGCAAATCTATATCTGTCTGGTTGCTTGAACTGGTCATTTCTGTTAAATGTTTGCTTAAAGACCATAAAAAGTAGATCTAATCTATAACAATGCATTAATAAGTATTAAGGAGTCTCCTGGGTTCGGATCTATGTGGGGCAGAGTGGCGCGAAGCCACAGAACGGTGTGCAAACCTTCTAGACCACATCAAGACATCCTAAGGTTCTGGAAACCTGGTTCCAACACCCTCCGCTGCTACCTCGGGTGAGACCTCAGTCTGCACTCCGCGGGCTGTTGCTGAAAGGGTCGGTAGATGCGGGATTTGTTTGGCTAAATAACTCTTCTGAACCTGGGTCAGGCCCCTATAAGCCAACAAATGGTTCCACTGTCGGGACCAGGATCTGCCTAAGGGATGTCTAATGTCGGAACAATGGAATCCTACAAAGAAAGAACTTGAAGATTGGATGGATCAGAAGCTTCACGAGTTTGTGGTTCAGGAAAATAGAAACCTGTGGATATCGGAATAAGGGTGGTTGGATCATTACCTATACATAGATATCCATGAAATCTTCTTCGTAACATTCTCGATAGAGTTGTATGAGTGGATCGCGAGGTTAGCAGATAGTGTGGGAAGGTGCAGACTAGATCAACCTATTGTGTGGACCCTAGAATTGGTGTGTAGGCTAGAAGCATTCGAAGATAAAATCGCACGCACAGTCGATCACTAGTTAGATCGAGTAATAGGAGGGTTTATTACTGAGTTCACAATAGACACAACTGTGAGTTATAGTGAAGCAGAAAGGCGCTTTCTCCAAGGACCCCGGGGTAAGTATATTAAATCGTTGAACACTTGGATTAAGATGTTGTTGTGTGAAAAATAGATTATGCGCATTTATTGATGTCTGGCGTAACACGGAGTGGAAGAGGCTATCGAGGAACCGAAGGATTAGAGAACAGTCCGATAATTTCTATTTCACAGGAAAGCGAGGAGGAGCTCGCGAGGTTCTCTCCAAGAAGTGTGGTCCGGTTGATTAAGCAGCGTCTTCCACTAATACCACCTCTGTGTTATAGGGAAAAGTGTCTATACAGAACTGCTTATCCCACTAAGGTGTGGTAGCTACCTTAGAAACAAACAAAGTAAAGCTAATTTCGTTTTCCTTTATGAAAGATAGATGAGAGAAGAATAAAGGAGACCAACCTCTGTCTTGCGCTTGGATCCTAGTTCGATTCCTCTCTCTTTTGATAGTCCTTTGCTACTTGCTTCCTTGTACACCTAGCTTCACAGAGTACCTGTAGAATCAAAGTAGCATAACGCTATACAAGAACATGGATCTATTATCATAAACAATCTAGGATCAGATGCAAATTGACCATACAAATGCATAAAACATAAACGACACAAGAGTATGGAGGAAAACTTGAATAGCTTTTATTGATAATCAAGAAAGAGCCAAGAGAGTTACAACCAATTGTTCTGACCCAGCATCATCCTCTCAGCAAGTAAGACCTTCTTCACCTCATACAAAGCTTAGATCACCCAACACTATGATGTTTCCTCAAGAAACTAACAACAATTCCTTACAAGATGCAAAATTCCAGCCTCTTACCTCCAGATCTCTGGGATGAGAGATATATATATAGATATTTGCAGAGGTGTGAGTTAGCTCTGGTTTTTTATTAGTGTCTTCTCTTTCATAGTTCTTGATTCCACTTGGAGACCTCATTGATCTCTTACTCATCCTTGGGCGATTCTAAGAGGCAAGTGTCCCAAGAGAAGTTTCTGGAAGATTCCAAGATCATCCACTTAGCAAACTGCTTCCGCCATTTGTGTACTCTCATCCATCACACCCCATAGAAGGGATTTTTGAAATGCATCGCACTTCCCGTGTGTACAAGGTGCGATGCATCACACCCTAGCCATGGAGCAAGTGAGATGATCCAGTTTTGACTAGTTCTGAGTAGTTTTTCATGGAGAACTTCTGGGAGAAGTTGTAATCAGTTGACCTTGTTCCTTTAGGGGTTGGAACAACACTTTTAGGGACTTAGGAGCCCTTGGTTTATGGAAATTTTATGCTTGGGGTTGCAGTGCCCAAAAATGTCTATAACAGTTGCCCCCTAAAGCATGAGGTCGTTAATCTTTTTTGATGACGGGTGAAATGCTTTATCATGAGGGTCTGAAGTTCTTTCAAGCTAGGAGGAGACCTGTAATAAGATACAATACAATACATTATCTTCATAATATTTTCATCATCTAGCTGAGGCGGGCATTCCCATGCTCAGCTTTATAAATTCATTTTCATGTACATAGGACAGACAATCATCTGAGTGTAGACTGATGATTCTGGTAGTGCCATCATCCCTTTGATTGGATGATTATCTGTACAGCAATGATGTACATTTGATGTCTTTATTTCCCTGAATATATATCATAGCCTGGATGGATAAAACTAGATCCGGGGTCTTCAAACTCATTCGATCTTCACTCAAAGTAC
Source organism: Pinus tabuliformis (assembly GCA_031772625.1). NCBI lineage: Eukaryota > Viridiplantae > Streptophyta > Pinopsida > Pinales > Pinaceae > Pinus > Pinus tabuliformis. The sequence goes on from CM062807.1 coordinate 840,241,712, forward strand.
AAGTCGATCGATGTGAGAGATGTTCTAGAATCGAACATGGAAAGACATCGCCTGATTACCAGCCAATGATGTAAGTTGTTAACAGGCACGAGAGGAATCACCAATAATGATAATGACCCTCAAGGTACTGCAATACAATTCACGTGGTGTGAATAAAGGACTTGGCATCGAACACCATGCAAAATCTTTCGGTTGAAGGCCATTGATGTAAACCTGTCGCTGCAAGTGAGAAACTTGCCATTGAGGCATGCAAGCTTCAAAGTACTGAAAGGGGTGTCCCTAGATCGACTTCTTGGATAATGAGCTGATGTCGACAAGAAGTGATCTATCATAGGAGGGCCTTAATGAATCCCACATCAATGACACAAAACGGAGCAAATGATTTTAATGGAGGTGAAAACGATTTCGTGATATGAGGTTCAGGGTGGCGATCATGAAAGAATGGAGCATAAATGTATTGCAGTGGGTGAGACACAGGTGAATTCTCTGAGTGACTTCTCTTGAACATATCGGCGAAACTGACGTGATGGATTGGTATCATTAACCCCAAATGTGGATGGTGTGATGGGACCATGGTGATGTGACAGGTGAATGAAACAACCCAACCCGACTTGGATGCGGAGTGAAAGTGTTATGTTCAAGAGCGACTTGCTACCAACAAAGTTTCTTCAAGTTTTCTTCCCAATTTTTCCCCAGTCATTGCTGACCAGTACCTCTTTATTTTTGTCAAGCTTGAGGAGGATAACATATGCTTGTTCTATAATTTTCCCTTCGGGCAAACCCATCGCTATGTTTTAACGAGCCTAGCGATAGTGAAATTCGCTCTTGTCTGCTATGAACAAGTTTGTCGCTATTAGGTTTTAACGATTTTAACGACAAAGATAACTCAGTCCTTTTCAATTTTAGAGAGTCTGAAAAGGGATGTAAAGGAAACTCCAAAATTCCTTTTTTGTCATCTAATCCCTTGAGTCCGAAAAAGTATAAAACAATACAGAAGGGATGAATTTTCGATACTTTTAACGAGCCGAACAAAACAAGCGCTCGATCTTTTTGTGTAATAATCCCTCAGGTCCAAAAAGATTAAAATCTAAAGGAGGGATAGCACTTCCGATCCCTTTAACGAGCTGGAGAGGCCAATGGCTCGGCAATCTTTTCATATTTTACGGGTCAGTTGAAAAGAGCTTAAGGGAGACTCATCTTTTGAGGAACGAGTGATAAAATTGGGTAGGAGATGATTCCAGGTAAGGTTGGAATTTTCCAATCACGGCAGTGTGACAAGGATGGCTAGTGGGATCACTCTTCGCAGCTGTTCCTCAAAAGGGGTAAACAATCAAATGAAGGTGAGTGATCAGCCAATACAGAGTGGAGGTGATGATGGGAACACGACCAAGGCTTTAAAGGCTGAAGTACTACATTTACAATGATTATTTACCGGGAATTGGTTCATTTTTTATTGAGCTTAAACGCTCGAGGAAACATTTGCTCATTGCTTATGTTTTTTAACGAGCATGAAGTCCGCGTTAAAACTGCTCGATGCGGGTTTATTTTTTAATGAGCTTGAACCCTGCAGTAACACTGCTCGTGGCGGGTTTATTTATTAACGAGCTTGAACCCTGCAGTAACACTGCTCGTGATAAGTTTGCATGCCCCCAGCATAATAACGCTAATCGAGGTGCATGCCCCCCAAGCTTCATTACATTCATCTCGGTGGTTGGAATGAAGTTTTACCTTTGAGATCTTCGAAAGACTCAACTTTGATTTTACGAGATCGTAATCAAAGACTCGATTTGGAAAGGGAGTCGTTTCATTTTTTAATGAGGTTGACACTAGAAAAGAACTATCCTCAGGACTCCTTGTTTCATTTTTCAACGAGGTCGACACGAGATAATAACCATCCTCGAAATCCACCGTATTTACAGTGTTTGATAGAAAATAAAAAATTGATGGATGATTAAGGTTGCTATAATAATCTTCATGGTAATCTGGAAGATGGGAGCGATGGTGGTAATCCTCCCATGGTGCCTCTCCTATCATCATTGACTGAATGATTCCTTTGTCTGTAAAATGTACATGTGACCAAGGATCTGAAGAGGTACCATATTCCTTAGACCTATCTATCCAAACACTCAATGAGCATTGATTTGGGTTTGCCCCCCAGGCCAAGAAAATTGATTGCTACAATATTTCTAAAATGGCGATGATCCATGCTGACAAAATGTTTAGGAATCTTCCGAGTCCATTAGATATAGAAGATTTCATATTGCAGGTTTCAACTGTGGCCACTTCCGCCAGATTACTCGGAGGCGGTAGGGAAAAAGTACCCATTAAGGCAGGGTATTTTAGGAGACCTACTCCGATATTTTGAAGCGAATGATTACTTCCACAAGTCATTGGAATGCTTCCCGTAACTTGTGAACTGTTGGGGAGAAATGTTTGTTGGTCAACGATTGTAATTCCTCCTTGGAAGGGAAATGCAATCTTCCTGAAGTAGGTCGACACAACTGCGGCCATGGCATATATCCAGGGCCTTCCCAGTAGGATGTTGTAATTGAGGTTTCCGTCGATTACTTCAACATCAATTCCTACTATTTTTCCCCCTAGTTCAACTTGCAAGTTACTTAAAATCTCATATGGGGTGTATGATCATCCATCAAATGCTTTTAACATTGTTGACGATCGCGACAAGTGTGGTGAGCCTAAATTTTTCGAGCAACTCATCGACATAATACATGTAGATGCCCCGTCATCAATAATTGTTTGATGAACAGTTTTGTTGAGGGCTTTCACTTGAATAAGTAAAGCTAGTTGAGCTGGTAACTGAGGATCGTATCCTTTATGATCAAAGGATACAAGATTGGAATCCTTTGGGTCTATCCCACCGATGGCTGATAATAAAGCCTACTTTTGGGATGGGCAATTTTGCAGTACCTCAAGCGTCGACATATCGGATGGCGATTGGGCCAAGTCTTCCACTATATTATAATGTTGTGCTGCTCTAGCACGAGGATTAAACATCGACTTGTGTACTACTTGCTTTGGCGGTTTTATTGTCAACTCGGGAATGATGGGCGGTGCAACTTCTGTCAAAGATGTTGTCGAACTACTAGGTTGATCTTTATCCTTGTTGTTCGATAGTTGTGGATTCTCGTAATCTTTATTCCTTGTCAATATCAAAGCATCATTTTGCTATTTGGAAACCGACAACATCAGTACTTGAGACGGGGAAGCATTTCCACTGTCATCCAGATTTGTTCTTGGATTTGGAAACGGATTAGTTAATATTGCCGAGGTTTTTGAATTCTTGAAGAATTTTTTAATCTCAGCTCTGTGTGGACAATCTGCTGTCCAATGATCCTCATCGCATATAAAGCATGGATTTCTTGGTTTCCTATTTCCAGGAGGGTTTGCAGAATATTTTTCAGGTGATGATTCTTCCTGTTTCTTCTTCTTCCCTTTGCTTTTATTCTTGCCCCCTGGTTGTTTGGTTTCTTTGCCTTTATCTGTCGAGACAACATTTACTTCGAAGGCAAGAAGTTATTCTTTTGAATTTCTATTGTAAATCTTATGGGCCTTTTTAGATGTAGCCTTTTTCGATTTCGTGTCTGTTGCGCCAATCACGCCATCGCCAGCATGAGAGTCATTGTTCGATTTAGGAGGAGGTGGAATGGAAAATTCTGGTCTGGGAGCGTTAGGGATTTTATCATAGAGCGTGCCAGACTGAGTATAAATCAAGTCTAAATATTGCGCACGAGCAATAACTTGCTCTTAAGTGACGACTCCTCCCTTTCCCACATCTTCTGTAATGGAAGGTAATAATGACTTAATAAACCATTCAGCTAAAAGCTGATCAGGAACATATGTTTTTACCATTCTACGACAATGTCACCACTCCTGAATATGATCAGATATGTGAGTGGCCGTTGTCTGTTTGAAATTGGTAAGAAGCTTTGTTCCTGTTTCGTACCTTATTGGTAACTGAAAATGGGTTAAAAAGGTTGTGGCTAGGGTGTTGAAGTTATCGAATGAAGCTCTAGGCAATTCGATATACCATTTTGCTGCTGGAACAGTTAACATTTGCTGAAAAAGGCGAAGCCTAATCGAATCATCATTTAGGGTATTTGATGAACACCACAGATGAAAGGTCATCACATGATTCGACGGGTCTTCACCCAGATTTCCATTAAATTTAGGAATATCTGACGGAAGTTTGTGAGGAATTGTCGGCCACCAAGGGGCGTAAGAAATTGGATCATTCGTCAGCCGGTTTAGATATTGTAATTCTAGAGTTGCTACAAAGGGTAACTGTTGATTCAGGTTAGGTGAAGCATACCCAGGATATGATGGAATCGCCTGAGCAGTGGGTCTTCGCATACCAGCATAAAGTATTTGATGCTGGTAACTTTGATAAGGTTGATGGGCATAACCATTATAGCATGGTTGTTGATAACCGCTTTGGAAATGCAGTTGCCCATTACTTACAAAGACTTGTTGCTCAGGTCCTTGATATGATTGCTGGAATTGTGGTTGTTGAGATTCAACCAGCCCGGGTTGTTGGACCCTTTGCTGTTGTCCGATACTATATGATTGACCAAGATGAGGAGTCATAGTACTTGTTTGAGCCTGTGTCACTCTAGAGAGGGAGACACTAACCTGAGGTTGCGATTGAGTCGTCGAGACAAGAGGTTGTTGTATTGCAACCTGAGAAACTTGGGGTTGACATACAACATGTAGCGCTTGTACCTGTGACGCAGTCATCATAGCAGGTATAGTGGGAATATTCGACACAGGGTGGACTAGTTGCATTGAATATACAACCCTTGGTTGCTGAGGCAGTATTGGTACCCAACCGCTGGATGTAATTGCAGTTTGACCTGAACTTTGTAGTAAACTCCCATAGGGTTGTTCTCTAGGAGGGAACAATGAAAAGGCATACTGCCCTCCATATGGTGGCAATCCAGTACTTAAAGGGTAAATTGGCCTTTGAAGACACATTGGATCAATTTATTCAGTTTCAACATAAGAAATACCAGATGATAATCCAGATGAAGAAATAGGAACAGACCATGTCGTCGAAATAGTCCCTGATTGGACTCCGGCTTGTTGTTGATAACTTGCCGGGACAGATGGTATACCGGCAAACATTGTTGGAGTAGCAGCAGGAGGTTCTGCTGCTGCTGTGTCGGATGACACAGTGCTAGATGTCGACGGTTGTTCAGACATATCTAGTCTATCCAAAAGATTTCCTAGCGATTCTACAAGAACTTGCGATGAAGGGAGACTAACTTCGAAGACCAACAAGGGAAAGATGATGATTATTCCATTTAAAATAAACTTTAGATGCTTTGACACAACTTTTTTTTTCAATTTTTAAGAGTCGAGAAAAAACAAAAGATGACTCTAGTCGCCTTCGATTTTTAATGAGCCTGAAGTGACAAGTGCTTAGATGGACCTTTTCTGTTAAGGAGTCTGAAAAGGAACGAAAGGGATTGCTCTAGAAATATAGGCAGAGGGATTACCAAACCAATCGCAAAACTGCAGAATACTTTTTACGGTACGGCAGTCAATCTTCCCGAATGCTGTGTTTAGTGCATTGCGATCGATAGTGCGGCAGACACGGCTTCCTATGGATAAAGGATTAAGCCTATTGTGGTCTCCCAAAATATACTCAATGGTACGTGGGAGCACAAGTCTGTACTGGCACTTATCGTCTCAAAGTGGAGGAATCACCCAACCAAAAGTTACCAGTCTTTACGACGCCGAAATACGTCTCTAGCCTAGACTTCTAGATGTTGTGTGTTAGGTTCCAAAGCGTTGTTAGATTCATTAAATTTATTTTATAATTGATCTTGCTTAAGAAACCTGCCTTTCAGATTCACCGCGTGATGTAGATGTACAATTCCTAAAATGCAATCTAAGATGATAAACAGTCCTTTATCTTCTTTGTGCAATGAAAATCCTAGCTACTAAGGAAAGAGAGACAAAATTCTTTCACAAAGAGCATAGAGCACACACTATATGCACTGTCCTAAATCAAACCAATCAAACAGTCTAAATTCAAATGCACATGCATGTATTTGTTTTCAGCCTTCTTAATATGTGAATGATAAAAAGAAAGCTAATGTGCAAATCTGAATTACTTTTCAAGCGACAATTACTAACAAGTTTCTTTTCAAAATCAAAATGAAGATAATGACAACACTTTACGATTTGGAAATGAAAACTTGCTTTCAACACTAGAAAAACTACTAATTCAGATCAAATACAATAGTAACAGAGTAATCGACTATCAAGAGCAATCAGAATCTCTTCTATGACTGAAAACGACACTTGCGACACTTTCAAATCAAGAAACGACAATACAATTACGTTACCTTTTTGCAAAGGAGAACTGAAAATGACTCAACAAATACACAAAAACATTTACAGTTCTTTGCAAAATGGAGGTGGAATATCAGCAAGGAAAGGGGTTTCAAACAGAGGTATACTAACTACAGGTAGCAAAATTCATGAATAGAACTGAAAAGAATGAACACAGAAACCAAAATTGAGGAACAATGCCTATTCTGATCAGCGCACCTGTAACACAGTGAACTTGAAATGCAACGCACCTACTACACTTAGGAAGTGCGCTGAATTTCAGATTCACAGAACAGAGACTGCGCCGGGCCAGAGACGAGACTTTTGTTGGGTTCCGGGTCATAGTTTGCAGTTCAGTTCAGGGATTTTGGCCGAGCAAGTGGTAATCAGTAAATCAACAACAGGGGTAGATCTAAGGAGGTTACTAGAGCCACCACAAGGGCAATTAGAGATTTTTTAAATCAGTTTTTTAATTCATAAACAAAACCCGGAGATTGACTGAAGTGGCATTTATCTACTTTGCATTTGCATAGCAAATGCAGTTCGAAAGCTACCTGGCTCGACTTCAGGCTCCGTCTGTAAGTTTATAAAGTAAACAAAAATGTAGATAAACAAACAACCTAGTCGCTCCCTAGTGGAGTCGCCATTTTGTTACAGGGAAAAGTGTCTATACATAACTACTTATCCCACTAAGGTGTGGTAGCTACCTTAGAAACAAACAAAGTAAATATACTTTCATTTTCCTTTATGAAAGATAGATGAGAGAAGAATAAAGGAGACCAACCTCTGTCTTGCGCTTGGCTCCTAGTTTGATTCCTCTCTCTTCTGATAGTCCTTTGCTACTTGATTCCTTGTACACCCAGCTTCACAGAGTACCTGTAGAATCAAAGTAGCATAACACTATACAAGAACATGGATCTATTATCATAAACAATCTAGGATCAGATGTAAATTGACCATACAAATGCATAAAACATAAACGACACAAGAGTATGGAGGAAAACTTGAATAGCTTTTATTGATAATCAAGAAAGAGCCAAGAGAGTTACAACCAGTTGTTCTAACCTAGCATCATCCTCTTAGCAAGTAAGCCCTTCTTCACCTCATACAAAGCTTAGATCACCCAACACTATGATGTTGCCTCAAGAAACTAACAGCAATTCCTTACAAGATGCAAAATTCCAGCCTCTTACCTCCAGATCTCTGGGATGAGAGATATATATATAGATATTTGCAGAGGTGTGAGTCAGCTCTGGGTTTTTGATTAGTGTCTTCTCTCTGATAGCTCTTGATTCCACTTGGAGACCTCATTGATCTCTTACTCATCCTTGGGCGATTCTAAGAGGCAAGTGTACCAAGAGAAGTTTCTGGAAGATTCCAAGATCATCCACTTAGCAAACTGCTTCCGCCATTTGTCTACTCTCGTCCATCACACCCCATAGAAGGGATTTTTGAAATGCATCGCACTTCCCGTGTGTACAAGGTGCGATGCATCACACCCTGGCCATGGAGCAAGTGAGATGATCCAGTTTTGACCAGTTATGAGTAGTTTTTCATGGAGAACTTCTGGGAGAAGCTGTAATCAGTTGACCTTATTCCTTTAGGGGTTGTAACAACACTTTTAGGGACTTAGGAGCCCTTGGTTTATGGACATTTTATGCTTGGAGTTGCAGTGCCCAAAAATGTCTATAACAGTTGCCCCCTAAAGCATGAGGTCGTTAATCTTTTTTGATGTTGGGTGAAATGCTTTATCATGAGGGTCCGAAGTTCTTTCAAGCTGGGAGGAGACCTGTAATAAGATACAATACAATACATTATCTTCATAATATTTTCATGATCTCGCTGAGGCGGGCATTCCCATGCCCAGCTTTATAAATTCATTTTCATGTACATAGGACAGACAATCGTCTGAGTGTAAACTGATGATTCTGGTAGAGCCATCATCCCTTTGATTGGATGATTATCTGTGCAGCAATGATGTACATTTGATGTCTTTATTTCCCTGAATATATATCACAGCCCGGATGGATGAAACTAGATCCGGGGTCTTCAATCTCGTTCGATCTTCACTAAAAATACAAGTCGATCCATGTGAGAGATGTTCTGGAGTCGAACATGGAAAGACATCGCCTGATTACTAGCCAATGATGTAAGCTGTTAACAGGCGCGAGAGGAATCACCGATAATGACAATGACCCTCAAGGTACTGTAGTACAATTCACGTGGTGTGAATAAGGGACTTGGCATCGAACACCATGCAAAATCTTTTGGTCGAAGGCCATTGATGTAAACCTGTCGCCGGAAGTGAGAAACTTGCCATTGAGGCATGCAAGCTTCAAAGTACTGAAAGGGGTGTCCCTAGATTGACTTCTTGGATAATGAGCTGATGTCGACAAGAAGCGATCCGTCATAGGAGGGCATTAATGAATCCCACATCAATGTGGAACGGAGCAAATGATTTTAATGGAGGTGAAAACGATCTTGTGATATGAGGTTCAGGGTGGCGGTCATGAAAGAACGGAGTGTAAATGTATTGCAGCGGGTGAGACACAGGTGAATTCTCTGAGTGACTTCTCTTTAACATATCGGTGACACTGACATGATGGATTGGTAGCATTAACCCCAAATGTGGATGGTGTGATGGGACCATGGTGATGTGACCGGTGAATGAAACAACCTAACCTGACTTGGATGCGGAGTGAAAGTGTCATGTTCAAGAGCTACTTGCTACCAACAAAGTTTCTTCAAGTTTTCTTCCCAATTTTTCCCCAGTCATTGCTGACCAATACCTCTTTATTTTTGTCAAGCTTGAGGAGGATAACATATGCTTGTTCTATAATTTTCCCTTCGGGCAAACCCATCGCAATGTTTTAACGAGCCTAGAGATAGTGAAACTCGTTCTTGTCTGCTATGGACAAGTTTGTTGCTATTAGGTTTTAACGAGTTTAACGACAAAGATAACTCGGTCCTTTTCAATTTTAGAGAGTCTGAAAAGGGACGTAAAGGAAACTCCAAAATTCCTTTTTCGTCATCTAATCCCTTGAGTCCGAAAAAGTATAAAAGAATACAGAAGGGATGAATTTTCAATACTTTTAACGAGCCGAACAAAACAAGTGCTCGATCTTTTTGTGTAATAATCCGTCAGGTCCAAAAAGATTAAAATCTAAAGGAGGGATAGCACTTTCGATCCCTTTAACGAGCTAGAGAGGCCAATGGCTCGGAAATATTTTCATATTTTACGAGTCAGTTGAAAAGAGCTTAAAGGAGACTCGTCTTTTGAGGAACGAGTGATAAAATTGGGTAGCAGATGATTCCAGGTTTGGAATTTTCCAATCATGGCAGTGTTAAAAGGATGGCTAGCGGGATCACTCTTCGCAGCTGTTCCTCAAAAGGGGTAAACAATCAAATGAAGGTGAATGATCGGCCAATACAAAGTGGAGGTGATGATGGGAACACGACCAAGGCTTTAAAGGCTGAAGTACTACATTCACGATGATTATTTACCGGGAATTGGTTCATTTTTTATAATGTTGGAGGAAACATTTGCTCATTGCTTATGTTTATTTTTTAACGAGCATGAAGTCCGTCGTTAAAACTGCTCGATACGGGTTAATTTTTTAATGAGCTTGAACCCTGTAGTAACACTGCTCGTGGCAGGTTTATTTTTTAATGAGCTTGAACCCTGCAGTAACACTGCTCGTGGGAGGTTTATTTTTTAATGAGCTTGAACCCTGCAGTAACACTGCTCGTGATAAGTTTGCATGCCCCCAGCATAATAACGCTAATCGAGGTGCATGACCCCCAAGCTTCATTGCATTCATCTCAGTGGTTGGAATGAAGGTTTACCTTTGAGATCTTTGAAAGACTCGACTTTGATTTTGCGAGATCGTAATCAAAATCTTGATTTGGAAAGGGAGTCGTTTCATTTTTTAATGAGGTTGACACTGGAAAAGAACTATCCTCAAGACTCCTTGTTTCATTTTTTAACGAGGTTGACACGAGATAAGAACCATCCTCGAAATCCACCGTATTTACAGTATTTGATAGAAAATCAAAAATTGATGGATGATTAAGGTTGTTGGAATAATCTTCGTGGTAATCTCAAAGATGGGAGCGATGGTGGTAATCTTCCCATGGTGCCTCTCCTATCATCATTGACTGAGTGATTCCTTTGTCTGTAAAATGTACATGTGACCAAGGATCTGAAGAGGTACCATATTCCTTAGACCTATCTATCCAAACACTCGATGAGAATTGATTTGGGTTTGCCCCCCAGGCCAAGAAAATTGATTGCTACAATATTTCTAAAATGGCGATGATCCATGCTGACAAAATGTTTAGGAATCTTCCGAGTCCATTAGATATAGAAGATTTCATATTGCAGGTTTCCACTGTGGCCACTTCCGCCAGATTACTCAGAGGCAGTAGGGAAAAAGTACCCATTAAGGTAGGGTCTTTTAGGAGACCTACTCCGATATTTTGAAGCGAATGATTGCTTCCACAGATCATTGGAATGCTTCTCGTAACTTGTGAACTGTTGCGGAGAAATGTTTGTTGGTTGACGATTGTAATTCCTCCTTGGAAGGGAAATGCAATCTTCCTGAAGTAGGTCGACACAACTGCAACCATGGCATATATCCAGGGCCTTCCCAGTAGGATGTTGTAATCGAGGTTTCCGTCGATTACTTCAACATCAATTCCTACTGTTTTTCCCCCTAGTTCAACTTGCAAGTTACTTAAAATCCCATATGGGGTGTATGATCGTCCATCAAATGCTTTTAACATTGTTGACGATCGCGACAAGGGTGGTGAGCCTAAATTTTTCAAGCAACTCATCGACATAATACATGTAGATGCCCCCTCATCAATAATTGTTCGATGAACAATTTTGTTGAGGGCTTTCACTTGAATAAGGAAAGCTAGTTGAGCTGGTAACTGAGGATCATATCCTTTATGATCAAAGGATACAAGATTGGAATCCTTTGGGTCTATCCCACTGATGGCTGATAATAAAGCTTGCTTTTGGGATGGGCAATTTTGTAGTACCTCAAGCGTCGACATATCGGATGGCGATTGGGCCAAGTCTTCCACTATATTATAATGTTGTGCTGCTCTAGCATGAGGATTAAACGTCGACTTGTGTACTACTCCCTTTGGCGGTTTTATTTTCAAGATAGGAATGATGGGCGGCGCAACTTCTGTCAAAGTTGTTGTCGAACTACTAGGTTGATCTTTATCCTTGTTGTTCAACAGCTATGGATTCCTGTAATCTTTGTTCCTTTTCGATATCAAAGCATCATTTTGCTGTTTGGAAACTGACAACATCAGTACTTGAGACAGGGAAGCATTTCCACTGTCAACCAGATTTGTTCCTGGATTTGGAAATGGATTAGTTAATACTGCCGAGGTTTTTGAATTCTTGAAGAATTTTTTAGGCTCAGCTCTGTGTGGAAAATCTGCTGTCCAATGATCCTCATCGCATATAAAGCATGGATTTCTTGGTTTCCTATTTCCAGAAGGGTTTGCAGAAGATTTTTCTGGTGAGGATTCTTCCTGTTTCTTCTTCATCCCTTTGCTTTTCTTCTTGCCCCCCAGTTGTTTGGTTTCTTTACCTTTATCTGTCGAGACGACATTTACTTCCGAGGCAAGGAGTTCTTCTTTTGCATTTTGACTGGAAATCTTATGGGCCTTTTTAGATGTAGGCTTTGTCGATTTCGTGTCCGTTGCGCCAATCATGCAATCACCGGCATGAGAGTAATTGTTCGATTTAGGAGGAGGTGGAATGGAAAATTCTGGTCTGGGAGCGTCAGGGATCTTATCATAGAGCGTGCCAGACTGAGTATAAATCAAGTCTAAATATTGCGCACGAGCAATAACTTGCTCTTCAGTGATGACTCCTCCCTTTGCCACATCTTCTGTAATGGAAGGTAATAATGACTTAATAAACCATTTAGCTAAAAGCTGATCAGGAACGTACGTTTTTACCATTCTACGACGATGTCGCCACTCATGAATATGATCATATTTGTGAGTGGCTGTTGTCTGTTTGAAATTGGTAAGAAGCTCTGTTCCTGTTTCGTACCTTATTGGTAACTGAAAATGGGTTAAAAAGGTTGTGGCTAGGGTGCTGAAGTTATCGAATGAAGCTCTAGGCAATTCGATATACCATTTTGCTGATGGACCAGTTAACGTTCGCTGAAAAAGGCGAAGCCTAATCGAATCATCATTTAGGGTATTTGATGAACACCAAATATGAAAGGTCATCACATGATTCGACGGGTCTTCACCCGGATTTCCATTAAATTTAGGAATATCTGACGGAAGTTTGTGCGGAATTTTCGGCCACCAAGGGGCGTAAGCAATTGGATCATTCACCAGCCGGTTTAGATCTGGTAATTCTAGAGTTGCTACAAAGGGCAACTGTTGATTCAGGTCAGGTGAAGCATACCCAGGATAACATGAATTGCCTGAGCAGTGGGTCTTTGCATACCAGCATAAAGTATTTGATGCTGGTAACTTTGATAAGGTTGATGGGCATAACCATTATAGCATGGTTGTTGATAACCACTTTGGAAATGCAGTTGCCCATTACTTACAAAGACTTGTTGCTCAGGTCCTTGGTATGATTGCTGGAATTGTGGTTGTCGAGATTCAACCAGCCCTGGTTGTTGGACCATTTTCTGTTGTCCAATACTGGATGATTGACCAAGATGAGGAGTCATAGTACTTGTTTGAGCCTTTGTCGCTCCAGAGAGGGAGGCACTAACCTGAGGTTGCGATTGAGTCGTCGAGACAAGAGGCTGTTGTATTGCAACCTGAGAAACTTGGGGTTGACATACAACAGGTAGCGCTTGTACTTGTGACGCAGTCACCATAGCAGGTATAGTGGGAATATTCGACACAGGGTGGACTGGTTGCATTGAATATACAGCCCTTGGTTGCTGAGGCAGTATTGGTACCCAACTGCTGGATGTAATTCCAGTTTGACATGAACTTTGTAGTAAACTCCCATATGGTTGTTCTCCAGGAGGGAACAATGAAAAGGCATACTACCCTCCATATGGTGGCAATCCAGTACTTAAAGGGTAAATTGGCCTTTGAAGACACATTGGATCAATTTGTTGAGTTTCAACATAAGAAACACCAGATGATAATCCGGATGAAGAAATAGGAACAGGCCATGTCGTCGAAACAGTCCCTGATTGGACTCCTGCTTGTTGTTGATAACTTGCCGGGACAGATGGTATATCGGCGAACATTGTTGGAGTAGCAGCAGGAGGTTTTGCTGCTACTGTGTTGGATGACATAGTCCTAGATGTCGACGGTTGTTCAGACATATCTAGTCTATCCAAAAGATTTCCTAGCGATTCTACAAGAACTTGTGATGAAGGGAGACTAACTTCGAAGACCAACGAGGGAAAGGTGATGATTATTCCGTTTAAAATAAATTTTAGACGCTTTGACGCAACTTGTTTTTTCAATTTTTAAGAGTTGAGAAATAACAAAAGATGAGTCTAGTTGCCTTCGATTTTTAATTAGCCTAAAGTGACAAGTGCTCAGATGGACCTTTTCTATTAAGGAGTCTGAAAAGGAACGAAAGGGATTGCTCTGGAAATCTAGCCAGAGGGATTACCAAACCAATCGCAAAACTACAGAATACTTTTTACGGTACGGCAGTCAATCTTCCCGAATGCTGTGTTTAGTGCATTGCGATCGATAGGGCAGCAGACACAACTTCCTATGGATAAAGGATTAAGCCTATTGTGGTCTCCAAAAATATACTCGACGGTACATGGGAGCACAAGTCTGTACTGGCACTTATCATCTCAAAGTGGAGGAATCACCCAACCAACAGTGAGAACAACAATTACCAGGCTTTACGACGCCGAAATACATATCTAGCCTAGACTTCTAGATGTTGTGCATTAGGTTCCAAATCGTTGTTAGATTCATTAAATTTATTTTTTAGTTGATCTTGCTTAAGAAATTTTCCTTTCAGGTTCACCGCGTGATGTAGATGTACAATTCCTAAAATGCAATCTAGGATGATAAACAGTCCTTTATCTTCTTTGTGCAATGAAAATCCTAGCTACTAACGAAAGAGAGACAGAATTCTTTCATAAAGAGCATAGAGCACACACTATATGCACTGTCCTAAATCAAACCAATCAAATAGTCTAAATGCAAATGCACATGCATGTATTTTTTTTTAGTCTTCTTAATATGTGAATGATAAGAAGAAAGCTAATGTGCAAATCTGAATTACTTTTCAAGCGACAATTACTAACAAGTTTCTTTTCAAAATCAAAATGAAGATAATGACAACACTTTACGATTTGGAAATGAAAACTTGCTTTTGACACTAGAAAAACTACTAATTCATATCAAATACAATAGTAACAAAGTAATTGACTATCAAGAGCAATCAGACTCTCTTCTATGACTGAAAATGACACTTGCGACACTTTCAAACCAAGAAACGACAGTACAATTACGTTACCTTTTTGCAAAGGAGAACTGAAAATGACTCAACAAATACACAAAAACATTTACAGTTCTTTGCACAATGGAGGCGGAATATCAGCAAGGAAAGGGGTTTCAAATAGAGGTATACTGACTACAGGCAGCAAAATTCATGAATAGAACTGAAAAGAATGAACACAGAAACCAAAATTGAGGAACAATGTCTATTCTGATCAGCGCACCTGTAACACAATGAACTTGAAATGCAGCGCACCTACTACACTCGGGAAGTGTGCTGAATTTCAGATTCACAGAACAGAGACTGCGCTGGGCCAGAGACGAGACTTTGCTTAGGTTCGGGGTCACAGTTTGCAGTTCAGTTCAGGGATTTTGGCCGAGCAAGTGGTAATCATTAAATCAACAACAAGGGTAGATCTAAGGAGGTTACTAGAGCCACCACAAGGGCAATTAGAGAGTTTGTAAATCAGTTGTTTAAATCAAATACAAAACCTGGAGATTGACTGAAGTGGCATTTATCTACTTTGCATTTGCATAGCAAATGCAGTTCGAAAGCTACCTGGCTCGACTTCAGGCTCCATCTGTAAGTTTATAAAGTAAACAAAAATGTAGATAAACAAGCAATCTAGTCACTCCCCAGTGGAGTCGCCATTTTGTTACAGGGAAAAGTGTCTATACAGAACTGCTTATCCCACTAAGGTGTGGTAGCTACCTTAGAAACAAACAAAGTAAAGCTACTTTCATTTTCCTTTATGAAAGATAGATGAGAGAAGAATAAAGGAGACCAACCTCTATCTTGCGCTTGGCTCCTAGTTCGATTCCTCTCTCTTCTGATAGTCCTTTGCTACATGCTTCCTTGTACACCTAGCTTCATAGATTACCTGTAGAATCAAAGTAGCATAACACTATACAAGAACATGGATCTATTATCATAAACAATCTAGGATCAGATGTAAATTGACCATGCAAATGCATAAAACATAAACGACACAAGAGTATGGAGGAAAACTTGAATAGCTTTTATTGATAATCAAGAAAGAGCCAAGAGAGTTACAACCAGTTGTTCTGACCCAGCATCATCCTCTCAGCAAGTAAGCCCTTCTTCACCTCATACAAAGCTTAGATCACCCAACACTATGATGTTTCCTCAAGAAACTAACAGCAATTCCTTACAAGATGCAAAATTCCAGCCTCTTACCTCCAGATCTCTTGGATGAGAGATCTATATATAGATATTTGCAGAGGTGTGAGTCAGCTTTGGGTTTTTTATTAGTGTCTTCTCTCTGATAGTTCTTGATTCCACTTGGAGACCTCATTTATCTCTTACTCATCCTTGAGCGATTCTGAGAGGCAAGTGTCCCCAAGAGAAGTTTCTGGAAGATTCCAAGATCATCCACTTAGCAAACTTCTTCCGCCATTTGTCTACTCTGGTCCATCGCACCCCATAGAAGGGATTTTTGAAATGCATCCCACTTCTCGTGTGTACAAGGTGCGATGCATCGCACCCTGGCCATGGAGCAAGTGAGATGATCCAGTTTTGACCAGTTCTGAGTAGTTTTTCATGGGGAACTTCTGGGAGAAGCTGCAATCAGTTGATCTTGTTCCTTTAGGGGTTGGAACAACACTATTAGGGACTTAGGAGCCCTTGGTTTATGGACATTTTATGCTTGGGGTTGCAGTGTCCAAAAATTTCTATAACAGTTGCCCCCTAAAGCATGAGGTCTTTAATCTTTTTTGATGTCGAGTGAAATGCTTTATCATGAGGGTCCGAAGTTCTTTCAAGCTAGGAGGAGACCTGTAATAAGATACAATACAATACATTATCTTCATAATATTTTCATGATCTAGCTGAGGTGGGCATTCCCATGCTCAGCTTTATAAATTCATTTTCATGTACATAGGACAGACAATCGTCTGAGTGTAGACTGATGATTCTGCTAGAGCCATCATCCCTTTGATTTGATGATTATCTGTGAAGCAATGATGTACATTTGATGCCTTTATTTCCCTGAATATATATCGCAGCCAGGAAGGATGAAACTATATCTGGGGTCTTCAATCTCGTTCGATCTTCACTCAAAGTACAAGTCGATCCATGTGAGAGATGTTCTGGAGTAGAACATGGAAAGACATTGCTTGATTACCAGCTAATGATGTAAGTTGTTAACAGGCGCGAGAGGAATCACCGATAATGATAATGACCCTCAAGGTACTGCAGTACAATTCACGTGGTGTGAATAAAGGACTTGGCATCGAACACCACGTAAAATCTTTCGGTCAAAGGCCATTGATGTAAGCCTATCACCGAAAGTGAGAAACTTGCCATTGAGGCATGCAAGCTTCAAAGTACTGAAAGGGGTGTCCCTAGATCGACTTCTTGGATAATGAGATGATGTCAACAAGAAGCGATCCGTCATAGGAAGGCCTTAATGAATCCCACATCAATGACATGGAACGGAGCAAATGATTTTAATGGAGGTGAAAACGATCTGGTGATATGAGGTTCAGGGTGGCGGTCATGAAAGAATGGAGCGTAAATGTATTGCAGCGGGTGAGACACAGGTGAATTCTCTGAGTGACTTCTCTTGAACATATCGGCGACACTGACGTGATGGATTGGTAGCATTAACCCCAAATGTGGATGGTGTGATGGGACAATGGTGATGTGACCGGTGAATGAAACAACCCAACCCGACTTGGATGCGGAGTGAAAGTCTCATGTTCAAGAGCGACTTGCTACCAACATAGTTTCTTCAAGTTTTCTTCCCAATTTTTCCCCAGTCATTGCTGACCAGTACCTGTTTATTTTTGTCAAGCTTGAGGAGGATAACATATGCTTGTTCTATAATTTTCCCTTCGGGCAAACCCATCGCTATGTTTTAACGAGCCTAGCGATAGTGAAACTTGTTCTTGTCTGCTATGGACAAGTTTGTCGCTATTAGGTTTTAACGAGTTTAACGACAAAGAAAACTCAGTCCTTTTCAATTTTAGAGAGTCTGAAAAGGGACGTAAAGGAAACTCCAAAATTCCTTTTTCGTCATCTAATCCCTTGAGTCCGAAAAATTATAAAACAATATAGAAGGGATGAATTTTCGATACTTTTAACGAGCTGAACAAAACAAGCGCTCGATCTTTTTGTGTAATAATCCCTCAAGTCCAAAAATATTAAAATCTAAAGGAGGGATAGCACTTCCAGTCCCTTTAACGAGCTGGAGAGGCCAATGGCTCGGCAATCTTTTCATATTTTATGAGTCAGTTGAAAAGAGCTTAAAGGAGACTCGTCCTTGGAGGAACAAGTGATAAAATTGGGTAGCAGCTGATTCCAGGTAAGGTTTGGAATTTTCCAATCATGGCAGTGTTACAAGGATGGCTAGCGGGATCACTCTTCGCAGCTATTCCTCAAAAGGGGTAAACAATCAAATGAAGGTGAATGATTGGCCAATACAGAGTGGAGGTGATGATGGGAACACGACCAAGGCTTTAAAGGCTGAATTACTACATTCACAATGATTATTTACCGGGAATTGGTTCATTTTTTATTGAGCTTAAACGTTGGAGGAAACATTTTCTCATTACTTATGTTTATTTTTTAACGAGCATGAAGTCCGTGTTAAAACTGCTCGATGCAGGTTTATTTTTTAATGAGCTTGAACCCTGCAGTAACACTGCTCGTGGCGGGTTTATTTTTCAATGAGCTTGAACCCTGCAGTAACACTGCTCGTGATAAGTTTGCATGCCCCAGCATAATAACACTAATCGAGGTGCATGCCCCCAAGCTTCATTGCATTCATCTCGGTGGTTGGAATGAAGCTTTACCTTCGAGATCTTTGAAAGACTCGACTTTGATTTTACGAGATCGTAATCAAAGATTCGATTTGGAAAGGGAGTCGTTTCATTTTTTAATGAGGTTGACACTAGAAAAGAACTATCCTTAGGACTCCTTGTTTCATTTTTTAACGAGGTTGACACAACATAAGAACCATCCTCGAAATCCACCGTATTTACAGTATTTGATAGAAAATAAAAAATTGATGGATGATTAAGGTTGCTGGAATAATCTTCGTGGTAATCTGGAAGATGGGAGCGATGGTGGTAATCTTCCCATGGTGCCTCTCCTATCATTATTGACTGAATGATTCCTTTGTCTGTAAAATGTACATGTGACCAAGGATCTAAAGAGGTACCATATTCCTTAGACCTATCTATCCAAACACTCAATAAGCATTGATTTGGGTTTTCCCCCCAGGCCAAGAAAATTGATTGCTACAATATTTCTAAAATGGCGATGATCCATGCTGACAAAATGTTTAGGAATCTTCCGAGTCCATTAGATATAGAAGATTTCATATTGCAGGTTTCCACTGTGGCCACTTCCGCCAGATTACTCGGAGGCGGTAGGGAAAAAGTACCCATTAAGATAGGGTCTTTTAGGAGACCTACTCCGATATTTTGAAGCGAATGATTGCTTCCATAGATCATTGGAATGCTTCCCGTAACTTGTGAACTGTTGTGGAGAAATGTTTGTTGGTCGACGATTGTAATTCCTCCTTGGAAGGGAAATGCAATCTTCCTAAAGTAGGTCGACACAACTGCGGCCATGGCATATATCCAGAGCCTTCCCAGTAGGATGTTGTAATCGAGGTTTCCGTCGATTACTTCAACATCAATTCCTATTGTTTTGCCCCCTAGTTCAACTTGCAAGTTACTTAAAATCCCATATGGGGTGTATGATTGTCCATCAAATGCTTTTAACATTGTTGACGATCGCGACAAGGGTGGTGAGCCTAAATTTTTCGAGCAACTCATCGACATAATACATGTAGATGCCCCCTCATCAATAATTGTTCGATGAACAGTTTTGTTGAGGGCTTTCACTTGAATAAGGAAAGCTAGTTGAGCTGGTAACTGAGGATCGTATCCTTTATGATCAAAGGATACAAGATTGGAATCCTTTGGGTCTATCCCTCCAATGGCTCATAATAAAGCCTCCTTTTGGGATGGGAAATTTTGCAGTACCTCAAGCGTCGACATATCGGATGGCGATTGGGCCAAGTCTTCCCTTATATTATAATGTTGTGCTGCTCTAGCACGAGGATTAAAAGTCGACTTGTGTACTACTCCCTTTGGCGGTTTTATTTTCAACTCAGGAATGATGGACGGCGCAACTTCTGTCAAAGTTGTTGTCGAACTACTAGGTTGATCATTATCCTTATTGTTCGATAGCTGTGGATTCCCATAATATTTGTTCCTTTTCGATATCAAAGCATCATTTTGCTGTTTGGAAAGCGACAACGTCAGTACTTGAGACAGGGAAGCATTCCCACTGTCAACCAGATTTGTTCCTGGATTTGGAAACGGATCAATTAATACTGCCGAGGTTTTTGAATTCTTGAAGAATTTTTTAAGCTCAGCTCTGTGTGGACAATCTGCTGTCCAATGATCATCATCGCATATAAAGCATGGATTTCTTGGTTCCCTATTTCCAGGAGGGTTTGCAGAATATTTTTCAGGTGATGATTCTTCCTGTTTCTTCTTCTTCCCTTTGCTTTTCTTCTTGCCCCCCGGTTGTTTGGTTTCTTTGCCTTTATCTGTCGAGAGGGCATTTACTTCCGAGGCAAGAAGTTCTTCTTTTGCATTTTGACTGGAAATCTTATGAGCCTTTTTAGATGTAGCCTTTGTCGATTTCGTGTCTGTTGCGGCAATCACGCCATTGCCGGTATGAGAGTCATTGTTCGATTTAGGAGGAGGTGGAACGGAAAATTCTGGTCTGGGAGCGTCAGGGATTTTATCATAGAGCGTGCCAGACTGAGTATAAATCAAGTCTAAATATTGCGCACGAGCAATAACTTGCTCTTCAGTGACGACTCCTCCCTTTGCCACATCTTCTGTAATGGAAGGTAATAATGACTTAATAAACCATTCACCTAAAAGCTGATCAGGAACGTACGTTTTTACCATTCTACGACAACATCGCCACTCATGAATATGATCAGATATGTGAGTGGCCGTTCTCTGTTTGAAATTGGTAAGAAGCTCTGTTCCTGTTTCGTACCTTATTGGTAACTGAAAATGGGTTAAAACGGTTGTGGCTAGGGTGTTGAAGTTATCGAATGAAGCTCTAGGCAATTTGATATACCATTTTGTTGCTGGACCAATTAACGTTCGCTAAAAAAGGCGAAGCCTAATCGAATCATCGTTTAGGGTATTTTATGAACACCACAGATGAAAGGTCATCACATGATTCGACGGGTCTTCACCCAGATTTCCATTAAATTTAGGAATATCTGACGGAAGTTTGTGCAGAATTGTCGGCCACCAAGGGGCGTAAGCAATTGGATCATTCATCAGCCAGTTTAGATCTGGTAATTATAGAGTTGCTACAAAGGGAAACTGTTGATTCAGGTTAGGTGAAGCATACCCAGGATAAGATGGAATCGCCTGTGCAGTGGGTCTTTGCATACCAGCATAAAGTATTTGATGCTGGTAACTTTGATAAGGTTTATGGGAATAACCATTATAGCATGGTTGTTGATAACCGCTTTGGAAATGCAGTTGCCCATTACTTACAAATACTTGTTGCTCAGGTCCTTGATATGATTGCTGGAATTGCGGTTGTTGAGATTCAACCAGCCTTGGTTGTTGGACCATTTGCTGTTGTCCAATACTGGATGATTGACCAAGATGAGGATTCATAGTACTTGTTTGAGCCTGTGTTGCTCCAGATAGGGAGGCACTAACCTGAGGTTGCGATTGAGTCATCGAGACAAGAGGCTATTGTATTGTAACCTGAGAAACTTGGGGTTTACATACAACAGGTAGCGCTTGTACTTGTGACGCAGTCACCATAGCAGGTATAGTGGGAATATTCGACACAGGGTGGACTGGTTCCATTGAATATACAGCCCTTGGTTGCTGAGGCAGTATTGGTACCCAACCGCTGGATGTAATTCCAGTTTGACCTCAACTTTGTTGTAAACTCCCATATGGTTGTTCTCTAGGAGGGAACAATGAAAAGGCATACTGCCCTCCATATGGTGGCAATCCAATACTTAAAGGGTAAATTGGCCTTTGAAGACACATTGTATCAATTCGTTGATTTTCAACATAAGAAATACCAGATGATAATCCGGATGAAGAAATAGGAATAGACCATGTCGTCGAAACAGTCCCTGATTGGACTCCGGCTTGTTGTTGATAACTTGTCGGGACAGATGGTATACCGGCGAACATTGTTGGAGTAGCAGCAGGAGGTTTCGTTGCTGCTGTGTCGGATGACACAGTCCTAGATGTCGACGGTTGTTCAGACATATCTAGTCTATCCAAAATATTTCCTAGCGATTCTACAAGAACTTGTGATGAAGGGAGACTAACTTCGAAGACCAACGAGGGAAAGGTGATGATTATTCCGTTTAAAATAAATTTTAGACGCTTTCACACAACTTGTTTTTTCAATTTTTAAGAGTTGAGAAAAAAAAAAGATGACTCTAGTCGCCTTCGATTTTTAATGAGCCTGAAGTGACAAGTGCTCAGATGGACCTTTTCTGTTAAGGAGTCTGAAAAGGAACGAAAGGGATTGCTCTAGAAATCTAGGCAGAGGGATTACCAAACCAATCGCAAAACTGCAGAATACTTTTTACGGTATGGCAGTCAATCTTCCCGAATGTTGTGTTCAGTGCATTGCGATCAATAGGGTGGCAGGCACGGCTTCTTATGGATAAAGGATTAAGCCTATTGTGGTCTCCCAAAATATACTCGACGGTACATGGGAGCACAAGTCCGTACTGGCACTTATCGTCTCAAAGTGGAGGAATCACCCAGCCAACAGTGAGAACAGCAGTTACGAGGCTTTACGACGTCGGAATATGTCTCTAGCCTAGACTTCTAGATGTTGTGCGTTAGGTTCCAAAGCATTGTTAGATTCATTAAATTTATTTTATAGTTGATCTTGCTTAAGAAATTTGCCTTTCAGGTTCACCGCATGATGTAGATGTACAATTCCTAAAATACAATCTAAGATGATAAACAATCCTTTATCTTCTTTGTGCAATGAAAATCCTAGCTACTAAGGAAAGAGAGACAGAATTCTTTCACAAAGAGCATAGAGCACACACTATATGCACTGTCCTAATTCAAACCAATCAAACAGTCTAAATGCAAATGCACATGCATGTATTTCTTTTCAGCCTTCTTAATATGTGAATGATAAAAAGAAAGCTAATGTGTAAATCTGAATTACTTTTCAAGCAACAATTACTAACAACTTTCTTTTCAAAATCAAAATGAAGATAATGACAACACTTTACGATTTGGAAATGAAAACTTGCTTTCGACACTAGAAAAACTACTAATTCAGATCAAATACAATAGTAACAGAGTAATCGACTATCAAGAGCAATCAAACTCTCTTCTATGACTGAAAACGACACTTGCGACACTTTCAAATCAAGAAACGACAGTACAATTACGTTACTTTTTTGCAAAGGAGAACTGAAAATGACTCAACAAATACACAAAAACATTTACAGTTCTTTGCACAATGGAGGCGGAATATCAGCAAGGAAAGGGGTTTCAAACAGAGGTATACTGACTACAGGCAGCAAAATTCATGAATAGAACTGAAAAGAATGAACACAGAAACCAAAATTGAGGTACAGTGCCTATTCTGATCAGTGCACCTGTAACACAGTGAACTTGAAATGCAGCGCACCTACTACACTCGAGAAGTGCGCTGAATTTCAGATTCACAGAATAGAGACTGCGCTGGGCCAGAGACAAGACTTTTCTTGGGTTCTGGGTCACAGTTTGCAGTTCAGTTCAGGGATTTTGGCCGAGCAAGTGGTAATCAATAAATCAACAACAGGGGTAGATCTAAGGAGGTTACTAGATCCACCACAAGGGTAATTAGAGAGTTTGTAAATCAGTTGTTTAATTCATAAACAAAACCCAGAGATTGACTGAAGCGACATTTATCTACTTTGCATTTGCATAGAAAATGTAGTTCGAAAGCTACCTAGCTCGACTTTAGGCTCCGTCTATAAGTTTATAAAGTAAACAAAAATGTAGATAAACAAACAACCTAGTCGCTCCCCAGTGGAGTCGCCACTTTGTTACGGGGAAAACTGTCTATACAAAACTGCTTATCCCACTAAGGTGTGGTAGCTACCTTAGAAACAAACAAAGTAAAGCTACTTTCGTTTTCCTTTATCAAAGATAGATGAGAGAAGAATAAAGGAGACCAACCTCTGTCTTGCGCTTGGCTCGTAGTTTGATTCCTCTCTCTTCTGATAGTCCTTTGCTACTTGCTTCCTTGTACACCCAGCTTCATAGAGTACCTGTGGAATCAAAGTAGCATAACACTATACAAGAAAATGGATCTATTATCATAAACAATCTAGGATCAGATGTAAATTGACCATACAAATGCATAAAACATAAACGACACAAGAGTATGGAGGAAAACTTGAATAGCTTTTATTGATAATCAAGAAAGAGCCAAGAGAGTTACAACCAGTTGTTCTAACCCAGCATCATCCTCTCAGCAGTAAGCCCTTCTTCACCTCATACAAAGCTTAGATCACCCAACACTATGATGTTGCCTCAAGAAACTAACAACAATTCCTTACAAGATGCAAAATTCCAGCCTCTTACCTCCAGATCTCTGGGATGAGAGATCTATATATAGATATTTACAGAGGTGTGAGTCAGCTCTGGGTTTTTGATTAGTGTCTTCTCTCTGATAGTTCTTGATTCCACTTGGAGACCTCATTGGTCTCTTACTCATCCTTGGGCGATTCTGAGAGGCAAGTGTCCCAAGAGAAGTTTCTGGAAGATTCCAAGATCATCAACTTAGCAAACTGCTTCTGCCATTTGTCTACTCTGGTCCATCGCACCCCACAGAAGGGATTTTTGAAATGCATCACACTTCCCGTGTGTACAAGGTGTGATGCATAGCACCTTGGCCATGGAGCAAGTGAGATAATCCAGTTTTGACCAGTTCTGAGTAGTTTTTCATGGAGAACTTCTGGGAGAAGCTGTAATCAGTTGACCTTGTTCCTTTAGGGGTTGGAACAACACTCTTGGAGACTTAGGTGCCCTTGGTTTATGGACATTTTATGCTTGGGGTTGCAGTGCCCAAAAATGTCTATAACACTCTGTCTAATCCATCACCTACTTCACCGATGTCAAATCCATCTTCATCCACTCCACCTCCACCTCCGCCACCACCGAAGGTTGGGATGGTGAGCACTGTCAAGTTGCCGATATTTAGGGATGCAGGAAATGAGGAACTCGGTCAGTTCTGGTTTATGGTAAGGGCTGTATGGGAAGCCCAAGGCATAACAGATGATAACATCAAAAAGGCTACCCTGGTTAGCACGCTGTAGGACTGCGCGCTGACGTGGTATATAAAGTGCTCAAGCGATCATCCAAATGCGGGAATAACGGCAATCCAGGATGCCTTGAACAAAGAATTTGGTCGGCCAAAATCATAGACATAGTTGGTCATTAGGTTCAAAGAGATACCGATGCTACGGGGTGAAACCTTGTGGGATTTGGATCAAAGATTAAAGAGCACAATCCGCAAGGCTAACATGACATTGACGTATGCACAACACTGCACGTGGCTTATGGAATCCTTGACACCACATCTAAGGACATCGCTATCATAGCAAAAGATCTCAACCCAAGCTGAAGCATTGGAAACCGCGATGAGATTGCACGAAACCCCAATATAGGATCTAGGGTTGGGAGTTCAACAAATCCATGTGAAACTACAAAACTTGAGCTTAGAAATGCAAAGCTTGAAGCAAGAAAGGGTGACATGCTCGAAGGTGCATACAGAGGTAGGATGCATTAAATGCAAAAGTCAAGCACATGACAAGGACCATTGCCCCGTCTTCGCAAACTATCTCCCCGGGGGGGGGGGCGATTGTTATAAACATATTTGGGCACTACAACCCCAATCACATATGTCCATAAACCAAGGGCTTCTAAGTCCCTAAAAGTGTTGTTTCATACCCTAAGGGAGCAATGTCAACTGATTACATCATCTCCCAGAAGTTTTCCATGAAAAACCACTTAGAACTGGTCAAAGTAGGACCATACAGACTGCCCAGTGCAAAGGGTGTGATGCATCTCACTTGCCACATGCAAAAAGTGTGATGCATACTGGAAAGCCCTTCTGTAGGGTGCGATGAGCGAGAGTAGACAAATGGCACAAGCAGTTTGCTATGTGGAGACCCTAAGAATCTTCTAGAAGCTGCTCATTTGACACTTGCCTCCCTGAATTCGCCCAAGGATGAGTAAGAGATCATGAGATCTCCAAGTGGAACCCAGAACTATCGGAGAGATGACACTAATCAAAATCCCAAAAGCTGACTCACCCCCCTACAAATATCTATAAATGGATCCCTCATCCCAAAGATCCAAAGGTTGGAATTTGGTAATTTGCAAAGAAGTGTTGTTGGTTTCTCTTTGAGGACTTTGTTGGGTGATCTTGCTTTGTATGAGGTGAAGAGGACTTTCAAGCTGGGAGGAGGGTGTTGGGTCAGACCAAGTGGTTGTAATCCTCTCTTATACTACTTTTATTAATAAAGTTATTTGAGTTTTCCTGCATATTCTTGCGTATCTATGAATATTGTGTTGATATATGCATTTGTATGGTCAATATATATCTGATCCTATATTGTTTACAGTGATAGATCTCTATTCTTTAATGGTATTATGCTGATGTGAATCTATAAGTGCTCTTTGAAGCGGGACAAGTAAGGAAGCAGTGGTGAGATTCTGTCAAAGGAGAAAGGAAACAAGCAAGGAGCCAAGCGGAAGACTAAGGTTGGTACTCTCTACTTCTTTCTCATCTCTCTCTTGTAAAGGAAAAACAAGTGACTTTAATATGTTTGTTTCTAAGATAGCTACCCATATTAATGGGACTAGTAGCTCTGAATAGACACTCGATTTCTTGATAACAAAATGGCGACTCCACTGGGGAGCGATTAGTTTGATTGCTTGTCTCCATTTGTTTGATTCATAAACCACAGACCGAGCCTGAAGTTAAGCCAGCTGGCCTTCGAACTGCATTTGCTATGCAAGTGCAAAGTAGATCAATGCTGCTTCAGTCAATCTCCAGGTTTGTTTATGAACTGAACAATTGACTTGCAAACATCCTAAGTGCCCTGTAGGTAGCTTGAGTAACCTCATTAGATCAGCCCCTGTACTTTGTAGTTACTGACTATCATTTGCTCGGCCTAAATCCCTGAACTAAGTTGCAAACTGTGACCAAAAACCAAGTTAAAGTCTCGTCCCTAGACCATCGCACCTTCTCTTCTTGGCAATCTGGATGCATTATACCTCCCATGTGCAGTAGGTGGGATGCATCCCTGTTTCCCTGTGTTACAGGTGTGATGATTAGACGAGACTAGTTCTGCCTCCAGATTTTGGTTTTTTCTTCACTGTCTTTAGCTTTATTCAAGAGTTTTTTTGTTTGTGATCAGTAGACCATTGTTGAAGCCCACTTCCTTTGCATCATCCAACCTCAATTGTGCAAAGATTTGTGAATTTTTTTTGTGTATTTTTCGCCATTCACAGTTCTCAGTTACAAAATGGTAGCTTAATCGAACTATCGTCTTTGGATTTGAAAGTGTCGCAAGTGTCTTTTTCAGTCAAGGAAAATAATCCTTCTCTTCTTTATAGTCGATTACAGTGTTACTCTTGTATTTGATCTGAATTAATAGTATTTCAAGTGTCAAAAGCAGTTTTCAACTCAAAATCGCAAAGAATCGTCTTGTCTCCCTTTTGTTTTTTGAAAAAAAAATCATTAGTATTGTCACTTTGAAAGAAGATATAGTTCAGATTTGTGCTTAGCATTCTTCTTGTCATCCACACATTAAGAAAGTGGAAAACAAATACATGCATGTGCATTTGCATTTAGACTGCTTGTTGATTTTGATTTAGGACAGTGCATCTAGTGTGTGCTCTCTGCTCTATGTTGAAAGGATTTCATTTCTCTTTCCTTAGTAGCTAGGATTTTCATTGCAGAAAGAAGATTAAATGACTGTTTATCATCTTAGATTGCATTTTAGGAATTGTATATCTACATCATGCGGTGAACCTTAAAGATAAACTTCTTAAGAAAGATAAACTATAAAATAAATTCAATGAACATAAAAACGCTTTGGAACCTAACACACAACATCTAGAAGTCTAGGCTAGAGACGTATTCCGACGTCGTAAAGCCTGGTAACTGTCGCTTTCATCGTAGGTTGGGTGATTCCTCCTCTTTGAGACAACAAATGCCAGTATGGACTTGTGCTCCCACATACCGTCGAGTATACATTGGGAGACCACAATAGGCTATATCCATTATCCTTAGGAAGCTGTGTCTGCCTCCCTATCGATCGCAATGCACTAAACACAACATTCGGGAAGATCGACTGTCGTACCATAAAAAGTATTATGTAGTTTTGTGATTGGTTTGCTAATCCCTTTGTCTAGATTTCTAGAGTAGTCTCTTTCATTCCTTTTTAGACTCCTTAAAGGAAAAGGTCCATCTGAGAACTTGTCACTTCGAGCTCATTAAAAATAGAAGGCGAATAGAGTCATCTTTAGCTTTTTCTCGACTCTTAAAAATTGAAAAAGCAAGTTGTGTCAAAGTGTCTAAAATTTATTTTAATCGGAATAACATCACTGTTCCCTCATTGGTCTTAGGTTGAGAAAATGGAGTCCACCAACCAAGGATTTCCCCTTGGGGGAAATCCTAGTCCTTTCTCCTCCTGGGGAGATGTTGGTGCACCTCATGTGGCCACATTGACCCTTCCAGGACTAACAATTGGCCTGCCGGTATGGCTTTTCTCGACCTCTGTCATTCAAAGCACTGTGATTCCTGAACAATGAAATCAGCAACTAGATGATACTGGAGTTACCCCCCAACCTTCTACTTCATTTGTCTCTCCCTCTCCTTCTTCCTCTTCGCTTGGTGAAGATAGTAAAACTAAAAACCAAGTAATTGAGAAGAAGAAGAAAGGGAAGGAGAAGAAGAAGAAGGAGCCAACAACAAAAAGGGGCAACCGTGCATCGTCTAGCGAAAATATACACACTGCACCGTCCAAACCGAAATCTCCATGTGTCATTTGCAAAGGAGACCACTATCATTGAGATTGTCCTTGCATCCCACGAATCTTAAAGGACTAGTCTCCCTGCTTGCGCAATCTGGTGTCATCAACCTCTGATGATCATGTTGAGAGTACACTGTCGACTAGTGAAAACAAAGTCACCAGACAGAAAGGAAAATCTAAATATCCCTGCAAAATATGTGAAGGTGATCATGCCCTCCACCGTTGTCCCTTCCTGGACAAAGCTAAGAGAGTCTTGGATAATCATCCTGCATCACCACAGCGACTCCCTCCTGGATACAAGAAACTCTTGCCGAATCCATTGCTAGTTGAAAATCCGACTAACACACCTTTGTTGTCGGTCGAAGCGCCTCATTGAAGATAAACCCAGACTCTGATGAACATGGGGGAAATCTGCACATTCCTTTACCACAGGAAGGAAATTCATTAGAGCTGTGTCCGACCATTTATTCGGTCCCACCTCCAAGCAGCCTAGTCGTTTCCTTTGATTGGAACCTACTAGGTAGATCCCGTTTACTGTCTAATGTACCATTTCGAATCATAGTACAAACTTACAGAATGGTCATGGTTTGTACCATCATAGATGAAGGGGCTTTTGTGAGTATCCTTTCCTCGACTACTTGGAAATTGCTCGGTTCGCCATCACTTTTTCCTGAGATGCGAAATATGATAGACTTCGATAAAGGAACCAGTTGACCGTTAGGGATCCTTCCAAGTTTTCCTATAACTTTGAGAAGGAAAACTTTTTATATGAACGTAATGGTAGTCCAAATACCTTTAGATTACAATATGCTCCTTGGGTGTGACTACATTTATAACATGGGAGCTATTGTTTCCTCACTCTTTCGAGTATTGTGTTTTCCGCATGAAGGCAGAGTGGTCCAGCTCATAGACCAGCTTTCATTCCCCAGTTCACACATAGCTAATAGTCAAATGCCATCCCTAATAGGTCTTTTTGCGCAAGGAATGTCTCATCAATCTCCAGTCCATCCACCTGATGAACGCAATTGATTCGGTGGTTGTGACTGAAACCTAGGGGGCATGCACCCTGGTCTGCTTCGGCAGGAAAACTTCAAGTATAGGGTAGGTTCCCACAGAAGATATATGACTGGTCTAACACACCCGTCCATTTAGGAAAATGGGATTAGACCGGAATAAGATACCTCTGTTAGAAGGTAGGCCTTTCCCGATAGAACAAACGTTTTGTCTATAAATTGAAGGGTAACCTGGAAAAGGTAGGCCTTTCCCGATAGAACAAATGTTTTGTCTGCAAATTGAGGGGTAACCTAAGAAACTTTACTTCGCTATACCTAGGGGCATGCAAACCTTTTTGCATGAAAGTGAAAAGTGACCATTTATTTTCTTAGTTTGTAGTTTCTTAACCCTTTAAACTCGTAGGATTGGTCATTCGAATGGTGCAGGCTCCCTAAAAAATGAACCTATCGATGAGACATCCTTATTATATGACTGGCACTAGCAGTTTTACGTGAAGTTCAAGCTCGTTAAAAATTAAACCTAGCAATGAGCATATGTTCCACCAGAGTTTAAGCTCATTAAAAAATGAACCCACCTTTAGTAAATAACCATTGTGAATGATTATCATCAGCTTTTGAGCCTTGGTTGTGTTCTTACCATCACCTCCACTCTGTTCTAGCCGATCATTCTCCTCCATATGATTGCTTACCCCTTTTGAGGAACAACTGCGACAAGTGATCCATTAGCCACCTTATTTAGACTGTCATGATTGGGAAAGTTCCAAACCTTACCTGGAACTAGCTGCTATCTGAAAACATCACTCGTTCCTCAAAAAATGAGTCTCCTTTAAGCTCTTTTCATCTGACTCATAAAATATGAAAAGATTGCCGAGAAATTAGCCTCTCTAGCTCGTTAAAGTGATTGGAAGTGCTATCCCTCCTCTAGATTTTAATCATTTTGGACCTGAGGGATAATTACATAAAAAGATCGAGCGTTTGTCTTGTTTGGCTCGTTAAAACTATCGAAAAGTCATCCTCTTCGCATTGTTTTATACTTTTTCGGACTTAAGGGATTATATTAAGAAAAAGGAATATTGGAGTTTCCTTTCCGTCTCTTTTCAGAATCTCTAAAATTGAAAAGGATCGAGTTATCATTGTCGTTAAACTCGTTAAAACAATAGCGACAAACTTGTCTATTCAGACAAGAGCGAGTTTCACTTTCGCTAGACTCATTAAAACATAGAGACGGGTTTGCCCGAAGGGAAAATTATAGAACAAGCATATGTTATTCTCCTCAAGCTTGAAAAAAATAAAGAGGTACTGGTCAAAAATGACTGGGGAAAACTGGGAAGAAAACTTGAAGAAAATTTATTGGTAGTAGGTAGCTCTTGAACATGACACTTTCAATCCATCACCATGATTGAGTCGGGTTGGGTTATTCCGTTCACCGGTCATATCACCATTGGTCTACCGTACCATCCACTTTTGGGGTTAACACTACCAATCCATTTTAGTGTCATTTATATGTTCAAGAGAAGTCGCTCAGAGAATTCACCTACCCAGCTTGTGTCTCATCCGCTACAATACCCTCACTCTTCATTCTTTCATGACTGCCACCCTGAACCTTGTATCATTAGATCGTTTTCACCTCTGCAAAATCACTTGCTCCCTTTCCATGTCGTAGATGTGGGATCCAATAATGCCCTCCTACGATGGGTCATTTCTTGTCGACATTAGCTCATTATCCAAGAAGTCAACCTAGGGACAACCCTTCCAGTACTTTGAAGCTTGCATGCATCAATGGCAAGTTTCTCACTTCCGACGACAGGTTTACATCAATGGCCTTCGACCAAACGATTTTGCGTGGTGTTGGACATCGACTCATGTATTCACACCATGTGAATTGTACTGTAGTACCTTGAGGGTCATCATCATCATCGGTGATTCCTCTCGCGTCTGTTAATAGCTTACATCATTGGCTGGTAATCAGGCGATGTCCTTCCATGTTCGACATTAGAACATCTTTTCACATGGATCGACTTGTACTTTCGGGCGAATATTGAACGAGTTTTGAAGACCACAGATCTAATTTCATCCATCCAAGCTGCGATATATTCAGGAAAATAAAGACATCAACTGTACATCATTGCTGCACAGATAATCATCCAAACTAAGGGATGATGGCTCTACCAGAATGATCAGTCTGTACACAGACGGTTGTCTGTCCTATGTACATGAAATTGAATTTATCAAGCTGAGCATGGGAATGTCCACCTCAGCTAGATCATGAAAATATTATGAAGATAATGTATTGTATTGTATCTTATTACAGGTCACCTTCCAGTGTGAAAAACCTCAGATCCTCATTATAAAGCATTTCACCCGACGTCAAAAGATTTACGACCTCATGCTTTAGGGGGCAACTGTTATAGACATATTTGGGCACTACAACCCCAATCAAATATGTCCATAAACCAAGGGCTTCTAAGTCCCTAAAAGTGTTGTTTCATACCCTAAAGGAGCAAGGTCAGCTGATTACATCATCTCCCAGAAGTTTTCCACGAAAAACCACTCAGAACTGGTCAAAGTAGGACCATACAGACTGCCCAGTGCAAAGGGTGCGATGCATCTCACTTGCCACATGCAAAAAGTGCGATGCATACTGGAAATCCCTTCTTTAGGGTACGATGAGCGAGAGCAGACAAATGGCACAAGCAGTTTACTAGGTGGAGACCCTGAGAATCTTCTAGAAGCTTCTCGTTTGACACTTGCCTCCCTAAATTCGCCCAAGGATGAGTAAGAGATCATGAAATCTCTAAGTGGAACCAAGAACTATCAGAGAGATGACACTAATCAAAATCCCAGAAGCTAACTCACCCCCCTGCAAATATCTATAAATGGATCCCTCATCCCAGAGATCCAATGGTTGGAATTTGGTAATTTGAAAAGAAGTGTTGCTGGTTTCTCTTTGAAGACATTGTTGGGTGATCTTGCTTTGTATGAGATGAAGAGGGCTTTCAATCTAGGAGGATGGCACTGGGTCAGACCAAGAGGTTGTAGTCCTCTCTTTTACTACTTTTACTAATAAATCTATTTGAGTTTTCCTCCATATTCTTGCGTATCTCTGAATATTATGTTGATATATGAATTTGTATGGTCAATATATATCTAATCCTATATTGTTTACAGTGACAGATATATATGCTTTGATGGTATTATGCTACTGTGAATCTACAAGTGCTCTTTGAAGCGGGACAAGTAAGGAAGCAGTGGTGAGATTCTGTCAAAGGAGAAAGGAAACAAGCAAGGAGCCAAGCGGAAGACTAAGGTTGGTACTCTCTGCTTCTTTCTCATCTCTCTCTTGTAAAGGAAAAGCAAGTGACTTTAATCTGTTTGTTTCTAAGATAGTTACTCGTCTTAGTGGGATTAGCAGCTTTGAATAAACACTAGATTTCATGATAACAGTGATGCCACTAAAACTGGAGGTACAAGTAGGACCAAGTGTGGCACCCGTGCTCTGGTGCATGATTTGTCAAGTGGGTGGAAAGCACGCAACAGACAACTGCCACCCCACAACAACTGTATTGCAACTTTTGTAGATCAGTAGGTCATGATGAGTGAACATGTTTGAGCTATGACTTAATGATGGAAAGGACCCCAGCTTATCGAGTGTAGACTGAAGTGTGAGGGTTTGACCCAGCCGTAGGGCCACACGGGGGATTTCAAGGACGCAGCCGAGGAAGAAGAATGGGGCCTGGGCAAGGGCACGAATAGCTGATCTGTTATAACTGTGGAGGGCCAGGACTCTACACTCGTGACTGTACTAACCCGACGAGGATATTTTCCCATACTGTGAGCAGTTTGACCATGAAATGGTAGACTACCCGACATTAATTGCCCAGATGCATGAAAAGGGAGTATTACAGTCCAATCAAACTCAAAATGTCCAAAAGATGAGGTCGAAACCACGCGAAGAAGACCCCAGCATAAATATGGTATTGAGGAGTGGCACACCCACGGGAGGAGATGCACGGAAAGAATTTACAGAAGATGCGAAGGGTCACGATACCCCAGCAAGGGAACCCAAATTTGAAGTGGAACAAGGGACGAAGATGCCTAAGGAAGCTCTGAAGAGCTTCACGGAAGTCTCTACTCTAGGTAGGAGGGACCCAATTGAGTCGAGGATGGATCCCTCTATGCTTACTACCTTTTTAGAGACGTGTATGAAGCTGTTGCATGACAATACAATCGTTAAGGGACTACAAGAGCTGATCACTAAGTGTGCAGGGTCAAGCGAGCCACACGTAGTCCGGAAGCTGGGAAGACATGTTCTGCGTATTGGATGGGAGATGCATATGACAACACAAATCGGTGAGTACGAGATGGACCAAGTGATTTTGGATTTAGGATCAAATGCGAATGTGCTACCTAAGTAAACATGGGAACACATGGGTAGGCCTGCACTGCAGTGGTACCCTATTCAACTAAGGATGGCCAACCAGCAGAAGATCCTATCGATGGGCCGACTGCAAGGGGTGACAGTGGACATTGAAGGCATAAGTATGTAGACCGACCTGGAGGTAATAGAAATTGTGGATGACACTAATCCCTACCCTGCGTTTCTAGGAATTGATTGGGCCACGAACATGAATGGGGTCATCAACTTAAAAAGGTGGAAAATGACGTTCGAAAAGAAGTCACTATGGGTAATTGTCCTGCTGGACCCAGCTGAAGGAGAGCGCTACACCGAGCCAGTGCGCGATGAGGACAATGACGATGAACTAGACTGCATATACCAGATAACAGTGCAAGATCAGGGTTGGGTGAATCCCTTAGTGGACGGAAGATTCTCATGGGAGCGTGATAGTTCGTACACATCAGATACAGATGAGGAGATGGAAAGATGGCAGAATATATTGCAGGAAGTCACCACACTCAACTATAATATGATGATTAGATCAATACGATGCGTAACCACTAAAGCAAGGCAATGGTCAGCAGATAATGGGGCAACCAATGAGGGGCAGTTCGCCAACCTTAGCACCTTAATCATCTCCTAGAAGCAACATGGTGCGTGGGACGAAGCACTACGCGCGTAGAGGAAGCTGAGTAAGAGAATATGGTTCCATGTACGGATTGGAGGACGTGCACACTGGAGCAGGGCAGTCATCCAGTTACAACAAAGGGCATGGCCGTATGTTGCACGACCATCGCACCAATTGAATCTACGTGTAGCAAGGGTCCATTGGCACAATATGACCATACCTAGAGTAGGGTATGCCAAGGGAACTCTATCCATGACCGGAGAGGCTATTTCCCCCATGGTTTGCCCTGTACCCGAAGACCTGCGTGATGGGATTCGACAGTTATGGGAAGCTATTCAGCGTGGAAAAATGAGACTTCGTGAGTTAGCGGAAATGGGGGCCAGACTACGAAAGAAAAGTGTGAAGCTAGATGAAGAGATTGATAAAATCAAATTAGAACTCACCCACATGGACGGCACGTGAGCGCTATCAAAGGAACTAGACCTAGCCGGCTCTCCTACACTATTTGGACACACCATGACCCTGCTAGCATGGTTGTGCTTGCACCATAGGACACACAGAAACACAAACCGCGAAATGCCATCAGACTCTAAGGAATACGAATGGTGCTCGCGGCCCAGGCTAGTAGGGAAGTAGAAGGCTCGCATGATAGGCACGACCACCTGACTATCTGTAAAAGGCCCAGTCCTAGTGCTCCACGCAGTTGGAAGAGGGTGTGGGACTATAAAACAGGCTGTAGAAAAGTTGCGCAAGGACGGTCGAATGCATAGGATGCACCCACGCACCAGGGGTTGCGCTGCCGCAGGGAAGGGATGGAAGGCGACCGTTGCAAGTACTGTTCATGACAAGATGTACCATTTAAGAAATGGAGGAGCAGACGACGGGAAATTAAGGCATAAGGATAACTGCCAAATTTTCCTTAATGAGCCACGAGGGGGGGAAACTGTCGACTTTGAATTCGAAATTATATATATCCAGCAAGAAAAGGGGCATACCACAAAATTTGATCTTTCGCAGAATAGGACACCCTGGGTTCCAGCCAAAAGGAGCAAGATGAATGACAAGGTACTGAAGGAAAGCCTGTGGTTTCAGGCACTGCCAAAGGAATACCAAGAGTCATTCCTCAGGTCAACAAACCCTACCACAGAGAGTCCACAGAATCCCATGTCATAGGCTGCTCAACTCCATAAATCATCCAAGACTTCGCGGACCAAAAAGGACCCCTAGATAATAGGACCAGTGAGGCGGTTGCTGCAAAATCCGTGCTTTAGCAAGCTCACAATGGAAGAAAAGGTAAAAACTGTTACCATTGAAAATGATGAGGAGGACGAGGGATCCCCAACATATGTCGAAGAAATAAACCTTGACGAGGAAACTGTCTAGCCAGTGCACCGTCCCAAGTATGTTCCTCCAAGAAAAGGGAAGGCTAAGGTCCCTACCAATCTGGATGACATTGACAATATAATCACCACCCTGTCTCTTCCGAAAGGGGTTCCGATTGAAAGCACGATGACTGGCTGTATTGCGACGATGAAATTTGAAGACTAGGACCTTGTAGATACAACAAAATTTCCCCATTTGGCGACTAGTGAATTGATGGAGCAGAGCGCGGAAGGGATGGTTACGACACTTCAGCCAAAGGAATGGTTGTGAAAGGTGGAGAATGCCAGGTTGCTCTGTCTCCTGTCCATTCCCCACTTTCGTCGACCCCCTATTACAATCTTGGTCATCAGATAGTTGTTGTATCTCATACATGACGAACACTTATGGCTTGGAAAACGCATCCAAATCATGATAGAACTCATACATAGGATCTTACTACTTCCCTACGAAGGAAGAGACCCCAGGGAAATTGTCAATAAGAGTGGCGATGTGACAATGACCAAAACCCTGAAAAAGAAATATAAGATGGAGAAAGGGCAACGACGGTAAATTATTGATAGTATCTTGGATAGAGCAGTCTGCATTGCTACTCAGTTGCTGGTTGGGAAAGTGATGTGGAAATTCCGTGGAACCGAGGTTCCAGCGATCGTCATTGTGCTAGCGGAGGAATGCGTAGCTGAAGAATGGTTCAATTAGGCGCAGTTCCTTTGTGAAGAATTCTTGACCAACTATAGGGAGGTCCAAGAGGAGGGAAAGACCTTCCACTATGCATGGCTACTGTTGTCCATTGTGTTGGTTACCACTGACCTACCTGAAGACAGTCAGTTTCCCTCCTTGGACCAGGATTGGCTAGAAGCCGCCAGATTTGTGTCGCTTTGGGTGACTAGGGATGCTGAAAGAATCCTGGGCATCAAGATTTTTTGGATACTGATGGAGGTCGACGTTCGACACTGGGTCACCTAGCTACCCCGGTTGTCCACCGAAATCTATGATAGTGTGAAACATATAGCTGAGTTTAAAGCAAACATGCACTTTGTCTACATCCGGGCGCGCAAGGACCCTAACCAAACATGGACTACACTTCCTTTCATTGCCATTGATGAAGCTATCGATGTAGTATTGGATACTTGGCCACTAGAATGGCATGGACCCGATGCGGTGGGGCGTGATGAGGCCACCATCAGGAAACAAAAGGCTAAAGCGAAGCGTGCCACACAGCAGAAGTGGAACGAACAACACATTGTGGAAGTTAAAGCGGCTCGAGGAGCAACACAAACTTCGACTGACAAAGCACCAGTTGAAATGGCTGTGACAGAGGAAATCCATAAAAATGTGCCCACAGAGCCAGCCACGAAGAGAAGGATGGAAGGCACACCATCAACCACCACGGGTGTGCCCTTAAAATGGCCACTGCTGATAGAACGGATGAAGCCGCGGAAGAAGGCCAAGGTGTCTAAATGGGATGGAGAACTGACCACCTTGATTGAGGGCGACCTAGGTGACATAGGGGACACCGTTCGTGAAGCCACCTGGGATGCAATCAACGATGCCATGTCAGAGCAACAACTTGTGTTGGGGGAACTCCGTGTGTAGCTGCAAGAACTTGGGACATGGGCAGCGCAGATGGGAACCACCGCTACTCATGGGGTTATAGGTATGTCAGCCACTGAGTAGCTGCTGAAGGCCCAACTGGCTCATACTATTGCGATTCCAGAAGGAGCATTGATAACAGAAAATGAGGAGGACAAAACTGTGGTAGGATGGCTTACAGGGTTGGGACTCAATTTGGCTACCCTCCCGCATGAAAGCTTGTACCAGCTCTAGGACAGTGCCACGATGGAGCTCCGTGCTAGGGAGAGGCATGCGAAACTAGTCCTCAGCGAATAGAGAATTAATATAGAAAAATTTACCCTCCAATGGGATGAAGCTGTCGCACAGAGTCAACAAGTGGAGCAAGTGGTAGGGGAAGCATGTTCGCGTGCCCCTAAACTAGAGATTGCGGCCGATTTACCTGTTGGCATACGAATCCACAAGCTAGCTAGTGGGTTCCATGAAGCAAAGGAGGAGGCTGCAAAGATTCAATTGGAGCTCAGTTTGCAGATTGCAGAGCTGAAGTTGCAGGCACAGCCTTCGACGCCACCAGAGGTCACCGAGTAGCGCAAAAGCCTCATTAGTTCCGGTTGGGAA
Organism: Pinus tabuliformis; assembly: GCA_031772625.1. Taxonomy (NCBI): domain Eukaryota; kingdom Viridiplantae; phylum Streptophyta; class Pinopsida; order Pinales; family Pinaceae; genus Pinus; species Pinus tabuliformis. The sequence continues at coordinate 840,280,268 of CM062807.1, forward strand.
AAGATCACACATTCTATGAAGGAATGCACTGACTTGTTGGCTCAGTCGCTCATTACACTCACTTCATTCCAAGAAGTTCCTACCCTACAATGATTGGACATCGAGGCAAGAGAGCTCCAGCAAGCCTATGATAATATGAGAGGGACCGCACAGATGGTTGTGGTTACACAGCGCTTGGCCAAAATGAAGGAGGCCCAAGCTCTGAAAATCCAAGTTGATGCTGCCCGCTAGAAAGAAGTAGTGATTAAAGAATGCTTCCAGCCATGGATTGATGAGGCATTCATGGTTTCCACTACCATTGAGCACAAGGTGGCACACATGCAGGCAGAATATGCACCTAGGGTAGAAGCTACGACAGAAACTGATGTGTTGGCGGCACGTGCTGAACGAGTACAATAGATGGTGGATGAGTTTGCTGCAAGTACCAGTGAAGCACAGAAATTATTGTCCAACCTCTGTGCGAATATTGTCACACCAGCTGAGTGACTCAGGATGAGTCACGATGATTGTGTTGGGGGATTGTTGGGTAGCACAGGGCCCATGTAACAATTTTGGGGCTTAAAGACCGCAATTTTGGGAAAGGTACTGTAAGGACTCTGCGAAGTGCGCAGAGCACGAATTGTAAATGAGTCAGGTCAAAGGGTTGTTCATCCAAAAATAATGTAAAATAATAGGAAGTGAGTCGGCCTGCCCATGGTCCATAGACCATGGGAATGTATAAATAGGGTGAGGCTCTAAGGGTAGAAAGTAAGTTTTTGGGTATGTACTTTTGGATCTAGAATGTAATGGGTTTTTGAGGACCGAAGCCTTGAATCATCTATAAGTCTGAGTCAAGGGTGTTGGTAGGTAGATAAAGGCTCTGCAGTTGTATGCACAGAGGCCTAGTAGAGTTCGCAGCTGTGTGCGCGAACCTCTGTAGCTGAGTGCATAGGGTGGATCTCGATGTATTGGTGAAGGAAGTGAATAAAGATAAGTTTATTCTGAAATTCTATGTTAAATATGAATTATTGTGGATCTAGCTAATTTATGGTTGATATAACTGTTTGATATATGCACGTATGCTTATGTTGAGAGTTTCTACAAATCTATATCTGTCTGGTTGCACGAACTGGTTATTTCTATTAAATGTTTGCTTAAATACCATAAAAAGTAGATCTAATCTATAACAACGCATTAATAAGTATTAAGGAGTCTCCTAGGTTTGGATCTGTTATCACTCAGGTTGTCCCGAAGCTCCTTAAGGGATACGGCTGAGGTAACCGCAGACCAATCTTTGGACTACAGGTTCTAGCCCACCTGCAATCAGAGAGGGCTCTCTCTTAATGATTTAGCTTTGTTGATGATGATTTTAGGCTAGTTTTTGAGTTCAAGGGGTTTTGTTTGAGTTTTGGTGGGATGGATGAGGCTTCCAAGTAGAGAGGTAAGTATAGTGTGAGAGTTTCAAACCATTGGGCGTGGAGTCATGGAGTAGGACTGCTGGTGCGTTTTCTTGGTAAACAGAAGAATATGGAGCAAGCTAGCTGCACATGAAACAATGATTCAGGCTAAAAGGATGGAATGAGGGCTAAGGAATGAGAAGCAATTAAGAATTTCTCATTCAGCTTAACAGAGGGAAGGTGAATGAGCTCTATCTAGGAGCAGTCAAGAATCCCTAGATAACTGTCAAACATGAGTGAATTAGGGGGAATACGAGCCAAAGGGAATTCATATTCATTACCAATTCGGATGAAAACATAAAGAAACAGCAGGAATTGAGCATAGAGTGCAGCCAAGCAAGTTCTAAGCTAATCTTTCTTTCTGCTATTTAGATGGTGATATATGTATGATATAAACATATATGAATTTGAAACAGAGATAAGAAACACTTATTGAGTCATGTTGCAGCACAAGGATTCCATATTAATTCTTCAAAACATTAATAATATAGTAGACAGTCCATCCTCCAAGATTTTCAGCAGTCTTTGATTAATGAGAACATCAAGTATACATAGCGAGTCTCTCCTGGAGCAAATCAACCAACCAACCCTTTAAACAATGAATTAGGGTGGTTTATATAGGGAAAATATCTAAAAATATCCATTACAGCAGATCTTAAATGGATCTAAGGGAAATGAGTTCTTTAATCTAATCTTGTCGTGGAATAAATGCAAGAAGATATCTAAGTGTCGCGCTGGGGCAGCTGCCTCAAAAATGAGTGGAAATCTATCCTTATGGCTCTGTGCGGTTCATTTAGCCATAACTGTGCTTTGGGCTTTGATGCATTGTTGTTCGGTGGCTTTAAATGCTTTAACTATGATCTGAGAGCCCTTAAATGGCTGTATCGCTTTCTTTGACTTTGCTTGGGGGCTTTTAATGTTCGCCCGCTCTGGGAAATATAGATTTCAATTAAAAACATTTAACTGATACTCTTTGCCGCTTCACTGATATTCTTTAATTTAATTAAGGCTTCATCTTTCCTCTGATACTCTTTGACACTTGAATCGGGCCATTTTCTCTCCCTCGACGTGTTTGAAACTGTCAAATCGCCCGTTTTCTGCCCTTTCAAGGCAAGAATGGCTGCTGCAAATGATTTCCGTGGCTTCTGGAATGCTACGGGCGCTGGCCGATTTGAATACGAACATAAATGAAGAAATCCTATCAAAACTGCGAATTTTTGGGCCTCTTGGTAGCCGAGCAGTATGAGGCTTTCCATTTTGGTCATTTTTTCTTAGCGATGCGTGATTAGCGCTAAGCGCTAATCGTGCATCGAAAACTGCCTCAGTTTTTCATTCTGGGCTCTCTTTGCTGCGATTTGCGCCCTTCGCGCCTTCCTTTAGTGATGACGTCAGCATGATGTCAGTATGACGTCAGAAGTGGGTCCCAGTACGGTAGTGACGTGGCAGGGTGATGTGGCAGGGTGACGTGGCAGTATGGCGGGGATTAAATCGGCGATCGGCAATCGGCCAGGATAGGGGGCAATGGCTTTTATGTATGTGATGCGATGGGAGCAATCGCCGATTTCGGAAAGGTGATAAGGCATGCGGCTGTGTGAAGAATGGGACATATTGTGGAAATGAATGAATTGCGATGCGATATGCTTTAGGATGCGATAGCAATATCGCATCCGCGAATGAGAGGGGGGGCAACTGTATGTAGCTACAAAAACTTGCGACTACCGATCACGAAATTGCATCGGCAAAGCGATATCGGGAAAGTATAAAGGGGCGGGCCGATGAAATGAATGTTGCGACCTCTGACAGCGATATCGCGTCGGAGGAGATGAAAACTCATCGGAGGAGGGTTAATGCGATCGGAAGAGGCTTTTTAAAGTTTTGGAAGAGTTCTTGATGCATCAGAATGAGTTCGATAGCATTTAAAGGGGGTTTTTGTGTTTTGGAAGGAGTCCAAACACCTTAGGAAGAGGGTTTCTTGAGCGAAATGAGGGTTCTTACTAAGTTTCAAGTAAACTTAGTAATTCCCAAGCGATACTTATGGTGTTATTTCAACCAGAGGAAGGGATAAGTATATAGGGGAGTTATTAACATAGCTTTCGTCGAAGGAGGGGAGATAGAAAGGGAGTTAGATAATAAAGTTAGCAGTTAATATGAAATGTGATCAGAGAGCGCTAAGTATGCAAATCTCAGGCTATTAAGGGGAAAATGACTCGTATAAGAAATATAAGCATACTTAAGCAAAGCAGATCTTTACTTAGGCAATGATATGGCAAATGATCAAACTTAAGAGATATCAAGCAGATCTTGACCTCTTTGGGGAGGTTAGTGAATGATTTGGGGAATAAGAAGAAGGGGGAGTTAGTCATGCCTCACGTGAAGTCCTCGAAGGGAAAAATTCATTGCATTTGTGATCTGAATAGATATGACGCTGGCAAATATAAAATGGGTCTCATGCCACGATTCTGTAACCACCAAAACTACCTACCCAGCCTACTCACCTAGCATTTTCTCGTCTTTTGGTTTGGGTGCACTTGAACTAGCAGACCCAACTTTTCATTCTTTTCTTCTTGCTGTCCTCCTATCTACATCTACACTTATTTCGTCCAGGGGCTCAGATTAAGCGATTGAGCACCCTTGTTTCACTACCTATCTACAAATCTGCTAAGATTAAGTTGTTTGGACAGATAATTATTCTCTATATTCTACAACAGGAAATTGAAACCTAGGGAGACCAAGATTAAGCTGTTTGGCCCTCCCTTAACTAAAAAACTCATCAAAAATGGATCAACTCATCAAAATGGAACATAACAGTGGCACTTAGACTAGCACACTCTCATGGGAAATTCTCTGGCCTCTCTAGCAAATATGGGGCGTTGCAGCATGCAAAGTATGACATATTTGGCATGTAAAAATGTCGATCATGAAAAATTAATACCTGCTACAGCAGGAGGCTAACAGTGGCTCCACTTGGGGATGGCTTTTCCTTTGTGAGAAGCCAAGAACAGCAGGTCAGACTGCCTTGATCTTCTATTGTTGTTGTGGAACTGAAAACATTTCTTTGTTGGCTGCTAAAAAACTGGGATCTTGAGATCTGAACAGCACTCTCCTCAACTGAATTACTGTGAACTATATAGCGTCGCCTGCTTTCTTTTGCATGCTCTATGATTACATGCATCTCTGCCTGAGAACCTGCCTTTGAAATAAACACAACATAGGGGAACAAAACTGGAGCATTTCCCTTGATTTTTGGTTCTGCCTTTAAAAACTTTGCTGCACTGTTCCATTATTCGGCCTGCTAAAAAACAAAGTGCTGAAAATACAAGTATTTATGTACAAATATAATACAGCTGCGTTGTGTTCAACAACAGGGATCATAATAATGCTTTAGCATTCGGCCATTGACAGGGCCTTCTTCAGTTATGTCGTCCTCTGCAGATTTGAGGAAATATGTGTTATTGCCCTGCACAACGCTGATAACAAATGGACCTTTCCATAAAAAATCAAATTTTGCATGTTTGCCCTTGTCTTCTCTTCGTGAGTCCCACCTTAACACTTTATCGCCAATAAAGAAATCCTCAGCTTTAGTCCTTTTGTCAAATGCCTTTTTTAGCCTTTCTTGCACAATTTGAGCTCTGTCATACACATGCTCTCTGGTTTGCTGGAGATGAATGGTCTGATTTATTCTTCTTTGAATATTATTTGGTTCTGCTTGGATCTCTTGTAACAACTTGATGATAGGAATGCCCAAGGAAGATGGAAATCTGGCCTCCATGCCATATACCAGCTCATAAGGGCTCATCCCAATGGATTTCTTTGTTGAAAGTTTGTCTGCCCATAGCGCATTTGTGAGTCTCCTATGCCAGTTCTTCTTGTTTTATTCTAAGATCTTCTTGATAATACTAATCAGGCTCTTGTTAGATGACTCGGCCAAGCCATTACCTTGAGGGTAATAGGCTGTGGAGTGGCCCAAGGTGATGTGAAATTTATGGCAAAAATTGATCATCTTTTTGGATTTGAAGGCAGCAGCGTTGTCAGTGATGATCTTCTCAGGGCAGCCAAATCTAGAAAGGATATTGCACTCAAGGAATTGGATAATGGTGGTATCATTGGCTTGCCTACATGGGATTGCTTCAATCCACTTGGTGAAATAGTCTGTGGCTGTTAGAATCCATTTGTGTTTGCCTGAGGAAGAGGGATGGATTTCTCCAATGAAGTTGAGACCCCATTGTTGAAAAGGCTTTTCGGTTGAAATGGGCTTAAGAGGCAAAGGCAACAGCTTTCTTTTGCCCTCAAAGATTTGGCATTTATGGAACGAGGTAGTAAACTTCTTTACATCTGTAAAAAAGGAGGGCCAATAGAAACCAGCCCTTAGAATTTTATTAGCAGTGGACTTCCAATATAGATGTCCTCCACAGTCCCCTGCATGGAATTATTTCATGACATTGTTAGTTTCATTCATGGTTAAAAAATTGAGCAATATGTCTTCATGATTTTTCAAAAATAATGCAGCATCTATGACACAAAACTTTGAAGCCTTCATCTTTAAAAATATTTTCTTGGTTCTGGACAATCCTGGGGGAACAAACAGGTTTAACAATACAAAGCATATATCAGCATACCATGGGGATTGCAAAAAGGTTTCACTGATCTGTGGAGTCGCCAGCTCCTGTTCATTGTCCAGTTGGTTAATGTCTAAGGCTTGAAAGTTTGTTTCGGACATCAGTTTGGCTAAACCTTGTCCCTTTATGAGCTTGGTTGGTTTTATTTCAATGTCATACTCAAGGATGCTAGTGATCCACTTGCCTCTTTTGCCCTCTAATCCCTCTTGGGTTAATATGTCTTTTACAACAGCATTTGGGACATAGGCAATCACATGTGAATATAAAATGTAAACTCGGAAATCTTTGATTGCTTTGACAAGTGCATAGGCTTGCTTCTCCATGATTTGGTACTTCAAGGGAGCATCTCTTAAGGCTCGGCTGAAAAATGAAATTGGCTTTTCAACTCCTTGATCATCCTTTTGCAAAAGGATAGCAGTTATGGTGTGATCAGATGCAAATGAGAATATGATGAAGTCTTTGTCAAATTGAGGACTGGTGAGGATAGGGGCTTGGGTTAAGGCAGCTTTGATACTCTCAAAGGCTTGCTTGGTTTGAAGAGACCATTTTACCTTAGCATCCTTCTTAAGCATGTTGTTTAGCGTGCTTATCAGTTCGGCCAAGTTTGGGATGAATCTCCTTAAGAAATTGATCTTTCCAAGGAATTCTTGCAATTCTTTTATGTTTCTTGGATATGGGATTTGTAAAATGGCTTGGATCCTTTCCGGATCTATTCTAATACCATCTTTTGAGATGATATGGCCAAGTAGTTTGCCTTCTTCAAGGCCAAAGAGAGACTTCTTGGGGTTCAAGGAAATGCCATATTTTCTACATGTCATGAATATTTGCCTCAAATGTTTTAGGTTCTCTTGATCATATTTGGAGAAAGGGGTTAAGTCATCGAGGTAGATAACTAGGAAATCATGTATTTCCTTGGCAAATGCAATATCCATTGCCCTTTGAAAGGTAGCACCAGCATTTTTAATTTCGAAAGGCATCTTCACATACTTAAATGTTCCCCACGGTGTGGTAAAGGTTGTCTTGTCTTGGTCATCCGGGTGAACCAGTATTTGATTGAAACCTGAAAAGCCATCTAGCAAAGAGATTCTAGATGACCCCACTACTCTTTGTAGGATGTGGTCCATTCTTGGCAATGGGTAGTGGTCTTTTAGGGAGACTTGGTTTAAATTTCTTAGATCTACACATAGCCTAATCTCACCTGTCTTTTTTCTTGTAGGAACAAGATTGGATACCCATTTAGAAAATCTGATGGGTGCTATGATGCCTGCTTCAAACATTCTTTTCACTTCCTTTTCAATCAACGGGAGAAGCACAGGATTGATTCTCCTTAGTTTCTGTTTGAAGGGCTTTCAATTTTGTTTTAAGGGAATGGTGTGTTGGATCACTGAGGTGTCATAGGACTTCAAATCCTCATAACTCCAAGCAAATACATCTTGGAATTCTTTGAACAAATCAACATATTTGGGCTTTTGATCAGGTGGTAAAGATTGAGATAGTTTGATCATTTTGGGCTTCTTTGCTGTCCCAATGTTATGTTCTTCTATAGCAGCGTTTAAGGGCTGCATTTTTGGCTTTTTGGGCACATCATTTGCATCAAACATATCTTCTAACGGAGTGAGGCCATCAGGGAGAAAGTTATCCTTTAGATCAATGATCTCGGCCTCTGTTTCAGCTTTTTCCTCCAAATGCATCTGTTTAAGCTCTTCTATGTTTGCATTGTCAAAAACAGTTGGGTTCAGCATTTGTTTGGCTGTTACAACGGTTACAGCCTGCTGATTTTCATTTGTCTGCTGTTGTTCATCTGTCATAGCATCCATGTCAATGTTAATATTTGAAAACTCATGCTCAAGAGTGAGGAAATTGTTAATCTGGGCATCATTTTCAAACACTTGCCAATCTTTAACGTTATTTGGGACAACAGGCCTATGTTTTATCTCGGCAGTGAAATGGTGACTTGGCTCAAAGGGAAGCTTGCACGTACTAACAAAAGTGGCTAGGCTGTGTGCGTGAATGTTATGATCTCTTGAGATCTTGGCAAGCTTGGATTCAGTGAATGTATTGAGTATATTAGTGGCAGTAGTCCTATAGGCCCTCATTCTATTGTCATTAGTGACAAAGTTACCTTTCATTTGTTGGATTACTAGGTCGAAGTCACCCAGAATAGACACTTTGGCAGCTCCTAAAGCTCTGAGCAGCTTAAGGCCTAAAAGGAGTGCCTCATACTCGGCCATGTTGTTGGTGCATTTGAAATTCAGTCTATATGCATGACCTTGTGCATGATTTTTATGTGTGTTGTGGATCCATATTCCAGCCCCTGCTCCTAACTTGTTTACTGAACCATCAAACTCTAAATACCATGTCATTTCTTGCTTGTGGTTAGTATTGAGAGTTTCAGTCATTTTAGGATTGGGCGGACCTGAGTCTTGTGTTTGGCAAGGTTCTTCTTGTGTGCTGGTTGCATTGGGTGTTGTGACAGTCTCATGGGTATGTGCAACCGATTCTTCATTGATGTGTGCTTGTTGTTCTAGAGCCAAAGGCTTGTCATCAGTTAAAGGGTGGCTATCATTATTAAACAAAATAAATGAATCCATATCAATATGGATTGAGTAGATGGGGAAGTTTTGTGGCTTATCCTCGCTACTCACCATATATTTCATGAGTGTTTATCTATATAGTCTTTTTGGTTGCCCAAAGATTGATATAGTGGCGTAAGAGAGGTCTAATTGGAGTGATCCTTGGAGTTTTGCTCCCCAAGATCTTGATAGGAGCATGTCGTACTTTGGTGGAATGTCAGCAACCACCACATCCATGAGGATTGTCTTATTAGGATATTGGACTAAGGAGACACACAAGTGTCTGATTAGGCCTAAAAAATTGACTTGACTTGAGTCAAAGGAGAATAAATCTTTGTATGGCCTGGTTATGTCAAGGTTTAGTCTTTCCATTACCGCTTTGGGCATAAGATTGTGTGATGCACCTGAGTCAAACATTGCGTTATGTAAAATTTTATCATGGATATGCAAACTGATATAAAATGGCAAAACTGCTCCATTGACTATTTTTCCATTGACTTCTGGGCCAAAGAGCAGCTCTGGGGTATCATCTAAAACATTTACATCATCCTTAACCTCTGGCATTTGTAACGATCTTCGTATTTTCTACCTATAAACATCATGCTTGGCAAGTTCTGAGAGGGGGATGGATATCTTAAGTTTTCCAATCTCTACCTCTAAATTAAATGGCTTTCCCAGTGGAGTCTTGGTGTTGATGATGGAAGAGTTTTCTTTTTCAATGGAATTATCAGCGATTTGCTCTCGCTTGCCAGCGTCATGGAGAGTGATCGCTTGCATTTTTCAGTTATGGGCAGGCTTTTTGGAATTTTGTGCACATTTTCCTTTGAGGAAAAAGGCACGACAGGCTGCTTTTTAGAAGGTTGTTCGATAGTTATATCACCTATGGTTACGTGCTGTGGGTTTGGGACAGATTTTCGAACGTGTTCTGTTATAACAGCCTTGCCTTTGATTTTATCGGGATGTTGTTTTTCCTTTGGTTTGATGGGCTTGGGCACATCAATCGTTCTGGTTCTTAGCTTATATTGCTTGTTTAGCTCATAAACGGCTGGGTCATAGGCTTGTTCAAAGTCGAAAGATTCTTGGGTTTGAGTTTGGCATTGATGCATGTTATTGTTATTTTGGTCTTCTTTAGTTAAGAAGACATGTTGCTCGTTCTTCAAACCCATTAGGTTTATGTGAGTGTCTTCCATGGGCTCATTAGCTGTTGATGTCTCAGTGTAATTTTCTTGGAAAGGAGGCCTTATTTCACGGTCTGGGCTCACCCTTCTAGCATTTGGGTTTTGATTCCTTCCGAAGTTCGGGTTCCTAAGAGCATTGGTTTGCTGCCCGTCCCATGATGATTTTTTCTCAACGTTGTCCACTCTATCTACCAGCCTATGCATTCCACTGATAAGGGCATCTAGATTTTGGTCTATGGCTGAGGGTTCTTCCTTAAAGATTGTTCTCCTCTCTGTTCTGGCTCTGTTTCTTTTGGCAATTAAATTTGCCTCCACAGTGACAGCCACATTTTGCATTTCGGCAAGGCTGTTAGGGGCTCTTTCTTTTAACTGGTAGGCCATATCTGGGTCGAAACCATCAGGGAATTTATACAAGGCAAGGTCAGGTGGAGGTCTTAAGTTATGTGGTATTGCATTGTAGACATTATTGAATCTTGCACAATAGTCCAAAACAGTCTCTTAAGGGCCTCTTTTAATGGTATCGTATTCGGCTAGTATGTGCAAGGGGTCTTTCTTTTTCTCCCATCTGTTGATAAATGACTGGTACAAGGCTTCTAGGTCTGCTATGGAATTAGCTGGGAGTGCTCTAAACTAGGTCTTGACATCGCCTGTCAAACTTTGGACAAAAATCTTCATTCTCACCCCATCATCGTCAATCTCATAGCTTTCAAAGTAATCCTGCATTTTCTTTGTATGTTGAAGGGCTGTGCAGGCACTTGTGCCATCAAAATAAGTTATTTTAGTCTGGTAATCCTGAGGCATAGCCCCAAGGTTAGCAGGCAGCTGTAGGGGTGCATATCTATTAGCCATATTAACAGGTATAAGTGGAGCAATAGGGATAAATGGAACAGCTGGAACAACTGGGATAACAGGAGTAGTAGTGGTAGTGTGCGCAGTGAACGAAGGTGTGGAAGGAGTGCTTTGAGAGGTGGATAAAGAACAAGGGGAACTAGGAGTTGAACGAAATAAAACTTTGACAGGGGTGGGAACACCGCTTGGCCGAACTATCTTAGGACTAGAATCAACAAAATCTTCTTTTCGCTCTAATTTCCTGAGGTTTCTTGGGATTAAATTCGGATTTTCAAAAACAGCTGGCGGATTTGGGTTTGGGTTTGACCTGGTATTATGTATTTTCTTCTTAGGAGCCAGCTTCTAACTTGTTTTTTGGGGATTTTTCTAAGAAAATTGGGTTAGAAAGAAACTTTTGGTGGTCAAATTCTTTCCCAGTGGAGCTTTCCAACTTGGTTTGTAAAATTATCTGAAGAAGGTCCCCAGTGGAGTCGCCATTATGTTATCACTCAGGTTGTCCCGAAGCTCCTTAAGGGATACGGCCGAGGTAACCACAAACCAATCTTTGGACTGCAGGTTCTAGCCCACCTGCAATCAGAGAGGGCTCTCTTTTAATGATTTAGCTTTGTTGATGATGATTTTAGGCTAGTTGTTGAGTTCAAGGGGTTTTTTTTAATTTTTGGTGGGATGGATGAGGCTTCTAAGTAGAGAGGTAAGTATAGTGTGAGAGTTTCAAACCATTGGGTGTGGAGTCATGGAGTAGGACTGCTGGTACGTTTTCTTGGTCACAAGAAGAATATGGAGCAAGCTAGCTGCACATGAAACAATGATTCAGGCTAAAAGGATGGAATGAGGGCTAAGGAATGAAAAGAAATTAAGAATTTCTCATTCAGCTTAACAGAGGGAGGGTGAATGAGCTCTATTTAGGAGCAGTCAAGAATCCCTAGATAACTGTCAAACATGAGTGAATTAGGGGGAATACGAGCCAAATGGAATTCATATTCATTACCAATTCAGATGAAAACATAAAGAAACATCAGGAATTGAGCATAGAGTGCAGCCAAGCAAGTTCTAAGCTAATCTTTCTTTCTGCTATTTAGATGGTGATATATGTATGATATAAACATATATGAATTTGAAACATAGATAAGAAACACTTATTGAGTCATGTTGCAGCACAAGGATTCCATATTCATTCTTCAAAACATTAATAATACAGTAGAAAGTCCATCCTCCAAGCTTTTTAGCAGTCTTTGATTAATGAGAACATCAAGTATATAGAGCGAGTCTCTCTTGGAGCAAATCAACCAACCAACCCTTTAAACAATGAATTAGGGTGGTTTATATAGGGAAAATATCTAAAAATATCCATTACAGCAGATCTTAAATGAATATGAGGGAAATGAGTTCTTTAATCTAATCTTGTCGTGGAATAAATGCAAGAAGATATCTAAGTGTCGCGTTGGGGCAGCTACCTCAAAAATGAGTGGAAATCTATCCTTATGGCTCTGTGCAGTTCATTTAGCCATAACTATGCTTTGGGATTTGATCCATTGATGTTCGGTGGCTTTAAATTCTTTAACTGTGATCTGAGAGCCCTTAAATGGTTGTACCGCTTTATTTGACTTTGCTTGGGGGCTTTTAATGTTCGCCCGCTCTAGGAAATATAGATTTCCATTAAAAACATTTAACTGATACTCTTTGGCGCTTCACTGATATTCTTTAATTTAATTAAGGCTTCATCTTTCCTCTGATACTCTTTGACACTTGAATCGGGCCATTTTCTCTCCCTCGACGTGTTTGAAATTGTCAAATCACCCGTTTTCTGCCCTTTCAAGGCAAGAATGGCTAGTGCAAATGATTTCCGTGGCTTCTGGAATGCTACGGGTGCTGGCCGATTTGAATATGAACATAAATGAAGAAATCCTGTCAAAACTGCGAATTTTTGGACCTCTTGGTAGCCGAGCGGTATGAGGCTTTCCATTTTGGTCATTTTTTCTTAGCGATGTGCGATTAGCGCTAAGCGCTAATCGCGCATGGAAAACTGCCTCAATTTTTCATTCTGGGCTCTCTTTGCTACGATTTACGCCTTTCACACCTTCCTTTAGTGATGATGTTAGCATGATGTCAGTATGATGTCAGCAGTGGGTCCCAGTACGTAGTGACGTGGCAGTGTGATGTAGCAGGGTGACGTGGCAGTACAACGGGGATTAAATCGGCGATCGGCAATCGGCCGGGACAAGGGGCAATGGCTTTTATGTATGTGATGCGATGGGAGAGATCACCAATTTCGGAAGGGCGATAAGGCATGCGGCTGCGCGAAGAATGGGACATATTGCGGAAATGAATGAATTGCAATGCGATATGCTTTCGGATGCGATAGCAATATCGCATCAACGAATGAGAGGGGGGGCAACTGTATGTAGCTACAAAAACTTGCGATTGCCGATCACGAAATTGCATCAGCGAAGCAATATCAGGAAAGTATAAAGGGGAAGGCCGTTGAAATGAATGCTGCGACCTCCGACAGCGATATCGCGTCGGAGGAGAGGAAAACTCATCGGAGGAGGGTTAATGCGATTGGAAGAGGCTTTTTAAAGTTTTGGAAGAGTTCTTGATGCATCGGAATGAGTTCGATAACATTTAAAGGGGGTTTTTGTGTTTTGGAAGGAGTCCAAACACCTTAGGAAGAGGGTTTTTTGAGCGAAATGAGGGTTCTTACTAAGTTTCAAGTAAAATTAGTAATTCCCAAGCGATACTTATGGTTATATTTCAACGAGAGGAAGGGATAAGTATATAGGGGAGTTATTAACATAGCGTTAGTCGGGGGAGGGGAGATAGATAGGGAGTTACATAATAAAGTTAGCAGTTAATATGAAATGTGATGAGAGAGCGCTAAGTATGAAAATATTAGGCTATTAAGGGGAAAATGACTCGTATAAGAAATATAAGCATCCTTAAGGAAAGCAGATCTTTACTTAGGAAATGATATGGCAAATGATGAAACTTAAGAGATATCAAGCAGATCTTGACCTCTTTGGGGAGGTTAGTGAATGATTTGGGGAATAAGAAGAAGGGGGAGTTAATCATGCCTCACTTGAAGTCCTCCAAGGGAAAATTGCATTGCATTTTTTATCTGAATAGATATGAGGTTGGCAAAGATAAAATGGGTCTCATGCCACAATTCTGCAACCACCAAAACTACCTACCCGGCCTACTCACCTAGCATTTTCTCTTCTTTTGGTTTGGGTGCACTTGAACTAGCATACCTAGCTTTTCATTCTTTTCTTCTTTCTGTCCTCCTATCTACATCTACACTTATTTCGTCCAGGGGCTCAGATTAAGCAGTTGAGCACCCTTGTTTCACTACCTATCTACAAATCTGCCAAGATTAAGGTGTTTGGATAGATAATTATTCTCTATATTCTACAACAGGAAATTAAAACCTAGGGAGACCAAGATTAAGCTGTTTGGCCCTCCCTTAACTGAAAAAATCATAAAAAATGGATCAACTCATCAAAATGGAACATAGCAGTGGCACTTAGACTAGCACACTCTCATGGGCAATTCTCTGGCCTCTGTAGCAAATATGGGGTGTTGCAGCATGCAAAGTATGACATATTTGGCATGTAAAAATGCCAATCATGAAAAATGAATACCTGCTGTAGCAGGAGGCTAACAGGATCTATGCGGCGCAAAGTGGCACGAAGCCACAGAACGGTGTGCGAACCTTCTAGACCACATCAAGACAATTATTGGTTATCTTTTCTATCGTAGAGGACTACAGTCTGTGGATATTATTTAGAAGTGTTTTGATCCCACCAAGTTGTTGATAACTTGATGTATATCTGATTGATGATGATACCTTGATACTTCTTATTGATATATGCAATGATTAGATCTAACAATGAACAGGTGGAACAGGTTCAGGGGGAGAACATGTTATGCTTCTAACAAAGCATAGTTGGAATTATGTTTAGAAGTCTTTTTAATGATGATGATGCTTATGTGATACATCTTGCTATGTGATGGTTATAAGTTTCCCATGATAAAATCTCAGATGATACTTATATTAGTTGGGGTTGCATAGTTGTTATTCAGATCAGATTTAAGGATGAGTGTGGATGAATTCTTGATGATGTATATATATGTTGCTTACATGGTGATCTTCATAAGGACAAGGAGAAGGACAAAGCTTGAGTACACAACTTCATTAATTGATGATGAGTCACTCATTTCTTCTATGCTGCAGTCATGATGTCTTCAAAGATGCATAAAGTTCATATGGTGTAGTTATGATACATGATTCCTATAGATCTTGGCTCTCACTTGGTTGAGGATTGTTGTTGTTGATGATATCAAGAAATATTGACAAATGACCATGAACTCATGGTTTGCTAGATACATATTGATATCTCTTTGATGGATACATGGATGATTACTTAAGTTGCATATTGTTGGTTGGCCAAGAGAATTGTGTTATTGCAGACATAGCTATTTGAAGACATGGATTTTTGAAGACATGGCTTACTTAACCACATAATGATGATGAGTTCTTATCTTATGATGATAGGTCGATGCTCACATATGTTGATTATCATGGTTGATTCTTATCAGATATGGGATGTTCCCTAGTGATGATACATGGTTGATATATTGAAGGACCTTGTGGAAAGATCATGCAGTTCTTGATGATGATGTGAAAGATCATGACTATGGTGTTTTCACATATGATATGGTGTGAATGATTGTATGTTGCTGCTTGGAGATATGACATATGCCAAGTTGATTCATGGAAGGTTATGATAAGGATCTTTCTACTAAGGAAAAGAAGCAAATTGATCTTGATGAGATCAAGAGGATGAGTTAATATATATATGCAGACATACTTCATCACAGGTTGATGATATTTACTCTATCATATCTTAATGAACATATACAGGTTGCTGGTTTGGATGCTGATAGATGCTTATGGTGTAGATCATACATGGTGTATGACAGTTGTCGATGACTATCATGGTCTTGTTTATGCATTTGGTCTTTGTTATAAATGTCATGTATATCATTCGATGTAAAGGGCATATAAAGATCCATGATGTAATAATTTGTCTCTGTCTGTCGTAATCTTTTGATGAGTCCTTTTTGGTCATATGATGTAATTTCTATCATGAACAAACAATTGGTATATCCCCACTCGGTTGGGAGGATGAGTCAAATTTGGTATATCCCCACTTGGTTGGGAGATGAATGTATGTATAGAGTCATGTTCTTCTTTTAGAACATCCTTTTGCAGACTCTGCATGTGCTCAGGGGGAGCATGGAGGATAAAGTGCATCTCAGCATGTACAAAGGGGGAGTTTAATCAGAAAATTCAGCATGTGCTTAGGGGGAGCATGATCAATGTTTATATTCAGCTGTTAAGATATGGAAGTCTTATTTTTGGTCAGACCTTTGCCCTTGATGTCAAAGGGGGTGAGTGACTTGGTGTGGCTGTTTCCATCAAGTCCAAAGGGGGAGATTATTGGCATTATGATGTATGTGTTGTACTTGATGGCAACCCACTTGTAGCAGAACAACTCACTTGTACATGGTAACTAGATGAATCTATAGAAGAGATATCAGATGTGATAGAATGCATGATAGCAGTGTTTACAAATGTGATGAAATGCAGGGAAGCTTCAAGGAATCAGTTCAGAAGGAAACTCACTCAGGTGAAAGATCACAGTATAGCAGGTAAACAACAAAGAATTACAGATCAGTCTTCACAGAATGAAGAGAGAGAGGTATACACAGGTTCACCATTGACCAAGTTGCATATACACGCAAGTTCACTGTATACAAAGTCGTGTATACATACACACACACTTTCACAGAAGGAAAAGTGTGTATACCTTAGAAAACTAATTTTTGGTTTGAAGTATTTGGTCCATGGTATTTTTATCCATGGTATTGGTCCAAGGTATCTGTTTTGAGGTATTGACCCTAAGTATTTGGTCCAAGGTATTGGTCCTAAGTGGTTTTGGTCCTTGGTATTGAGAAAGGCTTAAAACTATAAAAGGAGGAGAAGATCATTAGGCCAAGCAGAAAAGCATTGAATATTTGATAAAGTGTGTTGTGGAGGTAAATCCTCTCTGCAGATAGAGACGATCCCTACTAGCCCAGACCGGGTCTAACAACAATCAAACAATGCTATCACGCAAGTTCCTAATTGTGAATCAAAAGTGGATGATGAGAACCTACTTGGATTCCAACGCTAATATTCATAGAAGAGACGTCGCCCTTGTTTCTTTGCCTCGGCCGGTCACGATCCCCACGATCTCCGTGATTGGACACCTGCACATGCAATGAAAAACACAAATACAAGCATAAAATCCAATAGATACAATTATATATCAGTCAGAAAAGATATAACTCAACATCAATCATTACAAAGGACAATGAGAGTGGAACCATAATGATAGTCATCTATTATTGATAAATAACAAAGAAGAATACAACCATTGTTCTGACGTCAAATCCTCCTTTGGCTGGGTAGTCAGCTACACAAGTCTTGCAAAGCTTGTTGGGATGGGAAACAAGCCTCTCTCTCTTGGGTGACAAGAATCTCTTCACTTAGATTTGGCCTTATGGGTGCAAAGAAGGCTCTTGCAGCTTCAAACTTTTCAACTCCTGGTATTCTCTATCACTATGCTAGAACTAGCTTTCTCAAGGCATAGAGACAAGCTTTTATAGATAGAGAGTAAAGAGATAGGATCAACCACATTATTCATGGGATTGGCTTTATCACTTAGAAACTTCCATGAAAGGTGGCAAACCACTTCCCTTCTATGGAGATTCGAAGCCAAACCATCCTAGCTCAACATAGGTTCAGTTGGTGAATGGGTTAAGGAGAACCTTCGGAAGCTTGTTGGTTAAAAACTTTACTCAATTCGGTTGGCGCGAGTGCGACTCTGAGACAGAGCGCCAATGGCGCGCCCTCTTTAGAGGATTTCCCTCATTGGCGTGGGCAGTACACTGTGGACCCGCGCTAATGCAAAAAGAGCTGTTTTCATGGGTATTCTACAGGAGATGTCTTCAGGGCATATGAAGCTCATACTTAGAGGAATATGATGCAAGTGGTTTCAAGTCATGTCACTTCTCACAGGTCCCAGAATGAGTCCTCCAGTGTGCGAGAGAGGGGTAGCAGGGATGGTGACAAATGGTGACAAATTACTGTGTAACAGATGCCCCCTAAAGTATGAGGCCCGAGGGAGAGAGAGGGGTGAAATGCTTTACAAGAACATGTGTAACTGAAAACACTGCCGCCGGAGAACCTACGTAAAGAAGTACAAATGATATCTCAAATACATGATATATGTGGTATGGGTGCAGCCATCCATAACAATAATTTAGATCCAGGGTATGGGCACAGCCATCCAATGAGGATCGATAAATAGACTCAGGCATGGTCGCAGCCATCGAGTGAGTGAGCCATTTAATGATCATAATAAGCCACAAATCGCAACCT
Source organism: Pinus tabuliformis (assembly GCA_031772625.1). NCBI lineage: Eukaryota > Viridiplantae > Streptophyta > Pinopsida > Pinales > Pinaceae > Pinus > Pinus tabuliformis. Next base: position 840,298,406 of record CM062807.1, read on the forward strand.
GGATCCCAACAAACAAAATCCAGGGTCTTGCGCTCCATCTCGACCCGAACAGAGTACAAGTTCAAGCATGTGAATACATGAGTTGAAGTCGAACACGCATGAACATCGTCTGATTACCAGTCAATGATGAAAACTGTTAACAGACACGAGAGGTACCACCAATAATGACAATGGCCCTCAAGGTACTATAGGTACAATCTACGACGTGCGAATGAATGAGCTGGCGTCGAACACCCGTAGAATCATTCAATTGGAGGCCAATGATGAAAACCTCTCGTCGAACACGAAGAACCTGCCATTGAGGCATGCAGGCTCCAAGGCACCGGAAGGGAGTCTCTAGATCAGCTTCCTGGATAACGAGCTGAAGTCGACAGGAAGTGACCTTAATCAAAGGTGGGCCATAATGTTTCCCACATCATTGACATGAGACAGAGGAAGAATGTTGTGGTGAATCAGAATTATGTAAGGTATCAGAGGGAGGTTGTAATTCTACAGAGGTCAACTTCTATTGAACATATCGATGGCACAATAGTGGACTTGGCAGTATTTGACATTAAATGATCAAGGGTCATGGTGACAAGGCAATGAGCAGATGAGAGGTCAAACAGGATAAACCAAACCCACAGAGACTAGTGTAAAACAAGATGAGAGGTTCCCACCCAGACACGAATGCAGACAAGTGCCATGTTCAACAGCGACATACTGCCGACACGACAATAATTATGGGTCCACTTTCCCCACCATTTCTGGTGAGTACCCCAGTTATTTTTAACAAGCTTGATGGGGATAGCATATGCTTGCGAGGCGTCATTCCGACGGGATCCGATGTCATCAGGTTTTAACGAGCCTAACAAAGGAAGAACTCGACATCTTTTCCTGTTTAGAGAGTCTAAAAAGACAACAGAAAAGAAAATTCCAGGGGGGTCCTTTTTCGTAAAGTTGTGTCTCCCGAGCCCGAAAAAGTATAAAACAATGCTCAAAAGAACCGCCCAATCATTACGATCGAGGAGTACTTTTCATATGTAGTGACACCGACCTGAAAAAGTAAAAAAGCGATCGATATCACGTCGCTTCGTAACAATTAACGAACCGGAAACGACAAGGGTCCGACGATCTTTTCATTTTTACACGGTCGGAAAAGAGTTTAAAGACAACCGCCTCTTATTTACGTTTAATGAGTCAAGAGGGGTAACTCGGCGATCTTTTCATGTTTAGTGAGTCAGAAAAGAGCTGAAAGATGACTCCACAGTGACTTTTTCGTGTATTTACCGAGTTCAAAAAAGTATAAAATACAACTCGTTTCACCATCGAAGTTGCGTAAAAGACCTGTTGCTGCACAAGAAGCAAGCGTAAAATCCATTCTCGACCAAAAATATATTAAAATATTCAAAAAATAACTTTTTAAACCTAAAAACAAGTCAAAAAGTCTATAAATATGGTGAAAATGGTAAAAATAGAATTACTTTTACTTTTTACCTCTTGAATAGTAGTAGTCCATTTGGGGAGCGAACTTCAAGCGGTGATTACGGTCAACTCGTGCAACCATTCGGGATTTCGTCGGTTCCAGGTAAGAGGCGCTTTCCTTAGCTCCATTTCCGTACCTTTTTTATGCATTTTGTTCCCTGATTGAGCCTCTGCAAGGAGGAATTTAAAATTTAGGGCCGCACCCCATTGGCGCGGGTATCCGGCACGGACCCGCGCTAATGGGGTGATTTGCCTAAAGGGGCTGCGCCATTGGCACGACTGTTTTAGAAACAGTCGAGCCAACTGCGCGACCTAATTTTTCGCATGGAATTTTCCATTCCATTTGAAATTTGTCCGGTTTGTAAGCTTACCAGTATTCTAATAATGATTTATTCATCCTTGTGGGTGCAGGAAACAAGAAAAAATGGTGGTGGAATGGAAAGAACGGGAACATGATGCCGTAGATGCCTTGGCCATAGAGGATGAGGGATGCATGAATGCTTTAAGAGACTGTGGTCTCAAGAAATTCTTCCTCACATCTTATCTGCGAGCTCAGCCCGAGTTATTGCAGTTCATAGTTGATGCTTGGGATGTTGAGGACCAAGTATTTCGCTTACGGGACCAAACCTTAGAGCTGGACGTGTCTGATGTGTATTTCATTACCGGGCTGTCACGGAGAGGGGCGAGTCCTATCTTGACCGGAAGTAGACCTTCCGGAGAGAAGATGGGTGAGGTGATGGCCCGAGTGTGTCTAGGGGCACAATTTGGTAAAAACAGTGCTAAGGTGGATATTGCCACCGTTCGGGACTTGGTTCTCAAGGTGATACTATTCACCATCACTCGTGCAGCCGGGGTACAGGCGCCCCATGAGGCGAGCAAGAATCATCTACTACTAGCGGCAGAATGCCTCAGCCCCACCATTTTTGACTGGGCTACAGCAGTGACCACCAATATCAAAAGGCAACTTACCAAGTGTAAGCAAGAAGGAGTGAAACAATTTGGGTATTGCTCAATTGTGGTGTTGTTCTTCTTGGAACGATTACCCCTCTTTCAGATTCAGGGAGCTATAGTTGCTGATCTATTGCCACGAGAGCCTAGGATGGCTCACTGGGTAGCACTGATGCCCAGAGGAGGAGGGGGCCAGCAGATGTCCTGGCGGCTCGAGTTCTTTATATGGCTCCGTCATCAGCTGATCGTAGTGGAGGATTGGCCATACGCGGGGACTAACTTCATCGGGAATCCAGACCTCCCACTGCCAGAGGGAGAGGAGTGGGATGAGGAGTTAGGTATGAGTTTTTTTTGATGTTTTATGTATTTTTTTGTTTTTGTTAATACATGCACGTTCTGATGACAGTTGTATGTATATGCAGATGTTGGCCCAGAGTGACCAGCCGGCTTGTCTCCTATAGCGCGGAGGTTCCAGCCCGCAGCTGACCCTCAGGCAGAGGGTGCCGTGGGGGAAGAGTTGGTGCAGAATCTCGAGGGACTTACCCGAGGGATTCCGGGTTACGCTAGACTGGCGGACGTGCCCTTTGCATACCAGAGGCACACAGTGGGGGTGCCGACTCGCATTCATCGTCTGTTGAGACGATTGGTGTGCGCGGTGACGTGCTATCATGAGCACCACCGCGATTAGACTTCTAGGCTTCCTTTATGAATATTTTTTGAGGGACATGTCGTCCCGGGACGTATCAGGATGAACATGTATTATTTTTTGGACTATGTAATGCATGCGGTGCAAACATTTGCGACACACACACACACACACACACACACACACACACACACACACACACACACACATATATATATATATATATATACATATGCCTATGGTTTACTTATTGTGCTTTTATGTGCTTGCTTGTATGATGTTTTGATTATAAATTATGCAAATGTCTATCTAATACATGATTAGCCAATGCATCAAATAATGTGTTTAATCGTCGTGGAATATGCTGATATGTGATCAAGTCAAAATTCCTTTCTAACTATTTAACACGTAAGTACAACCTTAAAATGTGACGGTCTCTGACGAAATATCGCCCATTGAGCTGATGGACGACAAGTTGAGAGTCTAGGTTAACAACCAATGTACGAATACCGAGATTAATCACCTCGGCTAATAATTCAATAACAGCACTATATTCAGCAACATTGTTTGTAGTACATCCTAATCACACACCTTGAAGATCTATCAACTCACCGTGAGGATCGTAGATCACCCACGCCGCAGAGGACAAATTGCGAGTGCTGCGGCAGGCACCATCAGCGAAACCAGCATAAGGTGCACTCGGCATCTGCACAAGAAGCAAAAACACAATAAGGGGCAATCACGCCTTCACACCAAGCCAAAAACATGAAAACACACACACACACACACACACACACACACACACACGCATGTATAAATCGAAGTGCATGAATCATGCATAGTACATTTTCAAGTATAGCCCATTGCGGGGCTTATCAAGAGGATTACCTTCGTAGTCAACTAGCTAATATGCCCCCTTCTGCAAGACTCTCTTTACAATATAAGGGCCTAGCCACATGGGCTCGAGTTTGCCTGCCCCCAGCTTGTCATTTGCTTGGTCGTACAACAGGACTAGATCTCCCTCAACAAAGGAACGAGGATGGATGGTGTGGTTGAAGTGAGTTTTAACTCTCTTCTTTTGAGCTTCGATAGCTAGGGAGGCTATGCGAAGGGTCTCGTCCAGCCATTCTAGGTAAAGAAGTTGTTCCTCTACTGGAGTAGTGTTAGGAAGCAACTCGACGGCTATTTTTAACGAAGGAATTTCACATTCTATAGGAAGGGTAGCCTCCAGTCCATAAACTAGTTGAAATGGAGTGAAACCGGTGGAATCCTTCACAGAGGTTCGGTAGGCCCACAAGGCAGGAAACAACATCAGATGCCAATTAGACTTATGCATGTCAACAGTACGTTGAAGCATCGTAACCAAAATCTTATTAACGGCTTCAACTTGGCCGTTAGACTGAGGATAGTACGGGGTCGAACTATCATGCCGTAAGCCTAGTTGGGTTGTCAGTTCGTTCATCATGTGATTACGGAAATGCTTTCCGTGATCCGTGACGATGGCTTGTGGAACTCCGAACTGCGTAATAACATGATTGAACAAAAACTGTGCCTCTGTGTGACTGTCTTCAGTTAATGTGGGCATCGCCTCGGCCCATTTTGTAAAGTAATTGACAGCAACGATAATAAACCCATGCCCCCAGCCGAGCAAGGCTTACAGGTCGTGTAATCAATGCCCCATTTTGCAAAAGGGCCAACGGTCACTACAGGGTGCAGCGGAGCTGGTGGCACACGCATCTTCCACTGGTATATCTGGCACGCATGACACGATCAGATGGCAAGAATGCAGTCCTTAAAAATGGAGGGCCAGAAATAACCAACGCGAAGGATTTTTTGAGCTGTGGCATATCCAGACATGTGACCACCACAGGCGCCAGAGTGGCAGTCATTCAGGACTCTCTCAGCTTCCTCGAGGGTTAGACATCGGCGGAGGACGGAGTCAACGCCGAGACGGTACAGGGTGTCCCCAATGATACGATAGGGTTGAGACTGATGACGGATCCGCCGTCGAGCATCTTTGGATACAGTGGGGCGGAAAGAGGATGTCTACAAATATATAATAATATCCCCATACCAGGGATCGAGGGTGTTGATCAGAAAAAGAGTTTCATCCGGGATATGATCCTTTGAGTGAGGAGGTGCAGAAGGAGATGGCAAAGAACAAAGTAACTCAGCAAAGACCAGGGACTTCTTAGACTTGGCAGCAGTAAATTCCAAGTCAAACTCTTGGAGGATGACGATCCACTTTGAGTATTTGCCCCCCAGCAACTGACGTGACAAAATGTACGTCATCGGGCTACAGTCAGAAATCACGGTCGTGGTGCGCAACAAGATATAATGCTGGAAACGTTGGACGGCACAAACGGCGGCCAATTCCAACTTCTCGACGTAAGCGTATCAAGTTTTCGTATCCAAGTGGTTGCGGCTGAGGTAATATATGACGTGTTCATTGCCGTCATCATCGTCTTGCACGAGAACCATGCCGATAGTGGTATCGGCGGCGGCCAGATACAAAGTATAATCACGATGGTAATTCGGAGGTCGTAATAATGGAGCGGAAACAAGGAGACCCTTCAGACGCTTGAAAGACTCCTGAGCGATAGCATCCCAATGAAAAGGTGTGTCTCGCTTCAATAACCATGTAAAACCTTTAGCCACCTCGGCATAATTCGGAACGAATCGTCTTAGGAAATTTGCTTTGCCCTGCAAGCTCTGCAACTGCTGCAAAGAAGCAGGGGGAGGAAGATTAAGAATAGCCTCGACTTTGAGGGGATCCAGACGGATGCCCTCTCAGGAGACGATAAACCCGAGTAGTCGACCTGATTCAACGCAGAAGACACATTTATGAGGATTGAGCCTGATACAGTAGTGTCGACAGCGGAGAAAGATTTCACGAAGATGGGAAGGATGGTCCTGACGTTTGACTGAATGAGCTGGAAAATCATCCAGATACGGCTGTACAACGTGACGGATGTCATGAAAATCATAGGACATTGCACGCTGGAAGGTAGCATCGGCATTCTACAAAGCGAAAGGGAGCTTCTTGTAGGCAAAAGTGCCCCAAGGACAGATAAAGGCCGTCTTATGCTGATCAGCGGGCGCGATATTGATCTGGTTATACCCAGAAAAACCGTCCATAAACGAGTAGATTTCACTTCCAGCACACTCATCAATGAGCTGATCGATGAAGGGTGTGGGGAAGTTATCCTTAGGACAGGCGCGGTTGATGTCACGATAGTCAACACAGACTCGAATAGTACCCTGCTTTTTGTTCACAGGGACTATATTAGAAACCCAATCCGTAAGTGGAATGGGGTAAATGAAACCAGCCTTGAGAAGCTTTTCGACTTCTGCTTTAATGGCTGCAGCCTTTCGGGGGTGCACGAGGCGTGGGCGTTGATGAACGGGCTTAGCACCTAGATACGTAGGTATCTCATGCACCACTATGCTAGGGTCAATGCTAGGCATCTCTTCGTAGGACCAAGTGAAGACATCACGAAATTCGCGAAACAGATCGGTGTAGAGTTGAACTTCCTCTGGAGTGCAAGTGACTCCAATGTGAATGTGCTCGACAATCCCTGGTTTCACAGAGATGTCGATGGGTTGGGTCTGCGTAATGTTTCCCATATTGCCTTCAGAAGACACTTGATAAATTTGAATAGGTGTTTGAAGGGGCTAAAATGGGATACAAGAAGCAAACCGTTCGAGACAGGCGATCATTTCCTGATGGGCAGGGAGGAACGAGGAACGGTGGTGATAATCAGACCAAGGGGGTTCCTCAAGAGACATGGTCTCTATAATGGCTTCATCGGAAGGAAATATTTCCTTTAATGGATCCGAAGTAGCATCATCTCCAAGCCAAGGGGAATGAACATACGAGTCGGGAACACTACTCGAAGGAGCAGGTTCGGGAGGGGGAGCCAATGCAGCAACGATTTCGATGTAGTTGAGCTCGGCGGGACTCAACGGCATCATATCACCCCAAGATTCTATCTGATCGCCGAGAGGAAGGACCCACGGATCAGAGCGCACGGAAATCATGTTAATAGGAGCGAGATTAGGAGGTGGGAGGGGAAAGACACCCATCAGGGTGAGATCTTTAAAGAGTCCGGCTCCCATGCTCTCACACGATTTGGAGGTATGCTCCACGAAAGGCACGTTGCCTTCGGAAGAAGAGGCGAAGAAGGAGAGCTAGTCCACGGTGACAATCTTCCCCTGATGGGGGAGACGAATGACACAGAAAAGAGAGGAGGCCACGGCTTGCATGGCGTATGTCCAGCTACATCCGAGGAGGAGGTTGTAGGTAAGATTAGCATCGACAAATTCGACCTCCACTTCTACCGTCTTCCCTTCCAAAGAGATGGGCAATCGTTGGAGGATACCATAAGGACGAGACTCTCTTCCGTCGAAGGCTTCCAATGTTGTAGGAGACTAGCTCAATGTCGGAGAACCAATAGCTTTCCAATAGGCAACAGACATGATGCAAGTCGAAGAACCTTCATCAATGACTATACGATGGATCGTTTTAGTATTGATAATGACCTGTATGAGGAAAGCGACTTGGTGAGGTAGTCTCGGCGTATGGCCCTCGAGATCAAAAGAAATCAGATCCGAGTCAGCCGGGTCTATGCCACCGATGGCCGATAGCAAGGACTTCCTCTGGGAGGGGCAGCTCTGGAGTACTTCTAGAGCGGACATAGCAGACGGGGCCTGAGCTAAGTCCTCAATGATGTTGTAGTGTTGGGTGGCACGAGCATTAGGGTTGTAAGAAGACTTCCGGAGTACACCTTTTGGAGGGGGTCGGATAGTCGTCTCAGTGCTAGGTCTCTCGATGTGGAGTGGACCAGAACTGGATGGAGGAGCGCTGGAGGGGACCTCAGGCTCTTTCCCGGCATGAGATGGATATTCTTTTGCTCGAGTAGTGACATGGATGGGAATCGTCCCAGCCATAAATACTTGAGAGCTGAATGAAGAAGAGGGTTGCGATGGATCTGCCACCATTTGAGTTTGATGTGAAGGGAAAGATTCTTTAAGCACAACAGGAGTTCCAGGAGCACCTTTCAACAATCGACTAACTTCGGACCGCCTGGGACAGTCCTTAGTATAGTGATCCTCGTCACAGATAAGACAAGGATACTTAGGTTTACGTTTGGATCCTTCCTCGGGTGGAGGTTTAGGGGAGTCCTGTTTGGGCTGTTCGGATTTATTCTTGGATTTCCCTTTCTTTTTCCCTTTCGAGGATTTATCCGCCATGGTGGACTGGACCGCGTTAACCTTGGAAGTATTTCCAGAATTAGATTGACCCTGAGAAGTGTTTTCGCTAGAAGCATTCTGTTTTTGCTTCCCAGGGTTCGCGGATGATTTCTTTGAAGATGCATTTACAGAGCCAATAACACCGTCAACAGATGGTTTTGGCGGAGCTTTGGATGTTCCGGGTCTCGGGGCATCTGGCAAATAATCATATAAAGTACCTGACTGAGAATAAACTAAGTCGAGGTACTGAGCACGCGCGATAGCTTGCTCTTCAGTTACACAAGCTCCCATGGCAATGTCTCGCGCGATCGCAGGGACAAAGGAGGTTGTGAACCAATCGGTTAGGAGCTGATCAGGAATCCAGAATTTGATCAAGCGATGACGCCATCTCCATTCATGTATATGATCGGATATATGCGTGGTCATGTCCTGTTTGAGAGACGTAAGGAGATGTGTCCCTGTCTCATACCGAATGGGTAACTGAAAATGAGTTAGGAAAGCCATAGCCAACGAGTTGAAATCTTGAAATGTTCTGCGATTCAACTCAATATACCACTTAGTGGCCGAGCCGGTGAGAGTCCTTTGGAAGAGGCGGAGCCGGATGGAATCATCAAGCCACGAGTTGGATGAACACCAAAGGTGATAGGTCATGACGTGGGCTTAAGGGTCCTCGCCAGCTTTGCCATCGAATTTTGGGCAATCACCGGGTATCTTAGTCGGAACTGGAGGCCAATATGGATTATGAAGAATGGGATCATTTGTCAATTTGGACACATCTGGCAGTTCCAATGTCGCTAAGAAAGGTAACTGAGGATTGAAGGACATCTGTGGCCATGGAAGAGAGGTAGTACCAGGGTTCCAACTAGGTGGTGGTTGCCCCCATGGACTTTGTCCGGACGGGCCTGGCCCATAAGGGTTCTGCCCATAGGGATTTTGCCCATAAGGGTTCTGTCCATAAGGATTCTGTCCATAAGCAGACAGTTGACCCTGGATCTGCCCCCCAGCACCCCATGGATTAGCAACTTGACTTGCAGGTGCAACATACTGTTGCTGATAATTCTGATAAGGGGTGACCTGCATTTGTTGATAATTTTGATAAGGGGTAAACTGAGTTTGCCCCTGGGGTTGCTGGTAACCATACAGTTGCTGAGCTCCATACTAAGCCTGGTAAGAAGGTTGCGCTTGGTAAGAAGGTTGGGATTGTAACCCACCTTGCATCTGATAAACAATTTGAGTCTGGGGCCCAGAAGGATGTCCTTGAACAGGTTGAGCTTGGACCATCTGGCCAGCAGGTTGTCCTGGTTGGGTTTGGGACGGACCCGTTTGCCCAGAAGGATGAGCTTGCTGGGTACCAAGTTGTCCTTGTGCAACCAAGGGTTGTCCTTGCGGAACATATGGTTGAGCGGGCTGGACGGCTGGTTGACCTTGAGGTTGAACAGCTTGTCCAGAAGGATGACTAGGCTGGGCAGTGGACTGGCCCTGCTGTATGGAAGGCTGAACCCCTTGCCCAGAAGGATGACTAGGCTGGGCAGTGAGTTGGCCCTGCTGTACGTAAGGCTGCCCCCTTTGCCCAGAAGGGTACCCTTGTTGGACTGCCGGTTGACCTTGTTGAATATAAGTTTGTCCTACTTGTCCAGAGGGATAACCTTGTTGGACACCAGCTTGACCTTGTTGAATGTAAGGTTGTCCCGGTTGTCCAGACGGGTAACCTTGCTGGGCACTAGGTTGCCCCGGATAACCAGAAGGTTGATTCAGATAAGTAAAAGATGGACCACCAACGGCCGAAGGTTGTCCCTGATAGGGTTGTCCTTGTGGGCCCCCAGGTTGTCCTGGGTAAGACTGGCCGTAATATTGCTGCCCTTGGGGGGTTTGCATATAAGACGGCTGGCCTTGGTTAGGCGGTCCCTGAAGCTGTGCAGGCATTGCTTGGCCCCCATGGAAAGTGGTGGCGTTCCAAGCAACGGATAATGGTACCGAGACCTCAACAATAGGTTGAGTAGGCAAGGGTCTAGAAGGATAAAGGTACTGACCAGTAGAATCGTAATAATAGAATGGACCTTGCGCGTTCGGATCCTGAACAGCTTGCCCATACTGATCATACGGCCCCCCTCCTGGAACGGGACCAAAAGAGGGTGGTGCACTTTGTGCAGGGTGAACAACTTTGGGTGTGTGTGCCGGCTGGCCGCTACTCACTTGACCGTGAGGGGGACCAGCACCAGTATTCAGAGCTGAAGACGCGGTAACGACACTAACAACCGGAGTTGAATGTGCTACACAAACAGTTGGATTCGTTGGAACTGAAGTGACAGGTGTGCTGTGGACTTGTGAAACAAAAGATCCCATAGTGGGAGTGATATGGAGGTCCCACATGGTACTCGAAGTGGGGATCCTGGCATTTATATTATCCCTCAACGACTTATAGCGTGAGGGTACCAGAGAAGTAGCCAGGATAGGAGTGTCGATATTTGACAAAACGTGTGTCTCACTCACTCTAGGAGATGTCTCAGCTATGTGAGAGGTAGACATTGGAGACGAAACACCAGGGGGGGTAAAAGGAATATCGTCCTCTTCAGGCTCCCAGATGGGGTTCCAATGAATTTCGTAATCCTCGTCGTCCGGGGCACGAGAGTTGATCGGTTGGATACTCGGGATAACAGGAAGAGTATCATTCACAACTGGTACCTCAGGAGCATTAGAAGACGGAGACCCTTGATCACTTGGAACGGGAGTCGACGGTTCAGCCAGGATGACAAACTTCAAACAAAACCTAAGGGAATCTAACGATAAAGGACCCTACTCAAACTAATGCACACAAGATCTAACCAGGTAATGTTAATCGTGGCCAAATAAATTTTAAGACGCAAGGACACAACTTGACCTTTTCATGTTTTAAGAGTCGAGAAAAGGACAAAAAGGTGACTCTAGTCGCCTTCGAATGTTTTGTGAGCCCGAAGTGACAAACTGCTCAAGTGAACCTTTTCTTTTAAGGAGTCTGAAAAGGATCAAAAGTGACTACTCTGGAGAGACTAGGCAAAGGGTTTACCAAACAAATCCGTAAAACTGCATATACACCTTGGTAGTCATATGAAAACCAAGGACTTCCCGTACGGCAGTCAATCTTCCCGAATGTTGTGTTCGGTGCATTACGGCTTGTAAGGCGGCAGACACGGCTTCCTGTGGATAAAGGATGATAACCTAGTGGGGTCTCCCCTATATACGCGACGGTACGTGGGAGCTCAAGTCCGTGCTAGACCACTATTGAGTGACAAAAGGAGGAATCACCCAACCGTAATGTGAAACAACAGTGACTAGGTTTAACGACGCCGGAGCACGTCTCTAGCCTAGACCTCTAAACAGTGACCGTTATGTTCCAATGTGTTTTTAAGTTCATTCAGTTCATTTTATGGTTGATCTTTGATTAGGTTTCGATTTCCAGGTCCTACCGTATGTAATCTCTCACAATTCTTTAAATGCAAGCTATATGCCAAAGAATATCATTTCATTCGATGAACACTAACTACGAGAGAGTTGAGAATTTTTCAATCAAACAAAATGACCACAAGCAATCGAGAACCACTCTAATGCAGCTAATGGAAATAAACGAAACTTTTTTTTGTTTCTTAAGATCACTAATCAATGAAAATCTCTAATTTCCATTAACTAATTCAACGCAAAAGAGACTTGTTCGTTTTCTTTTCAATGGCAAAGTGCACTAAACAAATTTTGAGAGATAATAACACCGAGTAAAAGAGACAAATTTCACTCAATGAGAACACAATCAAATCCCCAAAACACCAAGACAATCCTTCAAACCAAGAAGAAAGCACAAAGACCTCTATGAGCTATGTGATCTAAGCCCAAGTGAAACCCAAGCGAAAAAGAAGCAAATCCCTTGAATAACAAGAAAAATCTTTGACAACTACTGAGCAAATGCAAACAAGTAATCATAAAGTTGACTGGATGATCAAAGAACCTAAGACTCCTACGGAAGGCTCGATACACAAGGCCACTAGATGCCCTAGGGTTAAAATGTGAAATCGATAGAAAGAGGCAAACATTTGAAGGATGGAGGTCTAAAACCAGTCAAACAAGGATCAAACACACTCCAGTAATTGAAAAAGACGCAATAAGATACAAATCCAAGCTCAGAGGGCTCGAAAACGAGCAAACTAGAAAAGTTTACAGGCCTGGCACGATTGTCAGGCTTCAACTCGCGCTTTTAAGGGATTGGCGCGGGTGTTCTTTGAGCAACATGCGCCAACTGGCGCGACTGTCAGACTAAAAAGTGCGCTAATCAAGCTTGCTAGGCCAAAAATAAAAACAAGTAGTCTAGGGCTTGGTTAACAATATCCAGGTAGACCAGGAAGCAAGAGACAACAAGAAATCCAACCCAGAAAGCTATCTAAGCAATCAAACGAGAGAACCAAAGAGACAAGACTAACTCCCCAGCGGAGTCGCCAATTTGTTGTGGAGGTAAATCCTCTCTGTGGACAGAGACGATCCCTACTAGCCCAGACCGGGTCTAGCAACAATCAAACAATGCTATCATGCAAGTTCCTAATTGCGAATCAAAAGTGGATGATGAGAACCTACTTGGATTCCAACGCTAATATTCATAGAAGAGACGTCGCCCTCGTTTCTTTGCCTCGGCCGGTCACGATCGCCACGATCTCCGTGATTGGACACCTGCACATGCAAAGAACAACACAAATACAAGCATAAAATCCAATAGATGAAATTATATATCAGTCAGAAAAGATATAACTCAACATCAATCATTATAAAGGACAATGAGAGTGGAACCATAATGATAGTCATCTATTATTGATAAATAACAAAGAAGAATACAACCATTGTTCTGACGTCAAATCCTCCTTTGGCTGGGTAGTCAGCTACACAAGTCTTGCAAAGCTTGTTGGGATGGGAAACAAGCCTCTCTCTCTTGGGTGACAAGAATCTCTTCACTTAGATTTGGCCTTATGGGTGCAAAGAAGGCTCTTGCAGCTTCAAACTTTTCAACTCCTGGTATTCTCTATCACTATGCTGGAACTAGCTTTCTCAAGGCATAGAGACAAGCTTTTATAGATAGAGAGTAAAGAGATAGGATCAACCACATTATTCATGGGATTGGCTTTATCACTTAGAAACTTCCATGAAAGGTGGCAAACCACTTCCCTTCTATGGAGATTCGAAGCCAAACCATCCTAGCTCAACATAGGTTCAGTTGGTGAATGGGTTAAGGAGAACCTTCGGAAGCTTGTTGGTTAAAAACTTTACTCAATTTGGTTGGCGCGAGTGTGACTCTAAGACAGAGCGCCAATGGCGCGCCCTCTTTAGAGGATTTCCCTCATTGGCGCGGGCAGTACACTGTGGACCCGCGCTAATGCAAAAAGAGTTGTTTTCATGGGTGTTCTGCAGGAGATGTCTTTAGGGCATATGAAGCTCATACTTAGAGGAATATGATGCAAGTGGTTTCAGGTCATGTCACTTCTCACAGGTCCCGGAATGAGTCCTCCAGTGTGCGGGAGAGGGGTAACAAGGATGGTGACAAACGGTGACAAATTACTGTGTAACAAAGTGTGAGATCCAGTATGCAGGTTATGGGTTTATGATGCTCTGGTTGATCTGAGCCAAGGAGGAACTTCAGCGGTTGATGGATGACAAGATCTAATGATGGATTGGGATCTTAAGGCTTGGAATGATTTATCTTTATACGGTTTTATCATGTTTATTCTATATCTGTATACTGACGCATGTGTTGTTATATAAACATTATGATCTGGGTATAACTGAAGTCTGGAATAACTGCAAAATTATGAATGAATATTTACAGATGTATACGCTGGTTGAATTTGGTAAAAGCGCGTATACATGCAGGTTCAACACATCAAAGTAGCGTATACCTTGTGAACAATGATGTTTGAAGTTACAATTGATTCTTGTTGTTGATACAATGTTCGGGATTTCGCCTTATGTTCTGGTGACTGCATTCTGGTAACAATGTTCAGATTGATGGATTGTGATTTGCTTCAGTGATTATGAGATCTGATAATGGATCAGGATCATAATGACTTATCATTATGAGATCCGATGGGCTAGATCTGGTTGCTAACATGTGTATTATCCTTAATATGTGATGATCTGAGTATGTCTGAAGTCGGGAAGAGCAACAAAGTTATAAGTAAGTATTTGCAGATCTATACGCTCGTTCGCTTTGATTAAGTTGCGTATACACACTGATTCAGCTGTTCCAAGTTGCGTATGCACTCTAATGCATGGTTTAGAGGTTACAACTGGTTTTGAATGATGATGCAGTGTTCTAGGTACAAATCTATGTACTGGTTATAATGATCTCTCTGTTCCAGTTGATTTGTAGAAGTTAATTCAAGTATGAATGAATGGTTGATTCAATTGTGTCAGAGGTTCAGAGGTTGTCAGTGATTGATTGAGTTTGGTTGATTCAGAAAGTATTGATTGAGTTTTAGTGATTGGTTGATGCAGACGTATTTGATGGTTGTATTACAGTGGTGAATGATTTTGAGCTTCAATGTTGTTGATGGGTCTAGTATGAAAATTGGATGAAACGTGGCCTTCAGATTATGGTGTTGTGTTCTAGGAGTATCCAGTCTGAAAATTTATGAAACGTGGTCCCTGGAGGAAGAGAGAAGGTTGTAGCCTTTTGTAGGTTGACGCCTACGTACTAGTAAACATATCAACTAGTACAAGAGCTAGGGAGTTGTAGCTCCCTTCTAGTAGAAGATGGAGAACGAGAGAAGGTAGTAACCTTCTGCAGGTAGAAGCCTGCGTACTGGTATGAGTCTGCACCAATACAATGTTGTAAACATATTTTCTTATTATTAGAAGAAGATAAAGATGACAGCAGCAGGTGGTTTTCACCCACATTGGGTTTCCACCTTAAATCTTGGTGTTCATGTGTGTTGCTTATGTGTGATGGTTCACTCTATTATTAACTACATATGGTTACTGTTTAATGTTTAATAAAGTATTGATGCTCAGATTAAATATCAAAATATGATGAATTAACTGAATCATTAGTTTGTTGGATATACGCTTGTTTCCTTAAACATAGTTATGTGTACACGCGAGTTGCCCACATGGAAGTGGCGTAAATAAATTTGAGTATGAAAAGGAAAAGATTATTGACTTGACTAATATTGATTCACCACCACCCCCCCCCCCCCCCCCCCCCCCTCTTAGTATTATTTCCAACAGTGATTTCCTTAATTTTACATATCTTTTGTTGAGTGTTTTGTGGTCATAATAACAGAAAGAATAATTTAAGTCTTTGATAATGTGATCATCTGAGTGAATAAATGTTGCAGGAAATGTGTGACACCATTGGTTAGCATGTTGATCGAGCGTGTAATAAAAAAACCCACAAGTAATATCATCCGAGGGGACTTCATTCTTGTGATACAAGCCTACGAAGGCAATTCCATGCCTTAGCAGGGATGCTCCAGCTTCACCGTCATACTTAATTTGTGACAAGTCATTGATGAAGTCCTCTGACACTTCAAAATCATGTGAATGAGAAAAGCATGCTGGAGTTGAGATTGTAATGTAAGTCATGAATGATGTGCATATTGAGGAGTCAACTTGTCATTTGGTCCTCCTTCTAGCACCATAAATTTTGACGATGCCGGACCCGCCAACTTTTCAGGGGATCTCGTTAGTACGAAGTCTGAACTAGTCCTCAGATCATTTGGAGTAGGAGTCCCAGCAATAGGTAGTATAGTAATGCCTTGATTACAGTAGTGCACAGAGGTAAGTATGATAACTTTGTCGGAAGAAAGTATGTGACCTTGCAGCGAGTCAAGTGAGATGCATGAGGGTTCTATTACATGAAGGGGAAAATGAAGTGTCTCCCTTAGAAACCTGTAATAGTACACAGCCTAAAAGAAACACACGAGTGGAATGACGTCATAAGCTGGAAAGTGGAGTACTCCACAAAACAAGTGACGAGTTAAACCAACAACATGTCTGCAACAAGATTCATACAATTTCATACAAAATGGTTGATACACAAATGAATAAGTTAAATAACATACATTACTAAAGTAACCAGAATAGTCGAACTAAAATAAAAAACATATGCATGAAAACGTGTTCGCTCGGTTATATATATTAAGTTAAAATTCCATCCATACATACACCATTGACAACTACTATCCCCAATAGTAGAAAATTATAGTCAACACCATCTTCTCTTCTCAAGGGATGTACTCGCTCTACATTGTGGAGAAGCCAAGGCTCATCACAATACTCTCCAATCCTTCTCTAAGAAATTATTAGCCAAAATATTGGCTCCCCAAAAGCCTATACTACGATTTATGAGGCTTTATTTATAACAAAGGGTGGGGTGACCCTTGACATTCCCATTTGACTCTCGGACTACCCTCATGACTCTTGACATTATATATTGACTATTCACATTCCACTAGTGACACTTGGAATTTCACTTACAACATATTTACAATAATACAATTTCCAGATATACCCATGTGGGACAAAATAGGCTTTAGTTAGCCTAACAAGATAAACAACATCACTCGAGGTCTTGGGGAAATACCAACTTGGTAACCTCCTCATGGTGGTCTTTGGTGACGAACTAATACCAAGCTTGGTACTTTGCTATTGTGTCCCTGTACTATTTGTGTATGTCTTTATCGAAGTAAACTCTTGCCTCCATGGCTTCTGTCTATATGGTTCTGAAACGCTTGTCTAGCTCATCCTGAAGCATGTGTAGCACTATCCTAAGTCTTACTGGACCACCGATGTACTTCTGCATGTTCTCTGAACTCAGCTGCAAGTCATCACTCTTGGCTTCACGCATCAATTTCTCTATGTACCCCTCAACCCAGCATGACTTGGGTCTATTTGGTCAGTTTGGCAATGGCTCAGGTAGTGTAGCATCTGATGTACTTCCCAACTTCATATTGAAGATTCAACCAACAGAAATAATTTTGTAGTATTGCCACCATTTTCTCGACCCCAAAATTCCCAACGGACCAACTATAGTGCTCTTCGAAAATCATCTTAGCACGCTCACTTGAAGGAACACAAATGTGTCCTAGGTGGCATAACAGAGCATTATGGAGGTGAAAATATTGAACTTGTTGATGCTCCAAGAGCATATGGTATATGTGGCCAAATTCTGGGTTGCTTTTGTAGAGAAGTGGCCAATCAGAAGTCTCGTGTCCACAAGAGTTGAGCATGGTGTTTAACGCCATGATTGGTGGTCGGCTAACGCAGTCTTTAACATTATTGGTGTTTCCCTTCTTGTACTTGATATTCAAATAGAATAGTTGTAGGTATGTGGACCACTTCTGATGGAGATCATTCAGAAACTTCCCTTACATCTGTATGAAATTCAAGGGTCGGTGGTCTATGGGGATGACCGTTTCCTTCCCCAAATTTTAATGCTTCCATTGTCAGCAGGCCTGCACAATGGAATACATCTCTTTTTCATAAGTGGAATACTTCTGGACTGTGTCCAAAAGTCTCTCGCTGTGATATGCCACTAGATGCCCCTATTGAGTAAGGACTACCCTAATAGCATAGTTAGAGGCATCTGTCTCGATCTGAAATGGGTGTTGCAAGTCTTAATGTGAGCACTAGTGTGGAGTAGAGGTGATGTTTCAACTTTGTGAATGCTTTCTGTTTAGATTTAGACCAAAAGAATTTTTCTTTGGCTCCTCCCTTGGTGACTTGACTCAAGGGCCAAGTGATATAAGAGAACCCTAGCACAAAATTATAGTAGAAATTGGGAAGACCCAGAAAGTTGCGGAGCTCTACCAGAGTGGTTGGGGCTCACCAATTCCGAATGACTTGGATCTTTGTTGGATCCATAAGCACCCCCCATTCATCAATAATCTATCCCAATACTAAACCTGGGTCATGCTAAAAGTGCATTTCTCCAAATTGGCACGTAGCTTGTGTTGCCACAATATTTAGAGAACCTATCGGATGTGCTAGAGGTTCTCTTCCCAACTCTGGTTGAAGATTAGGATGTCATCCAAGTATACCACTACAAATGAGTTGTTGAATTTCCACAAGATGTCATCCATCAACCTTAGGAACATTGCAGGAGAATTTGTCAACCCGAAAGGCATAACCAACCATTTGAAAATGCCCTCCTTGGCTTTGAAGGTAGTCTTCCACATATAAAAGGGTTTGATTGGTACGTGGTGATATCTAGACTTCAAGTCGATCTTGCTGAAATATTTTCACCCCTTGAGTTGGTCCAGAAGGTCATCAATCTATGTGATTAGGCACCTATTCCAGACAATGATCTTGTTTAACGCTCGATAGTCAATATAGAGTCTCCAAGTCCCATCCTTCTTCTATACCAACATGATCGGGCTCCCATAGGGTGATGAACTCAGTCAAATGTGACCTTTCTACAACAACTCCTGAATTTGCCTCTTGATTTCATCATTCTCCAAAACGGGGCGTTGATAGATTGTCCCATTGGGAAACGACACACCTGGGGTCATATCGATGGAGTGCTTGACTTGACAATGCAAGGGCACCCTTGCGGGGTAGGTAAATATGTCCTCGTACTCCTCCATGACCTTGTCCATCTATTATTGTCATGCGGAGGGGCCCTGTCTAGAGGCTGTGGCCATTGTTTTATTCTTTCCCTGAGGGTGTATCATCAGGAAAACAAATCTCCTAGTTTTGGAAATGAGCTTACTGCATTATTTTGTAGTAACCAGAGAGATGGCGGTAGGTGGTGCTACCTCTGGTATCCTGTACAAATTATTTCCCAAGGTAACAATAACAACGCGAGGCCTTGACTCATACAAAGCATGTTGCTTCCATAAGTATGGTTTGCCTAATAATACATCACAAACATCAAGGGGAAAATGTCACATAATACCTCATCCATGAAGGGCTTGATGTTGTATGGAAGGTGACACTATTGGCTCACGCGAAGATCTTGTCCTTGGTGAAGCCACCAGATGGTGTACGGTTGTGGGTGTGTTGTGGTTGATAAGCCCAGCTGCTTCGTGACCTCTACTGCAATGATGTTCTTTTGGCTCTTGCTATCAAGAATGAAGTGTAGTGGGGACCCATTTACCCACATCTCGGAGTGGAAGAGATGCTCCTCCTCCTCTGGATCTTTGGGTTCCTCCTTCTAGATCTTTGTGGTGGCAACGGTGGCATTAGACTCCGCATTGATAATTTGCTTCCCTTTTTCATTTCCCTTATTGGGTTCTAACTTACATTCGAAACGTGCATTGCATTCCAAAGCCTTTAGCTCGGCCGTGACTGCTTGGCCCAACACTCACTTGTGTTGTGAGTGGAGATCTTATGAAACTCACACCACTTTCCTATGTCCTTCTTCGACTTTGCATTGTTGTCCTTTGCATGTGGCTTTGGCAGGTTGTCCTAGGTCATCCCACCTTGGCTTTGTCCTTCTTTCTAGGGTTTGAAGCACCTTTCCCTTCCTTCGGATTCACAGATCCAAAGTCTCGCTTCTTCTGTTTAAACTTCTGTTCGATCTTGGTAGCATATCAGTACATCGTGCCAAGCGAGGAGATGTCCAAGAACTCCATCTTGTCCTGGATGTATCTATGTATGCAACCATGGTACTTGAGTACCAAATTTTTCTCAGGATCCTTGATACCCAACTTCATGCGAAGGGTATGAAAAACATTTGTAAACTTTGGCACATCTTGGTCCCATCCTTGCCACTGTGTGGTCCACTTTATGTATTTTTCCTCGTATCTCCCGACAGGTTAGTACTGCTATTTGATGGCATCCTAGAACGAATTCTAAGAGGGAGTGGATGAAAACAGTGAGGTCATACTTTCATCCTTCTGCTCACAGTAGCTTTCTCACCATTCCTTGACATGGGGGATTGCTTTGAGAAGAGGAAAAGTAATATTTTCTCGGCTAGAAAAATTATGAACAGAAAAATATCCTTCTAGCGGATTTAATCATTTATTTATGGTGTCTGCATCTATTTGGCCCTCAAAAATGGGAATGTCAAATTTTTCTTGTACCTTAAAAGGTGTGGAGCCTCCAGAGTTGCTACTGGATGTGGATACGCCGCCGATAGGCAATTGTTCAAGGATCTAGGCAAATTTATCCATCATCGCATTCCCTTGTTTCTCGAGGGCATCCTCAAGCAATATTTTGATAGGATCTCCTGCTCCCTCATCTTTCTTTTCTTTCCCCATGGGCGGCCATCAAGGTTTGCGAGGCTGATCTTGCACTTCACCTAGATTGAGCCCTAACTCCTTATATCCCAACCTCGTTTGGAACATTCCAAGAAAAATAGAGAAAGAGCAAACCGCTCTCATACCACTGATTCTGATTTAAACAGGAACACAACTAATTACAGATATAACCATAAATACAAAGATGCAACAAAAATAACACTTAATTTCATTAATATCAAATACTGAAATATGCTTACAAACAAAATGGAAATAAGACTATCTCAGGCGATGGTAGCTTATCTCTGAGAAGCGATGTGGTAGCTACATGCCTCTGAATTGAGTTACAATGAGGCTCAAGGGCCTCTTTATTATTAAACAATAAGATAACACCCTAAACAACCAAAACTCTAACCCGAGGAGATGTAACACTAAGAGTTTGTGGGCACCGTTAGGGTTAGTTGGGCAACCAACTTCCGGGGGTCATAGCTTGGTGATATTATCTTTGTTTGATGTGTATGATACCTCGTTGGAAATATCTCTCTGACCACTTCAGCTGCTGATGCAATTTCCTTGGAAATCATTGTATTTATGTGGAAGCCAAAAAAAGATCGTTTAGGGCCTCAAAGCGGCTCCAGAAGTTCAGGACCTGAAAAAATTCCAAAAGTAGTAAACTATGCTACAATTAAGGAAACTGAAAAAAAAAAAATGAAACAACAATGGTGAGGGTCCAAGTCGAATAGGCGAGTGGCCACCAATATCCACCTGGATCAATATTTTTTGTATGTTGAACCCAATTCCTCCTAAATGGGCATCTCGTGATGAGATGACCAATATGGTGACATGCTAGACATCTAAAGGGGATCCTCTAATATTCTATCCATTGTTTTTGTTATTTACCTTCCCATTTGAGGTTTAATTGAACCACAAGTCCTCCTCAAAATTCCATGTCTACTAATAACCAAGGAACCATTTTATCTGTAACTATAAGACTGTTATATTTCAAATAAAGAGACCTACCAAGTTCATTCCCAATCTCAGTGATAACTCTACACATCCATAGTCTTATAGGCAACCCTAGAAGCTTAACCTAGACTACCTTCCTCCTTGGTTGATCAGAGAGAGGATTGAAGTGTATCAAACAAAATTAAGTGTGTGAACACCATGACAATTAACCAAGGGATTCTGTGAGATATTATCAACATCGTCATACATTAATAAACGTATACAATACCAGTTGTTCATCAAGTGGCTTAACTTAGGACCATATGAAAGAATAAGTGACCAAGTAAACTCCACCCACTCCACCATCTAGGTAGGTAAATCGAATCAAATTCATAGCACTCCATTGGTCAACTCTTTGAGAGATTGTTGACTTTGTTAATAGTGACGTCCCTCCTAGAATTTAATGTGTTTACCTCCTCAACCAATTTGTGATAAACTGGTTTAAATTCATTTTTAACTGCTATTGTGACAAAAATAAGATGAAAATTTCTCTATACCAACATCAAAAGTAAATTATATGAAAATCAACATTTTAATGATCGATATAATGATATTATAAATATTATTTTAAATATTATTCACTTCAATTTTAAAATTAATAATAATAAACAAATAACCAAATTAATGTTTTCTTATAATATTAGGTTTTGTTTTTGGAAATCAAAATTTACATCATTATTGGGTAAGAAGTTTTTTTGGTTTGTCATTAAGGAAACCATACCAAGGACAAAATTTCAATTTTAGAAGTAGCCAAATAAAAATATTTCTAAATTTATCGAAGGTATTAAAATCCAATCTCATATGCTAATCCTTTAGGGCCATTTTTAAATTGAAAACATAAGAACATATAAAAAGGAATCAAAATAAAAGGGTGCACAAATGTGATCATTTTTACTTAAAGTAATCAAAGACCTCCATTGGAATGAGCTCCATTCTGGTTGCCTGGAGAAAAACCATGGTCAGAGGGAGCTCTTGATTAGCTCTCTAATCACCCAAGCCTTCAATCCATGGAGTTCATATAAGTTAGCTGCATCTCATCCAACATTAGTAGAATTTCTTCCTTGACTTTATTTTGATTAAGAAAATCTTCACCCAACAACATTTTTGAGTGCCAATATATGTTAACCATGTACATGTATTTGTTACATTATCCGTTTATGTGACACATGTTGAGAATCTGGTTGACCACCTCAACTAATAATCTAAGTGAGTCAAACAATGATACCCATTATCCAATTCTCTCTTTGCATGCACTATCACATCATGGATTCGTTGAGGGCTATGATCCTAGTATGAAACATCTAATCTCTCTACTTGATGTTGGGATCAAGATCCATGCTTCTCGTAGTAGTAGGCTATGCCTTTTTGGCTTGAAGTCTATTCATAGGGCATGTTATCCCGATCTCCTTTCGACCATGCCTATTTTGAGTGAGGGAGAAATTTAATAGTGGAAAAAACGAGAGGTTGGTGAAAGGCAGGCATAGTGTCTAAGGTAAAAACAGAATAGGGTAGGCCTGAATAGTATGGAAGAAATGGAGTATTAGAAATGGTGAGAGTGATGGATAGACACAATGCTTAAGTGAGAAGTAGAGCAAGGTAGGCCAGAAATTAGAGGAAAATAATGAGCTCCCTATAAGGCCAAAATTTCATAAAAATCTAAAGGAGATGGGCACAAAAAAACCCTAATAGATGAAAGAGAGAAAGAAGAAGAAGAGATCAAATTCGGTCTGCAAGGATTGCAAGAGAGAGGAAAAGAAACAATACAGGAAGTTGACGAACTCACTAGAGAGCCAGAGATCTTGTCAAGGAAAATATTTAGAATCGGAAGATGCATAAAAGAAACCTGTCACTACTTGAAGTTACGTCGACTGCATTGGATTGAACCTTTTCATTCCTGATCATGAATCTCGTTATAATTCTGCTTGTAGATTCCAATCAATTATCCTCTCATGTAGAATGATAACATTATGCAGGGCGAGTGAGTTCCACCTCCGAAAATAACCAATGCACATGGGGAGGTGTAACCAAACTAGAGCATTCAATAGTCGAGAAAGATTAAACGTTTCTAACTAGGATCTGATAAATGTCCACACAATGTCGAGCATTAAACTAACATTGGAGTGAAGGACATTTCTATCAATGAGCAATTATGTGACATGCTCTGTGGAAGTGTTGTGATGACTTCATAATTTTCTTAAGAGATACATGGCCACATCCACCGTCGTGAGTACTTAATAGAAACAATGCACTTTGCCATTTGTCACATTCTAAACAACCCATCTAAAAATAATCAAATCAATGTTATGAAGGAAAATAAAATTTATTTCTTCCAATAATTAAAAATATATATTTAAATATTTACTAAGATTTAATAATTTAAATAAAAATTTTGTAATAAAATCATAAAAATTTTTGTAATAAAATCATAAAAATTTGAATTTTAATATATTGTTAAAACACTCTTTAATATTAAAATCACTTATTCAAAACATGCCAATAATCCTAGATCGTAAAAAAAACCCTAAAACAAACTCATAAAAAATATATTACAAAATAAAACTAAAAAAGTGGGACTGCAATAAAATCATAGTAAATGTTTGTCCTATCTGGAAGCAATAAAAGATTGTAATTAACTCTATATAAAGTGAGAGGAAGAAGTAGTAAAATTATGGAAGTGAGGATGATCCAATAACAAGTTATCATAGGACATAACCGAAGGCTATCCAACCTCAAGTCTCTATTGAAAAAATAAACGTTTCCTTCAAGAGATTTCTTTACTTTCTTTCATTTTCAACAGGGTTAGATGTAACTTTTTTCGAAATAAGTTGATTGATGTAAGGGGTTCTTTCTATTTTATAGTAGATGTGTAATTTAATAAAAAAAATTGGGATGTGTAATTTAATAAAAATATTTAGGTTTCGTATTAGGGTTTGATAAAAGAAGTTTAAGTAGAATTAGGAGTGATTATTGTTTAAATTGTATTTTTAAATAAAAAGTATATATATATGGAATTTTTATCATAATTTAGTTATTAAGTTAATAGTGAAGATAATAATTAATAGTTATTATTTGAAGATACAAGTTGACTATTGTTATTTAAGGAAAACCACACCACTTAGAATTGTTTTTCAATAATTTGTATGGAGATAATATTTCACTCTTGTTTTATGCATTTAGGTAATACAAGCTCTTACCCAAACAAAAATAGTTTTAGGGTATACTCCAATTTTAATAATTATAATTTTATTTATTTTTAACCTAATTTTAAATAAAATTAATAATAATTAATAAACACTGTAAAATCTAATTATTATAGGTTTTAGTATTTTTTTAAACATATATTTCAATTAATTTTATTTAAAATTTAATAAAAAATGGTTAAATTTAATTTTATTTAAAATTTAATAAAAAATGGTTAAATTTACAAAATTAAATCATGTAGTTTGAATAACTTATATAAAATAATAAAAAGATTAAGCTATCAACTAAAATTACATTTCAAATAAAATAATTAGATTAGAATTCTATGAGTATTATATAGACACTTTATTTAGAATTCAAAAAGCAATTATAAACTTTAAAAAATAAAAGATACAAATTAAATAACAAAAAATTATAATACCTCCAAAATTATATGCTTAAAAAAACATAATATAATTTCCTAAACGTTTGTAGCTATTGCTCGACCTTGCCTCGGCCCCCCCGCCACCCGAAGAGCCAAGTTCGATCACAGAATGTGCCCTTTGGCTTCTCCCAACCGCCACATCTGTAAGCACCCTATCGTCCTGTTCCGACCTTTGCCGCCACAGCGATTGCAGACGACTACGAGATTCAGCGCGCCGTCTCGCCACCAGAATTGCGGAACGACCCGCCTCCATTGCACCCCAGCAGCCGCAGCTGAAAACGCAAACATCAAGACAGACAAATGCTACCCAGCCCAACGTGTCTTGCGCCGCCTCCTCTGATTCCCCTTCAAAAAGCCTACTGTGTCACGGAGAATTTGCATGAAGCTGTCCGGGCAAGCTCATGCCAAAACCTTTGTTACAGAAAAAAAATGGCATTGGCAATTCACTGCAGCAAGAACACCAGCAGTAGCCACCACGGTATCGGCATGATTTACAGACATGGAATTGCAGACAAACATACAGAGTGCTCGCCTTCCAATTTCACAGAAGACAGCGAAGACGATGCCAAGGCCTCAAATCCTCGAGATTTCATGGCGATTTTCAGAGAACAGCTCTGCGAGATACTGGAGGTATATCAGCCACACTCGTTTGTGTTTTCACATTATCTCTACTGCTTTTTACTGATATTCCCTCTTTACAGTGAACTTCATTGACCATAACGCCATCCGTATAGAGAGTTCACAATTCTTTTCAGAATTATCTACTTATTTCTACCTGACATTCACATAAAAACAATATGGATTGTACTGTTACTTGCTTGGGATATGAGTTGTTTCCAACTGCTGTTGCTGTAATCTTTAGGTAAATTTATAATCTTTAGATAAATCTATATATACCCATGTACAAAATTGAAACCACAAACTTAAAACTCCCTAGTAATACCACAATCTATATACATTGTCAGTGCTAAACTATTTTATTAGTTTAGACTTTAGACAGGCCATCTCTCCAAAGACCTTATCATGGGAAGATCACTTAAAATACCGCCCATCTGCTATTTCAAATGTCATGGTCTATTTGTCATCCGCTATTTCCAATGTCATGGTCTATTTGTCATCCGCTATTTCCAATGCCATGGTCTATTTGTTATAGTTTTGGAGGCTTTTTGGATATATTTTATGTAGAATTTGTTTAAAATTTATTAAATATTATTTTTTAAGAATCAGAGATTGACTGGTGAATTTTTCACAATTTAATTGTTCTTGAAGTATTGAATGTTTTCTGCGTATGTGTTCTAATTGTTCTTAAAGTACTGAATGCTTCTTGGGTATATGTTTTTTTAGGTCTTTCAAAGTGGAGCTATTTGCTGACCAGGGATGTTTGAGCTATAAGTTTTTTTCTTTGCCATTTTATTTTTGTCATTTAAACTTTGCAAGAGCTGAAGTTATTTCTCTGTTTTTTTGTCTCTATTTTATTGTGGCTGTTTTTTTTTGCAATATATGCTTTGTCTTGATGATGAACCACATTAGCTGGTTCGAAACGCGTCGACATATGATTTATCTTGTCGACATATGATTTATCTTGTGATTTTCACCAAAGATCTTCTCTTAAACTTGATATATGATTTATCTTGTGATTTTCGCCAAAAATCTTCTCTTAAACTTGATATGGATCACCTAAACCTCAATTCAACAATATATGCTTTGTTGAGATACAAGGGTATTTTTTGATGACACTAGATCTTTGTTGCTTGTTCTGATAGTCATAACTAAGAAGTACCCTGTTCTTTTTAATTTTTCAGTAGAAAAAAATAAAACATTTTTATATTAATAGGAATCATATTAATTTGTTAGAAACATCTACAAAATTTCAAAAATGTGATTAATCTGAAAAACAATACTATTATCCCTACTAAATCTATCTATCAAAATTTTATTTTAAAAATGGTTGAACCAAATTCTAAACCCCAAACTTGAAAAACTTATAATGGTTAGAAAAAACCAATTACCAATTCTCTCAGTCCTCTCACTGCTGAACACTTTGAAGGATCTTCTCCCATCTTTGTGTGTCAAGGAATTCAGTACACACTGCACTAGGCACAATTTCTTCGGTGTATTGGCCGCCAGTTTAGGTTAAATTTGATTAAAATTCCTAACTAGATTGCTGTGTGTACAGGTTGTTTCCCGCAGCAGCAGCACCGCTTTTGAGATGTGTCTGCTGCGAGATGCAGAGAAATGTGTAGCTATAGCCAACGGAAAAGCGGGCTATTATGTTCCTCATAACGCAGAGCAGAATAGTCGGTCTCGCCGATTTGTAATGAACAGTCTGCGACTCGCAGGATACAATGCAGCCGTGTGTGAGTCAAGGTGGGATAAAACGACTGGGTATCCTGCAGGTCAGTCACTCTTTTCCAAATAGTAATACGTAAAACTATGCAAATTTTTTGCAATTTGAACGATTATCGTTTTAATCTCTTTTAGTTAGCCCATGGCCTACTAAAGCTGGCCGATCCCCTTTCGGGTTTCTTACTGTCACTGGTACAGATTAGTTAATTTGTTTGGTGTTTAGTTTAGGCCATAGGTTTAAATCTTATATTTTAAAGAATTAAAGTAGTTTATAGGCGTTTGCTTCGTGTTTCGTTTAAATCAAAGGTTCAAATCTTATATTTTAAAGAGTTAAATTATTCCATGGGCTTCTGGACTCAACCCAGCCTTGCACTATTTTTTTCATATTTTTTTTGTTCCATCCAATAATTCAACTGGTTCCTGGCTAAACTCAACTTTGTGAAAAAACCGCACTAACAATGCATCTAGATTGATTTGCTGTCATTCGTTTTTTCCGCGAACTGGTCCCGAGCTATGCACAACCTAGTGAAAAAAAGACATTAGCAGTGCATCTAGATTGATTTGCTGTCATTGTTTTTTATGTTCCAAATTGGTGAGATCTGGTTTTCGTGTACAGGCAATTACGAGTTCATTGATGTGGTTCTAGGGGAATCGAAATTAGAAAAGGAGCGTTTCTTCGTGGACATCGATTTCAGGGCGCAGTTCGAGATCGCCCGACCTAGTGACGAATACAGTGCCCTGCTACAGAAGATTCCGGATTTGTTCGTGGGGAGGGCAGACAAGTTATGTGGGATCATCAAGATCATGTGCCACGCAGCCAGGAGATCACTCAGGGAAAGAGCAATGTACATTCCGCCATGGAGGAAATATCGGTACATGCAGTCCAAATGGGTGGGTTCCTACAAGAGAACTACAAATCCATATTCGAGTCCCGAGAAGGGTGCCTTACTTCAATTCCCGTTCTCACGCATTGCGCTTAATGCTACCGGGTGCGATTCCAGCGTGAATAAAGACAACAATGCCACTGACAGATATCTAAAGGCGAAATCAAAACGTAAAGAGAAGGGTAATGAGGAGGTAGAGCCCTGTGACCATTTCTTAATCCGAGCGGTGCAGGAGAGACATGTAAATAAAGTTTCAGGGTTGGCCACGGCCTTGGCGGAGTCTGGCCTGACGTCTTCCTCCTCGTCAACGGAACCTGACACCAACCCTTTGATATATTTGAGCTGATACCTAGACCCTGTCATGTAATATATATCTTATTACATCGTTTTTCTTTCCTGAGCTGTATATGATTGATCAACAGAAGAAAAAAACGCTGTATTTTTATAAGAACGAGAGTTCAAGTACATAGTTCTTTGACTTTTCTTCTCATCCTGATTCTTAAAGAAAAAACATAAGTCAGCTCATTCTAACTCTTACAGTAATCATATGTTTCAAAATAAAAAAGCCATAGATTTAATGCGAGACATAGTTACTGCTAATATAGTCATTGCTAATCTTCATGTATACAGGTCGTCCATCAAAATGCCAATGCTAACATGTTGTCATGCTTGTATATTGCAAAGTGGATGACCCTAGGTGTTGTTGCTACTCCTCTTTCGGAAAGCATGTCAACAATGTTGTTTTGCTCCCTCTAGATGTGCTCATAGGCGATGTGTAACAAGGAGCAATGTTGTTTTGCTCCCTCTAGATGTGCTCATAGGCGATGTGTAACAAGGAGCATTCTAATATGCGGATGCGATTCATCCAATATGACATCATTGGAGGCTGAAAGTGAGTCCAATCTATGTAACCTTTGGACTCTTTGAATACCTATAAACCATTGATGTTTAACTAGTTTTTTTTGTGTAAAGTACACCCCAAAGAACAATGATTTATGTAAATCATTGATATTTAACCAATCTTTTTGTGTAAAGTACATCCCAAAGAACAATGATATATGCCCTTTTGTTAGAACCCCTACCACCTTCCCACAAAAAATGATAATAACAACTAGGCTTAGTGACAATGAGGACACCACATCCACATTGACTGTTGGTACATGTTCCATCAACGAAACCAACCTGGAGCTTTTGCCAGAAATCCAGATTAATAATCTTTCCTGGTTTCATTGCATTATTCTTAGTACCTATCTTAGAGAAATATGCCGCAATCCCCAATACTGTATGCCTTATATCTATCTTCATTTGCTCAAAAATGTTTTTGTTCCTACAATGCCAAATGTCCTAAATGATATAAAAGGGTAAGGAACAAAACTCGTCTTGAGTCGCAAACCAATGTTTAAAATATGCCTCCAGTGAAAGTTCAATCCAGTTTCCACCAATCTGAAAAGATTGAAGGACAGAGTGCCATATTTCAACAAAAATAGAACAATTCAAAAAGAGATGATATACAAAGTGAACATATGCTTAGGCCAATGAAGCCTCTGCGAGAAAGATTCTCCCAAGTGAGGATTTTATCATGCAGAGCCAACCAACCGAAATATTTGAGTTTCAGTGGTAACTCCCAATCCCAAGACTTATGAAACCAAGATTGCACCTCAACTGTTGGAAGTGGGTTGCTAATATGTTTGTAGATTTCACTGATCGTAATCTGGTTCTTTTGCATTTTCCCAACCCAACTCATCCTATCCATCTTGTTAGTTATATATATCCCTACAGCCTTGACCTGTCTAATATATAGATCCCATTCCGAAGCTAGAGAATCAGTAAGATCAATGTCCTCTGTTGGATGCCAAGATTGAATATAAAGTGAAGGAGCCCTATATGAGACAATATGAGAGAAAAATATCATACCTCTATCATGCAGATGTTGGAGGAGAGGAACACATAGTGTATGTGCACCCAGAAGACCTCTGATATTATCGAGGGAAACCTCGATCTTGCTGCCATTGGCGACCTCCCAACATAGTCGAGCAAATAACCATTGCATGTTCCTCATCATACTACGCCAAATATATGAGGATGTAGAGTAAAATTTGCACCATCTTTTATCCAATCTTCAAGGTCCTTATAAGCCATATATTTGTTGCGGATAATATCAGACTAGATGCCCCTGCCAGTCAGTGCTCTCCATAAGCTCTTGCATTTGAGTGCCCGATTAAATGAGAGCATATCCAATATCCCCCATCCCTTGTTGAAAACAACTTTGGCAAAAAGGAACAGATGAACAAGATGGATCTTCCTAGAAGCATCGCTTCCATACCATATGAATCTAGCCAAGATTGCATTAATCTTATGAATTATAGCCATTGGCATCATGTATAAGTGCATCTAGAAAACTGATATTGACTGTAAGACATATTTGATCAAAATAAGTCTACCCCCCATTATAAGCCACATGTGGGACCAATGATTCAATTTGTGCTCAATTTTTTTTAATAATATGACTCCAGTCTAAATTCTAATAGTGATTCGGCTTGATGTAGAAACCCAAATATGTGAAGCCAAGGTCCAAAAACCAAGCAATGATCCCAAAAAAATGACATATTTGATCGTCCTCTCCCACTACCTCATGATCAACTATCAATTCATATTTACTCAAATTCATAATGAGGCCAGAAGTGGATCCAAATGAAGAGAGGAGATGGTGAAAATGTGTCCATTCAGAGATAGATGATGCACCTCCAAAAAGGAGATCATCGACAAACATTAGGTGTGTGACCCTGATTTGTCTAGTCATTTTAATGTTCGCAATTAGTCCTTTGTCTCTATAATCAACAATCCTCCAACTAAGCGCTTCCATGACAAGTACAGAAAGTATGGGAGACAGAGCGCAACCTTGGCACAATCCTTTGTAAGCTTTAAAAACGGAAGTGAGGAAATTATCAATGATAATTACAAAGTTGGCGGTGTTCACATATGCCATGATCTAGTTGACATTATGTAGAGTGATAGCAATTTTGTAAAGGATCAGTCTCAAGAATTCCCAATCAACAATGTCAAAAGCCTCACTGATATCAATCTTCATGACACATGCATTGAGCCTCTTCACCTTAATAGAATGTAGACATTCTTCTCCAGTGGCCATCACATCGTGGATTTGCCACCCCTCTAGAAACTTGAATTGCTCTAGTGAAATGTGAACAGTCAGATAGGATTTTAGTTTGATAGTTAAGAGCTTAGAGATTAACTTTTATACATAATTGCAGAGGGAGATGGGACGGAAATCATGAAATGTGACTGGATGCTTCCTCTTGGGAATTAATGCAATGAAGGTTGTGTTGAGGGCTCTTGAGATATGTCCCTTATCCCTGGATTTGTCCACCACAGCTAGAAGGTCTTTGGACATAATATCAAACAATTGTATGTAAATCTCAACCCCCCAGCCATTCAGTGTGGGGCTCTTATCCCTCGCACAATCTAGTAGTACATTGTGTATTTCCTCAATTATAGTTGGCCTACCCAGAACTTCATTCTCGTTCTCATAAATCATTGAAGGAAGTAGTTTAATGAAGTCTATTTGATCATGGAAAGAGTGGTCTTTAGCAGAGAAAATACCTTTGAAATGTTGATATGCAGCTTGTTTGATGTCTGATTGTGAAGTGCATAGAAAATATTCATCATCACAAATATTCAAGATGCCATTTTCTTTGCTCTGCATGGAGGTGAATCTATGAAAGAATTTTGTGTTCTTGTCTCCAGCCGCAAACCATGTTTCCCGGCTTTTAATACACCAAGCCACTTCATGTCATTTATCGAGAGTTTGTTTTCTAGATTCCAGCTCCAAAATCTTAAGTTTGAGAGCTTTTGTCGATTAAAGTGGATCATCCGGATCGAACAGGTCCAATAAAGAGGCTTCTATGGAGTCCAAGATATGAGACTCATAGATTTTCAAAATCTTTACCCAATTTCGAATCTCCCTTTTCAAACTTTTCAGTTTATTGTAGAAACACTCTAAACTTGAATTAACAAATGATACTTTGATTTTCTGTGAATAACTCATATATATATATATATATTTGGATTTTTGCTTTAAAAAAATTTAACAATAACCAAAAGAAACATATTACTTAAAATTTCATATCATAATCTTCATTTCTGATCTGTTTATTATCAGTAAACTTTGACTGATTTAATATTTTTAGTAAGGATTCTACTTATTTTTTACAACTATTTTGTTTTTTATATTTAGGATGGAAAATTATTGAAAGGGGGGTGAATCAATAATTTAATTCTTTATTTCTACTCAACTTAATCTTCTTCTTATGCAGTTAATGATTTATGTTTGTGCTCAATAGTTATTGTTTTCTTTTTGCAGATTTCAAGAAGAGAGGATTTCAAATATGTTTATCAAGAATTCAAAGCATTCACACAACATGCAAGAATTAAGCACATGAAGACACTAGATATAAGTGGAAACTCCAAAGGGAGAAAACAACGAACTTTAGGATGAAAGTGATGTGAAGGCAAGTTGCTACTCCTTTTTACATCAGATTTTTTTTGTAGGATCCAACCTACAAGAGGCTCCTATCTCAACAAAAGCTTCAAATCCCACTAGTTTTCTATGTAACAGCCCAAAATAAACATGTAATTAATTAAATTAATCAAGTAATTTATAATCAACATGCAATTATCCACTAATTAACATCAAAGTTCAAAAATATGAGTAGAGATACTTACCTATGATTTCAGTTGAAGTTTGCTAACTGCAAGAAGGTTTTGGGGACGACTCTCCACCCAACCGTAGGCTCAATTACACAAAATCTTGCTACAACTAGCCACCCCCGAGCCCTCAATCAATGTACTACTGCCAGGGAATCCTTTGCCTTACACACTATTCTCCCAAGAGAATGGATGGTGGAATCATGGAATGATGGAATGCCTCCCATCTTCCTCACCATCTAATAAGTAGAGCAAATATTGGAAGGGGAACCACATGCACACACTCCATGTGTCTACATGCAACTTTATTGCTTTCTTGTTTTATTTCTTTTGTTTTTACTTTTTGATAGCTTTACTGATTTTTACTACTTTCTTGTTTTATTTATATTTATATTTATTTAGAGCTTTAGTATTGTTATTCATTATTATTTATTATTTATTTACTATTACTATTTTTTTATTTATTGTTTAATATTATATTATATTATTTATTATTTATTATTTACATTTTTGGGACATTATATTTTGTAGGCTACAACCCACAGGAGGCTCCTACCTCAACATGTTACAACATGCTATTTTTCAGGCTGCAACATAGAAAAGAACATAAATTTCTCAAGTCACAAGCATTGGTTACCTCATATCCAATTATGTTGTTAAGTTTTCTATTGAACTACTCCTTCTCTTCACTCTTCTTCTCTTTTTCTACTGCTCATTATTTCTCTGATGCATACCACTTCCCTTCAAAAACAAGAACTTTCGTTTCATTCCACATCATATTTTTTATAAGCAATCCCTCTTAGTTGTTTGTATTATTTGGAGGATATGAAATGAAGCATAGTCTCTTGGACTTCCAAAAACTGCTCACAAGCTTGTCCTTTCATTTTCAGTTCAGAAAATTGCTTGTAATAAAAAAATAGAACTAAATGAACAACTCATTCAGTAATAATTACAAGAGACAAATCAGATTTGGATTATTTACATTTTATGTTCAAACAAATATATGTATTCCAGCTTTTGTCTCAATGTTTAGCTTTCACATTGATTAGCATAGCCTTTGCACTTCACATCACTTTCAGCCTTTTACATTCAACATTCAACATTTATGTACATTTTCCATTCAACATAAATTATCATCAGTGAGCTTAGTGACATCAATAACATTTATCGACATTAATCAAACAACTTAACTTGACATCAATGCCAATATTTCCAACAATCTTGACCTTTAGCATTGATGGAAACTCATTTGTCCTCCTCATTTTGTCCTAAAGGATATTTCTCCTTGCTCGTCATAGCCTTTGCTCGTTTCTCATTGTTGCCCATAACTTCTTCTTACCTCCCCCTTTGACATCAATGGCAAGGGGTTATAGATGTCTTGTAGCCTGTAAAACTTGTCATTATTGCTTTAATGCTTTAAAAGTTGCAATGTATTGTTCTGTGTAAACAATGTTGACACTATCATTGAATGAATGCCACTCCAGATGGCTTATTAGGGTTGCTCCAGATTGAAAAAATGGTGCTCCATAATGAATGTTTCTCCATAAATATTGCTCTAAATAAGCTTTAGAAATGTTTTAATACAGTAGTGTAGACCATATGAATGTTGCTCCAACAAGAAATAGGCTTCTTCAGTGTTGTCCAATGTACTAAGGAAATGTATGAAATGACCATAAATGTTTCTTCCAATTAATTTCAGCCATGCCAATTATATGCTTATTCATATTATAATGCTGCTCCAGAATGATTAAATGCTATCAAAGACACATTCAATGCTCAGAAACCCAATGCACATTCAATGCCTATAAAGTTAAAGTATGGTATCATGAATGCTCTCCATAATGCAAAATACATAATTCTTGATATTAAGGAATGCTGGTATTGCATAGCCGGTATGCCATTTATCATTGTTCATATGTTGTCAATATGCTAGCTCTAGGTACGGTGCATTATATTCAACCCTTGTATCATTTTTTATATTGTACTTAAGAAGATGTACAACTTTTACTTGAATCACCCCAACCTTCAAGTTGCTTGTTCTATTATGTAGCGTTGAAATTTTGTATCTAGTAGTAGGGGACATTTCACAATAGCATCAGCAGAGGTGGAGTGTCGTGGCGGAAAAAGTCGTTTGTGCGGACACAACTGACCTCCCTAGGAGTCTAAACTCTCTAGCAACAAACAAGACAAAATGGAGTGATCTTTCTCTAAATACACCTTTTAAAACATGAAAACTACAAGTGTTTAGGCTTACCTTATTCCAAAACGCGGTTGTTGTAGTCCGTCCTTGCCGATCCGGATGAGCTCCTCCTTCAAGTCAATTCCTGCAACCACAAACAATCAAACAATTACCAAGCACTTATATTTCATATAATAAAACATATATTCAACATGCAGACCAAGGAACACATGAAATAACTCATTAACACAAGCTATTGAGAAAAATAAACCAGTTTGTATTAATAACGAAACAAAGAAACTCTTACAACCTGGCCTTGGTGTTGTGCAAGTTCCTCCCAGGGTCCATCAAGGGTTTTCCTCTACTTTGACAAAGCTCACCCACTTCCAAGTAGAATCAAGCAAAGACAATCTCTCCTCACAAGGTTCTAAATGGGAGTCCTAATTCCTGCAGCATTTACCCAAAGAAAATGTATAGCTCCAACCTCCCCTCCCTCTGGCTCAATGTCTTTATTTATAGTGCTGTAAAGAGGTTATTCAGGTCCACCATCAATGGGATAATCCCCCTCTTTGGGTGGGATAGCTCCCTTATTGATGGGATAAGTTCCCCTTAATAGAGATACATGAACCAACTGGAGGCGCATCCAAATCATCAAACCGACCTCTAGAAAGTTCTAGAAGTAACCACAAGTAACTTTTTTAAGATGAAACTCGCGCATTTTGCCTTTTACAGAAGGACGCACCTGTCCCTTAACATACAGAGCGTCCAAGGACGCACCTTTTGTGAACATGGTCAGCGTCCCCGCAGGTAAGGCTAGAGAGAACCTGCGACCCCAGAGATAAACATATTTTTGACAAGACTTTCTCTCTTCTTTGAGTTTGAGATGGATAACAGAGGCATAAGACTTGCCTAAGAGGGTAGCATGACTGTTGATTTGAGCCATACTAACTGTAAGTGGTCATGGTGACATTTTTTAGTGTAACAGATTGCCCCCTAAAGTGCGAAGCCTGGAATAGATTTAGGGTTTTGTAATTCTAGGAAGGGTGAAGCGCTTTATCATTTCAAGGATTGTCTTGTGGATGGCCTGGTTGGAACCTGCAATTTTCAACACAAAATACATGGATAAGATTATATCATCACTGAGGTAGGCATTCCCATACTCAGATTCAAAACTTTAACTAATGGACTAACTATTCTGATACAGGAATGATCTTGCAGTACATCATTTTTATAGACTTTTGTAGACACAGTATGGACGCAGCCATCTGTTTATGATTAGTCTACATAGATAATGAATACAAAACTCCTTGCAGCCTGGATGGTAGAAACTAGATCCAGGGTCTTCACTTCTACTTCCCGAATTGGTACGATTCTAGCCATGTGATTAAATGATTCGATGTCGAACATGTTAGAAACCACTTGATTACCAGTCGATGATGTAAACTGTTAACAAGCGTGAGAGAAACCACCAGTAATGTCAATGGTTCTCAAAGTACCAAGCACAACCCGTGAAATGTGAATAGATGTTTTGATGTCGAACACTTCACGGAATCCTTTGATCGAAAGTCAATGATGTAAACTGACGTCAAAGGCGAGAAACCTGCCATTGATGCATGCAGACTTCAAGGTGCTGTCGATTCCTAAGTCATCTTTCTAGATAATGTGTCGATGTCGATAGAAAGCGACCCGTTGCAGGCAAGCCCGCAACACGAAATCATTGTTCAAGTTGAAGAAATGTTGCTGTAAGGACTGACTCAGGGATGGTCAAATGGATGACAAGTATTTTGCAGATGAAAGTTTTTGCTTGCAGACCTCTTGAACACATAACGACACGACAGATGGCTTGGTGACGAATAACTCAAAGTTAATCCCCGAAACCCGGTTAAAGACTTTCAAAGTGGTTTGGTCAACTGTGAGGTAAAAGATTTCCCAACCCAGGTGAATGAAAAGTGTCGTGTTCAAGAGTGGTAATAAAGTTTCTTTTGAGAAAAGGTAACAAATAGGCTCATTCTTCTCTCTTTTCCCCCACCATTTCTGGCAAGTACCTCTTTATTTTTAACAAGCTTGAGGAGGATAACATATGCTTGATTATAAGCTCATCCTTCGGACGAGTCCAACCTAGTTTAAATTCGAACCCTAGGAAGGAGTGGTTCGTTCCTGTTTGTAATTGAACAGGTCCTTTACTGTAAAAGTTTAACGAGCCCAGTATAGGAGAAACTCGGCGTTTTTCAATTTTAGAGAGTCTGAAAAAACTAAAGGAGACTCCACGTTGAACTTTTTCGTATATTTGTGTCCCTCAAGCCCGAAAAAGTATAAAATAATACCTGGGGGAACCGCTTGATCTTGCGACCAAGGAGTACTTTCATAATAGTGTCGTTGACCTGAAAAGTAAAAAGCGATCAAGGACACGTCGTTTTATTTCCTTATCGAGTTTGAAACGACAAAAACCCGGCAATCTTTTCCTGATTTTACGGTCAGAAAAGAGCTAAAAGGGGACCGTCTTTTAATTCCGTTTTAACGAGTGTAAAAGAAACGCTCGGCGATCTTTTCATGTTTTAGGAGTCAGAAAAGGGCTTAAAAGATGACTCTGATATTTTGTTTGTGAAAAAATTACAATTTCCCTCGAAATCCCTTTGTCCTGCACAAAAGCGACACATTACTCATACCTGTTTAAAATAGGCAAAAATACATCGAAAAACATCTTTTCATGGTAAAAAATGAACTAATTCATCCAAAAAACCTATAAAAAGACCTTTTACCATGTCATTTTTACCGTTTGACTTTGGAGGTTGAAAAAGGAGCTTTTGACAAGAAACTTCCCGTGGTCGCTGCGGAAAATCTGACCGTCGGAATCGAACGCCGTCTCATCCAGGTATTTTACACATCCTACTCTGCATTTCTATCCGTTTAGAATTAATTTTTAGGTCTTAGTTTCATTTTTTGGGGGGGTTTTGGTTTTGGAATGCGCCTCTCGGCGGACGCAGGTGCCCTTCGGGTGACCTGCGTCCCCCGACTTTTTCTCATACGGGAAAACGGTCGGAAGACGCAGCCCGCCTTCAGGCCAGCTGCGTCCGGGCGCCCTGTGCTACAAAGCCGGGGTGCGTCTTCCGAGAAGTGCGCATTTCAAAACCCCAACTCTCTCAAAAAACACCAAAAATTCCCAAATCAATTTCTAATTGCTATTTTTGATATGCAGGGCATTAATCATGTTAGACTGGAGAGAAAGAGAGCATGTAGAGGAAGATGAAGCTGCAATAAATCATCAACCTTCCCTGGATGCCCTAAGAGCATGCGGATTATACAAATATTGGACCATACCGGGCATGAGGGGCCAGGTAAGATTCTTGGAATGGCTGGTTGAGCGATGGAACGTTCAAGAACAATGCTTTTACATAGGAGGGCACCAGCTCGAGATAGAGCCCTCGGATGTATACTTTCTCACTGGCTTGCCGAACAGAGGTGAGCAACTCAGTCTTGCGGGGACTAGGCCGGGTGGCCAATCCCTTGATAGTCTCCGCGAGGATTGGTGCACACGTGGGGCTCACCATTCAAAAGGCATAGAGATAAAACACATCACTCTACCGGAACTCAAAGTCATAGCGTTCACGGTTACCAGAATTTGCGGCGCGGCCGCTTTACACATTGCTTCCGGATCCCAAATGCGGATGGCAATTGACTGTTACCAAGGCACCATTTTCAACTGGTGTGAAGCTGTGTCGGCTCATATGAAGAGCCAACTGACCAAGGCAAAGAACGGACGACTAAAGACTTTTGGATATGGGCCTATAGTCGTGAGCTTTGCCTTGGAGAGAGTTCCAATGCTGATCCCTCAGCAACTCACTGTTGATATCTTGGGTCCTCGGCAGCCAAAGCTGATACGATGGGTTGCGGTGATGGCCCGGCATCCTGACGAGGGTGCGACAGTGGTTCGATTCTCAGATAGTTACTTTCACTGGTTAGAGGACCAGGTTTTTTCGATACAGGACTTTCCGTATGCCGGAATGGATTTCAGAGGTGATCCGGACATGGTTCTTCCACAGGGAGAACAATGGGACGACAGAGGTACTTTTATTTTCACAAGTTTTCTAATTATGTATTTTTTATTTTTCATATATATCGTCTCAAAACTAACAGTAAAACTTTTCAAAATGCAGATGTTGGTCCACAGCGTCCAGCCAACCTCCGGCCTTTTGATAGACTACATCCAGCTGCACCGGTACCGGCCCCACAGGACGCGGCTGCAGACGTACTAGCTGAGTTGGAGCATGATCTAGAGCGTCTCACGGCAGATATACCTGAGACTACTATGGACGACATTCCTATCAGGCTTCAGCGTTTTGTAGTCGCGGTCCCTGGACCGTTTAGGAGATTTTTGCGTAAGGTAGCCCGCGCAGTGGTGTCATACAGAGAGCACCACCAGTGATTGACTAGTCACTTTTGTAGTCACATGTGACATTTTGACTTTTTGTACTATCATTTTGCCGATCATAAGGTGTTTTCAACCTATGATCGAAGACGATGTATATATTTTTTGACACACTTCTATCTATATATATCACTATTACCGGCTTATCTTGTTTAACATATGTGATGAAATGTTTTTAAATTTACTTGCATGATTATCGTAAATGTCTGTCCAACATTCGAGAAGCAATTGCATCTGCTAATGTATTCAAAGACCTTGGAATATGTTGATATTCAATGTAATCAAATTCACGTTCCAAGAGACGCACTCTCAAAAACAACCTTAATAACACAGGATTCCTAATGGCATAAACTCTATTAAGCTGTAATACAACAAGTTCAGAATCTAACCTCACTGTCAAACGTCGAATTCCAAATGAAATAGATTCGGATAATAATTCAATCACTGCACTGTATTCTGCAATGTTGTTCGTTGTTTGACCGAGGCTTACCCCATGCATAGAAACTAACTCGTCAGAGGGCGAATAGATAACCCAAGCTGCGGAAGAGATGTTCCGTGTACTACGACAAGCACCATCAGCAAATCCAATATATGTTTGGAGAGGCGTCGACATCTGCAATATCAAGAGTAAAACCAAGATAAGCCAGAATAACGACGAAAAACCACACTCTCTAAGCTAAGCACACTGACTAAACTAACACACTTGCTAGCTAGAAAGAAAATCTAACCTATCTAAAAATTTCTCCATTCCCATCATTTAAGCATAATACCTCTTTAGGTAAAGTCCATTTCTGGGTTTACCCAAAGAGTCCCCATCAAAGTCAACTAGCTCATAAGCCCCTTTTGCTAGCTTTCGCTTTACAATGTAGGGCCCATGCCACATGGGAACGAATTTTCCGGCACCTAGCTTATCGTTAGCTTGATCATATAATAGTACTAGGTCTCCTTCCGAAAAACTTCGAGGGGTTACATTTCTATCATACTGAGCTTTCATTCGTTTCGCGTGAGTCTCGATTGCCAATGTAGCGTCACGTCGAGTCTCATCTAATTTAGCCAAGTACAATAAACGTGTCTCCTCTTCGGAAGTAGCTGGAAGTAATTCGACAGCCATTTGAAGTGATGGGATTTCGCATTCAATGGGTAACACAGCTTCTAAGCCATAAACTAGCTGGAAAGGAGTGAACCCTGTTGAATTTTTCACTGAGGTTCGGTATGCCCATAGCGCTGAAAATAACATGTTGTGCCAATTCGACCGATGAACACCAATGGTTCGTCGGATCATGTAACTAGAACTTTGTTGATAGACTCAACCAAACCGTTGGCTTGCGGATAATAAGGAGTAGAGCTATCGTGGCGCAAACCAAGCTGGCTTGTAAGCTCAGTCATCATGACATTTCGAAAATGGCTCCCATGGTCAGTAATGATTGCTTGTGGGACACCAAACCTAGTTATGATATGATTGAATACGAAAACTGCAGCTGTTTTGCCGCTTGCGTCGAATGTAGGCATTGCCTCGGCCGAGTGAGGGTTACAAGTAATAAAGTCGATACCCCATTTGGCGAATGGACCAACGGCAATTATAGGGTGGAGAGGAGCAGGTGGAGCGCGCATCTTGCGATCAAACACTTGACAGTTGTGGCACTTCCTGACTGCAATGATACAATCTTTAAACATAGACGGCCAGAAATAACCAGCGCGCAACACCTTCTGAGCTGTGGCATACCCAGACATATGACCGCCACATGCTCCAGAGTGACAATCATTCAAAACCCTCTCAGCCTCTTCGTGAGTTAAACAACGTCGAAAAACTAAGTCTGCCCCCCGGCGATAAAGTGTATCTCCAATAATTTTGTATGGCTGGGATTGAAACCGAATTTTTCGACGTTCCGCTTTGGAAGCTTCAGGCCGAAAGGTTTGGGTTTGGAGATAAATGATTATATCCCCATACCACGGATCTACAGTACTGATAAGAAACAAAGATTCGTCCGCAATGGACTCCTCTGCCACAGTCTCTGTGTCAGCACTCGGGAAATCACACATCAATTCCGCAAAAACTAAGGATTTCTTAGACTTGGACTTCTCGAACTCCAAGTCGAACTCTTGCAGGATAACAATCCATTTAGAGTACTTGCCCCCTAGCAGTTGTTTTGTCAAAATATAAATCATAGGGTTGCAATCCGAAATAACTGTAGTTTTGCGGAGAAGAATGTAGTGACGAAACGCTGGACAGCTTGAACGGCTGCCAGGGCCAATTTCTCCACATGCGAATATTTTAGCTCAGTTGGATTCAAGGTCCTACTAAGATAATATATCACATGCTCTGCTCCGAATTCATCTTCTTGAACTAACACCATTCCAATGGTGGAATGCGAAGCTGCGAGGTATAAGAAGTAGTCTTGGTTGTAGTTGGGAGGATGCAATAACGGTGCATGGGTCAACGCGTGTTTAAGTGCATCAAAAGATTGTTGGGCAATCTCGTCCCAAAAGAATTGTGCATTCTGTTTCAACAACCGTGTAAAACCTTTAGTGACCTCGGCGTAGTTTGGGATGAATCGGCGTAAAAAGTTCGCTTTCCCTTGCAAACTTTGGAGTTGGCGCAAACTCGAAGGAGGAGGCAATTTGATGATAGCCTCGACTTTCGAGGGATCGACGCGAATGCCGGCTTTTGAAACAACAAATCCCAGCAATCGACCTGTTTCTATACAGAAAACACACTTGTGGGGATTCAACCGAATTCGATAATGCCTACACCTCATAAAGATTGCTCGTAGGTGGACAAGGTGATCAGCTCGATGTAAAGAATGAGCAGGCAAATCATCGAGATAGGGTTGCACAATGTGCTTGATATCATGAAATGCATAAGACATCGCCCGTTGAAAAGTGGCCCCGGCATTCTTAAGCCCAAAAGGTAACTTGCAATAAGCAAATGTCCCCCATGGACAAATGAATGCCGTTTTTGGTTGGTCGGCAGGTAGAATATTGATTTGATTATAGCCCGAAAAACCATCCATGAAGGAAAACATTTCACTTCCGGCACAATCATCAATAATTTGATCGATATAAGGCGTAGGATAGTTGTCTTTTGGACAAGCTCGATTTATATCCCTATAGTCGATACAGATTCTTATTGTTCCTTGTTTCTTGTTGACCGGAACAATATTCGATACCCAATCCGTTAACGGGATCGGATAAATGAAACCTGCTTTCAACAGCTTTTCGACTTCTGCTTTAATCGCAGCCGCTTTTCGAGGGTGAATTTGACGCAACCGTTGCCGGACGGGTTTAGCATCCGGGTAGGTCTTTATTTCATGAATAACAATGGCAGGATCAATTCCCGGCATTTCCTCGTAAGACCAGGCAAACACGTCGCGGAATTCTTGGAATAGGGCCTTGTAAGTTTGGATTTCTTCTTCAGTACATGCGGCACCTATATGAATGTTTTCCTCGATTCCGGGCTTCACTGAAATATCAATGGGAATAGTACGAGAAATATTCCCTAAATTCAGCTCTGAATCAGAATGTTTCGTTGGATCCTGAGCGTCTTTGACATATTCAGCGGTAAAGATAGATGAAAAATCATTTTCAAATGCATCATCCTTAGGTAAAAACGAAGATCTGTGATGGAGATCTTCCCATGGTAGATCGTCTACACTTAGGATTTCGCGAAGTTGTTCGTCAGATGACACGACTTCGGGAAACGTTATCCGTTCTAAGGGTGAGGTGAAAAGTGACTCTTCACTGACCACATTCATTTGGTCGACTTCGGTTGAATGAAAGTCAGTAAAAGACATGAGAGCTTCATAAGCAATTTCATATGGACTCAAAGGCATAACATCACCGAGTGAGTCTATCTCAGAGTCAGATGGGACGAACCAAGGATCATCATAAATAATGTTTTCTGATGTAATCATATGAATGGTTGCAAACGAAGGATCTGCGCTGAGTGGAGGGAGAGGAAAAGTTCCCAGTAAACCGGAATCCTTAACTAAACCTACACCAACATCCCTATAAGGGATTGTCGTTTTACCAACATGCTGGATACTCTCTGAAGAGGCTGGGTCGGATGAAAAGTATGTCAGCTGATCAATAGTCACGATCTTACCGTTATGTGGAAACTTAATTACTCTGAAGACCGATGAAACGACCGCTGTCATAGCATATGACCAACTTCGACCCAAAAGAAGGTTGTAGTCTAGAGGGGCATCAACCACTTCCACATCCAGACTAACGGTTTTACCTTCAACCCCTATAGGCAATTCTTGTAGAATACCAAACGGACGGAACCCACGGCCATCAAAGGCCTTAAGGATGGTGGG
Organism: Pinus tabuliformis; assembly: GCA_031772625.1. Lineage (NCBI taxonomy): Eukaryota > Viridiplantae > Streptophyta > Pinopsida > Pinales > Pinaceae > Pinus > Pinus tabuliformis. Next base: position 840,342,408 of record CM062807.1, read on the forward strand.
GGATTGGTTCAACGAAGGAGAACCAAGCGATCTCCAACATTGAATCGACATAATACACGTAGAAGCTCCCTCATCAATCACAGTCCGATGAATAGGCCTGTTTTTTACTATCACTGGAATTTGGAAAGCCATTTGATGGGGGAGACGTGGTGTACTATTTTCTAGATCAAAGATCATTAGGTTCGGGTCCTGAACATCGACAGCTCCGATAGCCGACAAAAGCAATTTCCGTTGTGCTGGGCATGATTGCAGCACTTCGAGTGCCGACATTGCTGAAGGTGAAACAGCTAAGTCCTCAACAATGTTGTAATTCTGGGCTGCTCTCGCATGTGGATTGAAAGCAGACCTTCGAAGTACACCCTTGGCGGGCGGCTTAATCACTAAGTCTGGGTTAGGTTTTTCGATCTGTAGTGGATCGGAACCAGGAGCTGAGGTTGATGGGTTAGAGTGAGAAGATTCTGCTTCCTTGCCATCAACAGGAGCCTTACTACCATAATCTTGCGATCGAGTCGCAATCCTCACATGAGACATCATCAAAATGGGTTCTTCACTGGCATTCGAAGAAGAACCTATCATCTTATTCTCCTGCTCTGGAAATGGATTTTTTAACACAGCAGGAGTGGGAGAACCTTTGACTATTTTTACAACCTCGGCCCGATGAGGGCAATCTCTCGTAAAATGATCCTCTTCACAAATAAGACAAGGATATCGAGGTTTTCGTTTTTCGTCATTGGTCTCCGACTTTTAAGTTTTCTTCTTTCCTTTCTTCTTGCCACCGTTTTTTGATTTGGCCGTAGATGACTCTACAGCGTGAATGTCGGCGGTAAGTTCAGGAGGAGAAGACTCTCCTGTCGGAGAATCAGGCAAAGTGATAATTGGAGTATTGGAGGCCTTGGAAGACTTCTTCTTACTCTTCGTAGTCACGATACCAATCATACCATCAGCGGCATGAGATCCCGAAGGAGCAGCAGCGATTTGATTCGACTTTGGAAGATCCGGAATCTTCTCGTGTAACGTACCCGACTGAGTGTAAACTAAGTCAAGGTATTGTGCCTGAGCAATGACTTGCTCCTCAGTAACTACTCCGGCCTTAGCGACATCTTCAGTAATCTTCGGTAATAATGATTTGACAAACCATTCAGCTAAGATTTGGTCCGGGATAAAAACTTTCACTAATCTCCTTCGACGTCTCCACTCATGAATGTGATCAGAAATATACGTGGACGTCGATTGTTTTAGTGAAGTTAATAACTCCGTGCCGTTATCGTATCTGACCGGCAACTGAAAGTGAGTTAAGAACGAGGTAGCTAACTGGCTAAAGTTGTAAAAAGAGGCCCGTGGTAACTCAATGTACCACTTGGCCGCGAGACCAATGAGTGTACGCTGGAAAAGACGTAAGCGGATGGAATCATCTGAGATAGAATTCGAAGCACACCAGAGGTGGTAAGTCATCACATGATTGGACGGATCCTCTCCAGACTTACCTTCGAACTTGGGTATATCACTGGGCAACTTATTTGGCATTGGCGGCCAGAACTGAAGATATTGAATTGGATCGTTCGTTAGGCGCGTCAAGTCGGGTAAATCCAAAGTTGCAATAAACGGTAACTGCCGGTTAGGATCTCTAAAACTCTGGGTCACAATACCAGCCCCAGGAGGAGGATATCCAGGATAACTAGGAACAGGAGTCGCATTTGGGATATTATATCCTCCTGGAAAACCAGGATTAACCGGACCGTACTGGGGTTGTTGAGGTTGTTGATAAGTGTACCCAGGATACGGTTGATACTGGTAAACCGGTTGTTGGACAGCTTGCCCAGGTTGGTACTGTCCCTGGTACGGAGGTTGAACAAATTGAGGTTGAGTAGTCACAACCGTACTTATACCAGGCTGACCTACAGGCATCTGGACCGTGGTTTGAATCGTAGATCCAGACAACGGTAAAGATGTCTGAGGTGCGGTAACAGGGACAGTAGAAACTGGAGCCGTCGATACTCCAGAAGTAAGTATGGTAGATGTAGCGGTAGTTGCAGCAGCCGTTTGAGATGGAGTACTAGGTGCAATTGCGGCTGAGTAACTACCGAAGCTACAGAAGCTTGAACATTGGGCTGGACAGGTTGCGGTTGCTGGGTTGGACCAGAAACTACGGGTTGTCCAGCTTGAGGAAGCATCTGTACACTTGGCTGCAACACCTGTTGACCCTGTGAGGGATCCCACACTAACATTCCAGGGTACTGACCCGTAACAGGTTGAGGGTACTGAGATCCATAACCAGATTGAGGGTAGGATTGATAATTGTAAGGTGCAGTTCCCATACTTGGAACATATGACTGACCTTGAGGCGGTTGATAACCTTGACTTGAGTATTGACCTTGGGGTTGATAACCTTGAGGTAAATACTGATACTGGGGTTGACCTTGACCTTGAGGTTGGTACCCTTGAGGTTGATAACTTTGGGGTTGATACCCTTGAGGTTGCCATCCTTGAGGTTGCCATCCTTGAGGTTGATATTGATACTGAGGTTGACCTTGGGGTACATATTGAGGCTGAGGTTGACCTTGAGGTAAGTATTGCACCATTGGTACATACTGACTTTGAGGTTGCCCCCCAGACACAATTTGTGTACCTTGAGGTTGCCCCCCAGGCGTTAACTGCGGTTGCCCCCCAGGCGGTAATTGGCCACCTTGAGGTTGGGAAACGGGAACTGAACCTGACATCATGTAAATGTCTCCTACACCCAATGGTATATTACCACTGTTTCCAGCAAATAACCCATGATCAATGGGTTGAGGAGATGCCCCCGCAAAGGTACCAGAAAGTGACTGATACCCAGTGGGAACAGAAGGACCGCCGTGTAAAAAAGATTCAGGACTTTGTGTAAACACGGACGACTGACCAGACATATTTACAGGAGTATGAATACCTCCAGGTGGAAAAGGAGTACGAGGTGTGGAAAAACCGACTGAGTTGTCTAAAAAATTGGTTAACGCAAGGTACCAAGAAGTACTTCTAGGAGGACTGTAAAAGATGGATTCACGCTCCCTTAGATCAATAGTAAGTTGACCTTCAAGGTGAGAGACACCTATATCTTCTTCTGGAGCAAGTTCTTCTATAGCAATCAAACCAGAAGGTAGATTTTCGGTGATAATTCTTTCTATTCTCGGTGAATCAGGGACACTAGAAGTTGGAGTAACAGGTTCGGAAATTTCAGGTTCTTCGCCTGTTTCACTGGCAGATGAAAAACTACCAGCAAGCTCGGAAACTGTAACAGTTTCGGGATTGTAACCTGTTTCTAAACTTTGGTAATCTGGATGGACTACCAAGGAAGATTCTCCTTCTTCAGGTGAACCTACTCTACTGTCACTAGGAGGAGTTACAAGGACCTTTAACCCTTCTAAATTACCCGGGTCGTCTCGAGGAGGGCATCCCCTAAGTCTACGGGATCTTCTCAACAATTCGGCCACAGAAACAACTTCAGGAGACTGGCCCCGAAGTCTACGGGACTGTCTCGGTAATTCCGCCACAATTAAAGATTTTTAACTACAACACACGAAAACAAAGTAAAAAATTTCAAATCAAACCACCTAAAGTCTTCTAAAGAAGCAAACAAATTTGAAGCACACGCCTAAATAATCTAGAGCGTCAAACCACACCCAAACAGTAGTCTTCTGGACCAAAAGCGCTAGTTGGTGATTAGGCCCAACCTCACAGGATTCAGTACAGAAATGGCGGGTGGAACAGTTACCCCGGCAACCTGCTTAATGAATAGACCGGCACAAGTTCCTCCACTTTAACCGTCTCGAAGTGAAGTGAACCCCCCGGAAAATCCAAGTGAGTATAACCGACGTCTGCTCCAGGTACAGTGGGACCTTCCCTCCACCGTCACCTCGGTAGAACCCTAAAGATTATGGTCACTAAAGTTACCAATCACAACAATTACACCTGGGGGAACAGTCTAAACTTCGACAGCACGCAAGGGCAGAGTAGCAAGCTCCAATCCCCTTACCGGCTCCTTGACAACAATCCAAGGTTTACCGATAAGTGACCCCTGGCTCCTCGACAATGGTTAATCCGAGGTTTACCGTTTGTAATACGTACTGTCTGGCGTCGTTCCCAACGAGGGAGGAATGATCCCCTCACTGGTTCGGACACGAGCTCGTGCTTCTCCTTTAAGAGGAGCTTTCCCAGAGTATAACTGAAACAATTGGATTTAATCTACTCAAGATAAACTATCTGTTTGGTTTTGTAGTCTTGGAGAGTTAAGTACTCACCTACTCCAAGACCCTAGCCTAAGCTATGTTGGTGTTTCAGAGCCCTAGAAAAATAAAAATTACTAGATTGATTTTAATTTAAGCGTTACTTTTAAGGTTGTTTCTTAAGTCAAAAGGTGATGGAAGTGAAACCAGTGGTGTGTTGACTCGACTCGAAACCACTACAAAATGCACCTAGAATGATTTACCCACTACTTTACTTTTTCGATGAATTGCTTAACTAAAAAGTTGAGAGAATGCAATCTTTATAAAAGCAACTTCTTAATTGAAGACAATCAAAGAAACAATTCGTTTGTCTTTTCCAAGCATAAAAAACATGACCGCTCTTTACATGCACGAAAAAAACTCTTTTTCTCTTTCAAAAACAAAAAGCTACTTGAAACAAGACTTTTAAAGAAGATGTTTTTGTATTTTTCTTTTAATAAAGCAAGTAAATCTAGTATAAGCAAAAATCAATCTTAACAACTATTAAAATCTATGAAAATGCACTCATAAGCAAACTAAAAGGTAAATTTACTCTAAGCAATCTTAACGAGGCCAAAACTAACAATGATTATTCTAAGGTGTTTTACTTGATCACAATCAAATCAAGGACTAGCTTATTGCAGAACCAAAAACTAGTCAAAACAAAATTCTAATCTTTTTGTTCTTTTGTAAAATGGAAATCAACACTTTATAAACAAGTAATTCGAAATTTGACCCAAAACAACTTAAATGGCAAGCTGCTCACACAAGGAGACTTTTCGACAGGCCCGACTTCTAAGAAGGCTGACTAACTAGAGAGATCTAAGGCTGGACAACTTTCTACTGTCAAAGTCACTACAGGACCTATTGAAAAATCAAACCCTAGGCCTAAACTTCGTTGAAATCCACTAAAACACTCAAAGCTCACAAAACAAGTTCAGGTGAAAATTCTTGACAGGGTACTAAAGGATCTGGGTAGAAAATACTAAGAAAAATCAAAATCTAAAAGCAATTAAAGCAAAAAATGGCATTTTCCTAAATTTTACAGGAAGACGCAGGCAACCCGTTATAACAGGTGCGGGCCCGCTCTGTGCAAACGGCAACAGCGCGTCCAAAGACGCACTGTGCAGTACTCAGAGGGTGCGTCCTTCGGGAAAAGTTAAGAAAAACCAAGACTAACTAAATCTAAAGCTAAGCCACCCAAATACTAATTCTCACAGTCAAAAACCAGAAAATAAAAGTGATTTTCACAGAGCAAAGTTCACACAAAGGAAAAGACTCTCTCATTAATGGATTCCCCAGTGGAGTCGCCAATTTGTCGTGGCGGAAAAAGTCGTTTGTGCGGACACAACTGACCTCCCTAGGAGTCTAAACTCTCTAGCGACAAACAAGACAAAATGGAGTGATCTTTCTCTAAATACACCTTTTAAAACATGAAAACTACAAGTGTTTAGGCTTACCTTATTCCAAAACGCGGTTGTTGTAGTCCGTCCTTGCCGATCCGGATGAGCTCCTCCTTCAAGTCAATTCCTGCAACCACAAACAATCAAACAATTACCAAGCACTTGTATTTCATATAATAAAACATATATTCAACATGCAGACCAAGGAACACATGAAATAACTCATTAACACAAGCTATTGAGAAAAATAAACCAGTTTGTATTAATAACGAAACAAAGAAACTCTTACAACCTGGCCTTGGTGTTGTGCAAGTTCCTCCCAGGGTCCATCAAGGGTTTTCCTCTACTTTGACAAAGCTCACCCACTTCCAAGTAGAATCAAGCAAAGACAATCTCTCCTCACAAGGTTCTAAATGGGAGTCCTAATTCCTGCAGCATTTACCCAAAGAAAATGTATAGCTCCAACCTCCCCTCCCTCTGGCTCAATGTCTTTATTTATAGTGCTGTAAAGAGGTTATTCAGGTCCACCATCAATGGGATAATCCCCCTCTTTGGGTGGGATAGCTCCCTTATTGATGGGATAAGTTCCCCCTTAATAGAGATACATGAACCAACTGGAGGCGCATCCAAATCATCAAACCGACCTCTAGAAAGTTCTAGAAGTAACCACAAGTAACTTTTTTAAGATGAAACTCACGCATTTTGCCTTTTACAGAAGGACGCACCTGTCCCTTAACATACAGAGCGTCCAAGGACGCACCTTTTGTGAACATGGTCAGCGTCCCCGCAGGTAAGGCTAGAGAGAACCTGCGACCCCAGAGATAAACATATTTTTGACAAGACTTTCTCTCTTCTTTGAGTTTGAGATGGATAACAGAGGCATAAGACTTGCCTAAGAGGGTAGCATGACTGTTGATTTGAGCCATACTAACTGTAAGTGGTCATGGTGACATTTTTTAGTGTAACATGGAGAAATGCCTTGCCAAAGAAATAATAATAGGTAGACAAGGCTTTTCTACTGCAACTAGTTGGTCCACCTTTTCAATTCAATGCCCTTGAAATAATTATGAGAATGATGAGACAGTGATGAAGTGAGGAAGCCCTGATTGCTGATGATATCCTTATTACAGAAGATACAAACCCTTCCACAAACTCTTCAAAATGCCACAACACAGATATTTGTTATCTGAAAAGAATGCCACCATATACTGTAGGTTTGTTCTTTCTACAATAATTCAACTACTAACCATGAAGCCCTGCTGAAGATATATACCTTTCAAAACTTCTATTGTTGCATCATGATATAGTCCATACTTGAAACATGAAATGGAAATGAGATTACCCTTACTATAGCCAATAGTAAACTCTTACTGCTTGAACCCTTATTGCGCTTAAATCCCTACTACTAGAGATAGAGAAAATAATGAAGTTGCTTACTGTCGGACTATATAACTTTTTTGTACTTGATGCAATACAAAATAATCTTATGCTTCTACCTTTGCCTCCTCATCAGAAGTGACTATGATCTTTAGATCAGTTGGCTTAGATTAGTATATTAATTAAGTTGGATTTATTCCACCTCCGTATGCACATATCAATGTAGATGAGAGATAGTTAGAAATCACAACCATTAATGTGTTAATCTTTGTACTAGAGTAAACATATCATTGTAGGAATGAAACTAGGCCAACAACAACAATCATGATCATGTTTGATTCTTCCATTGAATTCACAAGACTTGCAAGGTGAATATTTAGGTCTTTGTGCTCTTAGTTGAAGCATAATAATTTTGCGTTGCATGGCATTGTTGATCATCAATGCCAACTCTCAAGGAATGTGACTATATGCCTTCAAATTTCACTAAATTAACTTGTCATCACTGGATTAATAACAACCAAAAGAAAATGTCCACCCTATACACCAATTAATCTACCCATTTTTTGTAAAAAAACATCCAAAAATAGATAAAAATATTGGTTGCAGGCTCACAGATCTTTGGTTTGCACACAAGTCTGAATAGACTTATCCAATTAAAAACTTTGACTTCCAATTGTAGATTCTAGCTTACAGACTTCAGCTCTCAATTGCATTTGCATCTCTCTTTTCTAAAACTGCCAAATCCACCATGTGATAATAGCTGCCACGTATTAGGGCATAAAACCCTAAAACACCAACCATTGCATTTGCTGCCCCTTCTCCTTGAGCGCTCTCAGACTTTGGATTTTTCACGGTTTCATCCACACTCAAAATGAGAAAAGCAGCTTATGTGGCAGCATTGATTGATCCCAAGTCAATTTCTCTGCAATTCCATCAACCTTTTCAAGAGCTTGATATATTGGTACAGTACCAACAAGTACAGAAGAATTACGCAAAATCCATTCACATGTTTCATGGATATGATGACCAGTTGAAAAATCTATTACAGTATCTGCACCCCACATAGTTTCCCACTGAAGTTTTTGAACCTCATCTTCAATTGAGCTTAAAACTGTTGAGTTTCCAATATTTTCATTAACCTTCACAAAAACAATTCCCCTGATTGTCATGGGATTCAACTCCAAATGCTTCTTGTTAGAAGGGAAAATAGCATGACCTCGAGCCACCTTCGAACGAACAAATTCAGGATCAATATTCTCTCTCAATATTTCAAACGCATATATCAATTCTCTATTGGAATGTATATATCAATTCAATATTATTCTCTGTTGAATCAATATATGGAAAGCAACTTGAATATATACAACTTCAAAATGGCAGTATTTTCAATATATTGTGTTGGCACATATGGTTTGCAAATGTTTTCAATATATTAGCGTTGGCACATATGGAAGCGCTTTCAATATATTGCTTTGGCACATCTGGTTAGCAGCTTCAACATATAATTGCATTTTCAATATAATGCATTGGCACATATGGCTAGCAGCTTCAACATATAATTGCGTTTTCAATATAATGTGTCAGCACATATGGTTAGCAGCTTCAATATATAATTGTGTTGGCACATATTATCACTTGCATTGGCACATATCACCTGCGTTGCACTTTCTATGGCATATCATAATTAATGGGTATCATTGCATTTAGTATGGAACAAGTATGGATCATCATTAGAGAAAATGCGTTGGACATCAATCATTATAACTTGAAGTATTAACCGTTAATACATTGGAGGATGTCGATATTAACAATGATGCCAATATTTCATGTGAGCTTGTCAACAATAATAATGAGGCTACTCCATAAGGAATGATAATGTCGTGCATAAATAATAACTCTTCTCCGAAATAATGACACTGCTCCGCAATTAACCTTCTCGTAGCCTGCAATAATAAATACGCTCTCAAATAATGATGTTGCTCCGCAATTAACTTTCCCACTATAACATATAACACATTAGTTGGCCACTTTCACGTATCACACCACTTTGCAATGTATCAGTGTATAATGCTACTATGCAGTGTTTCATAATATAACACATGGTCTGCAATCTATCACTATATAACACTGCTGTGCATGGTCACGAGCTGGAGGTAACGCCTATGATAATTTTTCTATCTTCCACTCTAGCTACCTCCTATACCTATGTTTGCGCCCTTCATGGCATCAATTGGTGAATGGATTTGTTGCTTTATCCATGCTGGTAGATTCCAATCCTTTGTCTTTTGTTTTGATCCTTCATGCCTGTTTTCCTGGAGCATCGTCCACATATTGATAGGGACTTATTTGCAAGTGCATCATCCAAGAGCTAATATATTATTAGGCCTTTGACAAAGATCCAAGATTTAGTATGCACAACTACAACCACCACCTCACATGGAGAGATAGAGTAGCAAATTCATTATGTTGATTCTTAGCTCCTCCATATAAACTTCTTATTCCAAGCTCATTGTTCCTTCCTGGGGTTGGATATAACCCCATGCAACAGTGCTTCCAGGATTGTATTCCCCAAAAATCTAGGGTGATTTGTTTCTCTTGGTGTCTTTGTTTGGCAACATCCTAAAAACCTTTGAAAACTCATTGTTCTCTGAGATTATTCCTAAGAGATTTAGTGTGAGATTTCTTTAAAAACAAAATTCAATTACATGTAGCAATAGCTCCTTTTTTTTTCTTCAATTACATGCAGTAATAAATTTGACAAATTGCAGTCCATATGGTCAAATACCAGAAACACATTGCTTCTATTTTATATAACATGTTGCAGCCCAATTACTATGCGAGATTTCTTGACTAGCATATATATATATATATATATATATATATTTCAATAGCATGTTCTATTTGAATTTGAATGTTATGGTTTAAAATAACAAAGGTTTCTTTTATTGAGGATACGTACAGTTTAGCTCTTCTTACATCCAATTTTTTGTGTTCAAAATAATGGAGCTGAAGGATTTAAAGAAATCCTAGTGATGAAATGAAACTGGTACAAAATTTGAATATTCATTGGAATAAAATTCTTCACATGGAGATTGCCAATGATTAGGTTCTAATGTAGATCATGTGACGCTTCATGATGAATGGATCAATATATTAAACATAAACATATATAGAGTATGCTCCTCTGCTTGATGGAAATATGTTGGATGGCTCTTAGGATTTTATACACTAGTTGTTCAATTGGGATCATCATAATGTACATTGATGCACTCAGATAATGAAGAATTTTGAGGAAAATTGATGATACAATTATACAATAGTTTATGCTTAACTTTCAATATGATCTGAATATATATGCAATTGTCTTAGCAGCACTAGTACTGTGTCTACTTGTAGAAATTTATTTACATGTTTATGAATCAGATATATACATGTGAAAAAAAAAATCATTGAAGAATGGACTTTTGAAAGGTGAGTCTGATTGATGTTGATAACTCCTAGAGAACGTGACTTGATTTCCCACTTTGATGATGCTTTTGTTCTTTCTGCTTCTTTAACTGCTTCAAATTCTTGTCATGATCATAAGCTTTGTGTTCCTCTTCATTACTCCTTTCTCCTATAATCTCCCCCTTAGATTGTGCTCAATTTCATAAACTTTGCATTCATGTAGGTTCTTCTTTTGAAGACACATTAGTGAAGAGAGTCTGTAGGTACTATCCCTATATTGTTTCTCATATACTCAAATGGTTCTTTAGCAAGGGGTTTTGTAAATATGTCTATTATTTGTTCCCTTGTTGGTATGTAATCCATCTTCACTGTTCTTTTAGACACTTGTTCTATGAGAAAGTGTTACTTTATAGGGATATGTTTAGTCTCTGAATGGAGCACATGATTTTTTGAAATTCTTATTGCACTTGTATTGTCGCGCTTGATAGATATAGGTTCATCAATAATTACCTTCATGTCTTGTAGTGTTTGTTTCATCCACCATATTTGAGTGCAACAGGCTGTAGATGCTATGTACTTAGCTTCTGCGGTAGATAGAGGCACTGATGTTTGTTCCCTTTTTAGTCATGCCACCAATGATTCTCCTAGGTAGAATGCACCACTATTTGTACTCTTTCTGTCATCCACATAGCTCACCCAATCTGCATCTGTGTATGCTGTCAAAGTAAAATCCTTAGCTTTCAGATACCATAGACCATAGCTTGTAGTCCCCTTCAAGTACATGAATATTATTTTTGTTGCTAACAAATGGCTTTATTCAGACATTGATTAATACCTTACCACTAATTTGACTGCCAACACTACATGTGGTCGAGAAGTTTTTAGGTATAATAGACTTCCTATAATAGATCTATATTTATTTTGATCCACATTAGGTGATTCATCATCTACACATAGCTTACATCCTGTAGTCATGGGGGTTGAGACAGGTTTGCAATCTTCCATTAGAAATATTTGTAACATATCTCTTACATATTTCTCTTGAGAAATGAATATGCCTCCAGGGTTTTGTAGGATTTGGAGCCCTAGGTAGAAGGTAAGCTCTCCAATCATAGAAATTTTGAACTCGGCCTTCATCTCTTCAACAAACCATTCTACTAGATGATTCTTATTGCTTCCAGACATAATATCATCCATGTACACAACTATACTTAGTAACTCATCTTTATGAGCCTTAATGTATAGATTAATATTAGCTCCTCCTCTCTTGCACCCCTATTTTTGAAGGTAATTTTCGAGTCTAGAGTACCATGCCCGAGGTACTTGTTTAAGATGATACAATTCTTTCTCTAATCCGTAGACATAATTAGGCTTATTTTTCAATGCAAAACCTTTAGGTTGTTCCATATAGACTTCTTCCTCAAGATAACCATTTAGGAAAGAATATTTCGCATCCATTTGATACACCTTGAAGTCATTGTAGCATGTAAAGGCCAAAAACATCATGTTTGCCTCTAATCTTGTGATTGGTGCAAAGGTTTCTTCATAATCAAGTTCTTCTATTTGTGACTACCCCTTACACATGAGACTACCTTTGTTTCTAACAAATTGACCCTGTTCATTCATCTTATTTTTGAATACCCATTTTGTGCCAATGATATTATTTCTGACAGGTCTTGGTGTTAGTTCCCAAGTCTCGCTTTTCTCAATTTGGTCTAACTCCTCATTCATAACATCTATCCAACTTTTTTCTTTACTTACCTCCTCAAAGTTATTTTTCTCTATCTATGACAACCTGGCTATATGAACTTTCTCATATTTTTCTGCTAGCTTCCTCCTTATCTATACTCCTTCACTTTTATCTCCAATAATTTGGTTTTCAGGGTTATTCTTTTGAGTGTATCTTGAAGGTCCTTTTGGATGAGTCTCAACATTGTCTAATTCTTCATCTTGTACTTCATTCTCCTTACTGATATGATGATGATGATCTAGAGGATTGATAAAACCTGTGTTATTGTTATTTTTGAGTAACTCTTCATCAACCTTTACATCTATGCATTCCATAATCTTATGCAATCTTTTATTATAGCACATGTATCCCTTAATTTTTGATGAATAGCCCAAAAATATCCCTTCATCAGGTCGAGCATCAAAATTTCCCATCTTTTTATTATTATTTTTTGTCTCTCTACAACTCAATTCTATTGCAGTGTGTCTCCTATAGTATATTGTTGTTTTATCCCAAATTCATCACATAGGTTTGCAAAATAATTTGATGTAAATTCACCTCCTTTGTCTTACCTTATGCACTTTATCTTTCACCTTGTTTGATTTTCTTCCAACGCCTTAAATGCTTTAAATTTTGCAAGTGCTTCTCACTTATTTATGAGAAATTCCACCCATGTTAATCTTGACTAGTCATCGATTACCAACATGAAATATTTTTATCCTCCTGGTGCTTCTATTCTCGAAGGCCCGCATATATCCATATGAACTAATTGTAAGGGCCTACTACTACATAGTTTATATTTGACTGTGAATGATGTTGTGGTTTGTTTGTCCATTTGACATGAATTGCAAATAGTGTTTTGAGGCTTTTTTATTGTTGTATATCTCTAAGTGCTTTCTTCTTGCTGATTTTGATGATGTGATCAAAGTTGAGATGCCGCAATCTCCTATGCCATAGCAAAGATTCATCTTGTTTGTTGATGTAGCATTCCTTATTCTCTTCTTTCAATATATATACATTATTCTTAGTTCAAACTCATTTAGCCAGAGCCTTCCCTGAAGATGTTGACCTGATTTCACAGTCTTGAGCTCTAAAAAGAACATCACAACCTTTGTCGCACGTCTAACTTACACTTAACAAGTTATGTTTTAGACCATCTACAAATAGTACATGTTGAGCCTTTCCTTTTCCATTGTTCAAACTAACTACACCCTTTCCTCTAATTCTTCCTACTTCATCATTACCGAATGTGACATTTCCAGTTTTATTTTCATTTAGGGAAACAAACTTGCTTTTATCTCCTGTCATGTGTCTAGAGCATCCATTGTCCACATACCATTTATTATTTTGATCTTGAGCATACAAAATTAAGTCATACTTGTCATGTTTCTTTTCTTCTTCCTTCTTTCTCCATCGCATGCATCCGATTGTTTTATACATATTCTAAGATGTTAATCTATTGTCTTTAAGCTTACATTCATATGGCTTTTTCCCAAAGTTCTGACAATAGAAACATTTAGTGATATCAAGGAGTGGGGAAAATGCATTTTTGTCTAGATTCATATTTGTTTTAACATTTTTGAATACATTCTTCCTCATCTTAAAATTTTCAAAATCAATTCTTTTGACATAAGCTCTACAATTTATGGCTTCATGTCTAAAATTTTTACACTAATAACAATATCCATAAAACAAATATTTGTACTTGGCAGTGGATGTTCTTTGCAAATCTAACCAACTTGACATTTGATAAATCTGTCTCTGAAGATGTGTGGTTTCTAATAGGTTGAGTATTTATTGTCTATTTCTCTTGCCTACTGTACTACACCCACATCATTCCTTTCCAGTTTTTCACTTAATGTTGAAGTACTGCTCAATTTTTTATTCTTAGATTGATGTGAGTTGTCATCCTCTCTCCTAGCAGCTTTTACAATGGTGATTTTCCTTTTATCCGCTACCTTAGATTTACTGGATTCTCCTTCATAACCTAACCTTGCCTTTATGAGTGGAGACCTCTCAGAATTCAATATCACATCTAGTTTTTTAGATCCTTTTATCTACTGAATATTTATGTTTAGTTTAGTTTGAGATTTCTCTAGTTTTTTCATTAGACATACCACTTCTTCCACCAGTCTTTCACACTCCTCATTTTTCTCTTTTATCTATTGCAGTAAAATGTCTTCCACCTTCTTTGCTTCTTCAAGTTGAACTTTCAAATTGATAATGTCTTCTGAATTTGATTCTTCCTTTAAATATTTTAATGGGATTTCTTTATGGTTTCTATTCTTTAGTTTAAGACTTTCTATTTCATCTAGGGCACTGATTAACTCCCCTTCAAGGTCTACCTCACCTTCCTCTTCCTCTTCATATTCGTGGAAATATTTTTCAAGTTCTTCCAAAGCCATTAGTATAAATTCACTTTTTCCATCTTCACTAGAGGATTCGTTAGAGCTTTCAGATCCAATGCTATCTTCTTGAGCATAGATGTTTTCTTCTTTTTAATTGTCTCTTTTTCTACATTTTGTTAGACTTGTTCTTCTCTTTCCCTTAAACTAATTTTCCTCTTTCTTAAAAGGGAATTTTGATGCATAGTGTCTAACTCTTGGACAATTAAAAGACTTAAATGGAAGTTTTCCTTTATACTTACTTGTGCCTTTTTTCAACCTTCTCATGAATTTTGCTTCTTCTTCATCAGAACCTGAGCATGACCGCTCTTTTTCTTCTATGGGCTTGTTTGCCTTGAAAGATGCATCTCTACTCATTGCCTTTCCTTTTGGAATTCTCATCTCATATGTTGTCAAAGAGCAAAATAGTTGATCTTTGTTCAAGGTATCAAAGTTTGTTGTTTCTTCTATATATGAAACCTTAGGATTGAATTTAAAAGGTAATGACGTCAAAATTTTCTGAGCTATTACACTTTCGTTGATTGTTTGACCTAGACCCAACGTGATATTCACAACTTCATCAACTCTTAAAAATAATTTGGCTATATCTTCATCTTCATTCATTTTTAACGTCTCAAACTAAGTTCTATACACTTGTAATTTGACCATCGTCACCTTTTTATCTCATTCATGAATATTTTCTAATTTATACTTAATATATTTAGTTGTCTCACAATGCATTACTTTGATAAATTCAGACTCACATAGACCACTCAGAAGTGCATTCATAGTTTTTTCATTAGCTATAATGTTTAGTTTGGCATCTTTATCACTAGTTGTGTCCTTTGGTTCTTCATACCCCATCAACATAGCATAACAAACTTCTATTCCTAGAGACCTCAATTATTTCTTCATTCTTACTTTCTAGAAGGCATAGGTTGTACCATATATAGAGGGGCCTTATTTGTTGAGCATCCTTCTTGACTAGTCATTTTCCTTACTTATGACCTCCTTCTAGTTGTTAGATTGCTACTGAAGGAACCTTGCTCTGATACTACTTGATATTTAAGGTGGGAAATTAATGAGAGGGGGGATTGAATCAATAATTTAATTCTATATTTATTCTCAACTTAATCTTCTTCTTATGTAGTTAATGATTTATGTTTGTTCTCAATAGTTATTGTATTCCTTTTGTAGATTTCAAGAAGAGGGGTTTGCAGATATGTTTATCAAGAATTCAAAGCATTCACACAAAATGCAAGAATTAAACACATGAAGACACCAGATATAAGTGGAAACTTTGAAGGGAGAAAACCATGAACTTTAGGCTGAAAGTGATGTGAAGCCAAGTTTCTACTCATTTTTACATCAGATTTATTTGTAGGCTCCAACCTACAAGAGGATCCTACATCAACAGAAGCTTCAAGTCCCACTAGTTTTGTGCATGCTACAACCCATGGGAGGCTCCTACCTCAACATGCTGCAACATGTTCTTTTTCAAGTTGTAACATAGAAAATAACATAAATTTCTCAAGTCACAAGCGCTAGTTACCTCATATCCAATTCTGCTGTCAATTTTTCTGCTGAACTACTCTTCACTCTTCTTCTCTTTTACTACTACTCATTCTTTCTCTGATGCAAACCACTTCCCTTCAAATGAAGAACTTTTGTTTCATTCCACATTGTATCTTTTATAAGCAAGCCCTCTTGGTTATTTATATTCTTTGGAGGAATATGAAATGAAGCATAGTCTCTTGGACTTCCAAACACTGATCACAAGCTTGTCCTTTCATTTTTAGTTCAGAAAATTGTTTGCAATAAAAAAATTTAGTGTTGAATTAATAACTCATTGAGTAATAATAACAAGAGACAAATAAGACTTAGATTATCTACATTTTCTGTTCAAACAAATATATATATTGCATATTTTGTCTCAATGTTTAGCATTCACATTAGTTAGCATAGCCTTTGGACTTCACTTCAGGTTCAACTTTTTACATTCAACATTAAGCATTTATGTACATTTTCCATTCAACATAAATTATCATGAGTGAGCTTAGTGACATCAATAACATTTATCGACATTAATAAAAGATGTTAGCTTGACATCAATGCGAATATTGCCAACAATTTTCCCATTCATTTTTTAATAAATATAATAAACATGGTTAAAAGAAACTCGTGAAATATCATTTCTTATTTTTAAAAATTAAATTTATAATTTAAATAAGCAATAATATTTAGTTTTATTTTTATTCAATTTATGATAATGATAGCATTTTAAAATTTCATTTTCTATTTTAAGAAGAAACCATATTATAAATGCAACACGTATTCCAAACGCTAAGATCCTTTACATATTTCATCAAAACATCCTTACATCCAAAATTTGTAGGTTTTAATTTTTTTCTATGATTCCAAATTCTCCCACAAACAAATACGATTTCATGAGAAACTTAAATTGAAACACTTTCATTCTTTCAAAATGTCATTTAATTTCTTGTATGGCACAATGTATGGCAATGCCTATGTTTAGAATCTAATTTGTCTTATACCATTTGTCATAAGTGAAACTAATTTCATGACAAACTTGAATTGGAGCAATTTTATTTTCTTTAATTTTCTTAACATGACATTTCATTTCTAGTAAGACAAAAATCCCATGCCACAATGTGTGGCAATGCCTACGCTCAAAAGCTAATTTTACTTTATACCGTCCTTCAAAGCAAGCTAATGAAGGGTTCCCTTCCCTTTGGTATTTTTCATCTTCAATACTTCATTTTTCTCTTCATAATGGGTAGTACACTAATGAGTGGAACCTAGTTTGATCATAAATCTTACAAATAATACACTATTGATGCTTACTGTAATAGTTTTGGAAATTGAGTGACAGTTGTTGGATACAGGCAACAACTTGGATAAACTCCTTCATCCCTTATTTTTCTAGTCGATCTATCAATGATGCTCTCATATACGAATGTGTTGTTTAGGTTTTGGAATTACCCACTTGTGGTGTTGGTTTTCTCGGCGCTCACTTACAAGTCTACCTTATGTTTTGTTTGGCACTTTAACTTTTATCTTTTAGTTTGTGGAAGAAACAATGCTCTACGCTTCGTCTATTGATAATATTCGTGGGAGTGAAGTTGCTATCTCTTGCAAGGCTTATATATAGGATATCAATGTACAATATTTTATGATAATGGAAATATCTTGCATCAATTCTTAAAAAAAACATTTTTGGCAACTATTCCATGTTAAAATTTTATTTTATAATATTAATTCTATAAAGAAATCGACCACCATTTCTCAAATGAGGCTAATTTATCTCCCATTTTACCTTCATACCCTAATTTTGCAATATAATTCCTATGCTTGGATTAGATAATTACATCTATCATATTGGGTTTTATTGTATTGTTAGTGAAAATATATTTTTCACTCTTTTACAATTATTCCGTAAGGTTTACTTGTTTAATTAAAATCCATTATTGATTATATTAAATTCTAATTTTGTTTTATTTACAAAGTGATAAACTTTAGATTATCATATCATCTTAATTTTATTTTTTCATTGTGAATGAAATATCCATCAAGAAGCTAAATCTCCATAGAAAAGTAGATGGTGAACTTAGGAAATATATATAGAAAAGTCTAGTTGAACTCATAATATGCATAATATAATGAAGAATGTTTTTCTTTATAGTGAATTAAATCATTTATATTACTCAAAAAATTATATACATGAAGTTGTAGAATATCCAAAATTATCATGAAGGGAACCATTGTCCTCATCCAAATCCCATCATTCTACCCAACCAAATGAGTCTCAATTCACTGAAAAAACATGCACATGCTCCCATAATTCAGATTGATAACCCCAACCATATTATGGCTTACATAAAACCCCTTAAACCTGTAGAGAGCACATATATTTGCATAAAAAATCAGCACTATTTATGGCCTTATCATCCCGAAGGGACAACCCAACATGTACGACAAAAGACACTAGAAACCCATCTCATATACAAGAAATAAAAGAAGGAACTTCATCCAAAATTCAGTGCCAAAACCATCTAGGGAACACACAACACACGAGCCATAAACATTTCCAGATGACCATCAACTTGGGTGAAGACCTTCCTTGCAGATGTACATGCAACTGAAAAACATAAGGGAATGCCACAAACTCATCCAAACAAACCAAGAGCCACCATAGAGAACCCTCACATGGCCCTTTAGCCCACAAATATCACTACTCATTGTCAGAGGAAGAGAAATTTTCCAGAGCAATAACATTGGAGCCCAAAGGGTCTCCCTTCTCCCCACCATTAGATTCATATGCAATGCGGCTCTTTATATCAGCCAAACAAGAGTCAATTCTATCTATACAAAACCTCAGGTTCCTGATATTTCTCTTAACGTCTTCTAGAGATGCGAAAATATTATATTTCTCCACTTTCTTATCCCTTCAGACAAGCCCTAGAAGTGTCTTCATTTTCCAATGAAGAGCCATTGAACTAAGATATCGTTTCTTCCCACGACTGGTGTGCCTAGGGTCAGGGACCCGAGTCGACATATCCTCAAAAATATTTGAATCAAAGAGAGATTCTCACTTAACCCCCACCTACATCTCAACCATTTGGATTTCTCTACATGTTTCTAGCAGAACAAAATAGAAATGGTGGCAGCCGAGTCGTATGAAAAAAGGTGAGTCCCACATTACCCCATCTGGGCACGGCCACCACCTCCCCATCTACTTACCCCACTATGACACAACGATGTGGATGAAGTAGGGATAAAATACCAACAATTACATTGGGAGCCTCCACCTACAAAAGATCATAACACTGGACGAGACCCAAAAACAACACAAACCAAAAGGTTGAATAGTCGCAATAGCTCCAAATGTTTAACTCTCACTCAGCATATGACCTAGCAATTGAAATCAAAGGAGGAATTTACTCCTCCAAAAAAATTTCCCCAATAACCATCAAACCTTGAAGTGAGAAGGCAGGAACTACCATAGAATAGAACTACTGTAATAGCCCCTAGTTGATTTCCTATGTAAATAAAAAATAAGACCAAGGTTGTTATAAATTAATTAACGGAGCAATGAAATACTTAAAATATTGTGGAAACACAAATAAAAAAACACATAAAATAAAAGAGACACAGATATACATGGTTCACCTAATTTGGGCTATGTCTAAGGAGAAACAACCAGCCCTTCCTTTTATATTAGCTAGAAAAATGAAGAGATACCACCTACAGTTCATCCACTGTAATTTTTCTTCACTCTTACAAAACCTCCTCTCTATCTCTCTCGCTCAGAATAGTACTACACAACCGTAATACAATTCCCTCATATAAACAATGAGTTTCCTTCTAGGGAAAAAAAACCTAAATTAACATAGCTTCTACCGTCATATTATTTGCCTAATGAACAACCGAGATTGACTAAAAAATTATAATATTTTGCAAGGAAATTTTTCATCTACTTTTAGCTTCGGGGGCGCAAACTAGGGGGGCTCATAAGAGTTGGTGTTGGCCCCCCTTGGACCCCCCTGATGGAAATTAAACGGGAAGAATTGTCACGCCGTTAGGTACAGGGATCCAATGTCACTCGAAAAAAACCTTTGAACAATTAGGAAAATAATCAAGCTCCACACACAACAATCTCCCACTTGGAGACTAATTATATAAACTCCATCATTTCTTCACTTGTGTTGTAGGAGCTACAACCACCCTCCAAAATTTTTCCTTCACTTTGCTTGGAGCCTCCCTCCTTAAATCTTAGTAGCATGTCTTGCATTGCTCAGGCACTTGTGTTTTATTTGAAGTTATCTTTCACTTTGAAGCTTTTGTTTGCTAACTTATTTTCCTAACCAACCACAAGTTCACATCGTGATGTGGTTCACATTCTGTTCTTGCCCTATATTGGCAAATTGTGCAATCTTAGAGGGAAACCTGCCTTGATCTCAGGAATGGCACAAAGTAGCCTTACAGTCAACCCTGCTCTTCAAAAATGCGTAGAGCAGTCTGAAAAACATCCTTGCTCAGATAAATTGTGCAGAACATGCAAACACTAGGATTTGGCTTAAAATTTGTGCAGAACTAGTTTACAACTTTTCTTTAGCTAGGAAAATATCGCAGAGCATGAGAGGCAACCATATCCACTTAGCCTAGGAATTGTGCAGAAGAATTCCTCATGTTGTTGCTTGATGCATGCACTGGCAGGTTGCCCAGTTCCCTCCAAAACTGTACAGTTCTTCCTTGCATGCATGGCAACCTTTCCCAAAAATGAAAAAGAGAAAAAAGAAAAAAAATATCCCTAAAAATTAGGGATCTATTTTTATCACTGGGAGTTACATGCAAGTTGATTTTAGAAACTTCCCGCCAAGTGTCATTTTTTCCTAGATTTATAGCATGCACATCATAAACCATAAATCTACCAAATCTATTTAAACGATGCCCAGAGCTCAATCTACACATTCAATCTTGGATCTCTAGAATTCTGAAGGCATCTAGGAACCTTTGACATAGTCGACACAACTTTTTTGGGTAAGTTTTGATTTTCAAGTCTTTTGTTTCTTTTTTTATTGCTTTTATTTCCTTGGCTTGTGTGACTATTGTTTTGCATGTTTTGTTGAATGAATGTTGGTGTTTTAGTTTGTTTTAACTTGTAAAAGTGTTGTTTCAATTTTTGCATTGTCTTTCCTGAGTGTTGCATGCATAACAATGTTTTTTCACTAATGGTCACCGTTGCGGTGACCCTCTCCACCAACTTTGTTATTCTTCCATTTCACAAATTCCTGCATTTGTTTTGATTGCATGAATTATCATTCGCTCCTGTCTACACCATCATTTTCTTATGCTTTCATATATACTCATTTTCATGTCGCCCTTGGGCATATCCGGGTTGCATTAGCTCAGATTTTTCTTTACCTACCATGCTCTGTGCATTTTTGAGCTTGAGGCTCTGCCTTGGGTCTAGGAATTGCGTAGAGGCTACCTGTCACTGTCTTCTAGTTGTGCTCTATGCAATTCTAGGAGTCAGTGCCTAGTCTTTCCAATTGGGATTGCACAACGTGCAGCCCTAGCCAGCAGTCAAACCAGACTGAACTACGCATTATGCACTTCTAGTCCATAGTCAACCTAGCTGGACTGCACTCTACACAGTTCCAGTCAGCAGCAGGTCTCACTAGTAGCTGAGACTGCACAATTCATAGTTCCAACAAACATTCTCTCGCCTCTAAGAGTCACTACCACGTAATAATTCCCAACAGTCAGCCAACTTGTTGCATGATCGATCCTTGAAGTGTTTTGCATTTTTAAACTGACATTTGCTCACTGTGAGTGCCCGCTCTATCTCCAGGTACATTAGTTTTTTAGCAGTCTCTCAATATTAAAGGCATCATGGTTTCCAAGAGAGTTGGATCAAAGGACACGATAGAGAGAAACACTGGAGACGTGGTTGAATAGGTGTGTATACACTTGAGCATCTGTGCAAAAATTCATGTGTTAGTAGAGAATGACATGATGATCACATGGCAAGAAATAAAGGACATATTTGAACATAGTTTCAAGGAAGATTTCGAAGATCGATAAGTCTGTGCCAACATTCACAAGTTACGCTTGTACAAGGTTGCATGTGGGTACCTCACCTTCCCATCCGCACATATCATTGACTGGGTTGTCCCACATACTGATCTCGAGATGATGACATTGAGCAACACTAGTGGAACACAGTTTTCCACCTTCATGAAGGAAAACTACCATATGATGTATCACTTGCCATAGTCGGTGAACTACGTGGATGCGTTGTTCTTCACTCCCAATAACAATGTGAACTCAAGATATATCTTGAAGTGTTGGGTAAAAGATGAATCGAAGTTCAGGACAACACCTAACCAAGTCTACAAGATGAAGTCACTTAGGAGGGCTTACCAAATCTTGGTCATCTTTTCATGTCACTTATATGGCGAGGAGAGCACGAAGACCTTCCCATAGAGTTGAGTTGTTATGTTGGGTCAGTTGGAAAATGAAGGAATTCCTTTCAACTGGTCGTACATGTTGGATCTTCAGCTAAAAGTGCATGTACCAAATCCCTAGAATCTGCCTAAGGATGGACAAGAAAGAATCTATATGTACGCATACCTTCTTGATGCAATCTATGCCCAACATCAGTTCCCTGGCATGGGTTGGACATGGACACCATCAGAGGAAGAAGTGAATGGTTATTGCAAGTTTCTCTCTCAGTGCACACACTGAGGAGTTATGACGAGGTTGTCTGACGACTTCATCGCCCCGCTGTACAAGATGATATTTGAACAGGACCCACCTTGCATGTCCCAGGAATTAATGAAGACATTGTTGAACATTGCAGATTGGTATGCCTCACCTGATGGCATGTTCATTAGGATGTTTTGTGCGAAGAAGCCTCTGCATGAGTTACCAAGGTTTTCCATAGACAAGTTGGTCCTTCGAGAGGTTACATACCAAATCTCCATAGGGTTGTGAGTAGCATTGCACAGGAGGGAGAAGGCACCATGGCCTACTCTTCCTTTGCAAATTGGGTAGTACGAGATTTGTACCTTGAAAGATGCAGATGTCAAGATCAAAGACTTGAAGAAGTTTTGGTTCAACACCGAGAGCTTCAGTCCATATGATCCTCACTGCATATGTAAGAACTACTGTGTGAAGGTGCACTTCCCATGGGTCCATAGAGCATGTCATTCACCAGAGGAAGATCCTTGGATGTATTGCTATAAATCCTCTAGGCTCAACGAACTGGTAAGCGTGATTGTATAATGAAAAGCGTCACTGTAGGAAGTAGCACCATAGGAAGGAACAACAACAATAGTAGTGAGAAATAAACCGGCACAAGACAAAGGCAAGAGGAAGATTACTGAGAGTGGAGAGGCTGAGCAAAGCTACAAGTTCAAAGAAGATCCACTTGTTGAAAAAGTGGATTTGGAGATAGAAGAAAAGAGGCAACAACATGATAGGAGAGTATCGCAAAGAAAGATCAAGAAGAAAATATTGGAAGAGATGGAAAGGAGATTGTAGGAGACAGGGAAGAATCTAAAATAAGAACAAAAGCTTAGGAGGAGAGAAAATGAAGAAAGGAAGAAATAGAAATAGGAAGGAGGACAAGGTGCACTGACGGAGTGAATTGTGCAGATACAGGTTGAGATATTAGAGTAGCCAACATATGAAGAAGAGGGTGAGAAGGTGCAGGTTCCAGAACTTGCTTAGCAGGTTGAGCATTTAGTTGAGGTAACAGACTTGGAGATGGAATAGGAGCTAGAGGACCAAGACATCGATCTCATGTTGAGGGAATCCAAGGTTGGACCATAGTTTCCGCCACTTCCAGAACCACAACGAGTCTTGAGCGAGCAAGGAGAATTTGTTCTCCTTAATGATGATTGGTGGGCTCCAGTATTGTAGCAATAATGCTACAACTCCTGGAGCTTCCTATCTCTAATTTTATCAACCCGGTAGTTCGTACAAACTTGGAAGCGACGGTGCTGTATGCACAAGTACTAGCTCTTGTCGCAGCTGTCACTTGGTCAGCTGGAACAAGTCCGCTAGGGCTCAAGCCAACTTCTATAGGCTCACAGAAGAAGCTTTATGAATGATGGACGAAAGCTAACTCAAAGGAGACTAATCTATTTGCAAAAAGAAACTGAAAGCCAACAAAGCATGAAAACCCTAGTAAACCCTAATTTGACTAGCTACGCCCTAACTATGCAAAACTGTGAATGAAACTACTACCACTAATGCCATTACTTGTAGAGAGCTGAAATACATGCATCTAAGCTACTTGCATCTGAAAAGACATGTTTTTTGTATTTTTTCATTAAGTGGTTGGATTTATTGTGATGATGCTTTTGATTAGGGTTTGGTTGTGCAGGAGCGGTTGGAATGGAAGGAAAGCATGGGCAAGGTCAGGATGGCTGGGGGAGGTCCCAGAGGGTCTCCAGCATCAGTCCACAGAAGCCTACCACGTTCGGATGCTCAGCAACCGAGTTTGCAGGCTTCTACAGGAAGTCTGCAGGGGATCCTACAGGAAACTCAGGGGTTTCTACAGGAAGTCTGTGCAATTCTACAGGATGTTTGGCCGTGGAAGTTTTGGGAGATGGTGAAGTGTTGGAGTGGTGTGGGAGGATAGGTGAGATGGAGATGGAGCTGGTGATGGCTCAGGAGCAGAGAAATCAGATGGAGGAAGAGTGCATGCAGGGGTTTGATGGCTTGGAAGGATGGAATCAACGAAAGGTTAAGTAAATGAAGCTACGCGGCAATAGATGAGTTGGAGGATACATGAGCTGGACAGAGGCCGAGTAGGTGGATTGAGGAGAGATCAAGAAGAAGAAGAAGGAAGTGGAATGATAAGGAGCAACATAAATGAAACAAATGACTTATGCACCAAAAACGAGAAATTCATTAACCTATGATAACTGTGCCATGAAACCTATGAGCAGCAATGGAAAACCAAGAAATGAAACTTATGCGTGGAAGTGGAATGTAGAAGTATGGTTCAATGTCAAAAATGCATGGATGGATCTTCAACGAAAATGTCTATGTTGCAGCTTGCATGGAAGTGAGAAGAACTGCGTTTCTTTTTGGTGGTTGGTTATGGACTGCACCCCAATCCCTAAGAGAGATGGCAGTGAGCTTTAGCAACATTTTTCTGGAGCTCCAATAGATTATATCTATCCTCTTCTAACCTAAGCAACTGGAAACAAATTCACCATAAACTAATCCTATCTAAGCTCATGAAAAAGACTAAATTAACAAACTGTAAATTCGAATTGCATGTTAAAGTAAAAACTCAAAGTGCTGGAACGAAATGCAACAACATTACAACACCGAGGAGATCTATTGCTCTCAGGTTGGGCCCTAACCTGAGAGCTATAGCTCCCTTAGAAACTTAGAATGAGATCAAAATCTGCCTGCCTTTATTCATAAACGAAAGTCTGATGACATGCCAAAACTGGCTTACAAAAGGAACAAACACCGAGCTGTAGCTCGTACTTCCAAATTACAAGAGCAATACAAAAGTTCAAAAAGCTCCTATCCAAGGCTACGGCCTCAGTATTTATGCAAAATGATCATCCAACAGGTGTCCTTGATTTGAGGAGCTCGGCTGTCCAACTGAAGTTTAAACTGCTGATCCTGTAGGACAGTCATAATTGCTGTTCCTGTAGAACAGTTATAACTATTGTTCCTGTAGAACAGTTGGCTGCTTCTAAGCTCGGTGGGGAGATGGATTGGAGCTCGGAGCTATGGTGGGAATTACGAGGAAGGTCCCCAAGACCGTGGACATCCTCTCCTAAAAATCAGCAGTTCCACCTCATTGTCTCCTTGTCTCCTTTCTCGTGGTCTTTTCTCCCTTTTAATGCCAAAAACCTGAAAGCATCATGTATTAGTCACGTAGATAGAATGCCTACCCTTCTTCCTACAAACAACATGAATAAACCAAGAAATGAATGCATAAGCAATAAAAAGTGAATGGTTTGAGCAGAGCAAGTAGGCCAAATGAGCCCAAATTGTACCAAAAATTGGGGCTCATCATCACCCCCCAGCTAAACTATTTGCTCATCCTTGAGCAACTTTGCCCTGGCTCCTCGTCTTTGACCGAGAACTAGAGCCCGAAGCATGCTTTTCCTTCCCTGTTTTTGGTGGCTTTTCCTTTTCTACCGAGGGTGGTGCTTCTTCCTTTCCCGTTTTTGGCGGCCCTGCCTTCATTGCCCCTGGTGGTGACGAAGGTGATGCTTCTTCCCCCTTTCCTATTTCCTTGAACCGGGCTTCGGAAGGCGATTGGCCTATTTTTCGTGTCCAGGAAGTTATTTTTGGGCTCCCCTTCTCGGGGGTGGCTGATGTTTTAGAGGGGGTTCTTGCACTGGGTGAAGTAGGGACATCCCCTAAAGTGGTTTGGCTGCCGGGTGGAG
The DNA here is from genome assembly GCA_031772625.1 of Pinus tabuliformis. NCBI lineage: Eukaryota > Viridiplantae > Streptophyta > Pinopsida > Pinales > Pinaceae > Pinus > Pinus tabuliformis. The sequence goes on from CM062807.1 coordinate 840,368,937, forward strand.
GCTGTGGCTTGCCCGTGGTTATCCGCTTGCTTCTCCTGGCCTCAGATGGTAGAGGGGTCTCCCTCTCTCTCTTCTCCTTCGGCTTTGGAGGTGTACTGAGGGCGGCCAGCGCCGCTGCTGCCTCCTTTTCTAGAATACCAGCCTTCTCTTTCTTGCGTTTTGCTCTCTCAGAGCTCCTTGTAGAGGGCCCCTCCTTTTCAGATTTCGGGCTTCCTGTAGAAGACCCTGCTTTGCCCACTTCCGGGCCTCCTGTAGAAGATTCTTTCTTTCCCACTTTTGGGCTTCCTGTAGAAGACTCGACTTTAGCCACTCCCGGGCTTCCTGTAGAAGGCCCTCTCTCTGTCTTCAGACTTCCTGTAGGAGGCTGTTTCTCAATGACTTTCGGGCTTCTTGTAGAAGCCCCTTTTTCCAATTTCGGGCTTCCTGTAGAAGCCCTTGTCTCTGTCTTCGGGCTTCCTGTAGAAGCCTGTTTTTGCAATTTCGGGCTTCTTGTAGAAGCCTTTGTCTCCGTTTTTGGGCTTCCTGTAGAAGCCTGTTCTCCAACGATTTTCGGGCTTCCTGTAGAAGCCTTGGTCTTTGATTTTGGGCTTCCTGTAGAAGCCTGATTCTCAATGATCTTCGGGCTTCCTGTAGAAGCCTTTATTTTTGTTTTTGGGCTTCCTGTAGAAGCCTGTTTTTGCTTTCCTGTAGACACAGGTGTCTCCACCTCTGCTTGCTTGCCTGCCCGAGTTTTGCTTTTTGCTTTGGTTGTAGGTGCTGTTGAGGTACTTGGGCTGACGTGGACCACCTCAGCTTTGTCCATTCTGCTTTTCATCCTCTTTTCCCTTGCTGACAGGATAGGTGTGCCACCTTTTTCTTTGTCCTCCTTTCCCTCATGCTTCTTCCTTTGTTCTCCCTTCTGTACTGTTGTCGGGGTCTCTTGGCCTTCTTCTCTCTGTCCCTCGGCCACTGCTTCTTGTTCCTCACTGCTGGAGGAACCCGTTTCTTCGATCAACATCTTGATGTCCCCATCTTTTGTTAAATTCCGGAAAGATTCCCATGAGAGGGGGACCTTATATGAGTGCAATGCATCCTCTACAAGAAGCTTGATCAACCCATGGTGGGCTATCTGATCTGGTATGCCCTCTTTCAGCTTTGTGGCACACTCCATTAGAGACTGCAGTAGGTAATAAGGGATGCTCAATTTTTGTTCTACAGGAAGGTCAATTCAGTGAGCAGCCGAAAGTGATATGCATACACGATGTTGAAACGGCCTTCACAAGTAATATATTTCATGATTTGCAAACTGACTTCATTCCAAGGTGGCAACAGGCTCGTTCTTCGCACCCCATTTTTGTCCTCCAAGAATTCTTCCTCAGGTGGAAAGAATTCTTTCTTTGCCTACTGACTCAGCTTTCGTTCTTCCTTATCCCATGGCAAACCCATAGGAAGTTCTGTGATCCGACTGATATGTTCCGGGGTGAGCTTGAGGCTTAGACCTCTGAAGTTCACTGTGGCCAGTGTCTGAGATTTAGGTTTCAGAGCCTGCAAGAATTCTTCGGCCACTTCATCATCGTAACCCTGCAGCTTATCACAAAAAGGTATCCATTGTGCTCCGGTGAAGAGCTCTACCACTGCCGAGTTTTCCCTTAGTTTAGTTGAATCAGTGGGTTCCCGTCTTATAAACCCACCTGGCATGATGAACACGGTCGTTTTAATTAAAGGTGGCAAATGCAAAAGAGACTTGGTCTATTAAGGCAGAGCATGCACATAATCCACAAAATTCAACACAGTCTACTTATACCGACATCCTGTAGAACGACAACATAGGCATAGCAAACAACAATTCCACCAATATCTTTATGACCCGACTGTGGACGATGGTCTTGCCACTTTTACTAACCAGTTGCATGAAGAGTTCAGGGTTACCTCTTTAATTGGCCACCTTTCTTCGTGAGGTTCTCGCTTCCCTGTAGAAGACTGCGTTCCTGTAGACTGCGTTCCTGTAGAATTGCGTTCCTGTAGAAGTGCGTTCCTGTAGAAGCAGTGCGCAATTCTCGGGGAGGACTGTAGTTGGCCCGCGCTCGAGGTGTGCTTTTACCGGCGTTCTGGTAGCCAACAGCTCGGCGTATCAAAGTGCAGAGGAGATCAGAACAGCCACCCGAGTTTGAAGTGCTGGATGATAAATGCATGCGCATGATCTAGCCGATTAGATTTTGAATCGGCACAATCCGTGGCGCGGGGGATGAGTTGTCCCCGCCGGACCGTTGGGCGACGTCATCCATCATTCGCCTGCGTATTCACTTGCTGCCGCATCCATTCCCACAGATTTTCCACCGCCTTTTCCTGTTAAACTCATGCTTCTGACGAGAGTGTTCTCACGTGCGTGCCGTTCATTCTCTTTGTCGTGGCCGCCACCCAAACATCCAATTACACTTTAACTAGCCGACGTGGCCAGTCGACTGGCCATACAGCCGCTCAACCATTCAATTTTACGCTTTGCAAACAATTTCAAAGTAAGATTCATGCGATTTGATGGAAGGAAGGGTTGAGACACTTACCTGCGTGGCTGCACACGATTTTTCCAGTTCTTGGACGATGGTGAGTGGATCTACCTGCTGCATGCGACTTACACCGACCCGGAGGCTCGTGGTTACAGGCTGCCAACGATGGAGTGGATGTTTCATTTCAGATGGTGGTGCTGTGAATGGTATCCACTCGAGCAGGTTGAACTGTGACAGGATTCCCGCGAGGTGTCTCGTAACAGTCCTTTCTCCTTGGGTGCATGCTGCACGACGGAGGCTCTGGCTTTTCAATCACGTTCCCGGAGCTCTTGATGCCTGCTGTATGAGATCCCAACATTTGTTTAACTTTGAAAATGGCTTTTCCCGCGAGAACTCATCGATCTTCTTTGTTGGTGCAGGGAACTTGGTCGCATGTCGACAAGGATGGTGGAGCAAGGTGACAGCAATGTGCAAGGGTGCCAACAGAGGCTTGCATGCATCCAAACCAATCCATAGTCGCTAAATCTCCTTTTAAGATGAATTCTGGCCGTCCAAAACTCCTACAGGAAGTTTCCTGTAGAACACAGAGCTTCCTGTAGAAAGTTCGGCCTTCCTGTAGAAAGTCTGTACTGTCCTGTAGAAAATCCGTGCCTTCCTATAGAAAGACTGCACCTTCCTGTAGAAAGACAGCATCTTCCTGTAGAAGATTCAAACCATGATAAAATTGCACATACCTTGAAAAAAAACATGGGTACCCTTGGAGGAGGTGCTGGTGAGGTTCCTTGACAGCATGATAAGGACCCTTGGCTTTGAGTTGAAGGGCTTCCTCTTCTCCATAGAACATCTGCAACCTGCATGCAATTTTACCATATTTTGCTTATTGTTTTTTTCTTTTTTCTCTTTTTTTTTTTGAAAGATAACAGGGGCGCCTCAAAGAGGTTTTCACCCGTGCCATCTGCCCTGAGCGCCTCAGAGAGGTTTTCACTCAAGGATCTTTTTCACCTTTTTTTTTTTTTTTTGAAAGACAATAGGGGCACCTCAATGAGGTTTTCACCCCTACTACCTGCCTTGGGCGCCTCAGAGAGGTTTTCACCCAAGGATATTTATTTTTTCTTTTTCTTTTTTTTTCTTTTCATATCCCTCAGGGTATGCCAAAAGCAGAGGCAGAACCCTTCTCTATGACCAATACAGATTTCTCCATAGTTTTGATGAACTCTTGTCTTGAGAGAGGTCTCCTGTAGATCTTCAATCGATGCCCATTGACAAGCATGGGAATGGCTGCCTCATCAATGGTTCGAATGAGGACAGATCCATTGTCATGGCATTTCTCCACTGCATATGGTCCTAGCCATCTGGTTCTCAACTTCCCCTTGAAATCTTTGTATCTGGAGTCATACAACAAAGCCCAATCTCCCGGCTGAAATTGCTTGTCATGGAGATGTTGGTCATGCCACACCTTTCTCTGAAGTTGAACCACTTCTGAGTGAAGGAGGGCCTGCATTCGGTGCTCATCCAGGCCATTCAGCTGCAGTAGCCTTTCTTGTTGTGCATGGCTGAGATCTAGGTCCAGCTGAGCTGCCATCCTCAATGTGTTGTACTCAAACTCAATGGACAGCAAAGCTTTCTTCCCATAGACCAGCTCATACGGTGTGAAGCCGGTGGTGGTCTTCCAAGTGGTGTTGTAAGCCCATGTGGCTTCAACCAGGCGATCTGCCCAGTCCTTTCTGCTGCTGCTCACCACCTTAGTCAAGATCCCTTCTAATGCTCTATTGGTGACTTCCACCTGCCCATTTACTTGAGGATGATAAGGGGTGGAAGTCCTATGCCTGATCTTGTGATGAGCTAGGAGATCTTCAACCAGGTTGGAGGTGAACTGGCTCCCTTGATCGGTGACCAGCTCTCTTGGATAGCCAAACTTATAGAAGATGTTCTCTCTTAAGAACTCGGCCACCTTTTCTTCTGTTGCTGCTTTGATTGCTTTGGTCTCTGCCCACTTTGTCAAATAGTCAGTACACACAATGATGTAAGTCCTTTGCCTCGAAGAGGGGTTGATTGGGCCCACAAAGTCCATGCCCCACTTCTCAAATGGCTCAAGAGTCACTTGAGGTTGGAGAGGCATCTCATCCCTTTGGGTCGGCTTCCCCATTCTTTGGCATTGGTCACACTGATTGACATATCTTCTGACATCTTGATGAAGTGTGGGCCAATAGTAGCCTGCCTGCAGGATCTTGAAGGCAGTTCTCTTTGCTGCAAAATGTCCTCCACAAGGCCCATCATGACAAGTGAGGAGGATATCAAAGACTTCCTCCTCCCTTACACAACGCCTTAAGATCTGATCAGGGCCAAGCTTGAACAGGTTGCCCCCGATCCAAGTGAATGAGGCACTTTTTCTTATGATTTTGCTCTTCTCTCTAGAAGATAGGTGTGGAGGGAACTGTGTTGAAACAAGATAGTTTGCTATATCAGCAAACCATGGAGAGAGTACTGAAATAGCAAACAGATGTTCATCGGGCATCTGGTCATCCACTGTTCCATCCTCATCTGCAGACAACTCCAATCTAGATAAAAAGTCAGCAACAACATTTTCTCTACCTGGTTTGTCAACAATGGTCAAATGAAACTGCTGCAATAAAAGTAACCATCTAATAATACGAGCATTCACATCTGGTTTATTCATTAAATATCTAATAGCAGCATGGTCAGTATGTACAAAGGTCTGGTAACCAGTAATATAATGTCGGAACTTGTTCAGTGCATGGACTACAACCAAGAATTCTTTCTCGGTTACAGTGTAATTCAACTCAACTTTGGACAAGTTTTTGCTAACAAAGTAAATGGCATATGGAAGTTTCTGCTCGACTTGTCCTAAAGCTGCACCTATGGCTTTGTTCGAGGCATCAGTGTGGATGTGGAAAGGTAGGGCCCAGTTTGGACCTCTTAGGATTGGGGCTGACACCAACTTGTCCTTCAATTCATTTAAAGCCCTCTGACAATCGTCAGTCCAATTGAACTCCGCATCTTTTGCCAACAGGCCAAACAATGGCGAGGCTAGCTTGCTGAAATCTTTAATGAATCTCCGGTAGTATCCTGCTAATCCCAAGAAACTCCGGACATCCCTTACCTTTTGAGGAGGTGGAACCCTCTTGATGAGAGCAATTTTGTTAGGATCCACCTGCAATCCTTGGCAAGAAATGGTATGGCCTAGCACGGTCCCTTCGGTCATTAGGAATTCACATTTTTCAGGACTAAGGGACAAGTTCATCTCGGTGCATTTGGTTAGGACTTTTCCCAGGTTGGACAATGCTTCCTGGAAGTTGGCCCCATAAGGAGTAAAGTCATCCACATATATTTCTACTGCATCATGGACCAGCTCCGAGAAGATGCTCAAAACAGCTCTCTGAAAGGTAGCAGGAGCATTGCATAGCCCAAAGGGAAGGACTCGATAGGAAAAGGTACCCCAAGGACAAGTGAAGGTGGTCTTATATTGGTCTTCCGGGCTGATTTGGATTTGGTTGTACCCGCTAAACCCATCCAGGAAAGAGAAGAACTTCTTTCCTGCCAGTCCATCCAACACTTGATCTATGAAAGGTAGAGGGAAATGGTCCTTCTTGGTAGCTTTTTTCAGTTCTTGGTAGTCTACACAGATTCTCCATTTCCCATTTTTCTTGGGAACCAACACTAGAGGGGACACCCATTCACTATCTGAGATGGGGTAGATGAATCCGGTATCCAACAGTTTTTGCAATTCTTCCTTGACAATGTCCTTAAGGGCTGGATTCATTCTCCTCTGAGGTTGCCTAACCGGTTTACAATCCTCTTTGATGTATATATGATGGGTACAGACCGAAGGATGGACTCCTTTCATCTCCTTATAGCTCCAAGCAAAAGCATCTAGGTGGTTGGCCAACAGACTACACAGCTCCTTTTCCTGGGAAGGAGATAGGGAGGAGCTGATCTTCAATGTTTTCTCAGGTCCGAACTCCACATTCTTGACTCTGGGAGTAACAGGGTTGGTTGTACAAAGATCCACTAAGGTGCTAGCGTGGGCATCCTCCACCAATTTCTCTAAGGGTAGTGCACTGGAAGGTGGATTCTGGATCAAGGTCTCGATCAAGTCATCCTCGGTTGGGGGGTCTCTTCTAGTGGTATCTAAGGTGCACAGAGGTGCTGAGTACACCTCGTCTTCCTCTCCTTCTTCCAACCAGAGTGGTAAGTCATGCTCCAAGGAGGGTTGGGCAGGAGGGTATAGGACTAGCTGCTTGGACATGGGACCATTTTTGATGGTCATGTTCCCTACACGACAACTTATGTAAGCATCTGCAGTAGCTAACCAAGGCCTTCCCAAAATGAGAGGATATCCAGTAAGCTTGGCCTTTAGTTGCAGAACCAGGAAGTCTGCAGGGTATTCCCAAGAGTCAATAGAGACCAAGACATCCTCCACAATCCCTTCGGGAGTCACGGTGGAGCGATCTGCTAATTGCAGTACTGTCGAGGTCTTCCTCAAGGAACCCTGAAGATTAAGCTTAAGCATGGTGTCCCTGGTCATCACATTAATGGCGGCCCCCAGATCAATCAAGGTGTGAGGTATAATGGTGCCATTGATGTGAACATCTACTACAGGACTTCCAGGATCTAGGTACTTTGGGCAGATGACTTGACCTAACATAAGGTCAGACAGTTGTCCTATGACATTGATAGTTGAGGCATCTTTCTTCCGTCTGCCTGGGTGTTTGAAACACTTCTCCTTAACCAGCTTGTTGTATATTGGCACATCCTTGATGGCTTGGAGAAGTGGTATTTTTACACACAACTACTTGAGCTCACCCAGAAGCTCTTCCTCCTCTGGGTTGGGTTGTGTGGTGGCTGTTAGTCTCTCAGGAAAGGGTGTAATAACCTTTGGTTCACTTTCCTGTTTATCTTCCTCATCCTCTGGGGGAGGAGGTTGGCGATCTGGTAGAGTCTTTCCAGATCGAAGATTGATCTCCTGGATCTCCATAGCATAGGTAGGGCATGAGGTTTCCCCAGTGTATACCTGCTGGGCCTGTCTATTGTTGGGGTTCGGGTTCGGTTGAGCAGGCATTTGAGGTTGCCTTGGAGGAGCAAGAGGTAATGGCTGAGGTTGAACTGGTGGTGGAGGCAAGATGGCAGGAGGAGTGTTGTATTGGGGCCTCCACCCCGACTGAGGTGCATTCCATTGAGGTTGTGGCTGGGCACGTGAGTGATATGAATGAGAAGTAGGTTGAGTGGGGTACTGAGGTGGATAAGACCTTGGAGGAGGCATGGACCATGAAGGATGAGCAGGGGGACCCTAGGAAGGCACAGGAGTCGATTGGTTGGGGCTGTAATAAGCTTGAGATGCCCCTTGCATCCCCTGCTGATAAGGTCTAGATCCCTGTGGCCTCCTTTGGTTGAGGTAATAGAGAGGCTCTGTGGGAGCTTCTGTCCCTTGGTACATGGCTTTAAACCCAGGTAAGGTTGGACACTGATTTGTGGGATGGTCCTCCTCACAAACGAAACACACTTCAACCGAATGCAATGGACATTCGTTCTTAGGGTGCCTCCTTGTGCACCTAGGGCAGAAGACAACCAAGGCTCTCTCAGCCTCTTCTTTCTTTTGCTGAATCCTGAATGTATCAAGCTGCATGGCGATGGTTTGTCTCACCTCACTCTTAAGATCTTCTAATTGATTTGCAAGCTCATGTTTGGAGAAGGGGACACTAGTTGAGAGGTGGTTTCCTCTACCTCGTTTCCGAGCTGCCCTGGAGTGGTTTCTAAACACAGTCTTGATGTCCTCATAAGGCAGTTGGTAAATGTCCCCCCCAGCTAACATGTGAAGGGTATCTAAGAGGTCTTCAGGGAATCCTCGGAGCAGGACCAACTTGAGGGATTCAGGGTCAAGTGTGCACCTGGCCCGCTTATAGCTTAGTTGGAACCTCTCCTCATAATCCTCTAAGGACTCATCATTTCCCATGGACATCCGAAAGATTTCCCCCTTTGTTTCCTTGGACCTACAGTAATCCCGGTACTTGGTGTTGAAAGCTTATTGCATCTGAGCCCAAGTGGTGATACTATTCCCAGGTAAGCCCATGAACCAGCGTAGTGCTGCATCCTTAAGAGTGGAAGGGAAAAGTTTCAACTTTTGCTCATCTTCAGTATAGTCATAGGTTCTACAAAGGACAGCAAACTCAAACAGGAAGGTATCCGGATCTTCAGTGGTCAGCCCATGGAAGTGAGGTAAGGCGGAGGGGCTAATGTTCTTCATTTTCATCTCTCCATTGGTCTCTCGGATGGGGAAGGCACCTTCTATTCTCTCATCTTCTCTTCTATTGTCAGCCATAGCTTCAGATGGAGTGGTCTCTAACTCTTCTTCTACTATAGGGTCTTTGGATATCTCAGGATGTTCACCTATAGGTTCTTCTGGGTCACTGTCACCAAAGAAGAGAAAAGGGTGACTTAGTGATGTGGTGGGGGTGTTTGGTAGGAATTTGCCTGATCTATCTCGGTTCCTACGAGGCATGAAATGGAAAAGACTTTCTTTTTCTTTTGATTGCTTTTGCTTTGCTTTTCTTTTGGTACCTGCAAAACTGAGACAGATTGATCTACAACTAACTATGAAAGATGCAAAATTAAACTGAAAGCAGGAAAGAACTATTCTACTTTGCTCAAATGAATTTACAGAAAGGAAATGCTAGTCTACGCTTGCAGAAAGGAAATGTTAATCTATGAAAGCAGGAAATGCTAATCTATGAAAGCAGGAAATGCTATGCTACTTTTGCAGAATGGAAATGAAGTAAACTACTTAGCAGAAGGCAAGAGTAAGGAAGTAGAATAAAAGCAACAATTACTAATACTCTGACGCTTCCCCGGCAACGGCGTCAAAAAGATGGTGGGCTCCAATATTGTAGCAATAATGCTACAACTCCTGGAGCTTCCTATCTCTAATTTTATCAACCCGGTAGTTCGTACAAACTTGGAAGCGACAGTGCTGTATGCACAAGTACTAGCTCTTGTCGCAGCTGTCACTTGGTCAGCTGGCACAAGTCCGCTAGGGCTCAAGCCAACTTCTATAGGCTCACAGAAGAAGCTTTATGAATGATGGACGAAAGCTAACTCAAAGGAGACTAATCTATTTGCAAAAAGAAACTGAAAGCCAACAAAGCATGAAAACCCTAGTAAACCCTAATTTGACTAGCTAGGCCCTAACTATGAAAAACTGTGAATGAAACTACTACCACTAATGCCATTACTTGTAGAGAGCTGAAATACATGCATCTAAGCTACTTGCATCTAAAAAGACATGTTTTTGTATTTTTTCATTAAGTGGTTGGATTTATTGTGATGATGCTTTTGATTAGGGTTTGGTTGTGCAGGAGCGGTTGGAATGGAAGGAAAGCATGGGCAAGGTCAGGATGGCTGGGGGAGGTCCCAGAGGGTCTCCAGCATCAGTCCATAGAAGCCTACCACATTCAGATGCTCAACAACTGAGTTTGCAGGCTTCTACAGGAAGTCTATAGGGGATCCTACAGGAAACTCAGGGGTTTCTACAGGAAGTCTGTGCAATTCTACAGGATGTTTGGCCGTGGAAGTTTTGGGAGATGGTGAAGTGTTGGAGTGGTGTGGGAGGATAGGTGAGATGGAGATGGAGCTGGTGATGGCTCAGGAGTAGAGAAATCAGATGGAGGAAGAGTGCATGCAGGGGTTTGATGGCTTGGAAGGATGGAATCAAGGAAAGGTTAAGTAAATGAAGCTACGTGGCAATAGATGAGTTGGAGGATACATGAGCTGGACAGCGGCCGAGTAGGTGGATTGAGGAGAGATCAAGAAGAAGAAGAAGGAAGTGGAATGATAAGGAGCAGCATAAATGAAACAAATGACTTATGCACCAAAAACGAGAAATTCATTAACCTATGATAACTGTGCCATGAAACCTATGAGCAGCAATGGAAAACCAAGAAATGGAACTTATGCGTGGAAGTGGAATGTAGAAGTATGGTTCAATGTCAAAAATGCATGGATGGATCTTGAACGAAAATGTCTATGTTGCAGCTTGCATGGAAGTGAGAAGAACTGCGTTTATTTTTGGTGGTTGGTTATGGACTACACCCCAATCCCTAAGAGAGATGGCAGTGAGCTTTAACAACCTTTTTCTGGAGCTCCAATAGATTATATCTATCCTCTTCTAACCTAAGCAACTGGAAACAAATTCACCATAAACTAATCCTATCTAAGCTCATGAAAAAGACTAAATTAACAAACTGTAAATTCGAATTGCATGTTAAAGTAAAAACTCAAAGTGCTGGAACGAAATGCAACAACATTACAACACCGAGGAGATCTATTGCTCTCAGGTTGGGCCCTAACCTGAGAGCTATAGCTCCCTTAGAAACTCAGAATGAGATCAAAATCTGCCTGCCTTTATTCATAAACGAAAGTCTGATGACATGCCAAAACTGGCTTACAAAAGGAACAAACACCGAGCTGTAGCTCGTACTTCCAAATTACAAGAGCAATACAAAAGTTCAAAAAACTCCTATCCAAGGCTACGGCCTCAGTATTTATGCAAAATGATCATCCAACAGGTGTCCTTGATTTGAGGAGCTCGGCTGTCCAACTGAAGTTTAAACTGCTGATCCTGTAGGACAGTCATAACTATTGTTCCTGTAGAACAGTTATAACTGTTGTTCCTGTAGAACAGTTGACTGCTTCTAAGCTCGGTGGGGAGATGGATTGGAGCTCGGAGCTATGGTGGGAATTACGAGGAAGGTCCCCAAGACCGTGGACATCCTCTCCTAAAAGCCAGCAGTTCCACCTCATTGTCTCCTTGTCTCCTTTCTCGTGGTCTTTTCTCCCTTTTAATGCCAAAAACCTGAAAGCATCATGTATTAGTCACGTAGATAGAATGCCTACCCTTCTTCCTACAAACAACACGAATAAACCAAGAAATGAATGCATAAGCAATAAAAAGTGAATGGTTTGAGCAGAGCAAGTAGGCCAAATGAGCTCAAATTGTACCAAAAATTGGGGCTCATCAATGATCAAAGACAAATGTGTACAATCTAGGATTTGACAAGACACAACAGAGGATTGTACAAGTATGAAGAAAGAATCTCCCAGATGATCATACATCACCTACGCACACAAAAGAAAGGGTGATTGTACCAGATGTTAGAAGACATCCAGTTGCCATGGCCAAGGCTTTTGTGGCTTATGTAGAAGCCACAAGTTCAATGATCAAGTTCTTGATAGAAAATAATGATCAAATGGCGAAGGACTTTCAAGAGGCCAGATACAGAACAGAGCAGTCCATGGGATCTACCATGACAGATATGAAGAAAGAAATAGTGGCATATATGTCAACTTTAGAGGGAGCTATGTGGACAATGTATGACATATTTCTCACTGTGCACAAATGGGTTGTTGATCTATATGGTTTTCAGTAGCAATGCGCACATATAGCCCAAATAGTCAAATACATTCACACTGCTATTGCACACATGCAAGAATGGAAAATGAGGTATAAGGGAGCCCCGCTTTACTTGCACAAGAAGATGAAGCCACAGGTTGAGCTAGACAAAGCATGGATTCAGAAGAAGATTTGGAATTATGGGCAACTCCCTCCAGTCATCACTAGCATTGAAACTTCCTATGCATGGTTTTTCAAGGGTTTGGACGTCATAGTGTGAATGCACAAGATCCCTACCATCAAAACCATAACCCAAGCCATGAAGAAGAATCAAATCATGCATGATCTTGACAAGTACATATAAGAGTTGATGTGCATAGCCACCAGCTATGACTTGCAACTCAATGTAGAGAACATGGAAAGGTACATCAGTGGTCCAACCACACTCATGACAATACTAAGCATGCTTCAGGATGAGTTGGATAGAGGTTTCAAAACCATATACCCCAAAACCATGGAGGTAAGGTTCTACTTTGACAAATATTCCATCAAACAATACAAGGACACAGCAGAGCAGTACCAAGATTGGTATCAGTTCACCATCGAAGATCAAGTGAGGAGGTTACTAATTTGTCCTTTCCCCAAGACCCTGAGTGATGTTGTTTGTCTTGTCAAGCTGACTCAAGAATATTTTTGTCCCACATGGGCATATGTGGAAATTTTATTATTTTAAACATGTTGTAAGTGAAATTCCAAGTGTCATTAGTGGAATGTGAATAGTCACTATTGCAATGTGAAGAGTCATGATGGTAGTCTAAGAGTCAAAGGGGAATGTAAAGGGTCACCCCACCCTTTTATTTATATAGAACCTCATAACTCATAGTACAGGCTTTTGGGAGCCAAGCTTTTGGCTAGGCATTGCTTAGAGAAGGCTTGGAGAGTGTTGTGACAAGCCTAGCTTCTCCATAGTGGAGAGTGAGTACATCTCTTTGGAGGAGTAGAAGGTGTTGACTGTAATGTTCAACTATTGGGGCTTGTGGTTGTTAATGGCGTATGTATGGATGGAACTTTCACATTATATAACAGAGCCAACATGTTTCATGCATATGTTGCTATTGTAGTTCGACTATTTTGGTTGCTTTAGGAATGTATGTTATTTAAATTACGCATTTGTGTATGAACTATTTTGTATGCAATTGTATGAATCTTGTTGTAAAAGTGTTTTTGGTTTAACCCATCACCTTGGGTTATGGACTATTTTGATTTCCAGCTTATGATGTCATTCATCTCGTGTGCTCCTTTCAAGCTGCATACTATTACAAGCTTCTAAGGGACACACTTTCTTTTCCCCTCCATGCGTTAGAACCGCCATGCATCTCACTTGACTCGCTACAAGGTCACACAATTGATTCCGACAAACATATCACACTTACCTCTACATGTTATCGCAGTCAAGGCATTACTTTACTACCCATTGTTGGGACTCCTACTCGAAATGGTATGAGGTCTAGTTGGGACTTCTTATCGGGGAGATCCCCTGATATGTTGGTAGGTCCAGCACCATCAACATTTATGGCGATAAAAGGAGGGCCAGATGACAAGCTGAGTCCTCAAAGTCTATTTTGAATATCTACACATTTTTTATGACTTATATTAAAGTTAATCTTCCGACATGTCTATCTCATGGATGCGATTTGAAGTATCAGAGGTTCTGCTTGATGACTTGTCACGTAACACATATGATGATGAAGGTGGAGCACCTTTTCTTAGTCACATATTTTCCATCATGGGCATCTGTGAAAGGAATGAAATACATGAGGATCACATTGCTTGCTCACTATTCGCATTCACGTTCCAAGGGCACACACTGCAATGGTGTGTCACATTTCTTGCAAGATCCATTCACTCTTATGATTGGATGATCAGAGAGTTGGGTCGTGCTTGCTATCATTATGATCGTAAAGCACTCAACAAAAAAATTCTAGAATTACGGAAAGCACCTAATGAATCCCTTTTGCAATTTTTGAAACGTTTCCAAATCCTCACTTTTCAAATCCCAAAATATGAAATTGATTGGAAATTGCTTCATGAAAGATTTCGTATCTTCTTCACATATCTAAAAATCCTCATGTGTTAGAATCATTCAAACCCCTCCTAGCATACCTCAGTGTTAGAGCTGCCAAATCTAAGACGAACAAGGTTGCTGTCACAGGTGACCCTCTATCTGCTTCCCATAAAAAAACTCTAGCTCCGTAGTGCAAGGTGGGAGAATTTGGGAATCCATGTATTGAACTGTCACATCCTCCCACACCACCTCATCTAGATATTTGCGCAAATTTGTCTTGCAATCTAGTTGGTTTTCATGTGAACTTGTTTTCTCAACCTCTATCCTCTCATTCTGTTGATCCTCTGGATTGTACTATGTTGTGTTCTCCCGTTTCGGACTCCACACTTTTTGTTCACGATGATCAAGTTATTGATGGAGTTGGTGTTGAGCAGCCAACCTACATTGTGAAGGATGACCTCCTTCTGTCTTCCCCTCATCTGCTATTTCTTGACATCTTTTGTGATTCTATCGTTTTTTATTTGTCTTATGAAAAATTATTGCTGGATTTTTCTACTTCCGATCATTCACATAACACATCGAATGTCATTTTTTCATTTGATTGCGAAGAGGACACATTCTTCTTTCCAAATCCTCCCAATCTATCATATTTTCTTTCTGAAAACGCAAAGGGTGAACATCCTTATTTCTCATCAACCCCTCTGTGTGATTCGTCAGATCATGAGGATGTCGATGAACATATCAAATTTTCTAATCATGGTTTTCACGATATCTTTACTCCTTCATTCAATCATAATGTTGATTCATTTGTTGTTGATATTTTTAAGCCACTGGTTTTTGATGATCTATTTGATGATTAAAGCAAAAACCCCTCAAGTGGTCAAGGCACTTCAACCTGCGCTCATGGTTATGTCAAATCCTCGATGTCTTGAGGTCAGTTCCACTTCTGATCATAAATATTTTGAAACATCCCAGGCTCCTCATCACTCTCTTGTTTGCATTGAAGATTAATCTAGTTTAAAGATTTCTCATCCTCCACCTGAATTCTCATGATCCCATCACTCATGCACTAGAGGAATCATACACAACGAGCACTCTTGCTAAGAAAAATATTTTTTCCTTTTTCATGTTTTCTCATTTGTCATAGCCTAAAGAGTGTACATTCTCATTGTCTACACATAGTGTGTTGCAACACCATGGTGCGTCCGTAGAATGTTTGTCTTGCGCTTTTACTATTTTATTTTTTGTGGACACATTAAAACTTCAAGCATGTTGCTCTTTACTATATTATATTTTTTGTGCACTTGTTTACTTGAATATGTTTCTAGTCAACTATGCCTTCACCAACATGGGTCAACCAATGTGCCAGTGGCTGCATTGGAAATATCACTTCACATGACTAGGCCCATGCTATATTTAACATAGGAGTAAGAGTTGTGTTTTCTTACCCACTTTTCTTTGCTTACTTGTTTTTCTTTCATTTACTTTTGTCCTTTGATTGTTTGTTTCTTCGCTTGTTATGCACCCATAGGTTTAGCTTCACGTGAAACTGTGTTTGGCTCTTCAGACAAGCAAGGTGAAGTACAAGATGAATTGTACATCTATAAAAAATTGTTTATCTATTGTCCTCTCTCTTTATGAAGAGCTTGTTGTCTTTAGTCGATGATACTCTGAAGGAAAATATGTTATATTCATAGTGAGTCGTAGCGAAAACAAAATGCTTGCATTTCTAACTAGTACCGCCTACTCTAAATGGTTTTTCTATATTTGGTTAACCCTTGTCAGATCAGTCAAGTAGAGTGAGGTGAGGGGGAAAACCTTAACAAGTATGTTATAGGTATATATAACACACTTCTCTGAAGGGACAACCTCTTCTACTTTCAAAAAGTCGAGATCCCTCTTTTGCCTCATGAAATGAATAAGTGCATATGCACATTTCCTTGAAAATGAAAAAATTAAAAATTAAAAATTAAAATAAAGGCGAAAGAAGAAAAAGGATTCCTGCGCAGAGAGTTGATGAAAGTAACTTCGTCCGGCTACTGACAGGCTTGCTGGCAGTGGAGCGATGCTTGTGTTCCTGCGTAACTCCACTGAGGTACTGTCCATGCCTGCTGGTAGAGAAGCAATACGAGAGTTGAAACTAAAACTCTGATAGTTATATTACTTGTGCATCAATATACCCCTCTTCCCCAATCGAAACAACTTAGTTGACTTGCCTTGGTATGTGTGTTGACCGATCAAGAGAAGGGCATGGACTATATCTTTAACACAAGATAGCGTAGAAGCCATGATGATCAAAGAATTGAACAATACTTCTGGAGGAGTTAGAATTTATTTACATGAAACACAGTCCATGCAGAGAGATGGTGTTCTACTAGTGTGTCGCCAATGTTGTAGCAACTACAACCACCCTCCAAAATTTTTCCTTCGCTTTGTTTTGGAGCCTCCCTCCTCAAATATTAGCAACATGTCTTACACTGCTCAAGTACTTGTGTTTTGTTTGAAATTATCTTGCACTTTGCAGCATGTTTTTGCTAACTTGTTTTGCCGAGCAACCACAAGCTGAACCCGTGACTTGGTTCACATCTGGCTCTTGCATTGTCTTGGAAAACTACACAATCCAAGAGGGAAAGTTGCCTTTCTCTCAAGAATTGCATAGAGTAGCCTAACAGTTAGCCCTACTCTCCATAAATGTGCAGAGCAGTCTAGCAGACAACCTTTCTCAAAGAAATTTCACCGAACATCTAGACATTAGGATTTAGCTCAAAAATTTCACAGACCCAGCTGTCAACTTGTCTTCAACTGGGAAAATTGTGTAGAGCATGAGAGCAGCTAGAGCCACTCAGCACAGAAATTGCGCAGAAGCATTCCTCATGTTGCTTCCCAATGCATGTGCCGATAGGTTGCCTGGTTCCCTCTAGAACTGCTTAATTCTTCCTTGCATGCATAGAAGCCTTTCCTAAAAAAGGAAAAAAGTAAAAAAGAGAAAAACCATCCCTAAAAAATAAGGATCTATTTTTAGCTTTGGGAGTTACATGCAAATTAATTTTAGAAACTTCCCGCCAAGTGTCACCTTTTCCTAGATTTGTGGCATGCGCGTCACAAAGCTTAAATCTACCAAATCTATTTAAATGATGCCTAGAGCTCATTCTACACATTCAACCTTGGAGATCTGGCATTCCAATGCATTTAGGAACCTTCAGTATAGTCAACACAACTTTTCTGAGTAAGTTTTTCTTTTCAAGTCTTTGATTGCTTTTTCAGTCGTTTTTATTTTCTTGACTTGTGTGAGTATTGTTTTACATGTTTTATTAAAATACCACTAGCGTTTTCATTTTTTTTAACTTATAGAAGTGTTGTTTCAAGTTTTTCATTGTCTTTCCTAAGTGTCGCATGCATAACATTCTTTTTGCACTAACGGTCGTGGTTGTAGTGACCCTCTCCACCAACTTTGTTTTTCGTCCATTTCACTTATTCCTGCATTAGTCTTGATTGCATGCATGATCATTCACTCTTATCTATACCATACTTTGTTTACACTTTCAAATCTACTTGTTTCCAAGTTGCCTTTGGGAAGATCTGGGCTACCTTAGCTCAATTTTTTTTTACCCGGCATGCTCTATGCATTCCTGAGCTCGAGGCTCTACCTTGGATCTAGGAATTGTGTAGAGGCTTCTTGTCACTAGCCTCCAGCGGTGCTCTACGCAGTTTTGGGAGTTAGTGCCTAGTCTTACCCAATGGTATTGCACAATGTGTAGCCCGAGTCAGCAGTTAAGCCCGACTGAAGCACACATTGCGTAGTTCTAGTCAACAGTAAACCCAGTTGGACTGTGCGCTACACAGTTCCAGTCAGTAGTAGGTCTCACTGGTAGCTAAGACTGCGTAATGCATAATTCCAGCTAACAGTCTCCCGCCTCTGAGAGTCACTACTATGAAATCTTGCCCAATAGTCACCCAGCTTGTTGCATGATTGATTCTTGATGTGTTTTGCACTTTTAAACTTTAATTTTCTCGTCATGAGTGTCCGCTCTGTCTCCAGGTACATTAGTGGTTGAGCACTCTCTCAACACTACATACATCATGGTTTCCAAGAGAGATGGATCAAAGGACACTATAGAGAGAAACATTGGAGAAGTGTTTGAACAGGTGCCAATGAACTTGCCTATCTATGTGGACATGCAACTGTTCATAGAGAAGGACATGAAGATCACATGGAAAGAAATAAAGGACTTATTTGCAGGCAATTTCAAGGAATATTTGGAAGATTGACAAGTCTATGTCAACATTCACAATTCAGGCTTGTACAAGGTTGCATGCAGGTACCCCGCCTTCCCATGCGAAGATATCATTCACTAGGTTATCTCACATACCGATCACGAGATGATGACATTGATAAACACTAGTGGAACCCAAATTTCCACCTTTAGGATGGAAAACTATCATCTAATGTATCACTTTCCATAGCCAGTGAACTACGTGGATGCATTGTTCTTCACTCCCAACAACAATGTGAACTCAAAATACATCTTGAAGCATTGGGTAAAAGAGCCATTGAAGTTCATGACAACACCCAACCAGGTCTATAAGACGAAGTCACTTAGGAGGGCTTCCCAACTCCTGGTCATTTGTGCATGTCACTTGTATGGTCAGGAGAGCATGGAGACCTTCCCGCAGAGTTGGGCTGTTATGTTGGATCAGTTGGAAAATGAAGGAAGGCATTTCAACTGGTTGGACATGTTGACTCTTCAGGTAAAATTGCATGTATCAAATGCCCGAAATCCACGTAAGGATGGACAAGAAAGATTCTATATGTCTGCGTACCTTCTTGATGCAATCTGTGCCCAACAACAATTCCTTAGCATGGGTTGGACATGGACACCATCAGAGGAAGTTGTGAATGTTTATTACAAGTTTTCTCTAAGTGCAACTACCAACAAGTTATGATGACATTGTCTAAACACTTCACTGCCCTGTTGTACAAGATGATACTTGAACAAGACCCACCTTGCATATCCGAGGAAGCGATGCAGGCATTTCTCAACATTGCAGATTGGTATGCTTCACTTGGTGGCACCTTCATTAGGATATTTGGCACAAAGAAGCCTCCTCATGAGCTACCGAGGTTTCCCACAGACAAGTTGGTCATGCAAGAGGTTGCATACCACGTCTCCACAAGGTTGTCAGCAACCGTGCATAGGAGGAATACAACACCATGGCATACTCTTCCTTTTTGGATTGGGTTGTACGAGATTCATACCTTGAAATATGCAGATGTCGAGACCGAAGACTTGAAGAATTTTGGGTTTGGCACCAAGATCTTCAATATGTATGATCCTCACTGCATATGTAAAAGCCACTGTGTGAAGGTGTACTTCCCATGGGTCCACGAGGCATGTCATTGGCTAGAGGAAGATCCTTGGAAGTATTGCTATAACTCCTCTAGGATCAATGAACCAGTCAGCATGGGTATAGAATGGAAAGCAACACTGTAGCTAGTGGCACCACCGGAAGCAACAACAACGAGAAGCAAACTGACGTAAGATAGAGGCAAGAGGAAGACTATCAAGAGTGTAGAGGTTGAGCAAAGCTATAAGTTCAAAGAATATCCACTTGTTGAAAGAGTATCTTTGGAGATAGAAGCAAAGATGCGACAACGTGATAGGAGAGTAGCACAAAGAAAGAGGGAGAAGAAAATATTAGAAGAGATGGAAAGGAGATTGCAAGAGACGGAGAAGAAGTTGAAAGCATAACAAGAGCTGAGGAGGAGAGAGAATGAAGAAAGACAGAAAAAGGAATAGGAAGAAGGAAAAGGCACACTGATAGAGAAAACTACGTAAATACAGGTTGAGACAGCAGAGAAACTAGTAGATGAAGAAGAGGGTGAGCAAGTGTAGCTTCAGGAACTTTCTTAGTAGGTTGACCAGTTGGTTGAGGTAATATACATAGAGATGGAACAAGAGATAGAGTATCAACACATCAAGCTCAAGAAGAGGGAATCTGAGCTCATACCAGAGTCTTTGCCACCTCCAAAACCACAACCAGTCCCGAGAGAGAAAGGAGAAGTTGTTCTCCTTGAGGATGATTCAGAGACAAATGTGTAAAATCTAGTATTCGATGAGACACAACAAAGAATTGTACAGGCATGAAGAAAGAAATTCCTAGATGATCATACAACACTTGCGCACACAGAAAAAGGGGTGATTGTACCAAATGTTAGAAGACATCCCGTTGCCATGGCTGAGGCTTCTAAGGCTAACGTAGAAGCCATGAGTTCAATGGTCAAGTTATTGATAGCAGAGAAATATCGAATGTCGAAGGACTTGCAAGAGGCCAGGCAGAGAACAGAGCAGTCCATGGGATCTTCCATGTAAGAGCTGAAGAAATAAATATTGGTCAAGATATCAACTTTGGAGGCCATCATGCGAACAATATCTAATAGATTTCTCACCATGCACATAGTTGTTTTCCATCTATACAGTTTTCAACAGTACTGCACACAGACAGTCCGAACACTCAAATACATTCACACTTCTATTGTGCACATGTAAGAATGGACAATGAGGTACATGGGATCCCTAATTTACTTGCACAAGAAGATGAAGCCACATGCTGAGCTAGACAAAGCATGGATTTAGATGCAGATCTAGAATTATGAGTAGCTCCCTCTGCTCATCACTACATTGAGGCTTCCTATGCACGATTGTTCAGGAGTTTGGATGTCATAGTGTGAATGCACAAAATCCTTTCCATTGAAATCCTCACCCAAGCCATGAGGAAGAACCAAGTCATGCTGTATTTCGACAAGTACATAGAGCAGTTGATGCGCATAGCCACCAGCGATGACTTGCAGCTCAGCGCAGAGAACATGCAAAGGTACATTAGTGGTCTAACCACACTCAGGACAATGTTGCACATGCTTCAGGATGAGTTGGACAAAGGTTTCAAAACCATATACCCGAAAGCCATGGAGGTAAGGGTCTGCTTCGACAAAGATGCCATTAAATAGTACAAGGACACAATAGAGCAGTACCAAGTTTGGTATCAGTTCGTCACCGAAGATCACCGCGAGGAGGTTACCAAGTTGGTTTTTCCCCAAGACTGCGAGTGATGTTGTTTGTCTTGTCAGGATGAATCAAGCCTACTTTTGTCCCACATGGGTATATGTGAAATTGTATTATTGTAAACATGTTGTAAGTGATATTCCAAGTGTCATTAGTGGAATTTAAACAATCACTATTAGAGTTATGAGGGTAGTCCAAGAGTCAAAGGGGAATGTCAAGCGTCACCCCACCCTTTGCTATATATAGAACCTCATAACTCATAGTACAAGCTTTTGGGGTTCTAGTGTTTGGCTAGGTATAGCTTAGAGAAGGCTTGGAGAGTATTGTGATGAGCCTAACTTGTCCATAATGCAAAGTGAGTACATCTCTTTGGAGGAGCAGGCAGTGTTGACTATAATATTCCACTATTGGGGCTGGTGATTGTTAATGGTGTATGTATGGATGGAACTTTCACTTTATATATATAACAGAGCCAACACGTTTCATGCATATGTTGTTATTGTAGTTAGACTATTCTGGTTGCTTTAGCAATTATGTTATTTAACTTACGCATTTGTGTATGAACTATTTTGTATGCAATTGTATGAATCTTGTTATAAATGTGTTTTTGGTTTGACTCGTCACCTTGGATTGTGGACTATTCATCTTTCCAGCTTGTGATTTCATTCAACTCATGTGTTCCTTTCAGGCTGTGTAATATTACAGACTTCTAAGGGACACACTTCATTTTCCCATCCATGTGTTAGAACCCCCATGCATCTCACTTGACTCACTACAAGGTCCCACACTTAATTCCCACAAAGAATATATCACACTTACCTTTGCACATTATCGCAGTCAAGGCATTGCTTTACTACCCACTGTTGGGACTCCTACTCCAAACTGTCTGAGGTCTAGTTGGGACTTCTTACCGGGGAGATCCCGTGACATGTTGATGGGTCCAGAACTGTCAACAAATTGCTGGAAAATGAATCCACTTGGACCTAGATATTTCTCATCTTCACCATCATACATGAAGACCAATTGAAACTGAGCATAATCTCAGCTTCTGCCTGATTATAACCTTTGTTAACATATCTGCAGGATTCTGACTAGTGTGTATCATTTCCAACTTCAACTGTCCATCTTCCAACACTTACCATATGAAATGGTACTTGAGTTATATATGTTTAGTCTTGAAATGAAATGCTAAGTTCTTTGCAAGATGAATAACACTTTGGTTGTCACTGTATAGCTTTCCCATATCCTATTTCTTGTCCAATTCATCGATAAACCTTTGTAACAAAATCATTTTTTTACTGGCCTCTCAAGCAGCAACATACTCTGCTTCCATTGTTGCAAGTGGAAAAATGTTTTGCAATTTTGAAACCCAATTGACAACTGTTCCACCTACAATAAACACATACCCTGTGGTGCTCCTCATGTTATCTCTATCACCTGCCATATCTACATTAACATATCCTTGTAGAACAACGTTTGAACCACCAGAGCATAATTCTTCATTTGTGGTGCCTCTCAAATACCTGAGAATCGACTTCACTACCATCAAATGCTCTTTTCCTAGATTTTTTATATACCTGCTTACAAATCCCACTACATGTGTAATATCAGGCCTTGTACAGACCATTGCATATATTAAGCTTCCAAATGTTAATGCATATGGAACTTTACACATATAATCTGTCTCTTCTTAAGTCTTGGGACACATCTCCTTAGTTTAAAATGGATAGCCAAAGGTCTACTAACTGGTTTTACATTCTTTATATTAAATCTTTCCAACACCTTTTGTATGTACTCACTCTGAGACAATGTTAATTTGTGATTTTTCATATCTCTAATTATTATCATACCAAGGATTTGTTTTGCAACACCCAAATCCTTCATTGCAAATGAATTTGCCAGTTTTCCTTTGAACACATTTATTTCCTGCATGTTAGAACATGCAACAAGCATGCCATCTACATGTAATAAGAATATATTATATATTCCATCATTTTTCTTTTTAAGATAAACATAATGGTCAAAGTGACATCTAGTATAAACATAAACCTATCAAATTTTAGCTACCACTTCCTTGGAGATTGTTTTAAGCCATACAAGTTCTTCCTCAATTTTCACACTAACTTCTTATTCCTTTTGACCTCATACCCTTGTCGTCACTGCACATATATTTCTTTCTCCAAATCCCCATAGAAAAAAGTTATTTTTACATCAAAATGCAAATTTTTAGCTATCGCTAAACATAAAATATTTCTGATTGAATTCATTTTATTAATAGGAGAAAAAAAGTCATCAAATCCGATCTTCCTATGATTGTGGTTGTTTATAACTCATTTACCGAACGTTTATAGCTATTGTTTGACCTTGCCTCACCCCCCGCCACCCGAAGAGCCAAGTTCGATCAAAGAATGTGCCCTTTGGATTCTACCCACCGACACCCTGTAACTACCCTATTATCCTGTTCTGACCTTTTTTCGCAACAATTGCAGATGACTACGAGATTCAACACACCATCTCACCGCCAGAATTGCAGCGCCACCCGCCTCCATTGCACCCGAGCAGCTGCCGCTGAAAACGCAAATTCCTAGCGCAAACATCAACATGGACAAATGCCTCCAACACAACGTGTCTTGCCTTGCCTCCTTTGACTCCCTTTCACCTGTACTCATGTCAGGAACCTTGAAATCCGTCTGTGTCACGTAGAATTTTAATGAAGCTGTCCGGGCAAGTTCACGCTAAAACCCTTATTAAAGAAAAGAAATATGGCATTGGCAATTTAGCGCAGCAAGAAAACCAATAGTAGCCATCAGGGAATGGACATGATTTACAGACATGGAATTGCAGACCAAGATAGAGAATTCTCGACTTCAAATTTCATAGAAGACAGTAGAGACGATGCCAAGGGCTCAAATAGTCGAGATTTCATGGAGATTTTCAGAGAACAGCTCCGCGAGATATTTGGGGTGTAATAATCATATTTGTTTGTGTCGTCAAATTATCTCTATGATTTTTACTGGTATTCCCTCTTTACAGTGAAATTCATCAACCATAACATTGTCCGTATAGAGAGTTCACGATTCTTTTGAAAATTATCTAGTTATTTCTACCTGAAATTCACATAATTGAACTAGTACTTTCTTGGGATATGAGTTGTTACCAACTACTATCACTATGATCTTTAGGTAAATTTATAATCTTTAAATAAATCAATATATAGCCATGTACACAATTTAAACCACAAATTTAAAAACCCTAGTAATACCACAATTTATATACATAGTGCTAAGCTATTTCATTAGTTTAGACTTTAGACATAGCATCTCTCCAAAGGTCTTATCAAGGGAAGATCACTTTAAATACACTTATCTGCTATTTCCAATGCCATCGTCTATTTGTTGTGGTTTTGGAGGTTTTTTGAGATATATTTTATATGGAATTTGTTTAAAATTTATCAAATATTTACATGAGTTTGAATTGTAAACTCTCCAATATCTAATTGTTTTTAATATTTTTCAGAGTACTGAATTTATATACAACACTTCATTGCTTTTAATATTTTTTATAACATTAAACCTAAACCCAAACCTAAATCTATATATGATCAAAATATATTTTTAAAAATTAATTAAAATTTTTTGAACAAAATTCAAAAAACTTATAATAGTTAGAAAAAAACCAATAACCAATTCTTTTAGTGCTCACTGCTGAACACTTTGAAGGATCCTCTCTCATATTTGTGTGTGAAGCAATTCATTCAGTAAACACTGCACTAGGCACAATTTTTTCGGTGTATTGGCTGCAAGTGGAGGTTAGCTTATAGATTTAATTAAAATTCCTAGCTTGATTGCTGTGAGTGTACAGGTTGTTTCCCGCAGCAGAAGCACTGCTTTTAAGTTGTATCTGCTACAAGATGCAGAGAAATCTGTAGCTATGGCCAAGGGAAAAGCAGGCTATTATGTTCCTGATAATGCAGAGCAGATTTGTAATGAACAGTTTGTGACTCGCAAGATATCCGTGTGCGACTCACGGTGGAATCAAACGACTGGGTTGTATATAAGATATCAATGTACATTCTTTTATATTAATGGCAATATCTTGCGTTTTGTTCTCAAAAAAACAGAACGCATTTTTGGCAAGTGTTCCATGTTAAAATTTTATTTCATAATATCAATTCTATAAAGATATAGATCACCATTTCTCAAATGAGGCTAATTTCTCTCTCATTTTTCCTTCATACTTTAATTTTGCAATATAATTCCTAGACTTGGACTAGATAATTACATCTATCATATTGGGTTTTATTGTATAGTTAGTGAAAATATATTGACCACTATTTTACAATTATTCCCTAAGATTTACTTATTCAATTAAAATCCATTCTTGATTATATTAAATTCTATTTTGTTATATTTACAAAGTCATAAAGTTTGAGATTATCATTGCATCTTAATTTTGTTTTTTCCATTGTGAATGAAATATCCATCCAAAAGCTTATTTTGTTATATTTACAAAGTCATAAAGTTTGAGATTATCATTGCATCTTAATTTTGTTTTTTCCATTGTGAATGAAATATCCATCCAAAAGCTAAATATTCATAGAAAACTAAATCATGAACTTAGGAAAGATATAGAGAAAAGTCTAGTTGAACTCATGATATGCATAATATAATGAAGATTTTTTATTTTTTTGGTGAATTAAAGCATTTATATTACTCAATAAATGATATCCAAAAATATCATGGAGGACACCATTGTCCTCATCGAAACCCCATTATTCTAGCCAACCAAAGCAGTCTCAATTCGCTAAAAATACATGCACATGCTCCCATAATTCATATAACCCCAACCATATTATGGCTTACATAAAACCCCACAAACCTGTAAAGATACAACATATATTTGCATAAAAAATCAACAATATATGTGGCTGCCAAGGGACAACCCAACAAGTATGAGAAAAGGCATAGATAACCCATCCTAGATACCAAAAACCAGAGAACAAAATTCATCTAATATTCAATGCCAAAACCATCTAGGGAACACACCGCAAGCAAGTCATAAACATTGCCACATGCCCATCAACTTGGGTCAAGACCTTCCTTGCAGACTTGCATGCAACCAAAATATAGAAGGGAATGCCACACGCCCATCAAAACAAACCAAGAGCCACGACAGAGGTCCCTCACATGGCCCTTTACCCCACAAATATCACTAGTCATTATCAAATGAAGAGATATTTTCCAGAGCCCTAACATTGAAGCCCAAAGGGTATCCCCGCTCCCCATCATTGGATTCAAATGCAATGTGGATTTTTATAGGAGCCAAGCAAGAGTTAATTCTATCTATTAAAATCCTTTAGTTCCTAAGATTTCTCTTAACATCTTCCAAAGATGAGAAAATATTATATTTCTCCACCTTCTTATCGCTTGGAAGAAGGCCTAGAAGTGTCTTCTTTTTCCAATGAATAACCACTGAACTGAGATATTGTCTTTTCCCACTCGTGGTGTGCCTAGGGTTAGGGACCCAAGTCGATGTATCCTCGAAAAGGTTTGAGTCAAAAAAGATTCTCTCTCAACCCCCACCTATGCCTAAAGATTTTGGATTTCTCTACATGTTTTTGGCAGAACAATATTAAAATAGTTGGCAACCAAGTTCTGGGAAAAAAGGCCAGTTCCACATTGCCCCATCTGGGCATGGCCACCACCTCTCATATACTCCCCCCCATGAGTCATGACACAATGACATGGATGAAGCATGGCAATATTCCAAACAATTATGATGAGATCCTCCACTTGCAAAAGAACAAAACACTAGAACAAACCCAAAATCAGCACAACCTAGAAACCAAAAAGTTGAATCGTCTCAATAACTCCAAATGCTTAACTCTCACTCAACATGCAACCTAGTAATTAAAATCAAAGGAACAATTTACTCCTCCATAAAAATTTTCCCAATAACCATCAAACCTTCAAGTGACCAAGCAGAAACTATCATAGAATAGAATCGTTGTAATAGCCCCTAGTTGATTTCCTATGTAAATAAAAAATAAGACCAAGGTCATCTGACATGTATTTGAAGCTGAATGTTGGGAAAAACATAATGATGGGGATCACTTGTGATTAATTAATGGCTATAGAAATTGGCAAAGGCATTGGAAAAGGAAAAGTGCAAATAATTGGCATTTTATATATGAAATAAAGGGAAATAGAAGAAAAGGGAGATGAAAGGTCACAAATTTGCATGAGAGGGAAATTGAAGGAAAATGAAGAAAATAAAATCCTCAATGATAAAAAAAGATTTTGAGGACTAGTTCATAGATTTTTCTCAGTTCATTTATGTGGTTCTCTTCTATTCCCGCACACCCTTGCACATTTAGAAAAATCTTGGGGCATTCTTGGAGCATGTTGGCATACTTTGGATTTGGAGAAAGAAGGAAAAGGAAAGAAGAAAATCACAAGGGAAGATGTGGATCGTCATCTATAGCTATATTTCTTTTGCAAGTAACAGATTGCATGTGTGATTTCCTTCCTAATTTATGGATGCATGGTATATGCATGTGATTAACTGGTTATGTTCTATCATTTCCATTGAGGATTTCTTGGATTGGCATTGGTTTTAGCCTTGTCTTCACATTTCCTGGATAAGCATTGCATTGTGGGTTTTTCCATTTGATTGTTTACAGGTTGGTGTTCATAATTCCTTATGGTTATGGGTTGGAACAAACGTTCCAGAATCCCTAGAACAACTTGGGTTGAATTACTGGTCCTCGAACCTTGGTTGGGATAAAGCTTTAGATTATCATAACATCTTAATTCTATTTTTTTCATTGTGAATGAAATATCCATCAAGAAGTTAAATCTCCATAGAAATGTAGATGATGACCTTAGGAAAGTTATAAAGAAAAGTCTAGTTGAAATCACAATATGCATAATATAATGAAGAATGTTTTTTTTTTTGTATGAATTAAAGCATTTATATTACTCAAAAAATGATATGCATGAAGTTATATAACATCCAAACTTATCATGGACAACACCATTGTCCTCATACAAACCCCAGAATTCAACCCAACCAAGGGAGTCTCAATTCATTGAAAATACATGCACATGCTCCCATAATTCAGATAACCCCAACCATATTATGGTCTAGATAAAACCCCACAAACCTACAGAGAGAAAACATATATTTTCATAAAAAATAAGCAATATTTGTGGCCTTATTGCTACCAAGGGACAACCCAACAAGTTTGAAAAATGACACATATAACCCATCCCATATACAAAAAAACAGAGAAGGAACTTCATCCAAAATTCAGTGCCAAAACCATCTAGGAGACACACCACACACGAGCCATAAACATTGCCACATGCCCATCAATTTGGGCCAAGACCTTCCTTGCAAACCTCCATGCAACCAAAATACATAAGGGAATGCCAAATTCACATCCAAACAAACCAAGAGCCACCACATAGATCCCTGACATGGCCCTATACCCCACAAATATCACTAGTCATTATCAGATGAAGAGATATTTGCCAGAGCCCTAACACTA
This sequence comes from Pinus tabuliformis, assembly GCA_031772625.1. Taxonomy (NCBI): domain Eukaryota; kingdom Viridiplantae; phylum Streptophyta; class Pinopsida; order Pinales; family Pinaceae; genus Pinus; species Pinus tabuliformis. The sequence continues at coordinate 840,397,501 of CM062807.1, forward strand.
GAGACCAAAGGGTCTCCTTGCTCCCTAGTATTAGATTCAAATGCAATGTAGCTCTTTATATGAGCCAAAAAAGAGTCAATTCCATCTATATAAAACCTATGGTTCTTGAGATTTCTCTTAACATGTTCCAGAGATGTGAAAATATTATATTTCTCCACCTGCTTATCCCTTGGGACAAGGCCTAGAAGTGTCTTCATTTTGCCAATGAAGAGCCACTGAACTAAGATATTGATTTTTCCCACCCTTATTGTGCCTAGGGTCAAGGACCCAAGTCGACATATCCTTGAAAAGGCTTGAGTCAAAGAGAGATTCTCTCTAACCCCCACCCATGTCTTAAACTTTTGGATTTCTCTACATGTTTCTAGTAGAACAACATTAAAATATTTGGCAACTGAATCGTGGGAAAAATGGTGAGTCCCACACTACCCCATCTAGCCATGGCCACCACCTCACCATCTACTTCTTGCACCCCCATAACCCCTATGACACAACAACATGGATGAAGCATGGCCAAAATCCCAACAATTACGATGGGAGCCTCCACTTACAAAAGAACATAACACTAGACCACAGCCAAAACCAACACAACCCAGAAACCTAAAGGATGAATCGTCGCAATAGCTTCAAATGTTTAACTGTGACTCAACATACAACTTAGTAATTGAAACCAAAGGAAGAATTTACTCCTCCATAAACTTTTCCCCAATAATCATCAAATCCTAAAGGGGTTGAGCAAGAACTACCATAGAATAGAACCACCGTAATAGCCACTACTTGATTTCCCATGTAAAAGAAAAATAAGACCAAGGTCATGGGACATGTATTCCAAGTTGAATGTTGGGAAAAACATAGTGATGGGGATCACTTGTGATTAATTAATGGCTATGGAAATTGGCAGAGAAAAAATGAAAATAATTGACATTTTATTTATGAAATAGGGAAAAATAGAAGACATGAGAGATGAAAGGTCACAAATTTGCATGATAGGGGAATTGAAAGAAAAATGATGAAAGATTAAGAAAATAGAGGTCTCAATGATAAAAGACTTTTGAGGATGAATTCATAGTTTTTTTTCAGCTCAGTTTTGGAACTCTCTTCTATTCCCTTATACTATTACACAATTAGAGAAATCTTGGAGCACTTTGGCATACTTTGGATTAGAGAAAGAAGGAAAAGAAAAGTAGGAAACATAATGGAACAGGTGGATCATCAGCTACAGCTAGATTTCTTTGCAAGTAACATGTTGCATGTGTGGTTTCCTTTTTGATTTATGGATGCATGGTATATGCATGTGATTAACTGGTTATGTTCTGTCATTGTCATCGATGATTGCTTGGATTAATAATGGTTTTAGCCTTGCCTTTCCATTTACTAGATAACGATGGTGTTGTGGGTTTTTCCATTTGATATTTTTTTAGTCAGTGCTCATAATTAATTATGGTTGTGGGTTGTAACAAATGCTCTGGAAACCCTGTAGCAACTTAGGTTGAGTTACTAGTCCTCCAACCTCATTGGGATAAATGCAAAGCCCTTGGTGGATTGAGTTACTCGTTAGTCAATCTTTTACAAATGGTAATACTAAAACTAAGTAATTTTTTTTTTTAATTTCAACAATCACTTTTAGTTCGCCCACAACCTACTATCATTTTTGGGTTTCTTAACACCAGTACATATTAATTAGTTGGTTTTCTTGGTGTTTAGTTTAGATCGTAAGTTCAAATATTATCACTTTGAAAAATTTAGGAATTAAATTATTCTAGGGGTTGTCTAGGGTCAACCCAGTCTTACACTAATTTTTCATATTTTTTTCCATCCAATAAACCAACTCGTCCCAACTAAACTCAACCTAGTTAAAAAAACACACTAACAATGCATCTCGATTTATTCGCTGCCATTCTATTTTTACCATCCAATAAGCCAACTGGTCTCGAACTAAGCTCAACTGGTCCCAATCTATGCTTAACCTAGTGAAAAAAAAGACATTAGAAATGCATCTAGATATTTGTTGTCATTGTTATTTTTTTACCAAATTGATGAGATCTGGTTTGGGTGTATAGGCCATTACAAGTTCATTGATGTGGTTCTCAAGGAATTGAAAATATAAAACGAGCGTTTCTTCGTGGATATCGATTTCAAGGCACAGTTCGAGATCACCTGAACTACTGATGAATATAGTGCCCTGCTACAGAAGATTCCCAATTTGTTGGTGGGGAGGGCAGACAAATTATGTGGGATCATCAAGATCATGTGCCACGTAGATAGGAGATCACTGAGGGGGAGAGGAATGTACATTCCGCCATGGAGGAAATATCGATACATGTAGTCCAAATGGGTGGGTTCCTACAAGAGAACTACAAATCCATGTTCGAGTTCCGATAGAGGTTCCTTACTTCAATTCATGTTCTCAGGCATTGTGCTTGAGGCTACCAGGTGCAATTCTAGCGTGAATAAAGATAACAATGCGAAATGAAAACGTAAAAAAAAGTGTAATGAGCTGGTAGAGTGCTGTGATCATTTTTTAATTCGAGCGAAGCAAGAGTGACATGTAAATAAAGTTTCAGGGTTGGCCACAGCCTTGGCAGAGGTTGTGATGCAGGAGCATTTAGGCCAAGGAAAACCATTGTATTCTAGTAGACATAGGGGTATTGTGCTTTCAAGGAAGTTGGGTTCCTAAGAGTGAATTAAATGTAATTATCAATGTTTTGAGTGATTTTAATGAGAGTAGCTAGAATAGGGAATTAATTAAATAATGTGAGGCATAATTTTAAATGTTCTCGAATATAGGAGAACATAAGAGATTTAGGATAGTTGAGAGATTGAGGGATTTGAGAATTGATTGTAAATCTTAGATTAGGAGTCAGTTCATGGATTTAGGGATTAGAGAGGAGTTTTAGGAACAAGGAAGAGATTTAGGAATTTTGTTAAGGAATTCATGGATCTAAACCAAAATTGGTTTTAGAATCACTGGGTATAAATGTAAGCCTAAAAGGTAGACACAGGGGTTAGATGTTTAAGAGAGGCTAGATAGATAATAGAGTGTGGGTTGAAGCCTACGGGCATATTTGTAAATCAAAGGCCACTGTAAAGAAAAACTAGGCCAGAGAGACAGACATCTCATTCTGTAATTATTTGTGTGTAATTATATATACAATGATTAATTCAAACATTGTTTAAGTTCACGATGAAGTATTGATTTATAAAATCAGAGATCTGCATAGTTTATGTATGCAGGCAGAGTCGAGGCGGAGCATAGAGGAGAGGAATGAAACAGAGTTCATAATGGATCTTTGAATCCATTGAATGATCAAAAAATGATCTGGGACGATATAGATAAGAATAGCTTAAGAGGACAAGCCAAAAGGAGTCACGCCGTGAAAGTAGCAAGGAGCTGGAACTATTAAAGAAAACCTAGAAACCATAGAAACCTGAAGAAAATAGCATAAAACCGAAATAAATAGGCCGACGAAGAAATTAAGTATTAACGCTCAGCAGCCATTGGATCCAGAGGATCAACGGTCACGATTTAAATCGCAATTGGGTGTCAGAAGTGCAAAGGGAAACATTAATAAACATAGCGATTTGCGACGGTGTGATATCGCCGATAGCGATAATCGGCGATCGAAATCCAGAATTATCGGTGATCGGGCGTCGGGAGCTTCGGAGATAGGAAGGGTGGCATGACGGAGAGTCCAGCGGTGAGTCAGACCCGACAATATATATGAATGCATATATATAACATTTGAAATCCACTTTTGTGTTTCAGAGTTAGATTTCCTTTGTATTCCCGTATTTCGTGTATTTGCAGTAAGTGGTGGTGCGAGCCATTTAAGGCTTAAAGGTTATGTTAACGACTCTGATAGTCGCATATCAAAATTTGGAGGGGTGATGAGGCCATGTGTAACATGACCAATGGAGGAGCGATAGCCGATTGCGATAAGGGTGCATTGGAAAACGTGCAAGAGTCGTACAAAAGGCAAAAAAACATGTTTTTGTGGGGATTTCCTTTGTAATTGATTTATAAAGGAATTAAGCGTCAATTGAAGGTTGTAAAGGGTTTTAAGGGGTTCTATAGGAAGGAATTAAAAGAAATCTTTAATAAAGTCTTATTTGAAGGTTAAGGGGTGATTCAAGTCTGGATAGGAAGGCTTAAACAGGGTGATTAAGTTCCGATACATAGGAACTGATAAAGGGGCCTTAACCATGTATGGTTAAAGATTTGACTCCTTGAGAGTCAAATACCTGGGACAATTGTGGTTATGCATGTTTATGCATACTATGGGTATGTGCGGGGGAATTCCTGCATCAAGCTGGCCTAATGCCTTCCTCCTCATCAACGGAACCTGACACCAATCCTTTGATATATTTGAGCTGATACCTATACCTTGTCATGTAACATATGTGATTATTAATCGTCTTATTGCATCATTTTTCTTTCATGGGCGGTATATGATTGATCAACATTATAAACTTGAATTGACAAACGAAACTTTGATATTGCGTGAATAATTTATAAATTATCATATATCTATATATATATATATATATATATATATATATATATATATATATATATATATATATATATAATTGGATTTTTGTTTGTCAAAAGTTTAACAAAAACCAAAAGAAACATATTATTTAAAATTTCATATCATAAGAGACATTGGATTAAATTTTCAAACTTTAGAATATCATAAAAAATCAATTACAACATTTTATCATTTCCCTCAGAATTTCCATTTTCTGATCTGTTTATTATTAGCAAACTAATTGAATTTTTTTGGTAACGGTTCTACTTATTCTTTACAATTGTTTTGTTTTCTCATTCATTTTTCAAAAAATATCACAAATAGGGTGAAAGAAAACACATAAATATATTTTTTATTTTCTAAAATTAAATTTATAATTTAAATAAGTAATAATATTTACTTTTGCTTCTTTTTTTTTTCTAGTATTTTAAAATTTGACAAATTCATTTTCTAAATATTATTTTCTATTTTTAAAAAAACTATATTATAAATTTAATACCTATTCCAAATACCAAGATCCTTTGCATATTTCATCAAAACATCCTCATATCTAAAAGTTGTAGGTTTGGAATTTTATTCTATGATTCCAAATTCTCCCACAAACAAATCTGATTTCATCTGATTTCATGACAAACTTGATTTGAAACAATTTCATTATTTCAAAATGTCATTTAATTTCTTGTAAGACACAAAGCCTATGGCAAAATGTATGGCAATGCCTATGTTTAGAATCTAATCTGCCTTATACCATTTTTCACAAGTGAAACTAATTTCATGACAAACATGAATTGGAGCAATTTTATTTTCTTTCATTTTCTTAAGATGATATTTCATTTCTAGTAAGACACAAATCCCATGCCATAATGTATGGTAGTGCCTATGCTCAATAACTAATTTGACTTTATACCATCCTTCAAAGCAAGCTAATGAAGGGTCCCCTTCCCTTTCGTATTTTTCATCTTCAATACTTCACTTTTCTCTTGAGAATGGGTAGTACACTAGTGAGTGGATACTAGTTTCATCATAGATCTTACAAATATTACACTATTGATCCTTACTATAACATTTTTTGAAATTGCACGACACTCGCTGGTTACTAGCAACGACTTGGACAAATTGCTTCATCCCTTCTTTTTTTTAATCGATCTATCCACGATGCTCTCATCTACAAATATGTTGTTTGGGTTTTGGCATTACCCACTTGTAGTGTTGGTCTTTTTGGTTCTCACTTACAGGTGTACCTTATGCTTTGTTCGGCACTCTAGTTTTTATCTTTTAGTTTGTAGAAGAGACAACACTCTAAGGTCTGTCTCTTGATAATCTTTGTGGGCTTGATGTTGCTATATCTTGCAAGGCTTGAATATAAGATATGAGTGTGCAATATTTTATATTAATGGAAATATCTTGCATCAGTTCTAAAAAAAAAAAATTTGGCAAGTGTTCCACATTAGAATTTTATTTGATAATACATTCTCTATAAAGATATCCATCACCATTTCTCAAATGAGGATTTTTCTCTCCCATTTTACCTTCATACCCTAATTTTGCAATATAATTCCTAGTCATGGATTAGATAATTACAACTATCATATTGGGTTTTATTGTATTGTTAGTGAAAATATATTGTTCACTCTTTTACAATTATTCCCTAAGATCTACTTGTTCAATCAAAATCGATTCTTGATTATATTAGATTCTATTTTTGTTATATTTACAAAGTGATAAAGCTTTAGATTATCATAGCATCTTAATTTTTATTTTTTCATTGTGAATGAATTATCCATAAAGAATCTAAATCTCCATAGAAAAGTAGACGGTGAACATAGGAAATCTATATAGAAAAGTCTAGTTGAACTCATAATATGCATAATATAATGAAGAATTTTTTTTAGCTGAATTAAAGCATTTATAATACTCAAAAAATGATATATATGAAGTTATAGAATATCCAAAATTATCATGGAGGACACCATTGTCCTCATCCAAAACCCATCATTCTACCCAACCAAAGGAGACTCGATTCACCAAAAATACATGCACATGCTCTCATAATTTAGATAACCCCAACCATATATGGCTTACATAAAATCCCACAAACATGCAAAGAGACAACACATATTGCATACAAAATCAACAATATCTATGGCCTTATCACCGCCAAGGGACAACCCAACATGTTTAATAAAAGACACAAATAACACATCGCAGATAAAAAAAAACCAGAGAAGGAACTTCATCCAAAATGCAGTTCCAAAACCATCTAGGGAACACACCGCACACGAGCCATAAACACTGCCACATGCCTATCAACTTGGGCCAAGACCTTCCTTGCAGGATTCCGTGCAACCGAAATACAGAAGGGAATGTAACACACCCATCTAAACAAACCAAGAGCCACTACAGAGATCCCTCACATGGCACTTTACCTACTAATCATTGTTAGAGGAAGAGATATTTACCAAAGCCCTAACAATGGAGCCCAAAGGATCTCCCTTCTCCCCACCATCAGATTCAAATGAAATGTGGATGTTTATATGAGTCAAGTGTGAGTCAATTCTATCTATACAAACCTCTGGTTCATGAGATTTCTCTTAAAATCTTCCAGAGGGGAAAAAATATTATATTTTTCCACCTACTTATCCCTTGGGACAAGGCCTAGAAATGTATTAATTTTCCAAAGAAGAGCCACTGAGCTGAGATATTGTTTATTCCCACCCCCGTTTTGCTTAGGTTCAGGGATCCAAGTTGACATATCCTCCAAAAGGTTTGAGTCAAAGAGATATTCTCTCTCAACCCCCACTTGCATCTCAAGATTTTAGATTTCTCTACATGTTTCTGGCATAACAACATTACAAAAGGTGATAGCAGAGTCATGGGAAAAAAGGTGAGTCCCACATTCCCCATCTGGCCATGGCGACCCCATCTACTCTCCCCCTATGGCACATCGACGTGGATGAAGTAGGGCCAAAATCCCAACAATTATGATGGGAGCATCCACGTGCAAAATAACAAAACACTAGACCAGACCCAAAACCAACACAACCTAGAAATCAAAAGGTTGAATTGTTGCAATAGCTCTAAATGTTTAACTCTGACTGAACATACAACCTAGTAATTTAAATAAAAGGAGCAATATACTCCTTTGTAAAATTTTCCCCAATAACCATCAAACCTCGAAGAAACCAAGCATGAACTACCATAGAATAAAATCACTATAATAGCCCCTAATTGATTTCCTATGTAAATAAAAAATAAGACCATGGTCATGGGACACATACTCCAAGTTGAATGTTGGGCAAAACATAGTAATGGGGAACACTTGTGATTAATTAATGGCTATGGAAATTGGCAAAGGCATTGGCAAAGGAAAAGTGACAATAATTTGCATTGTATTTATGAAATAAAGGAAAATAAGAGAAAAGGCATATGAAAGGTCACATATGAGAGATAAATTGAAGGAAAAATGAAACAAAATGAAGAAAATAGAGGCCTCAACGAAAAAAATTCTTTTGAGGACCAATTCACAGTTTTTTGTTAGTTCAATTTTGGAGCTCTCTTCTATTCCATCACACTCTTGCACACTTAGAGAAATCTTGGATCATTCTGGGAGTACTTTGACATACTTTGGATTTTGACAGAGAAGGAAAAGGAAATCAGGAAAGCACAAGGGAACAGGTGGATCATCAACTAAAATTGGATTTATTTGCAATTAAGAGGTTTCATCTGTGATTTCCTTACTGATTTATGGTTCCATGTTATATGCATGTGATTAAATGGTTATGTTCTATCATTTACATTGAGTATTGTTTGGATTGGCAATGGTTTTAGCCTTGCATTGTCATTTTCTGGATAGTCATGGTGTTGTGGGTTTTTTTCATTTGATTTTTTTTTTTGTTGTTGCTCATAATTCCTTATGGACGTGGGTTGGAAAAAACACTTTGGAAACCCTGGAACAACTTGGGCTGAAATACTAGTCCTAGAACCTTGGTTGGGAGAAATTCTATAGAGCCCTTAGTGGGTTGAGCTACTAGTCCCTAGAGTTGGGTTGGATAAACTCTCGAGAGCCTTGGAAGGCTGTGGATTGAGTTACTAGTTCCTGGATCCCTATACAACTTGGGTAGAGACTGATCTGGTTGGTGTTAATCTTGGCTTTGTGGGGCCTGACCCAGGTTCAGCATTAGTTATCCAAACAAATCCCTACACTACTGGCCCTTTAAGCATCAGCCTGTGAAGCGCAGAGCAAAGTATCACCCGAAGCAGTATGGAGGGATGCTGGAACAAAGTTTCTGCAACCTGAGATGGTCGTGATGTCAGTTTATACCCCCTGTTCCTACTTTAGGGCTTTTTTAGTCTACTCCTTTATTCCGTCGTTTAGTACCTCCACAAAGGTGTACGATTGACCTTTGGGCAGCCTTAACCCATGATCCAAGTACTTTTGCACTACTATTATAGAGTATTGTATAGGTTCCCAAGTTATCTTACGTGTTTTACTTATCTTACCAAAAAATCACAGTTAGCGCCGCGTAAACTAATATTCTTACTTGCGTTCAATTAACCAATATAATCACATATCTTTGTGCATCACATAAACATTGTAAATTAAACCCAAAATCCAAAATAACCAGATGCAGTAACAAGAAATGAATGCACAAAGTTTGCAGAATACTTCTCTCTATTGATATCTTTCGTTTAATATAGACCCTATCCTCCCTATGCACACAGCTGCAGGGGTCCGCGCACTCAGCTATGGACATCCACCCTAGGCCTCTGCGCACTTAGCTGCACAGCCTCTACCTATGCTAAGACCCGAAACACTTAGACTTCTATACCAAGACTCCAAAACATGTCTACTAACTGACTACTTAGAGATTACTTACTTAGCTCCTTTTTATATAATCCCATGTTCCGCGGACCATGGGTGGATATTTACAGCTGAATTTACCATTTACAAAATAAGGGTGGACAACCCTTTATGAATCTTGACACCTTCGCACTCTACGACAACAAAATGCGGAGACTTTACAACTTTATTACAAAATTTGTCCCAAAACATGGGCTTTTAGCCCCAAAACTGTCCTTGGGGGAACCTGTTCCCAATAGGCCCCCAACATAAACATGGTGACTCACCCGCAAGTCACTTTGTATGCCCGGAGATATTGCCATGAAGACCTCCCAACTGAACCTATATGATGGCAACCTCGGCAGTGCACTATGCGACTGCTTGCTTCGCTTCTTCAACCAACTCCTCGGTCGCTGGTCCTGAACTGTCAGCCTGAAGCTTCTGCTAACTCGCTTACAGATTAGCAAGCTTGCCTTCAATAGAGGCCATGACTGAATAAGCCTCATCCAACCAGGGCTTCAAGCGTGCCTTCAAAACTGCCTCCTTGTGTTGTGCTACATCTACATGTTCTTTCAATTGTTTGGCCTCCTATAGCTTCGCTAGTCTCTGCGTGAGAGCGATGGTTCGTGTTGTGCCTTTCACTTCGTCATAATGCTACTGGAATTATCGTGCTTCTATCTCCAGCCACTATGCATTAGGGTCCTCCTACAAGCTCGTCAGGACCTCAAACAACTGTTCAAAAAGTTGTGTGCAGTCTGCTACTACACTGTATACTGCCACTATCGTTTCTGTGACAGCAGTTGCACGCCGCTCCTTTACTTCTGGTGGAGTAGAAGGCTAGGCCTTCAACTGTAAATCTGCAGTTTGTAGGTTCAGCTCCAGCTGAACCCTAGCCAACTCTGTGCGAGCGTCGTGTACCCCTATAGCCAACTTACAAACGAGCTCATAGACCAGTTCTTCCTTAGGAATGGCCAACTCCGGGACCATTCAATATGCCTCCTCCATGACCTAAACTATACACCTGTTTCGGTCTGTTACCTTGGTCACAATGGCGATGGCAGAGTGTTGCTGTAGGAACAACTGTTCATTATTAATCTGTTGCTCACTGATCACCTGCAAATCACTACGTTAGCAGGCCCTCAGCTCCGTGATCACTCGATCCTGCAATAGGTGGAGTGCCTCATCAAGGAGCACTGCCAAGTTCAACCCCACTCCCTTGAGGGTGCTAACAGTGGGCCTGTCAGTTTCATTATCTGTGGTCAGTGCTCCATCCAGCAGTACTACCACGCAAGTGACCTTTGCATGTAGCATCTTGGCAGCTTATGAAGTAGCCATAGTGAGGCTGGTGGGCACTATCCCAGCCTGTGATGCGCAGGTCTACAGCTCCTACAGACCTGTCTTGATGGCCCCCAATAGTAGGTTTTGTTGCTGCTTGAACTGATGTAGCGCTTTCGCAGTGACATCCCGCACCGTGTCTCCAATGTCATGCAAATCTCCCTCTGCGAGGGTGATTGGATCCAACGATGCCTTACTAGCCTTGGATTTATTCCTTGACCCCACTTTTTCTTGTTCCCTTGGATGCTTGATGTGGTTTGATGTCGTCTGTGGGTCTGCGCCATGCTGCTCTGTTTGCTCGTCTGTTTCTTCCTCTGTTTCAGGTGAAGGCAACACTACGCCTTTGTCATAGCCACACGTTGTTTTTCATGTCTGCTTTTCCACCTTCTAGGCAGCATCGTGCTCTACCTAGGCCTTTTTAGCGGCCTCCTTCTTCCTCTTCTTGACCAGCTACGCCATCTTGAGCTTGGCCTCCTCCTTTTTTGCACTACACGACAGAGTTGCTCGACCCCACCACCAAGTCTGAGGTAGCGTGCCACTCTGCCGGCCAGCAATCAAGTACTGCATCAATTGGATCGCTCGTTTCCAAGTAAGACAAGTCATACCATGTCTGTTCAGGGTCCTTCCATGCCTTGATTGATACTCGGTGAAATTCTGCCTTGAACTCTGCATACCCATGCAGTTTGTCAACCACAGTAGGAAACAATTGCAATTTGCGATTGATAGCCATGTGTATGTTCTTGCTATCTTTGATGCACTAAGCATCCTTGGTCACCCATAGCGAAGCATACTTCACTACTTCTGGCGGGTCTGATGCAACGAGGGGAATTGATTGTCTTCCAGCAGGCTACTAGCACAATAGACAGCAAGAGCCACACATAGTGGAAGGTCTTGCTGATCTCTTGTGCCTCGTGACAGTTTGCAAGGAACTCACTACAGAGATAGTGTGCCCAATTAAACCAGATTCTTTCAGTGCATTGAGCTTCTAGCACGATGACTGATGCTGCCACTTCATCTGTGCGACATTTTCTCATAACCTTTCCTGCCAAAATCTGTGTGGCCACCTTGACTATAGGGTTGCAGAAACTCGAGATGGCTAGCCTCACAGCTTCTTCACAAGCTTGAATTTTTCCTTCATGGTGTCTGCGAGGGCCTACTCGCCACTTTTTCCACCAAACATCATGGCCATATTTTTCTCTATGTAGGGCAGCCGCGTGATCCTACGGTTCAATCTATCGGTGATTGGTATTGGCTCCTCCAGCCACAAACACCCATCATGCACCAATCATAGCAGCTGTTTGATGACCAATACTGTAATGGGGGTGTGATTATAGTGCGACACGCATAGCGAGTTGAGTAGACCTGCCTTCTCTACTCCCCTGACCCACTTCTATGGTTCCAATGTAGTGATCCTGGTGGTTGTGTCAATAACGCGGCGAATTAGCTGCTCTGTCGCTAAGTGTGTGAACTTCTCATGGTCAGCTAAGTCCCAATCTTCTAGTTTTAATAGAGGAACCCATCCCAATCGTGGTCCTTCAAAGACATTTTCATCTGGTAGTAGAGGTGTGTGCAAGGTGACCTTTCTTTTGTTAATGTCCTTCGACACTTTGGTCTTGCCCTTGCACGGAGGAACGTACTTGGGAAACTTAGTGATAGGGTTAGAACCTTGGACTTCAACTTCCTCCTCTTCTACCCCCAAATCCTCATCATCCATTGGGATGTCCTCACTTTCTTCCTCCTCTGGCTCCAAGTTAATGGTTTTTCCCTTTTCCTGTGCGGTGGGCTTGTCCTTCTGTGGGTTTCTTCTGGGTGACGCGCGCACCGGTATCACAACCTGCTTGCCCTTTTTGTCCTTCGCACTCTCCTTGGTCGAAGTGGGCTTTGGTCTAGGACTCTGTGGTGACTTGGGGACTTTAGCTAAGACCTTTTCAACCTCTGGAGTAGCTCCCTCTGCCTCTCTAACAACTTCCGGCACATCCCCCTTGATTGTCACTACTTCGGCATCCATAGCTTCTGCAGGTGTTGACATAATGCTATGCAACAACTCCTGTGTCTCCCTTTCAATGTCTCAAATACTAAACTGGCTAGAAAAGCTTCGAAGTTTTCGCGATTCATGTTCACCTGAGAGCTCAACAACTAAATTCTCAAAATGCTAGTGTTTTTCACTGGGCCTCCACCTGTAATTTATAGGGCATTTTGAATTCAAATCTGACCATTCCCCCCACATTTGGTTCACTAATGTTGGATTGGCAGAAACTTTCCAAGGATATTACCCATAAAGTTTGTCTTAAATGCCAATCACCCGCTTTATTTGGCCGCATTCCTACCATCAAATCATGAACAGTGACTTTAACGGTCACTTTTCGGCTGACCTGCGTGATTTCTCCTAGGGTAGCACAGCTCCCTTCGCATTGTTGCGAACCCTTTGACATTTCCTTGCTCCACACAATCTTCCAATCACGTAGATCCCCAACCCGGGTAGTGTAGTTTATAGTCTCACACCTCTTTTCAGCTGCTTGGAGCACTAAGACTATGCTACCCTCATTTAGTCACCTCGCTGGATCACCAGTGTATGGTTTCAATCAGCTACCATTCACCTTTCCTAGGAAAGGATCTCCATTCAATTTAACCAAATGAACTGCTACACCGTTGGTAATCTCCTTAATGACATAGGGCCCTAACTAGTGCATTCTGAATTTCCCTAGAAATTTACCAAAGTTGCTGTCATATAACAAAACCAGATCATTTACCTTAAAGGTGCGTAGCTTAATGTGTCGATCATGCCATGCTTTTTCGCACTGCTTTTGGACCTGTTGGTGAAATCCAGCTAGAAATATCTCTTCCTCAAGCTCAATCAGCTGCATGAGCCTTTCTTCCAGGGCTCTGTGATCCATCATACCTGTGAGTGCCCGTATGCGTAGACTAGGCACAATGTATTCCATGGGCATCACTACTTCAACACCATATACAAGCCTAAAGGGTGTTTGTCCAGTCAAAGTTTTGCATGTTGTCCGATAGGCCCATAGTACTATGGAATGCACAGGTCCCAATCACTTCGTTGAGCATTGCAAACCTTGGTCAATGAATTCTCTAACACCTTATTGAATGCTTCCACTGTCCCATTAGCTTATGGGTGATAAGGCGTGCTTTTCTAGTGATATACCTGAAATTCCTCCGTTAGCATGTTGATCATCTCGTTCAGAGAGTGCGTACCATGATCGCTCATAAGAATGTTTGGACACCCAAATCACATTAGTACATACTCAAAGAGGAACTTCGTAGCGGTCTTACCTATGTAGTCCTTCATAGGCTATGCCTCCGCCCATCAAGTCAAATACTCAGTCGCGGTGATAATGTACCGCACTCCCATCTTCTTCCCTTGGGGCTAAATGGGTCCCACAAAATATATCGTCCATTTATCGAAAGGTTGCAACGTCATCCGTGGGTTTATAGTAGGCTCATCCCTTTGCGATGGTCTTCTAGTCCTTTGACACACATCACATGCCTTACAGTAAGCTTTTGAATCTTGATGGAGGGTTGGCCACCACAACCCTTCACATAGAATCTTCTGCGTGATTGCTCTCCCTATATAATGGCCTCCCGTGGCACCCCCATTAGTGTTCGTGAGGATACTATTCCTTTCAAACTCTGGTACATATCGTCGTAATACTTCATCAGACCCCATTTTGTACAGATGCCCGATAATGACAGAAAAGTCTGTCGTGCGCACCACTAACTCCTTCTTCTATTGGACGGTGTAGCCTTTCGGGGCAGTTCCTGTTGTTAGGAAGTGTATGATGTCTTCCATGTCACCATCCATGACGCGCACTGCAAATAGATGCACATCAGGTAATCCCTCTTCCAAATTAGTGGGCTCTTCCCCTATTTCGATGCGCAACAGATGGTCTAGTCCTGCATTTAGTCGTCCAGGCTTCACAATAACTTCAAAATCATACTCCTAGGACAATAACAACCACCTATAGATTCTCCCCCCCAACAAATGCTTATTGACCAGGTATTTCAACATAGAATTGGAAGATAGTTCACCCAGCAAATAGTGTCTAAACTTCTGGAGCACATATATCTTAAAATTTCCACCCAGCAAATAGTGTCTAAACATCTAGAGCGCATATACCATGGCTAACCCTTCACTCTCAGTGGTGGAATAGTTCTTCTCAGCCTTGGATAATCTCTTGCTTTCGAATTATATAGGATGGTCCAATTCTCCTTTGCCAGCCTGTGTCAATACTTCTCCCAGTGCTATACATGACACATCTACATGTACATGAAACTCCTTCTTCCAATCCAAGAAGACTAAAATCGGTGTGGTGACCATTTTTCCTTTCAATACATCCAAGCTCTTCTGACTGTCCTCATTCCAACAGAACGTGACATCCTTTTTCAACAACTTCTCCATAGGTGCGGTGATCTAGGCATAGCCCTTGATAAACTTCCTGTAATACCCAGTATGTCCTAAGGTTGCACGCAGTTGTTTTACACTCCTCGGTGCCTCCAAGTTAAGTATCATTGCGATCTTTGCGAGATCTGCCATCAGTCCCTGTCTATAAACCACATGGCCCAGTAGAGTCCCAAAAGGCATAGAAATCAGACATTTCTTCAAGTTGAGCGCAATCTAGCACCTTCGACAAGAATCTAGCATTAGGCGCAAATTTTCCACATGGAATTTCACCAACCCAAACACAGTCTAGTCATCAAAGTACACCTCCAGAAACTTATGAATGAATTATTTGAATGCCGCAATGACTATGTGCGAAAAAAATCGCAGGCGTATTCTTCAATCCGAAAGGCATTACAGTATACTGAAAACATCTCCATTCAGTCATGAAGGTCGTCTTGCTTCTATCCTCAAGCGTGATTTTGATCTAATGGTACCCAGATAACCCATCAGTGAAGGAGTACGCTTCCTGACCACCTACATTATCCAATACCTCATCAGTGAACGGAGTCGGGAAAGGATCATGTACGCAAGCGTCATTCAACTTCCTGATGTCTACACATATCCTTATTTCATCCTTTTACTTCTTTTCCTATACCACCATTGGGATTACTTAATCAGATTCATCTATAGGCTCAATGATTCCTACCATGAGCATCTTGTCTAGCTCTAAGTATACCTTCTCCTTATACTTCGGATTGAGACGGTAAGGTCATGGCTTAATCGGTTTCACGTAAGGTTTTAACATGATCTTCATAATGCTGAGGTCTCCTATTATCCCCTTTAGCTCTGTAAACTTAGTAGGGAACAAATCATGGTATTCACGGAGTAATTCGGCGACCTTATCTACCATTGTGTTATCCCAGTAATCTCCAATCTTTGAGAATTTTGGCTCTGCCTCCATACCAATATTTACATGTTTCATTTTCAATGGCGTGGTTATATTAGGATTCTTAATCTGTAGTCCCTTGACCTCATGGCGATCCTTAGTTTCAGGGATATTAATCTTTCATGGATCCTTGTCTTCTTCAGCAGTCACATTATAGCATTCCAGCACATGGCTCAGCTGAGTAGTCCAATCGAGTTGGATCAGATCCAAAGAATCATGCGGTATCCTAAATATTGTTGCTTTAACTTCTTGTAGTGCTTCGTCAATATAGTCAAACCCATCTTCAAAGCTAAACATCATTATGAACCCTTCACGTAGAATATCCCATTCACATGTACCATGATGAAGCTCTGTCTCCAAGTACCAGTTCATCGAGATGGCATCCAAGGTGTGATAGAACAAGTGCACCCATTCAAGTTGGTGCTTCGCTCCATAAGCCTTAGCCCATTTGGCCAAGTGTGTGCATGGATTATCCTTCTCGTCATATTTTTCTGTCATTCATACCTTCAGCTTCTGAAAACATGTTTGCATCATCCTCCTACACTCGCACCAATCGTCAAAGCTACCCTTGTGTGTACCCCACCATCTTGCAGGCGTAGCGTGCAGTGCCCAGTCCAAAGCCTAGAAGCGCTGCTTTTCTAGTACCTTCCTCGCAAATGCATCCAAAAATACATCTACATCATTCAGGCCATCATAAGTGGGCAAATCTCTTACCTCTGACGATACACAATGTAGCGACCAATTCATCATGTTACAGCGCAACATCGTTACTTCATGTAGCCGATTTTTCCAGCTCTCTAATTCTTCATCAGAGTTTGAGGTGTAGGAACTCTTGCGATCCCATGTAATTCATCCATCCACTGTCAGATTCACCCAGCCTTGGTCTCGTGCTATTATCTTATATATGTGGTCCAAATCGTCATCACTCTCGTAATCGCGAACTAGTTCAGTATAGCGTGATCCTTCAACAGGATGTAGGGGTACTATTACACGAAGCGATTTCTTTTCAAATATCATCTTTCACTTCTTTAGGTTGATTACCCCATTCATGTCAGTAGCCTAATCGATGCCAAGGAGCACAGGGTAGGGGCTGCTGTCATCGATAATTTCTATTACTTCAAAGTCAGCCAATGCGCTTGCGCCTTCAATATCTACAGTCACTCCTTTCAGCCATCCCATGGGGATGATATTCTGATGATTTTTCATCCTTAACTGAATCGGAGACCACTGTAGCGCGGGTCTCCCCATTCGCTCCCAAGTCTGCTTTGGTAAAACATTCGCATATGACCCCAGATCCAAAATAGCCTGATCCATTTCATATTCTCCTATCTACGTGGTCAGTCTCATTTCACGCCCTATCCTTGCTTTATGCCTACCAATCTTCTGTACCACGTGCGGTTCACCCAGAATGTTTCTGGCGCATCTATTTATAAATGCCTGTAACCCCTTCACAACCTTGCTATCACATAACAAATTCATGTAGGTTTCTAGAAAGGTCGTAAGCATATAAGGGTCCATTTCTTGATCAAGCTTATCCCTGCTCCCTGAGGTAGAGGCCTCAACAAAGCTCTTCTTTTCTTCCATGAATGTTTTGTGTGTGCGCTCCAAATCAAATTTAGCCTCCTTCACTCGAGCTTTGTGATCCCATGCACTGTCTTCGTGTTGTTTCCCCTTATCATCACCTCTTGCAATTCCACTTCGGAGCACTATATTCACATTCGGATCCTCTTCACCAGGCTTAGACCTCATCATCTACAGGTTTTGAGTCGACTGAGGTAGCAGCACCCCCTTGTCGCGTATCCTTGCTATCAACATAGGACAATCCTCATTCTCATGATCAAATTGAGTACAATATTTGTACGATGGATGTGTTGGGTTAGTGCATTCACGGGCATAGTGTCCTGGTCCTCCATAGTGGTAGCAGATTAGTTGTCCCTAATCTCTACCAGGTCCTCCTCTGCCTCGGCCTCGTCCGCGCCCCTGAAAACCTGTTTGCACCATCCCAGCACTTTTGTCAAGAGGCCATGTTTCTTCTTGAACTCTATAGGCAGGTGTTCTATCCATCATCAATTCATAACTTCAGTAGTTGTGCTCATCATGCCCTACCGACCTGCAAAAGTTGCAGAATAGTTGTTGCAGTGTTTGTACAAACTTCTACAGCAAATGATAGTTATTCATCGTATCTTTCCCTCCTACCTGACATATAGTGAACCACAACACAGGCCCTACGCTTGATCCTTCTTGTGCCTCTGGTCTCAAAGGCATCGGTCCTCCTCCTTCAATATAGTTCGCAAAGACTGGGCAGTGGTATTTTTCATGCCCCTGACCTTTACATTTTAGGCACCATATCTTTTCACACATCTCCATCCGAATTGTTCTGTCCTGTTTCAAATTTTGCATTTTGAAGCAAAGATTTTGCAATTGCGCATGGATCTGCTGAACCCAGATTCAGATCCTGCAACGGTGTTTCATGCAATCTTATTGCAATCTCCAAGGCCTTTGCCTAAGTCATAATCTTCTGTTGTGACAGTGCAACCCTTAGGTGAGGCAGGAGTGAAGCCACGAACCATTCGTGGTGTTGTACATCTGTTAAGTTCATATTAGCTTTGCAGATTTTACACTTCAATCTCTAATCCAAATCCTAAGGTGTCTGACCCGGTTTCATCATGATTTCCTTGAACCCCACAATCGACTGTGCCTCGGATTTAGGCCTAATGAACTCTTTATTCAACGCGGTCTGGATCTCTGCCAACCCAGCATTTGGGTTATCATTAAAGTACTTGATGTACCAAGTTAGCACGCGATCCTACAAAGATTTGACCAATGTTGCCTTCTTCATGTGATCATCGGTGACACACTAAGCTTCCCACATAGCATTCATGATGAACCAAAACTGGCCTAGGTCCTCATTTCCCAAGCCCTTAAACAAAGGTAGCTTCATTGAATTTGCCATGTTGAACTGCGGTGGAGTTGGTGGTGGTATGGGTGAAGTCACAGGTGACGTTGGTGAAGTTGGAGGTGGTGTAGGTGGAGGTGGCAATCACAGGAATCCCTATCTTCTTAACTGAACTGCACTTCGTGGAGAAGCCTTCGTTACTCCCTCTTCATCACCCAAAGGGGGCGAGATCAATGGGCTATATTCGAGACCCTTTCTTCCTTCGTTTCTGTAAGTCTTTCCACTTCGCATAGCTCTGAACATCAAGGTAGCTTAATAACCCGTTTTTTGCAGAATAACATCTTAATTCAGCTATTTAAAGACTTCAAGTACTTACCTCGTGGACCTTTGAAAAATCACTGCTCTGCCTCACTGTAACTAACTGAGGTATCGACCGCGAATTTAGTCACAATTCCTCCTATGATGTGATCGATCCAATGATCGACAACACGAGCGATCTTATCCTCAAAGGCTTCCTGTATCTGCACTAACTCTGGGGTCCAGATAATAGGACTGTCAAGTCTCCACCTTCCTTGGCTATCCACTAGCTTTGCGATCCACTCGTATAACTCAACTAGAAAGGAATAGAAAAATATCTCATGGATTTCGGTATATAGGTACCTGTCCAGCCATTGCTCCTTTGTCAGCTATGGATTTTTGTTCTCCTGCGCCGAAAATTCATGGATCTTTCTATCCAACCAGTCTTTGACCTCTTTCTTAGTTGGATTCCAGTGATACAACATCACACATCTCTGATGCAGATTCTGGGGACGACAATGGAACCATTTGTTGGCTTTGTGGGGCCTGGTCCAGGTTCAATGTTAGTTAGCCAAACGAATCCCTACACTACTGGCCCTTTCAGCATCAGCCCACGGAGTGTAGACCGAAGTCTCACCTAAAGCAGTATGGGGGGATGATGGAACCAATTTTCCGCATCTTGAGATGGTCGTGATGTTGGTTTATACCCTTTGTTCCTACTTTCACACAGGTCACTAAGCTTTAGGGCTCTGTCAGTCTACTCGTTTATTCTGCCCTTTAGTACCTCCATGAAGGTGTACGATTAACTTTCATGCAGCCTTAACCTGCGATCCAAGTACTTTCACGCTACTATGAGAGTGTATTGTATAGGTCCCCAAGTTATCTTATGTGTTTTACTTATCTTACTAAACAATCACAGTTAGCGCCGCATAAATTGATATTCTTACTTTCATTCATTAACCAATATAATCAAATATCTTTGCGAATCACATAAACATTGTAAATTAAACCCAAAATGTAATATAACCAGATGCAGTAACAAGAAATAAATACACAGAGTTTGTAGAATACTTCTCTTTATTGATATCTTCTATTTAATACAGACTCTATCCACCCTGCGCACACAATAGCGGGTGTCCACGCACGCATCTGTAGACTTCCACCCTAGGCCTCTACGCACTCAGTTGCAGAGCCTCTACCTACACTAAGACCTAAAACACTTAAGCTTCTCTACCAGGACTCCAAAACTTGTATACTAACTAACTACTTTGAGCTTACTTAGCTCCTTTTTATACAGTCCCATGGTCCGTGGACCATGGGTGGATCTTTACAACCAAATTTACCCTTTACAAAATAATGGCGGAGAACTCTTTATGACTCTTGACACCTTCACACTCCACAACCACAAAATGCAGAGACTTTACAACTTTATTACAAAATTTGTCCCAAAACATGGGCTTTTAGCCCCAAAACTATCCTTGGGGGAACCCATTCTCAACAGTTAGTGATGTCTGACTATGACGTGGAATAATTTATTGAGGGTTGAGGTGGTTTGGCCTCTAGAAGCCATGGTTTTGTTTTGGTTGGTTTATTCCATGATATCCTACATTCATGATTGGGATATGGCATAGGGGTGATTGGCTGAAAGAGATATTTGGTTAAGCTAAATCTATGGTCGGGTGGTACACAGAAGTCCCTCACTTAGTTTTCTTTTTCATATGTTAATAAGAGTTATTTTGCTATTGTATTTTATGAGTACTTGTACTTGATATTATGTGACTTTTACAGTTTTTTATCATGATTATTATTCTAGTTATATGTTGGTTATAAGCATGGTTCCATAACAGGTTCTAGCTATGGCTCTTGATATGTTTTGATTGGTTGATGAATGGTTAATGAATGCATGAGCTAACAAATTTTATTGCAACTATTATGAGAGGTAATTATACTTTCTTGGTTATTCTTAGATATGTTTGAGACCCCTATGTTCATATATGCATTCATGACCTATAGATTTTGTTCACCATATGTTTGATGAAACGACTATCATGGTTAGAATTGGTTAAGTCATGTCCTTGATCAATTTTTATATGAATGGATTTGTCCTAATGTTATTTATCATTCTGGAATGTCTCACTGAGTTTTGGGCATGGTATGGAGGCTAGCCTAAAATGGTGGCTCAGAAACCAGAACCGTACCCTTTGAACAGTAATTTTTGGACCATAACCACACCCTTATAGGATTATGCATGTGGTTCGAGGCCTATAATCACATGTCAGCCTTTTCGTGCATGCAATTGTGGTCCCGAGTCACTAAAAAGGTAATATAGCTCAAGGTTTGGGCACTTGGAGTGGTTTTTTTGCCTCTGAGTATCTTGTAAGCTTTGTAGGATGTCATTTTGTGGATGGTAAGTTCTAGTTGTCAGTGCCACTTCCTTAATTGGATTGAGGAGGTTGGATCATGTCATAGTATCTATCTATCTCATTTTTACTCTAGGAAGCCAGTGAAATTGAATAAATGTGGGAGGGGTGTTTACAGACTAGTACCAGAGCTCCCAGGTTCAAGCACTTGGACTGGATGGGCATAATGTGCTTTTCATGCATGCATTTTAGTTGTATATCAGTTCGTTATGCATGCATTTTGACAGTAATTTTGCAATAGTGTCTTCATGTAGAAGTTGATGATGTTGATGTTGAGATAGTTAATATGTTGATTTCAATATATATACATATGTTGTGCTAATCTAGATTGATTTCATAGATGAGATATCCTCCTCTAAACTTGATTGAACTATGTTGATCATGTTTATATTTGGTTATCTGACATGGTATGTTTGGAGGAAGTAGAAGATCAATATGACAAGAAAAATGGTGGGCTATAGTTCACGTGATTCTCCCTGCATATCAGATGAACAACATCATGATGAATATTCCCCTGACATAGCAGATACATTGAGAAGTTTGAAAGTAGAGATCAAACATTGTAAGGAAGATAATGATAGGATCATTCAATCACAGGAAAGACTTTCCAGGTCACAAGAAAATAAACCAGAGTTTAATGTATTCATCCTTCAAAGCCTATCAAATTTTCGGAGGTATAGACTGCTTAGTATCAGTCGTGGACAAGAAGAAAGAACCAATGGGGCATATGGAAGTAGGTCTCAATCAAGATACACGATTGATAAGGATGATATTGCCGGAGCTGGTAGGTTCTTGGATACACCTGACAGGAGGGATAATGACCATGGATTCTATTCTAGTACTAGTTTAGAGAAACATCTTATCATTATTCTCGTCATCATCCCTATAGGAGGAATGCGAATCATTACTTTCCAGAGGAGTTCAAGAAAGCAAAGCCTCCTACATTTAATGGAGAAATAGAGTCACGAGATGCAAAATATTGGTTTCTTGGGAAGAATAAATTTTCCAGATTACATGATTATTCAGAAAATATGAAAGCTAGGATAACTACTTTCATTATTAAAGGAAAATCAGACATTTGGTGGGAAGATATGAAGAATGTTAGAGGAATTCAAGTAGAGGAGTTGACTTGGGGTAAGTTCGAGAGAATTTTTAGGAAGAAGTATCTTTCTGAAAGATGCTATGATGATAGGGCCAAGGGATTTTATGAGTTGAAGATGGGGTCTATGACCGATGAGGAGTGTACTAGAAGATTATTGGAGTTTTTGAGATATGTGCCTTATCTTAAGGAGGAAAAAACAAAGATTTAAAGATTCATTTGTGGGTTGTCAGTATCATTCAAAGATGGGATTAACTTTGACAAGCTTAGAATGTTGGAGGAAGCCATCAGAAATTTGAAGCATTATTATGAGAAATCAAAGCACAAGACCAAGCCTAAGAATGATGGGAGAGGGAATGAGAAGAATAAAGGAAAGTGGGCTAAGAAGAGAGGAAAACCTCAGCGTATAGATGACAAGGAGAATGCACCACCATACAAGAAATTGAATGTAGTTGACAGAGGACATGGATTTTAGTACGAAGAGTAGAACAAGGGTGATGGTAGGAAGCCTTTACAGTGTAACAAACTACAGATCTACAGTTCGCAAGATACAAAAACAGTTGGGGATTTTGGAAAGAGTATTCCTCATATTTATGTAGCATTAGATAATAGGTAGGTTTATCATCAAGCATCTATTATCGAGATGAAAGGTAAGATTTGTTACTAAGTTGTTTCTATTTTGATTGAACTTGGATATAACTATAGTTATATCTTTCCTGACCTAGTGGATAAGTGTTTCTTGAATAAAGAAGTGCAAGCAAATTCTTGGTTAGTGCATTTTTCTACAGGTACTAAGAAAATAGTTCATCATTGGGTAAGATCTTGTGCATTTGAGTTGAAAACTTGAATGATATTTCTAAATCAATGCATCTAAATGTCTTCCACTAGGATCATACAATATGTTGTTGGGTATGGATTGGTTATACATTCATAGGATGATGGTATATTTCTATGATAAGTCTATTGAGTCCTTGGATGATTACGGAGAGAAAATAATCTTGCAGGGTAAGAATAATCCTACATCAGTGAGAATGGTTACAACTATGCAGGAAAAGCGCAACAACAGGAAATGGTGTGTATTTCTTGCATTTCATATTTCTAGTGATAAAGGGAAGGAAGTCTTGAAGAGGTATCTAGTTTTACAGTAGTTTCATGATGTATTTCCAGTAGAGACATAAGAGTTACCACCTTATAGGGAAGTGAATTTCTCTGTTGAGTTGATTCCGGGAGCAGAACCAACATTGAAGGCACCATATAGGATGAGCAGTCCAAAGTTGGTGGAATTGAAGTTGCAGTTTAAGAAAATTATTGACAAAGGATACATTAGGCCATGTGTGTCGCCTTAGGGTGCACCAATATTGTTTGTGAAGAATAAGGATGGTGCTCTCAGGTTGTGTATTGATTACAGGCAGTTGAACAAGGTGACAATAAAGAATGTGTACCCCTTTCTATGGATTCATGACTAGTTTGATCATATGAAGGGAGAAAAAATATTCTCGAAGATTGACTTGACATCAATATATGATTAGGTATGCGTCAAAGAAGAGGACATCTACAATACTACTTTCTAGACTAGGTATGGGAATTATGAGTTTTTTGTGGTTCTTTTTGGTTTGACTAATGCTCCAACTACTTTCATGTGTTTTATGAATAATGTTTTGCGTCCTTATCTAGACAAGTTTGTGATTCTATTCATTGATGATATATTGTAAGAATGAGGAAGATCATGTTGAACACTTAGTAATTGTATTGAGATTGCTAAGATAACATTAGTTTTATGCCAAGCCTAGTAAGTGCAATTTCTTCCAGAGAAACGTGCATTAGTTGTGGCATGTTGTTTCCATGGAAGGTATAACAGTGGACCCAAAAAATATCAGAGCTATCATGGAGTGGGAAACTCCTACTAATGTGGACGAGGTTATATCATTTATGGGATTATCAATTTACTACAAGAGGTTCATCAGGAAATTTTCACAGATTTCCTATCGTATTACATCTTTGCTGAAGAAAGGGAAGAAATTTGAATGGACAGAGGAATGTGCAACTATTTTTGAGTAGTTGAAGCAGTTGCTTACAAATGCTCTAACTCTAAAGATTGTAGATCTAGATAAAGAGTTTTTGGTATGTACAGATGCTTGTAACAAAGCACTTGGTGGGGTACTAATGCAAGAAGAATAGGTAGCATTCTATGAGTTAAGGAAATTTAATGAGCATGATCAGAACTACGTGATGCATGATCTTGAGTTGGAAGAATTCATTCATGCATTGAAGAGGTGGAGACATTATCTTCTTGGTGGGAGATTCATTTTGATGAGTGATCACAAAGGGTTGAGGTACTTGTTTTACCAACCTAATCTGAATTTCATGCAAGCTAGGTGGTTGGCCACGCTCAGTGAGTTTGACTTCGAGATGAAGTACATTAAGGGTAAGGAGAATAGGGTTGCAGATGGTCTTAGCAGAAGAGTGTAGGTAAATCAAATAGCCTATGAGTTCATATGGGACATATTTACATGATCAAATATTATAGGTAGGAAAACATGATGACAGGTACCAACGTCTTAAGCATTGGTTACATCACTAACTGGTATATGTGAACATGATGTGCATTATCATCTCACAACAGATGGTTTGGTGATATTTAGGGATAGGATCTATGTGCTAGACAACATTGATATCAAGAAGCTTATCTTGCAGGAAATTCATGTTAAGTTGTATTCATGTTATCCGGGATATCAAAAACTTTGATAGTTGTGAAGAAGTTTTGCTACTATCCAAATATGGAGAAATAGGTAGTTCAGTTTGTCACAAGGTGTTTGGACTACCAATAGGTAAAATTAGAGTGTAAGCATCTAGGTGGTTTATTGCAACCAATTTTGATTCCAAAGTGGAAATGGGAAGTCATTTCCATGGACTTCATTACAGGTTTTCCAAGGACCTTTAGACAACTTGACTCTATTATGGTATTGGTTGACAGGTTGACTAAGGTAGCTCATTTCACTCCAGTGAAGTCTACTAATTCATCTAGTGAGGTAGATCAGGTCTTCATGAGGGAGATATTGAGATTTAATGGTATTCCTAGGAAGATTGTGTTAGACATAGATGCCAAGTTCACTTCCATGTTTTGGAAGGAGTTGTTTGTAGGTTTGGGGATAGAGTTGAATTTTAGTACAACCTATGATCCATAAACATATGGATAGATAGAAAGGGTCAACAGGATTCTTCAGGATGTATGACATGCATCAACAATGGAAGTGGGAATAATATCTTCCAGTGGTAGAGTTTGCATACAATAATGGGTATCAGGAGTCCTTGAAGATGAGTCCATTTGAAGCACTTTATGGGTGGAGTTTTAATATTCCCATAAGTTGGAGTGATCCAATGAATAGGGTATTGATTGCACCAGATATGTTGGCAAGGATGGAATATGAAATGCAGGTTATCAATAAGATTCTAAAGGAAACACAGGACAAACATAAGAGTTATGCATATCAACACAAGGTATTTTGAGGAATTTCAGGTTGGGGAGCATGTGTACTTTCACATCAAGCCCAAGAGGAACTCCTTGAGGATTGGATTAGCTGCCAAGCTATCACCTTCATCTTGTAGGCATTTTGAGATCCTTGAGAGGATTGGACCAGTGTCCTATAAACTTGCACTACCTCCGACAATGAAATTCCGTGATGTTTTCCATGTTTCATTGCTTAAGAAGTATGTGAAATATGTTGATCATGTGATTGATTGGTTTGTATTATAGGTGGAACCAAAGCAGAATTACAGTCAAAAATTCAGTGAATTTTGTAGCGAAAGAAGCTCATGCTCTAGAATCATGCAGTCGAGCATGTTAAGCACTAGTGGAAGGAACTTTCGTGCTCATGAAGCTACATGGGAGATGGATGATCAAATGTAGGCTATCTATCCTTCTCTATTCATTTCTTGAGCAGATGTATTACAATATATAGCTTTATGTTGTGTTTTGGTTATGTCTATATATATGCATATGTATGTAAATATTGCAACACGTTGTGTTATAAAGCTCCAATAAATGATATGGTGTTCATGATATTTTGGTTATGTCTTCAGCAGTATGATATGATGTAAATGATGCATCAAGATGTGTTATAAATCTCCATGGGCAGCATGTGTTGTTTTGGTTTATAAGTGTCATTAAAGACCAAGGACAATGTTCACCCAAAGGGGAGGGGTTTGTAACAACCCTTGCTTGATTTCCTATGTAAATAAAAAATAAGACCAAGGTCATGGGACACATATTCTAAGTTGAATGCTGGGAAAAACATAGTGATGGGGATCACTTGTGATTAATTAATGGCTATGGAAATTGGCAAAGGAAAATATGCAATAATTGATATTTTATTTATGAAATAAAGGAAAATAGGAGAAAAGGGAGATGAAAGGTCACAAATTTGCATGAGAGGGAAATTGAAGGGAAAATGAAGGAAAATGAAGGAAATAGAGGCCTTAATGATAAAAAGGATTCTCAGAATCACTTCACAACATTTTTTCAGTTTAGTTTTGGAGTTCTCTTATATTCCCGCACACTCTTGCACACATACAAAATCTTTTAGAATTCTTGGAGAACTTTGGCATACTTTTGATTTGGAGAAAGAAGGCAAAGGAAAGTAGGAACGTGCAAGGGAACTGGTGGATCATCAACTACAACTGGATTGCTTTGTAGGTAACAAGTTACATGTGTGATTTCTTTGCTGATTTATGGATGCATGGTATATGCATGTGATTATCTAGTTATGTTTTATCATTGGCATGGATTATTTCTTAGATTGACAGTGGTTTTAGCCTTTCCTTTCCATTTCATAGATAGACAGTGGTTTTATCCTTTCCTTGCCATTTCCTGGATAGCCATGGTATTACAGATTTTTCCATTTGATTTTTCCATGGATTATTTCCTAGATTGACAATGGTTTTAGCCTTTCCTTTCCATTTCATAGATAGACAATGGTTTTATCCTTTCCTTGCCATTTCCTAGATAGCCATGGTATTGCAGATTTTTCCATTTGATTTTTTTTTTTTTTTTTTTTTTTTTTTTTTTTTTTTTTTTTTTTTTTTTTTTTCTGGTTGGTGTTCATAATTCCTTATGGCTATGGGTTGGAACAAATGCTATGGAAGCTTTGAACAACTTGGGTTGAGTTACTAGTCTTGGAGCCTAGGTTGAGAAAAATGCTATGGATCCCTTGGTGGGTTGAGTTACTAGTCCTTGGATTCGGGTTGGAAAAATTCTCTAGAATCTAGAAGGCTATGGGTTGAGTTACTAGTTCCTGGAGATCTAGACAACTTAGTAGAGACCGATTTGGCTAGTGTTAATGATGTCCGGCTATGAGGTGGAGTCACTCGTTGAGGATTGAGGTGATTTGGCCTCTAGAATCCTTTTTGTGGTTTTCCTTGGTTTGTTCCATGAGATCCAACATTCATGCTTGAAATATGGCGCGGGGGTGATTAGCTAAAAGTGATATTTGGTTCAGCTTAATCTATGGTCAAGTGGTACGTAGAAGTCCCTCACTTGGTTTGATTTTGTATATGTTAATAAGAAATCTTTTCCTATTGTATTTTATGAGTACTTGTACATCGGTGGTTATTCTATCATGGTTATTATTTTGGTTTTAAGCATGGTTCCATGATAGGTTCTAGCTACGACTCTTGATATGTTTTCATTATTTTATGAATGGTTAATGAATGCATGAGATAAGAAATGTTATTGCAGTTATTATGAGAGGTAATTAGGCCTTCTTGGTGATTCTCAAATAAGTTTGAGACCCCTATGTTCATATATGCATTCATGACTTGTAGATTTCTTGTTCACCATATGTTTAATGAAATGAATGTAATTCTTAGGCCTGGTTAGGTCATGTCCTTGATCAATTTTTATATGATTGGATTTTTCCTAATGTTAGTTATCATTCTGGAAAGTCTCACTGAGTTCTCAGAAGTTGTTTGGAGGCTAGCCTAAAGTGGTGGCTCAGAATCTAGAACCGCACCCTTAGAACTAAAATTTTTAGGCCAGAACCACACACTTATAGGATTATGCATGTGGATGGAGGCCTTGTCATGCATGTGGTTGTGGGACCAGGTCACTAAAAAGGCAATGTAGCTCAGAGTTTGGGCACTTGGAGTGGGTGTTCTGCCTCTAAGTGTCTTGTAAGACTTGTAGGATGTTATTTTTTGGTTGGTAAGTTCCAATTGTCGGCCCCAGTTCCTTAATTGGATCTAGGAGGTCAGGTCATGTCATAGTAGCTCTTTGTCTCATGAGTGGGGTGGTTACAACCACAAAGAGCACAACCCCCCAACAAATTTTATGCACCAATTTTTAACTCTCCAACAACCATACCAAACCCTATCGAGCATTGTAGGAATTCTCCAACCAAGGCTCACCTCTACTGAAATTATCCCTCAAACCACTAAGTGAACCTTGATGACAATAGGACACTAATACTCAAAATAAGACTACCCCTCAAAAGCAACAGAGACCTTCAGCTTCTAATCTAAAAGATCTCAAACAAAACCCACAAAATCACCAAAATAAATAAACCATGTAAATTTAAATATCACTTGAGAATTCTCTCCACAAAAGGCGGTGAGCACCTCCCATGACCCTCCTACAAATCGAGCCTCTACTGACCATGCAGAAGAGTGCCTAACCATGAATTTTGAATCCTTACAACTTAGTTTTCACCAACAAGAATGTCCACTGACCACATTTATAGAACCATACTCCCACCAAAACCCAATGCGAATTACATTCACAATTGCATACAAAACACATAACCAGTGGCTAAGACCCAAACCTTAACATCAATTCTCTCCCTGTCAACTAATGTCCCACTTCTCGCCTCCATTATGTAGACACAGTTTTCCAATTGGAGCATGCATTCGAAATGAGTTTACAACCTACCTCCATTAAATGCATGGTGGAAATATGGGATGGAAAGTGCAGCAACCGAGAAACCAAATAAATTCACATTATCACCGGCATCAGGGCCAGCCCCCTGACTCCCCAACAAGTCTTTGAGAGGCTCCACCAAGCCACATGTTGGAAGAAGAGACCAACTGCAATCAATATCCACATCTCTACCTTGGAAGCATAGATTTTCCAAATAGTATACCACCTTGTTTGTTGTACTTCAAGAGTGATGCATAATAACATATTCTAGCTAGATAATCAACCCATGAATATTACAAATAAGGCTCTCCATTCGCCAAACCTTTGCTACTTTTTCTAAAGGCTACCCAAAGATCAATTTCTTGATGCAAGTGATGACCAGTAGTGAATCCACATTGATCTAAATCGACTAGTACCCTTATGTAATAGACATTTTATGGCCACATTCCAATGCCAACAATTTTTCCATATTGTTGCTAGTTGAGCCACAACTTTGTGCAAATATCCACAAGTCTCTTGAATTGCTATCCCTGAAAACTCCTTCCAAGACTATAATACTTGGGTTTCCTTTTGATGCACCATTGAAATTCAACTTGATAAAACCACCTAGAGGGGAGCAAAGTGATTTTTCAATAAAAAGATATCCCTAATAGTGGATCCTTGCAAGGGGTGCACATACCTTGATCCACTTTTTTTTCTTTAAATACCTACCTCTAAACCTTCAATCTTCCAATATTCAACCGATCACCCACCTACCATAATTATTTCTTAGATATTCTATTTGATCACTCTACATATATCTTCTGTCTTCCTTCTCTTATTTCTAAAGAATCTTTCATTTCTCTCCTTACAAACTATCCATAGGGTGAATCCTACACTCAGGGTCCACACCCGATTGACAATGGGATTCTCCAACTTCTTCTGACTCGCTAACCTGAGGATAGAAATCGGATCCTCCATGTTTCTGATCCCCTACCTAAACCATTCTAAAACAAAGGTCCACATATCCTCACAAACAAACAAGCATTTAAAATGTGTTCCATTGCTTCTTTATGGGATTGAGAAAGACAAAAAAATGACAAACCTTGAAACCCATTCCTTTTGATAAAATCCCATGATAAAATTCTCTTTTTTACAACGAGTCAGAATAAATGTCACACCTTAGGCCAAAGTTCCTTCTATAGTTACTTATGTCCTGCTAAAAGAAAATACACTTCTTTAAGCGTGAACATGTCAATGGCCTTATATATCTATCTCAATTTTTCTTGATTTTAGGGATTTCAAATCTTCCTTTCCTGGATTTCATCCTTCAACCCTTCCCACAACATTTCCAAATGGTTCTCCCTAGTCCTCCCTGTTTTTCCAAACTCTCCACCTAGAGGATCCTTGATCTTCAATCTGGAAATTGATCACCTTATGCCCATATAATGAAGAATGTTAAAACCATGTGTGTGTGTGTCTGTGGGTATGAGATGTTTGATATAAAATAAGGTGTTATTTAAAAACTAAAAATTTGTTGCCAAATTTTGTAATGAAGACGTAGCAAAATTTTGAATAGAAAAATATATTATATCAATGTAAGACCACTCAAGTAATTCCATATGGATAACAACACTATTTTCAAAAAGGATTTGATATATATATATATATATATATATATATATATATATATATATATATATATATATATATATATATATATATATATATATATATATATATATATATATATATATATATATATATATATATATATATATATATATATTACGAAATGATACCAAGACCTTTATAAGCACATTATCTTATAATGAAGAATGTTAAAACCATGTGTGTGTGTGTCTGTGGGTATGAGATGTTTGATATAAAATAAGGTGTTATTTAAAAACTAAAAATTTGTTGCCAAATTTTGTAATGAAGACGTAGAAAAATTTTGAATAGAAAAATATATTATATCAATGTAAGACCACTCAAGTAATTCCATATGGATAACAACACTATTTTCAAAAAGGATTTGATATATATATCTATATATATATATATATATATATATATATATATATATATATATATAGATATATATATCTATATATATATTACGAAATGATACCAAGACCTTTATAAGCACATTATCTTATGTATATATAAAAAAAAACTATAAACACTTACTTTTTTTTTGTTGACAGGGGAATCGACAACTGGGATAGCCTCGCAACTCGCATAACACGGGATCGATTCTAGCTGCCACCACTATAACGCCTGGGAACTACGCGTGCCCGCTATAACACAGCTCCAGGTAAGTCCGGGGATTTGAACTCGTGACCTCAAATACAGAGTCTGCTTTATAGACGAACTACACTGCAATGCGATTACCAACTTGCCTACCCCGTGGAGCTACAAAAACACTTACTTTTATATGAAGATTAACTATTTATAAAATTTGGAAATCAATTTTACTAATGGAGTAATATATTTATTTATTTTTTAAATTGAATTTATATTTCATAAAAAAAAAGAATATTATAGAGATTTCCATTCGATCCACCCAGTATACCAGAAAAACTAAAATATATACAAAGCCAAAGAGCATAATTCTCAATCTAACATATCTAGGCATAATTAAACTAATTATTTCTACAAAGGGAAAAAAATGGGACCAAATGAGTCTAGGTCCATAAGGAACTCCTCAAATTTGATTACAAAGTTACAATACAATAATAGGAAAGGACATCAAGTTCCTCAAGAGGAAACAAAGTATACCAACCCCAACAAAATAGCAATATCAGGCTTGTACTAGCCACACTAGAAGCTAGTTGACAACATATCATAGAAAAACATTCCTCCCTATAACTTAGAATCACCAAAATTTGATTACCGTAGACGAAACAAGATTTTCCGTTCAATACCAAATGCTTGGTATTGAAAAAATCCAAGCAAAGCACCTCCATATCATTAATAAATCTTCAGAATTTAATTCCCAACGTAGAAAATACCCAGAGCCAACAATAAAAACATCAAAAAGATATATCATCACCATCTAATATATACCCATCACTAGTGAAACCAATGAATGATACAAATATGGAGCATCACCATTAGTGTATGAAGACACTCTATTTAGGATACAAAGGAGATGACATGAGGTACCAAGACAATGCAAAGACAACATATAGGCAATGCCCCTAATACACATCTAGTCCACCACCATTGCAAAATATATAAGGGACCCATATCCACAATATTCTAGTGAAGTGACTAGGAAATTACACCTTGACTAAGAGCCTTCAGAAACACACAAAGTCAATAGAATATCGTATAACGATAGCTGAAACAAAAGCTTAGAATAAAATCATCTCTTATTAGTACTATGCCACAAATCAACCATGAGGAATTCGTCAAACAATTCACACTAGGACTCAAACATGTTGAGGATACAAACCCGGAGTCCAGAGATCCAAAAAGATATACCTTATTAATCTCATTGAATATTACCCAAAATTTTCACCAAAAGATTTGAAATTCTTCAACTCTAATGTGGTTGGAAGAAGATATTGTAGCTGGTGCCTAAGAACTAGATCCCGAAGGATTTGTAATATCCCTAGAGGCCAAGTCACTCACAATAAACACTCTACGTGGGCCAAATGACAGTCTAATGTATCTAGATAAAACCTATGATTTTAGAGCATGTGTTTGATATCCTCCAAAGATGAGAACACATTGTAGTTTTCCACCTACCTATCCTTGAAGACCATTCACAACAGAGTAGACATTTGAATATTTAAAGCAAGATAATTCAAAAGATGAAGCTTCCTACTCTTGAATTTTTCAATATAAGAAACATCTTTCCATTTCAAATTAGTGCCCACCAAATCAGAATCAGAATGATATAAATGCTCTCCTTCATCTTGAGTATCCAAAACTTGAATTTATTTCCTCACCTCAGGAGGAACAACATTGAAAAGGGAAGCCACAGAATCATATGCAAAAGGACAAGGCAACTTTCATCACAAAGAGGAATTACTTCCTCCACCATGCCTCCAAACTATCATCTACCTCAGAGGCATCAAAACAATACAAAAATAACACTTTAGGAAATCACTAAAGGACTAACGACTTAAACTAATGTAGGAAGAAGAGACCAACATGGGACCAACTTGAGAATTAACCTCAGTATAAACAATAGTAAAATATGAAAGGTCTAGCTAAAAAAAGGACGTCAAAGCGAGAATCAAAATAATATAGAAGAAACAAGTTAGAGCTTATATATCTGTGACCACTCCCTTGAAAGGAAACATCACCACACATCATCTTCAACAGTGAAACAATGAAACACGAAGGTCAAAATAAGCACAAAAAAATGGATAAATACCAACTAAAGGTGGTAGAGTGCCTTCCCTCACTACCATTAACACTAAACATTCCACACAACAAAAACCACCAAGGCAAAAATATTAAAGAAGGGTGCCACCACCTGTCACCTTTCATGTGAACACTAGATATAATAATAAAATATTCCTAAGCTCCTTAATTGAGTTGGTACCCTTGGGAGGAGGAGGGCACAACCTCCAACGTGTCCAAATCAAGAGTAATAGCCCCATCGGGGATTGTCCTATCTTTCTCCAACAACCTCAAAAGAGAATCAATTTCTTTCAACCGAGAAGAGCGAGGCCAGATCTCATCCAACTCAAGATCTTGATATGAACACCCCAAATTAGCCAGGAAATTAGAAACCAGATTACCTAGTATTTTGGAGCCAATGAGTATGACATAGCCTAAATTGCTAAGTAACCTATGAATTCTTTCACCTAAACACTCCAATCTCCAACTTTATGCCAATTTAACTCGGGTTTGAACATTTAAAAGCTATTGGACACACTAAATTGCAAGCTGCAAATCCATGCTCAACCTATAATAGATGATATCTCTCACAAATGTTCATTATAGATATTTTTCTAGCGCCATAAACTCAACCATGTTATTGCTAGTTGAACCACAAATTTGTGCAAAAACTCTCAAAGTGGAAGAAAGGAAATTCTTAAATACACCTCCAAACCAACAATTCTAGGATTTCCCTTGGAAGCCCCATAAAAATTTATTTTGATAAGACCTCTTAAAGGAGGAGAGTACAAAATATTCAATTTAGAAATTTGATTCGAGGATGATTCCTGATGGGTGATATTCAGCTTTTGATCCAACTCAAGATTCTTCAGAATCATTGCTTATACGTTTTCCACCTTCCAATCATCCACTGATCATGAGACTTGTTAGCCTCCTGTTGCAACAGGTGTTCATTTTTCATGATTGACATTTTTACAGGCCAAATATGTCATACTTTGCAAGCTGCAGTGTTCCATATTTCCAAAAGAGACCAAAGAAAAAAAGCCATGAAGTGTGCTAGTCCAAATGCCACTGCTGTATTCCAATTTTGATGAGTCATTCCAATTTGAAGAGTTCATTCATTTAAGGGAGGTCCAAACAGTCTAATCTTGGTCTCCCAAGGTTTCAATTTCCTGTTTTAGAATATAGAGAATGTATCTATCCAAACAGTTTAATCTTGGAAGATTTGTAGATAGGTAGAGAATCAAAGGGACCCAACTGCTTAATATGGGCCCTAGCAGAAATAAGTGTAGATTTAGATAGGAAGACATTCAAAAGAAAAATTGTAACGCTGGGTCTGCAAGTCTAAGTGCACCCAAATCAAAAGAAGAAAAAATGTTAGGTGAGTAGGCCGGGTAGGTAGCTGTGTGGTTGCAGAATGATGATTTATGATCAATTTTGTGTTATAAAGTGTTTTATCTTTTCAGATCACAGTTATCAGGCAGTTTTCATCTGATGGAGCTCAAGCTGGACATCACTAACTCCCCCTTCTTCTAATTCCCCAAGTCACTTACTAATTTCCCCAAAGAGGTCAATATCTGCTTGATTCCTCTTAGTTTCATCATTTTCCATGTCATTTGTCCTGGTGAAGATATGCTTCACTCAAGGATTCTTTATTTGTCATCTATAAGTCACTTTTCCTTCGAAAATTAGCCTAAGGTCCCCCACCTTAGCACCTTCTTATCATCTCCATATTAACTACTAATTCTACTATATAACTCCCTATCAGTTTTCCCCCTTCCCCTACTAAAAATATGTATATAAAACTCCCCTATATAAATATCCCCTCCCTGGCAATATAGCCATATTTCTTCTGAGTCAAGGAAAAAGCAGTCTATCTGGGGCTGTTTTTAACCCATCCGTGTCATAGCAGGAGTTAGATGACACCCGGTCATGCTAACAACCTCTCCCCTAGCCCTAAAACCCTCAAAAACCCATGTTTTACCCATTATGCCAAAGTCCCGAGCGTAAATACATTA
Organism: Pinus tabuliformis; assembly: GCA_031772625.1. Classification (NCBI taxonomy): domain Eukaryota; kingdom Viridiplantae; phylum Streptophyta; class Pinopsida; order Pinales; family Pinaceae; genus Pinus; species Pinus tabuliformis. Next base: position 840,433,528 of record CM062807.1, read on the forward strand.
ACCCGCCCGTTATTAACCCCCCAAACCCACAAAACCTAAGTCTAAACCCCCGCCGCGCTTTATTTAAATCCGAATACTCCGCGGAATCCCCGCCCCTTATCCCTCCGCCACCTCACCTTCACCGCCAACCGTTAGATCGCCTGCCCCACAGATCTACGGTGGGCGGGCCTTCCTGTCCCCTAACGCGCCCGAAGGTTAGCATCCAGGAGATGGGCAGTATTGCCGCCGTACTCCCGCCACGCGTCACCTCCTGGGCTGTGGCGGAGCCCCCTCCCCCGAAACCACCTCTGTCCAAAGGCGGTACGCCCAGAAACCACTTACCGCCCTCCCCCTGTGACGTAAGCCCCAGGTCACCTGCCGCATCATCCGCCTGCGTGGCCTCCTGCAACTGTACCACAGAGTCACCCTGCCACGTGTCCTGCCACCATGTCCCTTGCCGTACTGCCACGTCACCTCTGTACGTGATGACGTCATCATGCTGACGTCATCCCGCCACGTCATCATGCTGACGTCATTGTTGACGTAATCTGCCGTACGAAGTCTGTCATGTTGACGTCATCAGCAATTTTAGCACGAAGGGCCAAAATCGCACTCCGGAGCCCCAGAATCAGTTTCTGAGGCAGTTTTTGATGCCCGAAGTGGGGAATCTTTAGGGAATCTTTTCATCACGCAGCCCCCAGCAAGCCCGAAAGGCGCCGAATGACCCGTTTTCCTTCGCGAAGCATTCAGGAAGGAGCCGAAGACAGTTTTGAAGGAAACCGAGGGCCGAACAACGGCCATTAAATGTTGATTTAACGCACAACACGTCAGAACAGCAGCCCAGTTTATTGTCAAAGAGTATCAGATGGAGAAGAAGAGCCAAAGAGTATCAGCCAAGATTTTTTAGGGGCTCGAAGCACCTGAACATTGATGAGCCCCCCAGAAAGTCAAATCAAGAGGCGTAAGCCCATCCTTGCCCTCAAATCACAGTTAAAGCTTTAAATGCAGGCAGACAGCAAAGAAGCAGAAACCCATACACATTTATTTCAGAAAACACTGCACCAAGCCACCGAGGACAACATCATTTACTCAGTTTTGATACGACAGCCCTCAGCGCAGCCCGAGATATTTTCATGCATTTATTTCTGATGGGATTAGGTAAAATTAATTATTCTTTAGGACCTGATTAGGTCAAGTTGTAATAAAAGCAGTTGTAGAGAGTTTTTCCCTATATATACCACTCTCTACATTGTTTCAAGGGTTGGAAAATTGAAAATTTTCACTAGAGACTCGCATTGTATACCTGAGTTTTTCTATAATCAAAGATTGCTGAAAGCTTGGAGAGAAAACTGTCTGTTGTAAATGAATGTTTTGAAGATATGAATACGGAACTCTTGTGCTGCATCCTGAAACAATAAGTGCATCTTACCTCTGTTTTATTGTTCACCACTATCTAAATAGCAGAAAGAAAGAATAGCTTAGAATTTGTTTAAATACACTCTATGCTCAATTTCTGTTGTTTCTTTATGTTTTCCTCTGAATGAATTGGTCATGAATATGAATTCCTTCTGGCTCATATTTACCCCGATTCAACTGTGTTTTTCCAATTATCTAGGGATTCTTCACTGCCCTTAGGTAGAGCTCTGTTACCTCCATCTGTTAAGCTGATTGAGAGATTCTTAACTGCCTCTCATTACTTAGCATTCTTTCCATCATTTAAACCTGAAACATTGTTTCATGTGCAGCTATCTTGCTCCATTTTCCCTATGGTGACCAAGAAAACACACCAGCAGTCCTCCTCCTCAACTCCACACCCAATGGTTTGAAATTTTCAGACTATGCTCTGCCTCTCTACCTGAATCATCAATTTTCCCACCAAAATCAGAACAAAAAACCCCTGAACTCAATAGCTAGCCTAAGATCATTTTCAACAAAGCTAAATCCCAAAGAGAGAGGCCTCTCTGATTCCAAGTGGGCTAGAACCTGCAATCCAAAGTTGGTTTGTGGTTACCTCAGCTGTATCCCTTACTCCAACCCAGGGACAACCTGAGTGATAACATAATGGCGACTCCACTCGGGACCATCCTCAGTTAATTTCACAAAGGAGGTTGGAAAGATCCCCTGTAAAAAGGTCGATTTTCTAATTGCTATATATTTCTTAAAACTACAGATGAAGCCTGAAGGTCAGCCAGGAAGCCTTTGAAACTGTTTCTGTTTTACATTAGCAGAAGTAAATAAAAGCTGCTTCAGTCAATCTTCATGCTAGTTTTAAGATATACACAGCCATTCCAAAATCTGATCTGTCCCTTGTTAATTACAAAAATATTCCCATAAAAATACCCAAAAAACAATTCGGAAGCTGGCTCCCAAGAAGAATCCACGATATACAAGGTCAAATCCAGATCCCGACCCTCCAGCTGTTTTTGAAAACCCTAACATAATCTCGAAAATCCTTAGGAATCAAGAAAGACAGGAAAATTTCGCTGATAAAACTCCTGAAGTAGCTCACCCTAGCTGTATTCCGACTCCTGTCAAGGTTTTGTTTTGTTCAGCCCCTGTTCCCCTAGTTCATCATCTACACCTCGAACTCCTCCTTCCACACCTTCATTCACTGCACATACTACCACTACTTTTGTTTCCAGCGTCCCAGTTACTCCTGTGATCCCGGTTACTCCAGTTGTTCCATTTATCCCCGTTGTTCCACTTATCCCTGCCAATATGGCTAATAGATATGCACCCCTGCAATTACCCGCTAACGCTGGGGCTTTACCTCAAGAGTACCAATCGAAAATTACATATTTTGATTCTATTGGCCCTTTTACTGCCATTCAGCATACTAAAAAGATGCAAGACTATTTTGAAAACTACAAAATAGATGATGATAGCGTGAGAATGAGAATTTTTGTTTAGAGCTTAACAGGTGATGTAAGAACCTGGTTCAGATCACTTGCTGCAAATTCCATAACCACCCCAGATGAGCTTTACCAATCCTTTACCAACAGATGGGAGAAAAAGAAAGACCCCTTGCACATACTAGCTGAATATGATACGATTAAACGAGGTCCTCAAGAGACTGTTTTGGAGTACTGTGCAAGATCCAATAATGTATATAACGCAATACCTCAGAACCTAAGGCCTCCCCCTGATCTGGCCTTGTATAAATTTCCGTATGGTTTTGACCCTGATATGACATACCAGTTAAAAGAAAGAGCTCCTCAGACCCTTGCAGACATGCAAAATGTTGCTGTCTGAGGCTAACTTAATTGCCAAGAGAAACAGAGCTAGAATGGAAAGAAGAACCACCTTTAAGGAAGAACCCTCAGCCTTTGATCAAAAGCTTGATGCTATTATCAATGGCCTACAAAGTCTAGGTGAGAGAGTAGAAAATGTTGAGAGAAAAACATCATGGGAAGGACAACAGTCTAATACCATAAGGAACCTAAATTTTAGGAAAACGCAGAACACAAATGCTGGTAGGTCTAACCAAGACCATGACATAAGACCCCCTTTTCAAGATAACTATCTTGAAGGATCTACTTCTAGTGAACCCATAGAGGACACTCACATGAACCTGATGGATCTAAAGGGTGAGCACCAAACTGTCCTGTCCCAAGAAGACCAAAATGAACTCGATTACAATCAGTTTCAAACTAAATCTGGTGAGTCTTTTGATTTTAAACAAGGATATGATACTGCTGTGTATGAAGTACACAAACAATATAAACTGAGAACTAGGACCATTGACATTTCGGAACCTAGTAAAACAAAGGATGGAAAACAGCCCAACAAGACCAAAGGCAAGGCTGTCATAACAGAACCAGCTGATACAAATGTTCCAAACCCACATCAAGTGACTGTAGAAGACATAACAGAAATACAGCCTTCCAAAGATCAGCCTTTGCCACCTTCTCCCTCGAAAGAAAGCTCGAACAGTGTTCCAAAAAACTTTCCTGAAACTAAAAAACCGCAAGCTATCAGTCCTCATAACGCTGATAAACAAGAGCAAATCGCTGATAATTTAAATTAAAAGGAAAAAACTGCCTTTATCAACAACAAGACTCCATTGGAAAAGCCATTTAATTTAGAGGCAGAAATAGCTAAGTTGAAAATATCCATTCCCCTCTCAGAATTTTCCAAACACGATGTATATAGGCAACAAATTCAAAGGTCACTTCAAATTCCAGAAAACAAGGACGATGTAAATGTTTTGGATGATTCCCCTGAACTGCTGTTTGGTCTAGAAGTTAATGGAAAATCAACACATGGACCTGTCCCACCCTTTTATGTCAGTTTGCATATACATGACTAGATTTTGCATAACGCTATGTTTGACTCCGGGGCATCTCACAATCTTATGCCCAAAGCAGTTATGGAAAAACTGAACCTTGAAGTTACAAGACCTTACAAAGACTTGTACTCATTTGACTCAAGTCAAGTGAAATGTCTAGGCCTCATCAAAGACCTGTGTGTCTCCTTAGTCCAATATCCCAACAAGACCATCCTCATGGATGTAGTGGTTGCCGACATTCCACCAAAATACGGTATGCTCCTATCAAGATCATGGGGAGCAAAGCTTCAAGGATCCCTTCAATTAGACCTTTCCTATGCCACCATTTCAGTCTTTGGGCAACCAAAGAGACTGTACAAAGAAACGCTGATGAAATATGTGGTGAGTAGTGAGAGCAAGCCTGAAAATTTTCCCATTTATTCAATCCATTCTGATATGGATTCCTTTATTTTGTTTAATGATGACACAAATTCTCCAACTGGTGATGAGCCTTTGGCTCTAGAACAACAAGCACACATCAATGAAGAATCGGCTGCACACACTGACGAAACTGTCACAACAGTTAACACAACCAACATGCAAGAAGAACTTCCCCAAACAGAAAATGCAAATCTGCACAGTCCTAAGTTGACTGACACTTTAGGCATCAACCACAAGCAGGAAATCACATGGTATTTAGAGTTTGATGGCTCTGTCAACAACTTAGGAGCAGGGGTAGGTGTCTGGATTCACAATACACATAACAATCATGCAGAAGGTCATGCCTACAGACTGAATTTTAAATGCACAAATAACATGGCCGAGTATGAGGCTCTGTTGTTAGGCCTTAAACTGCTCAAAGCTCTAAGAGCTATGAAGGTGTCTATTTTAGGTGACTCTGATTTAATTATACAACAGATGAAAGGTAATTTTGTAACCAATGACAACAGAATGAGAGCCTATAGGACTGCTGCCACTAATATACTCAATGCATTCACTGAATTCAAGCTGGCCAAAATTTCAAGATAACATAACATTCATGCACACAGCCTAGCCACCTTTGCTAGTACATGCAAGCTTCCTTTTGACCCAAGTCATCACTTCACAGCTGAAATAAAATATAGGCCCGCTGTCCCAAATTACGTTAAGGATTGGCAAGTGTTCGAAAATGATACCCAGATTAATAATTTCCTCACTCTTGAGCATGAGTTTTCAAATATCAACATTGACTTGGATGCTATGACAGATTCGGAACAACAAACAAATGAAGATCAGCAAGCTATAATAGCTGCAACAGCCAAGCAAATCCTAAACCCGACTGTCTTTGACAAAGAAAACATGGAACAACTGAAACAAATGCATGTGGAAGACATTGCCAAAGCAGAGGCAGAGATCATTGACTTAAAGGATAACTTTCTGCCTGCTGGCCTAACCCCATTATAAGACATGTTTGATGCCAATGACGTTCCCAGAAAGCCAAAATTGCAACCCATAAACACTGATATAGAAGAACACAACGTTGGGACGGCAGAAAATCCAAAAATGATCAAACTGTCCAAAAATGTGCCACCTGATCAAAAGCCCAAGTACATCGACTTATTCAAAGAATTCCAAGATGTATTTGCTTAGAGCTATGAGGATTTGAAATCCTATGACACCTCGGTGATCCAACACACAATCCCCTTAAAACCGAACCAGAAACCCTTCAAACAGAAACTTAGAAGAATTAACCCTATGCTTCTTCCACCGATTGAGAAGGAAGTAAAGAGGATGTTTAAAGCAGGCATCATAGCACCCATCAGATTTTCTGAATGGGTATCCAATCTTGTTCCTACAAGAAAAAAGACAAGTGAAATCAGACATTGTGTAGATCTCAGAAATTTAAACCAAGTCTCCCTAAAAGACCATTACCCTTTGCCTAAAATGGACCACATCTTGCAGAGAGTAGTGGGGTCATCTAGAATCTCTTTGCTAGATGGTTTTTCAGGTTTCAACCAAATACTTGTTCACCCGGACGACCAAGACAAAACAGCTTTTACCACACCGTGGGGAACATTTAAGTATGTAAAGATGCCATTTGGACTTAAAAACGTTGGTGCCACCTTTCAAAGAGAAATGGACATTGCATTTGCCAAAGAAATACATGACTTCCTAGTTATCTATCTTGATGACTTGACCCCATTTTCCAAATCTGATGAAGAGCACCTCAAGCATCTTAGGCAAATATTCATGACATGTAGGAAATATGGCATTTCCTTGAATCCCAAGAAGTCCCTATTTGGCCTAGAAGAAGGCAAGTTACTTGGCCACATTATATCAAAAGATGGGATCAGAATTGATCTTGAAAGAATACAAGCCATCCTCCAAATCCCATTTCCAAGAAACATAAAAGAGCTGCAAGAATTCCTTGGAAAGATTAACTTCTTAAGAAGATTTATTCCAAATCTATCTGAACTGATAATATTGTTAAGCAACATGTTAAAGAAGGATGCCAAGGTAAGATGGTCCCTGGAAACCAAGCAAGAATTTGAAAGTATCAAAGCTGCATTAACCCAAACCCCTGTACTCACCAGCCCATAGTTTGAGAAAGATTTTATCATATTTTCGTTTGCATCTGATCACACAATAGTCGTTGTCCTTTTGCAAAAGGATGAACAAGGAGCTGAAAAGCCAATCGCTTTTTTCAGCTGAGCCTTAAGAGATGCCCCTTTGAAGTACCCAATCATGGAAAAGCAGGCCTACACACTTGTTAAGGCCATCAAGGATTTCAGAGTGTACATTTTATATTCACGTGTGATTGCCTATGTCCCACACGCTACTGTAAAAGACATATTGACCCAAGAGGGATTAGAAGGCAAAAGAGGCAAGTGGATTGCAAACATCCTTAAATATGACATAGAAATAAAACCAACCAAGCTGATAAAGGTACAAGGTTTAGCTAAACTGATGTCCGAAACAAACTTTCAAGCCTTAGACATTAACCAACTGAACAATGAACCGGAGCTGGAGACTCCACAGATCAGTGAAATATTTCTACAATGCCCTTGGTACACTGATATTTGCTTTGTATTGTTAAACCTGTGTGCTCCCCCAGGATTGTCCAGGACCAAGAAAAGATTTTTGAAAATGAAGGCTTTAAAGTTTTGTGTTATAGATGGTGCATTATTTTGGAGAAATCATGAAGGTATATTGCTTAATTGTTTAACCATGAATGAAACTAACAATGTCATGAAAGAATTCCATGCAGGTGACTATGGAGGACATCTATACTGGAAGTCCACCACTGATAAATTTTTAAGGGCTGGTTTCTATTGGCCCTCTCTTTTTGCAGATATAAATAAGTTTGACATGTCATGTCACAAATGCCAAATCTTTGAGGGCAAGAGAAAGTTGTTACCCCTGCCCCTTAAACCTATCTCAACCGAACAACCTTTTCAACAATGGGGTCTTGACTTCATTGGAGAAATCCATCCCTCTTCCTCAGGCCAGCACAAATGGATCCTAACAGCCACCGACTATTTCACAAAGTGGGTTGAAGCCATTCCCTGCAGACAAGCCAATGACACCATCATTATCCAATTCCTTGAGTGCAATATCCTTTCTAGATTTGGCTGCCCTGAGAAAATCATCACTGACAATGCCACTGCCTTTAAGTCCAAAAAGATGATCAATTTTTGCCACATATTTCATATTACTTTGGGCCACTCTACAGCCTATTACCCTCAAGGCAATGGCTTGGCCGAATCATCTAACAAAAGCCTCATCAACATCATAAAGAAAGTGCTGGAAGAAAACAAGAAGAACTGACACAAAAAGCTGGTGAACGCCCTATGGGCAGACAGACTTTCAAGCAAGAGATCCATTGGGATGAGTCCTTATGAGCTAGTATATGGCATGGAGGCTAGATTTCCTTCATCCCTGGGCATTCCTACTATCAAGCTGTTATAAGAGATTCAGGCTGAACCAAATGACATTCAAAGAAGAATCAATCAGACCATTCATCTTCAGCAAACTAGAGAACAAGTTTATGACAGAGCTCAAATTTTGCAAGAAAAGCTTAAAAAGATGTTTGATAGAAGAGCTAAGGCTGAGGATTTCAATGTTGGTGACAAAGTTCTAAGGTGGGACTCAAGAAGAGAAGACGAGCAAACATGCCAAGTTTGATTTTTTATGGAAAGGGCCATTTGTTATTTCTGTTGTTCAGGGAAATAACACTTATTTTCTCAGATCTATAGAGGATAGTTCTGCTGAAGAAGGCCCTGTCAATGGTCGTATGCTAAAACATTACCATGATCCCTTTTAAAGAAAACAATGCAGCCCTGTATATATATTTGTATAGTCTTATTTGTATATATCAGCACTCTGTTTTTTATTTATAAACAGGGCGATTGTTTAAGGAGCAACAGTAAATTTTGTAAAGATACAGCCGATGCAAGTAGTCCAGTTCTAAAAGCTCTGTCTCTACACCAGTTTCAAACAAAACAGCAAGAGGAAAAACTGTCACATTACAAGCAATTCATGGTAGAAAAAGAAACGTTTACAGTCAAAGCATTGTACATAATCATCAAGCACGCAAAAGAAAGCAGGCGATGCTATACAGTTCACAGTAATTCAGTTGAGGAGAGATTGTTCATAGTTCAAAGTTTTACATTTTTAGCAGCCAGAACAAATGTTTCCAGTCTACAGCAGCCATAGAAGATCAAGGCAGTCTGACCTGTTGTTCTTGGCTTTTCACAAGGAAAAGCCATCCCCAAGTGGAGCCACTGTTAGCCTCCTGTTGCAACAGGTGTTCATTTTTCATGATTGACATTTTTACAGGCCAAATATGTCATACTTTGCAAGCTGCAGTGTTCCATATTTCCAGAAGAGACCAAAGAATAAAAGCCATGAAGTATGCTAGTCCAAATGCCACTGCTGTATTCCAATTTTGAGGAGTCATTCCATTTTGAAGAGTTCATTCATTTAAGGGAGGTCCAAACAGTCTAATCTTGGTCTCCCAAGGTTTCAATTTCCTGTTTTAGAATATAGAGAATGTATCTGTCCAAACAGTTTAATCTTGGCAGATTTGTAGATTGGTAGAGAATCAAAGGGACCCAACTGCTTAATCTGGGCCCTGGCAGAAATAAGTGTAGATTTAGATAGGAAGACATTCAAAAGAAAAATTGTAAAGCTGGGTCTGCAAGTCTAAGTGCACCCAAATCAAAAGAAGAAAAAATGTTAGGTGAGTAGGCCGGGTAGGTAGCTGTGTGGTTACAGAATGATGATTTATGATCAATTTTGTGTTATAAAGTGTTTTATCTTTTCAGATCACAGTTATCAGGCAGTTTTCATCTGAAGGAGCTCAAGCTGGACATCACTAACTCCCCTTTCTTCTAATTCCCCAAGTCACTTACTAATTTCCCCAAAGAGGTCAAGATCTGCTTGATTCCTCTTAGTTTCATCATTTCCATGTCATTTGTCCTCGTGAAGATATGCTTCACTCAAGGATTCTTTATTTCTCATCTATAAGTCACTTTTCCCTCGAAAATTAGCCTAAGGTCCCCCACCTTAGCGCCTGCTTATCATCTCCATATTAACTACTAATTCTAGTATATAACTCCCTATCAGTTTTCTCCCTTCCCCTACTAAAAATATGTATATAAAACTCCCCTATATAAATATCCCCTCCCTGGCAATATAGCCATATTTCTTCTGAGTCAGGGAAAAAGCAGTCTATCTCGGGCTGTTTTTAACCCATCCATGTCATAGCAGGAGTTAGATGACACCTGGTCATGCTAACAACCTCTCCCCTAGCCCTAAAACCCTCAAAAACCCATGTTTTACCCCTTATGCCAAAGTCCCGAGCGTAAATACATTAACCCGCCCGTTATTAACCCCCCAAACCCACAAAACCTAAGTCTAAACACCCGTCGCGCTTTATTTAAATCCGAATATTCCGCAGAATCCCCGCCCCTTATCCCTCCGCCACCTCACCTTCGCCGCCAACCGTTAGATCGCCCACCCCACAGATCTACGGTGGGCGGGCCTTCCTGTCCCGCAACGCACCCGAAGGTTAGCGTCCGGGAGATGGGCGGTATTGCCGCCGTACTCCCGCCACGCGTCACCTCCTAGGCTGTGGCAGAGCCCCCTCCCCCGAAACCACCTTTGTCCAAAGGCGGTACGCCCAAAAACCACTTACCGCCCTCCCCCTGTGACGTAAGCCCCACGTCACTTGCCGCATGATCCGCCTGCATGGCCTCCTGCCACTATACCGCCGAGTCACTCTGCCATGTGTCCTGCCACCGTGTCCCTTGTCGTACTGCCAAGTCACCTCCGTACGTGATGACATCATCATGCTGACATCATCCTGCCACGTCATCATGCTGATGTCATCGCTGACGTCATCCACCGTACGAAGTCCGTCATGCTGACGTCATCAGCAATTTTAGCGCGAAGGGCGAAAATCGCACTCCGAAGCCCCGGAATCAGTTTCTGAGGCAGTTTTTGATGCCCGAAGTGAGGAATCTTTAGGGAATCTTTTCATCATGTAGCCCCCAGCAAGCCCGAAAGGCGCCAAAGAACCCGTTTTCCTTCGCGAAGCATTCAGGAAGGAGCCGAAGATAGTTTTGAAGGAAACCGAGGGCCGAACAGCGGCTATTAAATGTTGATTTAATGCACAGCACGTCAGAACAACAACCCAGTTTATTGTCAAAGAGTGTCAGATGGAGAAGAAGAGCCAAAGAGTATCAGCCAAGATTTTTTAGGGGCTCGAAGCACCTGAACATTGATGAGCCCCCCAGAAAGTCAAATCAAGAGGCGTAAGCCCATCCTTGCCCTCAAATCACAGTTAAAGCTTTAAATGCAGGCAGACAGCAAAGAAGCAGAAACCCATACACATTTATTTCAGAAAGCATTGCACCAAGCCACCGAGGACAACATCATTTACTCAGTTTTGATATGGCAGCCCGAGATATTTTCACGCATTTATTTCTGATGGGATTAGGTCAAATTAATTATTCTTTAGGACCTGATTAGGCCAAGTTGTAATAAAAGCAGTTGTAGAGAGCTTTTCCCTATATATACCACTCTCTACATTGTTTCAAGGGTTGGAAAATTGAAAATTTTCACTAGAGACTCGCATTGTATACCTGAGTTTTTCTATAATCAAAGATTGCTGAAAGCTTGGAGAGCAAACTGTCTGTTGTAAATGAATGTTTTGAAGATATGAAGATGGAACTCTTGTGCTGTAGCTTGAAACAATAAGTGCATCTTACCTCTGTTTTATTGTTCACCACTATCTAAATAGCAGAAAGAAAGAATAGCTTAGAATTTGTTTAAATACACTCTATGCTCAATTTCTATTGTTTCTTTATGTTTTCCTCTGAATGAATTGGTCATGAATATGAATTCCTTCTGGCTCATATTTACCCCGATTCACCTGTGTTTTGCCAATTATCTAGGGATTCTTCACTGCCCCTCGGTAGAGCTTTGTTACCTCCATCTGTTAAGCTGATTGAGAGATTCTTAACTGCCTCTCGTTACTTAGCATTCTTTCCATCATTTAAACCTGAAACATTGTTTCATGCGCAACTATCTTGCTCCATTTTCCCTATGGTGACCAAGAAAACACACCAACAGTCCTCCTCCTCGACTCCACGCCCAATGGTTTGAAATTTACAGACTATGCTCTGCCTCTCTACCTGAATCATCAATTTTCCTACCAAAATCAAAACAAAAAACCCCTGAACTCAATAGCTAGCCTAAGATCATTTTCAACAAAGCTAAATCCCAAAGAGGGAGCCCTCTCTGATTGCAGGTGGGCTAGAACCTGCAATCCAAAGTTGGTTTGTGGTTACCTCGGCTGTATCCCTTACTCCAACCTGGGGACAACCTGAGTGATAACAAGACTATTAATATTGTTTCACATACTTTTTTAGTGATCACCTCCTTGATTATTTTGACTATCCTTGATTTCTCCTTAAATATTTTTTCATTTCTTTCCTTCCAAAAATTCCACAAGATAAAACCACCCGCAAGGATCCAAGCCCTTTGAACTATGGAATTTCTAAATGAAGAGGAATTCCATTGAGCTATTGAAGACACAATATCCACATTAATCTGTCCTTCTTTTCTAAAAACATAGAAGGGATCACACCCTCTCCGCAAACGAACAAGAGTTAATCAAATGCTCCATTGTCTCTTCCACCATGATACAGAGAAGGAAAATGGAAGGGCCTTCAATACCCTTCCTTCTGAACCAGTCGTAGATGAATACTATGTGCCTCCCAAAAAACCATAAGAAGAGTGATACCTTGGGCAAGTAAATACTAGACCAAATTTACCATCAAATTATTTCTTTCTCCAAATATGAAAATCAAGCAAGAAGGGAATATGCCTCCTTTAGAATAAACATTCCAAGAAGTCGCCAGCCCCGTGGTAATTTTCCATAATGATGCAACAATCTAATATTTCTTTCTATTATTTCTTGATTCAAAATGTCCTACGACAGCTCTAAGGGCGACAACAACCATTCATCTTTGACTTTCCACCTATGCAAAAGCATTGGATCTTGTCTAACCAACGAAAAATCCTTTATCCTCATAGCTCCTGATCCTAGCATAAACATTTTCAAAATATTGTGGTCTTCTCTATGAGATAAATCCAAAAATTTCTACCAAGCAACATCCCAAAACTAGTGGAGTAAAAATGAGCTATATTAACATCTTTGGGATAATTAAGTTTCAATCTATGATTGCAATGATTTGGTGCTATTTTTTGTGTAATCTTTTAGATGCTATAGAGTCTTCCTATAATTTTATGGATTATGTAGAATCTTACATAACTTATTAAAGGAATTCTACTCTATTTTATTAATAAATATTAAGTGAGTTTAACTATTAAAAACATATGTTTTTTTGCTTAATAAATAAATAATAGAAATGAATTTTGTTATACAAATGAAAAATATCTTATATATAAATATGATCTCTAAATAAACTCAATTATCAACTTAATTATATTATTATTATTATAATAAAATAATCCATATAAAATACGATAAAAAACTTAATTATATTATTATTATAAAATAATTTTATAATGAAAAATGTATTTATGAATACTACTATGTATACGAATAGATATTATTTTCTTAGACCACAATTGATGTGATTTAAAATATTGAACAATCTACATAAATATGGTCAGCACACAATTATGAGCTAAGTATTTTTTAAAAATCATTTTTTTTCCAAATTTTCCCACTATACATATTAATTATTAATTATGAGTATTTTAATTTTAGTAATGGTACCCTGCAACTTACTTTTCCATTTACAATCTCATTAATTCAAAAGTGTGATATATTATTTTTAAAAACTTTAGTCAATTCAAAATACTAGAATCTTAATAAATAAATATATATATAAATATAAATATAAATATAAATATATATAGATTAATTATATTATATTATATTATATTATGTTTGTCACACTCCAAAGATGAGATGTTTAAGGTCTAAGAAAACACTGATTTGGGGATACTTTCTCTATAAAAGAAAGTCATGGTATTTAAGTATATTATACGAATGGAGTCTCTTGTGTGGCATGAGATGACATTCATAGGACAATTTATTCTTACAGTGTTGTTTGAGAACTTGATTGATGAGTGGACCGATTTATACTTGCTTTTTAATTATAGTTATTAGTCCCTGCCTGGGACTCTTAGCGATCGATTGTGCGTTGACCGCGTATTAATCTCTTGTTTGACCCAAAAATATCGCTGCGCATCACAACTTTAACCAAAGTTTTCATAGTAGAAAATAATATAAAATTTATTATGTAATTTTTGATTGGACAACAAAGTTGGGGGTCCTGGGAAAACTTTGCAGCATATATGATCGCTTCTGCCACTCCATTAAAATTCAATATGTTGTAAGATATATCCGAAGGGTTGTTATACATGAATATCAAGCGGGAGACAGCAGCAAAATAGGCAACCAGAAGCAAAGTAGAAATAATAAGGGTGATAATTGAGAAGCTCATTCTCTCCAACCCAATCTAAGAGACAAAAGATAAACAAAGAAGTGAGTCTATGAGCGAAAATAGAGATTCATTTCTATATATCTGCTTAAATAATTTGTTATAAAAGGTTGTTGATTCAGGATCTGTTAGATTTTTTTTTTTAATTATTTGAATATTCATAGTGGTATTTGAAACGTGGACAACGTTAGTAAGCGTGACGTCGGAGCACTAGTGTTTTAGAATATAAAATCGCATGGTGTGTTTTAGAATATAAATTCGCGTGTAGCGCATGAAGCTTTCTCATCAAATAGCTAATGACTTTCGTTCGCAAACGATGGTTCTGCGTGGTGCAACATTTGTTTAATTGTTTTAACTCTTTTATTATAAATTTTGACGAGTATATAAATTTAGTTGTTAAATAAAGTTAAGAAAATTATATTTTTAAATTAATATTATTAATTATAAAAGCAATAGTTAGATATCTACATTTAAAGAAATTTGTTAGAAATTTTTTAATAGTGGAGATTATTCATCATTTTATTATATTTATTTTATAAATAAAATTATTTAAAATATTATTCGTAAATATTATATTTTATTAATATTATTTTTAATTTATAAATAAGCTTGCTTAAAATATTATGAGTCAATATCATACTTTATTAATATTAGGTGAGAAAAAATTATGATTCATTTCACATTTAATATATTGTAGATAAATGTCCTAACATATGACTATAATTAGCAAGGAACTAATATGCTGCATTTTACTATTTATTGTTCCCTATCTCTTTATTACTATTTAAAATTTTCCTATATTATGATTTATTTTGTTTAACATAATTATTATAAATATACTCTTAACATTTTCTTTTTCTTTTTACATAAACCATATCTTATAACAATTTCTTAATTCTTTATCTTTATTCATTTTTTTGCAATATTATAAATTTATTTAATATATTTAAAATTATTAAATACACTCTTAACTACTTTATAAATATATATAATATCTTGATAGCAATTATTAACCCTATCCTTTATAAATCTATTAAAATTTTGTTATTATAATTAGTTTATTTAATATAATGAAAACCTCCAACAACTACTTTATATTAAATATACTAATTCTTATTTTTTAGAGTTTTTTTTTTAATTAATTATATAATTTTTTTAATTAAACTTAAAAGTAAAAAACTTTTAAATTACTAAAATATTTTATTAATATTTTGTAAAATTTAACTCTTTATTATTGATCTATAATTATAATTATTGATAATTAATTAAAATTTAAAAAATTATATTTTAATTTTTTTTATATATTAAAATATTTGAAAAATAATTTTATATTAAATTATTTATCAAATAAATTATAGATATATATATATATATATATATATATATATATATATATATATATATATATATATATATATATATATATATATATATATATATATATATATATATAATAATTTATAGTTAAAAAATTATTTAAATAAAAATAATAAAGAAAAATATAATAAATTTATTAATTTTTAATTAATGAAAGTATACTATTCCCATATACTTATTTGAATATACCTACAATATTTTTTTACTCGTAACCATGTTCTTAGGCCTAAACTACAAGGAAATATTATAACAATAAAATCACATTAGTATGTTAGTTTTTTTATTATCATAAAACCATCTATTTTTATGTCTTTCATTATGAACATCCAGTTCAACATCTTATATCATGTATTCCAGAATGAACGAGTTATGAATAACAAGTTCAACTCTTATATCATGTATTTCAGAATGAACAAATTATGAATAACAATTTCAATGTCTTATATAGTGTATTGTATTTCAGAATGAACAATTAATTCAATAACTATATTGGATTTCCCATTCATGGTTATACCACCACTGCTTTGCCAACAATAGACAAGACATTTATTAAAAAATAAAAAAAATTACTTCCCTTACCATTTCAACATTGTACTCTGACCAATACAATTCGTTTAAAAACAAATCTGCAAAAATAATTTGAAAACAATTTCGACCAACATCTTTTTATTACAAAATAAAAAATTACTTTTACGATTTCAGTATTGTACTATGAATAATACAAATCGTTTAAAAATAATTTCGAAAAAATTTCGGCGGGTATGCCATCAGACCTTCTAGCAGACCTCGGCAGGGACTACTGGCTGCATGCAGCACTTGTTTTGTTTTGGAAGACGTGGAAAATAGGAAAAATCACATTTTTTTTTAATATGTGAACGCATAATATGTGAATGTATTTAAGTTATATTGTATTTGCTTAGAAACATTACAATGCATGGATGTTCAATTTAGTAAGGTGGCAAAGTGGCTTAAAAGTTTTGAGAATTATATCAAGGGTGTGAATTTTATTTCATTTTTCTTTTAATAAGATAATATATATATATATATATATATATAAAAAGAGATTTATTTTTTTTTTGTTAATTTATAAGTGGTTGTTTTTTAAGGAAAAGTTAAAGGATTAATTATTTAAAAATAGGTTAAAGGATTAACTGTTCAAAAATAGTTTTTTCATAGGTGGGAAAATTTTTCATAATTCAGTTTTCAAACCAACATCGAAGACAATTATTTCTAGTTGTTAACCACGAATGCGGACTCACTCATCACTGTTATTCAAGGAAAACCATGCCACCTGGAATAATTCGTTGGTCGTCCATAAGAGAGTAGGCATTGTTATTCAAGGAAAACCACGCCATCTGGAATAACTCGTTGGTGGTCCATAAGAGAGAAAGCTTTCACTCCTTCCAGATGCCTCTGGATCCAGGTTGTTAACCTATTTCCTTACCTCCTATAGAGCTCTTAGCCAATCAAAAACAATTTTTTTTATTCAAAAATATTTTTTTCTTTTTCCTAAGTAAGGTTAATCTATTAATATGATACAAAAAAAGTAATTACAGTGATTCTTGGCCACAGAGGAACCCGGCCTCAATCAACACGCATCCATGATAGTTGTCTGAGACTGCCCCAACAAAGGGGAAACCAGTCCAAAGATATGTCCAGAATATATCCAAAAATTAACCCACAGTTTATCCTCACTAGACCAACCGACCAAAACCAACACCAAAACCAACAGTTTATCCTGACTAGACCAGCCGACCAACAGATTATCCTTAGGACACATAAGACTAGACAAAGCTAAACCAAGAACTAGAAGAAATGCCACCTGGCAGACATGACACGCGGCGCTAAGTCTTCTGGAGCAGGCTCCTCCACAATTGGACACGCCCAGTCATCCGGGTTGTCCGACTCGCCATGTCCCAACGCTTGATGGCCTTCCTCCATGCTGCCAGCCTCAACCTGCAGGCCCAACGTGTCATCCAGACGGCTCTCCAAGGCCTGCGTGTCACTGTGAATGCCCATCTCAACATGCGAACTGCCAACAATGGCTTTACCGTGCCTTCTGTTCCGACCTCCATCAACTGCTTGCTCGTCATTGTTGCCCCTGTTCCTGCGCGGGCCAGCTATGTTCGCTTCCTCCATAGAAATGGTCATGGGAATATGCTGCTCGGTCTCTTCTATAATGGAAATTGAGATAGTGGCTATAATAACCGAGCGGTTCAAAGAGCTGTGAAACCGAAACTTCGTTGTGTTAGGAACAGGATGCAGAGGCAGAGGAAAGGTTGCAGTGTGAATAGCTGCAGCTTCATGTCTTGAGCTGTGGAGGCTGACTCTGCCTCTGCCACTTCTTGTATCTGAATACTGACCTAAAAAACTGTGCTGGTGGGGATTTTCGACAGAGGAAGCAGGGGAAGCAGAGTCATGGCTATGCAAAGTAGGGGAACGAGAACTTCTGCCTCGCGTGCCACCACATCGGCTGCGCATACGATGGCGGACCATGGTGGATATGGGAACAGGTAGAGAGTCAGGAGGAGCAGAAGAGGAATTGATAGAAGATCTTTGCGCAGAAATTACAGAGGGCTGGAGGTCATGAGCCGAATTACAGAGGTTTGTGTGGGAATGGTGGAAGCCATTACCCAAATCAATGCAGCTTACAAGCCAACATCTACACCCAGTGTTTGTGCGTTTAGTTTGCTTTCCCACATGCGGAGGGAAAACATAGTGAATTAGGGGCAAAATAACATGAAAGTTCTCCGGCTCCATGGTTAAGTGGGTAATGGCCTTGCCTCGACTTCAGTAGGCATTAAATGACTCCCGCGAGGTGCCATGAATGCCATTCATGGTGACCTTGGAAAGGTTGCAGAGGGCCATGTGGCTGCCCCATCTACCGTTGCCCCATCTCATCAGCTTAATTACCGTAATTAACACCTGCATCCGGGGGTTGAGCTTCCTTATGCACCAGGTCAGTGCAAACTTGCAATTGATTGTGGTCATCTATAATGTTGAAAAGACAGGAATGTAGGATCTGGTCCTGTTCCACCCCAATGTTTGCTAGGAGATCAACAACTTTGTTACTGTCCCTTTTGACGTGAATAAAATTTATTGCCCTCCTATCTTTTATCCATTTCTCTATTGTTTCAATCCTGGCCATTAATCTCTAGATTTTGGCAACTCTTGAAGCTGTGCTTCTTTGTTGGACTTGAGTGACTATTATGATTAGAATTTGGGTGTCCCCTTCTATAATGATGGGATAAAAATTATGTTGGTGAGCTAGTTTCATTCCTTGCCACAATCCTTCTAGTTCTGCATAATTGTTCGTATCCCATCTAATGGAGCCAAAATACAATAGTAGGGCTTGGCCCTCATGATTTCTGAATATTCCCCCGTATCCTGCTTTGCCCAGGTTGCCCTTGGAGGCACCGTCGAAATTTAACTTAATCATACTTTGTGGGGGGCGTAACCAATGTGAAAGCTGCCTGGTTATAGTGCTAGGTATATTCGAATTCAATTGTGCTTGTTGGAGCTGGATGTTCCAGTTAGCCCATATGCTTAGTTCCTAAGGCTGGGTAGGAAAGTATTCAGTTGTCCATTGATGCAACGCAAGAGTTTCCTTGATGTTCTGACATAAGTTGTTCCATATGATTTCTAAGGAAGTTTTGTCATTTTTAAAAATTCGCTTATTTCTTTCCTTCCAGATTGTCCATAGAAGGAGGCCTAGAAATATTGTCCACAACTTGTTGAGAACTTTACTATTATAGGGCTCTGGAGTCCAATTGCGAATGGTTCCTTTTATATCCCTAAGAAGTTTGCAAGGTCACTAACATCTTAAAGTGAGCTTTTCCCAGAGTTGATTGGCCATATGGTAGGAGTCCATGAGGTGTTGAATAGTTTATTCATTGTTTTGACAGTTGGGACAGTAGGATGGTCCTTGAAATCCTCTTTTGATTAAGTTGTCCCATGTGAGAATTCTTTGATGATGCAGTAGATAGATGAAGGTGGAAACTTTGGGCCAGATCCCTGCAGTCCAGATACGATTCCAAGTAGGATTTGTTGGTTCCTGAGTTTAGAACATTAGCTGGTATGCTTCTTTAGTGGTGTATATCCCCATATGAGTACATCACTTACTGTATTAACTCTGATTCTTCTGCTGGTGAGCTCTTTGTGTAGCTCCATGTTATAAGCTTCCATTTCTTGCTGTGTTATTTGCCTCAACAGTTTCCATTGCCTGACTCCTTGTGTAGTCCTGAGAGTCCAGAAATGTGCTACATTGTCCTCCTGGTTAATGTTGTTTCCATTATGATTTGTGCATGGTAAGAGTGCTGCAATTTTGGGTCTCTATTGCCATGAATCCATCCAGAAACAGACCATCCTCCTATCCCTTATCTCCTAAAAGCTACGCTGATGGATGACCTCTCTGTGTTGCTTGGCCACGTTCCAAATTAGGGATCCTATGAGCATGGTAGTTATCCTTATTAGTTCTTGTTGCAGTCGATTATTTGCATACTTTGCAATCCATAATTGCGTCCATGGCTTCTGTGAGTAGGATACCCATTGCCACCAAATCCGTGCTCCCATCAAAGTATTGTTGTGTTGTGGATCACGTAAGCCTAGACCTCCCTGCTTTTTAGGCTTGCAAACTTTTTCCCATTTGACTAATGCCCATTTTTTGTTTTGTCCTGTGGAACCCCATAAGAAATTGCGTTGCAGATTCCTGATTCTCTTTAACACCCATTTCAGTGCAGCAAGAACTGAGAAGAGATAGAGGGGCATTGATTGTAGGACTGCCTTTATTAGGATTAATCTGCTTGCCATGTTGAGAGTTCTGTATGTCCAAGACATGAGCCGACTTTCCATTTTCTCAATGAGTTGATGCCAGGAAGCATGCTTTAAGGCTGAGTCTATGAGAGGGGCACCTAAATACTGAGACGGAAGCTTGGCTTGAGAGAATCCAATGATTCGAGCAATGATTCTTTGGGTGGAAATAGGAGTATGGAAGAAATAAATTTGAGATTTGGCAGTGTTTATGGTGGTGCCAGAGGCTTCTGAGAATGTATCTAAAAGAGCTTTATAGGTTCAGGCCTCACTTACAGAAGGATGACCAAAGAGCATATTGTCATCAACAAATTGTTGATGGGTAATAGCAGGGGATCCATGAACAGAGAGTCCTCTAAGATCATGGGAATGAACGGCATGCTTTATAAGATGACCCAGACCCTTAGCCATAATGATAAATAGAAAAGGGGACAAAGGGTCACCTTGATGAATTTCTCTGGAAGGATAGTAGGGTTTAGAGGGGATCCCAGTGACAAGAACAGAGCAAAGTGGGGAGGAAATTAGGGTCATGATCCATCTAACCCAGATTGGGCTAAATCCAAAGGCCATTAGCATCTATTTTATGCAGGTGCAGCTGAGTTTATCAAAGGCTTTGGAAAGGTCGATTTTCAACAGCATACTTGCCTGCTTATTTTTCTTTAGAGAATGGATGGTTTCATGAGTCAATATAATACCATCCAAAATTTGACGATCTTCTACATAACCAGATTGCTCTAGTGAGATGAGAAGAGGGAGGAGCAGTTTGAGACGGTGAGCTATGACTTTCGAGATAATTTTGTACATGACATTGCAGAGTGCAATAGGCCTGAACTTCTCCGGAGTGCTTGGTTGCGGTACTTTGGGAATACGAGCGATGAAAGTTGCATTGAGTGAAGGAAGTAACCAATGCATTACTCTTGATTCTTCGACCACATTCCAGACATTTGCTTTGATTAAGTCCCAAAAGTGATGGTAAAAGTTGGACGTGAAACCATCAGGTCCAGGCGCTTTCCCAGCTTTCAGTTGATTTGAAGCCTCTTCGACCTCTGTAATGGTGACTGGTCTTAGCAATAGCTGATTATGCTCCTTTGTAATGAGTTTAGGAATATGCTGAAGTATCTCATTGATAGCACGTTGTCTGTCTGTGGGCGGCTCTTGATGAACAATTTTGAAGTGATTTGTGAGCTCTTTCTCTATGTCTTCCTATTTCTCCATTTTGTCTCCTTATGAGTTTTGAATGTGCGATATTGTATTATTCATTCTTCTTTGTATAGTTGTACGATGAAAAAATTTGGTGTTCCGTTCCACTTCTCTTAGCCATCTAATCTTCTTGGCTTTTGTCTCTAGAGCAGTTCCTCTTGTCTGCTTCTTTCATCTAGTTGTGTTAGTAGGATTTGTTCCTATCTGGCATGTTCCTATGTTCTACCTTCTAGGATGATCTTCTGCTGTAGCTCTGTCATGTTCTACTCAAGAACTTTTTTCTCTTGAAGGATGTTGCCAAATGTGGTGTAATTCTAGGTTTTTATTTGTTTTTTGATATGCTTCAATCTTTGTTGGAATTGGTACATGAGTGAGCCACCATTGGGAAGGAAAATTTCCCATGCTAATTTGACCACTGTATTGAACTCAGCGTGGGTAAGCTAGAAAGCTTCAAACTTGAATGGTCTTCTACTAGATTTTTTGGGATTTTTCCATCGCAAAGAAATGGTCCAATGATCCGAGCCAGCTAAGGGTAGGATAGAGGCGCCTATATCACCACCAAGATGAAAAAGATTGTCTACAATTAGAAATCTATCCAACCTTGATGCTATTTGTTGAGTGTCGGCTCTTTTGTTGTTCCAAGTGTAGATGTCGTTATCAAAAGGTAAGTCTATTAGACCATTGTGTTGAATGTAATCTTTGAAGTTATTGCTTTCTTTGTCCAATTTTCTTCTACCTCCCAGTTTTTCCTCTAGCCTTGTGATCATATTGAAGTCTCCTCCCATGATCCATAGTGGATAAGATCTTGGAGCATTAAGAATCTCCAATGTTTCTAATTGCCTAATTTTTTACGTACTCTCCTGAGAGAAGTAAAAATTGGTTAAATGTCCATGTATGTTGGTACTGATCAGGTGGAACATTGCTTGGATGAAATGGTGTGAGGCATGGAAATTTGTTAAGGATATATGCTGAGTGTTCCATGCCATGCCTAACCCTCCCAAGGCACTTGTTACGTCTACTATTACCGCTTGACATCCTGCCCAGGCTTTGCATAATATGGATTCTAATGTGTTGGTGTTACATTTTGTTTCTTGCATGAATAAAATGTATGGTTGTTCTTGTTGAATCATGTTCTTTAACATTCTGTACTTCCTGGGACCATTAAGTCCTCTTACATTCCATGAGATGAGCTTCATGGTTGACTAGTAGGTAGGGATCGGTAATATTTGGTCAGCTTGGAGCACCTTCCCGACTCCACTAGCATTTCCCCAATTAATATGGTACATTGTAGATCTGTCTTTCTACCTCTTTTCTTCCCATATTTGATGATATGTTTCCCATCCCATTTGCCTCCTTGCTGTATGCCCAAAGTATTATGCTAATGCACTCTTGTGAGCACTACTTCCAAATTTTCCAGTTGTCTGTCTGGTATGGTGTCGAACTCTTTCCTTTTGTAGGCTTTCTCTAGACTGAAAATGTCTATTTCACCGAGATCAAAGCTTTCTGGTTCTTCTTCCATTAAAATTTGTTGACTGCCTCCCTCCAGATGGGTTGGTGGTTGAGAAGGTTCTGCTGGTGTATCATCGATGTCCATAATTTTTTCGGACCACAGGGCTTTGTTCTGAACAGGGTTGGTGTTGAGTTGCGAGTCTGAGGTAGGCTTTTCAGAGGTATTGGCATTCAATGGATGACTGGTTTTAGAGTGGATAAGCGTGGGGGTTAGATAGGTGGATGGAACACAGCCTGGCTTTGCTGTCACAGGTGTATCTGATTCAGGCTATTCTAGATTTGTCAGAATATCAAAGCTGTTGCTAGAGGATGGAAAATCAGAAGATAGAGAAGTGTTTTTTGGTACTAAGGGAGGTTTTTTGGTATGCCTTTTCCTGCTGGCTACCTTGGTGAATCCTTCTGGATTAGACTTGTTTCCATTTTCTGTGGTTTTAGGAGGCATGTTTAAGGGACAGTCATGAAAGAGGTGACCGTGGGCATGGCATCTCCTGCATCGGAAGGGTACATGTTCATAGTCAAGGGGTCGAATCCATTCAAATTCGTCATGTAGAAGACTTACCGAGTCTGGGAGCGCATGGCCTAGCTTCATGTAAACGCGAATCTGTGCATAGGATGTGTATCTTCGAAGCTTAGTTTCCTCCGCTGCCTTTATGAACTCGGCTAATCCATTGCCAATGGCTGTTAGTGAGTCCTCGTCCCAGTATTCCAGTGGAAGCGAGTACATGCAGATCGAAACTGGCGACCACCTGAAATCTTCTTTATTTGGGTTGAATCTTTCAACCCAATCTCGTAAATAAAGACTTGCTGCATTAAAGAAATAGGGTCCTCCATCTAGAATTCGATTCCAGTCTTCAACGCAGTTGAAGATGGCTGTGAAGAAGCCCTTACGGCCCAGTTGTAGAGTTACATGACCTTTGGGCTTCCATTTTGAGGCGATCCATCCTTGCAGGGCTTTTTCAGTTGGCCAGTAACCTATGAATTTGCCAATCAGGGCATGGTCTTTCGTAAATTGTATTTGCGCATTGATCTTGTGACTAGGCAGCTCGATCTTGGGCCTTTCTGTGGCAATGGGCTTGCATGTGGATGATGAAGCTTTCTTTGGTTTTCCAGATGTTGCTTGTTTATCCTCCTTCTCATATTCCAGATCTTCTTGCCCGTTCTTCTTCGGCTGCTGTGCAGGCCGTACCTCTGGCTTCTCTGCATTCTCAGTTCTGCTCTTAGTTGGGTTTTCCTGATTGTAATCTTTGGGGGAGGCGTTGATGCCTCCCCCGTCGGACTGTTCATTGTCCTCTGCGTCTAGAAGCACAAAGACAGTCCTGGCGAAAGTTCTGTTTGGGCCTGAGAAGCTGCTTGCTCAGACTGTGCACCATGGAAGGGTTTGTCAAAAACCCTAGTTCCTTAGTTCGCCATTTTTCTTCAGACCAATGGTTCTCACGTCAAAAACATTCAAAAACAATTCATTATAACTTAAAAAAATATTTGTTATAAATTCACTAATAAATATGTTATAAAAAAATTATAAATAATATTATAATTTTTTTATAAATAATATTATTAAAATTAATTATTAAATAATTAAAATTAATTCAATGTCTAGAATTTTTATAACGCATCTTATCATATTACTTTTTAAATTATTAATTATTTTATATTTTAAAAATTCTAAAAAAAATAATAATAATAAAATAATAACACATCTTATCATATTATTTTTAAATTATTAGTTATTTTAAATTTTAAAAATTCTAAAAAAAAATTCATTAAAAAAACAACAATTAATAATATTTTTAATATAACACAGTATAATCAATACCAATCAACATCATTTGAGAAAAAGGAGACTAATGATCATGACATTTCGTTATAAAAAAGCAGCAACAACAACTTAATGATATTCGTATAACATAACATGACCTAATACATAATGTTGAGGGGAAGATAATTTAGTACTAGAAACAAACAAAAGATAAATGATAATTCGAATACCATAATATGACCGTATAGTAGAAAACATCGTTTTAGAAAAGAAATTATAAAAATGCCAATAGCTCGGAGAAGGATAACGTTGGAAAGTATGCTTTGAGTTCATGCGAGATGTATGTATCATGTTCTAGAAAACCCTTTTATGCATATTCATTTAAGCTATATTAAATTTGTGAAAGGGAAAATATAAAGAGAAATAAATAAAAGAAAAAGGTAATATATTTTTACTTCATCTTTTTAAATTAATTTATATTTATATTTATATTTATATTTATACGAATGATAAATAAAATTATTTTAGATCTATTTTAATTTTGGATTTATCAAGTGTCTAAAGATAAAAAAAAATTGAGATGAAAATCTTTTTTTTTTTAGTGTAAAATTTGAGGAAATGTTTTCATCTAGAGAGATTTGATCGCTCTCAATGTTTGATAGATCTAGGATTAAGATGAATCTAGGGTGGTTATATAATATCTATATTTGTATCTATGTGCCTTTTTCTTATTCGCACTCTCTACCTCACTTCCAAAACACACAAATTCTCTTTCCATATATATCTCTCTCTCTCCTTTATCACTCCCTCTCTCTCTCCACCTTTCTCCCTTTGTATCTTTCTTCTTCCCTCCCTCTCTCTCCCCCTCCAACTCCATCTCTCTCTCTTCTTCTCTCTATTGGGTCTCCTCTCTCTTCCTTCCTCTCTCTGTCATTCTCTCCCACCTCCCTTTGTCTCTCCCCCCACCACACTCTCTCTCTTCCCTCTAACTTTGTCACTATCTCCCTCTCTCTCTCATTCTCTCTCTCCCCTCCATCTTAGTGTCTCCCTCTCTCTATGTTCCCCTTTCCTCCCTATCTCTCTCCTCTCTCTTCCCTCATCTCTCCCTCACTCTCTTCTCGTCTCTCCCTTGTCACTCCCTCTCTTTCTCCACCTCTATCTCTCTATGTCTTTGTTCCTTTCTCCATCTCTCTCCCCTACAAATCCATCTCTCTCACCCGCTCGCCTTCTTTCTCTCCTATCATCTTTTCCTTCATTTATTTCTCTCTCCTCACCTCCCTGTCTCCCCCCTCTCTCTCTTAAATTCGATTCCATGATATTGTGTTTAAGAAAGAATCTAAATTAAAAAAAAAAACTCAATTGGTTGTAAAAGATTAAACCTGTATTTTGGATCAATCACGTCAAATAAAATACAATAATGAAAAACTTAAAACAATCATGCACTACCTTTCCTCTATTATTGTTAGTCAATTTGTTTGCTCTCATTGCTTGGATCCTTAGTTAAGATGGATCTATGTTGGTTTTAGTAGTATTATTTATATTATATATATTTCACATCTTTATATATAAAAGTATTTTCATTTTTAATTTTATTGAAAACTTGATTTAATTTTTGTTGGAATCTTTTTAGTAGTTGTGAGGATAGAGTGTTTAGATATATCTCAAAAGTAATGATAACATTTTTCCTTTTATATTTAATTAAAAAAAAAGTTATAAAATTAAATTAAGATAACTTATTTATAAAATATTTTGATTGTGAAATAAGTTATGTTTTTTGCGTATGTGGTATTGATAAGCCATGGTATTGGCCCATGGTATTTCAACAAAGCTTATTTACATGTTAATACTATCCACCGTGAAGTGGGGTGAATATCCATGGTTAAGAATGGTGTCATATTGTTATAAAATATTTTTATTTTGAATTAAGTTATGGTTTTTGGGCATGTGGTATTGATAAGCCATGGTACCGTAACAAAGTCTATTTACAAGTTAATAAAAAAATCAAAATATAACAAATTGAATTTAACTTATTATTATTAATTGAGCCAAGATTTAAATGTTTACATGCATCTCGCTTTATATTACTTTTAACTTTTTTTTAATTACTTTTATGGTTTTGTTTTTATTTTTTTTAATTTAGCCAACATATAAATGTTAATCATTTATACCTATACATCTACCCCTAGGCCAACATTGACATTACAATAATCAAGGATATCTATCTATCTATATCTATATAAAGAGGACATTCACTTTCTTTTAAGGGAAGATTATCTTTTAGTAGAATAAAAAAGTAAACAAATTTTCAATGATTATAAATGTTTTTAAAATCTCTAATTTCCATAATCTCTTGGGTCTAGCCCTGTGGAATGGTTTTTCACGGATGGCCTCACTATCTACAGGTCTCGTCTTTAGGTATTCCACTTCATCCCTCGATGTATTTTATTGGATATGGTCTTTCTTTTCCTTGTCCCCATTGTCTTTCTTTAGTAGTGTTTATGGTCCTAGGCAAGGGACGCCCAACTGTTAAGGCAGGTGGAGGTTATGTGGGGAAGAAAGGTCCCGTACCTTATCTTATGATTTTGTGGTCACTACTTCTGACTTAGTACCTTTGGAGGTTCATAGGGGTATCTTACATCTAGAAAATGTGGTGGTTGGTGATCATCCTTATGCTTTAGACTTAGAAGTGGCTGGAAAGAAGGAAACATGGCTTCCAAACAGTTGTTTTTGGAAAAGGAGGACGAATTTTTTTAAGCTCCATGGAGTTGAATCATCAGACTACTACTTTTCTGTTTCTTCTATTCAAGGATAAACATGTGGAGAGTTACAACATTTTCTCATCTCTTGAGGACATCAAGTGAAAGGTCTATAACATATGTTTCTATTTGAATAACATGGATTCTCATTTGGCATGAGTGGAGACTTTTCTATTTAGTGACTCGAGATCGATTTACCTCATTGATCCCCCTAGTAACAGTGGGCATAATCCCCTCTTGTTCTCTTCAGATAATGACTCTTTCAAGAAAGACAAGTGAAGGCAGATATGTGTGTGTTTCTTTGCTAAGTTTATTTGGTTCAAATTTTTTTCATGATATATTACAGTTCTGGCTATGGAGAAAATTTTGTTTGTTTGCTACTGGTGGATATAAGTTCATTTTGTGTTTATTTTGGAACTATTGCAACGTTGTGTGGAGGGATGAATTTTCACTAGTGTGTGATGTTTATTAGCTCTTCTTTCAAAGTATGTTGTTTTCCTAGAACTTGTATGGCTACGTAATTTTGTACAGTTTTGGTTCAATTCATGTTTTGGTGAGACTGGAAAATGGTTTTTATGCTAGCCTATGGCAACAAGGTTTCTATAGTGACCTGATGTAGCTAATTTTGAAAAATTAATGGTAGAAAGATAAATACTATGTGGTATGACGTATTTCTCTTTGTCGAATATGTTTACTGGTGGTGCAAACCTAAGGCTGCCATACAAATATACCATATTAGGACTTAAATTTCCCTTAATAACAACCCTTTATAATTTTATACCTCCATGCCCCTTATACATATGTATCGAGATACTTGTATACCTTTAAAACCCTGGGACCATGCCTTTTCTTTGGTTATATATTAAAATACGCAGAAATGCCTGAAACTCCACTTGAAGCCTTTATTCAGACTTCAAAAACATTACAACCATGGTCATAACCCTATTGGGTCCATGCATCACCCCTGTACCATGGTATTAACATAATATCACTATCGCATCCATCACCAGCTCATATATACCAAGATATATGAATACGCAGAATTATATTGAAAACCTCGCAAAACCATGATTTTTACCTTTTCCCATCGGTGCGCGTATCATACACCGAAGTCAACGTGCCAAGCATTTGCAACCATTGGTATAGAATCTGGAGCAAGGAGATATGACGGTCCAGATCAAATCGCCTTATCAGCGATCGACGGTCCTATTTTTTTGCGATATTGGTGCTTCCCTTATCAGGGGTCCGATGCGATAACGTATCACTATCGGCGATTACAATGGCGCTTTACAATATACCACTCCACTCCAAAATGTCGATGCGATCTAAGCGCCCGGACCCGGTATGACTCAAAACTTTCATGTATAAAACTTCAAGTCCGCCACACAGTTACGCTAAGTGTTTTAGTGCAGGTTTCTAATGTAAAAGGCTTTCAGCGATACAATAGGTAATATACATAGGGCCGATGCGATTGGGGTTCTACAGACTTGATAACAATAAGACTCCGGCCTATAAATTTTCAAGTCCACTATAACGCTCCGCTCAGTGGTTTTTCATGATTTCTCTATGTAAATGGATTTTCCGCTTGCGGACCCAGATTACACCAAATTTTCCTGTGCCACAGGGATTTCCACTGTAAAATATGAAAACTCAGGCCAACCCCAATTTCAGCCGAATACAAAGAGAAAACAGGCATTTGAGGCCTCCATGGGCAGTTTATTCCATACCACGTGCAGCATTGATTTATTCGCCATAAACAATAATAGTGGTTTCGTCCTTAGGCCAAATTGAACAGGTAAAGACCTCTGTCTCAAACAAATGCATCAATTACACAATTCACACACTAAATCAGTTCTCTGCGTATAGACATAAATATAACACTATGTTTGGGGTTCTCTACCCTCTCTAGCTCGATTATTCTAGTTAATGGCCTCTTCCTCCCATGCTACTCGTAGGCTTACAGATGCCTCAATCTTTTTTTCTGTCTCACTCTCTCCCTTTCAGAAAAGAAAGGAAACACATATATGCTAAGTTAACCATCTCCTCCACAATTGGAGGAATGAATTATACATTTAGAGTTCAATCCTATCCTAATCTAAACAAGCTAGACTACTTGGCTTGATCTCCATGTAGGGAGGATCATTCGCCTTTTATTCCCAATTCTGTTCAGAATTAGGTAACAAATTAACCACTTACATTTATTTGAAATTAATACAAATTTAATAACCAGTCCTCCTCCAAACTTGTATTAGCCACAACATGTGACCACTCCATCACATTGTTGGCTAGGCCTAGATGCTCCCGCATTAGACTCCCAAAGTTTAAATTAATCATGATCTTCTGATCATGTGCTTCTATTCTGTGTCCTCCTAGATCCCATACTTGGTTTGCTAATCTGTTGTTGGTTGCTGCTGTTGTTGTTTGTCCTTCAAGTCTCCTTCCTTTTTTTTGTCTTGTCCCATTAGCTATGCTCTCACTGTCTGATGCTATCCTTTTTACATATCTTACTGTTGTTTGCTCATTATTACAGTTTATGATAGACTTCTCCACCTTAATTTGCAGTTTTCTGTTTCCTTCACCTGTACCATTCTTTCTTGCCAATATTCCTTCCTTCTTTTATCCTCCATTTAGTTTATTGGAATGTTGTGTTATGATTTTTCCCAACTCATCAATTTCTTTGTCCACTTCACTTCTCTTATGTTGAATACTATTCTCCTGCAATCGATTGTGTTCTTGAATAAGAACATCATAATCCCTGTGCCAATAATTTTCCATATACATTTTTGAAATGTCATCCTCAGCGTCTTCTTCATCAATAAATCCTTGTAGTACAATAGTAATCTTGTTACTATCATCTATTGAACTAATTTCTAGTTCAACATTCCCATATTGTAGATTCAACACCATTTCTTCTTTCTGAGGCATTCTCATCTCACCTTTCATTAATTTGATCTGATCTTCAGAATTAACTTCTTGGTTCAGATGAAATTTGCATTGCCTTCTTCTTGCATATAAATATTCATCAGAATTAATCAATTCAATAGACACAAATACTTTACCTTTCTTTCTCATTATGCCAACACTTCTGACAACTTCTTCTCCATATTTGTCATTCATGACTACTTTTCTCTCATTCAGTTTTGTTTGTACAATCTGATCACTTATTCCTTGGTTTCCTTGCCTCCTCTTCAAAAGACTTGACTTTTGCCACAAATCTGCCATCTCATTTGGAATTTCTCCCAAAAGTTCTGCACAATCTTCATTGTCTACATCATCTGTCTTTAGTCCTTCTTTACTCTGGCTTTCTTCAAGGTCAATAATCTTCAATGATTGTTTAACATCTACAAAGTTTTCTGTATCAACTTTCAGTAGTTGCTTTCCTTTCAACAGTTGTCTAATGTCTACATAAATCACTACAACTATGTTTAACATCTGCCCTTTCCTCTGCTTCACATGATTATGTGAGTTTCCTTCCTTTAACTTCTGAAAAATCTTATCTGTGTTGTTCCCTTCACTTATGACAAAACTAGACAACCGCCATACCTTAGTGTATTCTTTGATCTCAATAATTCTTTTGTCATCCTCTTTTTGTCTTATCCTTTGGATGTCATCTGACTGGACATCTTCCTTCACTTGGCTGTAACTTTTTCCCTTATTCTGCAGATGACTGTGGGTAGCCATCTCTTCACATGTTAATATAATAGTTTCCAATAACTACTTGTCTTTCCTCATGTCTACATGACCTGCAAACACACAACAACTTTCAGTTTTCAAAATACAATACCTTTCATATTCTTTTGATGCTTCAAGCACCAATCCTCCATCATAAATCTTTTGGATTTTAGCAGATCCTTCTTGTTGTGACTCCATTTCTCTGAGTCTTTCCTTCTCTAACAAATCAATATGAATTTGTTTAAGTTCCCTAAACTTGTTCATTAGCTTGCCATTCCACCTCTGTTGTAATAGATTCCACTTGATCCTTTTCTTCATTCTCCATCTATATCTTAGATCTTTACTTGTCTTTCTTTGTACTGCCAGACTAATCTCTTGTTCTTCATTCTACTACCAGTTGTTATACTTCTGCAATCTAATGCCTTCCTCAAATTCATTCTCCTGTAGTTGATCCTCTCTTTCAAATTGTTGGTTCCTTCCATCTTCCTCTTGTTGTTTTAATACTTCTGTCTCCTTCATGTTTCTGAGGACATAACTTCCTTGTTGCTCATGATCTTTCATCTCACCTTCAAATAATCTCTGCTCAATTTCATTGATTTTAGTATCATATTTATTAATGATGTCTTCCACACCTGCAGTCACATCATTAACTGAAGAGTCTAAACATTTACTTAACTTTATAAATGTTAGAGACAGTTCATCCTTATCATACATAGTAACCATAATCTCCTCTTTATTAGGCTTTGAAAGCTTCATTTCTCCTTCAGATTCCTTGATCAGTTTTTGCAAGAATTCTAATTCCATATGAAATCTCTCCAGTAGTTCATCACAACTTCCATTCTCAGCTTCATTCATTTCTTGGCAATCCTCCTGAGTTATCCTAGTTTTTGCACTATCATATGGCAAAGTTATTTCATCAATTCCATTAAACAAATTCATTTGTTTACCTTCTTGTAGTACCACTATGGCATTGTCATTAGACTTCTAGTCCATCTCAACTTCTTTAGAATGTTTCATACCAAACAAAATTTCATCTATGAACTCCTTCTGCTGCAATAAATCAACATCTTCTTCCTCTAAAAGGCATTCTCCATCATACTTCACCTCAAGAGCTTCATTCCTCTTTATGACAGTTTCACTAGACTGTCCATCATCCTCTGCATATCTTGCAAACATACACAAACTATGAGAATTAAAATCACAAGGCCCCATTGCCTCATCTGCTTCCCTTGTCATCATATATTCTAATTGTTCTGAACTATGCCAATAGTCTATGAGATATTCAATTGATCTCCCATTATCCTCTTCACCCAACATTTCACCTTGTTCTGGTCTACAAATGGAAACTTCCATTTCTGCTTTTGTTTCTCTGAGTTCCTCTGGTTCCTCTTGAGCACTCAATATCTACTCAATCTTCCTCAACTCTTTTGCTATCTCTAATTTCACTTGCTAGTTTCTCTTCTCTTGTAGCCTCTGCCACTTTACTCTTCTTCTCATGGTCCAACCGTGCTTCTCGTCTTCATCACTTCTCTGTAGCATCTCCATCCATATTCCAATCTGGAAATCTATCTCAGCTCTCTCTCTATCAAACTCTTCTTGACTAATCCTCATGCCATTTGCTTTGACATCCTTCCTTCTGCTATGGCTTCTTTCTGAACCTCTACTATGACTATCAATAATCATCTTCTTCTCCTCTCTTTTCATGAGTTCCTCACTCCTCTGCAACAAGCCTCTACAATAGCAAGTCCTCCTTACTGCGATCTTACCTCACTAAGCTCTCCTCACTCAGTCTTTTGGTAAGCATGGTCCTCTATCCGGAACCTTCTCTTAAGCAACACCTTTGCTCCTTCTAGGCTTTTGCAATCTCTCACTCTCTCTTGAGAACACTTCAGTTGTCTTCTCTGTCCAATCTCTTGTTGGATTCTTCAGGTTCATTGCCACTTCAGAGTGCTTTCCCTGCTCTGCTTCTAAGAACACATCTGGTTCTTCTCTCACAACTTCTCTTGTTCTATAGTGTTGTAGCTTTCACACTTTCTTATGATGTCACCTGTGTTTGAATGGATTTCCTCTATCTCTTGCATCTGCAAGTTCTGCTACAATATCTAAGAACTTCCCAAAAGTTCTTCTACAGTTTCACTACTGTAATCAGGTGCCAAACTTCATTCATTCAACATGCTGCTATTTCCATACCTCTGTAGTCTTAAATCTTCGTAAGCAAACATCTCTTCGCAGGAAATTTCTTCCTTTTCCTGCTCTGATACCAAAATTGGTGCAAACCTAAGGCTGCCACACAAATATACCTTATCAGGACTTAAATTTCCCTTAATAATGGCCCTTTATAATTTCATACCTCCATGCCCCTTATACATATGTATCGGGATAATTGTATACCTTTAAAACCCCAGGACCATGCCTTTTCTTTGGTTATATATTAAAATACGCGAAAATGCTTGAAACTCTACTTGAAGCCTTTATCCCGACTTCAAAAACATTACAACTGCAGTCATAACCCTATCAATTCTACGCATCACCCCTGTACCATGGTATTAAAATAATATCGCTATCGCATCCATCACCAGCTCATATATACCAAGATATATGAATACACAAAATTATATTGAAAACCTCGTAAAACCATGATTTTTACCTTTTCCCATCGGCGCGTGTATCGTACATCAAAGTTAATGCGGCAAGAATTTGTGACCATTGGTTTGGAGCAAGGAGATCTAACAGTCTAGATCAAATCGCCTTATCGGTGATCGATAGTCCTATTTGTTTGCGATATCGGCACTTCCCTTATTGAGGGTCCGATGCGATAACGTATCGCTATCGCCGATTACAACGGCACTTTACAATATAACGCTCCACTCCAAAATGCCGATGTGATATGTCACAATCAGAAATCGCAAAGGGTTGGGGTCTAAGCCTTTGACATAACTCGCTCCAAAATTCCGATGCGGTCAAAGCGCCCAGACCCGATATGACTCAGAACTTTCATGTATAAAACTTCAAGTCCGCCACACAATGACGCTAATTGTTTTAGCGCGGGTTTCTAATGTAAAAGGCTTTCAGCGATACAATAGGTAATATACATAGTGCCGATGCGATTGGGGTTCTACAAACTCGATAACAATAAGACTCTGGCCTATAAATTTTCAAGTGTACTATATCGCTCCGCTTAGTGGTTTTTCACGATTTCTATGTGTAAATGGTTTTTCCACTTGCGAATCTAGATTACACCAAATTTGCCTGTGGCACAAGGATTTCCACTACAAAATATTGAAACTCAGGCCAACCCCAATTTCACCCGAATACAAAGAGAAAACAGGCATTTGAGGCCTCCATGAACCGTTTATTCCATACGATGCAGAGCATTGATTTATTCACCATAAACAATAACAGAGGTTTCGACCATAGGCCAAATTAAACAGGTAAAGACCTCTGTCTCAAACAAATGTATCAATTACACAATTCACACACTAAATCAGTTCTCTGCGTATAGACATAAATATAACACTGTGTTTGGGGTTCTCTGCCCTCTCTGGCCCGATTATTCTAGTTAATGGCCTCTTCCTCCCATGCTGCCTGTAGGCTTACAAATGCCTCAATCTTTTTTCTGTCTCGCTCTCTCCCTTTCAAAAAAGAAAGGAAACACATATATGCTAAGTTAACCATCTCCTCCAAAATTGGAGGAATGAATTATACATTTAGAATTCAATCCTATCCTAATCTAAACAAACTAGACTACTTGGCTTAATCTCCACGCAGGGAGGATCATTTGCCTTTTATTCCCAATTTTGTTCAGAATTAGGCAACAAATTAACCACTTACATTTATTTGAAATTAATACAAATTTAACAACCAGTCCTCCTCCAAACTTGTATTAGCCATAACATGTGACCACTCCATCACATTGCTGGCTAGGCCTAGATGCTCCTGCATCAGACTCCCAAAGTTTAAATTAATCATGATCTCCTGATCATGTGCTTCTGATCTATGTTCTCTTGGATCCCATACTTGGTTTGGCAATCTGTTGTTGGTTGTCCTTCAGGTCTCCTTCCTTTATGCTATCTTGTCCCATTAGCTATGCTCTCACTGTCTACTGCTGTCCTTTTTACATATCTTACTGTTATTTGCTCATCATTACAGTTTATGACAGACTTCTCCACTTTAATTTGCAGTTTTCTATTTCCTTCACCTGTACCATTCTTCCCTGCCAATCTTTCTTCCTTTTTTTGTCCTCCATTTAGTTTATTGGAATGTTGTGTTATGATTTTTCCCAACTCATAAATTTCTTTGTCCACTTCACTTCTCATATGTTGATTACTATTCTCCTACAACTGATTGTGTTCTTGAATAAGAACATCATAATCCCTGTGCCAATAATTTTACATATACATTTTTGAAATGTCATCTTCAGCGTCTTCTTCATCAATAAATCCTTGTAGTACAATAGTAATCCTATTACTATCATCTATTGAACTCATTTCTAGTTCAACATTCCCATACTGTAGATTCAACACCATTTCTTCTTTCTGAGGCATTCTTATCTCACCCTTCATTAATTCGATTTGATCTTCATAATTAACTTCTTGGTTCAGATGAACTTCTCATTGCTTTCTTCCTGCATATAAATCTTCATCAGAATTAATCAATTCAATAGACACAAATACTTTACCTTGCTTCCTCATTATGCCAACACTTCTGACAACTTCTTCTCCATATTTTTCATTCGTGACTACTTTGCTCTCGTTTAGTTATGTTTGTACAATCTGATCACTTATTCCTTGGTTTCCTTGCCTCCTCTTCAAAAGACTTGAATTTTGCCACCAATTTTCCATCTCATTTGGAATTTCTCCCAAAAGTTCTGAACAATCTTCATTGTCTGCATCATCTGTCTTTAGTCCTTCTTTACTCTAGCTTTCTTCAAGGTCAATAATCTTTAATGACTATTTAACATCTACAAAGTTTTTTTTATCAACTTTCAGTAGTTGCTTTCCTTTCAACAATTGTCTAATGTCTACATAAATCACTACAGCTATGTTTAATAGCTGCCCTTTCCTCTGCTTCACATGATTATGTGAGTTTCCTTCCTTTAACTTCTGAAAAATCATATCTGTGTTGTTCCCTTCACTTATGACAACACTAAACAGTCGCCTTACCTCAGTGTATCCTTTGATCTCAATAATTCTTTTGTCATCCTCTTTTTGTCTTATCCTTTGGATGTCATCTGACTGGACATCTTCCTTCACTTGGCTGTAACTTTTTCCCTTATTCTGCAGATGACTATGGGTATCCATCTCTTCACCTATTAATATAACAATTTCCAATAACTGCTTGTCTTTCCTCAAGTCTACATGACCTGAAAACACACAACAACTTTCAGTTTTCAAAATACGATACCTTCCATCTTTGTTTGATGCTTCAAGCACCAATCCTCCATCATAGATCTTTTGGATTTAAGCAGATCCTTCTTGTTGTGACTCCATTTCTTTGAGTCTCTCCTTCTCTAACAAATCAATATGAATTTGTTTAAGTTCCCTAAACTTGTTCATCAGCTTGCCATTCCACCTTTGTTGTAATAGCTTCCGCTTGACCCTTTTCTTCATTCTCCATCTGTATCTTCGGTCTTTACTTGTATTTCTTTGTATTACTAGACTAATATCTTGTTCTTCATTCTGATGCCAGTTGCTATACTTCTGCAATCTAATGCCTTCCTCAAATTCATTCTCCTGTAGTTGATCCTCTCTTTCAAATTGTTGGTTCCTTCCATCTTCCTCTTGCTGGTTTAATACTTTTGTCTCCTTCATGTTTCTGAGGACATAACTTCCTTGTTGCTCTTGATCTTTCATCTCACCTTCAAAACAATCTCTACTCAATTTTGTTGATTTTAGTATCATATTTATTAATGCTATCTTCCACACCTGCAGTCACATAATTAACTGAAGAGTCTAAACATTTACTTAGCTCTAGAAATGTTAGAGACAGTTCATCCTTATCATACATAGTAACCATAATCTCCTCTTTATTAGGTTCTGAAAGCTTGATTTTTCCTTCAGATTCCTTGAGTAGTTTTTGTAAGAATTCTAATTCCATATGAAATCTCTCCAGCAGTTCATCACAACTTCCATTCTCAGCGTCATTCTTTTCTCGGAAATCCTCCTAAGCTATCCTAGTTTCTGCACTATCATATGGCAAAGTTATTTCATAAATTTCATTAAACAAATTCATTTGTTTACCTTCTTGTAGTACCACTATGGCATTGTCATTAGAATTCTGGTCCATATCAACTTCTTCTAATTGTTTCACACCAAACAGAATTTCATCTATGAACTCCTTCTGCTGCAATACATTAGCATCTTCTTCCTCTAAAAGGTATTCTCCATCATACTTCACCTTAAGAGCTTCATTCCTGTTTATGACAATTTCACCAGACTGTCCATCATCCTCTACATATCCTGTAAACATACACGAACTATGAGAATTAAAATTGAAGGCTACATTGCCTCATCTGCTTCCCTTGTCATCATATCTTCTAATTGTTTTGAACTATGCCAATAGTCTATGAGATCTTCAATTGATCTCCCATTATCCTCTTCCCCCAAAATTTCACCTTGTTCTGGTCTACAAATGGAAACATCCATTTCTTCTTCTGCTTCTCTAAGTTCCTCTGGTACCTCTTGAGCACTCAATAACTACTCAATCTTCCTAAACTCTTTTGCTATCTCTAATTTCAATTGCTGGTTTCTCTTCTCTCGTAGTCTCTGCCACTTTACTCTTATTCTCATGGTCCAACCATGCTTCTAGTCTTCATCACTTCTCTACAACATCTCCATCAATATTCCAATCTGGAAATCTATCTCAGCTCTCTCTCTGTCAAACTCTTCTTGACTCATCCTCATGCCATTTGCTTTGGCATCTTTCTGGACCTCTACTATGACTATCAATAGTCATCTTCTTCTCCTCTCTCTTCATGAGTTCCTCACTCCTCTGTAATAGCAAGTCCTCTTTACTGCAATATTACCTCACTAAGCTCTCCTCACTCAGTCTTTTGGTAAGCACAATCCTCTATCTAGAAGCTTCTCTTGAGCAACACCTTTGCTCCTTCTAGGCTTCTGCAATCTCTCACTCTCTCTTGAGAACACTTCAGTTGTCCTCTCTGTCCAATCTCTTGTTGGATTCTTCAGGTTCACTACCACTTCTGAGTGCTTTCCCTTCTCTGCTTTTAAGAACACATCTGGTTCTTCTCTCACAGCTTCTCTTGTTCTATAGTGCTGCAGTCTTCACACTTTCTTATGCTGTCACCTGTGTTTGAATGGATTTCCTCTATCTCTTGCATCTGCAAGTTCTGCTACAATCTCTAAGAACTTCCCAAAAGTTCTTCTACAGTTTCACTGCTGTAATCTAGTGCCAAACTTCATTCATTCAACATGTTACTGTTTCCATACCTCTGTAGTCTTAAATCTTCATGAGCAAACAGCTCTTCACAGGAAATTTCTTCATTTTCCTACTCTGATACCAAAACTGGTGTAAACCTAAGGCTTCCACACAAGTATATCTTATCGAGACTTAAATTTCCCTTAATAACGGCCCTTTATAATTTTATACCTCCATGCCCCTTATACATATGTATCGGGATATTTTTATACCTTTAAAACCCCAGGACCTTGCCTTTTCTTTGGTTATTTATTAAAATACGCGAAAATGCCTGAAACTCCACTTGAAGTCTTTATCCGGACTTCAAAAACATTACAACTGCGGTCATAACCCTATTGGGTCCATGCATCACCCCTGTACCATCATATTAACATAATATCGCTATCACATCCATCACCGGCTCATATATACCAAGATGTATGAATACGCAGAATTATATTGAAAACCTCGCAAAACCATAATTTTTACCTTTTCCCATTGGTGCACATATTGTACACTGAAGTAAACGTGCCAAGCATTTGCGACCATTGGTCTGGAGCGAGGAGATCTGACGGTCCAGATCAAATCGCCTTATTGGCGATCGACAGTCCTATTTGTTTGCGATATCGGTGCTTCCCTTCTCGGGGGTCCGATGCAATAACGTATCGCTATCGGCGATTACAAAGGAGCTTTACAATATACCGCTCCACTCCAAAACGCCGATGGGATATGTTGCAATCAGAAATTGCAAAGGGTCGAGGTCTAAGCATTTGACATACCTCGCTACGAAATGCTGATGTTGTCTAAGCACTCGGACCTGATATGACTCAAAAATTTCATGTATAAAACTTCAAGTCCACCACACAGTTACGCTAAGTGTTTTAGCTCGGGTTTCTAATGTAAAAGGCTTTTGGTGATACAACAGGTAATATTCATAGGGCCGATGCGATTGGGTTTCTACGGACCTGATAACAATAAGACTCCATCCTATAATTTTTCAAGTCCACTATATCGCTCTGCTTAGTGGTTTTTCATGATTTCTCTGTGTAAATGGGGTTTTCACTTGTGGACCTAGATTACACCAAATTTTCCTGTGCCACAGGGATTTCCACTGCAAAATATGAAAAATCAGGCCAACCCCAATTTCAGCTGAATACAAAAAGAAACCAGGCATTTGAGGCCTCCACGGGTCGTTTATTCCATACCACATGCAACATTGATTTATTCGCCATAAACAATAATAGTGGTTTCGGCCTTAGGCCAAATTAAACAGGAAAAGACCTCTGTCTCAAACAAATGCATCAATTACACAATTCACACACTAAATCAGTTCTCTGCATATAGACATAAATATAACACTATGTTTGGGATTCTCTGCCCTCTCTGGCCCGATTATTCTAGTTAATGGAATCTTCCTCCCATGCTACTCGTAGGCTTACAGATGCCTCAATCTTTTTTTCTGTCTCACTCTCTCCCTTTCAGAAAAGAAAGGAAACACATATATGCTAAGTTAACCATCTCCTCCACAATGGAGGAATGAATTATACATTTAGAGTTCAATCCTATTTTAATCTAAACAAGCTAGACTACTTGGCTTGATCTCCACGCAGGGAGGATCATTCGCCTTTTATTCCCAATTCTGTTAGAATTAGGTAACAAATTAACCACTTACATTTATTTGGAATTAATACAAATTTAACAACCAGTCCTCCTCCAAACTTGTATTAGCCACAACATGTGACCACTCCATCACATTGCTGGCTAGGCCTAGATACTCCTACATCAACTGGCATGTGTGAAAACACTGATTGATGTGTGTCTTGGTCTGGTTTTGGCCATGCTTGGGTGTGCAATTATGATGTATATCTTGTTTTGATCATGCAATATATTGCTACTTATTTAAAAACAAATATTATAAATAAAATTATAAACGGTTTAAAGAACATAGTAAAATAAGGTGATTTAAATAGATTATAATTTTAATAGAATGTATATATATATAATTTGGAAACATTGTTCCCCGATGGGGGTGAGATCAGGTCACCACTTGGGGGCTGCCTCCCATGTGTGAAAACAAGTGGATACTATGGGAGGGATGGGCCTTCGGGTCCCTTCACATCTTCGCATGCATCGGGAGAGGTATCATCTTAATGTTAGTGATTCGTGTAAGAAATTATTCATCGTCTGTGTGTGGGGTTGGTAGAGTGTTAAGGCAACACGCGATGAATACACCAGGCATTCATCTATGCATTCAGATATGGTGTTGGGAGTTATTGTGTTTGCCGAGAAGGAAGAGGAAACTTCGGAGGTTGAAGTTCGTTGGAAATGGAGTGTGGTTTCTC
The DNA here is from genome assembly GCA_031772625.1 of Pinus tabuliformis. NCBI lineage: Eukaryota > Viridiplantae > Streptophyta > Pinopsida > Pinales > Pinaceae > Pinus > Pinus tabuliformis. The sequence goes on from CM062807.1 coordinate 840,474,633, forward strand.
CTTGTGGAAATATACAGGGGTAGTGGGCTCATTCGTTCCTTGCAGCTGGGAATCTTAGTTATTGGTGGCAGAAGGAAAGACTAGGCTTAGAATAAAAACTCGTCATGGTCTGGAGGTAACCTTTTCTACCTTGTTCTTAGAGGGTGGTTGACCTCATGTTGGAATATAATCCTAATATCTACATTTATTTTTTAGCCTAAGTATCCTTGACTTAGCCACATGCACTAAAAATCATGTTCACTCTTGGTTTTTGGTAAACTAGCTTGGTGGACCAACTTTCCCTTGTTTTTTGCCTTTAAAGGCTTAATATTATGGAAATATTGGTCCAACCACTTTCCTAAACCATTTATACATCTAAGTTCATGTTCACAACTAACCACACCTCATCCACTTGAGTTATTTTAGGATTGGTGCCCCACATGAAGATTCCCACTTAAATTAAGGGATTTGGTACCCCAGACCATTTTAGCATGTTTTAAAGTTGCCTTCCTTGGGAAATGTGCCCCTCCTCATGCTTTCCTCATGGCTGATAGTTGGCATAGGTTGTCTTGAGTCATTGTTGCTATTTTAGGCCTCCCTTTAGCTTTTCATAGCCTTTTCTGCCTTTTTTACTAGTTTTTTCCTAAGTTTCTAGATTCGACAATTTCTATATAACCACCTCCCTTTGGGATTAGAGGTTTGGTTGCTCATGTATTACTATAGTTCATTAATTTAATACATTTATTTTATGGAGCAAATTCTTTCTCTCCTCTCTTCAATATCAACAAATTACTTCTATTTAATTTAACTAGAATTCTAGATCTATCGGAGTTTCTGCAGGAATTCTACATGGTATCAGAGCTAGTTTGAATCTAGTGGATTGTACACATTTTTATTTGAAGGTATAGATCATCAGGAGGTGAAAAAAGTAGAAATGGATCATCTGTCTCTGCCCACAAAACTCGTTCTAAATCCTTTCAATTACTTCGAATGGAAGACAGAGATCACTTTGCTCCTCCGAAGCAAAGGGCTTTACAGGGTAACAATGGTAACGGAGACTGAAACAACTTCTGCAGCAGAGAAGATCAAGTATTTCAATAAATTAGATGAAGCAATTGGGTTGATATGCCTATCAATTTCTAGAGAAGTCCTCTTTCATGTCAGCAAAGCCACTACTCCCGATGCAGTCTAGACCACATTGGAAGGACTATTCATCAAGCAGGATGAAATGAGAGTGCATCAACTGGAGAATGAACTCATATCCCTCAGTCCAACTCATTTTAGCAACCTGAAAGAATACTTCATCAAGTTTAAATCAATCCTCGTTGAACTTGATGCATGTGGAGTCAAGAAAGAGGAATATCAACTCATCCTGTTGATTCTCTCAAAATTAGGCCCTGCATATTCCATATTTGTATTGTCTTTTCAAGCATCTAAATTGACTCAGGAAAAATGGACAATGATTCCATTGAATGACTTCATTGCAGCATTAAATCAATAGTAAGCTAAGTTAATCCAAATGGGCACCATTAAGCTTTCAAAGAACCAAGCACTTGCGGCTACTGATGCTCCAAAGAGTAGTGGAAGACACAAGCAAAAATTGAAGGGTAAATTTAATGAATCGAAGAAGGAGAGACCTGTATAATATTCATAGAGCTCTTCTTTGCCTAAGGGTAAGAAGAAGAAGGGAATAACACTTTGCAGCTACTATTCCAAAGGTTTTCATCCCAAAGAAAATTGCATGAGGAAAACAATCGATGAGATGGCTAAGAAATTGCAGCAACACAATCTCACCATGCCCGACAATGCAAAGAAGAAGGATGATAACAGAATGGGAGATGGGAGAGGGAGAGCACGAGATGGTCATGCTTTAATGGCTGTCACATCCACTCCATCAGCTTGGATCCTTGATTCAGGTGCATCAAACCATATGGTCGCATCAAAATTTCAATTTTCCTCCATTGAAGAAAGCACTAGATCCCCAATTTACTTGGGAGATGCCACACCCGCAAAGGTGTGCAGAGAAGGAATTGTAGACCTTGAAGGGGGCTTCTTCACAAATGTGTTTCATGTTCCCTCACTATCTGCAAATATTCTCTCGATATATCAAATCACTCATTCCGGCTCTAGAAGGAAGGTGGAGTTCACTCCTAACTCCGCAGTGATTACAAACATTTCCATGGGCTCACAGCTTGCACATGGAATTACAGATCACGGTTCTCGTTTGTATTTCTTCTCCCACTTTGTTCCTAAATCTATTAGCATTGTATTTATGTCACAATCTAATGATATTAGTAGGTTATGGCATGAAATATTTGGCCATCTAAACTATAAGTACTTGCATCCACTCAGTAAGGAAAACATGGTAGAAGGATTGCGCGCTATTAAATTCACAAGCGGTGTATGTGAAGGATGCATTCTTGGCAAGCATCCAGAGCAAAAGTTTGACAAAGGGAAGGAACAGAGAGCTTCTTCACCTCTTGGGCTGATTCACAGTGACATCACGGGCCCATTCTTAGAGCCTTCAATTAGTAAGGCTAGATATGTACTCACCTTCATAGATGATTTCTCTCGCTTTACTTGGGTTTTTTTTCTGAAATTAAAATCGGAAGTATTTGAATGCCATATAGAATTTAAAGTACTTGATGAGAATGAGTCTGGGTGTAAGATTAAGATACTCTATACTGATAATGGGGGGGAGTATGCCAACAAAGATGTGAAGCAACTTTGTATTGATGCAAGTATACAGCTACAACACACAATGCCATATACACCACAACAGAATGGTGTTGCGAAGAGGAAAAATCGGTCATTAAAAGAGATGGCCAATTGTATGCTACAGTCCAAATCATTATCTCGTAAGCTATGAGTTGAAGCTATTAATTGTGCAGCATACATTCAGAACCACATTCCTCACAAAGCACTCAAAGGTACCACTCCATTTGAATTTTGGACCGGTAAGAAACCAAAAATGTCGCACTTTCGCATTTTTGGTTCACGAGAATGGGCTCACATTCCGATAGATAAGAGGAAGGATTTGGAGCCTCAAAGTGTTGAATGTATCTTTGTTGGATATCTTGACAATGTCAAAGGATATAGATTGCTGGACTCTCACAATGAAAAGTTCCTTGTAGCTCGAAGTGTGAAGTTTGAAGAATAATCACTGCATGATTTTTCAGTAGACCCTGCCGAGGAACCGCTTGTTGCCACTGATGAGGATGATTCCAAAACTTCTTCGAGCAATTTAGAGTATCCAACAAAGAAGCCTCTTGGGTCTAATTCATAGGATGAGGAGCAGGTCATGGCTGCTCCAACTTAGCTGCCAACTTGGGTAGAGAAAACCCTGCAAGATGCGGGTGAACTAGCCGGTGATCCTACAGATGCGACAAGGACTAGATCACAGTTTTTTGGGACTCCTCATGCCCTGGCTGCCACTGAACCATTTCTTCCCATAAATTGCTATATGACACTTGGTTCAGATCGACAGTCACACTTTGAGGCTGTTGGAAACCCGCTTTGGGAGGCTGCCATGGATGAAGAGTACTATGCTCTCATGGAAAACAACACATGGAACTTGGTTCCACTTCCGAAAGGAAGAAAGCTTGTTCGATGTCGATGGATCTATCGAACAAAGGTTGCTGCAGATGGTGAGATCAGTAAGTACAAATATCGACTTGTTGTAAAAGGATACTCACAGGTACATGGCATAGACTACACAGAGACATTTGCACCTGTTGCAAAAATGGACTCCATTCGACTAGTTTTAGCCATTGTTGCTTCTCGCAGATGGGAAGTTCATCACATGGATGTGAAGAGTGAATTTCTTCATGGAGATCTCAAGGAGGAGATATATATGGAGCAACCATAGGGATACATTTAGAACTCTTCCCTCGTTTGCAAATTAAAGAAATCTTTGTATGGCCTAAAACAGGCTCCCAGAGCCTGGTATGCAAAGATGGATTCTTTCCTTCTTTCCATTGGATTCATTCGATGAAAATCTGATCTGAATGTTTATTTGCTGCAACATGATGATTCCCTTTTGCTGATAGTACTTTATTTAGATGATTTACTGATGACAGGGAACCTTACCTTAGCTATTGATTTGGCGAAATCAACATTGCACGATTGATTTTCCATGACAGATTTGGGATTGTTGCACTAGTTTCTTGGTCTTGAAGTTTATTAGTATACTTTAGGGATCAAGATGGCACATTCTAAGTATGCATCAGATCTACTTGTCCACTTTCAGATGATAGAATGCAAGCCAGCAGCATCTCCCTTTCTTTCTGGGATCAGATTTGAGGATGCGGGTACTACACCTTTGGTGGACAGTACACTGTATCGACAGTTGGTTGGGAGTTTGCTGTATCTTACTCACACCCGAACTGATATATATTTTGCAGTAGGAGTTTGTTCCAGATATATGCAGGAGCTCCATGACCTTCACTGGAAAGCTACAAAGAGAATCCTTAGATATGTGAAAGGTACTTCCAGTTTTGGTATCTTTTATGCTGCAGATTGCCCACTTTCACTAATTGGGTACACAGATTCTGATTGGGTTGGCGATGGTATGGACCGCAAGTCCACCTCTGGTTATGTTTTCAGCTTTGGTTCAATGCCTTTTTTCTAGTCTAACAAGAAGCAATCCACAATTGCTTTATTTGCAACTGAGGCAGAGTATAAGGGTGCAGTGAATGTAGCTACATAGGTTGTTTGGTTGTGGGGGCCTCTCTTCAAGTTTGGTATACAATATCCACTTCCGACCGTCATATTTTGTGACAATCAAGGGCCCATTCAGATATTGATTGATCCAGTTCAGAGGCAGAGGATGAAGCACATCGAGATTCACATGCATTACATCCGCGAGCTGATCCGTGACCAAGTCATATCACTGAAGTACTGCCCCACTAAGCAGCATGTTGCAGACATCTTCACCAAGTCTTTAATCGAAAATAAATTTTCAGAACTGAGAACTATACTTGGAGTGGTGGAGATAGTTGAGTAGGCCCTTCTAGCCACTTAGCCCTCTTTTCCTCTTTTGGGGGGGGGTGGGGGATTTCCCATGAGGTTTTCCCTCTCTCTTCATTTTATGAGGATCTTTTATTTATTGTACCTGAGTACCGAACATGGCATCTTGGTTGAGACTTACTTTATATAAGTGAGTTAGGATGAAGGGGGGGTGTTGGAAATAATCCTAACATCTACATTTATTTTTTACCCTAAGTATCCTTGACTTAGCGACATGCACTAAAATTCATGTTCACACTTGGTTTTTGGTAAACTAGCTCGGTGGATCAACTTTCCTTGTTTTTTGCCTCTAAAGGCTTAATATTATGGAAATATTGGTCCAACCACTTTCCTAAACCATTTATACATCTAAGTGCATGTTCACACCTAAACACACCACATCCACTTGAGTTATTTTAGGATTGGCGTCCCACATGAAGATTCCCCCTTAAATCAAGGGATTTGGTCCCCTGGACCATTTTAGCATGTTTTAAAGTTTCCTTCCTTGGGAAATGCGCCCCTCCTCATTCTTTGATCATGGCTGATAGTTTGCATAGGTTGTCTTGAGTCGTTCTTGCTATTTTAGGCCTCCCTTTAGCTTTTCTTAGCCTTTTCTAGTTTTTTACTAGTTTTCTAGATTCGGCAATTTCTATATAACCACCTCCCTTTGGGATTAGAGGTTTGGTTTCTGATGTATTACTATTGTTCATTAATTTAATACATTGATTTTATGTAGCAAATTCTTTCTCTCCTCTCTTGAATATTAGCAAATTACTTGTGTTTAATTTAACTAGAATTCTAGGCCTATCGGAGTTTCTATAGGAATTCTACATCTCATAGGTAGGGAAACCCTATCACCGGAGGAGGAAACCCAACTGCCCCTTCTCTAATAGTTATTTTTGCTGCAACAGGGCCTGTTGGGATTGCTTATGGTTTATGGCGGTCGATTTTGGTAGGTGGTGGCCAATTTTGCGCTTGTTTAGGGACAGAAACAACTCCCCTATCCTTGGGTGGTGCTCCATCATTGGTGGTACTCTCGAAGGTGGAGGTGTCAGGTTTACCTGGTGGGGGTGGTCCTTTGTGGGTAGAAGGAACCATCTTGGTGAATTCGAGTTATTCTATGTGGTGTTGCTCAGGTCTTCTGTCTGCAGGGAGTGTTCTTTCAGGTGGAAATTCTGGTGTTTGGTGCTTGTTCAAGGCATGCCTCCGCCATGGGAACCTATGAAAGCATTGACGTGAAGGGGATGTTCTTCCTCCCCTACTACCCCTACTTGTGAAGGGGTGACAGACCAGGCTTTTTTCACAGTGACGCCCCGATGGTGTGGAAAAAAAATTAGGCATGCGTGAAAAGGTAATTTAGGTGTGAGAGGAGGCGCGGAGGTGGAAAGTGGGGGAAGAACAGAGGTGAAGGGTCACACAGCCATGGGAAGACTCACAGGGGTGATGAAACACATGGTATTAGGGTGAAGTGTGGGCTGATAGCACCTCAGGCTCAGGAGGGGCAAGGTCTCCAGCATTGCTACTTAGATAACTGTCCCACTCTCATTGCCAGTTTGATGGATAGGGTGGACGTTGCAGAACGAGTCCGGCGTGAGGAGAATGCAGTGTAGAAGGCCTCTCTGGAGTGGCTACATAACTTTCAAATTCAACTTCGACAAAGACTAGTTGTGGTATGGCGGGGAAACACCAACTCACAGAGAAAGTAGAAAAGATGGAGACATGGATGGTGCACTACGAAGGACACATTCAGTGTGACTTCTGCCCTCCTCCGCCTCCTGGAATGACCCCAAACAACCCTGCATCCATTACGTCAGACGACTAGTATGATTTCTAGTGTTTTTTACGTTTTAGCTTTGTTTTGGTGCCTCTGGCCCAACCGTTTATGGACGATGTCCTTAGCTACTTTTTTGTATTTTTGTCATCTGGTGAACTTTTTGGTCAACAAACCTGGTCGGGGTGAGACCACCTATTTTGGGACAGACTCTATGTACTCCTTTTTCTGACATTAATAGAATATTGACTTACAAAAAAAAATTGGAAACATTGTTATATTTAAACTAAGAGTTTTAAATGTTATTTATGATGTATAAAAATTTATGGAATGGTAAAATCAATGAGCATTGGAACTTAGAATGAGATGGAATTTTGGTGAGTGTGATCTTAAAAGTCTAACCAATGTTATATGAGTTCATTTATGGGATATTTTTTTTTTTTTTTAAATAAATATGTTGTTGAATGTGTTGGAATTTTGTATAGGGTTGAGCATAAGATTTTAGCAATTATTATATGATTTCATATATAATAGAGGATAATAGAATTTAAAATTGTGTAAGAGTATTACTTCTAAATTAATTGGTACAAAACTTTGAGATAAAATAGTAAAATATCTCTAAGGAATATTAGTAATATAGTTTTTTCATTACTTGCAGTGATAACAAAATTATATGGTAAAAATTTTAAATTAAGAAATAATATTTATACATTAATGAATGTTTTTGCTTTTGCACATGTTTTAGTAAGTGGCCTGTGCTAGTTTTGGAGACTATTTCTATGATTATGAGAGTAATCTAATATTAAATTTTACAAACAAGCATTCCCCTACCACTCTTCATTGAATATTAGTTTTCTATGAGTACGTGTCATATTTGGGAATTTGATAGGAATAATAATAATGTAAACTAATGGATATGTGTGTTGTGTGGCAACAATGTAAAGAAAAATTGGAGCGGGTGACATAAATTGAACTGAATTCCAACTATGAGTAGGGATCTATTGTTCCCATCTAGGAGAAAATTCTTATCATGACATTTTTCATTTTGATACTATTATTTCATTTTATGGTTTTTGTTGTAGGAAATAATTCCCCATAATTAGAGTTAGTACAAGCAGAAGAGAAGCTATTCAATGCCACACATTTAGTTGGGATATCAAAGTTTAAAGAGATGATTTATGAAGACAATTTTTTACTAGATGATTGTTTTTGACGATGTATTCTCATTTTCTCATATACAATCTCACATGCCTTAAATTTCTTCTCAAGTCCACATAAAAACAATAATCGACTCTCCTAAAACAATGAAAACATATATATAACATCAATGATAATAAAACAAAGAAATATTGTGACTAAATAACCTTAATTAAAACTAGGTAATAAATTCCTCTTCAAGTTACATAATACAAAACTAACAGTTCATAAAGTTAAGACATTTCCAATAATTTACCTAATTTGTTGTTGATACCTTAATTAGTAACTTATAATCTAATTTAGAAATAGAAAATAAAGTCTTTTGATTTGAACCTATATGGTGAATGGAATGCTCATAAGAAGGTAGGCATGGAATTAGTTCCCCCATACCTAACCTACTTTCTAGAAATAGTTTGAGAGGGGAGTAGTGGTGGGGGTGGCAGGGCCAACAAGAGGTAATCTCCAATGTGAAATTATAGTAATTACAATGATGTGCGTAATTTTTTGTTGACACATTCATCACTAAATTTTAACCCTCTTTATAACATCTAACCATAAACCAATCAAAAAATTAACCAAGATGTACATCCCAATTCTTAGCAAGATAGTCATTCTCAGAGTTTTTGTAGAAGAAAATGGTCATAAAATCAAGGAAAGTTTCATAAAGGCAAATCCTCCAACAAAAGGTTTCTAAAAAGTTAAGAACCCATTAGCCAACATTCGAAGTCAATTCATATCATTAGGAGTTAGTTAAGATAGTTGGTAATGGAAGTTAGGGTTATATGGAAAAATTTTGTAAACTCCACTTGGAAGCACATGATAATGTGTATTTATTAAAAATTTTTTTCCATTTTCAAAATGTGTGCATGTATTTCCTTAAAGTAAATCGTGGGTACCCACATGTTGTGTGAAAGAAAGAAATTTATGGGTATGAGGAAAGCATGTAAATTATCATGTATTTCATTTGGATAAAAGCTAAATTCTATAACTTATAAAGAAATAATACTAGAATCGATGCTCCTTAATGTATGAGGCTACACAGGTAGTTGATGGACATAATAACTATAATAGTGGAGATGGATTAAAAAAGTGGTAATGGGTAGAGTACCATGAAATTAAAGCTTTAAATGTACCTGTAGACAAAACTAATGTACCATATTACTCTCTTCCTGAAGGTAATCATACCGTGCTGAGGTGGAAAAACATGTATGTCCACCAAATCATGTAGATAGTGGATCCATGTTAGTGGATAATTGTCAAATATAAATCAAAAATACAAATGGAGCTTCATGAATGCAAAAATAGTTCTCCAAAAAGGTATAAATGTCATGCAGATACGGGGTATTATATGTGCAACTTACCAAGTAGAATAAGAATGAGGTGTTATTACAACCCAAGGTATAGAATTAAAATCTACGAAATGTACAAAGATACACCATGTCAATAAATTATTTGATATTAATCATTGAAGAAACCATTTGATCACTCGTCATTAATGTATACAATTTACTAACATGTAGAAACAAATAGATGATGAAAATGGGCACTAAGGTACTTAGTACCTTTGAGAAAGTGTTAATAGATGTAATAATATCAAACACTTCTATAATCTATTAATAAAGAATTGTTAACGTATTTATACTACTAATAATGAGCGAATTTGACACATATTATTGTAACTCAAAAGTACTATAAATTTATCTAAATATCATTTCTATAGAAAATGAATTGATCATGATAGGAAGAGTTCCTTTTAAAAGAGATCATTAAGAAATCCTTCATCAACCATCATAAGCAGGTATTACGAACATGATTCAAATATCTTTGAAAATAACTAGAAAGAACACATTATTGAGTTTTTCTTCCAAATACACCAAATGAAAGTACTGCATGAAGAGAACCATTTGATTCGTGATCAATAATCAAAACCACTATTAGAGGCACTAATAGTGAAAATGGAATTTAGTGTACACCCTAAATCCCAATATGTGAATAGATATCTTACTATCAAACATAGGGGAAGCCAAACAACTAGTGAACTATGATGAATGTCATATATTCATCACAAGGAAACCTATTAATTGCGAAAGTAGGTCCTGGGGAGAAAATGAAACTAGGTTAATTTATTCAAGCATTGAGCCAACTCACTAGTGATATGGTGATAATGAATTCTTACACTCTAGTGTTAGCGAAAACATTGGTTACGATGATGACAATGAGAATAAATTGTGACCAAAGAACGTTGACATGGATGATGAAGAGATTTGAAGGATGAATGAAGTAGGCTAAAAAAATACCTTGAACATAAGCATGGCACAATGGTGAATTGTTAGAAACTATCAACAAAAGCATCCAATGATATAAATTGGCAATGTAAGAGGCATTGAAAATTCCTCATAGTTTTTGGAAGAGTAACAAACCAAAGAAGTGTAAAACTTGCAATCATGTTTTAGCTTACAAAGAAATACTAAGATCTAGCTATTCAAGAATAGACACAAAATATGTGTTTTGTTCAAGGGTGACATGAACACTGGCACAAAATGTGATTTTCTCCCCCTATATTTATTTTAACATATATATTTTTTGTGTGTTTCTCATGTTATAAGAACTTAAAGAGGAATAAAAAATTTCCACGATACAATGGAAGAAATAAGAAACATAGGGAATGGAGATATGTTCCAATCATGTGGGTCATACCTATTCAAAGATAAAATGTAAAATTGGTATTGTGCAGGAGATGGATTCTAATTAGGTGTTTCTTTTAGGCTTAAAAATTATTGAACACACATGATGAGAAATGAAAATAATAGTATGGTGTCTATTTTACTGGATTAGGAATGAGCTCTTAAGTAGTTATTAGTGGAAAAATGCATAACAAAATCTATAGGAGCCTATCAATAAAAGTTCATATAAATATATAGAGTATCATGTAATTAAAAATTGTTTTTGAAAAGACTAATAAGGTTTGTAACCCTAAAAGAGACATTAGAAATGATGCAAGAAAAGAAAACAAGGTTACAATAGGGTGGCCCATTATGCGTAGGGTTTACTAGAAAATTGTGATAATTGAGAACGTGATAAGTACTTGAATGCCTTAATCAGGTTGGTTTGATTCTAACTAAAAATGAAAGAGAAGTGATAAATAACAATGGATGGTTAAAATACCTATGGTAGTATGTAAATTCAAGTTTCTTTATCTTATATTCCAAGGGAGAAATGAATAACAAATTCAAAACCAAATTCTCCTCACAGCTTCCTTATGTCTACTATCAAGCTAGTTTTGTAACTACGAATGAATTGATGATATTTGTGTTAATAGATGATCGATATATACATTGTGAGGGAGACTTTTGGAATTCAAATTACATTGTCCACCTTCCTTATTTTCCTATGTACAATATTTACATGACTTTTCAAATCCCTTAGGATTAGGTGTCAACATTCCCCCCCTTAATTCAAATGGATTTTAGTGAGTCTAAGCATCATTCTGAATCTTTCAAACTTTTCTCTTTCGAGCGCTTTCGTCAAGATGTCTACAATATGCCTATTTGTGGAACAATGGAAAAGGTGAATAGTCTTCACCTCAACATGATGTTGAATCAGAGGATACTTTGTATATATGTTCTTGGTTTGATCATGTAACTTTGCTTTCTTGGCCAACGTTATTGTAGAAGTGTTGTCAATCAAAAGAGGAGTTAAATGCACTTGTTTCTCCTGCAAATCTTCCAAAATTTTCCCAAGCCACACAATTTCCTTCGTTGCTTCAACTATTGCCACATATTGTACTCAATTGTGGAACCTGGTGGAACTGATTACGTGTCTAATCTCTAGGAGGTAGCTCATAATACAAGACTCATAACATAACCTGAAGTAGATACTCTAGTTTCTCTATCTCCATTAAAATATGAATTAAAGTATCCAATCAAGATAAAGTCATCCAAAGTCTTGAGTTCCCTTCAAGTATTATATAACTCTTTCTATAGCATACTAATGAACCTCACAAGGATTTTTCATAAACCTCGAGAGGATTCCAACAACAAATGAAATGTATGGTTTGGAGGTAGTCATATAGTTGAGACCATAGAAAATCCTGTAGATTCACAATCTAATACAATTTGCTAAAGCAAGAGACAAGAATCTACTTCTACTCTTTATAGCAGAAACCCATAAAAATCATGCAAACAATAATCAATAGAGGAAGAGAATCAAGGGCACATAATACAATAAATATTCAGGGAAAGCCATAGCTCAAAACCCCACTATTTGTGATCCGGATTTAAACCGGAACGCAACAAATTACAGAGATAACCATATACACAAAGATGCAGCGGAAATAATACTTCGTTTCATTAATGGAAAATACTGAAATATGCTTACAAACAGAAATGGAAATGAACTAGCTAGGGCGATGGTAGCTTATCTCTGAGAAGAGATGTGATGGCTACATGCCTCTGACTGTGTTACAATGCGGCTCGAAGGCCTATTTATTGTTGAGAAACAATGGAAAAACCCTTAACATTCCAAAACCTAACCCTAGGAGATGAAACGCCAAACTGTGGGCCCCGTTTGGGGGTAAGTTGGTACATCAACTTCCCGGGGTCGTAACTTTGGCATATGATCTCCGTTTGACGCGCACAATAGCTCATTAGAAAGATCTATCCGAGCACTATCATTGTTGGAACGGGCAACACCAGTCCATGCACCAGTCCATTCCATGGACTCGTGTTACCCACGGATTCCCCAAAAAACGTCGTTTAGGGCCTCAAAACGGCTTCGGAAGTTCAGGACCCAAAAAACTGCTAAAAATAGTAAGTTGTGCTACAATTAAGGAAACTGAAAATGCTGAGAAAGACAATGGTGGGGGTCCAAGTGGACTTGGCAGGTGGCCACCAATATCCACCTGGATCAATTTGTTTTATATTAATCTGAAAAATCAAGATGGAATTACAATGCTTATTCTCTCTAGAACAATCCCAACACTTAGCAAATTCAATCTCCAACTCATAAGAAAGCTCAAGGCCAAAGCTTAGCCTTTGCACAAGCTCTTCAAGTGTTTATTCCAATGTGTAATTCCTATGAAGGATAGCTTGTATTTAAAGGGAAATAAATCCTCTAAAAATAGCGCAATCCCTTAAGGATCAGTTCCTAATTACATGCACTATCAGTGCAACTCATAAAAATCTAAAACAAATAGTACACCATCTTTGCACTCTAGTCTCAACTAGGTCTTTCTCAGAATCAACATGCATGAGTTTCTAATGAGTAGATATTTAGTTAACTAAAGTAGCACTGGTGGAGTTCATTAGTGTCACCACTGACTGTTAACTCGCTATTAGTTCTCTCAATCAGTGTGAGAACTAATTTAACTGAACTTACTCATGAAATTGAGTCTTCTATTTTACAACTCATAATTAACTCACACTAGACTCCTAGAAAGTAGAGAGAACATATACATGACTTCCAACTCGAATTTCCTAAGTTAAGTAAGTTTAATAAACTTAATTTAACTATTTTAAGTTGCTATGAGAATAGAATTCGAATTTAATTCACAGTTTAATTCAAGGACAAATTAAATTGGAATTTCTTGTTGCCATTTCTCAACACTCCCTCTCAACAGGAAAGGGATTATCAACTACCTTGATCCTGCCTCTGTGAAACTCGAATTTACATCTTGACAATGCCTTTGTCAAGATGTCAGCATCTTTCTCCTCCGTGGGAATGTAATCTAACAACATGATCCACCTCAATACACAATATCTGAGATGATGATACCAGATATCAATATGCTTGGACCGATCATGAAGACTGGATTTTTAGAGAGTTTGATACAACTCTAGTTATCACAATAAATCACTATCGGATCCATCTGTTGACCAAACAAACCAACAAGGATCTTCCTTGTCTAGATAGCCTCACATGCTCCCTGACTTGAAGCCATGTACTCTGCCTCTATTGAATTGAGTGCTATCGATAGTTGTTTCTAGTTGTACCAAGAAATTTCTATTGACCCAATACTAAAGATCCCTCCTGATGTGATATTCCTGTCAGATGAAATCCTTGCTCAATCTACATTAGTGAAGCCTTAAAGATTCACTCTCTCTATCCACCTGTACCATAACCCAAACTGATTAGTGCCTCTGAGGTATCTCAATACATGCTTTTCTGCCTTCCAATACAGCTTGGTAGGCCTAACCATCGCTTGACTAAGCTGGTTAACTGCATAGCACATATCCAGTCATTTTTTCACCAAGTACATGAGTGAACCCACAAGCTTCATGTAAACAGTAGCTTCCACTACTTCCCCTAAAGTAGCATCCTCCTTCCTCCAGTTACTAGCTAGAGGAGTCTCCATGGGTTTACTTCTTTCCATGTGGAATCTCCTGGGTATCTCGTTGGCATACTTGCCTTGAGATACAAAAGCCTTCCTATCTCCCTGCCATACCTTCCACCACTATGTGATATAGGTTTGCATCTACTTCACTCTTCCTGAAGCCCAACCTAGTGAAGTACCTATCTATCTTGGTGTACCAAGCACAAGGTGCTTGCTTCATCCATACAACGCTCTCTTGAGTCGGCACACATGTGACTCATGGTCCAAGGTTCCAAACCTTTAAGCTGCTTTATGTACACCTCTTCCTCAATCATGCCATTGAGGAAGGCAGTCTTCATAGCCATCTGATGGATCTTCCAACCCATCCTTGTTGATAGTACAAAAATAGATATAATTGACGAGTAACTTGCAACAGGAGCAAAGGTCTCATCATAGTCAATCCCCTCTACCTGTGAAAAGACACGGGCCACAAATCTGGCGTTATGCTTCTCCACACTACCATCTACAGCTTGCTTTACCTTGTAAAGACAACGAGAGCTCACAACTGACTTGTCCTCTGGTCTCGGGACCACATCCCAGATATTGTTTGGAACTATGGAGTTAGACTCCTCCACCATCGCATCAACCCAAGCTGACTACTGCACTGCTTCCCGAAAGGAAGATGGATCTATCACAACACATGCACCCATAAGTGCCATCTATCGAGTGTACCTCTCTGGTGACCTCCTCTGTCTGTGCTGAGAAGAGGGTACTCCCACATTCTCCCGTGCATCATCCAACAATCTGTCGGCCTCTCTAGTGTGCTTTCTTCCCTCTTTGGAAGACTCTGCCTAAGTGGATGTCTCCACTCTTTGAACCTCTGCATGTGGATGCTCCACATCAATCTGAGGCCCCTCAACCTTAGGAGCTAAAATCTCCTCATCCGCATGTAGCTCAATCTCCCTCTCAAGGGATACTCGCATGGTCTTCTCCTCATTGAACCTGATATCCCTACGAACCACTATCATCCGACTAGTCGACATGTACACCTGATAGTTGTGGGGTGTATCAGTGTACCCCACAAAGATCCCCAACTTTGCTATTGGCTCAAGCTTCTTCTGTGCATCTTTGGTCACATGGCAATAAATCAATGACCCAAAAATCCTTAAGTGACCAACATCTGGCCTCTTACTGGAATAAGCCTCCTCTGGTGTCTTCATCTCAAGTATTGGATGTGGGCTATGGTTATGAACATAAAATGCTTTGTTGCATGCCTTAGCCCATAAGTGTAGTGGTAGGTCCTGATCATGCAACATCGCCCTTACTGCTCCTACTATGCTCTTGTTCTTCCTCTTGGCAACCCCATTCTGTTGAGGATTATGGGGTGCCATCAACTCTTGTTTAATCCATTCCACTTCACATAAGTTCTTAAACTCATTGGAGACATACTCACCACCATTATCACACCGTAGAGTTTTAACCTTCTTGCCAGACTCTTTCTCTACCAATGCTTTGAACTTACAAAACTTTGTGAAAGTTTGATCCTTTTTCTGCATTAAAAAATACCCATGATTTACGAGAATAGTCATCAAAAAATATAACATAATACTTGTGTTTGGTCATGGCTACTGTTGAGAATGGTCCACACACATATGAATGGACTCTCTCTAGAATAGACTCTTCTTAACTATCTTTGTCTCCAAAGGAATACTTGGTGTATTTTCCCAAAGTACAACCCTTGCATGTATCAACTTTCTCAATCATACCTTTGGGAAGAATGGTAGAGATTTGTTGCAATATCTTCAAAGCCCCATGATGCAAGTGGCCCAATCGCATGTGCCACAACTCACCGACGTCACGGCTCAACATATTTTCCGCTTTTGAACTCAAAGAAACACAATCCTCTACCTGTATCTTACAGAGATTCTAAACTCAAATTCCTATCTTATTTACTTGACCCATGGCTATGTGTAGAAGTTCAAGTAACGCCTTTCCTTTTGAAAATATCGCATCATAGCCTCTATCCTCAAGCATGGAAATGGATACCAAGTTTTTCGTCAATCTGGGTACATGCATAACATTATTCAAGGTGAGTGGAGCTGCATGCTACCTCTGAAAAGTAATAGTGCCCACACTAGTAACAATATACTAACTCTCATCACCCATCTCAATATGCATCTTGAGATATTTCTCCTCCAGTTCACTGAATAACTCTTTGTCGCTAGTCATGTGGAAAGAAGCTCCAATGTCTAAGTACCAGACAATTCCCATCATTGAAGAGACCATGCATGCAATGAGGGAAAAGTCCAATTCGAACTGGGAGGCCAAAGTCTCACCCGCTGCTCCTCCCGAGGACTTCTCCTTGGACTTCTTCAATGGACAATTTGTAGCAAAGTGACCCATCTTGTGACAATGAAAGCATTTAACTTTCGTCGTGTCCTTCTTCTTACCTCCACGATAAGAATCTAATTTGGAATGAGATATTCTACCTTTCCCCTTCCTCGACTTAATCCCTAAGGCACAATTCTCTTCATCATCATTATTTGATGAAGAGCCATCCCCAGTGTTCCTCCTGATCTCATCTTGCATCAAATCTGACCATAGTTGTTCCCAATTTGGCGGATTCTCCTTACTAGTGACATAGTTATGATAACTATTCCAACTCTTTTGGAGTCCAAGAAGAGCAAGGCACACCATATCCTCCTCGGAAACCATGATTCCAACACTTCCAAGTTCATCCCGACATCGAGTGAACTTGGTCAAGTACTTTGGAATCATCTCACCTTTCTCCATCTAGATTTTACAAAGTTTATCCTTCAATGCCAAATTCCTTTGATCATTGCTATTCTGATACAAGTCCATCAATGTTTTCCACATAGCACATGGGGTTTCCTTTCCATGGAGACTCAAGAAAATATGATATTGAACTCCCTCAAGGATCATCCGCCTTGCCTTCACCACACACTTCTTCCACTCAGCCAAGTTCTATGCATTAGTAGCTATTGGCTTAGGAATTGCTTGTTCAACAAATTCCTTCAAGCCATTGTTCTCTAGCACAACCTCCATCCTATCCTTCTAGGTTATGAAATTTGAGTTGCCTTGCAAGGAATACTCAATCCTAAACCCATGGAACACCATCTGTCGATCCTAAAGTATGTATGCAAATTCGAATTTCACCTGTAACCCAAAAAATCAAAACTTCACAATCTCCTCTAGAGATATGATTAAATCAGCGATATCTCCCTAATCTGAACTCTGATTCGGTCGATTTGTTTTTTGAATTTGGGTATCTTTTCCCAAGGAATCCAGATCTGAAATTTGTTGCTGAAATTTTTTCAGAGAAATGATCTTATCTTCTCTGTAAACTCTCGGCCCAAAAAACAATCTTGCTCCGATACCATGTAGAAAATCCTGTAGATTCACAAGCTAATGTAATTTGATAAAGAAAGAGATAAGAATCTACTTATACTCTTTACAGTGGAAGTCCATAAAATTTGAGCAAACAATAATAAATAGAGGAAGAGAATGAAATTCACATAACAAAATAAATATATGGAGAAATCCATAGCTCAAAACCCCACTATTTGTTTTGTATTAATCCGGAAAATCAAGATGAAATTACAATGCTTTTTCTCTCTAGAACAATCCTAGCACTCTAAAAATTCAATCTCCAACTCATAAGCAAGCTCAAGGCCAAAGATTAGTCTCTTCATAATCTCTCTAAGTCTTTATTCCAATGTGTAATTCCTATGAAGGATAGCTTGTATTTAAAGGTAAATAAAGCCTCTAAAAATAGTGCAATCCCTCACGGATTAGTTCCTGATTGCATACACTATCAGTGCAACTCAAAAAAATATAAAATAAATAGTACATTGTCCCTGCACTCTAGTATCAACTGGGTCTTTCTCAGAATCGACATGCATGAGTTTCTGATGAGTAAATATTCAGTTAACTAGAGTATCAATGGTGGAGTTCATAAGTGTCACCACTGACTGTTAACTCACTATTAGTTCTCTCAATCAGTTTGAGAACTAATTTAATTGAACTGACTCATGAAATTGAGTCTTCTATTTTACAACTCATAATTAACTCACAATGGAATCCTATAAAGTAGGGAGAACATATAAATTACTTCCAAAATACTTCCAACTATAATTTCCTAAGTTAAATAAGTTTAATAAACTTAATTTAACTATTTTAAGTTGCTATGAGAATAGCATTTGAATTTAATTCACATTTTAATTCAAGGACAAATTAAACTAGAATTTCTTGTTGCTATTTCTCAACAAAGACTGCTTATGAGTTGTCTATACTTTGTTGCATCCACAGTTTAATCTCCTTAAGTGGATGTAAGATTTAAATTTGGTTCCATTGGATTAGTAAAAGTATTGCACTCAACCATTCCAAACTTGTTCAACAGATCTCCAATGTACTTCTTATGAGAGAGGAATATAAACTTTGGATGTTGGGTTACTTCAATACCAAGATAGTAGTGAACATATCCCAAATCTTGATTTTATACTTTTGTGATCCATCCTGATTTTGATAATGTCTTTCAGATTAATCACATCTTAAGTTTTTGGTCAAACAACAACTTAATATGTGATTAATTCGAAATACATTATCAAATAACCCAAATCCGCCATTTCAAAACCTTTCATCAATTGTTTCTTGATGGATGTAATGTAATTTTCATTGCTTCCTATCATCTAAACATCACCTACATACAACACAAGATATGTAATTATTTTTCCAACTTTCATGAAAATCAATGTTGTATGATCAAGATCATAAAGGTTTAAATTGAGTTTCAAAAGATGATAAATCAATTTCTTGTACCAATCTCACAGTGCTTGTTTGAGGTCATATAAGGAGTTGACAAGCTTTCATGCTTTGCATTTCTGACCCTTCATAAAAAATCCTTTTGGTTGGGACATAAAAAAATACTCTTCCATACCTCCATTCAATAAAGCAATTTTTACATCCATTTGATGGAATTTCCAACCATTCTGATATGCCAAGGCAAAGAGAGTCCAAATGGTAGCCCATTTTTCTGTGGGGGAAAACATCTCCTTAGAATCAACCCCTTCCTTTTGTGCAAAACCTTTTTCCATGAGCCTAGATTTATGCTTATCAAGTAAGCCATATAATTTATACTTGTTCTTGAAGACCCACTTGCAACCTATTAGTTTGGTTCATAATGGAGGATCAATCAGCTTCCAGGTCTTTATTAAAGCATCATATTCTTTCTACATCGCTTCTTTCCATTAGCCATGAGAAGTGACTTATTTGAAGGAAGTTGGTTCAAAATCTATAGACAAATTTAGTTCACAATCATAAGAAACATCCACATCCATAGGTTTATCAAAATCATTTACTTCACCTCCATTATTTCTAGTAGAGCTTCTTGTCCCTATCTTTCCAACCTCATCAGTTTGAACACTTTCAAGTGTCTTTATGAGAAATTTTGGAGGACCTTTCTGAGATGGCCCAAGTTGTTAGGTTGCCTAAGATGGGGATAAATCAATATTTACCCTCCCAATTCCCTCAATCCCATCATTCAGAGTGTCTTCTTGATCAGTGGTTGGAGCTGCATGAGGTGGGAGAGCATGCTTCAAAAGGAGATTCCACCTATTGATCTAGTATAAGGATCCCTCCTTCAAGATCTAGAATCTCATTATAAAATTCTTGAAAATACTTTGGATGCCCAAATTTGTCCAACCAATCAAGTTGTCTCTCAACAACACTAACATTGTTATTGTTGGAATATTCAAGAAATATCACATATCTAGATATTATAAACTTCTTATTTACTTCATCATAGAGATGGTATGCATTGAAGGTGTAACAACCCCTGGTTAAAAGTTCATGTAATAAAAGTTAATAAAGGAAAAATAAGACCATGGTTAAGGGATACTTATTCCAAGCTAAATGTTGGGAAAAACATCCTAGTGTGGGAATTGATTTCGGTTATTATGGAGAAGGAAATTGGCAAAGGAAATGGCTAAGGCAATTAAAAAGGAAAAAAGGTATTTTGGCACATTTATTTATGAAAATAAAGAAAAATAGGAGAAAGGGAAGGTGAAAGGTCACAGGTTGCATGTGAGTAGGAAATTGAAGGAAAATAATGGAAAATGAAGAAAATAGAAGCCTCATGGATAAAAATGCTTATGAGGATAAGTTGGCAAGCTTTTGATCAGGCTTGGTCAGTGTAAGATTTTTATTAGTTCACTTTTGGCACTCTCTCATTATTCTCTTTCTTTCACACTCTTGTACACTTAGAGTTTTCTTGGAGCATTCTAGCTTTGGAGCAAGGAAGGATAAAGCAAGCAAAGGAAAAGGAAAGAAAGGAAAGATCAAACAAGGAAGAGTAGGACCAAGCAGCTTCAATAGGAATACGTGGAGGTAACATATTGCATGTGTGATTTCCTAGCTCATTTTGACATGCATGGATTTGCATGTTGGTATATGGTTCTCTTACTGTCAATGGCATGGTTTTTACGAGTTATGATAGTGGTTTTCAGCCTTTCCTTTCCTTTCTCAAGATATCCATGGTGTGATGGGATTGATTTCTTGGTTTCGAGCTTTGGAATTGCTGAATGGTTTCAAAATCTGGTGGGGAGGTGGTCGTAGGAAAATTCCCAAATGCCTAGGAATCCCTTGATCTGTTTTGGCGGGATACATGGTAAAGCTTGAGGGTGGAGTCTAGGCTAGCTCCTAGTGATCCGATGTGGATTGATGTAAATCCCAGAGACTGGGATACATTTTTGGAGTCCTGTAGCAGGTACAAAAGGTCTGTGTTATGGGTTTCTTTTGATTCCACTTCCTTAACTAACACATAGGGAGTCAAATCATATCATAGGAACTTCTCATAACATGTTTACCCTGGTTGGTCGGTTACTTGGGTAGATGTGGGAGGAGGGCATTACGGAGTGGTACCCGAGTAGGTTGTGCTCTCTTTGGGACATATCTAATACCACATAGTGGTATCAAAGCATGGTACACCCCTTGGACTGGATGAGAGAAATGTGTTTTTCATGCATGCATGTAGGTTGTATATGTGCTTGTTATATATGCATGGTAATGGTCATTGTTATAGTTGTGTTTCCATGTAGGAGTTGATGATGTTGTTATTGGGATGCGTTTTTCAAGAATACATGTCGATTGTATATGCATTTGTTATGCATGAAAGTATCTATATGTTATTATGCATGCATTGTCATGATTATGGCTATGAATGTATGGTAGGTCAAACATGCATTGTGAGGTCATTGTATGCAATTAGGTCATCATGATTTTATTGGTATGTTATGATGCTAATGAGTTGGTTGAGAGAGAGAAGGAGTTTTAGACCATCAAAGTGAGGTTGCAACACTAGAATTTGGGGTAAGAAAATATCGTCATACAGGTAGTGTATGTTTGGCATGCAGGTATGCAAGTTAAGGATTGTTATATGCATTATGGTTATGTACATGCCTTTCATTCTATTGATGTTATGGTTACATACATGATAGATTCTAGTTGATTAGTGTAGTCATATGCACATGTGTCAGATAGTCATGAATGATAGTAACATGTGGTTGTATGCATTTCCATTGTTTTCTTATGTTAGATAACTTGACGATTATGTTATATGTTGTTGCTATATGGTAGTAACTTGCCGATTAGGGTTACTACATAAATATCTTGACGTTATATGTATCATACTAAATTGGATTGGCCTATGCAGATGGTTAGGGTTATGACATTCAGGTATGAGTTAACTTATTGGTGATATTTTTAGGTCCCTATAATACTAGTGATTCCCCCATTACTATTGTCATTGTAGCCCTTATTGTTATTATTGTGCCCATATTGTCCCCATATTGTTATTATTGTGCCCCATAAAATCCCACTATTGTTATTGTTGTGCCCTTATATTATTATTGTTATGTAGGCTTTGATTATACTGTGACCCCTTAGACTCCTATATATAGAAAGGAGGTTTTGTCATTTGTTTCATCCAAGAATCATTCATTTGTTTAATGTAAAGGAGGTTCCCCCCTAGAAGAGGCTGATTTTGAAGTCGTTTATCTATATTTTCTTTTATTTTGTGAGTTGGTTGCATAACATTTGGTATCAGAGCTTTGGATTCTAGGATTTCGTTGCACCAAATAGGTCATCGTGGAATGTCTGCTATAACATTTTTTATACATTATTTCAGAAGATGAAATTAAAACCCATTTGAGAAGAAATATTGATGAACCTCGAGTCCGAATTTCAGATCATTTCTCACTATATATTCGGAGATATGATCCAAGGAAGTTAGTGTTTTTGCAGGCTCCCGAATTACATCCCAAACTGGTGACCTTGGGAAAATCATCATAACTTTGTCGCTGAATATCGGATTGAAATTCCATCAGAAGTTACAATAAGAGGATGGACTGTACTTTTCTATGTATCATTTTAAGATCTGAAGGTCAAAACAGTGACACATGGAACTTAGTACAAGTTCGCTCTACGGAAAAAGTATATAATCAAGTCATCTTGGCAGATTGGACATAACTCTTTCTTTGAGAATCAAATTTCAATACGGCTGGTGGAATTTGAAAGATGACTTAGAGGGCTACTGCAGGACGAAATTTTAGACCTTGGAGATCCGTAATTACATAAGGGTTGAAAAATTATTTTGAATTGATTCAAAGGGCATAGTGAAGCATAATTATCAATAATTTATGCCCCGAATAAAGAAAATGGAAACATCTAGTAAGCAACCTAAAATCTCTAGCATGACTCTTGAATAAGAGGAAGAAGTGCAACATGATATATCAAAATTAGGAGACAAAGTGCAACAAATATCACTCTCACAACTGGTAACAAAAGCTAAAATGGAGGGTTTAAAGAAAGGCATCGAAGCTAAGATGAATGGTGTGGAAGTTAAGCTGGATGGCATGGAAGCTAAGATGGATGGAATGGAAGGTAAAATGAATGGATTAGATATGAAGATGGATGGTATAGAAGAAAAAATGAAAGGCAACATGGAAGATTTGAAGATAGATTTGACAAAGTTGGTACAAGAAATGCTTACTAATGGCGAAAGGGTAGTAAAGGAAACTCATGATGAGAACAAAAGAAATGTTAATCATGATTTCATAGACTCTAACATTGGATTGAAGACCCACCATGTTCCAAAGATTGATATGAGGAAGTTTGATGGTAAGGATCCTATAACATGGATACTACAGATGGAGCAATATTTCGATCTCCATAATGTGAAAAATACACAAAAGGTATGCATTGCAACTTTATATTTGGAACAAAATCAGTTTGTATGGTATCGATGGCTTTGCTCTCGTAAACAAATTGTCACTTGTGCAATTTTTACAAAATAAATGATAGCACATTATAAGTATACAAAAAGAAACACCTTTTTTAGCCAATTGATAAATCTCAAAAAAAGGGTTCAATGATGGAGGACATTGAGGACTTCCAAAAATTGAATATAACGGTAAAAGATATTCTAGAGGAGCATAGGATTGATGTGTTCATAGGGACTTTAAAGGATAACATCCAGCATGAGGTTCGCCTTTGGGAACCTGGTTCATTGGAGAAGGCATTCAGGTTGGCAAGAAAAATGGAAAGCAAAATTATGGAAACAAGGAAGATTACCACTCACAACTATAAAGATGGAAGAGTTATTTCCCCTAGCCTTCCACAACCTACAATGTTGACACCACAACAATTGGAAGGAAAAATAGGAAAAATGCTTTGTTACAATTGTGATAACAAATACACTGAAGGTCATAATTGTGCTGAGAAGAAATTATTTTACATAAATTGTGAAGAGAAGGAATAAAAGGAACAAGAAAAGTCAAAAGAAGAGGATATACACCAGGAACAAACCCTAGAGAAAGAAGAAATGAATCTGACCATATCTTGTAATGAATTGGCCAGAATTACCACTCCTCAAACTATCAAGATAGAAGGACATATAAGGAATACAAAGGTAATACTGTTGATTGATTTGGGAAGTACCCATAATTTTATTCATTGTAAGATAGCCAAGGAATTGAATTGCTTCCTATATCCAGCACCACAATGTCAAGTGATGGTTGCAAGTGGAGGAACCATAAATTTCTCTGTAAAGTGCCTTAATATCAAGCTATCCATGGGAGAATATGTATTGAATATCCAAATGCTTTCCATTCCAATCGGTGGTGTTGATGTTGAACTAGGATTCGAATGGCTACAATCTTTGGGTACGATAGCTTTTAATTTTCATAGCAATTTTCTTGAAATTTTCTGCGGAAGGAAAGGGAGTTGATTTGAGGTGTATCACATGGAAACTGGAAAAGATAATAAGCTCTAACGGAATGAGAAATATTCTTAAGAAAGAACAAAAAGGAGTAATTGCACAACTATGTTCACTAGAAATTCCCACATCGAAATCATCTATATGTCCAGATCTCCAAAAAGTCTTGGAAAATCATTCCAAGGTATTTGAGACTCCCTAAGGCCTCCTAGCTATTCGTGATCATGATCATGCTATTCATTTCATTCCAAGAAGTGTTCCTCCAAACATCAGGCCTTACATATATCCCTATTCCAGAGTGAAATTGAACGTATGGTTGCAGAAATGCTAGAGGTTGGTATAATTCAACCTAGTCAAAGTTCTTTCTCTGCTCTAGTAGTATTGGTGCACAAGAAAGATGGATCATGGCTCATCCGTCCATATTAAAGGGAGCTCAAAAAGCTTACTATTAAAGATAAATTTCCCATTCTTGTCATTAATGAACTATTGGATGAATTGCATGGATCAATTTTCTTCACCAGGTTGGATCTTCGTTCATGATATCATCAAATCAGAATGAAGACTGAAGACATTCTGAAAACAAAATTTAGAAATCATGAGGGTCATTATGAATTTTTGGTCATGCCTTTTGGCCTTACCAATGCACCTTCTACATTTCAAGGTTTGATGAATTCCATTTTCAAACCCTTCCTTAGAAAATTTGTGTTAGTATTTTTTGATGATATACTAATCTACAACAAGTCTTGGAAGGATCATGTTCAACATGTTGACAGGGTGCACAAACTATTAGAGGAGAAACAATTATATGCAAAAATATCCAAATGTTTCTTTGAGTACAAAAGGTGGAATATCAAGGTCATATTGTATCTCATGAAGGTGTTAAGGTATACCCTAGCAAGATTAAAGCCATTAAGGAATGGAAAATCCCCACTTCCACAAAGCATCTGCGAGGATTTCTTGAGTTGACAGGGTATTATCGTAAGTTTGTTAAGAATTATGGGAGAACAACAACACCTCTAAGAACATTATTGAAGAAACATGCATTTTCATGGAATCTCGAAGCAACGAATTCCTTTTAACATCTTAAAGAGCCAATGTGTCAAGCACCAGTCTTAGCTACACCAAACTTTACAAAAACATTTATTGTGGAATGTGATGCCTCGAGAAATGGAATTGGTGATGTTTTAATGCAAGAAGAAAGACCCATTACTTTCGAAACTCATTCAATCAAAGGAAAATATTTACACAAAGCTATTTATGAGAAGGAAATGTTGGCAATGCTACATGCACTTAATAAATGGCGACCCTACAGAATGGGAAGACACTTCAAGGTAAAAACGGATCATGATAGTCTTAAATACTTTTTAGAAAAAATATTATCTTCAGAAGAGAAAAGAAATGGGTCGCAAAGATGTTGGGTTATGACTTTGAAATCATCTAACAAAAAGGGAAGAAAAATGTTGTTGCAGATGCACTCTCAAGAAAGGATGAGGATCTGGAAGCATTTCTTTGCACCATTTATATTATCCAGTTAGATTGGAGAAACAAAGCAATGAATGAATGGAAGAATGATGAAGAAGTGTGGGGACTTATTCAAAAATTACAAGAAGATCCCAATACATCTGATACATTTAGCTGGAAAAATGATTAGTTATGGTACAAACATCACTTATACCTATGTAAGAATTCCCAACTCAAACAAAATATTCCTATGGAATTGTACACCTCTCCCTTAGGAGGGAACTAAGGATTTTTAAAAACTTACCACAGTGTTAAGAAGGAATTTTTTTGGGATGGCCTTAAATATGATATTCAAAATTTTGTGGTGGAATGTTTGGTTTTCCAACAAAATAAAGTTGAAATAATTAAGACCCCAGGTCTATAACAAACTGTATCCATTCACAGTCAACATTGGGAGGAAGTTTTAATGGATTTTATCACAGGTTTAGCCAAGTCTGATGGAAAGAGTGTCATCATGGTGGTAGTTGACAAACTTACCAAGTATGCACACATTTGTGCGTTATCTCATCCATTTAAATCCAGTACAGTTTCTACTGCGTTTATGGAAACAATTCAAAAGCTACATGGAAACCCAAAGATTATTGTAAGTGACAGAGATCCCATTTTCACTAGAAATTTTTGGACATAATTATTTTCTTGTCTTGGTACTCAGTTAGCTGATATCTCATCTTAATATCCTCAATTTGATGGGAAAACTGAGATAGTAAACAAATGTTTGGAAGGATATCTTCGTTGCTTTGTATCTAATAAACAGACACAATGGGTCAAATGATTGCCTTTCTCTAAATGGTGGTATAACACTTCCTTCCATACTACAACAAAAATGACCCCATTTATGGCACTTTATGGATATCATCCACCGTCTATCACATCATATTTAAGAGAAAACTCTAAGGTTCAAGAAGTGGAAGATCACATCGAGCATCAACAATAAGTTCTCTAACTCTTAAAGGATAACCTCACTTTGGAACATAATAGAATGAAACAATAAGCAGATCAAAATCATAGTGAAAGAAGTTTTGATGTAGCTAACTGGGTATCTCTATGGCTACAGCCATATAAACAAATGTCCCTTAAGCAAGCTAAGAAGGATAACAAATTATCACCAAAGTATTATGGTCCATACAAGGTGTTGCAAAAGATTGGTACCATGGCATACAAATTGGAGCTTCCTACAGCTTCCCAAGTGCACCCAGGTTTCCATGTTTCATGCTTGAAGAAGGTTATAGGTGACAAGCTCCCAATTCAAACGATATTCCCAGAACTTGACGAGGAAGGAAAAATCACATTGGAACCTAAAGTAGTCACATAAATAAGAACTTAACAACTACGAAATCGATCAATTTTGTAGTATCTAATCAAGTGGAAGAACTTACCTACTAAAGATTCCACATGGGAGGATGAAATTTTTTTATAGAATACTCAAGCGTTGAGGAAAGAACTTTTTTGAAGGAGAGGGTCATGTTAGGGCCCTATAATACTAGTAATTCCCCCATTACTATTGTCATTGTAGCCCTTATTATTCTTTTTGTGCCCCTATTGTCCCCATATCATTATTATTGTGCCCCATAAGAGCCCACTATTGTTAATGTTGTGCCCTTATATTATTATTGTTATGTCGGCTTTGATTATATTGCGACCCCTTAGACTCCTATACATAGAAAGGAGGTTTTTCTCATTTGTATCATCCAAGAATTATTCATTTGTGTAATGTAAAGGAAGTTTTCCCCTCGAAGAGGGTTATTTTGTAGTCATTTATCTATCTTTTCTTCTATTTTGTGAGTTGGTTTCATAATAAACATTATGTTGTACTAATCTAGACAAACTATGCAGATATGATTATCATGTATGAATGATAATTTTTTAAGATTTTATGATGTGTGTTATCACTTAAGAGGAATTTCAAATTCTGAGCATCAGTTTTTTCCAAAAGAGTGGTGTCAGTCTTGGTCTGGTTTTTTCGTGATGTTTTAGAGTCTAAGATTTTGAATAAGAGTCTTGTTGGTATGTCAAAAGGGGTCAATTCTCTGTTCATGTATATTATTGGTCTCATATCTCACATTAACTCCACATGTCGAAGCTTGTTTCAAGGTTCTTATGTGCTACGAAACTGTCTAGGAGTTTTCGTAGTGCAAAACCCAGTCTAGGTGTTTTCGTAGCTCAAAAACCAGAATTTACACTGGCTGCGCTACGAAATTGGAGATTCGTGTAGATCCATAGCAAATCTCATCTAGTTGTCAAATCTATCAAAAATCAGTTATCCTTACATCATTAGTGGTCAGTTCATGCACTTTGCCTATCACATTCAAACGCTTATCCTCATCATTAGGGTCATTAAATGTCTTGGTACGCTCAGATTGCAAGTTTCAAAAAGAGCCAAGTTTTCATACTCATCATTATGATTGGATTCATGCATGAGGAGCGAATTGAGCAAGCTTTCAATTTGAATTTCTTAAAGATCAAGTGAGGTAGTTATCAAGTGAGGCAGTTTTCAAGTGAGACAGTGATCGAAGTTTGAGACGGTAGCAGTCTTTCAAATTTTCATTCCGTTGGAGTTTCATGGAGGGGTCTGCAGAAAGAAAAGAACATAGGTCAGGCAGATGCCTGAGGAATGAACCTGAGGGTTTAGATGTCATCCTGAAGAACGATGAGGTTGAGAAAGCTTTCAAACAGGCTGGCTATTGGAGGTTTTGCGAAAAACTTCAAGGAGGTCATATGCAAGTCACCAAGGAATTTGCCTTAAATTTCACAGGACTGAATTCGAAAGTTGGGGTACTTGAATTGAAAATCTCTCCAAAGATTATATCCATAGTCACTGAGATTCCAAGAGGACAGGAATGATGGTTTAAAAATTTTAAGTTTGATATGACCCCCTGCAAGGAATTTCTGAAACCGGAGTTCATTGATTCAGACTTAAACAAGTCAGTACCAAGAAGTTTTGTCAAAGATTCATATGCTAACCTACTTACCTGCATACAGAGGTACTTCACCTATGAAGGGAGGTATCATAAGGTATATTCTTATCACTTCAAGCTTCTGCTCCATTTCACTGGGAAGATATCGCTTGATTTGCCTTTCTACTTGTTTCGTAGCCTAGGCAAAATGTGTGACAAGGTTCAGTTAAAAAAGGAAGCCTGTGAGACCTCGTTGTTTCATCATGGCTTAGTCAAATTGATCATTTTGCATGAGCTCCAGAAAGTAGATAGGGAATGGTCTGTGTTCATGTTTATGTCTGGCTTCAAGAATGAAACCGGTCTCAGCCCTCAAGCTACGAAGAGTTCTCCACTAGAAATTAGTCATCGTGCAGAAACATGATCCAGGAGATTCATAAAATTGAAGGCTAGGAAATAGGTAAAGGATCCCACCAGACCAATGGTTATCCAAGACACACACCAATAGTCCCAGAAAGAGAAAACTCAGATCAAAGAAGGTGGACCTGAATCATCTATAGGTGAAGCAGTCCATAGAAGAATAACCAGGAGTTAATTAGCTAAAGAAAAAGGCAAGAAAGTGGTTGCTGAGGAAAGCCTGATCTCAAAGGGAAGTTTGAATGACTTGTTGCAAGCTATTGATATTGAAGAATCTCCCCTGGTTTGATCAGACTTGATAGAATCAGGTAAAAATAGAACCAAAGGGGTCAAAGCCTCGAAAAAGCTCAAATTTGATGATCAGGTTTCTAAATTTGTCTTTAAACCAAGAAGACCTATGACGATGCATTCAAAGGAGGTATAAGAGGAGCTGCCAGAGTCAAGTGAAACAGAGGAGTTAGCAAAAGCTAATGAAGAACCCGTGACTACATCAGAAACACCATCTCAATTGCATAAAAACGATAAAGGTAAGGTAGTTATCCCTCAAGAGGAATATAGTGTTGAAGAGTTGAAAAAGAAGTTGAAATTAGCAAACCTTGAAATTGCTAAACTGAAGAAAGACTCAAGGAAACATGAAATTAAGGAAGTTCATTTTAACAAAATGGAGGCTCTGTGGGAAGACAAAACAATTTCAATACCCAAGGTGGTCGACTATCATGCTCAATACTACACCTGGTCAGTCCCTGCAATAAAGGAAGCGAAATACATCAGAAAGGTCAATACAAGACTGAGAGTTGGGATCAGAATCATGAAGAGGCAAATTGAGGATTTGAAGATAAAACTAAGCCAACGAGAAGGACTTCCTTAGCTAAAGAAAATCACACAGCAAAACAAAAAAAAGGCTAAGTCCAAATTTTTGATAATTTACCTTTTTGAAAGAATGGTATCTTTGCATTCAGTTTTGAATAACTTCAGGGCAGATGAAAAAGATATTTTAAGAAAAGGAAAGCTCAAGACAATCAAATTTTGGCATTAAAAATTGTGTTTTTGTGATTACACAGTAGTTTCGTAGCGCGCTACAAAACTGCTGAAGATGATGTCTAATACACAGCAATTTCGTAGCGCGCTACAAAACTGTTGTAACTGCATATTTTGATGAAGTTGACCAATTTTGACGGACAAAAGGGAAACCTTTTTGAAAAGGAGTTTCTAAAGAAAGATCATTTACACAATACAAGCATCCAACAAGGGCAAAAAGAGCAAAGGAAAAGCATGTATGAACCATAAGCCATTTGTTATAAAAGTGATCACAACTAGTATTGTTCATCATACTTCAGACAGCATTAAAGAGGTTTTATCTTCATACAGGTGCGTGGGCAAGGTCTACAGTGCATGAAAAACATGATAGTCCAAAACATTTTTGTGTAATCAAAGAAGAACAGTAGGGATAATTGATTTCGAATATCCTTGTGGAGACCAAAAGCAAAAAAACAGGGACAGTTTCCTACTTTCCAGGAGCAGTTATGAGATGAGACATTAAGGGCCAGCAAGGAGTTTCAAACATCCACCAAAGCTAAACTGAAGAAGGCCATCTGTCAGAGAACGAATTTGGATTGTATTTAATGCTACTACCAACATGATGAAGAGTTAGAATCCTAATTGTTTTAGGTCTCTAAAACTGCTAGTTAGCAGTCAGTTGCATTTATTAGTTAGTTTTAAGTGTTAATAGGTGTCATCATAAGAAGAATTCGAGTTCCCCTCATGCTGGAGGAGGAATCTTAGTTACGTAAAGAGCTCTATATATAGCAGAAGAGTTGATGTACAAAGGGTTGGAAAATTATTCAGAAAAGCTCTCATATTTGGCTTTATGTAAAGACTCCGTTTTTAGTAATACAGTACTTTGGCTTTGCTTCTCAGGAATCAGAAGGAATTCGATGCTTTGAATGTTTTGTATTGTTCTATTCCTATTATACATAGTGGTATGAATGTGTGATTACTTAGAAATCACTAACAGTGCTCTAATTTCCTTCATGCATTTGTAAACTATGTTGGTCCTTTGTGTTTCTGGTGTATTCTACATGCATTGAGTTCTAAATGCCCTGACTTCTATGTAGAGCTAACCTTATTGTCAATATTGAAGCATATCTGACTCCACAAACCCAATGGATACTTTCTAATTGTGTTTCCACCACTCACATTTTTACATTTATTTCACAAGAGTTAGCCATCTTACTAGTAATCAAAAAATCATTAATCCTTTGAGAGAGCCCTCTCAAGTTGAGGAGGCTAAGCCTCAGCCAAAAGTAGGTTTGAAATAGTTACTTAAGGTCTACCTGATCAACAACCCATCAGGAACTGATTTTGTGATAACATTTTCGTGCGTCTACCGGGAGCCTGAAGATTATTCATTCCTAAAATCAAGAGACTGAACTTCTGAAGGTAGCGGGAGCTTAAAAGATTTTTCAAGGTTGCAATCTACCTTGGTGACTCCATACATTTTCAAAAGTTTAAAAGGTGGATTCGAGAGGGAGATACACACGGAGCAATCTTGACCCAAATCCACCTACTCCTGTGGACAATCCAAACACACTTTCAAGGAGAAGACAAAGATTTACTGAAACACTAGGTACTTCATCTTTTTCAAAATCTTTGCTCTCTGAGTTTTCAAGAAGTCCTGAGGATAAAATAGTTGATGACAAAATTCATGAGGTGTTGTTGAGATCAGAAAATGAAGAAGAACTCATTGGAATTATTTTAGATTTGCAAAAAAGAGGGATTGATACTTCATCTTTGGTTTCACAAAAAGATAAAGAGGAATTTTGGGAAGTTGTTACTTCTGAATTATTGTTAGAAAGGGAAGATTTAGATAAACTTAAAGAACTTGATCCTTTTGAAGTCTTACTCAAATCTAAAGCTGGTCTTCCCCTTCCAAATTGGAGTACATTTGTCAGTGGTTTGCAAAGCCCAAGTAGTCCTTTTCATATCAGCACCTCATCCTCTGCTTCTACTAGTCCTAGTGGTCTTCAAACACCAAGCAATCCACCTCATATCAGTTCTGTTTCCTCTGTCCCTTCAGTACCTGTCATCACTGTCCCTCCATTAATCATGGCCGTACCTGCTAGGTATGCCCCACTAGCACTCCCTGTTGTTTTACACAATCTTCCTAGCAAATATGCTGCAAGAATTCCAACATGGGGTGGTGATGAAGAAATCACAGCAGAAGAACATGTAGACAGATTCAATGATTTTGTTGACAGAGAGGAAGTTGATGATGAAGATGTAAAACTAAGATTATTTGCACAAACTTTCATTGGAGAAGTTAGAAAATGGTTTAAAGCCCTTGCAGCTGGAAGCATTCACAGTTGGACAGAGTTTGAAGATAGCTTTTTAAGGAAGTGGGGAAATAGAACTAATCCGGTGCAAGCTCTTTCTGAATACAATAACCTTAGAAGGGCACCTGATGAGACCATTCAAAACTTCTCGAAGAGGTTTAAAAAAGTGTTTAATTCCATCCCAACCCATTTAAAACCTCCAGAAGCTTTGGCACAACTGAGATATGCTGAAGCATTTGATTCTGATTTCTCTCTGTTGCTTAGAGAGAGAGACTCTGCTACCCTGGCTGATATGAAAAATGATGCAATTAAAGTGGAAGTAAACATGGTTGCTACCAAAAAATCAAAGATGGGAAAAGCCAAGTTGAAAGAAGAAGAGAAACCTTCCTCCTCAACTCCAGAAGATAAGATTGACTCAATGATGAAGACCATGGAGAAGCTGATGGATTGGTTGGCTCTTGGAAATACTTCTGCTCCTCCTGTGCAGCAGGAACCTCAATTTAGAAATCCTCAGTTTAGAAGGCCTCAAAATCAGCAAAGGCCAAGAGAAAATAGGAATCAACAGCCTGATCCTCCAGTAAGACCTCCTTTCCAGCAGAAC
This sequence comes from Pinus tabuliformis, assembly GCA_031772625.1. Lineage (NCBI taxonomy): Eukaryota > Viridiplantae > Streptophyta > Pinopsida > Pinales > Pinaceae > Pinus > Pinus tabuliformis. The sequence goes on from CM062807.1 coordinate 840,507,950, forward strand.
TTGGTTGATGAAGAAGATGAGCTTGAAATACCTGAAGAGTCCATCCATTGTCTTGATGAAGAAGTGTGAAGGATTTTCTTGACTAAGGAAGAACATGATGAGTCCAGTATGGCCAAACAAGGAGAGGAACCTTCAGACTATTTAAAGGGCTATCAGCATGCTATCTTTGAGATGCAAAAATAGTACAATCTCAGGAATAGAAATGTACCAATTACAGCAAATAAAACACAGCCCAAGAAGGATGCTCCAAAGGCTGTTGAAGACAAGAAAGACAGCTCAAAGGCTGCTAAAGGTAAAAATGATTCTTCATTTGGCAAAAAGGATGTTCAAACTCCATCTCCTACTAAAGAAATTGAGAAAACTGTTTCTATTTTCAACCTTGAGAATGAAATTGCAAAAATCAAAATATCAGTCCCATTCAGCGAAATTCTCAAGGTAGATAAATACAGAAGTAAGATTGTAGAGATGCTTAATTCACAACCAGGAGTGGCTGATATCTTAAATGTACAAGAAGATAATCCTATCATATACTTGGGTCCAAGACTTGAAGATGATCAGAATGATGAATTTCCTCCTTTCTACATAAGCATTAGTATTCATGATATGACCTTACATAATGCTATGTTGGATTCAGGGGCCTCTCATAATCTTATGCCCAAGGTAATCATGGAAAGGTTGGGATTATAGGTAACAAGACCATATAAGGATTTATTCTCTTTTGATTCAAAAAGAGTTCAATGCATTGGTTTGATTAAAGATGTTGTTGTGGGTCTAACACAAATTCCAGCAAAGACAATTGTCATGGACATTGTTGTAGCTAACATTCCACCCAAGTTTGGGATGTTGTTGTCAAGATCGTGGGCAGCAAAAATAAAAGGCACAATGCAGATGGACCTTACCTATGCTACTATCCCTGTTTTTGGTGAGCAAAGGAGATTGTATCGGGAGACTAGAATGGCTTATATGGTAAGCAACAAAGATAAACCTCAAAATTTTCCCATTTATTCATTTGATACTGGGCTTGGATCAACCATCCTTTTCAATGAATCAGTTGGAGATGAATCAGAGGAGATACTTTCAGAAAATCAACGCCAAGGAAATCAACAAGAAGATGAAAAAGAGACAATGAGTTGGTGGTCATTGTACTTTGATGGATCAGCAGGAAGAGAAGGAGCTGGAGCTGGAATTTGGATCACAAGTCCAAATGATGAAAGTAAGTTTTTATCCTACAAACTGAACTTTGATTGTACAAATAATATGGCTGAATATGAATCTCTGATTTTGGGTTTGGAAGCTTTGTTAAAGTTAAAGGCTAGAAACATTTCTGTTTTTGGAGATCCTGAATTAGTGATTAAAAAAGTGGAAGGTGCTGATCAAACAAAGGATGTAAGGATGAGAGCATATAGAAATTTAGTGTTAGATATGTTGGAAAAGTTTCATGCATATTCTTTCACTATCAAAACTAGAGATTAGAACTCCATTGCAGATTCCCTTGCTATTTCCGCCAGTTTATTTGTTATTCCTATTCATCCCTCTGAAAAGTACGAGGTGGAGGTTCATCATCGACCAGTTATACCAGATAACATCACTAATTGGCAAGTCTTTGAGGATGATCAGCAGGTAAAGAATTTCATTGAATTAAAGGAATAATTTGAAAGCACTCAAATGGATCAGCAAAATATGTTTGTGGAGTCAAAGGAAAAGTCTGAAGTCTTACAATTAAAAAACAACTTAATACCTAAGGGTCTCATTCCTCCTGACAAGCTGTTTGATCAAAATGATGTGTTCAAAGCTCCAAAATTACAGGCTGATGAGGAGGAAATAGAAAGCTGCAATTTAGGAAATTCAGTTGTGCCTAAGATGGTTAAGATCTCAAAGTTTCTTTCAGCTGAGATGAAAACTAAATATGTTGAGATGATGAAAAGGTTTGTTGATGTTTTTGCATGGAGCTATGCTGATTTAAAACAATATGATTCTTCTATTATTCAACATATTATTCCTATTAAACAGAATGAGAAACCTTTCAAGCAGAAGTTAAGAAGAATCAATCCTCTTCTCATGCCACTGATTGAAAGGGAAATTAAGAAACTCTTTGATGCCAAAATCATTGTTCCAATCAGATTCTCAAATTGGCATGCAAAATTTAGTTCCAGTTAGAAAGAAGAATGGAGAGATTAGGATTTGTATAGACTTCAGAAATTTGAATAAGGCTTCATTGAAAGATAACTATCCTCTTCCCAAGATGGATCTAATTCTGCAAAATATTGTTGGTTCACAAAGGATGTCTATGCTTGATGGTTTCTCAAGGTACAATCAGATTCTTGTGCATCTAGATGATCAAGAGAAGATAGCCTTCGCAACGCCATGGGGAACATTCATGTACACCAATATGCCTTTCGGTCTCATGAATGCAGGGGCCACTTTCCAAAGAGAAATGGATATTGCCTTTGCTGAAGAGAAGGAAAAATCAGTGGTGCTGTATCTTGATGACATCACAGTTTTTTCAAAGAGAGAAGAAGATCATTTGAAACACCTTGAAAGAATTCTGCTGAAATGTAGAAAGTTTGGTATTTCTCTTAATCCCACTAAAAGTGTTTTTTCTTTAACATCAGGCAAGCTACTTGGTCATATTATTTCTAAAGAAGGGATTAAGATTGATCCCAATAGAGTCAATGCAATTCTAAAGCTATATCTGCCAAGAAGCAGGAAAGAGATTCAATCTTTTCTTGGAAAGGTGAATTTTGTTAGGCGCTTCATTCCAAATTTTGTTGAAATAGTTAAGAATATAACAAGGATGCTGAAGAAAGGAGTGGACTTTAAGTGGACATCAGAAGCAAAGAAATATTTTGAGGAAATCAAGAATGTGCTTACACAAGCACCGGTACTTATCAGCCCTGATTTTACCAAGGAATTTCTTATTTTTACATTTGCTTCTGAAGATACAATTGTTGGAGTTTTGCTGCAAAAATGGAAGCAAGGTATAGAACATCCTATTTCTTTCTTTGGTAAGATACTAGCAAATGCTGAACTGAAGTACAACATTTTAGAAAAGCAAGCTTATGCCTTGGTGAAAGCCATAAAAGATTTTAGAATCTATGTTTTACATTCTCATATTGTTGCTTATGTTCCAAGTGTTGTAATAAAAGACATCTTAACACAAGCAGATCCTGATGGAAAAAGAGGCAAATGGATAGCAAAGTTGTTGGAGTATGATATTGACATTAAGCCTACCAAATTGGTGAAGGGTCAAGGCTTGGCAAAGCTGATGACTCAGTCAAATCTGGACTGTCTTGATATTAATTTGGATGCTCAAATTGCAGAATTCTCTGAAAATGAGGAGGAATTGGTCCAAATCAATGAGAAGTTCTTGGTTTTAGAATGGTACAAGGATGTGGCTTTTGTTCTTCAGCATAATAAGGCTCCTGCCCATTTAACAAAATCAAAAGCTCGGTTTGTCAAGCTGGAATCTTTAAGATATTTTGTATATGACCAAAATTTGTTTTGGAAAGATGCAGGAGGGATTTTGTTAAACTGTCTCCTTGAAGAAGAAGCTGGTAAAGTGATTGAAGAATTTCATAAAGGAGATTGTGGAGGACACCATTATTGGAAAGTTACTGCAAACAAAGTCCTAAGAGCTGGATATTTTTGGCCAACCATGTTCAGAGACATTTATAAAAAGGTAGCTACATGTCATGAATGTCAAATATTTGAAGAAAAGAGGAAGCTTGTACCCTTGCCTTTGGTTCCTATATATGTTGAAGCACCCTTCCAGCAATGGGGATTGGATTTTATAGGGGAAATTCATCCTCCTTCATCAGGTCAGCATTGCTGGATTCTCACAGCCATCGATTACTTCACCAAACGGATAGAAGCGGTTCCAACAAGGCAAGCAAATGATTCAGTGATTATCTCTTTCCTAGAAAATAATATATTGTCTAGATTTGGTTGCCCAATGAAGATTATAACTAACAATGCTCAAGATTTTAAGTCCAAGAAAATGATTAATTTTTGTCACCAATACTGTTATCACTTAAGAAGAATTTGAAATTCTGAGCATCATTTTTTTCCAAAAGAGTGGTGTCAATCTTGGTCTGGCTTTTCCGTGATGTTTTAGAGTCTAAGATTTTGAATAAGAGTCTTGTTGGTATGTCAAAAGGGTTCAATTCTCTGTTCATGTATATTATTGGTCTCATATCTCACATTAAATCCACATGTCAAAGCTTGTTTCAAGGTTCTTATGCGCTATGAAACTGTCTAGGAGTTTTCGTAGCGCAAAACCCAGTCTAGGTGTTTTCGTAGCACAAAACCCAGAATTTACACTGGCTGCGCTACGAAATCGGGGATTCGTGCAGATCCGTAGCAAATCTCATCCAGCTGTCAAATCTATCAAAAATCAGTTATCCTTACATCATTAGTGGTCAGTTCATGCACTTTTCCTATCACATTCAACTGCTTATCCTCATCATTAGGGTCGTTAAATGTCTTGGTACGCTCAGATTGCAAGTTTCAAAAAGAGCCAAGTTTTCATACTTATCATTATGATTGGGTTAATGCATGAGGAGTGAATTGAGCAATCTTTCAATTTGAATTTCTTAAAGATCAAGCGAGGCAGTTTTCAAGCGAGGCAGTTTTCAAGTGAGGCAGTGATCGAAGTTTGAGACAGTACCAGTCTTTCAAATTTTCATTCCGTTGGAGTTTCATGGAGGGGTCTGCGGAAAGAAAAGAGCATAGGTCAGGTAGATGCCTGAGGAATGAACCTAAGGGTTTAGATGTCATCCTGAAGAACGATGAGGTTGAGCAAGCTTTCAAATAGGTTGGCTGTTGGAGGCTTTGCGAAAAACTTCAAGGAGGTCATATGCAAGTCACCAAGGAATTTGCCTTAAATTTCATAGGACTGAATTCGAAAGTTGGGGTACTTGAATTGCAAATATCTCCAGAGATTATATCCACAGTCACTGAGATTCTAAGAGGACAGGAATGATGGTTTAAAAATTTTAAGTTTTATATGACCCCCTGCAAGGAATTTCTGAAACTGGAGTTCATTGATTCAGACTTAAACAAGTCAATACCAAGAAGTTTTGTCAAAGATTCATATGCTAACCTACTTACCTGCATACAGAGGTACTTCACCTACGAAGGGAGGTATCATAAGGTATATTCTTATCACTTCAAGCTTCTGCTCCATTTCACTGGGAAGATATCACTTGATTTGCCTTTCTACTTGTTTCGTAGCCTAGGAAAAATGTGTGACAAGGTTCAGTTAAAAAAGGAAGCCTGTGAGACCTCGTTGTTTCATCACGGCTTAGTCAAATTGATCATTTTGCATGAGCTCCAGAAAGTAGATAGGGAATGGTCCGTGTTCATGTTCATGTCTGGCTTCAAGAATGAAACCGGTCTCAGCCCTCAGGCTACGAAGAGTTCTCCACCAGAAATTAGTCATCGTGCAGAAACAAGATCCAGGAGATTCATAAAATTGAAGGCTAGGAAACAGGTAAAGGAGCCCACCAGACCAATGGTTATCCAAGACACACCCCAACAGTCCCAGAAAGAGAAAACTCAGATCAAAGAAGGTGGACATGAATCATCTACAGGTGAAGCAGTCCATAGAAGAATAACTAGGAGTCAATTAGCTAAAGAAAAAGGCAAGAAAGTGGTTGCTGAGGAAAGCCCGATCTCAAAGGGAAGTTTGAATGACTTGTTGCAAGCTATTGATATTGAAGAATCTCCCCTGGTTCGAGCAGACTTGATAGAATCAGGTAAAAACAGAACCAAAGGGGTCAAAGCCTCGAAAAAGCTCAAATTTGATGATCAGGTTTCTAAATTTGTCTTTAAACCAAGAAGACCTGTGATGAGGCGTTCAAAGGAGGTACAAGAGGAGCTGCCAGAGTCAAGTGAAATAGAGGAGTTAGCAAAATCTCATGAAGAACCTGTGACTACATCAGAAACACCATCTCAGCTGCATAAAAACGATAAAGGTGAGGTTGTTATCCCTCAAGAGGAATATAGTGTTGAAGAGTTGAAAAAGAAGTTGAAATTAGCAAACCTTGAAATTGCTAAACTGAAGAAAGCCTCAAGGAAACATGCAATTAAGGAAGCTCATTTTAACAAAATGGAGGCTCTGTGGGAAGACAAAACAATTTCAATACCCGAGGTGGTCGACTGTCATGCTCAATACTACACCTGGTCAGTCCCTGCAATAAAGGAAGCCAAATACATCAGAAAGGTCAATACAAGACTGAGAGCTGGGATCAGAATCATGAAGAGGAAAATCAAGGATTTGAAGATACAACTAAGCCAGCGAGAAGGACTTCCTTAGCTAAAGAAAATCACACAGCAAAAAAAAAAGGCTAAGTCCAAATTTTTGATAATTTACCTTTTTGAAAGAATGGTATCTTTGCATTCAGTTTTGAATAACTTCAGGGTAGATGAAAAAGATATTTTAAGAAAAGGAAAGCTCAAGACAATCAAATTTTGGCATTAAAACTGTGTTTTTGTGATTACACAGCAGTTTCGTAGCGCGCTACGAAACTGCTGTAGCTGCATATTTTGATGAAGTTGACCAATTTTGAGGGACAAAAGGGAAACCTTTTTGAAAAGGAGTTTCTGAAGAAAGATCATTTACACAATACAAGCATCCAACAAGGGAAAAGTGAGCAAAGGAAAAGCATGTATGAACCATAAGCCATTTGTTATAAAAGTGATCACAACTAGTATTGTTCATCATACTTCAGGCAGCATTAAAGAGGTTTTATCTTCATACAGGTGCATGGCCAAGGTCTACAGTGCATGAAAAACATGATAGTCCAGAACATTTTTGTGTAATCAAAGAAGAATAGTAGGGATAATTGATTTCGAATATCCGTGTGGAGACAAAAAGAAAAAAAACAGTGACAGTTTCCTACTTTCCAGGAGCAGTTAAGAGATGAGACATTAAGGGCCAGCAAGCAGTTTCAAACATCCACCAAAGCTAAACTGAAGAAGGCCATCTGTCAGAGAATGAATTTGGATTGTATTTAATGCTACTACCAACATGATGAAGAGTTAGAATCCTAATTGTTTTAGGTCTCTAAAACTGCTAGTTAGCAGTCAGTTGCATTTATTAGTTAGTTTTAAGTGTTAATAGGTGTCATCATAGGAAGAATTCGAGTTCCCCTCATGCTGGAGGAGGAATCTCAGTTATGTAAAGAGCTCTATATATAGCAGAAGAGCTGATGTACAAAGGGTTGGAAAATTATTCAGAAAAGCTCTCATATTTGGCTTTATGTAAAGACTCTGTTTTTAGTAATACAGTACTTTGGCTTTGCTTCTCAGGAATCAGAAGGAATTCGATGCTTTGAATGTCTTGTATTGTTCTATTCCTATTATCCACAGTGGTATGAATGTGTGATTACTTAGAAATCACTAACAGTGCTCTAATTTCCTTCATGCATTTGTAAACTGTGTTGGTCCTTTGTGTTTCTGGTGTATTCTACATGCATTGAGTTCTAAATGCCCTGACTTCTATGTAGAGCTAACCTTACTGTCAATACTAAAGCATATATGACTCCACAAACCCAATGAATACTTTCTAATTGTGTTTCCACCACTCGCATTTTTACATTTGTTTCACAAGAGTTAGCCATCTTACTCGTAATCAAAAAATCATTAATCCTTTGAGAGAGCTCTCTCAGGTTGAGGAGGCTAAGCCTCAGCCAAAAGTAGGTTTGAAATAGTTACTTAAGGTCTACCTGATCAGCAACCCATCAGGAACTGATTTTGAGATAACAATGTGAACGTGTTAGCTAGTGGCTATTATGGATATCATGACCTTATTTATGTTTGAGTTGATATGTCGTGAATTTATATCACGCTAATCTAGATTGATTATGCAGATAAGATAGCCTCCCTTGAGATATATTGAGGTATGAATTTTCTTATGTCATTTATTTTGTGTTTGAGTGTTTGGTGTATATTATGTCGTCTATCTATTATTTGAATGTTTTATTACGTGCATGATATGAGTATGTGTCTATAAGGTTGGATGAAGGAATGATCTTGTTTTAAGATGGTTGTACTAATACATATGTGTTCAGGCAGTTGATATGTACTTGAGTCTAAGTCGGTGATAGTTGTAGCATTATGTCTAATGGCTATGAGTTGACTATGGATTATGACATTATTGTTAGTCTTGGTAAACGTTGATTTCAAATTAGTAGATATGTTGCCTTGATCCTTGGAACATGTGGTTGACATTTTTGAGCAGTTGCAGGGTAACATGCTTGGCATTATTATGACAAGGTAAGGTAACTAGTATGTTTTTATGTTTACTTATGCACGGACAATTATGTGTTTATGGCAGTATGATGTTGGGGATTGCATGGAAAAATAGATTGCCATGAAATCTTAAAAAAGGCTCAGGTTAGCTTTCACTTGGAAGCATTGGAAACCCATGGGGATGGAGTCATGGTGTCTGTTGCTAGTTTTCTACTTTCAGTATTTTTGATTTGGTTTACCTTGATTGCATCTTTGTTATGTCTGGTGCAAGGCCTTACCACTTTGTTTTCAGTGTCACATTGTTATTGATTTTGATGGTTTTCTTCTTGTTAATTTCTTGTCTTGCCTTTTATGTTTTGAGTCTTGGGAATTGGTTGGGAAAAGAGGAAAGTTAGTGGAGCTCGGGGAGAGATGAATGAAATCTAGCAAGTGATGTAAGGCCTGAATGAATCTCACTGCATGTATAAGGGAAACTGAAGGAAAGTGTATGACAACTAGTTGGATTGGTTGGGTCCATTGGTGTAAATGGAGGATGGAAAGACAATCATGAGAAAAGTGACAAGGAAAGGTAAAGTAAATAGATTTGAGGTGTCATATGCCTTAGCTATGTTGGGAATCATTTTTCTCAATGTTGTGCATGATATGAACAGATAAAGGGAGTTCTCTTAACCTTGACCTTATGGTATATGGTAATTATGTTGTTATCATGATTATGTTGATGTCTATATATGTATAGATGTATGTATGTATGTATGTCATGTATGACAAGATCATCATGGATTATGAGTGTTTTTACGCTAATGTTTATATGTATAAACGTATGTATGTATGTTGTTGTATGACAGGGTCGTTAGGAATCATTCTTGTTGAGAAATGATTTCTTATGTAGGTGAATGGAATGAAGAGGTTCATGGTTTATATGAACCATGTGGGAAGAGTAGTAATGACAAATATATGAGGTCAGTATCATGTGGTTGAATTAATATTTTATGCTTGTATTAATCCTATGTTTATGTCATGACAGGTAACGTTGAAGGATACATCAGCAGAATGAAAATAATGTGCATTGGAGCATGCTAGGATAAGCATGGTTGGCGGAGAAACACTGGAAGCAAGGTTGCTTGGTAGTGGTAGTATGGTTTTTGATGTGCAGTGCTATTGTTTTGTATATGTTGTGCATGTTTATTATAGATCCATTTGGGCACATCACTCCCATCATTCAGATCAGTACTATTAGGGCTCATAAAACCCTAATCTAGTTGCTACATGCCCTAGACAAGTCATTACTTTGAATGCCTCCTTCCTTGAAAGTTTCCTGGCCTGAAGCCCTAGAGAATTACCTACTTAAGGGACCAGAATAGGCTTGGTCAGGGGTAAATGCACTTCAGTGTAGTTAGGCCCATGTAAGGGTGCATTTTAGTGCACTTAGGCCCACTTTGACCTGTGTTGGGCAAGATTGAGTGAATTCTTCATAGGGTTTTGGGAATATTCTTATCTTCTGGAGTATTCTAAAAGATTCCCACACTTATCATCTCGTATGAGCTTGAAATTGGATAGGGAATGAGTTAAGTAACCCCCTATCCTCTCATCGCTTCCTCCATGGAAACTAACTCTAAGTTTGGAAGGCCATTCAATACCCTCATTTATGACCAAACCACCTCCAATTTTCTATAAATTGAGAACTAATCTAAGTGATCAAGGGCTGGACTTTGAGAATTTGTAAGGAGATACTGCTGGTGTGAGGTTTGAGATTGTAAGCAAGTATTGTTATGCTTCTGGAGTGTTGTGCTTTCGATGTGATGTTAGATGGAACTCAAGCTAGAGGAGTGACATTAGATCGAACTTCATGGTTGTAACTCTTCCTTCTACATAATAAAGTTGTTTACACATTTTCCCATATTATTGTCTTTATGTATGATGATTATATGTGTAAATGATTTCGATTCCATTTGCTTATAGTAGATAGATCTCTTTCTTTGATTGGTTTTTTTCCTCTGTTTATAATTGCAGGTACTTGTCGAGCGGATTAAGTTTGAGAAGGAGTGATGGGAGAAATACAAAGGACACAAAGGGAAAGAGAAAGATAACAAGTAGGTCCCTTGTCTTATTTATCTTCTATAGAAAAAGGATAAATGATTTAAATCTATTGTTCTAGGTGTAGCTACCCACCCAGGGAAATTGTATTTATCTGTAGATGCAAAATTCCACATAACAAATTGGTGACTCCACTGGGGAACGATCATCGTTCCAGGTAGTTGTTACAGGAATAAGTACCCTAGGGCTTTGGGTCAGAACCCCAACAGAGCAAGAGTAATCTACAACAAGAAACATGCATACAACTCAGGCAACATGCTTAAATAAACAAACTATGTATAGATGAACATACCCGGATGTCCTTCGTTTGGGTAGTTCCAGTAGGGTTCAGACCCTCTGTAACTCTTGATGATCTTCAAATCTGCAAATCAACCAATCTGAACATACACAACAACATATAGATAAAGAATTTTAATGAAATCAACTTTATATCATATAAGTAAAATTATTAGTTATACATCCAAATGACATTCATACATGAGTTACAACAACATCTGATGCATAAACAAGGTCAATCTCAGGAACAAGACAATGTTTTTTTATTGTATAAAACTATGATAAACATGGAAAGATTTCACCTGAGTCTTCCTCTTCCAGCTCCAAGCAGAACCGTCCTCCAGGTCCGTCCAGTCCCAATCTTCAATAGCCTCCTTCCATAACCAATACCATGATATCTCAAGCAAGTGGGAGAATATCAACACTCAAGGAAACAAGGGTTTCCTGAACTTGGGTAAAGTGCTTGAAGCACATGGATACTTCAGACTTGATCAGGGTATAATCTTAGTATAGTATTTCTATCTCTTCTCTCCTCCTTAAGGCCTTCCCATAGAAGTCTTATTTATACTTCTCCCAATTAGTTTTTTAGTTGGGAAACAGTTGGCAACAATTGGGCCACAGGCACTAGGAGGTAATCAACAGGTAAAACCCATGAACTCTGCCCATAGTTAAGGAAATTTAACTTTTTAAAAGTGTTTTAACACATATACGCGGGTTGGGTATTGACTAACCCGCGTGTACACGCTTTTATCACAAGGAAAAGTAGCGTACAGGGATTAAAACACTATTTTTAAAATATTTTGACCAAGTCTGGAAGGAGGGGTTGCCATAGGCCATAAACCAAGCATCACAAATACCAAGGGTGATATTTGGAGCTATAACAGATGCCCCCTAATATATGAGGTTAGAAGGGGTACATGATGGCCGAAATGTATTAAGTATATGGAAAGGAAACCTGTCGAAAACTGAGAAGGACTTCACCAGATTTCAGCCTGCCAAGCCATCAAAAAGAAGATCAGAAAGAAACAGTTATCTAAGGTGGGCATACCCATGCTCAGAGAAAGTAAAGCATGTCCGCATATCAAGTACAATTGGATCCACTATGTATACAAGTATAAAAGACTGAAAGTACACAATGGATCATCTGATCATGATCGAACAAGTACATGTCTGAACATCACATATATAAGAAGATGATCAATGAAGCTGAAGGATGAAGCTGATCACTGATGTCAAAAACTAATCCCCATAGTACCAAATGAACATGATGGAATAAGATGATACTACATCGCAACTCGAATGCCAGCATATAAGATGTCGTTGTGAAGGACTGCAACATATAATGTGGATGGTGTCAACTAGCAGCAACAGGAGAAACTGACAAGTGAACCAAAGAATGCCGATGCAACCCGAGGTCTTCACTGACCGCTATGGTACATTTCTACACAATGGGAATAAATGATTTGAAGTTGACCATGTGAGAAATCATTTGATTACTGGTCATTGATGTATACCGTTAACAAATGCGAGACTACTCACCGATAATGATAATGAGAGTTAAGGTACCCAGTACAATCTAACAAGTGCGAATAAATGAGCTGAGGTCAAACACTTGGAAGAATCTATCAATCAGGGGACAATGATGGTTTCCCACTTTCGATAACGAAGGATCTGCCATTGATGACTGCAAACCCCAAGGTATTGCCAAATGGACTCTAGATGTTTGCCCCAGAGCAATGAGTTGTAGTCGATAGGAAAAGATCCACTAGAAGGAAGGCATTAAGGCATCCTTCATCAATCTAGTGCGAGTGTAACCCGTAGGCCAATAATGTGGAAGGAATCAGACAAAAAAAGATGTGGTAACCCAACCGAAGCACATTTCTGATATACACAAGATGTAGCTAGCGCATGATAGAAACCCTATGAACCAACCAATAATGAAAGCTGACACAAAGGCGAGGAATACACCAATAGGGTCAAATGGAAACCAAGGCATTGCACGAATACCAATGTGTGATAATGAAAGCTGAAGTTGAACATAAGGGAAACCACTCAGTCAAAGACCCATGATACTGATTGATGCTGAGCACAAGGTGACCTATCAATAATGAAAATAGGGCCAGGGTGCGGCTCTAGGCCTGCCCTCAGAGCAATATGTTGTCGTCGATAAGGACAAGACCCACTAGCAAGAAGTCAATGGAGACCTTCTCAAATCGGCACGAGCAAAGGACCAATATAATTGATGTGATGACAAACAAGACACTAACAACCAGGGATGGCCGACTGAAAAATAGGTCAAGAGACACCGCAGAGAGGCCGACTGAGGCTTACTTCCATTGAACAAAAGCATGACTTAATGATGACTATGTGGAAGCATATGATAACTCTGTATAAGTTCATCATGCAGGAGGCACGAACGAACTCTCCATGTGATTGGAAGAGATAACCATTCGGAGGAGAACTGACCCAATAACCTACGTCAAACTAAATCCCCCCCAAAATGGAGGAGAGACTTTCTTTTGAGTGCTTTGTTCAAGGGAAACATAACTGACTCTAGCTGCCAACAATATATGGAAATGTTGTCCCGTTCCCGCTCTTTTTTGGAATATATAATTTTTTTTGTCTTTTTCTTTAAGCTGGAAAAAGAATAAAAGAATGCTATAGTACAGTGGAAAGAATGAGTGTCAGTGAAATAGATGATCTAGTTCCTGGGATGGGAACAATCCTATGCTCAATGCAGGGAGGCGAAACTAGTCAAGGACACTCAAAGGGATGTTCCTTCCATGGATCAAAGGGTGTGTCAAGTTGTAGAAGCTAAGTGATTGCAGGTTTGAGTTTGCAGAAGACATGGTCAAATAAGTGGCTTAAACACGAGTCCAAGTGAAGCTGGATCAAGGCCAAAAGGTGCAAATAGTCAAAATGCAATGCAGTGGTACAACTCAACAGAAAGGAGCCTCTAGGGTATAAGGCTAGTCATGTAATTTGTTCATAATGTCATGGTTTTTTAATTTTATGGTTGAAAAAATTCCAATTTCTTTTGTATGTAGCATGTTATGGTTGAAAACATGTTGAATGTATACTTAGGAAAGAAAAATGTTATTCTACCAAAAACATTAGTGTGCTTTTTTCCTCATAAACAACTTTTTTTGGCACATAAAAAATCGGTTTTACTAGTTGTTTTTAAAAATGTTGAAAATTGACCCTAAAAAAAATCATCATTCCAGTATCATCATTTTTTCATTTTCAAGGTGTTTTTTGCACGAAAATTTCGTTTTCATTGCCATTTTTAAAACATGTTCAAAATTGGCCCTAAATAAAAAACCATCGTTCCAGTATACACACTTTTCGTTTTCAGCAAAAGTAGAAGCAAAAGAGAAAGAAAAGTGAGTAAGAAGAAAAACAAACAAACAAAAAAAGTAAGAAAACAAGCATGCAAGCAAACCAACTGAAAGCGAACATTACTCCTACTCCTAAGCTAATGGTGGATGGGCTTGATCATGTGAATTGATATTTCCAATGTAGCCACCAGTGCATTGGTTGACCCATTTTGGTGAAGGATTAGTCCACGAGAAACCTAGTTGTGCAGAATAGCAAGCAAGAAAGATATAACAATGAAGACAAACACACTTCATGTTTAAAAGTGTCCATGGGAAATAAGTGAGTGCAAGTGCATGACATCTGGTCCATGGACTTGTCATGGTGTTGTGCAACACTGCATGCATCTTTGAAGAAAATGTACACTCCTGACTGTGACATGCAAGCAAATTAAAGGAATAAATAAAACTTGTGTCATTCACTTGTGCTTGAAATGTAAGATTCCTCTAATGCATGAGTGATAGGATCGTGCAGTTCGAGTGGAGGAAGCATGATCTATGTGTGAGATTGATCTTCAATGCATACAGATGATTGATGAGGAGCCTTGGGTGATTGAACAATTTCCTGATCGGAAGCGAAACCAACCTCAGGACTATGAGGACTTGACATAACCATTAGCTCGGGCTAAAGTGCCTCGACAATTTTGGTTGTTTCGACTTCATTGTCATATAGATCATCATAAACTGGTGGCTTCGAAAAATCAACTGTGATGGAATGATGATCGTGATCGAATATGGGAGTAAATGGATCACGATAGCCACGATCAGAAAACTCAACGATTTCATTGACATCCTCATGATCTGATGAATCAAACAGAGGGGTGGATGAGAAGCGAACAAATTCATCCTCCGTGTTTCCAGAAAAGGCAGATAAAAATCAAGTGGATTTTCAATGAATAACTTATCCTCTCTATTGTTGGATGAAGCACTGACATCCGGTGTGTCCTACAAGTGGTTAGCAATGGGTGCATCCATAGATGAAGATAAACATGTGAAATTATGGATGGAAGGTTCACCAAAGATGTCAAGAAGGAATGGAGGAGGCTCAGATGAAAGGGAGTCATCCTTCACCAAGTGTTGACGATCAAGCTCTTAGTCATACTCTTCATGAATGATAGCACATGTTGGTTATGCAACATCAACTTCGTCAGTGGCTTGTTCCTCATTCACAACAAGTGTAGAGTCCGGCATGGAATAACACAAGGCAATATCATCTGGAGGAATAGCCGAGTACAAAGTTGAATGTTGTGGAACAAAATGCATATGAAAACTTGATGGACTCACAACCAAATCTGCACAAAAATTAGAAGAAGTGACGTTGGGAGAATGTGACAGCTGAACAGATGTGCGAGCATGTTCTCTCGCATCACTCTGCAGTGGTGCAACTATTTGATGAGGGGATGGTGGAAAGTCACTTGTGACAGTGATGAAATCTACCTGTGATTGTGCAGCTCCATCATTGAAGAATACTGAGAGAGGTTTGATTTCAAACTTCTTCTTGGGACGAGAAGATTTCTTAACACAGTACTCGAATCGGTCCCAAAGGTAAAAAAAATTCATCTGGCTCTTCAGAGCTTGAAACTGCAAATCACGAAAGCGCTACCAAAAATCCATAGTCGATTCATGCGGAGCCTTCTGTTGTTGTAATAGTTTTTGTTCAAGATGGTTTGAATCAAAATGATAGAAAGCGTCTTCAATGAGATCACAAAAGTGCTCAAGTGAGTGCATGTTGTCAGTTGATAGGCTTCACAGCCATCAATGTGGAGATTCGCGGAGTGTATATGCAAGCAACAAACTGGCTTGTCTGTCAGAACATCCATATTCCTCATGAAGCATGGAAAGAAATTCATGTAAGAACTTAGGCCAGGCCACTTTGCCTTCACCATCATACATGTAAGTGGAGAATAGAACAAAGAACTCCCTTGTGATGGTGACATCCTCATGATTCGAAAAACATCACGGAGGGAGAAGAGTGCAAGAATCCATGATAGATAAGCAAAGGTTCAAAGCAGGATGAGAGGACATAGCTTTTCATCTGGCCCTCCTTCTAGCACCAAAAATGTTGACGGTGCTGGACCCGCCAACATGTCAAGGGATATTCCCAATAACAAGTCCCAATTAGAACTCAGACCCTTTGGTGTAGGAGTCCCAGTAGTGGGTCGTATGGTAATGACTTGACCACAATTTCACATAGGAGCAAGTAAGATAACTCTGTTGGTAGCAAGGGTGTGACAGTTGCAGTGAGCCAAGGAAGGTGCATGAGAGGTTCTAACACATGACGGTTGAGATGAGTGCACCCCTTGGAAACTTGTGATAGCATGAAGTTAAGAAAGGAACACACAAGCAAATATACATCACAACATGGAAGGCAAGTTAGCTGGCAATCCAAAGTGATGGTTAAACCAACAACACATTTATGAAAGATTCATACATACATACACAGATAGCTATACATGCATGCGTAAGAAAACATATACATATATCATTTAGAGTAAACCGGATAGCATAAAATACAATACAACATATGCATGAAATGTGTTGGCTCTTGTTATATTAAGAAGTGTAAGTTTCAGTCATACAATACATCCATGTCCAACCACTAGTTCCGACAATGGAACATTATAGCCACAACCGCTTGCTCCTCGAAAAAGATGTACTAGCTCTACGTAGTGGAGAAGCCAAGGCTCGTTACAATGCTGTCCAAGCTCTCTCCAAGATAGTCTTATCAGAAGCTTGGCTGACCAAAAGCCTATGCAATGAGTTATGAGGGATTATTTATAGCAAAGGGTGGGGTGACCCCTAACATTTCCCTTTGTGACAGTGCATCTACCCTCATGACTCTTCATCTACATACAACTATCAACACTTAACTTACACTTGAAAAGACATTACATTACAATGCACATGTACCCATGTGAGACAAAATGGCTTGAGAAAGCCATGCTAGACATCACTATGACTTAGACAACCATGAAAGTCCAACTCTTCAACATCCTCGCAGTGATTAACAGTAGCATACTGATGCCAAGTTTGATAGTTTGTGATGGTATCCGTGTGCTCCAAGGTGACATGTTTTTGGAACCTGACTCTTGCCTCCATAGCATCTGAGTACACTGCTCGGGCTCCTCTATCCAAATCATCTAAAAGCATGCACATCATTTTCTTCAATGCAGTCAGACCAGCAACATACTTGTGCATCATGTCTACATTGATGGGCAAGTCTGGGCTGGTGGCAACACGCATCAACTCATCGAAGTACGAGTCAAGATCTACTCATACCTATGCCTTTGTCTTTGATTGAGTGAGAGTCCCAATAGATGGGATCACATCTGTGCACACCACAACAGCCATACTCTTGAATACACATGCATGTGAAGCCTATATACTAGTGATGAGTTGCAAGAGCTCTTCATAGTTCTAAATCTGACTCCAGATACGTGCCTTCAGCTTGACTGCTCTCGCCTTCATCATATTAGGCAAGTGAAGTGGGGCTCCCTTGTATCTCATCATCCATGTTTGCATGCAATCAACAACAGCATGCAAGTTTACCAAGATATGTGCTCTTCTAGCACATCACTGCTACCATCCGTTGAGATGGACGACTACCTTATGGACGGTACCAAACTTGGAGTACAACACTCGCATAATTGTGTCAAGTGACAATACTTCATCTAGTCTTGCCTTCTTCAATTCATCTCTGGCAGACGCTGTCACCAACTCTCCTCCTTACTTGGTCGTCTATAGTTCCTTAGCCATTCGTTCATTCTCAGCTATCAGAAAGCGAACACTTGAGCTAGTGGCTTTGGCATACACTCTGGTAGCATTGGCCAAGGCTGTTGGATGTTTGTGCACATCAAACATGATCACTCGTTCCTCAACTTGCACAAGAGATGTATGATTGTCTGGAGTCGACACTCTACGAGACTGCACAACTCTATGTTGAGAGTCGTCGAATGAGATGTTGTGCATTTCTCCTTCCAGCTGATCTCCACGAATCTCAGTGCCTCCTTGGTCACTTGAGACTTGCTCATCTTTTGGATGTTGTGAAGTGGGTAAGTCAACCTATTAGTGATGAGGCATGAGGTCGATGTCCTGTTCCAATTGATGTTGCTCCATATCCATATCCAACTGTTGAAGTTCTTGCTCTATCTCACAAGTGAAGTCCTGCTCCTGCGATGGTTCACCCTGTCTTCTTGATGCCAACTGTTCTGTGAGTCCACTAACTGTACGAGCTCTGTTTCATCTGTTTACACATGTTGTGCCCCTTCCTTTCCTTATTGTTTTTGTGCTTCCCTCTCCTGTTTGTGCAGCTCTTGTTCTGTCCAGAGTTGCTCCTTCAACTCATGCAACTCCCTCTCTATTTCCTCCATTCTTATCTTCTCCTTCTGCCTTTGCGTGATTCGCTTGTTGCGATGTTTCCTCTTTGCCTCTATAGCCAAAGCTACTTTCTCCACAAGTGGATCTTCTCATAACTTACAACTTTTCTCTTCCTCCATGTGATCAACAATATTCCTCTTGCCCTTGTCACACACTATTATGTTCCCCTCTATTGCTACTGCTGCTTCACGTTGCCTCGCTAACCACTCCACAGGGAAGCCAACCTGTTCATTGGGTCTAGAGAAACTGTAGCAATATCTCCATGGGTCCTTGTCCGCCCAATGAAATGTCGTGTGAATCCAGTTGAACTGTACTCTCGTGTAGTGATATTTTACAAGACAATGTCTGTCATACGCATTGTAACTTCGGAGGTCAAATGGATACTTCTTCATTCGTTGAGGTTTGACATCCACATGCTTGAATCTTTGGATATCATATAACCCAATGCACAATAGAAGAGCGGGTCAAGGTGCCTTCTTCTTCTAGTGCAACCTATCTATCAATCATCCGAGATGTGATATGCTACTTCCTCCATGATGAGTATGTCGAAAGAAAACTTCGGTAGAACATGCAGAGGCTTCTCCATGCTGTACATAAGTATGAAGGTGCTGAATGATGAGGCATACCAATCAGCTATGTCTATCAGTGCCTCCATTATTGCCTTTGACATGCAGGGTGGATCTTGTTTGAGTATGATCTTGTAAATCGAGGTGACAAAATGATCAGAAAACCATGTGATAACTCCTCTGAAGTTGCATTCGGACAAAAACTTACAATACATGTTCATAGAAGTCTACATTGGTGACCATGCCCACTCCAAACTCTAGAACTCCTTTCGGGCACAAATTGCATCTAAGATGTAGGCGGACATGTAGATCTCTAATTTCATTCCTTCGGGCGACTACCAAGCCTTTGTTACCTGTTCCTTTAGCGAATGAGCCAACATGCTAGACCAGTTACATGGTTTTTTCTCTCTGGTGAGTTGGTCCAATGCGATCACCTAACTCTATGGGAAGGTTTCCGTGCTTTATTTTCCATACAGTCAACATGCAAATATGACCAAGTATTGATATGCCTTCCGGAGTATCTTCACTTGTAGATCTAGTTGGGTATCATCCTGAATCTAGCCGGCTCCTTTACCCAGTTCTTCAGAATGTCTCTGGAGTTTCCACTACTACTAGACAAGCTGAAGGGAGTCTCCATGATAGTCACGAGCTCCAACATATGATACATCTCACCATAATCCTATGCCCAGAAGGTTGCAATCTTCATCCCGCTGGCGCTACTCAAAGTCATAATCTCAGGAACGCGAGGTATTTATATCATGTCCGTTCCCATGATACCCCACATTCCCATGCACAGACATGATACCAGTGTATCATGTCCACGCATGGGAACACGAGGTATCTGCATGCAATCCGGTACAATCTGGACTTGTGAATGTTCACATACACCTGGCGGTCTTCAAGGTCTTCCCTAAAAGTGCCTGAAAATGCTTCACTGACCTCTTTCCATTTCAGCTTGATGTCCTTGTCTAGAAACAACTTGGTATCTCCATATATGGGTAGACCTGAGGACATTCGCTCAACTGCTGCTCTAGTTGCACTTCCATCAATGTCCTTTGATCCTACTCTCTTAGAAGCCATTGATATTGTACTGCTAAGAGGCAGATGAACAACTGAAAGATCTGGAGACAAAGCAACATGCATGGAAAGAAATATGTCAGGGAAAACCAAAGCAAATTCGGTTAATGAAATAACACATACCTGGGGAATGATAGGCAGGGATTGCGTAATTTCTTCTGGGAGGTTGGGCGACTAGCTGCCAGAACTTTGCAAAAGGAAGTCTGGGTTATCTGGGGAGGCTGACTAGCTGCTGGATTTGGGCAATGCGCAATCAAATTGACTACTTCCTGCTAGGATTGCGCAATGCTCAATTCCAGCTGGCAATGACTATAGGCTTAGTATTTCTGGAGAGGAAGGTATAGCCTTCCCTCTCAGGATTGTGTAATGTTGTCTTAGTGAGGCAGAGTCTGGGCCAAGGCTGCCCAGACCCATCGACGGGCAAATTAATGAAAATGTGAAAGTGAGTGCATGGTGATATTGAGTATAAGTAGAAGCAAATGATCATCCATGCAAACATTGAATGAAATATTAAGAAAACATAACAACATGCATGTGGGTGAAGCGAGTCACCGAATCAGTGACTGATCATGCAAAACAGTTTCATGCATGCGACAACAGTGAGATAGCAACGAAAACTAAAACAGTTCTAGTATGATCTAATATGCATGTAAATGACAGCAAGTGTTCAAAGAAACCTAGTAAACAACACTCACACAAGCGAAAATGCAAAAAGCTACAGAAATGCTAAAAAAGGAAAGTTGAGACCACTTACCCTCTAATAGCTGAGCCGGAGGTGTCAAAGAGTCCTCGATTTGTTGTGGGATGTCAGAGCTTCAAGATCGATGTGAAAGAGTGAGCTCTAATGTGTCAAATAAATAAATTTGGGCTCATGATGCGCATGCCATAGATCTAGGAAAAAGCGACACTTGGAGGAAAGATTCTAAAACGATCTTTGCATGTAACCTCCAGCTGCTAAAAATAGCTCCATGAATCAAGGGATGCTTTTTGCATGTTGCCTTTTTCTATTCCAGGAAAAGAAAGCCATGCATGCAAGTCAAGTTTCCTTGGTCCCAGGTGGAACTTATCAACCCAACTACACATGCAAGAGGGTGCTCAACTACTGGGAGAAAATGCACATTTTTGGATGGGAGTTGGGTTGGCTACCCAGGCGTTTTGTGCAATTTCTAGTTAGAGCAATTGACTATTGCCCATGACTACACAATTCCTAGGCTGAGCAGCCCTGCTGGGAAGAATTATGTAATTCTCTGGCTGAAGCCTGATAGGCAGAATTGTGCAATTCTAGAGCCCAACAGGCTGCCAGACTGAATTGCACAATTTTTGGAGGAAAGGCTGGTTTCCCTCCAGAATTGCGCAATTTCTTGGAGGAGTTGCTCAGCCTACAACTAGACCAAGTCCAGAGAAACAACCTATGGGGGGATGCATCAAGATCTAATAGACAGGCTGCCTTTCTACAAGAAAAACACTGAATCTTGTGTGCTTGATGAAGCAAGACATACTGTTGTGAAAGGTTGGTAGGGAGGCTCCAAAACTAAGCTAAGGAAAAATTTTGGAGGGTGGTTGTAGCTGCTACAACAAGGAGTAAGCTAGTCACCAAAAGGGGGAATTGAAGAAGGATAAAAATAAAATTTAAGAGGTGAACTCCCTCAAAGATAAAGGAAATCAAACCAAAACTTCATAAAGGAAGCCAAACATTAGGGGGGCTAAGATGAGATAAGTACAAGAAGAATCTTCCATGCTACAAGAAAGTAGGGAAGTGCTACAAAAAGATAGAGAGATTTTATAGGAAAGTGAGACACTACAACAAAGTGCTACACAACCTCAGGAAGGAGGAAAAGGACCATAGGAGTTACAAGAGCCTAAACCCCAACCATATCTTGGGTATTATTACAAATTTGACAAGAAAGGGAAAATAATACCAACTAAGTTTGTAGTCCAAGTCATACTTGAGCTAGAAAAAGAAAGAGGCCAAACTCACCGGTGGATGCAAATTTAAAAATATAAGGGAGTTGAGGATGTAGGCTTGATGGAGGATAAAATGAAGAAGATGAGTGAATAGATAGTTGATTTTAGGTTGAGAGAATCAAACATGAGGGAAAAACTACAAATGGAGAACAAGATATTGAAAGAGCTGCTATAAGAGAAAGAAGGGAAACTTGCCACCATGGGAAGCTTGGCCATGGAGGTCACCAAATGCATAAATCCCTCAAAAACACATGCCTTGTTCCTCAAAGAATACTAGCTTCAGTTTAAAATCAAAACTATAACAAAATATGGCTCACTACGTTTCCAAGACTGGAAACAGTTTATTGAATTTTGTAAAAGAGCTAGTGTGGAGGATAGAGCTAGGATGGTAGAATTATACATGCATAACCTCATATTAAATGACATAACCTTCTAGGATCCAAAATCTAGGATAGGAGATGTACAACTGATGGAAATGGCCTTTTCACTAACTAATGAGAAAGCAAGGGCAGAAGAGGCAAAAAGGGTCATATCCAAGAAATCTAATGAACCCATCTGGATGAGAACAAAATTGAGGTCGCCTCACCTGATCATATGAAACCATAAGCTCATCTATGAAAACCCCAAATTGGTAGCACTCTACATAGATAAACATGAGCAAGTCATCATGAATTTGAAGACATTTTTAGGCTACTAGGGAGCGAGGGCTTGTAGGATTGTCAT
The DNA here is from genome assembly GCA_031772625.1 of Pinus tabuliformis. Lineage (NCBI taxonomy): Eukaryota > Viridiplantae > Streptophyta > Pinopsida > Pinales > Pinaceae > Pinus > Pinus tabuliformis. The sequence continues at coordinate 840,530,655 of CM062807.1, forward strand.
AGGAGATGGCACTCATTACCACGTAGCTTACAAATCAGAGAGTACCGCTCTCTAGAGAGATTGATAAATTCCTTAGGGAACACACCCTTATTCAAGATGATAATCAAAGACTAAAGACCAAATTGATTGAGCTTAAGTTCAGCCCTACTTCATTCATAAGGATACAAGAAAGAAAATAGAAGACAAAAGAGAAGGAAGAGTGGGAAGTGATAGAGAAAAATGTAAGTTCCACCCTCAAAAGGGAACTCCTTTAGAGATACCTTGGGATGTTATGGAAACCACTAGAGCTATGCATGAAATGTAATTAAGTGGCTGAGTTGCTCAGAGGGGTAACAACACCTTCCATATGGGTTGATGATGTGCCTCACTAATAGGTGTATAACAAGCCCTATTTGGCCATCCTTCAACATATATTTACCTCTCCCCTCACATTTCATAACACCTTTTTTACTATAATGTGTTTATTAGGAATCCTAAAGGATGTTTATCATAATGTGGCCTAAAATGATTAATGTGCAAGAAACTAGTGCATTTACTGTGCAAAAGTATGTTGGAGGTAGTTGGAGAGGATGTAGGAGGATTTTCCCCTACATTTACTCACCTATAGATCGACTTTATCCCTATATTTAATCACCCATATTTCGAGGATCTACTAACAACTGATGCACTCAAATACACTCAGGATATTGGGCAGCTAGATCCACGCTTTTAGGTATTTTGGAGGGAAACATCCCTCCTTCCAAGGGGGTTTTCCCTTAGTTATTTTTGTATAAGTAAGGAAGCTAAGGGCTTAAGAAGATTCAAACTTTTGGAGAAGAATAATGACTACTAGGTCTAAGATGGTTTACTTTTCATTTTCATTCCACATACTTGAGCCCTTTTTGAGATCAATGAGAAGTCTATTGTTGCTTTAGATCTATGTGTGTTTTAGAGGAATGTGTTCCTTGGGTTAGGGCCCAACCGAGGCACTCTAGTCTCTCTCATTTGTACAATTGATTCTACATTTTTCTTCTATTTACTTAGGATTAGCAATATTTCATTTTTGCGAGTTTTGTTTACATGAAAAAGTTGTCTTTTGCAGAGTTACTAATCATATTGATTAGGAAATGTAGTTATGAGCTTTGAGTTCGCAAGCATAAAAGCTAGGTTCCATTTTGCATGACGTATGAATATCTTGAATAAAATTCATCTCATTCATACATTTAGTTTAATTTTTTTCAAATTAGATTGTTAGCAAGCTTTTAGGGAAAATTTTAGGGGCGGAATTTCACAAATGGGCTATTTTTGGACATTTTTTAAAAAATGCATTAACTAATTTGGTTAAAAATTATTATGAAACCAGCTCACAAAATAGAAGAAAGTATAGATGAATGCCTTCAAAATAAGCCTCTTCAAGGGGGAAACCTCCTTTACATTACACAAATGAACAATTCTTGGATGATACAAATGACAATACCTCCTTTCTATATATAGGAGTCTAAGGTGTCATAATGTAATCAGAGCCGACATAAAATTAATAATGTAAGGGCACAACAATAACAATAGTAGGCTTCTATGGGGCATAATAATAACAATATGGGGACTACATGGGCACAACAAGATAATAAGGGGGCTGCACTAATAACAATAAGGGGTTACACTAGTAGTATAGGGACCTAACATGCCCCTCTCCTTCAAAAAGTGTTGTTCTCAACACTTGAGTAGTTCTAGATGCTTCTGTATACAATTCTCATCCTCCCATCTGGAATCTTCAGTGAGTAAGTTCTTCCACTTGATGAGATACTCTGATATTGATCGATTTCGTAGCTGTCGAGTTCCTATTTCCATGATTGCTTCTGGTTCCAATATGATTTTTCCTTCCTCGTTAAGTTCCGACAATATTGTTTGAATTAGGAGCTTGTCACTTATAAACTTCTTTAAGCATGAAACATGGAAAACTAGGGGCACTCAGAAAGATGCAGGAAGCTCCAATTTGTATGCCATAGTACCAATCTTTTGTAGCGCCTTGTAAAGACAATAGTACTCTGGATATAATTTATTATCCTTCTTAGCTTGCTTGAGGGGTGTTTGTTTGTATGGTTGTATTCGTAAAAATACCCAATCGCCTATATCAAAACTTCTTTTGCTGCGATGTTGATTTTCCTGCTGTTTCATTCGATTTTATGCCAACGTGAGGTTATCCTTTAAGAGTTGGAGAAATTTTTGTTTTTGAGTGTCTACATTAACACCTTCATGAGATACAATATGACCCAACTATTCCACCTCTTGTACTCCAAAGAAACATTTGGAGGTTTTTGCATATAATTGTTTCTCATCCAATAGTTTGAGCACTCTATCAACATGTTGAACATGATCCTTCCAAGACTTGTTGTAGATTAGTATATCATCAAAAAATACTAAGAAAAAATTTCTAAGGAAGGGTTTGAAAATGGAATTCATTAAACCTTAGAATGTAGAAGGTGCATTGGTAAGGCCAAAAGGCATGACCAAAAATTCACAATGACCCTCATGAGTTCTAAATTTTGTTTTTGGAATGTCTTCAATCTTCATTCTGATTTGATGATATCCTGCATGAAGGTCCAACTTGCTGAAGTAAATTTCTCCATGTAATTCACCCAATAATTCATGAATGAGAGGAATGGGAAATTTATCTTTAATAGTGAGCATGTTGAGCTCTCTATAATCCAGACACCTGTGCCATGATCCATCCTTCTTGTGCACCAATACTACTAGAGCAGAGAAACAACTTTGACTAGGTTGAATTATACCAACCTCTAGCATTTTTGCAACCATAGATTCAATTTCACTCTTTTGTGCAAAGGGATATATGTAAGGCTTGATGTTTAGAGGAACACTTCCTGGAAAATGAATAGCATGATTATGATCACAAATAGGTGGGAGGCCTTTGGGAGTCTCAAATACCTTGGAATTATTGTCCAAGACTTTCTGGAGATCTGGAGAAATAGATGAATTCGATGTGGGAACCTCTAGCGAACATAATTTTGCAATTACACCTCTTTGTTCTTTCTTTAGAAGATTTGTCATTCTGTTAAAGATGATTGTCTTTCCCGATTTCCCTGTGATACCCGTTAATTCAACTTCCTTTCCTTCTGAAGAAAATTTCATGAAAAGTCTTGAAAATTAAAATCTATTGTACCCGAGGATTGTAGCCATTGAACTCCTAGTACAACATCAACACCACCCATTGGAATGGAAAGCATTGGGCTATTCAATACATATTCTCCCATGGATAGCTTGGTATTATGGCACTTTCAAGAGAAATTTATGGTTCCTCCACTTGCAACCATCACTTGACACTTTGGTGCTTGATATAGGAAGCAATTCAATTCCTTGGCTATCTTACAATGAATAAAATTATGGGTACTGCCCGAATCAATCAACACTATTACCTTTCTCTTCTTGATATGTCCTTCTATCTTGATAGTTTGAGCAGTGGTAATTCCGGCCAATGCATTACAAGATATTGTCGAATTAATTTCTTGATGCTCAATGTGATCTTTCGCTTCTTGAACCTTTTTCTTCTTGATATATCCTTCTATCTTGAGAGTTTGAGTGGTAATTCTTACCAATGCTTTACAAGACATGGCCGGATTCATTTCTTTTTTCTCTGGGGTTGGTTCCTAGTGTATATCCTCTTCTTTTGACATTTCTTCATCCTTTTCTTCCTCCTCTTCACAATCAATGTAAAATAATTTCTTCTTAACACACTTATGACCTTTAATATATTTGTTATCACAATTGTAAGAAAGCCCTTTTGCTTTTTTTTCTTCCAATTGTTGTGGTGTCAACCTTGTAGGTTGTGGAAGGCTAGGAGAAACAACACTTCCATATTTATAGTTGTGAGGGGTAGATATCCTTGTTGCCATAATTTTGCTTTCCACTTTTCTTTCCAACCTGAATGCCTTCTCCAATGCATCAGGTTCCCAAAGACAAACCTCATGTTGAATGTTATCCTTTAAAGTCCCTATGGAGACATCAATCCTCTACATCTCTCAAATATAATTTTCCCTTATATTCAATTTTTGAAAGCCCTCAATGTGGTTTGCCATTAACCACTTTTTTCTTAGATTTATCAATTGGCTAAAGAAGATGTTGTTCTTTGTATCCTCATAATGTGCTATCAATTCCTCCGTGAAAATTGACCACGTAACAAGTGGTTTATGAGAAGAAAGCCCTTTATACAATAAAAATTGTCTAGTTCTAAATACAAAGATGCAATACATAGCTTTTGTGATAGTTTCACCTCATATAGATCAAAATATTGCTCCATCTGTAGTATCCAATTCACTGAATCCTTGCCATCAAAATTCCTCATATCACCTTTTCTTGATTTTAGGTGCTCGGTCTTGAAATGGTTGTAACTCTGTAATTTCTGATCTCCAAGTTCTAAAATTGCATCATGCAGTAGCCCTCTGAGTTCTCTTTCTAACCCTGCAATTCTGATCAAGATTGGATTCTGCAAGGAAGAGTTATGTCAAATCTCCCACGATGACCTGATTATAGACTAGTTCCATAGAGCGCACTTGTATGAAGTGGTAGGTGTCACTGTTTCAACATTAAGATCTAAAACATATATACAACAAACTACAGTCAGTCCTCTTTTTGTAACTTCTTACGATATTTCAATCTGATGCTCAGAGAGAAAGTTATGACGATTTTCCCAAGGTCACATGTTTAGAATGTAATTCGGGAGTCTAAAAAAACCCTAACTTCCTCAGATTATATCTCCGAAAATATAGCGAGAAAAGATCTGAAATTTGGATCCGAGCTTCACCATGATTTTAGTCAAAATGGGTTTTAATTTTAGAGTCTTAACCTTCGTAGAAATAAGATTATTGTGAAACATCCACGATGACCTGTTTGAGATGAAATTATGGAGCTTGCAAAAATCCTAACTTCCTCAGATCATATCTCTGAGAATATAGCGAGACAAGATCTGAAATTTGGACCCGAAATTAAGACTGATTTCTTCTCAAATGGATTGTTTTTTTAGCTTTTGAATCTTTGTAACAAAAATGTTATAGTGAACATTCCACGATGACCTGTTTGGAGCAGTGAAACCCTAGAATCCAAAGCTCTGATACCAAATGTTATGAATCTAGCTCACAAAATAGAAGAAAGTATAGATGAATGCCTTCAAAATAAGCTTCTTCAAGGGGGAAAACTCCTTTACATTACACAAATGAATAATTCTTGGATGATACAAATGACAATACCTCCTTTCTATATATAGGAGTGTAAGGGGTCATAATGTAGTCAGAGCCGACATAACAATAATAATTTAAGGGCACAACAATAACAATAGTGGGCTTCTATGGGGAATAATAATAACAATATGGGGACTGCATGGGCACAACAAGATAATAAGGGGGTTGCACTAATAACAATAAGGGGTTACACTAGTAGTATAGGGACCTATCAAAAATTCGCTTATTTTTTACATATATATGATTAAATTGATGATATTTGTCAAAATTTTATGAAATTTAATAGTAAATTAGATGTTTTTATTGAATGTTCGCCTACATTATATAAGTATGAATTTTCAAACTAGAATAGTCGCCTACAATACTATATATAGGAAAATATTTTAATCCTTAAAAAATACGCTACATGCTTTAGATGTTTGGTAAAGATTGAGTAACCTTTGTGGTGTACAAGTCCTACTATTGGATTTTAGGGTATAGCACTATCATTTACACTCCTCATCATACCATCTACTCTTTCCTTCCTCCCTCAACAACTTCTTCAAAAACATTGTTCACTAAGAGTTCATTTATGGATTGTTGAAGGCCACCGTGAGCATTTTTCATTATGCAAGATGGGATCCTAAGGGGTACTAAGCTTGGAAAGGACCTCATAAAAAATTATTCCACCTTCCACTACCCTTTCCCACCTTCATTCCACCCTTTTATCCCTTAGAATGATCACGGATTCAACCCTATAGTAAAACAGGGCAATCTTGTAGCATCTTGTAACATCGTGTAAAAGCTCTCCAAACTTTACCAGAATTGTCGTTAAAGCTTGATTTATTCTTCCTAGCCCTTAATAATTCCCCTGAGTCTCTAAAACCACAATTAAGGAACATTAGAGACCACCTAGGACATTCCTTTCCACCACTACAATTCATTTCTTCAATTTGGGTTAGTAAACAGGTTCATCAATTGAATGGAATAGAGATCATTTACATGATTAGTTTATGAAGCACTTAATGAACTCAGTTACTATGATATAATATATTTTGAATGCAGTGATTGAAGTTTTATTTCATGATCTTTACTTTATGCAAGTGATATTAGGTTTTCCTTCTCTGTTTTATGCTTTCTAAACTAGGGTTTCCATTTCAAGTATTGTTATTTCTTATGGATAGATACGTTTCCTTTTGACGCAAAAATTACATTTTGCAAGTATATTAATGTTTACATTACGCAAATAGATTAGCCTTTACATTTCTACAAGTAGGTTAGAATTTACATTTCTGCAAGTAGGTTAGCATTTACATTTATGTAGTTGGTTAGCCTTTGAATTTCTACAAAGTAGAGTGTCATTTACATTTATGTAATTAGATTAATGTTTCCATTCCTACAATTAGATTAGAATTTCCTTTTATTAAATCCCTCTTTCTTGCAAATATAGCTCAGTTGATAGAGTGGTTTCTATATACCTTGGTTTGGTCTATTGCCTCATAGTAACTTGAGTAGAGCTTAGCCTACTGTGAGTACAAGATTTCCACCTCTTATGTTTGTATGACCCTAGATTGATAATTAAAGTTGGTAGCCCTAGGAGTTGCAACATTCTTGTTGTAATACTAGGGATCATCAATGGCTTTTCTCCCTCTCCTGAGGCTGGTTTTTTATGATCCACGAAAAAGGAAAAAAAAGGTGAAGAGTGAGGTTTGAATGATGAACACTCAAAATTCAAAAGATTATAATTTTGAAGACAAAAATGGTCATGGTGAAATGAGGAGAGAAAACATCTATATTTATAATAAAATGCTAAGTTAGATCCCATCTACAATCTTATCATGTTCCCCTACCACAATCATGATATCAATAGTAGTATTTGATTAGAAATAATTAATAACCATAAAAAAAATTACATGACAAGTTAGTCTAATATCAATAAATACCATCATCTAGTAATAGAATCATCAACCATGTTATGTCCTAATAACGTCGAGAGGCGTTTCAACCCAATATAGGGGATATGTGTAGGTGTAATGTAAGTAAGCATGCCAATAGTTTTTAAATTCTATGAATATATATATGTGTGTGTGTGTGTGTGTGTGGAAAAAAATAAAAAATAAAAACGAAAGCCAAATTAGATCAATTACAAATTAATAAAAGGTTAAAAGTAATATGGAGATGAGTATGGGAGATGTTGTAGTATCTGTAAATGCATGTAAGCATTTAAATATTGGCTCAATTAATAATAACAAGTTAAAAATAGTAAAAGTAATAAATTTCAATGCTTATTAATACCACATACCCAAAAACCATAATTCATTTCGCAGTCAAAATATTTTATAAATATTATATTTAATTTAATTTCATAATATTTTTTAAAATTAAATCTAGTAAAAATGTTATAATTTATTTTGACATATATATCCATTTTAATATATAAACTAAAATAATTATTTTGTAACCATATTTAAATTTAATTAATAAACACATGAAAACTTTAATACTTACAATAAAATTACAATATTACAGGATTTTTAATCATGGATATTCATTGCCACTTGACCATAGATATTACCAACCTTCTGTAAATAGACTTTATTACAATACCATGCAACAATACCATAGATTATTGATACCACATACCCAAAAACCATAACTCATTTCACAATCAAAATATTTTATTTTAATTTAATAACTTTATGGTATTTTTTTAATTAAATATAAAAGAAAAAATGTTATAATTTCTTATGAGATATATATCCATTGTACCATATAGAATAAATAATGCTTATGGACCATATTTAAATTTAATTTAATAAAAACATAAAAACTTAATACTTACAATATCATGGCATTCTTAATCATGGATATTCACCCCCACTTTACTATGGATATTATTATTAACCTCATGTAAATAGGATTTGTTACAATACCATGGCCTATCAATACCACATATCCAGAAACCATAGCTCATTTCACAATAAAAATGTTCTATAAATATTTTATTTTAATTTAATTTTATAAGTTTTTTTTTATTAAATCTAAAAGAAAAAATGTTATAATTAGTTTAGAGATATATCTAAACTCTCTACCCTTACTACTACTAAAACCATCCTAGATCCATCTTAACTCCAGATCTACCAAGCACTGAGAATGATCAAATCTCCTTACACTTTAAAAGAGGTTTGCATCTCACTAAGATTTGATCCCTCTCAGTGCTTGGTAGATCCAAAGTTACGATGGATTTGGGATGGTAATCAATATTATGCATAATAGGAGTCATCATCACATGGGGTAAATAAATATTTCATCATTATATGATGTCATTAAATAATAATACATCAGTCAAAGTATCTATCTCAAAAGAAAAGATAAAATGGGGCACTACTAATATAGAGTGGAAAGATTCAATAATCTAAATTCAAATATTGCATTTCAAGTTAATTTGTGTACAAGTTGGAGTGTGAGGTTACACCATTTAATCCATATGGTTGTATGGTTCTATAAAAAATTTATACATACTACATAATATTTTTTTTAGATATACTTTATTGAAATATTTAACTCATACTTGTCTTCTATTTCGTTAATAGTTTATTGCTATATTGGTTATTGTCAAGTACAAGACATTTTTACCTTAATGGCCTTCTTAAGTGTTTCTAGGTGGTTGTTAAATGAAACTTAAACGAGCTCCTAATTTAAATAGTGTTTGAGATATTCTCCCAATTAATTATGATTGTGATAAGTTAGTGTGCATGTATTTATATAAAGCCTTCATCTAGCCATATCTATACAATTACAAAATTAGTTAAAAAAAAGAGAACACTCAACATGATTTAGTTCATGTGTTTTTGTTCTCTTATTTTTAATATGGTACTAGTATATAAGGTTTATAAAGTAGTAGGGTTACCTGAGGGATCATAAAGAATAATTTAAAGTATTTATAATGGTCATGTGGGTTTTCCTTTTATCAAAGGGAGGTTGAGTCATATTTCATGTGTCTAAGTCAATAAAAGATCACTATGGTGAATTGAAAGGACATAAACAATTCTTTTAATTTAGCTCTAGGATAGAGAATAAGAGGTTGCATGATAATTATTACTAGACACCTCAATTTTAAATTTATTATGAGGTCGTAATATATATTGAAAATGGAAGGTATGTCATGTCACTTAAATACATTGTGGTGAGTTTTGGTGGAAGAAAATACATTATAGTGACATTGATTCTAACCAGCGATTGTTAGAAATTTGAGTTTGTGTTGGAAATGGTCATTCCAATAATATACAAATTTTATTTAGATTTGTTTGTAAAAATCATTGAGTACCAAATGTTATGAATACCTAAAGATTTTTTCAAAACAAAATATCATGATGACGTGTAGAAAGGAATGCAATTTAGCATGGGTGATATAGTCAAAGCAAAAGAAATAAATTAACAAGTTCAAAGAAGAAAAGAAGCAAAGAAATACATGTCATGATGAAGTATGACAAGAGGAATATTTTGATGAAGATGAAGAAGGAAGACTCCAGATGAAGGGTAACTTCAAGAACATACTTGATAAGTGACTGAAAATTTGGATTGATCAAATCAATAAATGAGCAAGTATTTGGTATTGCTTGATACGAGAATCAAACATTCAACAAAAAAAGTAGTGGCACTTCTATGGGTGATGATTTTTTGTATGTTGTAGAACTAGGGATATACAAATATATGTTTTCCATTTTCTCTCTCTCGTCTGTGTGTGCTTCAAATATTGGTAAATGGGATAATGCATAGCTTTTTCACTTTATGTGTAATGTCCCTTCTCAAGAACAAAAGATAAGAGTCAATTAATTTAATTATTTAATGTAAAATCTAAGGTGATATTGAGTAATTAAATTAGAAGTGATTATTAAGTGACTTTTAATTAATTAAAGGATAAAACTTTATAAAGTCACTTTATAATATTAAGTGGGGAAAAGGTAAAAAGGGAAGATCCATGGTATTTTGATGACCTGTGGTATTCTAATTACCCATGGTACTGATTGTGAGCTCCTTGAGATTGAATGTAAGGGTGTGAAGCCTTACAAGGAGGATAATTTCAATCATAAAAGATCCACCCTAGCTTATCCATCCATATTGGTTTCAGTGTTGCAATTATACGCCATAGCTAACCAACAAGGAGGGATCATTTTAGATCTCTTAATTTTTCGTCAAATTGAAGGAGAAGGATGGATCACATAGATCCACTCACAGACGCTTATTAGAGAAACTTGTTTATAGCTGTTTGTAGAGCTAAAATGGGGAACAAACTATCAGAATATATCTTCAAAGAAAAATATATGTGTGAGGCCAAACATATCTCTCAGATATAAAAGCATTGTAGCATTTAAACTAACTTTCCAATTTTACGATCATGTAATAGCTTAAGTTCTTGTTGGTTGAGATTCTTATTTTGCAACAATAACTTATTGGTTATGCAAAAACTAAATGGTTAAATGGATCCTGAGTAGATTCCAGACTCATTAAATAAATACTTGTATGTACCCTCTTGATTTCATCTAATAAAATGGCTTGGCTATTTGAGACTAGACAAAGAAGAATAAATCTAAGTTCCAACAATGAGTGGTTCCATTGATTGCACTAGAAGTTGTTGAAACACATGTAGTGATAGTGAAAATGTTTGTTATTGTAGAAAGAAGGACAATGATAGAGATGCTTTCTTGGAATAATAGAGATTTCCTTTCAATTTTGTTAAAGGGATGAATGACAATTATTCTTATGGTAGTAGTGAAAATTGGTTGTGGTAGTAGTAGATATTTGATAATGGTGGAAAAATAAGGTAAAAAATGCTAAATTGTTTTGGGATAGCTAAATAAAAACAAATTTGACCATATTAATCACACTTTGTAGCAATTATATGATGTCATTATACAAAGTGGTCTTTGAAATACTTCTTTTATATCTATTATCTCTAGGAGTGTAGTATGTAATGTCTGTACCTATATTTATGTAACATGTAAAGGAAATATCATTGTAAGACTTAGATAGGCATGTTATCCCTTTACCATGTATCCTTGATGACTTGGATAACTTGTCTATGATAGTATAATAGCCTCCATTGTGGATTTATTTAACACTAGAGTCGAACATGTTGGTTTCAGACTTTGGGAGGTGAAGTTTTACATTTAGGGGGAGCTCATCAACAAATTCAATTAATTGTCTACATAAAGGACATCCTAGTTAACTAACTTATACAATGGATGGTTACCCCTATATTTCATTGGACACTTATTCCTTTATATGGTTGATGGAAATTTAATCATGTCTACTGAAGGTACAAAGGGAATGTTCTAGGTTGGACCAAACATAGGATTTGTTGACTAGGAGGTTGTTCAATTCATAGAGGAACATATGATGTAGAGGAGAACATACTAGTGAAGAACTAACTAATGGAGATTAATATAAGTATTTATTAACATGTAACTCCTATTTATCTCTTACATCTAAAATAAATGTTGTTGTAATGTTTATTAGTCATTATTAAATAGAGCTAGTATCTATGTAGATATCCCTTTCCTAATTTATAGAAAATTGTTCGAACTATATTTTATGTAACTATTTATACTATGTTTCACTGGATTAATACATGACACATTACTTTTTTTTTTGTTGGGTATGTGTTATATTATTTCCATGACTATTCTCACGTGTTGTTACATTATGCCGGGCGTAGTGGGCACCCACCCCCTGTCGACAATTTTGTTGGGGGGGTAGCCCCCCTCCACAAGGTCCAGGGTAGCTCCCCAAGAATTTTTTTATGCAAACCCAATAATAGTTGGGGAACCCAAGGATGATGGGAAGACCTACCCATAGTTTTGTCCATGGTTTTTTCATATGGTTTTTTGGGCATGATGGTTTTTCGCATGGTATGTTGTAGATCTGGTCAAGGGAACTATGATTTTGTTTTGATCCAGGGTTAATGGATTGGATTTTCTGATGCTTAAACATGTATATAATGTATTGTAGAATTCAAACCAATATAATGAAATCAATATGGTCTTCTCGGTTTTTAGTTCTAGGAGAAAATATCCGTGTATATTTTTTATGTTCTTGCTATTGTATAATTTTTCTATTTTTAAGAATTTGTTTACATGTCCTTTCTGTATAGGGTTAAAAAAATACATTTGGTATCATATATGTTTTGGCTTCAAGGGGACGCCTTTGTGGTTGAGGGGTTTGTTGCTCAGGCCTGTGGTAGACCTTGTTACAATGGGAGATCTGCAATATAATTCTTGTGGTGAAAGGAGATGGTAGGTAGTGGAGAGATGGAGATCAAGAAATTAAATGGACAAATATTTGAGCTATGGAAGATCAAGATGGAGGATATATTGGTTGACAGAGATCAGTGGATTTTTATAGATCCTGGTATGACACCAACGGGAATGTCAAAAAAAGTTTGGGTGAAGTTAGATTAGAAGGAAAAGAGCATAATACGATTGTATCTCTTAGATTCAGTATGTTTGAATCTATCAAGGGAAGCTACAACAAGGCTTTGTGGGACAAGTTGGGAACATTTTATCAATCTAAGTCCCTGGTGAACAAAATGTTCTCGCAGAATTTTTTTTATAACATGAGGATGAAGGATGGAGACTCAATGATAAAGAATTTAAAGGAAGAGATCATGTGGTGATTCAATTGTTATATGTTGATATTAAAATTTCAGACAAAGATAAGTGCATCAGTATGTTGTGTTTTCTACTAGACTTGTGGGATAGTCTCGTTGTTGCTATAGGTATTTATACAACTACCTTGAAGTTTGATGAAATAGCCTCATCCTTGTTGTTGAAGGAGATGAGACAAAAAAATATGGAGAGGCTGAATGGAGATGCCTTGTCTATAAGAGGATGGTCCTAAAACATAAATAGGAATAACTCCTAAAGTGGGAGATTTAAATATAGAGGGACATCTAAATCTCTAGGAAAATATATAAAGGAATGTTGTAAATGTGGAAAAGAAGGGAATTAAAAAAAGGATTGTAGATCTAAAACTCCTAAGAAAGGAAAAGGATTTGACGATTCTCCTTCTGCAAAGGTGAAAAATACCTCAGATGTAAGTGGGGATGTGTACTTGGCTTCTTCTTCAAGTACACACAAAGATCATGAGGCATGGTTGATTGGATCGAGTGCATCCTTTCATATGACTCCCCATAGGGAGTGGTTCTGCGAGTATAAGAAATATGATGGTGGTGATGTCTTCCTACAGGATGACAAGAAGACTAAAATCATACGATGTGGAAAAGCCAAGCTAAAGTTGCAAGGTGGAAGAATTAGAACACTTCTCGATGTTAAACACATTCCTCCATTGGCTAGAAATCAAATTTCTGTAATAAAAATGGATAATGCAGGTGTAAAAATAGTGTTCAAGAATGATACTTGAAAGATGGTTCAAGGAGCACTAGTATTGATGTAGGGAGTTCAAATTAGAACTATGTACAAATTATTGGTAAATAATGTTATTGATGAGTGCAAAAATTCTATGAATCTTGAAAGTGGAGCAAAAAATGTTGCAGTCTCTAGTGAAAAGACTATGTTGTGGCATCTAAGATTGCGACACATTGGAGAGAAGGACCTTCAAATACTACATCGTAATGGTATGGTATAAGGTATATTTCTATTATCATTGTGTATATGGGAAGCAGAATTGGGTGAGTTTCCCCTCTAGTGCTAAGAGAGGGAAAGGGATATTAGAGCTTGTGCATAGTGATGTGTTTGGACCTGTGTCGTTTCCATCACCGGGTAATTATGTGTACTATGTCTCATTTATAGATGACTTTTCAAAGCATACATGGATATATTTATTCAGGAAGAAATCTAAGGTCTTTGAAAGGTTTAAACAATTTAAGGTTCTGGTGGAAAATTAGGCAGAGAATAAGATTAAGGTATTGACGATAGATAATGGTGGAGAGTTTTGTAAGAAGGAATACAAAGATTTATTTAAGAAGTGTGTATAGCATGGAAAGAGACTATTCCATACACAACTCAAAAAAATGGAGTTATAAAAAGAATGAACAAGATGTTGATGGAAAAGGTAAGAAGCATACTTAGTGGCTTTGTATTAGGGTAGGAATTATAGGTAGAGGCATTGGATACCTCATGTTACGTATTTTAAAAATCACGTTCATCAACATTGGAGGATAAGACTCCATATTAGGTATGGACTAGTAAGAAGCCCTATCTCTCACATATCAGGGTATTTGGCTGTGATGCATATGTACATGTTCCAAAGGAGAAAAGAATCAAGTTGGATAGCAAATAAAAAAGGTGTATATTTTTAGGGTATAAGAATGGTTTAAAAGGTTACAAGATTTGGAACCCAAAAACTAGGAAGGTTGTGTACAATCGAGATGTGGCATCTATAGAAGTAAAATATGTTATTAAACGTGAAGTCCTACCAAAGGAAATGGAACCAGAGAAGATAGAGTTTGAACTGAAGGAGGAAGAATCAAACTATACAAAAGAACAAGAATCAGAAGAGGAGGAACCACACACTCTTGTTTTGAGGAGAATAGTTCGAGAGAGAAGGAAAGCAGAGAGGAATAGTCCATCTACTTTTGTTAAAAAATTTCTTTATCTATTATTGATGATGATCCAATTACTATTAGGGAGGTAGTGGATTCAGAGGATGAAAAACTATGGAAATATTCCACGGATTAAGAAATGGCAGCCATAAACAAAAATAAGTCTTAACATCTGGTGCAGTTGTCAGATGAAAGGAAACACATTGGTAGAAATTGGTTGTTTAAGAAGAAGATGAATACAAAATCCAAGTTGGTGAAATACGAATCTCAGATGGTAGAAAAAGGTTATTCTTAAGTGTCGAGAATTGATTTTGGTGATATTTTCTCTCTTGTTACCAAGTTATCTTCTATTAGATTGCTTTTATCAGTTGCTTCTAGTTTTGATTCTTAGATAGAATAGATGGATATGAAGACATCATTTCTTCATGGGGATCTGGAAAAAGAGATCTACATGAAGAAACCAGAAGGATTTGCAATAATGGGTAAGAAAGAGCTGGTATGTAATGTAGATTTTAACCCCATACAGAAATTACCTGCATACGAATTCTAAAACACAGAAAATAAACAATATGAGAGCATAACACATAAAACACATATACACAGAGATTTTCCCATGGATCCCAAAATCAGGACTACCAGCTTGATTTTTCAATATGTTCCTTTCAATGTTACAATACATATTTATACATGCTAAAGCATCCAATACCACGGACCGAAAACCATCTCGTCCTAAACCATGCATCAAAAACCCTCGCGTCCAAAACCATGTGCGAAAAACATGCACAAAACCATAGGTAGGTCCACCCAACCTAATATAGGGTCCAAAACCAAAATTTTTTTGGGCGCTGCCCTAGACCCCATAGAGTGGGATTACCTGCACCCCTCAAACCCCCTGTGACTCCCCTCGCTACGCAATCGATGCAACGAACGGGGAGCTCCGCCCCCTTATAATCCCCTGGTTAACTACGTGGGCTAGTCGTGGAAAGAATATAACACAACCCAACACTCTCCCACTTGTTGTTTTCTTTGCACAGGGGGCCACAAGAGAGCTTAGTCATTTATCTAGCCCTGCAACGCCCATTGTTTCTCTACACCAAGAGAACTTCTCAGAGCTCAGAGATTTTGTCAATGCATCTGCAGTATTCTTCAAAGTGTCCACCTTTACTAGAAACACCTTTTTGTCTTCTATCATATCCCTCACAAAGTGGTACTGAACATCAATGTGCTTTGTCTTTGAATGATATGAAGGGTTCTTTGCCGAGAAAATTGCACTTTGGTTGTCACAGTCTATCCTTATAGCTCCATGTACTAACCCCATACTTGAACACAATCTCTGCAACCAAACTGCTTCCTTGATTGCATGAGTGGCTGCCATGTATTCTACCTCTGTAGTTGATAGTGCCACTACAAATTGTTTCTTAGTCATCCAACTAACCGCACCTCCAAATAGGTTAAACACATACCCACTTGTAGATCTTCTTTGATCCAGATCTCCAGCCCAGTCTGCATCAACAAAGCCACGAATATCCAACACTCTGTCCAATCCTAGTCTTCCTTGGTAGCACAAACCATCATCACTAGTGCCACGCAAATACCTAAAAACTCGCTTCATTGTTGTCTAGTGCTCCTTCCCTGGTTTTGACATAAACCTACTTAATACTCCAACTGCACGTGCAATGTATGGTCTAGTATAGACCATCGGATACATCAGGTTACCAACTGCACTTGCATATGGAACATGGGATATGTCCTCTTCCTCTTCTTGTGTCTTGGGACACTGTTCAACAGATAACTTTACACCTACAGGAATAGGAACCTTCACCAGTTTACTATCCTGCATATTAAACCTCTGCAATATTGTCTCAACATACTTCCTCTGGTTTAACAAGGGCTTCCTCTTTGTCCGATCTCTTTTAATTTCCATGCCCAAAATATAGTTTGCAGCACCAAGATCTTTCATGTCGAATTTGGAGGAGAAATGGGTCTTCAAATCCTGGATAATTTCTTTGTCATTTCCAACCAACAACATATCATCCACATAGAAGACCAGATAAATAACACGGTCACCAATTAATTTAAAATACACATGATTTGCTTTGCTTCTAGTGAAGCCAAGTCCCCGTATAAATGTATCAAATTTCTGATACCACATCCTTGGTGACTGTTTTAACCCATATAGAGACGTCTTTAATTTTCATACCAGTTCTTTCTTGCCCTTCACTGCAAAGCCTTCAAGTTGCTTCATTTAGATCTCCTCTTCCAGATCCCTATGAAGAAATGTTGTCTTCACATCCATCTGTTCTACCTCAAAATCAAAAGCAACAACAACAAATAAAAGTAATCTAATAGAAGTTACCTTGGCAACAGGAGAAAAATATCACCAAAATCAATTCCCGAAACCTGGGAATAACCTTTTGCTACCAACCGAGCTTTGTATTTCTCCACCTTTCCTTCTGCATTTGTATTCTTCTTGAACACCCATTTGCTTCCAATGGGTTTCCTTCCTGCCGAAAACTCCACCAGATCCCAAGCCTCGTTTTTTTACAAAGATGCCATTTCATCAACCATGGCCTCTTTCCAGAGTTTTCCATCCTCTGAATCTACTGCTTCCTTCATAGTTCTGGGATCATCATCAATAATGGATAAAGAAAAATTTGAACAAAAAATAGATGGACTATACCTTTCTGGCTACCTTCTTTCTCGCACTGATCTTCACACACCTGAAGTTTGTGGCTCTTCATCTTCTGATTCCTCCTCTACTCTAGAGTTTGATTCTTCCTCCTTTAGCTCAAAATTTATCTTCTTAGGTTCCTTTGGTTGGACTTCATGTTTAATAACATCTTTTACCTCTCTGAACACCACATCTCGGTTGTACACAACCTTCCTTGTTATTGGGTTCCAAAGCTTATAACCCTTCAAACCATCCTTATACCCAGTAAAGATGCACTTTTCAGATTTACTATCCAACTTGGTTCATTTCTCCTTTGTAACATGTACATATGCATCACATCAAAATACCCTCAGATGTGAAAGAGAGGGTTTCTTACCACTCCATACCTCTTGTGGAGTCTTATCCTCCAACACAGATGAAGGTGATCTATTGACCAGATAACATGTTGTCTCCACCACCTTTGCCCAGAATTCTTGTCCTAACCCAGCACCACTAGGCATGCTTCTTGTCCTTTCCATCAACGTCTTGTTCATTCTTTCTGCAACTCCATTTTTGTCAGGTGTGTATGGAGTAGTCTTCTGCCATGCTATACTACACTTTTCTTACAGAATTCTTCAAATTCCTTACTGCAAAACTCTCCACCATTATCTTTACTCAGCACCTTTATCTTCTCCTTTGTCTGGTTTTCCACCAGAGCCTTAAATTCTTTAAACCTGTCAAAGACTTCAGATTACTTCTTAAGGAAATATATCCATGTATTCCTTGAGAAGTCATCTATAAAGGATACATAGTACACAGACTTACCCAGTGATGGAACCTTCACAAGTCCAAACACATCACTGTGCACAAGCTCTAATATCTGTTTTGCCCTCTTACCACCAAAGGGGAAACTCACCCGATTCTGCTTCCCATACACAATTTTCACAGAAATCAAAATCCAGAGAGCTATTACTCATACCTTCTACCATACCTTTACCATGAAGTATTCGAAGGACCTTCTCTCCAATATGTCCAAGCCTTTGATGCTACAACATGGTCTTCTCTCCAGAGGCCACTAGATTTTCTGCTCCACTTTTAGGAACCACAAAATTGTTGCACCCATCAACAACAATGCTACCTTGCAGCTTGTACAGAGTTCCAATCCAAACTCCCTGCATCAATACCAGTGCTCCCAGAACCATCTTGCAAGTATCCTTCTCTAACTCTGTTTTTACAATTGCATCGTCCAACTTGCTTACAGAAATCAAATTTCTGGCTAATGTAGGAATATGCAGAACTCCCGGAAGTGTTCTAACCCTTCCACCTTGCAACTTCAACTTTACTTTTCCATGACCAACGATTCTAGCCTTCCTATCATCCCCCAAGAACACATCACCACCATCATATTTCTGATACTCGCAGAACCACTCTCTATGCGAAGTGAAGTGAAAGGATGCACCTGATTCAATCAACCATGCCTCATGATCTACATGTGTACTTGAAGAAGCTAATTACACATCCCCACCTTCATCTAAGGTGGTTTTCGCCTCTCCAGAAGGAGAATTATCAGATCCCTTTCCTTTTTCAGGAGCTTTAGATTTACAATCCTTTTTGTAGTGCCCTTCCTTTCCACATTTTCAGCACACCACCTTTACAGGTTTTCTTGGAGATTTAGATTTCCCTCTAGATTTAGATCTCCCACTCGATGACTTATTTTTGTTTCTATTCTAGGACTGTCCTCGTACAGCCAAGGCATCACCATTCTGGCTTTCCATATTTTTCCGTCTCATCTCCTCTGTCAGCAAGGATGAGACTATTTCATCAAACTGCAAGGCAGTTGCATTGCTACCTATTGCAATAACCAAACTATCCCATGAATCTGGTAGAGAACACAACAAACTGATGAACTTTTTTTTTTTCCGAAGAAAAAGCGAACTTTTTATTAAGGAGATAAAAAGTTACATTGCAGATGCTTAGCATTTCCATAAGTTGCTGCTTGCAGAACCAAGCATACAAAAAACACTTAAGGCTCCTTTCTGTAGATGAGACACAGAAAAGCAGAGCAGTCAAGCAGTTACAGTCCACTGTAGCAAACAGCAGTGACCCAAATAGAGCACGACCGAGCAATATAAACAACCCAGCAAAGCATGCAAAAGATCAAAAACATACCAACGGGCCTCCTCAACAGAGAGGAAAACAGCCCACCAAAAAAATAACCACGAGTTTTGGAACTGAAATATGTCTGAGTGATAAAAAAGTCTGTGCAAAAAAATGTAAAGTCTAGAGTGCCGAAAGCAAAAAAACACCTGCTGATAAGGTTAAGAATAAGGCGGTGCATCTGAAATAACAGTCTGTCCTTGACAGACTTCAACTATTTTCCACCTTCCCAGAACTTGCTGCAAACCTTCCTTAGAAAGTTTGTCCGCGTCATCGTTGCTGTCCCTGTAAATATGGCATATGGAGAAAGAGTTAAAAGATGTTTTTAAGGCCTGTATTTCCTGAAGCAAGGGTTTCAATAGAAGATTTCTGCAAGTACTTTTTCCGTTAACCCAGTTAACAACGTTGAGAGAGTCTCCAAAGATCTGAATAGTGAAGGTGTTCCTTTGAATGAGCCAACAGAGGAGGAGCCTTAAAGCTGATAATTCAGCAAAGTTGTTTGTGCCAGACCCCAGACCAATGGAGGCTTTGAGGGAGTGATCAGCGTTGTTATGAATAACAATGCCAGCACCTGCTATGTTATTTTGAGAGGCACCATCAAAAAACGCCCAAGGGATGCCAGCTTTGATTTGGACTGTTTTGTCATGATTTTGAGGTCTTTTTTCTTCAGGTTCTAGGATTGAATCGTAAATGGAAACTACTTGGATGGCAATGTTGGAAGACTGTGTATCCTTGTCTTGAAAGATGGACCTATTTCTTGCCAGCCAGACTCCCCAGCAAATGAGCGGTGGGAGATTCCTGAGATTCCCATCCGGATAGTGCTGCCACCAGTTTGACCAGGCCTCAGCCAGATTCCCATTGCCCCATTGAAATTTTTTGTTCATTAGCTTTTCGGCCTCCCTCCAGACTTTGACAGTTTCCGGACATTGAAGGAACAGATGGGTTATTGAATCCTCTGCAGCTTTACAGAGAGAACACCTTCCCGGACCATGCATGAATCTGGCCTGAAGAATGTCCCAGGTAGGGACTTTCCTTTTAAGGAGACACCATAGAAAGAGTCTAGCCTTAGCAGGGCATTTGAGCTTCCAAATATGAGTGACCCACCACTCTGGATTGTCCCATCCTTTTCTAGATTGAATAAACTTGTATCCTTCTTTAGGGGAGTAGTCTCCTGTTTCCCCATGAGCCCAGATCAGGCTGTCTGGTCCATCAGAAATTCTCACATTTGAGCGGATAAGTTCTTGGGTGAAAGTGGACCAGACACCCCACCATCTCTGATCAAGTTGCAGATCCTCACCATCTTTCCAAGCCTGGTTCCATATGCTCGACTGGCCCACCTTTTCCACCTGGTCCAAAGTGATAATGTTTTTATCTTCTAGGTGACTGATTAGGTCAGGTGGAAGGGCAAAGTTTTCATTGCAGCCAATCCAAGGGTCTCTCCCAATCTTCAGATTGCTGCCATTCCCTATCTTCCAGGCCAGACCTTGTTCAATAACTTTGAAAGAAGATACTGTAGCCTTCCAAATCACTGAAGCATTCTGCAAATTCTTGATAGGGTTCCTTATCCATTCTTCCAACGACATTGGATCTATATATTTTCTCCTTATCACTTTTGTCCATAAATTTTCCATTTTTATCAACCTCCAACCCGACTTTGCAGCCAAAGAAGTGCTGAAGTCTGGGAGGTTTTTAATCCCCCAGCCTCCCCATTCTTTGGACCTGGCCACTTTGTCCCATCCCACCCATGGGAGCACATGGTTTTCCTTGGATCCATCCCATAAAAATCTGCTACATAGTCTTCTGATCTTTTCCAGAATCCCTCTGGGGACCCAAGTTAGAGCAGCCCAAAAAACCGGGATTGCCAAGAGCACTGATTTGATCAAAATCAAGCGGCCTGCTCTAGAGAGCCATTTGAAGCTCCAATGGGAGATTCTGGATTCAATTTTAGCAATCAGCCAGTTCCAATCCTCCTTCTTATAAGCATTTGGCTTTAGCCAAAAGCCCAAATATTTGAAGGGGAGGTCCAAGGAACTGGGCTGGAAAGGCAGGACTGCTTGAATCCTACCTCTCTCCTGAATTTCCAAGCCTGTCATTAACAGCTGGGATTTCCTGTGGTTTATCTGCATACCTGTTGCTTTCATAAACAGCTCTAGAATGGAATTTAGTTCCTTTATTTCAGAGAGCTCAGTATTAGTGAAGATCAGAATATCATCAACAAAAAGGAGATGAGAGATAAAAAGATTAGTGGCTACCTCAATACCTTTTACCTTCCCCTCTCTTCTGGCCTTGTGGATTAACTGGCTGAGTCCTTCTGCAACTAAGAGAAAGAGCAGAGGGGACAACGGGCATCCTTGCCTCAGCCCCCTTTGCCCCTTAAAGAAAGGGGAGGCTGCACCATTTACAAGAATTGCATAGCTTACATTTGAAATACAGCCCATTATCCAACTGATAAAATCAGGTTTGAACCCAAGGTGAGTTAGCAGCATCCTGAGGTATAACCAATTAATCCTGTCATATGCTTTTGATAAATCAATTTTTATAATAGCACCTTTCTTTTTCTTCTGCTTTACACTGTGCATAACCTCCTGAGCTACTCCAATGGCTTCATGGATTTGTCTTCCCGATAAGAACCCAAACTGTTCCAGTGAAATTTGCCTTGACAAGACAGGTTTGATTCTGTTAGCTATCACTTTTGCAATGATTTTGTATATACTATTGCAAAGAGAGATAGGCCTGAAGTCTTCAAAACTTTCCGGGACTTCCTTCTTTGGGATAAGGGCTATAAACGTGGCGTTGAAAGGGCTGTAGATTTCACCTTTTTTCCTAGCCTCCTCCACCACTTCGGTAATATCTGATCCTATGATTTCAAAAAAGTGTAAGAACAAATCAATGGACCAGCCATCAGGTCCAGGGCTTTTCTCCTTTGCCATAGACTTGATAGTGGCTTCCACTTCCTCCTTGGTAACCTCACTCATGAGGTCCTCCGCTTCCTCATCCTCCAAAAATCTTGGGAAGCATTGAGCTGTCCTTATAACCTCTGCAATAGTGGTTTCTCCTGGATCTGCAAAGAGATTTTGGAAATGTCTCTGACCTAAAGCGGACAGAGCATGAAAAGTCTGCACTTCCCTTCCAACTTCATCTTTGAGGCTCCATATAGTGTTTGCAGATTTTCTCCCTTTGGCATAATTATGGAAAAACCTGGTATTTTCATCACCTGCTTTTAGCCAAAGAGCCCTACTCTTTAAGCACCATTCTTCTTCAATATCCAGGAGTAACTTAGATTTAAGCTTCTCAAGATGAAGGATCTTTTCTTTTGAAGCCTGTGTCAGGTAGCCCTCCCCTTCTATACTTTCCAGCCTTTGTAATTCTTCACTGATCTTCGAAAGTTCTGCTTTCTGGGCTTCCTTTTTGTCCTTAGCCCAGCTTATTGTAGCTTTCTTCAATCTTTTGAGATTTTCCATGAACCAGTATCCTTTGTCCTCTGGAGCATTTGCTTCCTGTTGCTTCCATGTTTGCTTGAAAAGATTAGAGAAAGACTCCTCTTTAAGCCAAGAAGAGTTGAACTTGAAAGGGGCAGGGGGCTTTTGAGGAGAGGAGGAGAGGTCCAAGAAAATGGGGAAGTGATCTGATAGTCCTCCTTCTTCAATCCATTGTCTGAACATAGGGATTTTTGCAGACAGCTCCTCATTGATGAGAAACCGGTCGAGCCTTTTTGCCACCCTAGCCTCCCCAGTTCTCCTATTCCTCCAAGTGGGCTTTAACTTGATTAAATTTATGTCCAAGAGGTTGTTGCAAGAGAACATGTTTAGAAAGAAGTCAGACAGGGGATCTTCTCTGGCTGATGGACCCCAAGCCTCCGCTCTTCCTATAGAGAAATTCAAATCCCCTCCCAGCACCAGATTTGAGTTTTTTAAAAAAGACTTTGACATCAGGTCATTCCAGAAAACAACCCTGTCCTGACAAGGCCCATAAACATTACAAATGGTGATAGGAAAGGAAAACTCAGAGGATTGAATTTCCATTCCCATGGCCTGTTTCATTCCCCAAATATTTCTGACCTTTATCCTTCCTTCCTTATAGCCAATGGCCAAACCTCCAGAGTGACCTTCAGAATCAAGAGCTATGAACCTCCAACCAGGCATCAGGGCATTTAAGGCCGCTTCCACCTCAATCCCTCTGCCTAAAGTCTCTTGAAGGAAAAGAATGTCAGATTTTGATTTAAGGAACATATCCTTGAGGACCAGTTTTTAGGGCTTACTGGCCAACCCCCTACAATTCCATGAAGACAAGATCATTTGATAACTTCTTCAGGGGGTTGCGCTGCTCTAAGTGCCCCAGGGATAGATTGCTGTTTTCCATCTGCTACATCAAATTTAGCTTTAATCTGTGCCATGGAAAAGTTTGATTTCCTGCCTCTTTTTTTTCTAGAGAGGCTTTGGGAAGGGAGAGATCCAATACCACCTACAGAAGGGGTGGATGGCTTTGGATCATGGGAACGAAGATTATATGGGCAAGTGGAGGGGGGTTCCGAGGGCCCAGGTTCAAGAGAAAAACCTTCACTGTTTAGATCCAGGGAGGGAAGAGCGGCCGAGATATCATCTATACCATGACCTTCTATTGGGTCTTTACAATTTGAATGATTTTCCTTTATATTTATAGAATTTAAAATATGCGGAGGGGAGATTTCCATACAGACTTCCATAGGATCAGAATTATGTAAATCCATAAGATCAGAATTTTGAATCGAAGGGAAACAAGTAACATTACACGTACCCATAGCTCCTGTAGCAGATTGCAGAGGCCCTTCAGCTGGCTGTTCCGATGCAGGCACTTTCTCCGGTACTAAATCTTCAACCAGCGGAGAGGCCTGGTTGTCCTTCTGGATATGCTCCGTCGTCTGCGTTTCCATTTGATCATTTATCTCTGCATCTACACCTTTATTCTCTGCAGAGGGGATCTGTCCTTGAAAACGATGATAAGGGTTATAGAAATTCTCCCACTGTGCCTGCTCCTTTGGATATCTACGCCTTCTTCTCCCAAGGGGACAATCCTTTGCCAGATGCCCGTATTCATGGCATCTATGGCATCGAAAGGGCAGATATTCGTAATCTAATAACTGCTCAAAGACCATGTCTTTATATTGCAGGTTGATTCTCTTTGCAAGACCGTTGCCGGGGTTTAAACTGACGAGAATGCGAGCCATGGCTTGGTCCCCTGATTGAAGAAAGGACATGTCAGCTTCCAGATATGTTCCCAATCTGTCCCCTATGGTTCTGAACACCGCTTCCGTCCATAGAAAATAGGGCAGACCTGGAGCCCTTACCCACACAGGGTAAACATCAGTTCTTTCACTTCTAGCATCAAATAATGGGGTCCAATGCTTTAGAAGTATTGGGATATTCCCAATCACCCAGTTTCTGGCCATAACCCAATCGGCCGCGGCTTTGTTCTCGAACCTGAAAAGAAACCATCCTTTTGCTAATGTTGCAGCTTTGAAAGGCCTTTTTTCTTCTATCGACCAGTTCTTCTCTCCCCATTCCTGCAGAAATTTTGAAGTGTACTTCTTCCCTCTAGCTCTACCCACAACTGTGCAGTCCGCCACCTCCAGGGAGGCTTCAATACTCACCTCCATTCCCAAAACCAAATTTCCTTCTAGCTCCTGTTCACCAATAGGCCTGTTTTTCTTACGCTTTTCGCCCCTATTTCTCCCACCTAATACTTCCTCCCGGGCCTCTCTTTCAGCTTCTACCCTTTGTGAACTAGGGTTTGAAGTGGGATTTGTTTGTGAGAGCAGAGGGAACTCAGACTCATGAAAAGCAAAAGCAGAAGGGGGTATAGATACCTGGACATCCGGAGACTCTGAATGGGTTCCCTCGAGAGGCACTGAGGGACCTGCTCTCGCTTTATCCGGCCTTCCAGCATTCCTTTTTGTTGAAGCAGCTTCTTTCCCAATTGATGCCCTAGTTATAGCCGATGTTCCACCAGTCTTTTTCGCACCCGACCTCTCTGCATTGGAGATGAAATTTACAATATCTTCGAGCCCCCCCGAAAGGACTGGCTCTTCGAGAGTCGAAAAACCTTTGCTGCCATGGCTCAAGTGGTCGATATTAGCAAGAAGGGTGTCTTCGCCGGGACTGAGAGAGTGCGAAACGACGCAGGGCCCTTGCTGGAATAAATCAGTCTCAGAAAACCCCGAGGTCAGTTGGTAATAGGTCTGTTGAATCCTCTGAGATTCTGGAGAAATGGCGCCCGTTCTGCATTTCCCCAACTCACCGAAATAGCGTTCTATGTTTTTCGCTGACGGGTCTTTGCCCCAGGTAGACAAAATGTCTTCCGCAACCGGTTCCAAGTCCACGAACTCCTTGGGATTTACCATAGTTATTTAGGCAGGTAACTGTGAAGAAAACGAAAAGGAAAAAGACGCCCGCGCAACTTACCAAAGGGTTTTTTAACCCTTGTTCCTTGCTGACCGCCCAAACCCCCGGAGGTAACCTACACCTGCCCGACCTCCTTGTCTGACTTCTGCTAAACACCTGTGCGCCTTGTAAAAACGCCTCCGGTCCACGCGCCCGACGGTGGCCCATACGCTGTTCAGTCGGGCCCTGGCTCAAACCAGACCCTCGGTCGAAACCCGCACCCTCCCACAAACTGATGAACTTATCATCATCTGAAATTTTAATATCAACAGATAATAACTGACTTACCATAGTATTAAATGTGTTTAGATGCTCTATCATCGAGTCTCCATCTTTCATCCTTAGGTTATACAGCTTTTTTTGTAGGAACAGTTTATTCACTAGAGACTTAGATTGGTACAAAGTCCCTAACTTGTCCCACAAAGCCTTCGTCATAGCTTCCCCTGATACATTCAGCAATACTGAATCTTAGACACACAATCGTATTGTGTTCTTTGTCTTCTGATCCAACTTCTTCCATTCTTCATCAGACACTCCTGTTGATTTAGTACCTGGATCAACCGTGACCCACTGATATTTATCCACTAACATATCCTCCATCTTGAGTTTCCACAACTCAAAACTCTGACCATTAAATTTCTCGATCTCTATCTTTCCACTTCTTTCCATCTTCTTTCACCACCAGAATCAATCCCGCAGATCTCCCACTGAACGGGGTCTACCACAAGCCCGAGCGAAACCCCTCAGCAACAAAGGCATCCTCTTGAAGCCAAAACATCTCTAATACACAATGTAGGTTTTAACCCCATACAGAAATTACCTGCATACGAATTCTAAAACACAAAAAATAAACAATGCGAGAGCATAACACATAAAACACATATACACAGAGATTTTCCCCTGGAGCCCAAAACTGGGACTACCAGCTTGATTTTTCATTATGTTCCTTTAAATGTTACAATACATATTTATACATGCTGAAGCATCCAATACCATGGACCCAAAACCATCGATTCCAAAACCATGGACCCAAAACCTTCACGTCCAAAACCATGTGCGAAAAACATGCACAAAACCATAGGTCGGTCCACCCAACCTAATATAGGGTCCAAAACCAAAATTTTCTGGGGCGCTGCCCCGGACCCCATAGAGTGGGGTTACTTGCACCCCTCAAACCCCCTGTGACTCCCCCCACTATGTAATTGGCACAACGAGGGGGGGGGGGGCCTCTGCCCCCATTCTAACCCCTCGGTTAACTACGTGGGCTAGTCATGGAAAGAATATAACACAACCCAACATGCAAGTTAGAAAACTATTTATATGAGTTAAAGCAGTCACCAAGGATGTGGTATCAAAAATTTGATACATATATACCAGTAATTAGCTTCACAAGGAGCAAAGTGGATCACACTATGTATTTTAAATTAATTGGTGATCATGTTATTTATTTGATCTTTCATGAGGATGATATGTTGCTCATTGGAAATGACAAAGAAATTATCCAGGATTTGAAGACCAAATTATCCTCTAAATTCAACATGAAGGATCTTGGTGTTGCAAACTATATTTTGGGCATGGAAATTAAATGAGATAGGGAAAAGAGGAAGACTTTGTTAAACCAAAGGAAGTATGTCGAGACAATATTGCATAGGTTTAATACGCATGATAGTAAACTAGTGAGGGTTCCTATTCCTATAGATGAAAATTTATCTGCTAAATAGTGTCCCAAGACACAGGAAGAGAAAGAGGACATGTCCCCATGTTCCATATGCAAGTGTAGTTGGTATCTTGATGTATGCAATGGTTTTTACCAGACCAAACATTACACATGCAGTGGAAGTATTGAACAGGTTTATGGAAAATCTCGGGAAGGAGAATTGGACAACAATGTAGTGTATTTTTAGGTATTTGCATGGCACTAATGATTATGGTTTGTGCTACCAAGGAAGACTGGGATTGAACAAAGTGTTGGAGATATGTGGCTTTTTTTATGCAAACTAGGATGGAGATCTAGATTAGAGAATATCTACAAGTGGATATGTGCTTAACCTATTTGGAGGAGCAGTTAGTTGGATGAGCAAGAGACAGTATGTAGTGGCACTTCCAACTACAAAATAATACATGGCAACCAGTCATGCAGGCAAGGAAGCACTTTGATTACATATATTGTGTTTAGGTATGGGTTTGGTACAACAAGCTATAGGCATATACTATGATAGCCAAAGTGCAATTTTATTAGCAACGAACCCTACTTATAATTCAAAGAAAATACATATTGATGTTCAATATCACTTTGTGAGGGATATCGTTGAAGAGAAAATGGTTTTGCTAGTAAATGTGGTCACTTTGAAGAATGTTGCAGATGCATTGAAAAATTTTGTGAGCACTAAGAAGTTTTGTTGGTGTAGAGAAACAATGGGTGTTACAGCCCTAGACCAATGTCTATACACTCATGTGGCCTCCGATGTGGAAATAAAACAAGAAGTGGGAGAATGTCGGGTACATGTTATATTCTTTCCATGAATAGTCCATGACCAAGGATGATGGGTAGACCTACCCATAGTTTTGCACATGGTTTTTGCATATGAATTTTTGGGCATCATGGTTTTTCCCATGGAATTTTGTAGATTCAGTCAAGGGAACTATGATTATGTTCTAATCTAAGGTTAATGGATTGGAGTTTATGAATCCTTTGACGTGTATGTAATGTATTGTAACATTGAAAGGAATACAATGAAAATCAATCTAGGCTTCCCCAATTTGGGTTCTAGGAGAAAATCCCTGTGTATATTTTTTATGTTCTCGTCATTGTATATTTTTTTTGTTTTTAAGAATTCATTTGCAATTAATTTTTGTGCAAGTTTAAAACCTATATTTGTAAATCTTCTTT
This sequence comes from Pinus tabuliformis, assembly GCA_031772625.1. Classification (NCBI taxonomy): domain Eukaryota; kingdom Viridiplantae; phylum Streptophyta; class Pinopsida; order Pinales; family Pinaceae; genus Pinus; species Pinus tabuliformis. The sequence goes on from CM062807.1 coordinate 840,559,537, forward strand.
CCCACATTTCTAATACATATGCCTCATTTAAATTACAACCTCAACTAGATTATCTTCATCATCCCTTATTGTAGTATTCTCTCCATTTTGAACTCCAATTTACTGTGAGACCATAGGTAGAAGGTGTTGGATATTCTTCTCTCATTACATGTGATGAGAACACATGAGAATGGGATTTGGATCATGAGGAAGAAATAATTTCATGGTTGGAAAGATGTTAAGGTGGAGATCAAGGAAAAGAGGTAGAATGAATCATTTCATGGTGATAGAGTGAACTACCTAGGATATGAATAGGTTTATACAATGCAAGGAAGCACTTGTAAAATGAATCCATTGTAGTTGTAGTTAAAAAAAATGTGGCGATGCTCTCAGTCGAGAGCCAAAGATGGATTTTAAAAGAATATGTCATTCCATATAAGACTTCTTTTGCAATTTGTAGTGGGAATTGAAAGAAAAAAAAATATAGGTAGTGGCATCTATGCACTCATATTTATTTTTTTATTAATGGCTAGTGGATGATAGGGTATATGGATCCACTATATAGTTATTATGTAGGAATTCGTTTTCATATCCTCTCTACTCTTAGAACCAATGGAATTTCATTCCTTGAAATGATAAAAAATATGTGATGAGATGGTAACATGATACAAACGTTAGAATATGCCACATTAGCTAGAATTAATATGATAGAATTTGTGAAATATATCCAAAAATAGGATTAAATTTCTATAGATCCAACTTACCCTCGTGGCATCAAAAGTACTTAACTTCATATCGGCCATGTATGAAGCTTCTAAAAGACTTTCAAGGTTTCTCAATAGATAATGCATAGACTGTGTATGCATTCAAGGGAGGAGGAACATATCTCAGGGATAATTTATTCAAAACCAATCAATATTAATTGTCTCATGTATTTACTGATATTAATACATGAGTCATTATCATATTGATTAAAATCATAGTTATCAAATTTGGAAGTATTGATAAAATAAATTTAAAAGCGAGTCAATACTTTGGATTTGGATGATTTTTTTATCAAATTCAATTCAATTAGTGTGATGTTATTTTATGGTCATGTTAGATCCAACAAATGAGGAATTTATATGAACAAATGTGGGTCTCCTCACACTTATTCTCCTTCATCCATAACTACTCTAGATATGTATTATCCAAACTTCTTGTACCAAGAAAATCAATAATCTATCATTTTTTTTGTAATATTAATGAATAAAGATTCATACCTTCATTTTCTATAATCTTAATGAATATGTGAATTTTCATCTTCTATAATTTTAATGAAGATGAAATTTTTATCTATAAAAAACAATACATGAATTTGATGTGGCCCTCTTGTGGTCATATATATGTTTTTCTTTTACTCATATAAAACAAGTATAACTCCTTAATTGGAGTGTTGGATAAAGAGACAATGGTACGAGGGGGAACTTTCCTCCCCACTACCTCTCCTGGCATTAAAGAGGGGGGGTAGAAGAGTGTACATCTCACCCCATGAAACTACACCTGCCAATACACCCTCTGATATACACCATTATGATGATAAACTTAAACTTGGGTAGGAAGTTATTCCTTATCTAATACAGATCATAGATTTTATGCACTACAAATGGTAATTCCTTGTAGTGGTTGGGAAAATTCTATCATGTAGTCAACCTTCCTAGTGTACCTTGCATTGAAGGGCTTGGTCCCTTGTGAGTAGATTCTACCAAAGGCTACAACTCTACAAGAATAGGCATCAGGCGCAAGGATGAGGTTGGGAAGGGAATTTTTTGAGGAATTCATGTTGTCAAGGAGAAGGAAGGGACTTGAGTGATGATTATTCAAGCCCATAGGACTACTAGGAAATTTGTAACACTTCCTATGTCCAATCTTTCTTATAGTTTGAGTTCGTTTCTCTCTGCATGGTGGCATTTGGTGCTTCGTCTATAGGGTGACCTAGTGGTGATAGAATCTCTATGATTGCATTTCCTTTTTGGATCTCGTATCCACACTAGAAGCATTCCCTTGTCTCTACACTCTCTACATATGACACCTCGCATGTCTAATCACTTACCTGGGCCAAAGCTTCATTTGTCTTCTTGGTTTTTGCTTGATTGAGTTTTTATAATGGTGCTATTGGTTTTTTCCTCCTCTATTGTTGATTTACCTCTTTAGTTGGCCTTCACTTGACAACCATGCCACATTAGAGAATGAGAACCTAATGGAGGTCTAGTGGTAATAGAACTTTGGGCAGGCCTCAAGCCTAGAAACATGTCTAGTCTATTACTGTCATCTTCCACTCCTCCACCACCCTTGAATTCCATGTTGAGATTCATTAAATGGAGGCATTAACCACCAATGATCGACATGCCTACTTTTACTCAAAAAGACAAAATGAATTTTCTCATAGGTACTTGATGCTAGTCGCATCGGGGGAAGGTAGAGTCAATATTTTAGTTTTATACCCTCCATTGTAAAATGAAGGAACTCCTGGGCAATGTGCTCAAAGACAAATATCAGGACTAGAATGAGATCATTGGATGCCTGAATGAGATTCCAAGAGTCCACCTCCACCAATGCTCGTGTTTGGTTAGCCTTGATGCTTTCTTAGCACATATTGGGGGCTAATATTATTGTGGTCTCAAAACAAAAACAATTTTCAGTGCACAAGACCTAGCTCTAATGATATTTTCTGACAAATGATGATGGTTTAAAATTATTGGATGAATTTTTCATTTCAAAAATTTATTTTACTGCTTAGATGTATAGTCAACATAACTGGCAGCTACTAATTTTTCTTTTGTCATTCTTTTATAATAATGTTTTATCAAAAAATCAATTCGATTAACATTTATATTTAGATTCTTTTTATGTTGGGTCTATACAATAGTAGTATTTACATCCATTTATTTAGTTTTGTTTTTGGCAGACCATGGTAGTGAGATAGATGGTTTTTGTGAAGCAATGATTATAATTTAGCAAAAGTTTCTTCATTAACCAAAAAAACAAGAATACTTCAAACACAATTAAGAATACTTCAAAAAAAATCACTAAGCTGATACGTCATGGGAAATGCTTCTCTTACCATAATTTTCTTAAAAACCAAATAGCATATATATATTAATGAGTGCAAATTTTGATATAACTAATTTCAACAAAATACTAATGAATTTCTCTTTGGTATTTGTTGATGTGGTTGGACTCACCAACATGTCAGGGGATCTCCCTAGTAAGAAGTCTAAAATAGACCTTAGATTGTTTGGAGTAGGATTCCCAGTAGTGGGTAGTACAGTATCGTCTTAACTGCAGTTGCACACAAAGGTAAGTAATATCTCCTTGTTGGAAGCAAGGGTGTGACTTTGCAGCAAGTCAGGGAAGGTGCATGAAAGTCTCCAACACACAAAAGGGGAGAAGAGTGTGCCCCTTAGAAGCCTATGATAGAATGTAGCTTGAAAGGGAACACACGCTCTGAAAGACATCATGAGATGGAAAGAAGGATAGCTAATAGTCCAAAGTGATGAGTTATACCAACAAAACACTTCGATAAGATTCACACAAACACTTAAGGAATAGTCCATACATACATGCGTAAATTACAACTACATACATCGTTAGAGTAACCAGGATAGCTGAACTACAATAAAAATATATGCATGAAACATGTTGGCTCCGTTATATTAAAAGAGTGAAATATCCAATCATACATACGACCATGACAACCACTATCCCCAATAGTGGAATGTTACAGTCATGTGGCCTACTCCTCCAAAGAGATGTACTCACTCTGCACTGTGGAGAAGCCAAGGCTCGTTACAATACACTCTGTTAGTGTCAATATTTGCATACTACCATCAGTGATCATAATCATCTTTTCATATCATGTTAGAGTCCCATGTTAAATTTTTTATCATTCCACCTAGGTCATGTAAAATCTCCTCACTGATGGTAATCTAAAGTACCAAGTCCAAAACTCCACTCGCAAATAAATTTTTGCTGACCTACCTCCATGTATCTTGCTGAGAAAAAATCTGTCTTAAAGGCTTAGGTCACCATACTCCATTCTCAGTCCAGTCATCATAAATCACTTGAGTTTCCAAGGTTCCATTAGGTCACTAGGGTTTTGCATTTTTCAAGGTCTAATGGGTCACCATCTCAGCAAGGTTAGCAAAGGTCAGAGATATTATCTTCCTTTTCAGTCAAATAAAGGTTTTCAAAGCATGTGACCATAGTCACTTGGTTTTTTTTTTTTTAAACGATGATTTCATCATTAAGGATTTATCCCCAATTTGTAATTTTTTATTCACTAGTGATGTAATTAATTTTATTTTCTTTTATGTAATTTTATGTTCATTATATGTAATAAGTGACTCTTCAGTTTTTCCAACTCCATTTCCAAGGGCAGAATTCAAAAGTGCCAAATCATCATCCACCTGTCAAAAAATGAAAGGGTCAGAAAATCAAGAGCAATTAAATGGAATGGTGATAGTGAAAAAAAACATTAGCGAAGGGGGTTTGAGGAGCTAAAGATTAAATTAAAAGGTGTATAAATATATTCTTGCCTTCATATCTTCTCTATTTTCCTTTTACCCCGCATTGAGCAAACCCCAGTAGTGTTTTTTACAATTTGAGGTCAAATCAGCAAAAAAAGTGGAGGTGATGCGTGTTTCCTCTTGGAACTGTGCACTCCCTTCAGGCACTGCGCACTCCGCAGAAGCATTGCGCACTTTGTCTGGGCACTGCGCATTTGGAAATTTTTGTGCATATTAATTCTTCAGTGTTCCTAATACCTCCTTAGCCTTAAAACAAGTAAGTATCCTCTTCAAAACATCATTTTCCCTCTCCTCAAAGTTATTTCCTCAATGTCTGAAGAATGAAATCAAGATTGGTGTTAGTCTCACATTCAAAACCCTAGTTTTTCTCCTAAACCCTAATTTTTGAAAAAAAGCTTCCCATTTCCCAAAAATACCTAATCAATACCCTATATCCCCTTTCAGAGACCTCTATCCCTACACCCATTGGATTCCCATCTACCTTTCCCCTTTTTTTTTTCCTTCCTAAACACTTTCATTCCCCTGCCATTTACTTAGGGTTTCATAACAAAGACACCATGGCTAATGAAGAATATAGGCCACACAGTGAAGAAGAGGGATCAAAAAGATAGGGAAACATAGAGCAAAGAAGGCCACATAAAGGAGGGAAAATCCACAGGTTTGAGCCCACAGATCTCAAAGAGCTCCTAGCTTCTCCTATGACAGTGACATCCTTCAAATGGTTAGGGTGTTTTGAGTTTTGTGAGTAGGTCCAAGCAGTCTAGTACCACCCTGAGTTGACTAGGCTTTTCATAACCAAAATTCAAGATAACCAAGTCACTCTTGTAGGCATAACCTTCACATTGTTTGCTACCATCATATCAGCTGCCATCGAGATTCCAGAAGTTGGGGAAAAATGGTTCAAGCAGGGTGAAATAGAAGCACATTTTTATGAACCATACATCAAACCTAGGTACAGAAGTGAAAGAAAAGGCTATTTCCCTTTCTCATACCTCCTTGACAGATATGCACCTATGATGAGGATTATAATGAAGTATTTTTCATGTGAGGGTAGATTCTCTAGGGTCTATTCTTACCACATCTGGTTACTTATGCATTTCACTAGGGTTAAAATGCTCAATATACCCTACTATCTTTTTAGGAGTGTTGAGAAGATGGCTTACATTGCCCAAAAAGGAGAATAAAAAGATCAAATGAAAAGCTTAGTTCACCATTCCCTCATAAATATCATAGTTCTTTATCACCTTAAAGAACTTAACATTGCATGGATTACATTTATAGCTAACCCCATTTTCACTCAAGTTTCCACTCAAAATGTTCAAGACATTCCAACAACATCTCATCCACCAACCTTCTTTCCTCCATCTTAGCCCATGCACTATTCATCCTCCTTTGATGAGTCAGTCACACCATCACCCCCATTATCCCCATTCCATGGACCTATTCTTTCATCTGACAAGAAAGAGGATAGTGACAAAGAACAAAGTGATCAGGGTCAAAGCAGCAAGCCTGGAGAGACTAATTTAGGTACTATGGTGCACATCTATCAGAGAGGAAATAGGCAAGTGTTTTCCCAACAGATTGTGGGAGGAGCCTTGCTCTCTTCATCAACAAAGTAGGTACAGAAAGAAAAGGAAAAAATGGTTGAAACAGAAATGCAAAAACAGGAAGAAGACCCCCACGAAACTGAGCAAGATTTTTACTTAATGGACTTAGATGAGGAAGATGAAAAGGTAAAAACCAAAATGATCCTAAAAGAGCAAGAAGCATTGATAGGTGTGTTGCAGTTGAAACTACAAAGAAAAAAATACGTTATACCTTATTATGAACAGGAAAATAGGCAAATGGAGACCAAGCATGAGCTTATGGAAGTTCAGCTCATCAAAGCTAAAAGGGAAGCTGAAAAGACTAAAATCCAACTTGAGAAAGCCTATGGTGACTATGGTGAGCCCGAGGAAAAAATTCCTAGGAGAAAGGCTAGGACTAGAGGACTAAAGTGAGCTTTGGAGCTTGAAAGAGAAAAAGAAGCTCAACTTGCCAACCAACTCACCTTAAATGAACAATTTGGCATAATGGTGAATGAGAACTAGGAATATTGGCTTGAGAGGGTTAACACTCATCTTGAGGACATGTTAGCTAAAGCTAATAGAGATACATAGGTTCAAAGAAGAATGGCCAAATATTATGCCATGAGAAACAAAATTGCTAGAGCCAAGCTCAAAAGGGCTCATGCAAAAATTGAGGCCTTAACTCATCAGAAGGAGAAGGACAAGCTTGACCTATTGGTGGAGGCTTCACTCCATGCTTAGTCACCTTTAACATCAGCTATGTCAACCATTTTTGAAGACCCTAAACTCAGTTTTTTGCTTTTTAGCATTTCCTATTTTCTTTAGGTATTTTTTTTATCAGTCCCTTGGTCAAATGCGCAGTGCCTAGGGTGTTGCACACTGCACTTTTTGGGGGCATATTTTGGAGGAATGACCACCACCATTGGATTCAAAAGACCATTTACACTCATGAAAACCATGTTTCCAGATTTGGAAGTCAAAACTACTAGGTGGAAAAGGCAAAAAACCACCTAAAAATCATGTTTCTGCCTATTTTCTGAGCCAGGTGCTGTACATTTGAGCAGTCTTGGGATATTGCAGTTTTGGAGGTGCAAATCAAGCTCAATTTGGAAACTAGGGGCATTTTTGGAAACTATGCAGGATAATCTTTCCAATGAGCTACCCTGAGCTAGATTTGGACACCAGGAAGGCAATCAAAACTCACCCTGAATATGGCGTTGTGCACTTCCTTCAGGCGCTACGTGTTTGACACTGGCACTGCGCATTTGATAGGCAGCCAAATTTTTCACTATTCCTCTCAGAAAATACCTTTCACCTGTGGGATTTTGATTTTGCACTAATGTAATTCATAATGATGATGTAATTAAAGTGTGTTTTTGTTATCTAGGGTAGATACATCACATGAATGGCCTAAGTGGCATGTAATTAATTAGTTTACTTCATATTAAGGATGAGTCAGTTTGACCACCCTAGTCTTTAGCTATCAATTCAGTCTTTTGTGCAACTTCTCCTCCTCTCATGGATTCGACCCCTGAGGCTAGGATTAGTTTTTTTTTAGGCCTATATCATGTAGTTTCTCAGTCATTTTACAGGTTGGACTTAGTTGGATGCTCAGAGCTTGATTGTACACCTTTGTAAGCATTTTGGCAGGAGATTAATAAGAATTGCAGCTATTTTTATGGGATCCCTGTGGTATGGAGTTTTAGTAAAGTTTCTTCTTCTGTGATTATATATTTATATGTTTTGTGTATGCCATCAATCATTTCATTGCTTCTAGTTGAATGTTTTCGAGTTTGATAGGCAGAATTCATTGCATCAGTGCTCTGCCTTGGGAAACCATTCACCATTTCATGTTTTCTACAATCCAGTAAGGATCCATGATTGTCACATGCCCTTCTTAGCTTCTCACTAGTCTTAAACATCTCACCTCATCAAGCCCTAGAGTGCTAAAGCCTATGCCTACCTTGCCCCATAGAACACCCTACATTTCTGACCTAATTTCCTAGACCTAAATTGCCCAGCTCCTCCTGATTCGGCAAAACCTCTACAAAATCTAGTCAAAACATTCAAGCTACTATACCTAGCCTAAAATTCTTTACCTGATCCAGTCATCTTGACTAATATCCTTACGGAGAGAGTCATCTCTCTGCCTAGTAGGGTTAGATACTTGGATAAGCTTGGTTTGTGGTTACCCTGGCATTGCCTCCCTTTAGCCTGAGGTCAATCTAGGTGATAACATAGTGGTGACCATACTAGGGAAGAAAGACTAATCACCCCAGTAATATCTTTCATTTAAATTCTTGAACTTTTGGATGATGACTTTTATAATTTACTAGGCTGAAATAGAAAGTTGTAAAGCAATATAGAAAACTTCGAAATTTGAGCACACTGGCTTTGACAAAGTACACTAGGGCCAATCCAGATCCAAATCCCGCCCCAGTAGTGGATAATCCTAACTTGATTTCAAGAAGACTCAAAAGACAAGAAAGTATAGTCAGCTTAACACCTTCGATAAAAGTAGATTCCTGCCTGGATGAGTGGTTGTTCTTAGAAGATCTCCCTTTTGATTTGTCATTTGACCTTTCTCTATTTAGAACCAAATATGAAAGTTCACTTGACGATATAGTTCTAGACCCCAAGTTTATTACAAATCTCGAAATTCAAAAGGAAAACTGGTCAATTGATGAGTATATCCTAAATTCTCCTCAATCATCCCTTACTATTGCTAAGATCCCTGAGTTTTCTGAACTAGCGTCCACTACCCTTAGTTCATCATTATTCCCATCAACCTCTGAAGTTCATTCCCAACCTCCATTTATACCTGCACTTCCCCTTCAACCTATCATATCCCATGAAACACCTATTACCCCTACTACTCCATCAACCCCTAGTAGTCTAATCATTTTTTTAAATCCACCTCGAGTCATGGTGGCCCGGTGTGAACCTCTTGTTTTACCTCAGAATCTTGGTGCTATGACCGCTGATTACCAAAGTAAAATACCTCTTTTTGATGCCACTCAAAACATTACAACTCAGCAACATGTTGATAAAATGAATGACTTATTTGACCTTCATGAGGTAGAGATAGAAGATGTGACTATGAGATTGTTTGTACAAAGCTTTGGAGGTGAAGTTCGAAAATGGTTTAGAGCTTTACCCGCAGCCTCTATCACCACTTTTCCAGTCCTGCATAGGCAATTCCTAGATCAGTGGGAGGTAAAGAAGAATCCACTCCAAATTTTGTCTGAGTATGAAAATATCAAAAGGAATGTCGGTGAAAGTGTGCAAGATTATTGTGTGAGGTTTAATGTAGTATATAATGCTATTCTGGCCAACATTAAACCACCAGAGGGGTTAGCTTTACTCAAGTTTCCAGATGGTTTCGATACTGATATGGCATATCAGTTACGGGAACGTGATCCCACCACACTAGAAGACATGCAGAAGAATGTTGTAAGTGTAGAAGCAAATCTGCTGGCCAAAAGAGCAAGAATGAGATCTAAAAAGAGAGTGACCATAAAGGAAGAAGCATCTACCTCAGATGTCAAGATGGATACTTTGATCTGAATAGTGGAGAGGATGGTTGACCAGCTGACCATCACAGATAGACCTAAACCACCAATCAAGAATCCAAATTTTAGAGGACAGCAGCAGCCCCAATTCCGGATCAAGCAGAGAGAACAAAAGGCACTGGACCAACCAGCACAACAATAGCAGATCAAAACTCCTTTGCAGCAGAATTATGTTCAAGGAATGGAAGAAGAAGATGACGATGATCCGGTAATTGAAGCAAACCATTTTTTCACTGCTGATGGTATGCCCATTTTTCTGATGGAAGATGAAGAATATGTAGAGGTTCCAGACATTCAAAGGGATGAAGATTACATATTAGAAAATGATGTAGTTTTGGAGGCTGAGTCTGATGATTATCAATGAGGTTATATGAATGCTTTGACAGCACAACAGAGGCAGTATTCTTTGAGGAGCAGAGATGTACCAATCAATCCCATTCAGAAAAGAAAGGATCTGCAATCGAAGAATGAATCCTCAAACATTCAGAAGAAAGGCAAAGAGCCTACCGATCTGAGTTCCAGCAAAGTACCATCAGCAAATATCATTGCAAACGAGAAGAAAAATCAACAAAATGCAGCGAAAGAGCAAGTAGAGAAGAAGGACATTACTGTCAAAGAGGTAGAAAAAGTTTCATCCTTTAATTTAGAAAGTGAAATTGCTAAATTAAAAGTGTCCATTCCTTTGACTGAGCTGGTAAAGAATAGCAATTATAAACACCATGTATCTAGAATTTTGCAAATAGACCCTTTGTCAGACATGGTAAATGTCGAAGATGATCATCCTGAACTCATTTTTGGTCCAGCCCTAGAAGGTCAGCCTGAAGATAGTGAAGTTCCTCCCTTTTATCTGAGTCTTAGATTGCATGAGTACATTCTCCATAATGCCATGTTTGATTTCGGAGCTTCTCATAATTTGATGCCTAAAGCCATTATGGAGAAGTTGGGCCTAGATATTACCTAGAAATACCATGATTTGTACTCCTTTGACTCTGGTAGAGTTCATTGCATTGGTCTTATCAAAGATCTAGTAGTGTCTTTAGATCAAATCCCAACCAAAAATGTTTTAATGGATGTGCTTGTTGTTGATATTCCACCTCAATTTGGTATGCTCTTGTCAAGATCATGGGATGCAAAACTCAAGGGCACTTTACAACTTGACTTCTCTTATGCTACCATTCCCATTTTCAGTCAATTGAGGAAGTTATACCAAGAGAAGAAAATGAAATACATGATCACTAGTAAAGAGAAGCATGTGAATCATCCAATAAATGCTATAAATACTGATTTAGAGTCATTTGTTTTGTACTCTGATAGTGGATTAAATGATGTAAATATTCAGATTATAGAAGTAGATGATGTACCAGAAATTTCCAAAAATTTTAGGGCAGTCCTTAATCAGGAAAAAGAGAAAGTAGCAAGTTCTTCTGAGCAGTCTACACAGTAGCACAGGGTCAGTGAAGAGCAAAAAAATGAAGTAATCAGTCAAGGTAAGGTAGAGAAGGAAACAGAATTTCAACATCTAGAAGATGAAGCCGACCTTTGGAGCATGGACTTCGATGGTGATGTGGGTAAGGATGGTGCTGCTATAGGAATTTGGATTCGTAGCCCTACTTTCTAGCGTACCAAAGTCCCAAGTAATGTTAGAGTATGTTCTTGCAAGTTGGCTTTTGATTGCTCTAACAATGAAGTGGAGTATGAGGCTTTGATTACAGGTCTTAAAATTTTGAAGAAACTGAATGCAAAAAAGATTTCTGTCTATGGTGATTCAGAGCTGGTGATCAAATAGGTAAAGGGAGAGTATCAAGCAAAGCATTCGCAGATGAGAGCCTACAAAAATGCAGTCCTCGATATTTTGAGAATGTTTCCTAAATATACATTGACAGCAGTACCCCGGACTCAAAACATTATTGCAGATTCACTCGCCATTGCAGCAAGCAATTTGAAGATCCCAATGAACTCTAGCAACAAGTTTGAAATTCAAGTCAAACACCAGCCTGCTGTTCTAGGTAATTTAAGGTATTGGCAAGTGTTTTGGGATGATAATGAAATCAATTCCTTTTTTCAGAATAAAGGAAAGCTCAAAAATGCTTCCATTGATGATGATTGTGATACCAATGAACAAGAGATAGAGGTGAATCAGATGGAGGTATTACAGGTGAAGGATAATATTATTCCTAGAGGTCTCATACCTTTAGAGGCACTTTTTGATCAGGATGATGTTGCAAGAAAACCAAGATTGGTTCCTGTCGACAAAGGAGTTGAAGATGTCAATCTCGGAACAGCTGAGAAGCCGAAGCTTATAAAGCTATCAAAAGCATTGTCTCCCAAGGTAAAGGCCCAGTATGTTAGATTACTTTCTGAATTTTCTGATGTGTTTGCATGGGATTATTCAGATTTGAAGGTGTATGACAAGGATATAATTCAACATACTATTCCTATCAAGCCGGATCAAAAGCCTTTCAGACAGAAGTTGAGAAGGATCAATCCAAAGCTGTTGCCATCCATTGAGAAAGAGGTGAACAGATTGTTCAAAGCTGGCATCATTGTTCCAATCATATTTTCTGATTGGATTTTGAATTTGGTCCTGGTATGAAAGAAGACTGGAGAAATAAGGTTGTGCATAGATTTCCGGAACCTCAACAAATTATCCTTAAAGGATAATTACCCACTTCCAAAGATGGACCATATTCTGCAAAGAGTAGTTGGAGCATCACGGATGTCACTACTCGATGGTTACTTGAGCTATAATCAGATCTTGGTGCATGAAAAAGACCAAGACAAAACTACCTTCACAACACCTTGGGGAACTTTTCAGTATGCCAAAATGCCATTCGGATTGAAGAATGCCAGAGCCACTTTCCAGCGAGTGATGGACATTGCTTTTTCTAATGAGAAGGATGTTTTCTTGGTTGTTTATTTAGATGATTTGACAGTATTTTCTAGTTCTAATGATGAACACTTGCACCACTTAAGGATTGTCTTTCAGAAATGTAGGATTTCCTTGCCAATGAGAAGGATTGGGGTTGGGATTTCTCTCCACCCCAGGAAGAGACTTTTTTCCATGGACGAGGGTATATTCCTTGGTCATATCATTTCTAAAGACGGTATCCACATTGATCCTTCAAGGGTGGAGGCAATTCAGCATATAGACTTTCCGCGCAACAAAAAGGAGATTCAGGCTTTCAATGGTAAGATGAATTTCTTACGCAGATTTATACCTAATTTGGCTGAACATTTACGTGAAATGACTAATATGTTGAAAAAGGATAGCACTGTGAAATGGACCGAGGATGCCATGAAGTCATTCAATTTGGTAAAGTTTGCTTTGACCACAGCCCCAATCTTGATTAGTCCTGATTACACTCATGATTTCATTATATTTTCATTTGCATCCGAGCACACCATGGCTGCGGTATTGATGCAAAAGCGAGATTAGATGGAGCAACCCATTGATTTTTTCAGTAGGACTATTCGAGATGTTTCCTTGCGATATGATATCATTGAAAAAGAAGCATTGGCTCTCATAAAAGCATTGAAGGATTTCAAAGTGTACATTCTGCATTCACATACCATAGCATATGTTCCTAATGTAGCAGTAAAGGATGTTTTGATGCAAACTGATCTGGAGGGAAGAAGAGGTAAGTGGATAGAAGCAATGTTGGAATATGATCTAGAGATTAAACCCACTAAACTGATCAAGGGACAAGGCTTGGAAAAACTAATGGTAGAATCAAATCTACATGCTTTGGACATAAATCTCATTGCAGTAATGTCGGAGGATGAGGATGGTGGCTCGCTCATTCAAGTCTCAGAAATGTTTCTCCAATCACCATGGTATTCTGATATAGTTTATGTTCTTTAGCATATTTCACCATCTCCTAGAATGTCAAGAAGTAAAGGTAGATCACTAAAACTCAAATCTGCAAAATTCTGCATTTTAAACAATGCTCTTTATTGGAAAGATCCGGGAGGGGTTCTTCTTAATTGTTTGGTTGAAGACGAAGCTCAGCAGGTAATGCATGATTTTCATAGAGGTGATTTTTTTGGAAAGAAATAGCTAACAAAGTGTTGAGAGCAGGATATTATTGGCCGACTTTATTTTCATATTTGTATAAGACAATGATGAGCTGCCATGAATGCCAAGTTTTTCAAGGAAAAAGGAAGTTGCTTCCTCTTCCTTTGAAACCAGTTGAAGTAAATGCACCTTTCCAGTAGTGGGGACTTGATTTCATAGGGGAAATCCATCCTATATCATCAGCACAGCACCGATGGATCTTGATAGCTACTGATTACTTCACCAAGTGGATTGAGGCCATTCCGATAAGGCAAGCCACGGATACGGTAATTATCCAATTTTTAGAATCTAATATCTTGTCTCGTTTTGGTTGTCCTCACAATATCATAATAGATAATGCAGCAGCATTTAAGCCCAAGAATATGGTGGAATTTTGCAACAAGTACAATATTACATTAGGTCATTCCACAGCATACTACCCGCAACGCAATGGATTGGCTAAGTCGCCAAATAAGTCCTTGGTGAATCTAATCAAGAAGATTTTTGAGATGAATAAGAAGAATTGGCATCGAAAGCTTGTTAATGCCTTGTGGACTAAATGAGTGAGCAACAAGAAATCCATAGGTATGTCACCTTTTGAGTTGGTTTATGGTACTGATACAGTATTTCCTACATCACTTGCAGTCCCTGTCATGAGACTACTACAGGAAGCTGACAGTGAAGAGGATGATGTTCAGCGCAAGATTAACCAAATGATCCACCTTTAGAAAACAAGGGAAGAAGTTTCCCAAAACACTTTCAGACTACAAGAAAAGATAAAGAAGATCTATGACCGCAAAACCAAAGCAGGCAAGTTTCAGCTGGAGGATGTAGTGCTACAGTGGGATGCACGAAATGAGGAGAAAGGAAAGCATGGTAAGTTCGAAAATATATGGAAAGGACCGTATAAGATCTCAGCATACAGAGGACAGAATGCTTTTCTGCTGAAGGAGATCGATGATCAAGGGTGCCCAGGAGGACCAATGAATCATAGGCCCCTGAAGAACTACTATTTATGAGGTTGTTCTTTGAAATTACTTCACTTTCATTGTGTATATTGTTTTACTTTTCCTTGCAATATTTCAAGTATACTATCATTTAAAGGTTGGGGCCTGAAGTGAAGGCTATAAATCTTGAATGGTATGTTTCGAGGTTTGGTTGTTTTGGTTTATAGTCAAGTTTGGAGTCACTTGTGAGTCAACTTTTAGTTTGCAATGAGTCAGTTTGTTTTAGTCTTTGGTTTGTTTAACCGTATTGGCCCAATCAACTAGCCACTTGGTCTGCAGTATTCTTGACACCTCCAAGGAGCTGCCATCCCCAATAAGGCCGACGTTAGTGTTAGTATTTGCATACTGCCATCAGTGATCATAATCCTCTTTTCATATCATGTTAGAGTCCCATGTTAAAATTTTTATCATTCCACCTAGGTCATGTAAAATCTACTCACTAATGGTAGTCTAAAGTACCAAGTCCAAAACTCCACTCGCAAATAAATTTTTGCTGACCTACCTCCATGTATCTTGTTGAGCAAAAATCTGTTTTAAAGGCTTAGGTGACCATACTCCATTCTCAGTCCAATCATCATAAATCACTTTAGTTTCCAAGGTTCCATTAGGTCACTAGGGTTTTTCATTTTTCATGGTCTAATGGGTCACCATCTCAGCAAGGTTAGCAAAGGTTAGAGATATTATCTTCCTTTTTAGTCAAATAATGGTTTTTAAAGCATGTGACCATAGTCACTTGGATTTTTTTTAAACGATGCTTTCACCAGAAGGGATTTATCCCCAATTTGTAATTTTTTATTCACCAGTGATGTAATTATTTTTATTTTCTTTTATGTAATTTTATGTTCATTATATGTAATAAGTGACTCTTCAGTTTTTCCAACTCCATTGCCAAGGGCACAATTCAAAAGTTCCAGATCATCATCCACCTGTCAAAAAAGGAAAGGGTCATAAAATCAAGATCAATTAAATGGAAAGGTGAAAGTGACAAAAAACATTAGCAAAGGGCATTTGAGGAGCTAAAGATTAAATTCAAGGGTGTATAAATATCTTCTTGCCATCATATCTTCTTTATTTCCCTTTTACCTCACATTGAGAAAACCCCAGTAGTGTTTTTTACAATTTGAGGTCAAATAAGCAGAAACAGTGGAGGCGCTATGTGTTTCCTCTTGGTGCTGCATACTCCCTTCAAGCGTTGTGCACTCACTTCAGGCGCTGCGTACTCCACAGAAGCGCTACGCGTTTGGCCAGTTTTTCCCATATTCATTCTTCAGTGTTCCTAATGCCTCCTCAGCCTTAAAACAAATAAGTATCCTCTTCAAAAAATCATTTTCCCACTCCTCAAAGTTATTTCCTCAATGTCTGAAGAATGAAATCAATATTGGTGTTAGTCTCACATTCAAAACCCTGGTTTTTCTCCTAAAACCTAATTTTTGCAAACAAGGTTCCCATTTCCAAAAAATACCTAATCAATACCCTATATCCTCTTTCAGAGACCTCTATCCCTACACCCACCAGACTCCCATCTACCTTTCCCTTTTTTTTTTCCTTCCTAAACACTTGCATTCCCCTACCATTTACTTAGGGTTTCATAACAAAGACACCATGGTTGATGAAGAATATAGGCCACACAGTGAAGAAGAGGGATCAGACAGAGAGGGAAACATAGAGTAGAGAAGGCCACATAAAGGAGGGAAAATCCACAGGTTTGAGCCCACAGATCTCAAAGAGCTCCTAGCTTCTCCTATGACAGTGACATCCTTCAAATGGTTAGGGTGTTTTGAGTTTTGTGAGTAGGTCCAAGTAGTCCAGTACCACCCTGAGTTGACTAGGCTTTTCATAACCAAAATTCAAGATAACCAAGTCACTCTTGCAGGCATAACCTTCACATTGTCTGCTGCCATCATATCAGCTACCACCGGGATTCCAAAAGTTGGGGGAAAATTGTTCAAGCAGGATGAAATGGAAGCACATTTTTATGAACCATACATTGAACCTAGTTACAGAAGTGAAAGAAAAGGCTATTTCCCTTTCTCATACCTCCTTGACAGATATGCACCTATGATGAGGATTATAATGAAGTATTTTTCATGTGAGGGTAGATTCTCTAGGGTCTATTCTTACCACATCCGGTTACTTATGCATTTCACTAGGGTTAAAATTCTCAATATACCCTACTATCTTTTTAGGAGTGTTGAGAAGATGGCTTACATTGCCCAAAAAAGAGAATACAAAGATCAAATGAAAAGCTTATTTCACCATTCCCTCATAAAGATCATAGTTCTTTATCACCTTAAAGAACTTAACATTGCATGGAGTACATTTATAGCTAACCCCATTTTCACTCAAGTTTCCACTCAAAATGTTCAAGACATTCCATCATCATCTCATCCACCAACCTCCATTCCTCCATCTCAGCCCATGCACTATTCATCCTCCTTTGATGAGTCAGTCACACCATCACCCCCATTATCACCATTCCATGGACCTATTCTTTCATCTGACAGGAAAGAGGACAGTGACAAAGAACAAAGTGATCAGGGTCAAAGCAGCAAGCCCAAAGGGACTAATTTAGGTACTATGGTGCACACCTATCAGAGAGGAAATAGGCAAGTGTTTTCCCCACAAATTGTGGGAGGGGCCTTGCTCTCTTCATCGGCAAAGCAGGTATAGAAAGAAAAGGAAAAAATGGTTGAAACATAAATGCAAAAATAGGAAGAAGACCCCCACAAAACTGAGCAAGATTTTGACTTAGTGGACTTAGATGAGGAAGATGAAAAGGAAAACACCAAAATGATCCTCAAAGAGCAAGAAGCATTGATAGGTGAGTTGCAGTTGAAACTACAAAGAGAAAAATACATTATATCTTATTATGAATAGGAAAATAGGCAAATGGAGACCAAGCATGAGTTTATGGAAGTTCAGCTCATCAAAGCTAAAAGGGAAGCTGAAAAGGCTAAAATCCAACTTGAGAAAGCCTATGGTGATTATGGTGAGCCCATGGAGGAAACAATTCCCGAGAGGAAGCCTAGGACTAGAGGCCTAAAGCGAGCTTTGGAGCTTGAAAGAGAAAAAAAAGCTCAACTTGCCAACCAACTCACCTTAAATGAACAATTTGGCATAATGGTGAATGAGAACCAGGAATATTGGCTTGAGAGGGTTAACACTCACCTTGAGGACCTATTAGCTAAAGCTAATAGAGATATGGAGGTTCAAAGAAGAATGGCGAAATACTATGCTATGAGAAACAAAATTGGTAAAGCTAAGCTCGAAAGGGCTCATGCAAAAATTGAGGCCTTAACTCATTAGAAGGAGAAGGACAAGCTTGACCTATTGGTGGAGGCTTCAATCCATGCTTAGTCACCTTTAACATCAGCTATGTGAACCATTTTTGAAGACCCTAAACTCAGTTTTTTGCTTTTTAGCATTTCCTGTTTTCTTCAAGTAATTTTTGTATCAGTCCCTTGGTCAAATGCACAGCACCTAGGGTGTTGCGCACTTTTTTGGGGCATCTTTTGGAGGAATGGCCACCACCATTGGATTTAGAAGACCATTTACACTCAAGAAAACCATGTTTCCAGATTTGAAAGTCAAAACTACTAGGTGGAAAAGGCAAAAAACACCTAAAAATCATGTTTCTGCCTATTTTCTGAGCCAGGCGCTGCACGTTTGAGCAGTCTTGGGAGATTGCAATTTTGGAGGGGCAAATCAAGCTCAATTTGGAAACTAGGGGAATTTTTGGAAACTAGACAGGATAAGCTTTCCAATGAGCTATCCTAAGCTAGATTTGGACATCAGGAAGGTAGTCAAAAATCACCTTGAAGATGGCACTGCGCACTTCCTTCAGGCGCTGCGCGTTTGACACTGGCACTACGCATTTGACATTGGCACTGCGCATTTGATAGGAAGCCAAATTTTTCATTGTTTCTCTCAGAAAATACTTTTCACCTGTTGGATTTTGATTTTTCACTGATTTAATTCATAATGATGATGTAATTAAAGTGTGTTTTTGTTACCTAGGGTAGATACATCAGATGAATGGCCTAAATGGCATGTAATGAATTAGTTTGCTTCATATTAGGGATGAGTCAGTTTGGCCACCCTAGTCTTTAGATATCAGTTCAGTCTTTTGTGCAACTATTCTTCCTCTCATGGATTCGACCCTTGAGGCTAGGATTAGTTTTTTTTTAGGCCTATATCATGTAGTTTCTCAGTCATTTTACAGGTTGGACTCAATTGGATGCTCAAAGCTTGATTTTACACCTTTGTAAGCAGTTTGGCAGGAGATTAATAAGAATTGCAACTAGTTTTATGGGATCCTTGTGATATGGAGTTTTAGTACAATTTCTTCTTTTGTGATTATATGTTTATATGTTTTATGTATGCCATCAATCATTTCATTGCTTCTAGTTGAATGTTTTCAAGTTTGATAGGCAGAATTCATTGCATCAGTGCTCTGCCTTGGGAAACCATTCACCATTTCATGTTTTCTGCAATCTAGGAAGGATTCATGATTGTCACATGACCTTCTTAGCTTCTCACCAGTCTTAAACATCTCACCTCATCAAGCTCTAGAGTGCTAAAGCCTATGCCTACCTTGCCCCATAGAACACCTTGCATTTCTGACCTAATTTCCTAGACCTAAATTGCCCAGCTCCTCCTGATCCAGCAAAACCTCTACAAAATCCAATCAAAACTTTCGAGCTACTATACCTAGCCTAAAATCCTTTACCTGATCCAGTCATCTTGATTGAGATCCTTACGAAGAGAGCCCTCTCCTAGCCTAGTAGGGCTAGCTACTTGGCTAAGCTTGGTTTGTGGTTACCCTGGCATTGCCTCCCTTCAGCCTGAGGTCAATCTAGGTGATAACTCACTCCAAGCTTTCTCTAAGTTATACCTATCATAAGCTTGGCTACCAAAATAATTTCCTATGAGTTATGAGGTTCCTATTCCTACTGCACTTCCTTTTCCTTTCTACACAACTCTTATTCTTCCCTTAGTTGTTGCTTCACCTCCTACAACTTCTTTTCTGCCTCCTCTAGCTTCTTCTTCTCCCTCTCTCTTTGTGCAATCCTTTTGTTGCATTGCCGCTTCTTTGCTTCAATCTCCAAAGCTTTTCTTAATATAAGTGGATCTTCCATGAACTTGCATCTTTTCTCTGCCTTTGTGTTGTCAGCAACTTTCCTCTTTCTTTTGTCATGTGCAGTTCTACTTCCCTCTATTGTTGCTGATGTTGTTACTCTCTAAGATTTTGCTTCCTTGTGCGCTACTAAGCATTATACAAACACTCGAATTGGTTCATTAAGCCTTTAGGAGTTGTAGCAATATTTCCATGGGTCTTCCTTAGGCCAATTACATGCCTCATGTACCCAAGGATGATACACTCTTGCACAATGGTCCTACACTAAGTGATGTTGGTCATTTTGATTGAAACTTTTGGTTCTGAAGATATATCTCTTGAATTCCTCCATCTCGGCGTTAGCATGCGTGAGACTTTGGATCTCATACAAGTCAATCCATAAAGGAAGAGAAGGTCAAGGTGCCTTCTTCTTCTTGTCCAATCTCACTAACAGCCCTGTCAAGATGTGGTTTGCAACCTCTTGCATGACCAACTTGTCCATGGAAAAATTGGGTAACACATGCAGAGCCTTCTCCACATTGTACATTCGGATGAAGGTGCCAAGGGGTGAGGCATACCAATCTGCTATGTTAACTACTGGCTCCATTGATTCCTGTGACATGCAAGGCAGATCCTGCTCAAAGATCATCTTGTACACCGGGGTGATGAAGTGGTCTCATAGTTGTAGTATAACTCCATGGAAGCTGCACTCGGAGAACAACCTGCAATAGATATGCACAGAGGTTTTTGATGGTGCCCATGCCAAACCCAAGCTAGGGAACTACTGACAAACACATATTGCATCAATTATGTAAGCGGACATGAAAATATTTGTTTGCTGACCCTTGGGTGGATCCTGATAATTTGTTACTTGTCCCTTCATTTGGAAAACTAATATGTCAGAAAAATTGAAAGGTCTTCCTTTGTTCACCAGATGATCCAACACAATCACCCAACTCTGCTGGAAGGTCTTTGTGCTCTCTTGGAAATATAAGTGACATGCGAAGATGACCAAGAAGTGATAAGCCTTTCGCAGTGTCCTTGTCTTGTATACCTACATGGGTGTTGTCCTGAACTTAGACATCTCTCTCACCCAGCTCTTCAAGATGTCTATTGAGTTTGCACTACTGTTGGGACTGGTCAGGAGTGCATCCATTGTGTTCACTGGCTGCGGTAAGTGATACGTCTCATGAAAGGCCTTAGCCCTAAAGGTAGAAAGTTATGTTCCACTGATGCTGCTTAACATCATTGTCTTAGGATCAGTGTGCGAGACAATCTAGTGGATCATGTTCGCACATGGAAATGCAGGATCCCTGCATGAAACCCAGTACAAACCTGACTTATGTATGTTGACATAGACTCTGCAGTCCTCCAGATTCTCCTCAAAGGTGCCTAAGAAGATGTCATTGATGTCATGTCATTTAATCTTGATCTCCTTGTCTATGAACAACTTAGTGTCTTCATATATGGGCAAGCTCTTAAACACTTGCTCGACCACATCTCTAGTTGCACTCTCAATGGTGTCCTTTGACCCTGCTCTCTTGGAAGCCATTGTACCTATATTTCTGAGGGAATGATGAAAAATTGTGATACCTAGAGACAGAGCAACACTCAAGGCAAGAAAACTATTAGTTGAAAACCGAAAGAAACTTGAGGACTGACATGCAACACACATGGGTGACTTATTGGGAAATTTACGCAATTTTCTCAGGGAGGCTGGGAGATTAACTACCAGAACTACGTAGAACACAGTCCAGCCTACCAATGAGCTGAATGACTACTGAAACTGTGCAGTGCACAGTCTAGCTTGGCCTACTAAGAATTGGAACTACGCAATGCACAGTTTCAGTCAGCATGACTGCAACCGAAGAAAATTACATTACATAATTCTAAGGGTCAGCTAAGGCATTGCCTCTCAGAATTGTGCAAAGAACACCCTCGGAGGCCAGTGTGAGGAAATATCTATGCAATTTCTTGGAGCAAGGAAAGGCCTTCCATCCCAGAAATGCGAAGTGCAAGTTGGGCAAGGCAAGGTCTAGACGAAGGCAACTCAGACCCACAGATGGGTGATTGAAAATAGTAAGGACCGAATGCATGTGTGAATCTGGGTGTAGACATCGGTGAAAAAACATGCATGCAAACAGTAAGTGTAGGATTCAGTAATATGGGAAAACAACTAAGTGTTTGAAGTGAGTCGCTGCAACGACGACCGTTAGTGCATAAATAGTGTGATGCATGTGATAGCAAGGAAATGCAATGAAAAACTTGAGATGATGCTTCTAAAAGCTAATATGCATTAAAAAAATATCAATCATTCAATAAAACCAAGAAAACAACACTCACACAAACTGAAATACAAAAAGAAACCAAAAAGCAGCAAAAGACATGAAAAGCAGACTTATCGAAAAAAATTGTGTTGAGTGTGCCGAAGGTTCCTAGATGCGTTGGGAATGCTAGAGCTCCAATCATAAACCATCAAGAAACATAGAAACAACACATCAATAATTACATCATGCAAGGATATGAGTTGTAAGGTGGAAACCACAAGGGTAAAAACCACCATTGGTAGATAATATTTGTCTATGTTATTTTACTAGTCTCAAACTTCTTTTACATCTAAATCACTGGACACCACCAATGTGCAAGCCTCTACTTGAAAATCAAATGTGATCCACCACTCCCATAAGCCATGCAAACCTCCACTTATTGAGGGCCACCACCCTCACTAGTTTTCCAACTACCACTAGAAGGAAGCCTCTACTCCTTGAGTAAGTTCTTCAACCTCTACTAGAATGAAGCCACTAAGTACTCCCTTGGCAAGCCACCACATGCATGCAAGCCTCTCTCTAAAACATTGCAGGCAAAAACCTTCAAATCCTCATGGACCACATTTTAAAATATTTCATACTGGGCCCTATACTAAACATACAAAGAACCATAAACCTCCTTTCATCAATTTTCAAACTAGATTCACAATGACTCTATGCTCAACAACTCAATGAAATACCCACTCAAACATAGCTCTCTCTCTCTCACTCACAATCATATAGAAACACATCAACTAAATATAATCACATCAATATAATCTCTTTTCAACTACCAATACGAAAACACGCATAGTTATTAGCTTATAAAATCCACAAAGCACACAACCAATCTCCTGCATACACACATTAAACACAGTCCATCAATAATATAACTATTCTAAACACAATGAATCAACCATATAATAAAATAACAACCATAGATACAAATCTATAGCCATAAAAATGAATTTTTTTACCCCTACAATCACAAATGCATCAGTCATACAATCATGCAACTACTCAATGCTTTGTTTCTCTTCCATCAAACTCTAAATCTTAGCTACAACATGCTCTAAATTTTGTCTAAGCCATCAAGCTTTGATCCAAGACATTCTTCCTTTGATTTACCTCTGCTACAACCTCTACAAACTTTGTCACAACAAGTATATCGAACTTTGCCTCTCATTCACTATTGTTGGCCTCTCCATGCACCTGAATATTCTTTGATCTCTTCCATTTTCCTTTGTGTGTGCACATGGTTTAGTAGCTCGACCTATAACCTTTACATAGACCTCTACTTGTCATTGGGTGCACTGTTTAACCTCATAATGATCCCCTTTCTCATCTATTTAAACTATTCAAACCATGATCTCCACTACTCAAGGAATCAATATATTCACACCAAAATCATTTTTTCTATCTACAGATAAAGTCAATTTGAACTTTCCTCAAAAAACCATGTGAAATTACCCTGTTTACACTGCAAATCAGTGGAGTGTACACGGAATCTGGAAAAATCCACTTACAGGTAGTAACATGGGTCTCTCCTTCAGGAATTGAGTTACTAACACAAGTTTTGCATTAGGAACCTCTGTTACCCACTTTTATAATGCATGTTGTCCTTCTAAAACTTTTGTTACCCTGCATAAGGCTCTCTTCATCCCCAAAATTTAATTTGCAAGTATCCCCACAACATGTACTAAAGCCTCCTACAACATCTCCAGACCCTGTAAAACCTTCTCCAACTCCTCTAAATCAACAATAGCATCATCATAATGGGATTAGCATGTTAAAAAAATATACATCAAGTTAGGAACATGAAAGCCTAGTTAGCCAACCTCCTCAGCATGAATCAACATCTCTGCATCAAGTCAACACCTTAGCATCAAATCAATGATAACTCATGTCTAGTAGATCAGCATAAAAATCACAAACCATGAGGGCTACCATCATTAGATTTACATAAATGATATGACAAATAATTCTAGGTCCCTATTAACATCAATACCAACACTACAATGCCAACAAGGATTGAAGGTACATAACGAAGACTTTCAAGGTTGTGGAAATTGATGGAAGAGCAATGTGACAGTAAGACTCATGATTGGATGGGCTCTAGACTCATAGGGAGAAGACAAGGCCAACTCAATTGAAGCATATTTTGAATTTGAATATGAAAATTGCTAGAAATTTTGAAGATCAATGTTGATCCCATTGTGTTGAAGATGAGCTCGTGATTTTTATGTTATATATTTGATACGTTTCTGACAAGGACTAAGGACTTCTGTGTCATGTGTAATATGGAGATATTTTTCAAAAATCCATAAGCCTCATGAAATATTTGTTGTGATTTGGCATAATGGACTGCAAGCCCATGGACATCCCCATGATGAAAGTTTGAAGAAGTTGCAAGACTGTGTTGTTGACTTTATTCTTTGGTTGTTTTGTTGAACTATGTGTTGAATATTCTAATGTTTTATTTTGTAAGAAGCCATGAATGAAGATGAATAAATAGTTGGGTTTTTAGCCTATTGTTGTCTACTGGATTTAACCATGGTATACTTTTTGGTTTTTAAGCAAGTTGGTGATGTTTGTTTCTTGCCTAGAATGGTTGTGAATTCCTCTTGGAGAGGGATATTTGATTATATAGCATCATGAATCTTCCTTGGGTTGTAGTTGAGAGACCATAGATTATGGTTGGGAAGATTTCCAATCCTTTAGGTTATTTGACCTAGAGGCCAATGAGTTTGGTCGGGGAGCTTGGTTCTGATGCATGAATTGACCCCCTAGGTCATGATGACTGAGATACCCATGAGTTTGGTTGGGAATGTTAATTTTTATCTCTCCCTTAGGAAGTTACTAAGAGACCTATGGATTGGTCAAGGAGATTGACCTTGAAAGAGAGAGAGAGAGAGGGAGAGAGAGAGAGAGATGTACGTCTGATCTCTCCTTTAGGTTGACGTTGAGAGACCTATGGAATGTTCAAGGATATTGATATTTAGAGAGAATGAAAATTACCTCTCTAGCTAAGAGGGAGAGTTGGAAACATAATAGCCATGGTTGGTAATTTCATCAAGAAAAGGAAAAGGGAAATAACATTTGAATTTATGACCCCTAAATCAACCTCCTAGAATAAGTCGGTCTCAAGTTGGTTATGCCCCTTTGGAGGCACCCTTTTGATCCCTTTTGAATACTATATAAAGGAGACCACTACTCCTCGTTTGGCACACTGACTTGTGATTTAATCATTTATATTCTAGCAAAGAAAGGAGTAAGAAGAGGCTGAATTTCATAAGGAAGGAGGAGAGGCTTGGACTTTTTTTAAGGAAGCTCTTTGTTTATGGTTAGATGTTATCTTTATGTCTTGTTTCTGGATGTATTTATGAACTTTGAACTCTCTCTCTCTCTCATAAGGAAATATTTTTGGGTTTTCCCCTTGTGGGATTTTCCCTGGCCTTAGGCCTAATTTTTTATGTCTCTTGTCTCATTATTGTTATTTTTCTTTCATGTTTAATGGCTGAGATTTTCTTTTATATAATTTCTCAATGATATATGATTTCATATAAAATTAATGCTAAAAAATCATTGGAAGTAGTTATCTATTGAAGGGAATTGTTTCTAGTTTTTATGAACACTAGAAAAATCAACATAAATCAATACTAAACAACAAGTAATTAGCCAAATCAATGCAATAGTACATCAACATTAATCAATAGCTATAAAAAGAAAGCTAGAAAAATACTGACATGAGATCATCTATTATAGCCTACATACATAATTTTGCAATAAAACCTATAGAGCAGTAACAAAAATAATATATTTACATAAATACTTCTTGTGGGTAAGGAACGAAATGATGTAGTTAAGAAAGATATCATACAAGTAGAACATACACATAAAGCATTGAAATGATAAGAGAATGACTAGTGAAGTGACTATATCCCCTTAAAATAAAATTGTAAAATTGTTCTTTCGCTGTGACATAAGTAAAATGAAAAATGGTTAATATGGCACGTTTAGTTGTTTGTTTTTTTATGAAATATTCCCAGGAATGAAATTCATGTACTAGGCTCATCCTTAGAGAGAGAAAAAAAGATGCTTATGGATTGGAGAGGAGCTTCACGACAGTTCGTAGTTGGAGCATTCCATATGATAGAAAGACTACAAAGAATGTGCATCATTAATGTCTACAATTAAGTAGATATTAGACAAGAAGAAGTCATAGTAAGTATTGTACACATGGA
Organism: Pinus tabuliformis; assembly: GCA_031772625.1. Lineage (NCBI taxonomy): Eukaryota > Viridiplantae > Streptophyta > Pinopsida > Pinales > Pinaceae > Pinus > Pinus tabuliformis. Next base: position 840,585,951 of record CM062807.1, read on the forward strand.
TATTCCTATCCAGTGGGTGACTATTGTGGTGGAGTTACCTGTGCAAACCTATATGCCTAGTTGATGTAAAATAATGATACTTTTACAAGAAGTGTAGATTCAAGATTTTGTTGCATCCTTTCTTGGGACTAGCAAGACATTGAGGGTGGGAGATGTTGAAGGGGTATTTTGTACCTACATTTGTCATCATATATAATACATTGAGTAAATATGTGTAACACTCACTAACTATGTAAAATAAGGTAAATGAAGGGCTGGTTGAGAGTGGGTACAAGTACTCCAACCATACCATTTATGTATAAACAATAAAAAATTCTAATAGGAACTTGGTTGGAATTCATTTTCAAAATCTATTGTTCTTTGGGTATTCTTGTATGTGTGTTCTTCTTGTAGCTATAATGTAACTTGTTCTTGCATGCTGTAATTTAGGCTCACATCACCATGTTACCTGGCATACCTGCAAGTGAACTATATCAAATTCCATTTGATTGGCTATACACTATCAATATCATAGTTGGCCCATACAAATTACAAGATGATTCCATCATTGGAACCTCATTCACCATGGTTATGGGTCAACCACAAAAAACCCCTATCTTCGTTGGAATTTGGCACATTGTAATCAATTGGTTATGGGTCATCCACAAACCCACAATTATGGGTTAACCACAGAAAACCATTTTCTTCAACAACACTTTGTTATCAGTCATCCACAAAGCCATGGTTATGTGTTAACCACACAAAACCCTTCTCTTCATTAGCTCATATCTCCTCCATCAGGGCAACTATCTCATTAGGAGCCACATTAAACATAAGCTTCTAAGAAAGGAACTTGACCAATGGGGACCATTGCTTCCTAAGAGAGGAGGAATGATCTGGATGGAATGTAGTATCCACCCATGGTATTAAATGATGTAACTCAAGGAGGCACTAAAAATACTATAAATAATGGGCCTCACAATTAGTAAAGACATGCAGGATTTCATGATGTGGATCTAAACATTTTTCTTGTTCAATTAATAAAGATTTCGGTGTTATCTTGTTCTTCGTATTTTATTTTTTGTGGTGACATTTATCCTCCTTCCTCTTAGGATCTCGATCAATATGGTTAGGATATATTTATTCTATTTTCTTAGTTCACTAGTAGTATGATATGGCTTGAGCCAAAACACACTTACGTAAGGAAAATTATGCCCCCTCGTGGTAGACAAGACAAAATAATAAAATTATTATAGCTAAGAATTGTTTTAAGTAAGAAAAATTAAGTACTTTAATGACAATTTTAGAAACCATCACACCTTCTAGATAAGAAACCACACATGAAACCATAGCACATCAACTAAAATAAATATGAACCATGAAGTACCATACACGAGAGCACATGTCATCCTTACCTATAAAGCATAAGAGATGATATATACCATGGTAGAGTCATTTGAAAGAAGTCATGGATAATGTGAGAGTGCATATTTTGGTAAATTATAAAAGAAATGGAAAAGCGTGAATTAGTTGACATGAGCAAGATATCTCATCCAAGTGGAAATGTCACACGACTAAGAGGATGGCCTAGAAATGGCTTCCATTTAGAGGGGAAAGGGGAATTCATAGCAAAACCATTTGGAAAGCTTGGGAGGCCATCAAACAAAAGTTGGTATGAAGAAAGTAACTCACTTAGAGTTAGGATTTGTTTGTCTCCCACTTTTTGTTTTCTTTCCATGCAGAGCCACATGAGAGCTTAGTCATTGGTCCAACCCTACAATGCCTATTGCTTCTCTACACCAAGAAAACCTCTCAGTGCTCATAGACTTTGTCAATGCATCTGAATTATTCTTCAAAGTGTCCACCTTTACTAGCAACACATTTTTGTCCTCAACCATATCCCTCACAAAGTGATATTGAACATCTATGTGCTTTGTATTTGAATGATAAGCAGGGTTCTTTTCCAAGAAAATTACACTTTGGTTGTCACAATCTATCCTTTTAGCTCATTGTACCAACCCAATATTTGAACACAATATTTACAACCAAACCACTTCCTTTCTTGCATGAGTGGCTTCCATGAATTCTGCCTCTGTAGCTTAAAGTGCCAATATAGATTGTCTCTTGCTCATCCAACTAACTTCATATCCAAATAGGTTAAATACATATCCACTTGTACATATTCTCTGATCCAGATCTCTAGCCCAGTCTGCATCAATAAATCCATGGATGTCCAAAACTCTATCTAATCCTGGTCTTCCTTAGTAGCACATACCATAATCACTAGTGCTACGCAAACACCTGAAAACCCGCTTCACTGTTATCTAATGCTCCTTCCCTAGTTTTGACATAAACCTGCTCAATACTCCCATTGCATGTGCAATGTCTGGTCTAGTACATACCATTTCATACATCAGGATACTCAATGCACTTGCATATGGAGCACGAGACATGTCCTCTTCCTCTTCTTGTGTCTTAGGACACTGTTTAGCAAATAACTTTACACTAACAAGAATAGGAACCTTCACCAGTTTACTATCCTTCATATTAAAACTATGCAATATTGTCTTGACATACTCCCTCTGGTTTAACCATAGCTTCCTTTTTGCCCCACCTTGTTTAATTTCCATGCCCAAAATATAGTTTGTAGCACCAAGATCTTTCATGTCGAATTTGGAGGACAATTGGGTCTTCAATTCCTTGATAATTTCTTTGTTATTTCCAATCAAAAACATATCATCCACATAAAAGATCAAATAAATAAAACAGTCACCAATTAATTTAAAATATACACCATGATCTTCTTTTCTTCTAGTGAAGCCAAGTCCCCATATATATGTATCAAATTTCTGATACCACATCATTGGTGACCGTTTTAACCCATAATGAGACTTTTTTAACCTGCACGCCAGCTCTTTCTTACCCTTTGCCGCAAAGCCTTCAGGTTGCTTCATGTAGATATCTTCTTCCAAATCCCCATGAAGAAATGTTGTCCTCACATCTATCTATTCTACCTCAAAATCAAAAGCAGAAACAACAGATAAAAGTAATCTAATAGAAGCTACCATGGCAACAGGAGAAAAGATATCACCAAAATAATTTCTCGACACTTGGGAATAACCTTTTGCTACCAACTGAGCTTTGTATTTCTCCAACTTGCCTTATACATTCATCTTCTTCTTAAACACCCATTTCTTTCCAATGGGTTTCCTTCCAGCTAGTAACTCACTAGATCGCAAGCCTCATTTTTGTTCAAAGATGCCATTTCATCAACCATGGCCTCTTTCTAGAGTTTTCTATCCTCTGAATCTACTACTTCCCTCATAGTTTTGGGATCATTATCAGTAATAGATAAAGAAAAATTTGAATAGAAATAAGATGGATTATACCTTTCTGGCTGCCTTCTTTCTTGAATTGATCTTCTCACGGCTGGAGTTTGTGGCTCTTCATCTTTTGATTCCTCTTCTGCTATAGAGTCGGATTCCTCCTCCTTTAGCTCAAACTCTTTATTCAAGTTCCTTTGGAAAGACTTCAGGTTTTATAACATCTTTCACCTCTCTCAACACCACATCGTAGTTGCACACAGCCTTCCCTGTTTCTGGATTCCAAAGCTTATAACCTTTTAAAGCATCCTTATAGCCAATAAATATGCACCTTTCATATTTACTATCCATCTTGGTTCTTTTCTCCTTTGGAACATGTACATATGCATCAAATACAAATACTCTCTTATGTGAAAGAGAGGGTTTCTTACCAGTCCATACCTCTTTTGGAGTGTTATCCTCCAATGCTGGTGAAGGTGATCTTTTGACCAGCTAACATGCAGTCTCCAACACCTCTACCCAGAATTCATGTCCTAACCCGACTCCATTGAGCATGCTTCTTGCCTTTTCCATCAACTTCCTGTTCATTCTTTCTACAACTCCATTTTGTTGAGGTGTGTATGGAGTAGTCTTCTGCCATTCTATACCACACTTCTTACATAACTCTTCAAAATTCTTCTTACAAAATGCTCCACTATTTTCTGTCCTCAACACCTTTATCTTCATATTTGTCTGGTTTTCCACCAGAACCTTACATTCTTTAAACCTATCAAACACTTCATATTTCTTCCTGAGGAAATATATCCATGTATTCCTTGATAAGTCATCTATAAATGATATATAGTACACAGACTCATCCAATGATGGAACCGACAAAGGTCCAAACTCATCACTGTGCACAAGCTCTAATATATGTTTCGCCCTCTTAGCACAAGAGGGGAAACTCACCTAAATTTTCTTCTCATATACACAATTTTCACAGAAATCAAAATCCATAGAGAAATTAGTCATACCTTCTACAATACCATTACCATGAATTATTCGAAGGCCCTTCTCTCCAATATGTCCAAGCCTTTGATGCCATAGCATGGTATTTTCTCCAGAGACCACTAGATTCTCTACTCCACTTTCAGGAACCATAGAATTGTTGCACCCATCAATAAGAGTGCTACCCTGAAGCATGTACAGAGCTCTAATCTGACTTCCCCGCATCAATACTAGTGCTCCCTAAACCATCTTGCAGGTATCTTTCTTGAACACTTTTTTTACACCTGCATTATCCAACTTGCTTACAAAAATCAAATTTCTAGCTAATGCAGGAATATGAACAACACTCGGAAGTGTTCTAATCCTTCCACCTTGCAACTTAAACTTGAATTTTCCACGACAGACGATTCTTGCCTTCCTTTCATCCCCTAAGAAGACATCACCACCATCATATTTATCATACTCGCAAAACCACTCCCTGCGGGGAGTGAAGTGAAAGGATGCACTTGATTCAATCAACCATGCCTCATGATCTACATGTGTACTTGAAGAAGAAGCCATGTACACATCCCCACCTTCATTTGAGGTGGTTTTTGCCTCTATAGAAGGAGCATCATTAGATTCCTTTCCTTTCTCAAGAGCTTTAGATCTACAGTCATTTTTGAAGTGCCCTTCCTTTCCGAATTTCAGCACATATTTATAGGCTTTCCTGAAGATTTAGATCTCCCTCTAGATTTAGATCTCCCACTCGAGGATTTATTTTTGCTTCTATTTAGGGATCATCCTCGTACAGACAAGGCATCACCATTTTGGCCCTCCGTATTTTTCCGTCTCATCTCCTCTGACAGGAAGGATGAGGTTATTTCATCAAACTACAAGGCAATGATATTGCTACCTATTGCAATAGCCAAACTATCCCATAAATCTAGTAGAGAAAACAATAAATTGATGCACTTATCTTCATCAGAAATTTTTATATCAATAGATAACAACTGGCTTACCACAGTATTAAAGGCGTTCAAATGCTCTATCACCAAGTTTCCGTCCTTCATCCTCAGGTTATATAGCTTTTTCCATAGGAACGATTTATTCACCATAGACTTAGATTGGTACATAGTCCCTAAATTGTCCCATAAAGCCTTCACTGAAGCTTCCCCTGATACATTTAACAATACTGAATCTGAGATACATAACCATATTGTGCTCTTTTCCTTCTGATCCAACATCGCCTAGTCTTCAGGTGACATTGTCATTGGTTTAGTACCTGGATCTACCGCGATCCACTGATCTCTATCCACCAGTAGATGCTCCATCTTGAGTTTCCGCAACTCAAAAATCTGACCATTAAATTTCTCAATCTTTATCTTTCCACTGCTCGTCATCTTCCTTCATGATAAGAATCGATCCCACAGATCTCCCACTGAACAGGGTCTACCACAGGCCTGAGCAAAACCCCTCAACAGCAAAGGTGTCCCATTGAAGCCAAAACAACTCTGATATTAAATGTAGGTTTTAACCCCGTACATAAATTACTTACATACGAATTCTAAAAAGAGAAAATAAACAATAGCGAGAGCGTAAAACATAAAACAAATATACACAGATATTTTTCCCTGGATCCCAAAACCAAGACTACCAAATTTCTTTTTCATTATATTCCTTGCAATGTTGCAATACATATATATACATGTCGAAGCATCCATAAACCCCAATCCATTAACCCTATATTAGAACATAATCGTAGTTCCCTTGATTGGATCTACAAAATACCATGGGAAAAAACCATCATGCCCAAAACCATGTGCAAAAACCACGCAGAAAATGATAGGTAGGTCCATGCACCTAATATAGGGTCCAAAAAAATTTCCCCATGGCGTTGGCTTCGTCCCCATAGAGGGGGGCTACCACCCCACTCAAATCCCCCTAATGACCCCCCTGTTGCATCTGACACAATGAACAGGGGGGCGTATCGCCCCCTGTAACCCCCCTGTGCGTGAGGCTAGTCATGGAATGAATATAAAACACACCCAACAATTTGAATGATCATCATCTATGGTGATTCTAATGGTCCTTTTGGAAGTAAATCCATTGGTTCTTAGGAAAAATGTTGTACAACAAGCCTATTCAAGTCTGTTGTGATATTTATGATAGTGAGTCTAGAGATTAAAATAATTGGGAGGCCTTACAGTAGAATCCAAGCTTAGTTTTATAAGAAATATTATTCTAGAAAATATACATATGTTGGTCCTAGAAAACCTCTTGCCTAAGCATAAATTTCTAGGGCCTCTATTTTGGTGGAGATTATGGGGATGGAATTGAATAGAGGTTCCTTTTAAAGTATAATTCAAGTGACTACTATAAATGGCCTCAAATATGTATGTGATTGAGGGAAAGCTCAACAAAAACTAGAAAATCAAATTGAAGGACAAGACCTAGGTTTCTCATTTGGAAGTGGCACATAGAGCCCAAAATGTGTCTTTCACTTCTTCATAAATCCGTAATGGCTTTCCTGATATTGGGAAACCTATTAAATAACTCAAAATTTGATACCCCAAATGCATTTAATGTGGCAAGGATGAAATCCATCAGCATGTGATTTAGATTTGTAAGTATTAGCAATTAGTGCAAGCATCAAATTTTATGCTTTGTCACACATCCTTCTTGTCTAATACGAGATTAAAATATATCATTTTGGGAGATTATATACTTTGAGACAAGATTTTGGCATAGCATGGCACTATCTTGTAATTGGTATTTTAGATCATCTTTAGACATTGAACCATAAACGGATGTTTATTTATCACTGCTAAAAGCAATGCTAGTTTTTTTTGGCACAAGGGGCCACTAATATGCAGCCATGTGAATTTGGACATGATGAAGCTCATAACTTATGAAATGAGATAATGTTTCAAATAAATGCATTTCGACATAAATGAGATCCAAACAATTTTTTATTTTATTTTATTCATCCAACAATTGCTTTATAAAGATTTAGAAAGAATTATCCAAGTTTTTTTTTGACATAGTCAACATTAAGAGTTTAATTAATAACTAAACAATAGTTACATGTGGCTCAAGTATTTACTTATATTAACTCATAATTATACGCTAGAGAGGAGCAACTTATGTGCCATATCATATCTCCTAGGTTCAAATGGAATGTTCCTAGACTTTCCTCTTGGTTTAGGAAGGGCACTATGAAATTTTGAATTTGATAAAGGATTATCGTTGCCAGTGTTCATGCTATTTCAAAATCACAAAATTGTGCATGGACTATTGGAAAATTATTTTTTGTTAACTCGTTGTGAGGGCAGACCATTTTCCTATTACTACACTAGTTGTCGAGTAAATTGATATTGACATGAAGTAAGAATTGGATATTTATTGAATGATTTGGTTCTTTAAATCAATCTTTCTTGAAGAAGTTCACATTGTACCACCGTGATTGTCACTAACACCCCATATTTTTACTCACATGGTTAATAAATATGGAGTAGAGTTATTGTGACCCACCCAACCATTTCATACATAAGATGAGATAAGACATGATGAATTTTATATCAATATGTAATTGTAGCTCTAGGTGTAGGCACCAACCATCATGGGACAACACTTCCATGGAATAAAACATCAAACCCACATGTCATGCCATGAGCTCGAGTACCACCAAAATCAATAAAGTGCAAGCCAATTTCGACTTCATAAAGTCAAGCATGGGAGAGATGGGATTCATGAGCAATATTGGGTCAAAAACAATATGCTTGATAAAATAACACTAAATGGGAGATCCATGCAATGGTGTCAAATCAACGGCATAGTAATTCATGAGGTGTAGATCAAATGGATTCAGTGGAGTTTAGTATTCAAATCTTATTGTAACAGGTTAAGGGTCAGAGACAGTTGTAAGGCATAAAAAATGTCCCAAAAGACATCCACACTAGACTAAATGTAGCATAATCCTAATAACAACATCATGTAGTTAGTCACATATTATTTCATCCAACATTGAAACTAACTCGTATCAAAACTTAATTGGAAAAATAAACATAATAATTTATTCTAACCTATAAATTGTTTTTACCATTTTAACATATAAATACTTATCACTTAAAAAAACCATATATATATCCTGCTATAAAAAGAAACTCACTCGCAATTTTAACATATAAGTACTTGTGACTAAAATAAACCATATATATCCGGCTAATGGGAGGAGACATTAATCCAATAAAACAAACCAAACTATACCATACAATTACAACCGATTCTAGTCTCCATTTATTTATTTAGTAATATTGTTCTCCATTTAAAGAAATTGCTCTCTCTAAACTCCTAACCTCTTGAAATTTCCCTAGGATCATTGTTATATCAAAAAGAATTCTTTCTCTGAACACATAGCCTCTTGAAATTTCCCTATGATCATTGTTAAGCGTAGACATTCTAACTAGCCTTTGCTGCAAATAATGATAGAATTTTACTTCCAGCACCGACATCAATCATAATGTGAGCATGGAAGTCTTTGTGATTTTCTATGAGAGAATCATAACAGTACTGTATCAACATGTAATCTTGCACGGGGTGTAGCAACCTCTAATAGCATGGATAGAGGTTTTCAAAAGATTCTGATCAAATTGATCAAGTTTCAAAGATGGATCACCTCAAGTATTGGCCAACATATTCCACTCCTGAATGGTCAAACAAACTGAAAAGACCACCATTGGCCAAATTCTCCCTAACCCCTGCGACTGGTGTATCAATATTCGTCTCGTGAATGGTCAAGTGGACTGAAAAGACATGTGCTTATGTTGGGAATTGAATCGTAATGGTGTTGCAGATGCTCTTTGCTCCATAATTTGTTATCCACATTGAGGTAGATAGCCTTTGAAAGAAGTATATAGCCTTTGAAAGACACGAATTGAGTCGGTGGAGGAGTTTGAATTCTTCAAAACATTCAGATGTGTCACAGCTAAAGCAAGCCATCGCTAATACCCGTGTAATCGACAACACCATCGCCATATATCTCAAGAACCCCGATTAGTAGGGATTATCTGAGATATTTTAGAATGTGATTAGAATGTGAAGAGGAGCTAAGTATTAACTGTTAACTTTAATTTGTTTTTATATTTTTCGAATATTTTTAGAATCTATAATGAAAATAAAAATAATGAAATACAATAAGTGGAAATTAGGTTTTATTGATCCACATTCATATTGAAGACATATAAACAAAAAAGTAGTGTAATGAGACCATAATTTTTTCTAGAAAATTTTGACATTTAAAAAAATAAGAGGGTTGGAACTATCACAGGGAGGGAGGCTTTTTTAAAAAGACTATCTTATATTTCGATTAATCTATATTCTATAATTTGAATCTGATGTATAATGTATAGGAGTGAAGTTAAGGTTAAACAATTAATACGCTTTTATCCTTCAAATTTCTAAATATTCCCTAAATCCACAACAAAGCCAAATAAAAAAGCACACATTTCTTCCTTCCTCTATCAAACTGGGTGCTGGCCTCTATTGTAAACAACATGACTAGAGGGGCCTAAAAGTTGGCTAGTTTTCCTCTGATTACAAACAACCCCAGAGCAGTGTTATCCAATGTGAGAAAGTCGATCCGGTCTAATTTGTTACTCATTTGAACATACCGCCACAAGTTTGGCTTGATGTAGCATGACAGTGGCCGAAAAGGAGAACAAACTCATAGATTCATTACGATATGCAACAATTAAATTATAGATTCATTACGATATGCGAAAATTAAAATTACACCTATGCAGCGTAGATGGTTTGAGTATCAGAGAGACACCACTAACATTTGGTCGTCTATTGAACAGAGGCCCTTCTCTTGAACAAAAAATCACTAGGAGGGGCTTGAAAGTTGGCTAGCTAGGTTGTTGTCATCTGATCACACTCTACCCAATAACAAAAATATCTAATGCAGTAAACAGGACCTGGTTTTAATAGTCCTGCCTGGCAAAGGACTACAACACTTGTCTCATGAGAGTCTCTTGGCTCTCCATTCCTATTGTCAAGTTTTAAAATTTTTTCTCAACTTTAACTAACATTTTGGTATTTTTTTTTATTTATAATTTTTTTGAAACTTTAAAACAATTTTATAATTTTTGAAATATACTTTTATGATTTTCTAATTGACTTAAATTAGCACAACTATATTAAGAAATATAGTTGATACACTTTTTAAGCATATAGGTAAATCTTTCACCAACATATATAAACTAAGTGCCCATACTAACCACACTTACTATGTAATCTTAATTAAAACATTACAAAAATCCTTTGTGAAACTAGGGAAGACAGTAAATGCTAGGGATACACTTTAACACATCACTTGTTCTGCTATAAAATTGTGACCTTAGTTGTGACCTCAGTTCATAAGTATTTACAACCTACATTTGTGTTAACTTCAGTTTATCCAACTAATGCCGAATTTTAGCTTTTAAAATTTAAATATGGCTATAAATTTTGAGCTTGAGTTCTCGCTAGTTCTCTATTTTCTTGTAGTATGCATAATCACTCCCTCAACCTTGGTTAGAAAAAAATATGGTAAGATGTTTATATTTAATTGCGTTGATTTAATTATAGGTTAAGCTCAAACCATGCTCTTCTAATTTATGAAATGAGGGCGCATATCAAGCTAGTAAATGGAAACATTGAAAAGCTAGGGATCAATAATCGAACATTATGGACAAGTACGAATAACATGTATTTGGATAGCACAGCAGAACGCAAAAAATACGGGAAAAATAAAACAACGTGTAAATATTCGAAGGTTCTCATGTCAACCAAATGATTTGATTCCAATCAGGTTAATGTTTACTTAACAAGTGGATAAATATATCATATTTAAATTTAATAGGTTATTCTTGGGTTTGAAACTGAAAATCTGTTCAAATACTTTCATATCATCCATTGGATGATGTTTAGACGAAGAATACTCTCTTAAAATCAAACCATTTCCACTCAGTTATTTAAAAATCAAAATTCCCCACTCATTTATTTAAAAATCAAAATTCCCCAAGCCCAATTCCAATATAGACTACACCTACAATGTAATTAGTGCGTCATAACCCTACTCATTTCGACATATTGCCACACCTTTGGCTTGATCTCGAGGAGGAGTTGTATATTTATCTGTTGGGTCTCACTTAATCACAACATACGAAGAAGCCAATGGATATGAAACTGGTATAATCACTCCTCTAAGAACATTTGATTAGCATGGGGCATGTTGTTGAAGTGGTACAAAGGAATGTCATGAAACCCCACAAAAATATGCAGTGTTGTAAGAGACATGAAAGAAAATAATTTGGAGTTACTCAAGAAAGAGTGTGGGTGATATAATACATAGACAACACTTTGAGGTGACAACAGAGGGATTATGGGTGTTAGGGCCTTGGGTTGGCAACAAGGCCAAGTCAGCACCCATGACGGTCCATACCCACTTTATGTGGCAAAAGACCGAAGATGAGGAAGCAAAGAAGATCGTGGGGTGTCACGTGCATAACACAGAGGCGAGTGCCCTAGGTGCGGCTACATGAAGGTAGGGTGCCCACAAACCCATAGTAAAACGTGACACCCACAACATGAAAACACAGGCAGATGGGCAACACGATGAGAACAGGTCGGGCAAGATGTGCAGAGGTGGACCAAACGACATGGGCAGACAGTTTATGCGGCTTGTGAGCGAAGGAATGAACAATGGGTGAAAACTCATGCCTTAGGCGTGTCCGCACGAAGGTGGGGTGCCCAGTGGGGTATTACGTGGCAAGCACAGTAGGGCGCTTGCACGATGACATGAAAGTCGACCCAACTTGCCATGGGGCAGTTTCACACTGACATGAAGGTCGGCCCAAAGTATGAATGGGTGCCAACCAATTTTAATGTTTGGGCAATGACACATATAAAATAAGGCTCACACAAGTCGGAGAAGGACAAGCAAGTTCACAAAAAAAGAACCAAATCACATAGTAAAGGGTGTGGATCACATGAAGGGAAAACAAAGCTGAAGACAAGTTGTAGGAAGAGGCAGGGCTCACCCAAGTGAGCCGAGTTTTCTAGGTAAGTCAGACAGTTCGTTTTCTAGCTGGTAAAGGGCGCAAAATTTTGGGTTTCCTATTAGGCAAGGTGTTAAGCTTCAGGTTGGGCACACATTAGGTTATGGGACTTGGCACTTTTAGCTAGTGCATTGGGTTGGGCCAATGACTGCCATACTTTGTAACTTTGAAGAAACTTGAGCAACACATAGGTTTAGCCATGGTTTTCCCTTTGTAAATTTTTGTAACATATTTGAAGTAATAAAATGGGATAAGTTGTTTGGGAGTTCCCTATCCCATTGTATATGCTTTGCCTTGTTTATGTACAAATTTCAAGACATTTTCTATTGCTAATGAAATCAAACTAAAATCAGGAGACACAAATTTCTTTTACTATTCTACAGAAAGGAAAACACTCGATAGAAAAAAATGCAATAACATGAAACCATAAAAAAACAAGGAACACAATGATTTTATAGGGGAACCCAACTCGGAAAAATCCCTATGTTTCTTTGCATTAATCCAGATGAGAAAGAGAAACAATTCCAATGTCTTTCTTCAACTCTAAAGCACACTATGCACTTTAAAACTACTCTCCTACTTCCTGGCCTACTTTAGCCAACATTTATCCAATTCAATCCTCAACGAACCTCATGTTTCCTTGCACAATCCTAGAGGAATTAAGCTCCTAAAAAATAGAGAAATTCCCTATTTCCTTACGCAAATTTAAGGGGAATTGATCACCTACTGAGTGAAAAAGCAATGTATACTCAATAGTAAACAATTATAAATAGAAATGTTCCTTTTCCATCCACTCAACTAGGAAATTTGAATTCCATGAACGATGGGGTCTATTTTTAGCTCATTGACTAGTTAACTGAGAGATCACTGAGTTAACAATGGTCATAACTACTCAACTAACTCAAATAATGACTAAAGCTCAGTTAACTGAGTTTGACTAAGAATAACTCAACTAGATTGCTAGATCTTAGAAATCAATTCATGAACAGCTCTACTTCTAGACTACAAACTCAATTTTATTGACTTAACTAGTAGACAAGGTTATGTCACTCTAGCTAACTGCAATTCAAGTCATCCTACTCATGTGGAAAATCGAATTTTCTCCATTTGACTAAGGCACTAGTTAAATGAGGCCTTTCCTTACTACAATTTCAACTATTTATGTTCATTTTTGAATTAAATGTATTTTGAAGTTATGATATCACAAATTGTATGAATTGAATGACTACAAGTAAATTTAACTTGAATAATTGGCTAAGTGTTGAAGTATTTGAGCTACTATGCTAATTCATTTTAAAATTAATTCTTGAAAGTCTAAAAAGTAAATTGACTAAGGCATATAGGTTAGAGGCATAGTCCGAGAGAGAGTAGATGAGTGTCTCGATATGAAATCTCATCGGTGCCACACGCCCATAGTGGTGCGACCATCACTGGGTCATGACATATGGTATTAGAGCTTGCTTTGTGAAGGTGGGTGTTTTGCAGAAGTTGAAGGAAATGGTGGTATGGAAACCACTATCCCGATGATTGATGAGATGATATTGTTGAAGGCAGATTTGCAGGTTGCTCAACAAGAGTTTGAATAAAGGAAGAAAAACTTGCAAGAGGAGACTGATGTGATGAGAGAGGCCCTTCATGCATTAGCTAGAAAAAGGAAGTAGTACTCGGGCATGAATGAACTCTTATGACTTATGAAGAGAATGAAGTACCTAGAAGAAGAAACAACGAAGTTGGAAAAAAATGTTGTTACACGTCGTGAGAATATGGATAAAATTGAAGAGAAAATTGAAGAACTTGAGAAGGAGACAATGAAGGGAAATCTTGGCCACGAAGAAGGTGTGCCTAATTAGGTTGGCACTTCTGAAGAAGAATGTTTGGTTGAATAGGTTGTAGTTGTTAACCATGGTGAAGGAGAAATTGTGATGTATGAAGAAGAAGTTGACTCTAGGGACAAGTATGAAGAAACAATTTTTTTGAGTTTGTTGACCAAAGAGGGAGAGCTTGGTGGGATGAATCCTGCCAAAGTTGAACAAGATTCATGCATATCGCAACCATGGAAGGAAGATGGAGTTTCTCCCTTAGATAGACCCTAAATGGAAGTTGTTGATGGAAGTCGTATGATGGTTCCCCTTGATCTAATCGAGAGGAATGTTTGATGGATGACTTTCATTTGGAAGGATGAGGTGCATTTGTGTCTAGTTATGCAATGGATGATTTTGATTTTTGTAGGATTTCTTTGGGTGGTATTCGACCTTAGGGTAGATAGTGCGAGTACCCAAGACAAGGGTGGAGCATGATGAACTATATGTGATGAGTGAGTCATGCTTTTGCCTAACGAAGATTTTCTTAAGTTCTCGACATGACTTATGGAAAGAAGAAATAAAGGAAACACCAAAGGGGAAGGAAATATGATACATATTTGGGTGGATTTCATCATTGGAGTCTCATTTGGACCCAGGAGAAGTTCTTGGAAAACCTTCAATGGGGTACACAATGATGAAGGAAGGGACCTGTGATGACGATGAGGGAGGATGACTGAGGGCGCCACTTGATTGAAGTTGAAGAAGAAGGGCATGGCATAATTAATTTAGGGAAATTAAGAAAGGGTGCTAGTAAAGGATGTCATAAATGGGCATCATGCAGAAGTGTCAAGCAAGGATGTCGTGTACGATGTATGTGTTGGTGCCATACGAAGATGCTATGAAAAAGAACCAATGGGGATGCTAAGCACATTCATGCAACAAGGCCATGTTCATTTTGAAGGAAGACATGAGAGACCTATGAGAGCATTCATGCAATGAAGAGGCCAGAGGAGACTTGTGATGGGACTTATAACCAAAACAAGTGTGCCTACCTAAAGTGATGAGTTGAAAATGGTTTGATGGGGCCTAAGATGACTTGAAGAATTTGAAGGGAGTTGCAACGATGAAGGTACCTTGGTGGAGACACTTGGGCATGAGTTGAGTCTGAATAGGCTTATCCATTTTGATGCAGAAGAGAATCTATAGAGGTTATTGGTCTATGACCAAGATCAACACATGGAAGAGACTGTAACAACCCTGCTCAAAATTCCATGTAAATAAAGGCAAAATAATAACCAAGGTCATGGGACATATATTCCAAGATGAGTGTTGGGAAAAAAATCCTAGTGTGGGTATTCATTTGGTTTAACATGGCTAAGGAAATTGGAAAAGGCAAAGGAAAATGCTTTCGGAAGGAATGAGGCATTAATTGGAATTTTATTTATGAAAACAAAGGAAATTAGGAGAAAAGGAAGGTGAAAGGTAACATGTTGCATGTGAGGAGGAAAATGAAGGAAAATAATGGAAAATGAAGAAATCAGAGGCCTCATTAATAAAAAGGCTACTGAAGATTAGTTGGTACCTTTTTCCAATTTAGTTTTGGAGCTCTCTCTCTCTCTCTCTCTCTCTCTCTCTCTCTTGGACACAGAGAGCATTCTTGGAGCACTCTAGCATTTAATCAAGGAAATGGAAGGAAGGACAACGAAGGAAAATGGAAGCAAGGATCAAGCAAAAAGAGTAAGATCAACCATCTGCAGTGGGATTACTTGGAGATATCGATTTGCATGTGTGATTTCCTTGCTAGATGTGGAATGCATGGCATATGCATGTGTCTTTTTGGTTCTCTTGTTTTCATTGGCATGGGTTTTGCTAGGTGTGACAATGTTCTTCATCCTTGCCTTACCATTTCTGGAAAGCCATGGTGTGGTGGTTTCTCTTGTATTTGGTTGAGCTAGATTTTTGGATGGATGCAAAGCTGAGTGTGGTGGTATTAGGATTATTCACAAGGCCTAGGAATCTCAGGATGGGATAGATGATAAAGCCTAGATGTGAACACTTTGATTGAGCCTAGGAATCCCTTGACCGGTGAATGGAAGGATAAATGTTAAATCTCAGTAGTGAATATCCTTGAGTGGGCATAGGAATCCCTTAACCGTTAATGGCGGGATACATGGTAAATCGTAGAGGGTGGAGACCGCGTAGGCTTAGGAATACCTTAACTGGTAATCGAAGGATACACAATAAGTCCTAGAGGTTGAGACAGACAAATTCCTCACAGTTTAGGTAGAGATATCCAGAGGAATCCATGCTTGTTAGATCCCTGCTATCTGGTTGGGATTGTGGTAAAGGTTGGTTCTATTGATGAGGGTTGAGGTGGTTTGGCCTTGGGAAGCCCTGGTTGGTTTTTTTGTGAGTCCCACACTCATGCTTGGAATATGGCACGAGGGTGATTGGCTAAAAGAAACATTTGGTTCATCCAATCTATCACTGGGTGGTTCATGGAAGTCGCAAACCTGGTTGCCTTTTGCATTCATTAATAAGATGTCTTTCTCCTTGGTATTTCATGTGTAAATATACTGGTTGATATGTGATTCTTATTATTGTTATATATGTGTTATTTATATTAGTTATATGGTGATTATGCGTATATTTTATGACAGACTTGATGTATGGCTCTCGTCATGTTTTTATTAGAAAATGATTGCACAATGAATATATGACCTAATAGATGATAATGCAACTATTATGATAAGGGATCAATGCCTCTTTACAAATATCAGATAAGTATGAGAACCCTATGCTCAAATTTTTTTTTATGACCTATAGATTACATATTGGTGACATGTTTAACAAAATGCATGTCATGGCTAGTAGGGCTCATATCATGTACTTATACCAATGATTTCATTAGTAGCCTTATTCCACTGTTATTTATCATTTCTAAAAGTTTCATGAAGTTCTGGGCAGTGGTATGAGTATTGGCTTGGTTTTGTCAGTTCCACTTCCTTAACTATACATGGGGAGTTGAATCACATCATAGTAGCCTCTCATCACATGTTTACCCCAGAACACCAATTAACTTGGGTAAATGTGGGAGGAGAGTGTTACAGAGTTATATCAGAGCATGGTTCACACCTTAGACTAGATGGGTGGTGTGTTGGTCATGATACATGTGGGTTTCATATGTGTTCTTTATTCTTGTGGTCTATGTGCTTGTTGTGTATACATGGTAGTAGTCATGGTTGCAGTTGTGTTGCAATGTAAAAGTTGATGGTGTTGTCGTTGGATGTAGTCGTCATGAGTGTATGTTGGTTATACATGTTAGTGTTTATATGTTGTTATGCATAGATTGACATAGAAATAGTTGCCGTGCATGAGGTCATGGTATGTGGTTGGTATGATCATGCATTGATAATTGGATAATGGTTGAATGATGATTACTGATGAGCCTCGGTATTGCAACAAGAATGCTACAACTCCGAAGGCTATTGACTTTAATTATCAACCCGGGGTTCGTAAAAAATTAATAGGTATCAGAACTATATGTGCAACATACAATGTGTCCTTCCTTTAATGGAGTGCATGTACTGAAACCAAATCCTAAATTAATTGTAGAAAATGAAATGATTGAAATGGAAACCTTAACCTATTGCAAGAAATAAAGTACAAGGAAAGAAACATATTCTAATTGCATAAAGATCATGAACTAAATGTAAAAGAAAACTAATTCAACCCTATTTATCACATGTGATGATTTAAGCCAACTGAGCATGTAGTCTAATCTAGGGAGTGTTAAGTACTATGTGAATGTGTGAATATAAAAAAACTCTTTTTTTTAATCTTTTTGTTTTATAAATGCAAATGTTAATCCTCACTTATTCTTTGGCAGGGGAGACAAGTATGGAGGAAGAGGGTTAAAATGGTGTTGATTATATGGACATCAAGTAAAGGCCTAATCCTAGCTTCAGTGATGATTTTTTCTCAATTCGGGCTCAAAACATGTCGCTATAGGATTTACTAGTTCTCTTACAGGATTCCTTCTTTTACTACATGATGTTACAAATTTACTATACGAAATTATAATTCATCGAATGACCAAGAAAATCAAATCCAAATTGGATGTGAAAAAAGATTTTATTGACTAGGATGTCTTAGGTCTCCATTCCAAGTGGAATCACTAAAAAATACCTCTATTAACCCATGCTAAAAAATAGCAGAAAATTACTAGTCTAAAAATCAGAAATTTGAGAACTAGTGAGCTAGTAAATCCATCAAATGCCTAACCTAATCAAGTGCAAATGAAATGGAGTAAATTTGGTTATTAAATAAAATATTTTTGTGATATAATACAAGTGGAATCAACCTGATTGAATCTCATTTGCATGACCTAAAAAATAGCAGAAATTTACTGCTAGTTGCCACAAAGGAGTTCCAGAAATCTAGATTTGGGAATAAGAAGACTAATACAAGTAGCTCAATTATTACTATGACCTTCCAAATCTTTTCCAAGTATGAAATGATGCTTGTGATCCTGCAAAATAACTTACATCAACCATTTAACCCAATCCTACAACAAGGAATCATTAATACTAAATGCAGAAGTAGAAAGAAAAAAAAATACAAGATGCATGTGAATAAGAAGTGAAAAGAAGGAATGAAAATGATACAAAAGGGCTCTGAGACTCCTGGGATGGCCAAGCCCAAGGAAACTTAGAGACCTATGGAGGATAACAAGATTTAGAAGCTGAACATGACACCAATCTTCATTATTTTCATCAATACAATTACATCCCTGTAAGAAAATACAATGGAGCTGCAAAAAAACGAGTTCTCTCCACAAAAAGACTAATGAAAATCTCCCTCTAGAGGAAAATTTGACTTGGTACTTATAAAAAATGATTAGGAATCATTCCCCATGAATGGAGGACACTGCCCCCACTGAAATTCCTTGATTAGTGGATATAGTTCCCAATACTAGGAATCTGCATTAAAATGTAGGGAACATATTCCTAGATTTTCTCAATCATTGGAGTTCCACAATTTGTGCCATAATTCCGTAATATCTTGTTGATTTATTATTTAATAGTGATCATCGTGTAGTAGGGAGCAAGTCCCTAAATTATCTTCTTCAAATCTTCATAATTGTCCCAATATTCTCATAATATTCCACAAAAATAAATAATATTAGGCTCAAATATGCAATTATTCATAAACCTTCATAATGAATATATTAAAGTTAATAATACATTATCTAATGCAAAATGAGAGGTTTAATGTGGTGAAGGATGGTCATAGGCCTTAATTTATGTTTAATTTGAAGACATGGGCCTTAATTTATGTCTAATTTAGAGGCCCATCATAACCCCCAACTGAAAGTGTTGCTCTTCCTCTGAGTAGCTTAGTGACCTCATTGTGTCTCATTCATGACCATGGTGGTCTCTCTCTTGTGCATTAAGAATCTTGGCTATAAGTTATGAAAGGACAAGCCCAAAAACATATTTGTGAAAAGAAAAATCCTTGTTTCTTGAGACCATTAGTTTGCCTTCTTCCCCTTATTCAACATGGTTCTTGAACATTTTTCAGTTTGGCAAGGTCTTCCACATCCTTATCAACCTTTTTCTACCTTGGTCCAACATTTTGAAACCTTTGAAACCTTAAAAATGTCTTTATATGAGAACATAGACACCCGGTAGTAATTCCTATCAAAACTACGGGAAACCCTTTTTGAGCATAAATGATAGTCTGAGCCTAGGACATGCCCTCAACTTGACTCTCATGCTTTTTTCTCATTTCTATAACATCTTTCAGGACTTGGACAAAATCTAGAAAGAGATTAGAGACCTCTGGGAAAGTCTCTTTTCATCATTGCAGTTTGAGTTTTGTTTTGATGGTGGATGCCTCATTTCCTTTTGTTGCCTTCTTCTTATCTCTTGTGGCCTTGATGCTTGCCTAATGGCCATGGAGTTCATGCTTTCATTAGGTCTCTCTTAGGCACTGTCATTTTGGGTTTTAGCACAATTTTTTCTTTCTTCCTTCTTATAGTAGCATTCTGTCTTCCTGTAGTAGTCATTCCTTTTCCCTTCAAAGTCTTCTAATTGTATGGGAGTGATGAGAAATGTCGTAGGTTTGTGAAAATGGAGAGGATGCTCTATTTGTTTTCTCAAGAAATTTTCAGGGTGAGATAAGGCTTATTCTTGAAATTATGAAATGGGATGGATGAATGATGGATAAATAGTGAATATGAAGTGGTTGGAGGGATTGGAGTGTTGTGGTGACTTGGACTTTCCAAAAAATTCTTCTTTTAAATGTTGTCCTCATTCCTTTAAATCATCACCCTTCATAATTTCACTTTTCAACATTGCATGATTGAAGGAGTGAGTTGCAATTAACTAGTTGAAGGTGGCTAAGACTGTTGACCCATCCTTAGCTTATAAAACCTCATCTCTCATGCATTGACAACAAATTTCTAACTATAATATGCTCAAGAGAAGAGGTCAAGAATATTACATACCTGTACCTAACCGATGGTTGTTGGAGAGACATGCATGTTGCTGCTGAGTTGATGTTGTTGTGCTTCTCATAACATAAGTACATATTCTTGACTACCTTTCTCTTCTTTGTTGATCTTATTTTCTGGATGAGTTGTCTTCTTGTTGATGTGTAGGTGATGGCTTCCTCTGTTGTTGTTGAGCTCTAGAGGAGTTTCATTGTGCCTGTATTTATGATTCTCCTCTTTCAATCATGGTGCTGAAGATTAGGCCTAGAACCTATTGTTACTTCCAAATAGGTTGTTGTAGCTACCCCTTTTTTAAATGTTTGTGTCCTTTCTCTATTAGAGGGTAAATAGGTATTGGAATGAGTGGAAGGTGTGGCCATAGAGTGACATGGTCATGATGGGTGTTGTTTGAGATGTGCTAATGTCAATGTCATTTTTTCCTATTTCAAAATAGGCCTGCATCATAATTTTTCCATCGGACTGCCTTTCCTGTAGATTTTCAAAACTTCCTGTAGTACTACAGGAAACTCCTGTAGTAATTCAGGACAACCTCTTGTAGCAGACTTGTTTTGTCCATATCTCCCAAATGGTAGAATGGATTGACCTGAAACTTTATGATCATGTTTCCATCATCATTATGCACCTCCCCATAAAAAAAAGTGGATAATGGATGCACGAATCTCGAGAAAAACTCAAAATGGCTGAAGGTGATGGAGGTCGATTTTTTGGAAATGTGCACTGGAATTTGCTGCAATTTCTTAGGCATGTTACCATCATCCATATGCATCTCACCATGAAACCCATTTTTAAATGGAAGCATGGTTTTCAAGTTATGGAAAAAATAAATTTCTTCTCTATGTATTTTTGTTTCTTGTAGTAAAACAGAACCTTCCTGTAGTTTCTTAGGACAACAAGCAAACAGAATGGGAAAAGATTGATAATGATGGGTGGATGGTGGAAATAGATGAGGGTGATGGATTGGCATGGCCTTGGCTTTATTTAAGCATTTGAGCAAAGGAGGAGAAAGTCAAAATTTGACTTCTTTTGGCTAGGTTTGACCTATTTTTTCTTTCTTTGGTGGCAACTTATTAGTACCTTGTAGATGTTGGAGAGCACCTACATTCATAAAAGAGATACATGGAGCAAGGATTTTTTTATATTTTTTTCTTTCTTTTTCTTTCTAGGCCTATTAGCCGCCTTAATGACATTTTCAAATAGTAGGTCTGCCTAGGCGCCTCAAAGGATGTTTTCACCTAAGATCTTTTTTGTTTTCTTTTTTCCCAACCCATTGACTACCTTATGGAGGTTTTCAATCAATGAGCCAATCGAAGGCGCCTCAAAGGAGGTTTTAAACTGAGATTTTTATTTTTTTCTCTTATTTTTCATTTTTTTTCTACCTTACCCTACTTGAAAAACAAAATCACTTTCAAGTATAAGAATACTTCCAATGGAGCCATGTGCACATCAAGATGAGAGACAAAATGATGTGTAGGCTTGAAATGTATGCTTTGACATGTACCTGGATTTTAGAGATCAAATGATTTGACTTTGAAAGGATCAAGCATAGTTGAAGAAGATAGTGATTCTCCATCTTGCTGATTTTCTAGAACCAAAACTCAATATAACTTTGATTTCCTATATTTTCATGCTTATCTAGATCATTATTCATGTTTTCTTCTACCATGACCTTCAAATCTTCCTCTTTTTCTGATTGTTCTCTTGAATGCATGGAGGATTTGATGGTAACCATGAGGGAGCTCTCTCGATCTTTGATTTTGATGTTACTCTTAATCAAGTGCAGCCCATGATTCTGTGGTATTGTCATTTGAATATTCTTCTTTTGGATGTGGTCCTTCAATGATATCAAGATAATCTCTTTTTTGCAATACTCTTCCTGAGCTATGGTGAATACCATTGATCTCAAGAGGAGATGTTTGGAAGTGTTGTACGTCAACATTGTAAGTGGGCTAATCTACTTCAATGTGTGGGTTTGGAAATGGTGGTACAGGTAGTTGAGTGGGAGTGGATATTTATGATGGATGTGGTTGGGGTTGTGGTTGTTGTGGAGATGAATGGTAGGGATAACATGGAGTTGGGTATGGAGGATATTGCGGAAAATATTGAGGATATTGTGGATGGCTCCCATAAGATCCTTGCTAACCTTGTTTCCAAGATTGGTTTTGGGTTTGAGATGACCAATTTTGCCAAGGAAAGGGTGTGTTACAATTACTTTGAGATGGATATTCATAACCTTGAAATTTTGAATTAGGCTCTTGCATCATACTAGGTTGACTAGGCTGCCATGGTCCTCTTGGAGCTACATAACATAATTTCATTGGCAATTGACTTGCTCCATTGTCCTCTTGGTGAACTTCCTTCAACCTTGGTAATGGGGAGCAACATTTAACATCATGTGATTTGACATGGACAACACGAATATCAACATCCTTTTGCTCATTTTGTATTATTAACATTTCTACTTGTTCACTTATATTGCTAAGAATTTATGTTTTAAAGTTATCAAGAAAATTTCCAGGTTTAGCTTGACTTACCCATCTTGATGTTGATTTACCTACTCTTGCCCTTCCTCTTGATATGTGTTTGCATGTTTCACAAATTTCTTGAAATGATAATTGATATACATCACCTCTTCCATGAGATCAAGGAGATTAATCCATTCATCCCTAATTGTTCTAAGTAAGAGGGTTTTTAGTGTGTCAGATCCTAAATGATGTAGTTTTCCCCTCTTAACATTATACATGAACCTTTCTATTAGATCCCCTAGACTCTCATATTCTTTTTTATTCATTCTAAAGATTTCTTCTTTAATATCATGATCTTTATATTTTTCTAGAAATATATTTTGCATATCATTCCATGATCTTATTGAATTAGTCCTTAAACTCGTGAACCATTTAAGAGATCTATCCTTCAATTTTGCCGGAAAAAATCTCAGTTTTTGAGTTTTTAATAAGTAACCATAAGATCTACAAACAATTTCAAATTCAAAGAGAAAGGTTTCTAGATCCTCTCACCTTAGACCATGATATTTTGGAAGAAAATATGGAGGGGTGTTCTTCATGTGCACACTACAATCAATATCTTGAAAGGGAAATCTGAGAGGATCTTCCTCATTGTCATCATCTCCATCCATTTCATCTACATTATTTGCCATCATCTTCTTCTACCTGCAAAAGTGAATGGTGATGTGGTCTTACTACAACATGTGATCAAATGGGGGGGTGGGTTGGTATTGGAGATTTTTTGTTTTTATGATTGAATGAAAACTATAATGCAATGCAATTTTATACTTTTGAAATTAAATATGTCTAATGCAAATATTTTTTATTTTTTGCAGAAAGTAAAAAGAAATGAATCAACTAGGGAAGAAAATAATGCATACTTGGACACCTCCACGGCAATGGCACCAAAATGTGATGAGCCTCGGTATTGCAACAAGAATGCTGCAACTCCCAAGGCTACCGACTTTAATTATCAACCCAGGGTTCGTACAAACTTAAGAGGTATTGGCATTGTATGCGCAGCATACAATGTGTCCTTCCTTTTCTATCATGACATAATGGAGTGTATGTAATGGAACCAAATCATAAACTAATTGTAGAAAATGAAATGATCAATGGAAACATTAACCTATTGCAATAAATAAAGTACAAGGAAAGAAACATATTTTAATTGCATAAATATCATGCACTAAATGTAAAAGAAACCTAAATTAACCCTATTTATCATATGAGATGATTTAAACTAACTGAGCATGGAGTCTAATCTAGGGAGAATTAACTACTATGTGCATGTATGAATATAAAATAACTCTTTTTTTTTAATCTTTTTGTTTTATAAATGCAAATTTTAGTCCTCACTTGTTCTTTGGCAGGGGATACAAGTATGGAGGAAGAGGGTTAAAATGGTGTTGATAGAATTGAGGTCAAGTAGAGCCCTAATCCCAATTTCAATGATGATTTTTCTCAATTCGGGCTCAAAATAGGCCACTACACGATTTCCTACAGAATGTACTATTTTTCGTACAGGATCCCCTGTTTTACTATAGGATGTTACAGATTTACTATACAAAATTATAATTCATTGAATGACCAAGAAAATCAAATCTAAATTGGATGGGAATTTTTTTTTATTGACTACGATATCTTAGGTCTCCATTCCAAGTGGAATCACTCAAAAAGACCTTTGTTAACCCATGCTAAAAAATAACAGAAAATTACTAGTCTAAAAATCAGAAATTTGAGAACTAGTGAGCTAGTAAATCCATCAAATGGATAAATTTTGTTATTAAATATAATGTCTTTTTGATCTAATACAATTGGAATAAATTTGATTGAAGCTCACTAGCATGCTCTAAAAAATAACAGAAATTTACTGCTAGTTTCCACAAAGGAGTTCCAAAAATTTAGATTTGGGAATAAAAAGACTAATCCAAGTAGCTCAATGATTACTATGGCCTTCCGAATATTTTCCAAGGATTAAATTATGATTGTGATCCTACAAAAGAACTTACATAAAACATTTAACCCAATCCTACAACAAGAAACAATTAATACTAAATGCAAAAGTAGAAAGAAACAAAAACAAGAGATGCATGTGAATAAGAAGTGAAAAGAAAGAAAGAAAATGATACAAAAGGGCTCTGAGGCTCCTAGGATGGCCAAGCCCAAGGAAACTCAAAGACCTATGGATGAGAACAAGATTTAGAAGCTGAACATAACACCAATCTTCATTTTTTTCATCAATACAATTACATCCCAGCAAGAAAATACAATGGAGCTACAAAAATACGAGTTCTCTCCACAAGAAGACTAATGAAAATCTCCCTCTAAAGGAAAATTTAAATTGGTACTTATAAAAAATGATTAGGAATCATTCCCCATGAATGGAGGAAGCTTTCCCCACCAAAATCCCTTGATTAGTGGACCTAGTTCCCAATACTAGGAATCTGCATTAAATCGTAGGGATCACATTCCTATATTTTCTCAATCATTGAAATTCCATAATCTATGTCATAATTCCATAATATATTGTTGATTTATTATTTAATAGTGATCCTCCTATAGTAGGGAGAAAGTCTCTAAATTATCTCCTCCTCCAAATCTTCATAATCTCCCCAATATTCTCATAATATTCCACAAAAATAAATAATATTAGGCAAAAATATGAAATTATTCATAAACCTTCCTAATGAATATATTAAAGTTAAAAATACATTATCTAATGCAAAAATACAAGTTTAATGTGTTGAAGCATGATCATAGGCCTTAATTTATGTTTAATTTAGAGGCCCATCAATTATATGTTGTTATGATTATGATTATACATGTATCATGCTAATATGCTTGATATTGCATATGAGATATCCTACCTTGAGCTATATAGATTTATGTTGATTATATTATGTTTTGGTTTAAGCTGACATGGTATACTTGCAGGAAAAAGATCAAATATGACTAACAAGATAGTACACTACAGTTCACGAGACTCTCCCCATGGATCAAATGAGTAGCGTGGTGTTGGGCACTCTTCTAATATAACAGACACATTGAGTAGCTTGAAGAAAGAAATAAGAAGTTGCAAGGAAGATAATGACATAATCATTCAAACACGGGAGAAAAAGAAGAAGTCAATGCAGTAATCCTTCATAGTTTGTCAGAATTGTAGAGACAAGGACCACTTAGCATCAACCATGGGAAGGAGGATAGAACCAATGAGGCATATGGAAGTAGGTCTCATGGTGGGCACAATTCAGATAGGGGTGACACGATTCAAGATGGCAGGCTCTTGGATACTCCGATAGGAGAGGTGATGGCAACAGGTTCTATTCTAGTTTTGGCTCTCACACGCACTATGATCATCATCATTATCATCCTTATAGGAGGAGTGACAGGGGATATTTTCCATATGAGTTCAAGAAATAAAATCCATCTACCTTTGATGGGTATTTGAAGAAGTCAAAGGATGTAGAGGCATGGCTACCTGGGATGAAGAAGTTCTTTGAGCTGCATGAATACATCGAGAATAGGAAGGCCAAAATAGTTATCATCAGCCTCAAAAGGAAACCAAACATCTAGTAGGAAGATGTGAAATAGGTTAGAGACATTAGGATAAAAGAATTGAGTTGGCATGAATTCAAGAGACCTTTTAGGAAGAAATACTTGTCATAGAGGTACTACAACAATAAAGCCAAGGAGTTTTATGAGCTAAAGATGGGATCAATAATAGATTAGGAGTATATGGCCAAGTTCTTGGATTTATTGAGGTATGCACAGTATCTTAAGCATGAGAAGGATAAAGTTTAGAGGCTTATCAGTGGATTTCCATTCGAGTTTAGAGATTGGATTGAGTATGATGAGCCTCAGCCACTTGAGGAAGTTATTGGGAAATTGAGTCATTTTTATGAGTAGTCAAAGTGAAAGATAGAATCGTAGCAGGCATGGAAAGGGAAAGACAAAGCTAAAGGTAAATGGCAGCCGGAAAGGACAAGGCCTTAGGATGCAGGTGAGAATGAAAATGTTGCACCTAATAAGAAGTTCAATGTAGTTAGATAGGGACATGGGTCACAATATAGAGGGAAGCAAAATAAAGGTGATGATATGGGACCATTACAATGTTGGATATGTGGCAAGGAGCATCTCACAAGAGATTTTATGCAATATCAGGGTGGTAGGCCTCAAATCTAAAATGCATAAAGTGTAGACAGTTGGGGATGTTGGGCAGTAGGAGGATCACTAGGAAATTGTTATTGATATGGATGGTAATATTTTTCATCAAGTTGTTTATTTTTTATTGACTCTGAATCTAATTATAGTTATGTTAGTCCTAACCTAGTGGATAAGTGTAGTTTGAATAAAGAAGTGCATGCAGAATCTTGGTTAGTGCAGTTGTCTACATGTACAAATAAGAGAGTGTATCACTGGGTAAGATCTTGTGCATTCAAGTTGAATGGTATACCTACCTTGACAAATTTGAATGTATTATCATTGGGATCATATATTACACTTTTGGGTATGGATTGATTGTATTTTTATAGGACCAAAGTGGATTGTTATGACAATGCCATTGAGTGTTTGGATGACAATGGAGAATATAGAATCTTGCAGGGTAAGAAGAAGGCAACATCAGCTATAATGGTGACAGTTATGTAGGAAAAGTGCAGTCGCAAAAAAGGGTGTGTGTTATTTGTAATGCATATCTCTAGTGATAAATTTAAGGATTTCAAGGACATGGAGGTATTGAGAAAATTCTCGATCTTGAAATGGTTTCAGGATGTATTTCGTGCAAATATTTCAAAGTTTCCTCCTCACAAAGAAGTGGAGTTTTCCATTGAGTTGGTACCAGGAGCAGCACCAGCATCGAAGGCACCATATATGATGGGAACACCAGAGTTAGTAGAGCTAAAGTTATAGTTGAAGGAAATGCTTGACACGGGATAAATTAGGCCAAGTGTATCACCTTTGGGTGAACCAGTATTTTTTGTGAAGAAGAAGGATGGTACTCTTAGGATATGCATTGATTACAGGTAGTTGAACAAGGTGACGATCAAGAACAAGTGTATATTGCCTAGGATTGATGACTTGTTTGATTAGTTGAATGGAGAAATAGTTTTCTCAAAGATTGAATTGAGATTCAGATATCATCAGGTACACATCAATGAAGAGGACATTTACAAGACAACTTTATGGACCAGGTATGGGAATTATGAGTTTGTTGTAGTTCCATTTGGTTTGACTAATTATCCAACTATTTTTATGTGCTTGATGAATACTATGTTGCATCCTCATTTGGATAAGTAACTTTGTTATTGTATTCATTGATGACATCTTGATATATTCTAAACATGAGGAAGAGCATGTCGATCACTTAACAACATTGTTGATATTACTGAGAGAGCAATAGTTGTATGCCAATCTTAGCAAATACAATTTGTTTCATACAAAGGTAAATTACTTGGGACATGTTGTTTCTAAGGAAGGCATAAGAGTGGATCTAGAGAAGATAAGGGCTATCATAGAGTGGAAAGCTCCTAGAAATGTGGATGAGGTAAAATAATTTATGGGGCTAGTAGGTTATTGTAGGAGGTTCATCAGGAAATTCTCTCGCATTGAATATCCTATTACATCACTGTAGAGGCAAGGTAAGAAATTTGAATGGATAGAGAAATGTGCAGCCAATTTTGGTCAGTTGAAGCAGTTGTTGATGAATGATCCAGTGTTAAAGATTGCAGATCCAAACAAAGAGTTTGTGGTGTGTATATATTCTTGCAAGAGAGGAATTGGTGGAGTCTTAATATAGGAAGGAAATGAAGTGTGTTATGATTCACATAAATTGAATGAGCACAAGCAGATTTATCTGACACATGATCTTGAGTTGGCAACAATCATCCATGCATTGAAGATGTGGAGAAGCTATCTTCTTGGCAGGAGGTTTGTATTGATGAGTGATCATAGTGGATTGAAGTACCTATTTGACCAACTGAATCTAAATTCCAGACAATCTAGATGGTTGGCCATTATTAGTGAGTTTGACTTTGAGATTAGGTACATCAATGGTAAGGAGAACAGGGTTGCATATGCTCTTAGCAGTAGAGTATAGATCAATCATATAACGGCTATGATTTCTTATGGGATAGACTTACAAGATCATATTTTACATGAAGGCCAATAGGATGGTAGGTACATGGAGCTTATGCATAGGTTACATCAAGGTATAGGTGGTCATGATGTGGACTATTGTCTTACAACAGATGGTTTAGTCAGATTTAGGGATAGGATATATTTGTTGAATGACAGTGAGCTCAAGAAGATTATCTTATGAAAGTTTCATGCAAAATTGTATTCAAGTCACCTAGGATACCATAAGCCATTGACAACAGTGAAGAAACTTTATCATTGGCTGAATCTAAAGAAGGAAGTGGTAGAGTTTGTGGTTAGATGTTTGGATTATCAGTAGGTGATATTCGAATGTAAGTGATGAGCCTCATCATTGGGTAACCATATGGACCTTAATACACCTCCAAGATTATTAAAATCAACACTTCTCATAATTCCTTACATATTTTAATTATATTTTGCTTAATGAGATGAGTAAAAGTAACATGTTATGTCAAGTAGTCTAATGTGCATTAAGTGCAGGTTTTTGAGAGAAAATCATGGCAATTTTGGCTAATTAAGGGAAGAAACTCGAATGAGACAAGGAGGAGAGATTATAGGAGATAGTTCCTCCTCATTTAATCCTCACTCATTCAAATATTCCTCAATCAATTCACAGTAGCTTGGAATTGCAAGCAGTCGAGTCATGGATATCATGGGCGAGCTAGTGACAGTTAAGAGCCAGTTCATCTTGAGTTTGGGAGCCAAGCCTCCCTAGATTTAAGGAAGTCGTTGGAGACTTTAGTTGTATAAATAAAGAGACCTAGAGCGTCATTATGATTCATATTTTTTATGTAAGAGCACTAAGCATTTTCGAGTTCAAGTTTTGTGGAAAAACATTGTTATGTAATTTTTTTGATATGATAATGAGAATAAGCATTTCCTTGATCCAACACTAGGTTGACTCAGAGGGCTGAAGCTCTTAGGTTAGGGCCCAACCCTAGTAGCAAAGGCTCCTCTTCTTGTATTTGTACTCTTAAGTTATTTCATACATTAATTGTTGAATTGGTTTTAGCATTGTTTTGTTGCAAGTAGTTGTGAATTTTATTAGTTTGCTTCCATTTGTGCATTTCTTTAGTAGTAGCTTAGAAAGATAAAGGAATACCAAAAAAAGCTGATAGCAGGTTGATTTGGCTTCACTTCTCCCTTCAAGGACCATGGTTTGAGGAAATAACTCCTATGTAGGCCCAAAAAGATAGAATTATAATTTCTTATGGAATTTAGGGTTTTTTGCTACTTAGGCCAGCATCTTTTCAATTTTCAAGAATAGGATTCAGCTGTCATTTTAGATATCTCCATCTTTGTATTAGATCTCATAGTGTTTCACAATATTTTGCAGGTATTTACATGCATGAAATAGGAAACTAAATAATGAAATTTCTATTTTCTTAAGTTGATTGAAGATCTTTCTTATTTGACATGATTCATGGATAAATGCCAGTGATATAGGTATTACAGGAATTTCAATAGTGCAAAAATATATCATGCCAGAAACCCCAACCTAACTCCATCCATCCATGATCACTAGAATCCACTAATTCCCTCAACCACTTCATCATTCCATAAGAACACCTTTCTAGGTTTGTTAAACAAATCCAACCATCTTACAAACTCTGTTTTGAGATCTGAAGAAGTCATAGCCACTCCCTTGCCTTATTTCTTCCATTATTCACCTTCCCTAAGTCCTATACCACCTTCCAAATCACTCTTATTTCTCTCTGCCAGATCTTGTAGGAATACAAGGGATCCTGTAGGAGCATTAGGATATCCTGTAGGAAGCATTAGGACATCCTATAGGACAACCTGTAGTGGCCTGTTTTGATGTCAATTTTTGGAAAAAGCATCCTCAAGGATAGGAGAAGGCCCCTACTTGCCTCCCAAGCCATCTGACCTTTCACCACCATCTCTAACCCACCTTCCACATCACCAAGAGGGTTTAGCATTCACAATTTCACAAAAAAGGGACAAAAAGAAAAAGAGTTATTGTGTTCATTCATATGCACAATAGTAGAATGTTTGGTTATTTTAGATTGCATGCCTAGGATAGTTAGGATTACACACATGTTAACTTAGAATTCTTTTGAAGCAAAATCTCTTAGCAATTAGTTAGATGAGTGGTGTGTTTAAAGAATTTGATTTCAGTATTTCCTTACTGCAGTAGACACTATTTCAGTACTCCAAAGTAGTGCAAAATTCCCCTTTCCTCATTAGTACGAAAGCTTCTTCTGAAATGATAGAAGGTTGGTTTGAGAAATAATAGTGGTCTATTGCCAGTTCAACAGTGACAAAGAGTGGACCCATCACATCTGCTTGTGTATATAGCACTGTCACCTCCAAGTTTGTATGAACCCTGGGTTGATAAATTAAAGTTGGTTGCCCCAGGAGTTGTCGCATTCTTGCTGCAACACTGGTGCTCATCACTTTTTGGCACCCTCGTCGAGGAGGTATCTGAGTAAGATTTGATTTCTACTTTCTTTCTTCCATTTATTATCTTTGACATTCTGGTATTAGCTTCATTTCTACAAAAGTAATTGTAAATTGGTTTGCTTTCTTTTCATTCTACAAGTGAGATTTCATCCAGCAATTAGTTTCCATTTAGTTTGTTATTTCAATTCAGCAATTAGTCTCAAAGCTTGAGAAAAGCACAAAAAAAAAACAAAAACACTTCTTTCATGCCTCATAGGAATAAGGATAACTTAGGAAAAATTCTACCAAATACCCCCACCACTTCAAACAACCAACCTTCCCTCTTCTTTGGTGGTTGTGAATTAGAGGACCCCTTAGGTGAACAACCAAATATTTTTGAAGAGCCTACAGGGGGAGAAGAAGAAGGACAACCCATTCCAACTGACCTAATGACTGAAAATAGAAATGAGAGAGGAGATAGAGAAAGAATTGAGGGTTATTTTCCCATAAAAGAAACTAATGGGGATACCAAGATGAAAAACATAAGCCTCTCTGCTCTTCCTCATTTCCATGACCTGACCTCAAAGGATCCACATACATTCTTGTTTGAGTTCGCTTTCATATGCAGAACTTATGATTACACCATTGATGATCAGAAGTTCAAATTATTCCCATCCACTCTCAAGGTTGTAGCTTTGCGTTGGTTCATGGGTTTACCTGGGGATAGCATCACAACCTGGGCTTAGATGCAGCAAGCCTTCAACAACAAGTATCGAGACTATTGTAGGTCCAAAGACACTAAAGAGGAAATTTTTGGGATGACCTTGGGGCATGATGAATCCTTAGAGGATTATGAAGAGATATTCCAGCTTAGCTACAAAAGGGTCAGGTGCACACTTGATCCTGAGTTACTGAAGCTAGTGCTGCTCTGGGGGTTAAGGGAAGATCTTCAAGATACCCTAAACTTGCTAGCAGGAGGGGATATCTACCAACTACCCTATGAAGATATCAATACTGTCTTTAAGAACCATTCTAGGGCATCTAGAAAAAAGAGTAGGGGTGGTCAACCAATGGCCAACTCATCCTCCTCCAACACATCTATAAAAGGTGAAATTAGAAATATGCTGGAAGATTTCAAGAGTGAAATGTTGCAAACCCTTTCCCTATAGATGGACACTATGCACATCAAGAGGAAGCAGGAGGAAGCAAAGAGAGCATTAGCCATCTTCTACCTTAGATGCACAAGGAGGCACCTTAGGAATGAATGTCCATTAAACCTGATAGAAATCTGCTCGGTCTATGAAGAAACCCAATCTACATAAAAGTGCCCTTCTCTACCTGGACTAAAATATATGTATCAGGGAACTGAAGGGGTGACTGAAAAACTCTGCTACATAAATCAAAAGAGACCTCATGGGCCTCGACCATACTAGCATGGCATGCAAGGGTCATCCTATGCTTACTACAACTCTAACCAAAACCCATCTAGTCCCTCTTGGGGCCCCCCTAATCATCCCTCCTGGTCTACACCTTCTCCTTGATATTTTTCACCTCAGTGCCATTCCCAACCAACCAACAAGTCATTTCAGCCATATACTCTGCCACAGCCTCAGTGGAATGCACCACCCCAGGGGTAGAGGCCCCCATACAAAAATTCTCTAACCTTATTTCCTTCACCACCTACTCAACCACAAATTTTACACCCTCCTCCACCTAAACAACCTCATATGCCTACCTAACCAAATCCAAACCCGAAAAGCAGATAGGCACAAGAAGTATACAGTGGAGAGACATCCTATCCTACTTATGCTGTGGAGATTCAGGAAATCAACCTGAGGCCTAGGAGAGTACTCCCGGACAAACAACCTCCATTTCTACTTAGGGAGAGTGAGGAGGAAAGTAAGCCTAGAGTGAATCCACCACCCTTTCCTGAAAGATTAACTTCGCTAGTCCATCCTACCCTAGAAGAGAATGAACTTCTGGCTGAATTGAAAAATCTATGTGTCAAAATTCCACTTCTCTAAGCCATTAAGGATGTAACTATTTACAACAAACTGGTTAAAGAGAAGTGTTTCAAACATCCAAGGAGGTGAAAAAGAGACACCCCTACCATTAATGTCATTGGACAATTGTTTGACATAATGCTAGGGTAGATAATTTGCCCTAAGTATTTAGACCCTAGAAGCCCTGTAGTAGATGTGCACATCAATGGCACCATTGTCCCACATACCTTGATTGATATTGGGGCTGACATTAATGTAATGACTAAGGACACCGTGCTCAAGCTCAATTTCTAGGGTTCATTAAGAAAGACCACAATAATCTCGTAGCTTGCAGACCATTCCACAGTAGCCCCCAAGGGGATTTTTGAGGATGTGATGGTCTCCATCGACTCGTAGGAGTACCCTGTAGACTTCCTAGTTCTCCAACCTAAGGCGAAGCTTCGTGGTTATCCTCTCATACTTGGGAGACCCTGGTTAGCCACTGTCGATGACTACATCACCTACAGGACTCGAAATATGACTATAAAAAATGGGCATCTGTCCAAGCAGTTGGCCTTGTACCCCCCGGCTCAGCCATCCTTAGAACATGATTTACATTTATGCCTAGGAGAGGCGGAAGAAGGTGAAGTCTGCTCTGCCCAACTCTATACCCTAGAAACTCCCATGGGAGGAGGAGAGTCGGATGAAGATGATTTGATTGAACACATACTCTAAAATCCAACTCCCAGCACCTTGTCCTTAGAGGAAGTAGTAAAGGAAACCAAGAGAAACCATAAAATTTATCTATGCTTAGCTGATTCAAACCCTACTTGTGTCAAAAAAATATAATTATGCCCTAAGAGAACTTCGAAAATCAACCCCTCTCTTTCTATACACCAAGAAGAAGAGTTGTGCAGCATGCTAAGGGAGAATCTAGATGCCTTTGCCTAGAGTTAGAAAGAAATTAAGGGAGTGCAACCCTCAGTGTGCGCTCACCACATTTATATCAAATAAGGTTGCAAACCAGTTTGACAATTCGAAAGGAGAATGAATCCAGCTCTCAAGGATAGTCAAAGAACTACAAAGTCACTGGATGTAGGATTCATTTACCATATCTCAGATAGTGAGTGGGTTTCTCCTTTGGTGTTGGTTCCAAAGAAAAATGGGAAGTGGAGGATTTGTGTCGATTAAAGAGAGTTAAATAAAGAAAAAATGACCATTTCCCTATACCTTTCATTGACCAAGTGTTAGATGGCCTCGCATGGAAAAAGTTTTTCTCTTTCCTAGATGGGTTTTGTGGGTACAATCAAATCCAGATCATCCCAGAGGACCAGGATAAAACCACCTTCACCTATCCTTGGGGTACCTTTGCTGATAGGGTCCTTCCTTTTGGCCTATGCAATTCCCCTACCACTTTCTAGAGCGTAGTCCTCGATATCTTTGCTAAGCTAGTCAATGATGCTGTAGAAATTTATATGGATGATTTTACACCCTATGGGTGTGATTTCCAAGAGGCTTTGTCCAACATGGGTAAGGTGCTTAACAAATGCATTGAAATGAAATTGTCCCTTAGTCCCGAAAAATGTGAGTTCTTGATGACTACAGGGACTGCTCTAGGTTATTCAATATCCCAGAAATGACTTTAGGTGAACCCAAATAAGATAGCCATCATCCAAAGGGTCCCACCTCCACAAAAATAGAGGGATGTCAAAAGTTTTCTAGGTTTATATGGATACTATAGGAGTTTTATAAAAGACTTCAGCAAGTTATCTTCTCCTTAATTTGGGTTATTGGCCAAAGACTCAGAATTTTTATGGCCAGAAAGTTGTTAAGAGGCCTTGGACACCCTAAAGGACAAGTTGACTACTGCACCTATTCTTTGAGGCCCAAATTGGGCCCTTCCTTTCCATATACATGGTGATGCCTCTCACAAAGCCATAGGAGCAGCTCTAGGCCAGATAGATATCAAGCTACCTTATTGTTATAGGTATATTTAGGCACATCACTCCCGACATTTGGATCAATACAATTAGGGATCATCAAACTCTAATTGAATGCTTCCATCCATGAAAGTTTCCCAGCCTAAAACCCTACTAAAATGCCTCCTTGGGTCACCATTGCAGCCTTGGTCAGGGGTAACTACACTACAAAGTAGGCAAGCCCATTCAGTCCTACACTACAGTGCACATAGGCCCTCTTTGACCTGTGCTGGGCAAGAATGAGTGAAATTCACATTGGATTTTGGGAATATTATCTGATTCTAGAGCATTCTGGAAGGATGCCCAGCTCTTATCTCATCCTATGAGGTCGACTTTGGATAGGCTATGGATCAATTACCCCTCTATCCTCTCATCCTTTTCTCCATGGAAACTAACTCCAATTTTGGAAAACCATTCAATGCCCAATTTATGACATAACCACCTGCATTTCCCTGTTGACCACTCATCATAGTGATCAGGGGGCTGTAATTTGAATATTGTAGAGAAATATGATTGGTTTGAGATTTGAGTTCATGTCAAGTAATGTTATGTTGCTGGATTGGTGTGCTTTTTGTGTGACGAGGGTTGGACTGAAGTTGGAGGAGTGACACGGGATTGAACCGCTTTGGCTATAACTCTTCCTTCTACATTAATAAAGTTGTTTGTTCTCTTTCCCATATTCTTGTTAATATCTTTGATGATTATGTGTTTCAATGTTTTCGATTCCATTGATTTATAGTAGATAGATCATGTACGTTTTGATCGTTGTCATTTTCTATTTCTGTTGACATAGGTACCAATTGAGCAGATTCAGTTCAAGTGGGAGCGACAGGAGAAATTCAAAGGAGATCAAGGAAGTGAAAGATCACAAGTAAGCTCCTTCATCTCGTATATCTATTATAGGAAAAGGTTAAACCACTTTCTTTCTATTTTTCTAAGTGTAACTACCCACTTAGGGAAAGTGTGTTTATCCGTAGATACAAATTTCATATAACAAATTGGCAACCATACTAGGGAACAACTGTTGTTCCTGGTAGTTTATCCTCATCATATTACATCCTAGTAGACTTTAATTGACTTCATTGATCTCTTTTCAGTCATTTTGAAGTGTTTTTGGTCAAAAAAGTGTGCTGGAATATCTTTTGATTGGACTCTCTGAAACCAACGCAGTGTTGGTCTTGACACAGTGCGTTGCAAAGCACCCTTGGCTTAGAGACAGTGCATTGAAGTGCATTGTCTCTCACTCTGGGCTACTCTGATCCCTCTTAGGCTAAAAAACCCACCTTTGGCTTGGTTTTTCCCAAATTTACTTTTGATTTTGTTTGTTGAAAGATTAATGTATTCTATGGTTATGAAATCAATTTGTATTTCTTCTCTTAGCCCTACTTTGGCCTTGATTGTTTAGTGTTTCTTAAGTGATTTCTTTATCATTATCAATTCATTGTCAAAGTTAGCTTACAATAGATTAGTCTTTTCTGAAAAGGAAGTGTCGTAAATTGTTCATTTCTTTGAAAAAGTAGTCGTAAAGTCTTTGTTTCTTGCAAAAAGTATTGATTGATTGTTTGTGCATTTAGTTTCCTTTTGTTCATCTAAACATTAAGGGAAATGAAAAGAAAAACATGCATTATGCATTTAGAGGTTTGTGTGTGCTTGTAGGAATAGTATAGGGAAAGTTGCATTAGATGTGCTCTATGCTCTTCGATTAAAATTTTTGATTGCTCTATCCCTTTTAGTTAAGGTTTTCATTGTTCAAATCAAATGAAAAGAATGTTTCTCATCATAGTTGCATTCCAGGAATTTCAAAGACATCACATGGTGAACCTAAAAGAAAAAATCTTAAACAAGATCAACTTAAAAGTTATCTCAATTAACCTAATGGAGCATTGTAACTTAACGCATAACACTTAGAGGTTTTAGGCTAGAGACGTGTTTTAGTGTCATTAAAAATAGTAGTTGTCACTAATCATCTGTGATACATTCCGAGTATGATACATCATTCCACGTGCTTAAGTATATCATAGCTTGTCCATGTACC
The DNA here is from genome assembly GCA_031772625.1 of Pinus tabuliformis. Classification (NCBI taxonomy): domain Eukaryota; kingdom Viridiplantae; phylum Streptophyta; class Pinopsida; order Pinales; family Pinaceae; genus Pinus; species Pinus tabuliformis. The sequence goes on from CM062807.1 coordinate 840,623,696, forward strand.
TTCGGGCATATAGGGCAGTGTTATAGTATGAAAAGTATAAAGGAATGCTCTCACTGTGCGGTTTCGCATTAGACAACGTTAACACGGATTGGGCCTCCACATACTTTCGGGCATATATTAGAGGACTACATTAGGTTGCTATTCATCCTTAGGTAACCGAGTCAGCCAACTTGTACACTGTGATACACCGAAAACAACATTCTGGGAGATTGTCTGCACGTATGTTAAGTCCTTGGCTTACTAAGGCAGTATATTGCAGTTCACTATTACTTGGTAATCCTTTTGCCTAGATTAACCCTCTTTTGCTTTTTTATGTTATTTTGATTAAAATAAAATTAATTGACTGTGGATAACATCCTCCACATCACTCCTTAGTTGATCTTATGTTGAGACAGATGGAAATAACTCCGAAGTCCACCGATCAAGGAATTTCTTTTGATCGAAATCCTAGTCCTTTTCCTCCTTTCGAAAATATTAGTGCTCCTTATATGGCTACATTGTCCCTTCCAAGACTTACCATCAGCTTTCCAGCATGGTTGTTCTCAACCTCCTTGGCCCCGTAACTAAATATTCCTACAATTGGACAAAATCAACCTCCAGTTGATCCTAAGCTTGACCCTTTACCTTCTTCGTCGATTGTTTCTTCCTCCCCTTCTTCCTCTTCACCTCGTGAAAGTATTGACACTAGTAACTAGGTGGATAAGAAGAAGAAGAAAGGGAAGAAGAAAAAGAAGAAGAAAACTTAGTTGGGAGGAAACCAAGCAACCATTGCTTCGATTGCAACTTCTGATGAGAAACCATCCGGTAAGCCTCACAAACTTCAATATCCTTGCAAACTTTGTACGGGAGACCATCTTCTTCAAAACTGTTTTGGTATTCCTCAGATCTTAGAAGAATGGTCTTCTCGTTCATGTCATCCTATGTCATCAACTTCTGGAGATCATGCTGGTGACACACCATCAACTAGTGGTAGTAAAGTTCATGGAAAGAAGGGTAAAGTTAAGTTTCACTGTAGGTTATGTGAAGGGAATCACCCAATTCACCTTTGTCCCTATCGGGATGAAGCCCAAAAAGTGTTGGATAACCATCCTGCTTCTCCGCAACGACTTCCATCTAGTTACAGGAGACTCTCACTTAATCCTTCACTAGTTGATGAAGTGACTGACTCAAATCAATCGTCGGTCAAACCTATTCTCTCTAAATGTGAATCCCATGAGTCTATACCTAACCAATCACAGGTCGAGGAAATAGTTGACCTAATTTCACCTTTAGTTAATCGTACCATTCGCGTAGAGAGTGAGTATGATACCACTCAAGTTATTTTTGTTTCTTCAGATTCCAATGAGCTTGGAGGCAACCCTCATGTTCCATCAAGACTGGACAAAAATCTTCCCATTCTTGTCACTCAAGGGGGTAATTCTCCCATTCTTATGGTACCCCCTCCAAGTATTCTGCTCACTTCCTTTGATTGGAATCGACTGGCAGGATGTCGTCTTCCTTCTTATGTTCCTTTCCAAATCATAGTACAAGTTTATAATATGATTGTATCTAGCACTATTATAGATGAAGGTGCATCTGTGAGTATCCTTTCTTCCACTACTTGGCAGGAGCTCAGTTCACTGCCACTTGTGCCTGTTACCCAGAATTTGCTGTCTTTTAACAGAGTAACCAGTCAACCTTTAGGGATCCTTCCTCAGTCACCTATTACTTTGGGAGGAAAAATTGTTTATCTCGATGTGATAGTAGTCCCAGGCCCTTTAGATTACAATTTACTTCTTCGGCGAGACTATGTTTATGACATGGCAGCTATTGTTTCAACACTGTTTCGAGTGATGTGTTTCCCGCAGGAAGGAAGAATTGTCACCATTGACCAACTTTCATTTCCCAGCCCAAATATGGCTTCCAGTCAACCATCTTCCCTAAATGGTCCTTTTGTCCCAATGGTATCTTCCTTGCAACGGGTCAATTATGTGGCAACATGCTCTATGCCTACATCAACTAAGAATCAATTCCGTGATGTTGTGCATTATGTATTGGGGGCATTGGAACTGGATCTCTTTGATGGATTCCTTGCTACGTATCCCTTCCAGAGCATTGTTCTCCCATCTGATGAGAACCTCTAGTAAGTCATGACCTCTAAAGGATCATGACCAAGGAATAATGAGCATAGCTCCTTGTCTTGTGTCAAGCTCATTAATAAATGAAACAAGGAATATGAGTATAGTTCTTTTACTGTGTCAATCTCATTAAAAAAATGAAACATGTTCGAGAGAATAGTTCCTTGTATTATGTCAAGCTCGTTAAAAAATGAAACAAGGAATCTGAGTAGAGTTCCTTGTCTTGTGTCAAGCTCATTAAAAAATGAAACAAGGTCCCCTGGAGCAAAGTTCCAATTTGAGTCTTTGATTAGATCTCGTAAAATCCCAGTCGATTCTTTCACTAGATCTCGTAAATGAACCTTCATTCCATCCACCTGATAGCCACGAGTAGTCTACTTAGGTAAATGTAATGGAGCTTGGGGGGCGTGTGGTAGAGGGAATTACTCCCCTAGGGCTTTTTGGGTGAAACCCTAGCAGACTGAAAGTTGTCTAATCAAAGAAACATGCATTCATACAGCCATTACGCTATTATAAGCAAATTCTATGATAAGGGTACGTACCTTTAGTCCTACGTTTGAGAAGGCCTTTAGGGTCCAAACCCTTCTTGGAGTTCCCTTCTTCTCTTTTCTCTTGCAAAACAAATAATTCAAAGAACACAACAGTACATGGACAAAAACTTATAAAGAAACCATCTTCATGTTACAAAGAAAGGTAGTTAGTTATGAAATCCAAACAACCATTTACATATGAATTCAAAACATGAATGTCATTAACATAAAGAAGATTCAATTCGGGAACCAAGACATGTGTTTCTTTTATTATAGACAAATAAAGTACATAAAAAGGAATATGTTCACCTAAGTCACCTTCAGCAGGCTCCAAGCAAAGCTTCCTTCCGGATCCGTTCCAGCCTCAAGCCTCTAACAAAACTCCTTCCATGAATCTCTCCATGATGTCATAAATGGTGGATGAACATCAACACACAAGGAAACAAAGGTTTCCTGTACAAAATGGGGGAAGTGCAAAAGGCACAAGGGACTTCAGACCTGGTCAAGGGGAAAATCTCAGCATAATAACCTTTCTCTCTATTCTCTCCTCCTTTAGGCCTTCCCTTTGAGGTCTTTTTATACTATCTCCAAAGTAGTTTTTTAGTTAGGAGTTGGTTGGGAACAGTTGGGCCACGGGCACTAACAGGTGATCAACAGGTAAAACCCGCGATCTCCGCCCGAAAAGAAGGAATTATATATTTTTTAAGTGTTTTAATACATACACGCGGGTTGGATATACACATACCCGCGTATACACGCGTTTAACTCAGGGCAATGTCGCGTATAAGGAATAAAACACTGTTTTTTAAATTTTAGGACCAGGTCTGGAAGGAGGGGTTGCCCTAGGCCATGAGTACAGCATCACAAACCATAAGAGTGAGATTTGGAGCTATAAGAGATGCCCCCTAATATATGAGGTCAGAAGGGGTACATGATGGCCGAAATATATTATGCGAGTACATGGAAAGGAAGTATGTCAAAAACCGAGGAGGACTTCACCAGAATTCAGCCTGCCAAGCCACCAAAGGAGATCAGAAAGAAACACTGTCTGAGGCGGGCATACCCATGCTCAGAAAAAGTAAAGCATGTCCGCATATCAAGTACAAGCGGATCCACTAAGTATACAAAATGACTGAAAGATACATAATGGATCATCTGATCATAATGAACAAGTACATGTCTGAATATCACATATAAGACTGTCAATGATGCTGAAAGATGTAACGGATCACTGATATCAAAGACTGATCCCAAAAGGTACCAACTGAACATGATGGAATAGGATGGTACTAAACTGCAAACTCAGGTGCCAGCATATAGAATGTCGCCATGACTGACTGCAACATATAAGGTGGAGTGGTATCAACTAGCAGCAACAGGAGCAACTGTCAAGTGAACCAATGAATGCTGATACAACCTGAGGTCTTCACCGACCGCCGTGGTACATTTCTACACCATGGGAATAAATGATCTGAAGTCGACCATGTGAGAAATCGTTTGATTATCGGTCATTGATGTATACCATTAACAAACGCGAGACTACCCACCGATAATGATAATGAGCGTCAAGGTACCCAGTACAATCTAACAAGTGTGAATAGATGAGCTGGAGTCGAACACCTGTAAGAATCTATCGATCAGGAGACAATGATGGTTTCCCACTGTCGATAGCGAAGGATCTGCCACTAATGACTGCAAACCCCAAGGTACTGCCAAATGGACTCTAGATCTTTGCCCCAGAGCAATGAGTCGGAGTCGATAGGGAAAGATCCGCTAGAAGGAAGGCATTAAGGCATCCTCCATCAATCTAGCGCGAGTGTAACCCGTAGGCCAATAATGTGGAAGGAATCGGACGAAAAAAGCTGTAGTAACCCAACCGAAGTACGTTTTCGGCGTATACAAGATGTGGCTAGCGCACGGCAAAAACCCTCTGAACCAACCAATAATGAAAGCTGACACAGAGGCGAGGTATCCACCAATAGGGTCAAATGGAAACCAAGGTACTGCACGAATCCCAATGTGTGATAATTTAAGCTGATGTCGAACACAAGGGAAACCACTCAGTCAAAGACCCATGATACTGATCGATGCTGAGCACAAGGTGACCTATCAATAATGAAAATAGGGCCAGGGTGCGGCTCTAGGCCTGTCCTCAGAGCAAGGTGTCGTCGTCGATAAGGACAAGACCCGCCAGCAAGAAGTCAATGGGGACCTTCTCAAACCGGCACAAGTAAAGGACCAATATAACTGATGTGATGATAGACATGACACTGACAACCAGGGATGGCCGACTGAAAAATGAGTCAAGAGACACCGCAGAGAGGCCGACTCAGGCTAACTTCCCTTGAACAAAAGCACGACTCAATGTGACTATGTGGCAGCATATCATGACTCTGTATAAGTTCGCCATGCAAGAGGCATGAACGAACCCTCCATATGATTGGAAGAGATAACCAAACGGGGGAGAACTGACTCAATAACAAGGTTATGGCATACCTAAGTCAAACAAAATCCCACCCATGCGGAGGAGACTTTTGTTTTGAGTGCTTTGTTCAAGGGCGACACGACTGACTCTAGCTGCCAACAATAAATGGAAATAATGTCCCGTTCCCGCTCTTTTTGGAATATTTAAATTTTTTTTTGTCTTTTTCTGTTAAGCCGGAAAAAGAATAAAAGAATGCTATGGTATAGTGGAAAGAACGAGTGTCGGTGAAACAAATGATCTAGTTCCTGGGAAAGGAACGTTCCTATGCTCAATGCAGGGAGGTGAAAACTGGTCAGTGACACTCAAAGGTATGTTCCTTCCACGGGTCTAGGTGTGTCAAGCTGCAGAAGTCAAAGGTATGCAAGGTTGATTTTGCAGACGTCATGGTCAAAAGTTGGCTTAAACACGAGTCCAAGTGAAGCCGGCTCTAGGCCAAAAGGTGCAAGTGGTCAACATGCAATGCAGTAGTACAACTTAACACAAAGGAGCCTCTAGGGTATAAGGCCAGAACAAAGCGGAGAAGCTAAGAGGAATGAGTCTTCAATGCATAAGTCATGGCGGGACTACAGAGGACTCCCGAGCCTACTCAAATCGGAGCAACATGGGCAACAAATGTCAGTGAGGTGCTAACTAGGATGCCCATGTAAAGGATGGCTCTACCATCGTGTCATGATTTAAAGAATCGGCGAGTGAAGGTGGCTTATGAACCATAACACGATGGGATCGACCATATGGCAGATGTATCGGTCAAATGGAGGTTAGTATGCATAATGCAACGGAAAAATGGTGTCCCTAACCTATATGCTAGTGAGAACACGATACCTGCCATGACGGGTCGGCAGTCATGGAACCGTCTCGAACTGTCGAAAAACATCCAAAATGTCCTGAAAAAATAAACCAATCTCGACATTCCAAGCTCCCAAGTTAAAAGTCACATGAGGCCAAACAAAATAAAATTTTGAAAAAATTTTGCATTTTCAAAACTTATAAAAAGCATTTTGGACTTACCATTTTTACCATTTGAGTTTGAGAGAAAAAGATTTGGAGCAAAAGGAGCAATCTTCCCACAGCCAGATTCAACCATTCAAATTCATCGAATACCTCCAGGTAACCCTTATACTTAGCTTGCAATTGATTGTGACAAGTTTTAAGATTTATGATTGATGTTTCACCGTTAAACTTTTGTCAAAAATTCGCTCGCGGCGTATACGCGGGTTGGTAATATTGAACCCGCGTATACGCGAGCCCTACACGCGACTGTGTGCAAAGGGACCCGCGTATACGCCGCGAATCATTTTAAACAAAAACTAACGGTTTAAATTCGATTTTTTCTCAGGATGCCTATCACGTGGCGTGAAAGAGAACATGCAGCGGTAGACAATGAAGTTATGAACAGTCCAGAAGCATTAGATGCACTCCAGGGATGTGGTTTGCTTAAATTTTTCAAATTGCCAAATATGAAAGCGAACACGCGATTGCTTGAGATGCTCATTGATTATTGGGATGTCGATGAGGAAGCTTTTATGATTGATCAGATGCCGCTCAGGGTAGAAGTGGAGGACATCTATTTTATCACAGGCCTTTCCCGAAGGGGAGAGGTAGTACAGTCCCGGGGCAGGTCACGGAGTGCCCTCTCGATAGAGGACTATGTACAGATATACTGCCCTGGACATCCCAAGAAGGTTGGGAGCCAGATTTCCATCACACATGTGGCAAGTTTGTCACTTAGGATAATCCTGTTTACCATGGCCCGGGTGAACGGATCATCCTCTCTGCATCAGGCGTCACGACAAAACATGAGCGTGGCAGTTGACTGTCTTACTACTGTGTTTGACTGGTGTACTCCTCTTCTAGCCAACATGAAGAGCCAACTCACTTCTATCAGGAGGGGTCAGACTAAAAACTTTGGCTATGGAAGCATCTTGTGCACTTTCTTTTTCGAGAAGGTTCCCACACTCCGCCCCAAGGTAGCAGTTTCCATCAGCACCCCACGCGATCCACGCATGGGCCGGTGGGCTGATCTGATGAAACGTCTGGGGGGTGGGGAGGTCCCGAGGACTACATTTGACGATGACTTCTTCACCTGGTGGGATCAGCAGATCATCGCCGTGGACGACTACCCCTATGCTGGATTGGATTTCCGATGAGATCCTGATTTAGTGTTACCACCCAATGCAGCATGGGGCGAGATCGGTAAGATTTTTTTTGATTTTATGATTTTTTGGATTTTTCAAATATAATGATGAAATTTTAAAAATATTTTTTGATGAGATTCAAATGACTGATATGGTGATCATGTTCCAGACATTGGGCCTGTACGACCAGATGGATTCCCGCGGCATGGACGACGTGGCCGAGGAGCTGAAGAGGCGACTGCTGATACGGAACGGACCCTAAAAAACGTCCAGCGACACTTGGCGAGACTGAGCTGCCGAGTACCGATGGCCGCCATAGAGGACCTTCCTCCGGATATGAAGCGTCATGTGGTTGGCATGCCACGTGACTGGGTTCGCATCTTTCGGCGCGTGGCCAATGCTATAGTGACATACTTAGACGCTCATCTTGAGCCGAGGCATTAGATATGCCTGACATGATTATGGGCATTTGAGTCCCAATTTTGTATATTTTTGGACACACATATGTACACTCGAGACGCTTTATGATATATATATATACAGTTTGACTTTTTTTATGCTTGATTTTATTGTGATGAATGATTAATATGCTAGTCTAATGCTTGATTAGCGATAGAATCAGCTAACCAATTATGAGATCTTGGAATATGCAAATAATTAATATAAGTAAATGATCTTTGCAACAACCTCACCCTTAAATACTGACGATATAAAGATGGATCCCGTACCCGATAAATGTTATTTAATTGAGACACTATCAATTGAGAATCAAGGTAAACCACCAACGAGTCGATCCCATGAGAGATGGCCTCGGATAATAAATTAATAACAGCAGTATACTCGGCCATATTGTTTGAAGCAGGACCGATGCACACGCCTCTTGATGTCATCAATTGACCAGTTGGATAATAGAGTACCCAAGCTGCGGACGCAAGATTCCGAGTGTGCCGACTAGCACCATCGGCGAACCCAAAATAAACCAAATCATCCATCAACACCTGTCAAAGCAGACAAAAAAGTGCTGATATCAGAAAAATCTCGATGATATATGTACAAATATACATAAAATACAAAGAAGCCATTGCCTGGTAAAACTAAGCAAAGTACTTCTTTAGGTAGAGCCCATTTCGGGGCTCTGCCAGCTTGTTTCCTTCGAAATCAATTAACTCATACGATCCTTTTTCTAAAACTCGTTTAATGATGAAAGGACCGTACCACATAGGCTTAAATTTGCCTGCCCCCAAGGCGTCCTTATCTTGGTCATAGACCAGGACAAGGTCACCTTCAGAAAAGACTCGAGGACGGACAGACTTATCGTACTGCATTCTAACCCTTTTCTTATGGGCCTCATTCATCATGGCAGCATCTCGACGCTGCTCATCGAGGTGTTCCAAGTGAACTAGGCGCTCCTCGAGACTCGAAGTCTCAGGAAGAAGCCCGACAGCCAATTTCAGAGATGGAATTTCACATTCGACCGGAAAGATAGATTCTATCCCATAAACCAACTGAAAAGGAGTAAAACCAGTAGCCGTTTTGACGGAGGTTCGGTATGCCCAAAGAGCCGAATACAACATAATGTGCCAATTGGACCGATTTTTGTCGATTGTCCGTTGGAGTATCGTCTTAAGAGTTTTATTGACCGCCTCGACCTGTCCATTGGCCTGAGGATAATAAGGGGACGAATGCTCCTGATGGAAACCTAATTTAAGAGCCAATTCGGACATTAGTTGATTTTGGAAATGACTGCCATGGTCAGTGACAATCTCTCTTGGGATACCGAATCTTGAGATAACTTGATTGAAAAGAAACAAAGCTGCCGTGTCACTATCGTTCTTATAAGTAGGCATGGCCTCATCCCACTTCGTAAAGTAGTCTACAGCCACGATAATGTACTTGTGATTCGTCGATGAAGGCGGATTACAAGTTGTAAAATCAATACCCCACTTAGTAAAGGGACCGACGGTGACAACGGGAAAAAGGGGAGCTGGATGCGCTCGCATCTTGCGAGTAAAGATTTGACACGGGTGACAGTGTTTTACCGCTTCCACACAGTCCTTAAAGAGTGAAGGCCAAAAATAGCCGGCACGTAAGATGCATTGGGTTGTAGCAAGCCCTGATAGATGACCGCCACAAGCTCCATTGTGGCAATCACTGAGCACAGACTCTGCTTCCTCTAAGGTTAAACAGCGCCGAAGGATTGAATCCACCCCTCGACGGTATAATGTGTCACCAATGATAACATAGTTTTTAACCAGGTGACGTAATTTGCGACGTTCATCCTTGGAGAAAGTAGAGGGAAACTTCGAAGTCTGGAGATAAACAATGATATCTCCATACCAAGGGTCGAGTGAAGAGATGAGGAATAAATGTTCGTCGGGAAAACTTTCCTCATAAACAATATCCTCTCCACAAGGAAGCTCAGAAATTAGCTCCGCGAAAACCATAGATTTCTTGGACTTGGCAGACAAGAACTCGAGATCGAATTCTTGTAAAATGACTATCCATCTACTATATTTGCCCCCAATCACTCACCTACTGAGGACAAATTGAAATGGATTGACCGCTGCTAAGACAAAAGTTTTGCGTAGCAAAATATAATGACGGAGCCTCTGGACAGCGTGAACAGTTGCCAAGGCCAACTTCTCAACCGGAGAATAGCGGAGTTCAGGACCTATTAAGCCTCGACTCAAATAATAAATCACGTGCTCGGCAAGAGCATCGCCTTCCTGAACTAGAACCATACCAATGGTTGATTCTGCTGTAGCGAGATACAAAAGGAAGTCTCTACTATAATCTGGTGGACTCAAAAGCGGGGCAGAGACTAATGCCTTTTTCAAAGCATCAAACGACCGCTGCGCAAAGTCGTCCCAGACAAATGGAACTCCTTTTCGTAGAAAACGCATGAACCCTTTAGTAATCTCGGCATAGTTTGCTATAAACCGTCTTAAGAAATTAGCCTTCCCTTGAAGACTTTGAAGTTGACGAATTGAGGACGGGGGAGGCAACTGAACTATTGCCTCAACCTTGAAAGGATCAACTCGAATCCCTTGATTGGACACTATGAACCCTAACAACCGACCGGATGTAACCGTGAAAACGCACTTGTTGGGATTCAACCGGATTTTATAAAAACGACAACGTTCAAAAACCAATCGAAGATGACTAGGATGATCAGTTCTCTTTCGAGAACGAGCAGCGAGATCATCCAAGTATGCCTCGATGACATGTTTGATGTCGTGGAAAGCGTATGACATGGCCCGCTGAAAAGTGGCTCCAACATTTTTAAGACCAAAGGGCATCTTTCTATATGCAAAGGTACCCAGGGACATATAAAAGCTGTCTTATGTTGATCTTCAGGACGGATAGAGATTTGATTATAACCCGAAAAACCATCCATGAAGGAAAAAATTTCATTACCCGCACACTCGTCGATAATCTGATCAATGAATGTCGTGGGGTAATTATCTTTCGGACAAGCCTTGTTTAGGTCCCTAAAATCGATGCATACTCGGATTGTTCCTTGCTTTTTGTCCACAGGGACTGGATTAGAAACCCAATCAGTAAGAGGAACAGGGTATATAAAACCCGCACTTAGCAGCTTCTCAACCTCAGCTTTGATAGCCGCTGCTTTCCTAGGGTTGACCGGCCGAAGCCTTTGACGAACCGGTTTTGCATTTTCGTACGTCTTGATCTCATGTTGAACTATAGAAGGATCAATGCCAGGCATTTCCTCATAAGACCAAGCAAATACATCATGATATTCCTTGAATAGGTCGGTGTAAATTTGGATTTCTTCAGGGGAACACTCAATTCCGATGAAGATATTTTCTATGATGTTAGGGTCCCTAGAGATGTTTATAGGTATCATTTTTGAAATTACCGACATATTACCTTCGGCACGAACGTGTGTTGGAGCCAAAGGGTTCGACACCGTACAAACATCACTAGTGAAGGGCTCGGAGAATCTAGATTCTACTTCTTGTAATGGAGGAAGAAAGTATGAACGATGGCGTAAGTCTTCCCAAGGTCGATCTATACCCATCATTACTTCGAGGATTGCTTCTTCAGAAGGCAGAACCGAGTCTAAGCAGTCCAAGGCAGAGGTAGAATCGAGGCTCCAAGCCGGGGCCACATGACCATCTAACTCCTCTTCGGAAAAAGGAGTAGAATGGTTGTTTGCAGAGTCTACGATAGACTAATATCTAAGCTCAGTTGCAGATATAGGGAATGCCATTCCATTTAATTGTCCTTCAACCAATGTGGTCGTGGGTGAAGGCAAGGTCCAAGGGTCTGAAAAATAATGAGTTCAGAAGAACTCTTCTCGAGGAGACTCCTTAGATGATGAAATAGCATTAATTTTAGCGAAAGGAGAGGGAAGATCAAATGTACCCATCAATGAGGAATACATCCCTACTCCTACATTCTCAGTCGGCGGGCGAGGGTTATCCACTAAAGGGACAGTAGAGTCAGAGCTTGCTTGAGGATCAACTGGACAATAGTCCAATTGATCAACCTTAACGATTTTCCCCTCATGATGAAAGCAAATAACACAAAACAGAGTCGAAACAACGGCATCCATCTCGTATACCCAGTTCCTTCCTAATAGGAGATTATAGTCTAGGTTAGCGTCTATGACCTCTACTTCAATATTGACGACCTTTCCCCCAACACATATAGGAAAGGCCGGGATAATCCCATGCAGCTTGTGAGAATGACCGTCAAATGTAGTCAAGACGGTGGGTGAAGGAACAGCCGAAGGTGATCCAATAGCCTTCCAGCATGACATCGACATAAAGCATGTGGAAGCTCCTTCATCTACTACGGTGCGAAAAATATTGATTTTCCGGTATGTGGACTTTATTTGAAAAGCCATATGATGAGGGAGTCGCTTTTTGACATTTAACATGTCAAAAGTGAGCACTAAAGAGTTAGCTGGATCGACTGCTCCAATTGCGGAGAGTAAAGCACTTCTCTGAGCAGGACACGATTGGAGGACCTCTAAAGCAGACATGGCGCACGGACTCTGAGCCAGATCCTCCACAATGGAGTAATTCTGGGCGGCCCTAGCATTAGGATTAATCATCGCGCGTTTAGCGGAACCTTTCGGTATCCGTGGTATAGTCTCAACAGGGGGTCGCTCAATATGAAGGTCAGTACTTCCAGGAACAGTCTTGTCCTTGGAAGTTTCGGCTTCACCATAATCACGTGACCGAGTAGCCACATGGACGTTAGAACCCATCATGAAAACATTTGACAAATTTTCCCCTTCCTGGTTGGCCCCAGCGAAGGTTCCAGGGTTCGAACTCGCGCCAGCAAGAAGTTGCTTCCCTTGGGGAAACGGGTTGGTTAACACAGCTTGAGAACTAGAAGTCCCTTGCTGTCCTAACAAGCGCTGAGCGTCTTCAATCTTCGGGCAGAGATGAGTTAGATGGTCTCCACTGCACAACTTGCATGGAAACTTGACTTTCTTTCTCGACTCATTTCTACCACCACCAGCATTGTTGCTGGATTTATTTGCATCAGGCTTCCCATCCTGGTTCTTTTTCTTACCTCGTCCTTTCTTTTTCCCATTGGAATTTTGATTTCCTTTGGGATTATCAGATTGGACGGCATTTATTGAAGAAGTTTGGGAAGCGGGGGGATTATACGATGTGACTTGGTTGTTAGAAGCAGTTTGCAAGGACAACTGCTGCAATTGATTCAACAAGTTCACTGTAGTTGTGTCTACTGACCCGACGATACCATCCGCGTGCGGACCTGGCTTCGACTTAGCTACATCAACCTTAGATCTAGGAGCATCTGGCAAGTACTTTTGTAGGATCCCAGACTGAGAGTAGATCAATTCTAATTGTTGGGCCCTAAAAATGGCTTGCTCCTCAAAATAGACCCCAGACATGGAGACATCCTTGGAGATCTTGGGTTGTAAGGACTTCAAAAACCACTCGAGACGGTACTCCGGAGGGATTTCGGCTTTAATGAGCCTCTTTCTCCGTCTCCATTCCTGAATATGGTCAGAAATGTGGGTTGCCTTATCCTGACGAAAAGTGGCCAAAAGTTCAGTTCCGGCATCATAGCGGACAGGCAACTGGAAGTGATTTAAGAAAATATTGGCTAAGTCAGCGAACGATGTAAAGCTGCCCCCTAGCAACTCTATATACCATTTGGCCGCATTACCAGTCAAGGTGCGCTGAAAGAGTCTCAACCTAATCGAGTCATCGATAAGGGAGTTAGATGAGCACCACAAATGGAATGTGGTTACATGGTCGCCTGGGTCTTCACCACTCTTCCCTTCGAATTTTGGAATGTCCGAAGGGAGTTTGGTTGGGACCGGAGGCCAGGCCAGATTGTACCTGATTGGGTCATTTGTTAACTTAGTGAGATCTGGCAAGTTTAACGTTGCCAGAAACGGAAGCCTAGGAGGACCTTGTGGATTCCACCCAGACTGGGCAGAACTCCCAAAGCTCTGAAAAGATTGTCCTGGAATTTGGGAGGCACCAGGCTACCCGAAGTGACCAGTAGAACCGGCTGAACCAAAAGGAAAGCCTTGTGGTCCAGCAAAATTCGGAGTTTGACCAACTCCGGCCGTATAACCTCCATAACCAGCAAAGTTTCCTCCTAAAGGATTGTAGGGAGTTGATAACCCCTGATACAGATTCCAAGCCGAAGCAAGGGGAGGAATACTTTGAAACATGCTAACGGTGGAGTACGGCCTATTCCCTTGTTGGCCGATAAACGGATTCCCAGTTCCCGCGCTACTAACCCAGGGTTATTCCAACCTTGGAAAGGATTACTGCTTTGTCCTATAGAAGAAAAAGGCATGGATCCTACCGTCGGGTTGGAATGTGGTATATGACCAGTTCCGAAAGAAAAACCCTGGAATGAAGCCGATCCGCCCATCATGGACGTAGCGGCACTAAACAGAACCGATGGAATACCCTGTGATTGGGTGCCAAAAGGGAAGAATCTAGTACCAAAAGCATTGGTTTGGGCATTTCCACTCGTGGACGGAATGGAGGTAGACCCAACTAAAGATGTGCTAGCAAAAGATCCGAACAAGGAAGCGGAGGGGATGGAAATGGTTCCTCCCCCTTGCACCGATGTTGGGGTTTGCATAGTCGTAGCACTCGTAGAAGCCATGCTTCCAGTAGTGGTCATCGATGGTAAGCGCGTAGCGTAACCTGGACTTGACGGTCTATGCGTCGGAGTCCCAACGTATTGTAATACGTCTGGATGACTAGATGGTAGAGGAGAATTTGGAGCCACTAATGACTCTGAAAGTTCTTCTACCTCTATATTGTTCTCCGCTTGAAAGCAAACTCGAGAAAGGACTGGAGTGTCCCTCTCTTGCTCAGAAGTGCCAGGCCTTGCTTGGCCGCTAATGCCCCCGAGAGGAGGATCAATCCCCGATGCGTCAACCGGCGTGGGACGGAACCCACCAGTAGTATTGCCTCTGCGCCTTCTAGGAGAAGGCTCTAAACTTGATGGCGAGAGACCATGAAGTCTTCGAGACCGTCTTGGAGATCGGTCAGCCACTTTGAATTTTTTGTTATGATCTAACTAAAGATTCAAAAAATTGAAAGCTAGGCCAACTAGGAGCACAGAGCACACACTATAAAGTCCCTAAAGATATAACCAGTCAAACAACTTCCAAGTATTTCCGCTCCGGGTGATTAAGACCGGACATCAAAATACGAGAAAGTGAAATAAGGGGCCTTCCGAAGATAGTCTGGGATGATGAGGGCCCAGTCCTATCAGCGAAGGTATCAGAGGAAGTTACGCTGACCTCCTAACAACAGCCTGCGCCGGTGCAAGCCCCCAAGCTTCACAAGGGTGCCCTCCAGTAGCACTGTTGAGAGTGATGCAATGTCAACCTCAGGTGCCATGGGATTCCCCTCCGCAGCCACCTGTGTAGTTCCCTAGGAGAAGCAACTATGGATACCAACTCATTGCAGAAGCCAGGCGGAACAGTCGTGAGGTAAGTTCGGACAAGTAGGAGAGGGGGTATCTCTCTTCCTTGTCTTCACAGACCCTCATGCTTAACTCCCAGATCCGGAGCTTTCCTGGTCTTCCTAACGCTATTGGATTTTCTCTCGTTATTCAGACTCCTACGTTTGACGTTTATATGGCCTTGGAGAGTTAACTCTCCACTCGCCTAATCCAAGGCCCTAAAATCCTAATCTTGTTAGTGTAACTGACTAAAACAAAAAGTTCTAGTGAATTTTAGTTAGCGCTTGATTTTATTAGGCTGTTCTTTAAGTCACAAGGTAACGGAAATGAAACTAGTGGTGTTTTTTGACGCAAAAGAAATTAATAAAAACTTAACTATATGCACATGCACTTTTTGTTTTTCGATGAAGAGAAATTTCTATAGGGTTCAGAGGTACTTCTAATAAAACAAATTTTTCTTTTCTTTTTGTTAATGCACACTTCACACTCACAAAAGCTAACAAAGCTATGTATGCCTAAAAGGGGATGCAAATCTATCCTAATGCAACAACTATATGTGGATGCAAGATTAAAAACTACTCTAAAAACAAAAATGAAAGTTGCTTGCTTATCAAACTTTATCTTGCCACTTACTATGCCTAGATGGAATATGAAATGTTACCATTCATTTCGTCTAAACACTAAAAACAAGTTCTAAGACAAACATAAAGCACTTTCATTTCACTAAAAGGAAATCAAATGAAAAGCAAGTTCAAGAAAGCAAAACTAAGATTCTCAAAAGATTTTATTCAAAGCAACAAACAAAAAAGTCTTTTCAAAAAATGCTCTCAACAACACTGAAACTTGTGATTGAAGAATAGGCAATTAAAGACTTTTGCGAATCAACACCACTTAATGGATGAAAACCCAACAAAAATAAATGTGTTTGAAATCGCTCTTAACAATCCAAAGCAGCAATGAAAGCCTTGGCAATGAAAACCAAAAAAGATCAAAAAGACAAATTCCAAGAAAGTGTCAAACAACAACTTTCATGAAACAAAGAAGAAGATGGTCACAAAAAGCGATTTTGCCAAGCAAAAAAAAAATCACCAAAAGCAAGATTAACACAACGATTGAATACAATCTTCCTACCCTGATGAAACAGAGCAGCCAAGATTCCTAGCAAGAAATCTTGCGTGCTTTAGCCAAGAACGATGACGCTTGCAATCAACAAAAAACAAGACCAACACTCCTTATACTCAGAGACAATTCAGAACGAGATGCTTGCTGTAAAACAAATAACTGATACTGGAAAATGACTGTTTCAGACTGACTCAAACCACCAGACAAACCTTCAGAGGCCAAAAAGATTTACAAATATTGAAAATTAGAATATATACGCGACTGTACTGTAGTACAGATTGCGTGTATACGCGACTGTGTTTGAGGAAACCTGCGTATACGCGGGTTCACTCAAAGAAACAAGCGTATATACGCCTCTGTATCTAAGAAAAACAACGTATATGAAAAGATTCAAGAAAAATAAAAAAGACAAACTAAAGAAACTGGCAAAGCTTAAAGTTCAAGAACAGACCAGACAGTAACAACAAGCAGACAAGGCAGCTGAGCCCTGATTGGCTTGAAAAACACCCACAATAGGAACAACAAGAGTGTTGTCCCCAGTGGAGTCGCCAATTCTGGTAGAGGGAATTACTCCCCTAGGGCTTTTTGGGTGAAACCCTAGCAGACTGAAAGTTGTCTAATCAAAGAAACATGCATTCATACAGCCATTACGCTATTATAAGCAAATTCTATGATAAGGGTACGTACCTTTAGTCCTACGTTTGAGAAGGCCTTTAGGGTCCAAACCCTTCTTGGAGTTCCCTTCTTCTCTTTTGTCCTGCAAAACAAATAATTCAAAGAACACAGCAGTACATGGAAAAAAACTTATAAAGAAACCATCTTCATGTTACAAAGAAAGGTAGTTAGTTATGAAATCCAAACAACCATTTACATATGAATTCAAAACATGAATATCATTAACATAAAGAAGATTCAATTCGGGAACCAAGACATGTGTTTCTTTTATTATAGACAAATAAAGTACATAAAAAGGAATATGTTCACCTGAGTCACCTTCAGCAGGCTCCAAGCAAAGCTTCCTTCCGGATCCGTTCCAGCCTCAAGCCTCTAACAAAACTCCTTCCATGACTCTCTCCATGATGTCATAAATGGTGGATGAACATCAACACACAAGGAAACAAAGGTTTCCTGTACAAAATGGGGGAAGTGCAGAAGGCACAAGGGACTTCAGACCTGGTCAAGGGGAAAATATCAGCATAATAACCTTTCTCTCTATTCTCTCCTCCTTTAGGCCTTCCCTTTGAGGTCTTTTTATACTATCTCCAAAGTAGTTTTTTAGTTAGGAGTTGGTTGGGAATAGTTGGGCCACAGGCACTAACAGGTGATCAGCAGGTAAAACCCGCAATCTCCGCCCGAAAAGAAGGAATTATATATTTTTGAAGTGTTTTAATACATACACGCGGGTTGGATATACACATACCCGCGTATACACGCGTTTAACTCAGGGCAATGTCGCGTATAAGGAATAAAACACTGTTTTTTAAATTTTAGGACCAGGTCTAGAAGGAGGGGTTGCCCTAGGCCATGAGTACAGCATCACAAACCATAAGAGTGAGATTTGGAGCTATAACAGCGTGCACCTAGAATCGAGTCATCATGCTAGGGGCATGTAAACCAATCCAAGCATAGTTTTTCATTTCAAGCTTGTGTAAAAATGAAACTGAATCCAAGCATAGTTTTTCATTTCAAGCTTCTGTAAACATGAAACTGAATCCAAGCATAGTTCCCTATGGTTCAAGCTTGTGTAAAAATGAACCCATCTCCATTTTAACCCTCGTGATTTCCATTCTATTAGCCTCTTCCATCAAATGAGCCTTGGTTTTTCTCCTTCCATCATCACTATCTGCTTGGCCGATCATACACTTTCACTTGGTTGTTTTACCCTTTTTGAGGAACAGTTGCAATGAGTGGTCTTATTAGCCAGCCTCTTCACATAAATAAATGCTTTGAGAAGTGCCAACATCATTGGAACTAGTTGCTATCCTAGACATCACTCGTTCCTTTAAGGGGAGTCCTCTTTAAGCTCTTTTTAGACTCTTGAAACATGAAAATATTGCTGAGTACATTCCTTTTTTGACTCGTTAAAAGAAAATAAAAATAGGGGGTCTTCTTTCAAGCTCTTTTCTAACTATTTAAACATGAAAAGATAACTAAGCGCTTGTCCTTTTTAGCTTGTTAACGGATTGGAAATGACATCTACTCAGTATAAGTTTAACCCTTTTCCACACTGAGATAGATTACTTACGAAAAAGGAATACGTTGATCGAACATGGTCAATAGGTTCTCTCTTGTATTATTTTACGCTTTTCTTGGACTTGAGAGACAAATTTACAAAAAATAACTTGTGGAGTTTTCTTTTTTTCCCTTTTCAAACTCTCTAAACATGAAAAGGACCGAGTTCTCATTGTTGTTAAACTCGTTAAAACATCAAATAGCGACAAACATGTCCATCATGACAAGACCAAGTTTCACTTTCGCTAGGCTCGTTAAAACATCACATAGAGATGGATTCACCTGAAGGGTGGAATTATACTATAATAATATGTTATCCTCCTCAATCTTGTTAAAAAATAAAGAGGTACTATTCAACAATGATTGGGGAAAATGGGAAAATGGATAAATCACTTTATGGTAGCTAGTCGCTCTTGAACATGACACTTTCACTTCATCTCTGTGACTATTTGGGTTGAGTTATCTGCTTGATGGTTATCATACCTATGGTCTATCACACCATTCATCACTTTGGTTTTGGGTCAATGTTTCCAATTCATTCAGTGTCGTAGACATGTTCAAGAGAAGTCATTCAGTAAACTTCATCCTTTGCAATACTCATAAACCTTCATTTTCATGACCTCCTTTCCTGAACATTATGTTGTTAGTCACATTTTGTATTCAAAATCATTACACTTGTTTTGTGTCGTTGATGGGGGGTACATCAAGGCCCTCCTACAACGAGTCACTTCTTGTTGACATCAGCACATTATCCACGAAGTTGACTTAGAAACACCCTTCCAGTACCTTGAGGCTTGCATACATCAATGGCAAGTTTCTTGCTTTCAATGATAGGTTGACATCACATGCCTTCGACCGAAAGACTTTGTATGGTGTTCGACATCAAAACATCTATTCACACCATGTAGAATGTGTTGTAGTACCTTGAGAATCATTATCATTATCGGTGATCTCTCTCGCGTCTATTAATAGTTGACATCATTGGTTGGTAATCAGGCGTTGCCTTCCCATGTTTGACTTTAGATCACATTTTCACATGGTTAGACTCGTACTTGAGTGAACGATTGGACAAGAGAGAAGACCCTAGATCTAGTTTCATCCATCCGGGATACAATTGCAGGAGAGTACTAAATCATCTATACGATGGCTTTACATAGATGGTCATCCTATCATGGGTTTATATCTGTAGACAACTATTTGATTTATTTACATGTAATGAAAAGTTTATATGATGAGTATGGGCAAGAGGAGATTAGACAGCGCACTAGGGACAGTTCTTCATCTATGCATGATGAGGAGAACTGTGCCTTAGCGAGTAAGGCGAAGAAGGGGAAGGGGAAGTTTTCCCTTTCCGAATCCAGTTCTTCCAATGATGGGAAGAAGGTTGACAAGTCGAAGGTGAGATGCTTTCGTTGTCATGATTTGGGCCATTATGCTACTAATTTCCCAAAGAAGAAGTCCAAGAAGGGATCCGAGGAAGGATTTGAAGGTGAGGCACTTGCTTCACAGTTTGAGTTGGACTTCACACTCTTCGCATGCATGGTTTCATCCATGATGGTAAGTGGTTGGTTTCTTGATAGTGGAGCTTCTTTCCACATGACTGATGACAAAAGTTTTTTCAGTACTTTGGAGGAGAAATATCTCCAGATACTCATAGCGATGGGTAATGATGAGAAGTATAATGTCTCAAGTGTAGGCACAGTTATTTTTCAGAGGGAGCATGGAGCTCGCCTTACCTTGACTGATGTCAAGTATGTACTAGGACTGAAGAGAAACTTAGTGTCGATCGCGGTGCTGGAAGATAGAGGCTATGATGTAGTCTTCAGTAAGGGAAAGGTTTTTATTAGACACATCATCACTAGACAGGTGAAGCAGATTGGTTCACGGGTCAAGAACATGTATGCTCTTGAGGTTCAAGATGCATGCAAAGCCTTGAGCAGCAAGGCAACTGATGGAGACTTGGTGGTTGAGAGGGAACGTATATTGCCTTTCAACATGCAGAGCCAAAAGAAGTCTCAGACGATTATGGAGGAGCCACGGTTGGTGCAGCAGCTTCAGGAGGTTGTGGAGCAGCCACAACAAGGGAAGCTGAGAGGAGATCGAGTAGAGACATATATTCATGCAGAGACCTCTAGTAGGGGGAAACTTCAAGCCAGGTGGCCTGAGGGATCCCATGCAGCCATACCTCCAGGTAGGAGGTGGGTTGATGTGGATTGATCGTCCCAAGGAGGAGGGGCAGGATCCTTGAGGTACCCAACCTCTTGGATGAGACCTTGCTACGGGAGCCCTGATGTGGAGTAGCAGGAACTGACTGATTGGGTAGAGACAGATGCGGATGGAGCGGCAGAGAGAGCGACAGTGTGGGGAATCCCAGGACAGCGCATAGCATGCAGGCTGCAACAATGCGAGAGGCACAACTGTTTTGCACAGTGCTAGGTGGCACAGAGAGGTGTGCAATGGTGCGAGATGCATGGGGATGTTGCAGTAGTGCAGATGTCAGAGAGGGAGCACTTGTGAGCAGCAGGTAGAGCTTCATCATCAGAGTATGTTCCTAGCCCAACAGAGTGGTCAGTTGGGAGTGTTTTTGTTCCAAGTGTTGTTGGAGCAAAGTGGACTAGGCAGATGTGTTGCATGCAGAACATTCCAAAGTTTCAGGATCGGGTTTGAGAGGAAGCCTTTCTTGTTGAGAGGGAGTGTTGAAAAGTGTGCAACAAGAAATGCTTGTTGAGAATGCAACAAGATGATGGAGCTTAGTGGAAAGGAGTCGCCTTCACTAAGTGGGCCCGCAGGAAAATTATGGCACAAAGTCTATTTTTGGATCACAGCAGGAGTGATCACAGCAAGAGTGATCACAGCAGGAGTGATCAGAGTCTATTTTTAGACTTCTAGTCAAAAATAGAAAAGTCAAATATTATTGTCTCATAATAATATTTAGACTATAAACTTTATCTTATCCTATTGGAGCACTTTAGTTTGAGCTACAGATGTGGCACATGCAGCTGTCAGAAGGAAATATGTTTTATTATGGGTTAGTTGAGCTATTACATGCAGGACATCAGTTAGAACTCATGTGGTTGAGTTCTGTGGAGTTGGATGAGCAGTTAATGGAGTTGTGTTCTGTTTGACTTAGTTGAACTACTTGTATTTAGTCTAACTAGCCAATAGACTAAGTGATGAGTTGTGTGAATTAGTTATTAATTAATTCACTAATTATTAACTCATAATGCAACTGAAGAATACATCAGTTAACTCAGTGCATGTACAGTTCAGTGGAGACAGGTGTTAGAGGTTGAGATTGCTATCAGTTGTGCATGAGATTGTGCACATGCATGGGATTGAGTTATGCCAATGATCTCTGCGTAGTGTGGGCCAATACCAAGTGAAATATAGCTTGTGCTCACGTGATTTACAGTGTGGGTGATTTTCACAAGGTAAATAGGAGTTTGGATCAGCCATTCTCATTCATTCTCAGCAAGTATTGTGCAATGGAGGTGGGCAAGCAGCAAAGGAGATTTGGAGATCAGATCTGAGTTGTATTGTGTGTAACAGGTGGAGCTAGTACTAATTACTTGTGAGGAGTATTGTACTATGTTTGTTACATGTTCTCAATCAATATAATATATAGATAGTTGGGGTTTTTAGTGAGATGCTTTCCCCGGGAAAATACTGTGTTGATATGTGTGATTGATGCTTCTATGTGCGCATGTTATTGTTTCTGCTTCTGTAAATTGATGATCAATGTAGAGGAGGTTATGTATTATGCATGTATTCTGCAATATTGTATAATCGGGATAATCTCTGTGAATATGTGTCATATTATTCAAAATTTCTACACCACTAACCAGCCTTCATAGATTATCTACATTTGAATCTTCTCTATTTTCACTACTAACTTTTTCCTCTCAACAAATATATTCCCAAACTCCTCTTTCTTCCATAACTTTATTTTTAATTTAATGGCTTTGAGTTTTCTTTGAAAGATTTGAATGTGAGAGCCCAGGGCTACCTCTGGGTATTTCCACCAATCTTCTAGTTTTCCCACTAGACCTGGGTGTCATAACCAAAATATTTCAAAGCGAAAGGGTTTATTCTGTGGGGGGGAGTGAGAGGTCAAATTTAGAGAAATAGGCTAGTGATCCGAGCCTAAGGACGACATAATGGAGGCTTCAATGAGGGGATCCTTTAAGAGTAGTTCTTCTGATAGAAGGAACTGGTCCAAGAGACATGCCACTTGATTTTGTCTACCTCTCCTATTGTTCCATGTGTGGAGACCCATCTTCAATTTCACATCTACCAGGTGAAGATCCTCTATCAAGTCATTGAAGGAAAGGAAGCTAGAATCCAACCATCTAACTCCCCCATGTTTTTCATCCAAGTTTCTGATTAGACTAAAATCGCCCCTATGATTGAGTCGGGGGAAGAAGTAATTGGACGAAGGGCCTGGAGTTCTTTTAGAAATATATCCTTATGGTCACCAAGATAGACCATGCATCTGATCTGACAGGTTGAAGGGTTCCAGATAAGGTATGATAGGTACCAAACCAATCCTTGAATATTACTTGGTTTGGGTTCCATAGTACCGCAATGCCTCCTACCATACCAATGGCATCTATCATCATGACTTCACTGTTCTTCCAACATTGCTAGATAGCCTCCTTTAATTTTTTTGCAGTGATTTTGGTTTCCTGAAGCAACATTATATCTATTTTGACTTTAATTATCTTTTCCTTAGGATATCAGAGCTTACCTTTATTATTGAAACCTGGGATATTCCATGAGATGATTTTCATTGGGAGGCGGGTATGGATCTTGGGAAATAATCTGTCATCTGACCCATCTGTCCCAAATTTAGCAGAAGTTCTCCCACTTATATGATTACTTCTCATGTCATCTTCCTTCCCTTTTTCTCTATCTTGGATGCCAGGATCTGGAAGGGTGATGGCCAGTAGGCTGCCTTCTTTGCTTGAGCTGGGAGGTTTGGGATCAATCTCCTGTTTCCCCAACCTTACGCTCCATTGGCTGAAGATATTGCTGAAGTGGGAGAGTTGGTTTGTTGGAATGTATTTGATGTCTCATTTGACTCATACCCTGAATATTTCAAGCATTTTTGTTTCTTCCAGGCCAAGTTTGTTGTTTTTTTCTCTATCTCCAACACTTTGCTAGTATGATTTAGGATCTCCTTTATCCTTCGGTCATCTTCTGCAGTTTTCGATACTTTCCTCTTGGGAGGAGATTTGTCTAGTATGGATGGGGTTTTTTTATTAACTTCCATTGCTTGGAGCGCCAGCTAGAACAAGGGGTATTTTTCTTCATAGTTCTCTTGTACTAGTGATGGGCCTCTAAATTAGACATAAATTAAGGCCCATGCCTCTAAATTAAACATACATTAAGGCCTATGACCATCCTTCCGCACATTAAACCACTCTTTTTGCATTAGATAATGTATTTTTAACTTTAATATATTAATTAGGAAGGTTTATGAATAATTGCATATTTGTGCCTAATATTATTTATTTTTGCAGAATATTATGAGAATATTGGGCAGATTATGAAGATTTGGAGGAGGAGATAATTTAGGGATTTTCTCCCTACTACAAGAGGATCAATAGTAAATAATAAATCTATAATATATTATGGAATTATGGCACAAATTGTGGAACTCCAATGATTGAGAAAATCTAGGAATGTGTTCCCTCCCATTAAATGCAGATTCCTAGTACTAGGAACCAAATCCACTAATCAAGGGCTTTTGGTGGGAAAGCTTCCTCCATTCATGGGGAATGATTCCTAATCATTTTTTATAAGTACCAAGTCGAATTTGCCTCTAGGGGGGATTTTTATTAGTGTTCTTGTGTAGAGAACTCGTATTTCTGCAACTCCATTGTATTTTCTTGCAGGGATGTAATTGTATTGATGAGAATAATGAAGATTGGTGTCATGTTAAGATTCTAAATATTGTTCTCCTCCATAGGTCTCTGATTTTCCTTGGACTTGGCCATCACAGGGGCCTCAAAGCCCTTTTGTATCATTTTCTTTCCTTCTTTTCACTTCTTATTCACATGCATCTCTTGCTTTTATTTCTTTCTATTTATGCATTTAGTATTAATGATTTCTTGTTGTAGGATTCAGTTAAATGTTTGATGTAAGTTAGTTTGCAATATCAAAAGCATCATTTCATCCTTGAAAAACTTTGGAAGGTCATAGTAATCATTGATATACTTCGATTAGCTTTCTTATTCCCAAATCTAGATTTCTGGAACTCCTTTGTGGCAAAGAACAATAAATTTATGCTATTTTTTAGAGCATGCTAACGAGCTTCAATAAAGTTGGTTCCACTTGCATTAGATCAAAAAAACATTCTAATTCATAACAAAAATTACCCCATTGCATTTTCACTTTATTAGATTAAGCATTTTATAGATTTACTAGCTCACTAGTTCTCAAATTTCTAGATTTTCGACTAGTAATTTTCTCCTATTTTTTAGCATGGGTTAACAGATGTCTTTTTGAGTGATTCCACTTGGAATGGTGACCTAAGACATCCTAGTCAATAAAAAAAATTTTCCCATCCAATTTGGATTTGATTTTCTTGGTAATTCGATGAATTACAATTTCATATAATAAATTTTGTAACATCTTGTAGTAAAACAAGGGATCCTATAGGAGAACTAGGGGATCCTGTAAGAGAACTAGTACATCCTGTAGGAAATCCTGTAGTGGCCTATTTTGAGCCTGAACTAAGAAAAATCATCATTGAAGCTGGGATTAGGCCCCTATTTGACCTCCAAGCCATCAAAATCATTGTACCCCTCTTCCTCCACACATGTGCCCCTTGCCAAAGATCAAGGAAAGATTAGCATTTGCATTTTTAAAGCAAAAAAATTAAAAAATGAGTTATTTTATATTTACACATGCACATAGCAGTTAATACTCTCTAGACATTATGTAATGCTTGTATTATTTAAAACATCACATGTGACAAATAGAGTTAAAATAGGGTTCTTTTGCAAGCAAAGTGTGTTAATAAGTAGATAGAGGATTTCATGTTACTTTACAAGCATTTTTAAATTTAGTCTTTCATTCCTGCAAATAAGCAGCATTTCTTTTCTCTCATGACAACAAAGGAAGGATACATTGTATGCTACATATATAGCGCCGATACCTCTTAAGTTTGTACGAACCCTAGGCTGATAATTAAAGTCATTAGCCTTGGGAGTTGTAGCATTCTTGTTGCAATACCGAGGCTCATCACTTTTTGGTGCCATTTCCAGGGAGGTGTCAAAGTATGCATTTTTTTATTCCCTAGTTGATTCATTTCTTTTTACTTTTTGCAAAAACAAAAAAATATTTTCATTAGGCATATTTTATTTCAAAAATAGAAAAGTTGTTGGGTGTGGAGCATTATTATTTAGAGGTCTTTGTTTTAGCTGGATGTATACCCCAGGAAGTTTGTACACCCCTCCACAAGGGGGGGTGCAGGGGGGCTGATCCCCCCTGGATGGGGGGTCCGGGGGCTAGCGGTCCCCCAGCAGGGGTTTCGGGGGCAGCGCCCCCAAAGCTAAAAACAGATGTAAAATTTCCTTGTAAAAGTATAGTAATTTCTAGTCAATCTGGGTCGTTCATTAGGCAAATGATCTGACGATAGAATTTATGTTTAGTTTAGGGTTTTTTTCCCTAGAAAGCAACCCCTCTCTTTGTATGAGGACATTGTATTGATGCTGTGTAATAGATGTGTATTCTCCGAGAGAGAAACAGAGAGGTGAGACTGTGAGAGAAAACAGAGGATATTACAGTGGATGTGTTGTAGGTTGTGTCTCTTCATTTTGCTAGATAATAGAAAGGAAGGACTAGCTGCTTGGGGTGGACGTAGCCCAAACCGGGTGAACCACGTATATCTGTGTCTCTCTGGTTTTATGCATTTTTTGTGTTTATATTTCTGCAATATTCTATGTGTTCCATTGCTCTGTAATATATAATTTTCTAATAAAAGTGTATTGCATTAGTGTTTTCATTCAATCATAAAAACAAAAAAAATCTCCAACACCAACCCACATCCCCATTTGATCACATGGTGCAGTAAGAGCCACATCACAATTCACTTTTGCAGGTAAAAGAAGATGATGGCAAGGAATGTAGAAGAAATGGATGGAGATGATGACACTGAGGAAGATCCTCTTGGATTTCCCATTCAAGATATTGACGATAGTGTACACATGAAGAACATATTGAAATTTGGTACCGGAGAACAGGTGGTTCCCTAAGGCTTTGATCTTTGGCCTAGGGAAAAGTGTCCAAAAGAATTTAATTTTTCTCCTAAAGTGACTTTATAATTTTTATAAAGTCCAATCTAATTTAAAAGTGACTTTAAATGATAAAGTTACTAAAGTCTAATTTTAAAGTGACTTTTATAAAGTCAATGAAAAATTAGAAAGGAAAAGTGACTTTGGAAATAAATGACTAAGTGGGTCTTTATTAAAGTGGGGTGAATTAAAAAATAGAAAGTGAGATTTAAATGAGCATTTAATCTCAGCCCTAGATCTCAATCTATTTCAGCCATTGGATTTAGGGATCACCCAAAAGTCACTTAGGGTTGGATTAAGGGAGGAAAAGGAGGAAAAGATCATTCATTCTTTCATGAGTAGATTAAGAGAGAGAGAGCAAGAGAGCAAGGGAGATTTCTGGACAGGGAGGAGAAGGAGGCAGCAGCTTGGCACACATACCAAGGCAGGAGTTAAGAAAATCCATACAGCTGAATGAACAAACAGTAAAAGGCAGATTTTTGCACAGAAATCGAGGCAGCTGATTTTCTGCACAAAAATCGAGGTCTATACCGTCTGTCCGTACAGTCCATACAGTCTGTCTGTACCGTCCGTATAGCCATCTGTACCATCCGTACGGCCATCCTTACCGTCCGTACAGTAGCCGTATAGCATTGTGTTGCTGTTTGGAAATTTCCAGTGGGCTGTGAGGCTCAGAAATCGAGATAAGTAGTAAATTTGTTTGCTGATTTTTGCTGAATATTTCTCACTATAAAAGGCATTTTCAGAAATAAAGAAGAGCTCTCAAACTGGTTTTCCCCAAGAGTTGTAGGGGGTTTTTCTAGGGTCACATTGACAAAAAAATTACTATGTTTAAATGTTTTAAATGGCTGTTTGTACCTGCTTATTTTTATTTCTGCATTTTCCAGCATTCTGAAAAATTTCCAGAATTTGTGTTTTCAGCAAAAAAAAAAAATTATTTTTTCAGTTGTTGAATGTATGGTTATGGGAAAGGGAATTTAACTACATGGGAGAAATAAGGTGAAACTGAAAACCGGGGTGGGAAACCGAAATTTTTACATGGTATCAGAGCTTGAGTGTTGAAGGGCAGTTTGGGACAACAAGGAAGAAAATTATAGCCTGCTGATTTTTCACTGAGAAAATTCCAGCAAGCTAATTTTCACAAACAACAGTTTTTATCTTTACTACAGCAGTGCTATTTTTCAGTTTTAGGACAGTAGGATGTCATTGGGATTGAGGGTGGAGGATAGGTTGGATGGGCATACAAACTATAGCGTTTGGAAGGAGAGAATGCAGAGTATCTTTGAGGAGGCAGAAGTCTGGGACATCATGGTGCATACCGCACAGAACCCTATTGTTGTGCCTACTGATGCCACTCAGTTGGCTGAATATAATAAAAAGAACAACAAGGGTAAGAGACTGATTCTAGACGGAGTCAAAGACCATTGCATTCCTCATGTGAGAGGAAAGAGAAATGCCCATGAGATGTGGACAACATTGTCCAATCTCTACCAGAGTACTAATGAGAACCGGAAAATGGTCCTGAAGGAGAAGCTGAAGAACATTAAGATGGGTAATGATAGTGCAGCTGGATATCTCACAAAGATTACTAATGTGAGAGGTGAGTTGGTAGCAATTGGAGAGGCCATTCAACCCACTGAGTTGGTGCGGATTGCAGTGAATGGCCTCCCCCGTTCATGGATGAACTTTGTTGATGGGTTTTGTGCACGTGAGACCCTTCCCACATGGGAGAGGTTTTGGGATGATTGCATTCAGACAGAGATCAGGAAAGGTCAGCTTGGGGCAGCCAAGCCAGTTGAGCAGGATGAGGATGTAGCACTGTCGGCAGGAGGTAAGAAAGGCAAAGGGAAGAAGCAGGCTTCCACAAGCAATGGTGGGGGCAAAGGCAAAGGTAAAGGTAAATAGGGTGACACACAGAAGGACTATTCCAAGGTGAAGTGTTGAAATTGTCAAAAGATGGGACACTATGCAGTTGTGTGTCTAGAGAAGAAGAAGAAGAAGGGGAAGAACCAGAACGTGGCAGCTTCAGCAGAGGTTGAGGACTTTGCAGTTCGTTTTGACCGAGAGTTTGGGTTCACTGCGTATGATTCCTCTAGTGCAGGATCACCTGCCACACAGGTTCAAAGGGAGCATGCCTTTCCATCAATTAGTGGAGCATCTTCAGGTATCTGGTATGTGGACAGTGGGGCTTCACGTCACATGACAGGAGTCCGTGAGTACTTCTCAGAGCTTTCAGAGAGTGGCACTGATATTGAGGTAGTACTCGATGATGACAGAGTTGTTAGATCAGTCGGGGTGGGGACACTGACATTTCAGAGGGAATCTAAACCTCCCTTGAAGGTGTCAGATGTTCTTTATGTGCTAGGGATGAGGAAGAACCTCATATCCATCTCAGCTTTGGAGGACAGAGAATATGCGGTACTGTTCAGGGGAAGACAAGTGTTGATGTATCCCAGGGGCACTCTAGCTGATTCAGCTAGAGTGATAGGTGTACGCCATGCAAAGGTGTACAAGTTTGCATTCCAGTCCCTTGTGGCATTGAGCAATAGTATCGATAGCAGAGCTAGCAGTTCTGAGCTGTGTGAGATTTGGCACCACAGGATGGGACATATGTATCATGGAGCCTTGAGGACATTGCAGGAGATCACTACAGGTGTGCCAGATTTTAGTACTGATCACTTTGATACTTGCAGAGGATGTGCGATGGGAAAGTTTGCCAAATCCCCTTTTCCCAGCAGTGACAGCAGAGCGATTGGGATACTTGATTTGATTCATTCCAATGTGAGCGGTCGGATGTCTCATGTTTCCTTGAGTGGATATGAGTACTATGTTTTATTCATTGATGATCACTCCAAGAGGACCTGGATTTATTTCTTGAAGACCAAGAGTGAGGTCTTCAAGTGGTTTCAGGAGTTTAGAGCTCTTGTGGAGACACAGACAGGTCGGAAGATCAAGTCCCTGAGGTCGGACAATGGAGGAGAGTACACCCTTGGAGAGTTTGTTGACTATTTTGCGGAGGCAGGAATTAGGAGGGAGTTCACTGTTCCTTACAACCCCTAGTAGAACGGGGTTGCGGAGAGGAAGAACAGATCCATTGTAGGGGCTGCCAAAGCCATTTTACATGATCAGGGGTTGCCATTATTCTTGTGGGCAGAGGCCTGCAACACAGCTTTTTATTTGCAGAATAGGAGTCTGCATCGTGCCTTGGGGCACATGACTCCGGAGGAGGCTTTTTCTGGGAAGAAGCCTGATATTGGTCATCTTCGTATCTTTGGATACATTACATACTCCTACATACCCAAGGAGAAGAGGACCAAACTAGAGCCCACCGCAGAGAAGGGTATCTTTGTGGGCTACAGTGAGACCTCAAAGGCCTTTCGGATTTACATTCCTGCACAAAGGAGAGTTGTTGTTAGACAGGATGTGAAGTTCGAGGAGGACAGGGCCTTTAGGAGATCACGAGAGTTAGAGTATCTGGATCAGCCAGACCCTCAGCAGCAGTTGAGTCAGTCGCAGGGATCCAGTGGGCAGGGATCAGGAGGATCTGGAGGTACATCTATGAGGATATCAGGTCCGTCAGTGAGCAGTGGCTCACCGAGCCAGAGGGGTGGTGCTCCGGGCAGCATGCAGAGCAGTTCACTAGGGAGTCCACTGATGGACAGTTCACACGGTACCTTAGCTTCTACAGGTTCAGGGGCAGGCAGGAGGACAGTAGACAGACAGTCAGGAGTTCAGGCTCCTGATGATGATGGGGAGGAGGAGTTTCATTCTCCTATGGGAGAAGTGCACTCAGGGAAGAGGAAGCCCAAGTGGCTTCAGGACACCTTGAGAGATGTCACATCTGTTGCTGAGCCGAAGAGGCCGGTCAGAGAGAGTAGACCACCTGAGAGGTTTTGTATTTATATGGAAATGGTTACCAGCATCCTTGACTCTGAGCCTTCTAGCTATGAGGAGGCAGCTAGCCGGCAGGTCTGGAGAGAGGCCATGCAGGAGGAGTATTCTTCTATCATGAAGAATGATGTTTGGGAGGTGGTGCCGAGGCCTGAGGGCAAATCCGTGGTTACTTCCAGATGGCTTTACTAGGTAAAGCATGCTGCAGATGGCAGCATTGAGAAATTCAAAGCGAGGTTTGTGGCTAGAGGATTCTCCCAGGTAGAGAGAGTTGATTATGAGGAGACCTTCGCTCCCGTGGCTTGGTATACTTCGATCCGCTCCATTATATCGATAGCAGCAGAGATGGGTTGGAAGATCCACCAGATGGATGTGAAGACTGCATTTCTCAATGGCTTCATACAAGAGGAGGTGTACATTGAGCAGCCACAGGGCTTTGAGGTGCATGGGAAGGAGTCCCATCTGTGCAGACTGAAGAAGGCCCTTTATGGCCTGAAGCAAGCTCCCAGAGCTTGGTACTCCAGGATAGATACATACTTGCAGGGGTTGGGTTTCACAAAGAGTGAGGCAAATCCGAACCTTTACTTTATTGTGATAGGTGAGGAGCCTCTCATTCTAGTGCTGTATGTGGATGACTTGGTCATTACAGGTGCAGAGAGACTCATAGAGCACTGCAAGAGAGATCTTGTGGTGGAGTTTGAGATGAAGGACATCGGCTTGATGCATTACTTTTTGGGTTTGGAGGTGTGGTAGGAGGAGGGGCATTTCTTCCTGGGGCAGGGGAAGTATATTGTGGACATCCTTGGCAGATTCCACATGGAGGATTGTAGACCCATGTCAACACCGATGATCACCAACTGGAAGAAGCTTTATGCTTCGGATTCTGAGTTGGTGGATCCCACATTGTATAGGCAGCTGATTGGTTCCTTGATGTATTTGGTCAACACTAGACCAGATATTTGTTTTGCAGTCAACACGATGAGTCAGTTTATGTGTGAGCCTAGGAAGGTTCACTGGGTGGCTGCAAAACACATTTTGCGGTACTTACAGGGGACAGTGGATTATGGTCTGGACTACAAGCAGGGGGATGGAGTGAGACTGACAAGTTACACTGATTCTGATTGGGCAGGTTGTGCTTCTGATAGGAAGAGCACTTAAGGGTGTTGTTTTGGGTTGGGTTCGGCAGTAGTGTCATGGTTCAGCCGGAAGCAGTAGTCAGTAGCATTGAGTTCAGCGGAAGCAGAGTATATGGCAGCCAGTCTAGCTAGTTGTAAGGCCATCTCGCTTCGCAAGATGTTGTTTGGCTTATTTGGTCAGCCATTGAAACCTTCAGTGATTTACTGTGATAATCAGAGTTGCATTAAACTCACGGAGAATCCAGTATTTCATGATAGGTCAAAGCATATCGGGATCAAATATCATTTCATCAGAGACTGTGTTTAGAAGGGCGCTGTGAAGCTTGAGTATATTCCCACTGATGAGCAGGTTGCAGATATTCTTACCAAAGCCTTACCACGGGGCAAGCATGACTACTTCAGAGACAAGATGGGTGTGGTGAGGAACACCTTCCTCGGTAAGAGGGAGTGTTGAAATTTGGTACCGGAGGACAGGTGGTTCCCTAAGGCTTTGATCTTTGGCCTAGGGAAAAGTGTCCAAAAGAATTTAATTTTTCTCCTAAAGTGACTTTATAATTTTTATAAAGTCAAATCTAATTTAAAAGTGACTTTAAGTGATAAAGTTACTAAAGTCTAATTTTAAAGTGACTTTTATAAAGTCAATGAAAAATTAGAAAGGAAAAGTGACTTTGGAAATAAATGACTAAGTGGGTCTTTATTAAAGTGGGGTGAATTAAAAAATAGAAAGTGAGATTTAAATGAGCATTTAATCTCAGCCCTAGATCTCAATCTATTTCAGCCATTGGATTTAGGGATCACCCAAAAGTCACTTAGGGTTGGATTAAGGGAGGAAAAGGAGGAAAAGATCATTCATTCTTTTATGAGTAGATTGAGAGAGAGAGAGAGCAAGAGAGCAAGGGAGATTTCTGGACAGGGAGGAGAAGGAGGCAGCAACTTGGCACACATACCAAGGTAACAGTTAAGCAAATCCATACAGCTGAATGAACAAACAGTAAAAGGCATATTTTTGCACAGAAATCGAGGCAGCTGATTTTCTGCACAAAAATCAAGGTCTGTACCGTCCGTCCGTACAGTCTGTATAGTTTGTCCGTACCATCCGTACGTCCGTCCGTACGGCCATCCATGCCGTCCGTACAGTAGCCGTACAGCATTGTGTTGCTGTTTGCAAATTTCCAGTGGGTTGTGAGGCTTAGAAATCGAGATAAGTTGTAAATTTGCTTGCTGATTTTTGCTGAATATTTCTCACTGTAAAAGGCATTTTCAGAAATAAAGAAGAGCTCTCAAACTGGTTTTCCCCAAGAGTTGTAGGGGGTTTTTCCAGGGTCACATTGACCAAAAATTGCTGTGTTTAAATGTTTTAAATGGCTGTTTGTACCTGCTTATTTTTATTTCTGCATTTTCCAGCATTCTGTAAAATTTCCAAAATTTTTGTTTTCAGCCAAAAAAAAAATAAAAAAATTCAGTTGTTGAATGTATGGTTATGGGAAAGGGCATTTAACTACATGGGAGAAATAAGGTGAAACTGAAAACCGGGGTGGGAAATAGAAATTTTTACAGAACATCCCTCTATCTTTTCTTCCAAAATTTGATGGTCTAAGGTCAAAGGATCTGGAAACCTTTCTCTTTCAATTTGAAATTGTTTGTATATCTTATGGTTACTTATTAAAAACTCAAAAATTGAGATTGTTTCCAGCAACAGTGAAGGATAGAGCTCGTAAATGGTTCATGAGTTTAGGGACTTATTCAATAAGATCATGGAATGATATGCAAAAGATATTTCTAGAAAAATATAAAGATCGCGATCTTAAAGAAGACATATTTAGAATGAATCAAAGAGAAGATGAGATCCTTGAGGACCCAATTAAGAGGTTCATGTATAATGTTAAGAGGGGAAAACTACATCATTTAGGATCTGACACACTGAGAACTCTCGTACTTAGAACAATTAGGGATGAATGGATTAATCTCCCTGATCTCATGAGTAGAGGTGATGTATACCAATTATCATTTGAAGAAATTTGTGAAACATGCAAACACATATCAAGAGGAAGGGCAAGAGTAGGTAAATCAGCATCAAGATCGGTAAGTCAAGCTAAACTTGGAAATTTGTTTGATGATTTTAAAACAGAATTTCTTAGCAATCTAAGCAAACATGTAGAAATGTTAAGAATGCAAGATGAAGAAAACGAAGATGTTGATATTTGTGTTTTCCATGTAGAATCACATGATGTTAAACATTGTCCATCATTACCAAGGTTGAAGGAAGTTTACCAAGAGGACAATGTTGGAAATAATACTGAGAGGGGGGGGGGGGTGAATCAGTATTATCAGAACTATAAAACTTTTTCAATGCTCAGAAACATATACGCTACTTTCGTTAAGTGAACCAGTGTGTACACGCAACTGTGAATAAAGAAAACAGCGTATAATTAGAAATCTTATAATTCAGTCAGTTTATCTTCAGTTAAGTGCATGAGGACATTATTCACCATATTAAGAGTAAACAGATGCAGTAGAACAGATCACACAGAAACCACACATATGAACACCAAGATATAAGGTGGAAACCCAATGTGGGTGAAAACCACCTGCTGCAAGTCGTCTCT
Organism: Pinus tabuliformis; assembly: GCA_031772625.1. Classification (NCBI taxonomy): domain Eukaryota; kingdom Viridiplantae; phylum Streptophyta; class Pinopsida; order Pinales; family Pinaceae; genus Pinus; species Pinus tabuliformis. The sequence goes on from CM062807.1 coordinate 840,658,197, forward strand.
ATCTTTCTTTAATATGAAACTTCAGTTTACAATCTTTTTGTACTGGTGCAGCCTTATACCAGTACGCAGGCTACAACCTGCAGAAGGCTACAACCTTCTCTCGTTCTCCAAACTTCCTTGGAAGGGAGCTCCAACCCCCTTTGCTCTTGTACTAGCTAAGATACTAGTACATAGGTGCTGACCTACAATCTTCTTTCTTTCAGGTACCACCTTTCATACATTTTCAGACTGGATATTCCTGAAGCACAACATTACAATCTGTAGACCACAATTCATTCAACTTTCACAACAGATCATTGAAGCATAAAACAACCAATACTAGCATCATCAAACTTTGAATCACTGAACCACTGAACCCTGTCAATCACCAGTTACCAGAACACAGAGCAGACTACAGAACTCTGCAATAACAGTCAGACCCAACTGTAACTCAAAAATCAAGCTCCAAAATATATACGCTACTTCAATGAGAGAAACCCACGTATACACGCGCTTTTACCGAAGCCAACCTGCGTACAAATCTAAAAATAAATTCTATCAACTTGCAGCTGTACCAGACATCAGTTAGACCCAGAACATAACATTGCGTCAGTATGCAGATCTAGAAATACGCATAATCAACCATATCATAATAGTGCATTTCAAATCATTAGATCCCGATCTATCCTTTAGATCTAGTCTTTCATCAACCGAAGTGATCTCTCCTTAGCTTAGATCAAGCAACCCAGAACCTGCATACCAGATCTCTTTCTTCTTCAGATATTCAAGCCTTTACAAGATAATCTGCCTAATGATCTTCTCCTCCTTATATAGCCTTAGGCCTAGCTCAATACCAAGAGCCAAAACCATAGAAATCCAAAACCATCAACTTCAAAACTAGAGATCTACACGTCTGTCGAGGTACTTTGGTCCAAAGACATGGGCACAATTACCGAGGACTAACTACCATGGACCAAAAGGAAACTTCCCGACATATACGCCCTTTTCTGTTCATGCATCTGCGTGTATACGCGCCTTCGTATATGGCTCTCCTGCGTATACGCGACTTAGTATGCATATCACCAGCGTGTATACGCAACTTGGACTTGATTAACCGGCGTATATTAGATTTCTCTTTATTCTGTAGTCTGAACGGAGATCTGTCATCAAAGAGAGTTGCCATCAAGGACAACACTTGTATCAAAGCGCCACACCTGTGCCAAAATGCCAACAATCTCCCCCTTTGGACTTGATGGCAACCTCAAGATCCTTAGAATCATTCTCTCCCTTTGTCATCAAGGGCAAAGGGCTATGCTCCCCCTGAGTACATGCTGATACCTCTGCTTGGCTGTGCTGAATCATGCTCCCCCTGACTGTAGGCCAGATCTGTAAAAGATGTTCTTCAACAAGAACCAAGACTTCTACACCATAAGGAACCTTCCTATCACCAAAAGACTCAATACATACATCCATACTCCCTACCAAGAGGGGACACATCAAAAACAACCAATTATATTACATCAATCATCCCAGGCATAGTGGGGATACCAACATAGGCCGTTACATGACCTTGACATCATAAAAGAGATATCACAAAAGAGATACATGACATAGAGACAACAGATCTAGACCAAGGCTTATGAAAGTCACCAGCAGCATCTGATAAACATCTTTTAGATCAGCAACCAGGATTTCTTTCTGGGCTCCTTCTCCTGAAACCAATAACCAAAACATCTAAATGCCAACAATGCTTTATGAGACTTTTAAGCTGCTCCCCCTGAACCTGTGCCTGCTGCACCTCCTGAAACTGTGTCTGAAGGATTCTGACATACCCATCTCAGACCTTTTCAAACCAGAGTTTGCCCTTGCTGCTCAGAACTCCATATACGCGATTTATCCTGCACAAAACAGCATATGGACGCGGATATACTCTCTGCAACAAGCGTACACCATACACGCGACTTTCCCAGCATAAATCCGCGTGTATACGCGTATATACCTTTCGTAACTTGCGTATACCAACTTTTCTGTAGAACAGACAAGCTTCAACAGCAGGATGAAGCATCAACTACTCCCAACTTTTGTCTGAGATATTCAAAAGTTTCCCTGGGCAGTGGTTTTGTGAGAATATCAGCAACTTGTTCCTTAGAAGGAACATACTCCAACTTGACTTTCTGCTCAAGCACTTGTTCCCGGAGAAAATGGTACTTGATTGGTATGTGCTTGGTCTTTGAGTGCATGACTGGATTCTTTGAAATGCTGATTGCACTAGTATTATCACATAAGATAGAAACTGGTGGAGTGCAAGTGATTTGAAAGTCCTGCAAGGTCTGCATCATCCAAAGAAGTTGTGTGCAACAAGATGCCGCAGCCACATATTCTGCTTCAGCTATAGATAAGGCAATCGAACTCTGTTTCTTGCTGAACCAAGATACTAATCTGGAACCCATGAAGAAAGCACCACCACTTGTGCTTTTCCTATCATCCACACTTCCAGCCCAATCTGCATCTGTGTAAGCATGAAGAGTGAGATCTGTATTTCTAGGATACCATAAGCCATAGTTTTGGGTCCCTTGAAGATACTTGAAGATTCTTTTGACTGCTTGAAGATGAGTTTCCTTTGGGTTGGCTTGAAATCTTCCAACAATTCCTACTGCATGTGTAATATCTGGTCGGGTACCTGTCAAATAGAGCAAACTCCCAATCATGGATCTATAAGTGGGTTGGTGAACTGCTGCTGATTCATCATTTGCACTGAGGCTGCATCCTGTAACCATGGGTGTACATACTGGCTTTGACTCTTCCATGCCATACTTCTTCAAGATCTGCTTGAGGTATTTGGTTTGAGACAAGAAGATACCTCCTTCATTTTGTTGAATTTGCAATCCAAGAAAATATGTCAATTCTCCAAGTAGTGACATTTCGAATTCTTTCTGCATAACCGAGGCAAAGTTTTGACTCATAGTCTCTTCATTGCTGCCAAAGATAATATCATCTACATAAACAACAAGAATTAGCAATTTGTTATTTTCAACTTTTATATAGAGATTGCTATCTGCTGATCCTTTTGAAAAGCCTTGTTGGTGAAGATATTTGTCCAACCGATAGTACCAAGCCCTTGGAGCTTGTTTGAGTCCATAGAGAGCCTTTTTCAATCTGCATACAAGGTTTGGATCATTCCCAAGAATGAAACCATCTGGCTGCTCAATATATACTTCTTCTTCTAAGTCTCCATTCAGAAAGGCTGATTTCACATCCATTTGAAATACCTTGAAGTTTTGAAAGCTTGAGAGAGCAAGGAACATTCGGATAGCCTCAAGTCTTGCCACAGGAGCAAAGGTCTCTTCAAAATCTATTCCTTCTTGCTGTGCATACCCTTTACAGACGAGTCTGGCCTTGTTCCTAATTACTTCTCCATTTTCATTCAATTTATTCTTGAAGACCCATTTTGTTCCTATTACATTTTTATCTTTTGGTCTAGGAACTAATTCCCAAGTGTTGTTCTTTTCGATCTGCTCAAGTTCTTCATCCATTGCTTTGACCCAACATTCATCCTTGCATGCCTCTTTCACATTTTGTGGTTCAGTGGAGGAGAGTAATGCCAAATAGCTTGAAGCTTCTGCAAGTGTCCTTCTTGTTTGTACTCCTGCTTCTTTCTGCCCCACAATCTGAGATTCTGGATGATTCTTTTGAACATATCTGGATGGAGTCTTCTCTTCTATTCTTGTCTGCTCCTCTGGTTCTTCTTGAGGTTCTTCTTCTTCTTGAGGTTCTTCTTCTTCATCATTCCGTCTTTGAGGGTAGCCTTCATCTTCTTCAATGTCTTCATGGTGAACTTGCCTAGGAATATATCCCTTCTCATCAACCTCTACATCAATGCTGTCAACAATTTTGCCAAGTCTTTTATTGTAGCACTTGTATGCTTTGCTATGTGGAGAATAACCGAGAAGAATGCCCTCATCTGCTCTTGGTTCAAGTTTGCCAAGTTACTCATCAGTATTTTTAATATAACATTTGCTCCCAAAGATTTTGAAGTGCTTCACCGAAGGAGTCTCACCACTCCAGAGCTCATGAGGTGTTTGAGTGCTGTTTACTCGGACATTTGTTTTGTTAAGAATAATAACCGCAGCATGTGCAGCTTCACCCCAGAAGGTTGCGGGAGTACCTGATTCATCAAGCATAGCACGAGCCATTTATTGGATTGTTCTGTTCATTCTTTCCACAACCCCATTTTGCTGAGGAGTTCTAGCTGTAGAGAATTCTCTTCTTATCCCATGTTCTTCACAGAAATCGAAAAATTCGTTTGAGGTAAATTCCCCACCTCTGTCAGATCTGAGGCACTTAATTTTGTGTCCTGATTCATTTTCAACCAAGGCTTTGAAGGATTTGAATTTTTCGAATGCTTCATCTTTGTGCTTCATGAGCCCTAACCAAACAAATCTGGAGAAATCATCAATGAATAATATCAGATATTCTTCTCCTCGAGGTGTCCTCTTCCTAAATGGACCACATACATCTGTATGGACTAGCTCGAGAGGCATGCTAGCTGATCCTTCCTTCTCTGGAAAGTTAGTTCTGGTTTGCTTTCCAAATTGACAAGATTTGCATATGGTATTGTCTGGAATTTTGATATCTGGAAGACCACGAACTGCCTGATATTTGCATGCTTTCCTTATTTGTGAAAAGCTTAGATGTCCCAACCTTCGATGCCATAACCAGTGCTCTTCATCCTTGCTTAGATAGCATTGTTGTTGTCCTTCTTCAAATATGTACAGATTATTTGGAGTTCTTTTGCCTTTGAGTACTGTTTTACCTGTATCAATATCACGAACAATACATCCATTTGATCTGAAAATAACCTCGGTTCTTTGATCACACATCTGGCTGACACTTAGAAGATTATGCTTCAATCCATCAACATACAAAACATTTCCAGCTTTGACCTTTCCTTTTAACTGAGCAATGCCTTTTCCTTTTATAGTTGCAGGAGTATCGTTTCCAAAAGAGACTTTCTTTCCTTTTTCTAGAACAGAATAAGATTCAAGTTTTTCTTTATCACCTGTCATATGCTTCGAACATCCACTATCAATGTACCATAGATTTTCCTGTCCCTCTGCATAAAATGCTATTCCACATCTTTCTGTTTGAGGTTCCTTTATTCTCCATGTTTTGGTGCTTGAGGCTTGCTCCTTTTTATGCTGAAACCTGCTCCTGCATTCAGATTCTTCATGACCAAAGTTATTGCAAATAGAACATTCGACTTCATTTTCAAGAACTGAAAAGTTGTTATAGGTCCTTTTTGTCATCCCTGTCATACTTCTTTGTTTTTGAGCTTCCCTAGTCATGATTGTTTTATATGCAACACATTGAGCTGCTTTGTGACCAAAATTATGGCAAGAAAAGCATTGTCCATTGAAGAAGCTTTTGCGGTTATTGAATCTACCTGCCAACTGATTGTAATTTCTATTTTCATCTATTCTTGAACCAAACTGAGAAGATTTTACCTATGGCTGGTTGTAGCTTTTGTTCACCCTTAAGATGGATTGCCCCTGATAGTTTCTGTTTGTATTTTGTCCCTGCTTTACCTGATTATCTTCATTTTTCTTCTGCTCATTTCTTCTTGCCGCATCAAGATAACTTTTTGAGGTGGATGCTTGAGAGGTTTCTCCATTGTAACCCAAACCCGTCTTGTTTAGAGGAGACTGCTGCACATTGATAATCTCATCCAAAGTTTCAGATCCTTTGACAAACTTAAGATTAATAGCTTTTGTTTTCTCAATTTCTTTTCTGAGACCAACAATTTCACCTTCTAGTTTTTCAAGATGTTTTTCTTTTTCATCAATTTGAAATTGTAGAGTATCAATGATCACATTCTTTTATTCTATACATCTCTTGAGTCTAGTAATTTCATCATAGAGGTTATTCACATCTACAGCATCCTCATAATCATCATCTTCAAATGCCATTAACAACTTATATTTATTACCTTGTTCATCTTCATCACTGTTTGATAAACCATCACTATCTTCATGGGTGTAGTAGCTTTTCTTATTTGCACTTTGTTTCTTGTTCCATCTAGCAGGTTCCTTTCCTTTATCCTTATAAGGACATTTTGCAGCATAATGACCTACTCTTCCACAAGCAAAGCATTTGAAAGGTAGCTTACCTCTGAACCTTCCAGAACCCCTTTGAAGATTTCTGACAAAATTTGATTCTTCTTCCTCTTCTTCTGGAACATGGCTTGCTTCATAGTAATCTTCTTTGCCTGATGCCTTAAAAGCAGCTTCCCTTCTGTCTGATGGACCTCCCTTTCTCATTTCATAAGCAGTTAGAATTCCATGTAGCTGAGACATAGTGAGAACACGGAGATTTTCCTTTTCTTCTATTGCAGATACTTTAGATTCAAACTTGGGGGATAATGATCTTAGAATCTTTTGAACTACTATAGCCTCTTTTATTTCTTCACCCAAATTTTTCATACAATTAACAATCTCATCTACCCGAAGAAAATAATTAGCAACACTTTCATCATTATACATCTTGAGAGTCTCATATTGAATCCTGAGAGTTTGAAGTTTAGCTTGTTTTACCTGTTCATCTCCTTCATAGCTCGTGACCATTTTGTCCCATATCTCTTTTGCTGATTTGAAGTGCATTACCTTCATGAATTCTGTTTGGGATATACTTCCTAATAGAGTACTGACTGCTTTTGCATTTGTTTCATACTTCTTTTTCTCAGCTGGATCTGTAGGAGTAGCTGAAGGAAAAGCATAGCCTGTTTCTACAATGTCCCAAACTTCTGTACCAAGAGATTGAAGATATGCAGTAACTCTTACCTTCCAATAATTGAAGTTTGTCCCATCAAAAATCGGTGGCCTGATTGATGCTTCTCTCTCGTAGTTGCTCATGATGAACGATCTACCTTCAAGCGATCAAGCTTCTCTGAAGGACCTCCTCTGATACCAATTGTTGGAAATAATACTGAGAGGCGGGGGGTGAATCAGTATTATCAGAACTATAAAACTTTTTCAATGCTCAGAAACATATACGCTACTTTCGTTAAGTGAACCAGCGTGTACACGCAACTGTGAATAAAGAAAACAGCGTATAACTAGAAATCTTATAATTCAATCAGTTTATCTTCAGTTAAGTGCATGAGGACATTATTCACCATATTAAGAGTAAACAGATGCAGTAGAACAGATCACACAGAAACCACACATATGAACACCAAGATATAAGGTGGAAACCCAATGTGGGTGAAAACCACCTGCTGCAAGTCGTCTCTATCTTTCTTTAATATGAAACTTCAGTTTACAATCTTTTTGTACTGGTGCAGCCTTATACCAGTACGCAGGCTACAACCTGCAGAAGGCTACAACCTTCTCTCGTTCTCCAAACTTCCTTGGAAGGGAGCTCCAACCCCCTTTGCTCTTGTACTAGCTAAGATACTAGTACGTAGGTGCTGACCTACAATCTTCTTTCTTTCAGGTACCACCTTTCATACATTTTCAGACTGGATATTCCTGAAGCACAACATTACAATCTGTAGACCACAATTCATTCAACTTTCACAACAGATCATTGAAGCATAAAACAACCAATACTAGCATCATCAAACTTTGAATCACTGAACCACTGAACCCTGTCAATCACCAGTTACCAGAACACAGAGCAGACTACAGAACTCTGCAATAACAGTCAGACCCAACTGTAACTCAAAAATCAAGCTCCAAAATATATACGCTACTTCAATGAGAGAAACCCGCGTATACACACGCTTTTACCGAAGCCAACCTGCGTACAGATCTAAAAATAAATTCTATCAACTTGCAGCTGTACCAGACATCAGTTAGACCCAGAACATAACATTGCGTCAGTATGCAGATCTAGAAATACGCATAATCAACCATATCATAATAGTGCATTTCAAATCATTAGATCCCGATCTATCCTTTAGATCTAGTCTTTCATCAACCGAAGTGATCTCTCCTTAGCTTAGATCAAGCAACCCAGAACCTGCATACCAGATCTCTTTCTTCTTCAGATATTCAAGCCTTTACAAGATAATCTGCCTAATGATCTTCTCCTCCTTATATAGCCTTAGGCCTAGCTCAATACCAAGAGCCAAAACCATAGAAATCCAAAACCATCAACTTCAAAACTAGAGATCTACACGTCTGTCGAGGTACTTTGGTCCAAAGACATGGGCACAAGTACCGAGGACTAACTACCATGGACCAAAAGGAAACTTCCCGACATATACGCCCTTTTCTGTTCATGCATCTGCGTGTATACGCACCTTCGTATATGGCTCTCCTGCGTATACGCGACTTAGTATGCATATCACCAGCGTGTATACGCAACTTGGACTTGATTAACCGGCGTATATTAGATTTCTCTTTATTCTGTAGTCTGAACGGAGATCTGTCATCAAAGAGAGTTGCCATCAAGGACAACACCTGTATCAAAGCGCCACACCTGTGCCAAAATGCCAACAGACAATGGAGCAAGTCAATTACCAATGCAGCTATGTTATGTAGCTCCAAGAAGACAATGGAATCTTATTCAACCTAGTATGATGCAATAACCTAATTAACATTTTCAAGCTTATGCACATCTATCTCAAAGTAATTGGAACAAACCCTTTCCTTGGCAACATTGGCAATATCAACGCCACAACCAATTTTGGCAACTAGGTTGGGAAGGTACTTATGGAAGCCATCCACAATATCCTCAATATTTTCCTCAATATCGTCCATACCCAACTCCATGTTATCGCTACCATTCATCTCCACCACAACCACAACCCCAACCACATCCATCTCAAATATCCACTCCCACTCAACTACCATGGAAAATTTTAAGGATGGAAAATTATCTTGAAGTTTAAAAATATTTGCGAATCTCACTAGTCCCTAATATGCAAACTATTAAATGTTTATTGATATATTTGTAAAAATATTCAAATTTATAATGATTTTATATATAGTCTCTATATAAAGTTGGCAATTTTGAAGGTAAAATAATTTTATATTGTAAAACTTGGGTGAATCATTTTTAGAAAAAATGGAAATTGACAAAACTCTTTTTTGGAAAAATCATGGAAAATTAGCCCACCTGCGAATATTAGCCCCTAAAATTTTCCATGTCAACTACATGTACCACCATTTTCAAACCCACACATTGAAGTAGCTCATCACACTTACAATGTTGAGGTACAATACTTCCAAACATCTCCTCTTGAGATCAATGGTATTCACCATAGCTCAAGAAGAGTATTGTAAAAAGGATATTATCTTGATATTAGTGAAGGACCACATCCAGAAGAAGAAGATTCAAATGAGAAAACCACAGAATCGTGGGCTGCACTTGATGAAGAGTAGGCATCAAAATCAGAGATCGAGAGAGCTCCCTCATGGTTACCATCAAATTCTCCATGTATTCAAGAGAGAAACCAACAAAAAGAGGAACATTTGAAGGTCATGGTAGAAGAAGACATGAAAAATGATCCAGATAAGCAAGAAAACCAAGGACATCAAAGTTATATTGAGGTTTGGTTACAGAAAATCAACAATATGGAGCATCACTCTCTTCTTCAACTATGCTTGATCCTTTCAAAGTCAAATCATTTGGTCTATGAAATCCAGGTACATGTCAAAGCATACATTTCAAGCCTACACATTAGTTTCTTTGTCATCTTGATGTGCACATAGCTCCATTGCAAATATTCTTATATTGAAAGTTATTTTGTTTTTCAAGTAGAGTAGGGTAGAAAAAAAAAAAAAGAGAAAAAAGAAAAGCTTGGGTGAAAACCTCCTTGGAGGTGCCTCAGATTGGCTCATTGATTGAAAACCTCCATGAGGCAATCAATGGGTTGGAAAAAATAAAAGATAGAAAAAAAAAAAGATCCTAGGTGAAAACCTCCTTTGAGGTGCCTAGGCAGACCTACTAGTTGAAAACCTCCTTGAGGCGGCTAGTAAGCCTAGGAAAAAAAAACCTTGCTCCATGTATCTCTTTGATGAATGTAGGTGCTCTCCAATATCTACAAGGAACAAAAACAAGTTGCCACCAAAGAAAAAAAAAATAGGTCAAACCTAGTCAAAAGAAGTAAAATTTTGACTTTCTCTTTCTTTGCTCAAATGCTCCAACAAGGCCAAGGCTGTGCCAATTTATCACCCTCATCTATTTCCACCATCCACCCATCATTCTCAATCTTTTCCCATTGAGTTTGCTTGTAGTCCTAAGAAACTATAGGAAGGCTCTGTTTTACTACAGGAAAAAAAAACATAGCGCAAAAATTTGTTTTTGCCATAAATTGAAAATCATACATCCATTTGCCAAGCTATTTTAGGGGGAGATGTATATGGATGATGGTAACACACTCAAGTAATTTCAACAAATTTTAGTGCACAGTTTTCGAGAAATCAACCTCCATCACCTACATCCATTTTTGCATTTTCTCGATATCCATGCATCCATTTAAAACTTTGTTTGATGGGGAGATTAAAATGGATGATGGTAACATGCCCAAGAAATGTCAGCAAATGCCAGTGCACGATTTCCAAGAAATCGTCCTCCATCACCTTCAGCGATTTTTATTTTTTCGTGAGATCTGTGCATCCATTGACCAAATTTTGTTTTATGGAGATGTGCATAATGATGATGGCAACATGCTCAGAAAGTTTCAGGTCAATACATTCTACCGTTTGGAAGATATAGACAAAACAAGTCTGCTACAAGAGGTTGTCATGAATTACTATAGGAGTTTCCTTTAGTAGTACAGGAAGTTATGAAAATCTACAGGAAAGGAAGTCCGATGGAAAAGTTATGATGTGGGCCTATTTTGGGTTAGGAAAAAAGGACATTGACTTCACCACATCTTAGCCAACACCCTTCATGACAATGTCACTCTATGGCCACACCTTCCACTCATTCCAATACCTATTTACCCTCCAACAGAGAAAGGACACAAACATTAAAAAAAAAGGGGCAGCTACAACAACCTATTTGGAAGTAACAACAAGCTCCAAGCCTAACCTTCAGCACCATGATTGAAAGAGGAGAAGCATAACTACAGGCACAATGAAACTCCTCTAGAGCTCAGCATCAACAGAGGAAGCCGTCACTTGCACATCAACAAGAAAACAACCCATTAGAAAAATAAGATCAAGAAAAAGGAAAAAGGTAGTCAAGAAAGTACTTAATTCATGAGAAGCACAACAACATCAACTCAATATCAGCATGCATGTCTCTCCAACAACCATCATGTAGGTACATGTATGCAATATTTTTGACCTCTTCTCTTAAGCATATTATAGTTAGAAATTTGTTGTCAATGCATGAGAGATGAGGTTTTATAAGCTAAGGATGGGTCAACAGTCTCAGCCGCCTTCAACTAGTTAATTTCAGCTCACTCCTTCACTCATGCAATGATAAAAAGTCAAATTATGTTGATGATTTCAAGGAATGAGGACAACAGTTAAAAGAAGAAATTTTTTCAAAGGCTAAGTCACCACAACACTCCAAGTCCTCCGTCCATTTCATATTCACCATCTATCCATCATTCATCCATCCCATTTCATAATTTCTAGAACAAACCCTATCTCACCCTGAAAATTTGTTGAAAAAGAAAATAGAGAATCCTCTCCATTTTCACAAACCTACGTCATTTCTCATCACTCCCATACAATTAGAAGACTCTGAAGGAAGAAGGAATGACTACTACAGGAAGGCATAATGCTGCTACAAGAAGGAAGAAAGAAACAATTGTGCTAAGTCCCAAAATGATAGTGCCTAAGAGAGACCTAATCAAAATAGAAAACTCCAAGGAAATTAGGTAACCATCTAGGCCACAAGAGAGAAAAAGAAGGCAACAAAAGGAAATGAGACATCCACCATCAAAACACAACTCAAACTGCAGTGATGAAAAGAGACTTTCCAAGAGGTCTCTAATCTATTTCTAGCTTTTCTCCAAGGCCTAAAAGATGTTATAGAAAGGAGAGAAAGGCATGGGAGTCAAGTTGAGGGCATGTCCTAGGCTCAGACTATCATTTATGCTCAAAAATGGTTTATTGTAGTTTTAACAGGTTTTCATGTAGTTTTGATAGGAATTACTATAGGATGTCCTAGTTCTCATCTAAATACATTTTGAAGGTTTCAAAGGTTTCGAAATGGTGGAACAAGGTAGTAGAAGGTTGATAAGGATGTGGAAGACCTTGCCAAACTAAAAAATATTTAGGAACCATCTTGAATAAGGGAAAGAAGGAAAATAATCGTCTCAAGAAATAAGGACTTTTCTTTGCACAAATATGTTTTTCAGTTTGTCCTTGCAGAACTTACAACCAAGTTCTCAATGCACAAGAGAGAGGCCACCAGGGCCATGAATGAGGCACAATGAGGTCATTATGTTGCTCAAAGGATGAGCAACACTTTCAACAGGGAGGTATGATGTGCCTCTAAATTAGACATAAATTAAGGCCCATGCCTCTAAATTAAACATAAATTAAGGCCCGTGACCATGTTTCAGCACATTAAACCTCTCTTTTTGCATTAGATAATGTATTTTTAACTTTAATATATTCATTAGGAAGGTTTATGAATGATTGCATATTTGTGTCTAATATTATTTATTTTTGTCAAATATTATGAGAATATTGGGCAGATTATGAAGATTTGGAGGAGGAGATAATTTAGGGACTTGCTACCTACTACAAGAGGATCACTATTAAATAATAAATCAACAAGATATTATGGAATTATGGCACAGATTGTGGAACTCCAATGATTGAGAAAATCTAGGAATGTGTTCACTGCCATTTAATGTAGATTCCTAGTATTGGGAAGCAGATCCACTAATCAAGGGATTTTGGTGGGAAAGCTTCCTCCATTCATGGGGAATGATTCCTAATAATTTTTTATAAGTACCAATTCTAAGTTTCCTCTTGGGTGGGGGGGGGGGGGTGGGGTATTAGTGTTGTTGTGGAGAGAACTCATATTTTTACAGCTCCATTGTATTTTCTTGCATGGATGTAATTGTATTGATGAGATTAATGAAGATTGGTGTCATGTTCAACTTCTAAATCTCTTTCTCCTCCATAGGCCTCTGATTTTTCTTGGGCTTGGCCATCCCAGGAGCCTCAAAGCCCTTTTGTATCATTTTCTTTCCTTCTTTTCACTTCTTATTCACATGCGTCTCTTGTTTTTATTTCTTTCTATTGCTGCATTTAGTATTAATGATTTCTTGTTGTAGGATTGGGTTAAATGGTTCATGTAAGTTCTTTTGTAGGATCACAAGCATCGTTTCATCCTTGAAAAATCTTTGGAAAGTCATAGTAATCATTGAGCTACTTGCATTAGCTTTCTTATTCCCAAATCTAGAGTTTTGGAACTCCTTTGTGGCAAAGAACAATAAATTTATGCTATTTTTTAGAGCATGATAATGAGCTTCAATCAAGTTGGTTCCACTTGCATTAGATCAAAAAAAAATTCTAGTTCATAAAAAAAATTACCCCAATGCATTTTCACTTGATTAGGTTATGCATTTTATAGATTTACTAACTCACTAGTTCTCGAATTTCTAGATTTTCGACTAGTAATTTTCTGCTATTTTTTAGCATGGTTTAACAGAGACATTTTTGAGTGATTCCACTTGTAATGGGGACCTAAGACATCCTATTCAATAAAAAATTTGTCCCATCCAATTTGGATTTTATTTTCTTGGTTATTCAATGAATTATAATTTCATATAGTAAATCTGTAACATCCTGTAGTAAAACAGGGAATCATGTAGGAGAACTAGGGATCCAGTAGGAGAACTAGGGGATCCTATAGGAGAACTAGTACATCCTATAGGAAATCCTGTAGTGGCTTGTTTTGAGCCCGAATTGAGAAAAATCATCATTGAAGTTGGGATTATGCCCCTACTTGACCTCCAAGCCATCAAAATCATTGTACCCCTCTTCCTCCACACTTATCTCCCCTGCCAAAGATCAAGGAAAGATTATCATTTGCATTGATAAAGCAAAAAGATTAAAAAATGAATTCTTCTATATTTACACATGCATGTAGCAGTTACTACTCTCTAGATTAGATTTCATTCTTAGATTAGTTAAAACATCACATGTGACAAATAGGGTTAAAATAGGGTTGTTTTGCAAGAAAAGTGTGTTAATAAGTAGATAGAGGATTTCATGTTACTTTACAAGCATTTTTAAATTTAGTCTTTCATTCTTGCAAATAGGCAGCATTTCTTTTTTCTCATGACAACAAAGGAAGGACACATTGTATTCTACACATATAGTGCTGATACCTCTTAAGTTTGTACGAACCTCGGATTGATAATTAAAGTCAGTAGCCTTGGGAGTTGTAGCATTCTTGTTGCAATACCGAGGATCATCAACTGGGTCCCAGGTTTCCAGGATTACAAAGGGATTTTCTTCTCCTGGGGGGGGGGGGGGGGGGGGGGGTTTTCTAGCAGGATGGCCTGTCGGGGCGAATCTCAGTTGCGGTGGTGGATGATTGGGATGAACAGGCTGGGGAGTAGCCTGGGATCATGGTTGGCGGTATCTCCTTCCCCCCACTAATTGAAAACCTTCCTCATCCCAATATTGGGTTGTTTGTTGAGCTTCTTCAACAATGGTGAGGGGCCAATCATGGAACATATGTTTATATTCATGACAATGATGATAATTGAAGGGGACATGCTCATAGTCAAGATGTTGCATCCAAATATAATCATGGTAAACTAGCTCAATCAATTCGGGAAGGGGTTGGTAAATTTTCATGTGGACACAAATTTGAGCATAGGTTGCATGTCGTCGTCTCTTTGTGATCTTTGATACTTTCATGAATTGACCAATCACATTACCTATTCCTTCCAGGATATCTGGTTCCCAAAAATCATCCAATCGAGAAAAAAATCTCACCAAAACCGATGCCGCCTGGAACTCCTCCTTCTTAGGATTGTAACATTCCTCCCAGTAGCAGAGAAAGAGGCCCACAATATTCATGAAGTAGGTCCCATTGTCAAAAATATGTTTCGTCTCCTCCAGATCTACAAAGATCACAGTAAAAAAACCTTTACCTCTTAGTTGGAGTTCGATCTGACCATAGAGATCCCATTTGTTCTAGATCAATAAAAAAAATATCTTGCTCATGGGGCCAAATTCCCAAAAACTTGCATATCAGAGCATGATCCTTCATATATTGTCATGATTTCTCTAGATGATTATTACGGATTAAAAATTTGGGGTTCTTCTCTACCTTTGGTAGGTAATGGTTTTGACCTTGTGTCTTCCATTGTGCTCCCATGATAAGAATTTCAACAGTTGTCGAGGTTAAGGTCCCTGGCGCCGTATTGTTTGATTGAACTAAAGGCATCTGTTTGACAGCATCATGGAAGGAAGGAGCCCCCTCCCCAGCCCCCTGCCCAAGTGAAGCGTCACTCATTGATAATTCATTGTGTCACTGTCAACAAAGGAGGTGAGGAGAGAAGGAGTCATGCAAAAGGGGAGAGGTGGCCGGCCTTGGCCAACCAATATGATCTCAACATGGGCGATCAAGGCTGACAAACCCTAGCAGAGAAATATCGCTCATACCCTCAACTCGAATTAACTTACCATGCTAAATTGAGATGTGTGTTAAAGTAAGTGTTTTGATACTTATTATGGATAGATGTCTATCATCGTTTACTAGCCATTTAATTTGTATGGATGCAATAATATAATATACAAATATCTAATGCATATGCTAAACGAACATGACAATGTCTCTCCCATATGTGGTTGTAAAGAGCCTATTGGCTTAATAAGGAGATTGGTAGATGTATGGTGGACATGTGATTACATTAATATTCGTGTCTATTTTGGATTAGGCCTTCCAAAATTTTAATTGAATCATCAATAATTATTAGGTAAATGGTATGGATTTAACCTCCACAAAATATTCTAGAATATTCTTAATAGTAGTTAGAGATCAAAGGTTGAGATTTATATTAAAGGTAGTGATGTCTCTCTAACTTTTTAATTAAATTGACTAATTAAAAAATTGTCATATGAACATGTATTAGATAAACATACATTTTGGTTTTTTGGGTATCTGTTATTAGGAAGCCATGGTATTGGCTAATGCTATTATGAGGGTGAACCTCCATAGTTAATAATCTTTTCACATGTTTTTTAAAAATCTATATATGTTTAAATAATAATAATAATAATAAGGTAATATTTTTTTATTTATTTTTATTTAACAATGTGAGATGTATCATGAGGCAAGTGTTTTGATGTCTATTAGTGTTTACTAGTCATTTAATTTATATGGTTGAACTAGTCTGGTAAGTAAATTAAGAGGTTAAGAAATTAGAATCTCTTAACTAAATGAAAATAGTGGGAAAATTTTGTCATCAACATTATCAATATGTAATTGGTTGTTAATAGTGAAATATCTATTGTTGAGCTCCCATTGAACCTTATATTTAGGTGTGCGTTGGAGGTGCAATCCTAAAGCAAAGTGAGGAGATAAAGGAACTTAGCTTTAAGATTTAGTGGGATTTTGAGGTAAGAGAAAGTAAGAAGATGGTGTAGGAAGGTCTATAGGAAGGGAAAGGTTCTTGGGTTAAAGGTCATGATTGTAAAGGTGAAGGATGTGCTATAGGAATGGAAATGTTATTGGGTTTAAGTGTCATGATTACAAGGTGAAGGATGGATGGGTGGAATAAGAGAACAAGTGTAGTAGCATATAGGTTACTTAATTACAATTTTAAGTGTTGTGTATTACCACAACAATATATAGAACTTGGCAATGGTTAAGATATTTTGTGGGAGAACTTATAAGGAAGAGATTTGGTGCTAAATGTAAAATGTTGTTGACACAATGGATGTCATTGTGACATCAAAGTGGATGATAGAACATTAAATATGAAGCCAAACTTTAAACCAAGGGGAATTTTAGGTAGGTGTTTTAACCAAAAGAAATCAGAAGAACTAAATTCTAGTAAGGACACACCTTAATTGAAGGTTCAAGTACCAAATAATGAAGTAGACATCACAACAAGGAAGAGAATCACTTTAGAGATAAAATCTTGGACTAAAATAAAATCCAAACATATTATTACAAATATAAATACAAGGGATTAATTTGAGTTTATTTGACATCATCGACTTTAAACACTCAATTAATTAAAAAACAAAAGTTCTGCATGGGGTGTATATTTTGAATTTATTTATTTCTAAATTTTATTATTCTACCATTGAGAGGAGTGTCCATGTACCATATCAACAAATTGAGGTGAAAATGTGAAAAGTGGATATGAGAGTAGCTATTTTGTGGAACCTAATGGGCGATTGGAAAAATGTACCATGCACTAAAATAAGTGTGACCCCCAAGAAAAACACTTGCATGCCATTTTACACATTACTAAGCTCCCAGCAAAAAACAACACTGACATTAAGCAAATTAAATTGTAAAAAAGTCTTAATAGAGATGAAGGACATGACCCATAAGTAGAACTCCAAACTTCCTTGGGTGTAATGAATTCCATATTCTTTCTCTAAAAAATTTTGAACCAGAGCACCTAATGAACTTAAGCTTGACAAACAACATGGTATCCATTAATCATTATTCTACATGGCCCATATGTAGAACCCCAAAGTTCCTTTGGTGTAACAAATTTCGTGTTCTTTCTCTAATAAATTTTGAACTAGAGCACCTAACGAACTTAATCTCGGCAAATAACATGGTATCCCTTAATCATTATTTTAAAGTTGAAATATTTGCGTAATATCCCAATAACAAAGACCCTAATCTTGATGTAAAATTCATTCATATTCAATTGTGAATGTTTTTTCCTTTTAAAATCATAACTCAATTATTTTTATTTTATTTTTGAAAAATAAAATAGATATTCTAAACTCTAATCCATGCCGAAACATATGTTCACAAAATTACACTTGAAATTGCGAGTATTCAATTTTACTTCAATAATTAACCTAAAGCTTCCCAACAACTTAATGATGTTAACTTTGCCAACATCTCAAAGACAATATTATTTGTGTTTTATTACGGTAATATCATTTAAACTGCCTTCCAACAACTTAATAATGTTAATTTTAGCAACGACAACTTAATAATGTTAAGTTTAGCAACAACTAATAATGTTATGTTTTAATACACTAATATTATTTAAACTTTTTAGGATTTAAAATCTTTGAACATGGTAATCAATTTAATTTTCACTTTTCAGTTATTATTTTCACGATAAATCTTAAATTATATATAACTTTCTAATTAATGGACTAAGATTAATTATTAAAATATAAATATGCATTTGAATTGATCGTAAATTATTTCATGAGTTTAATAGAATAGATCATAAATTTGCCTTTAACAAAAATCTTTACCAAATTAAAATTCCAAATTAAGTAAAAGTTTAAACATTTTTACTCTTTACTAAAGTGAATGCCATTTCTTAAATCAAAGGACAAAGATGAATTCAACACAAAGAATCTTGCTCAAAAATATTTTAATACTTCTTCTAACTGAACATTTGTGAAATGAATCTTTAAAAGGAAAAGCCATATCCTAGGGATATATTAAAATCTTTAAAGACATAAATATTTCCACATCAAAGTTGTAATATTTGAAAATATTAATTTGATGTAGTTTTATTATAAATTTTGTTATCATGCCATGTAAAAAAACATCATTAAATCTAATATTGATATTATATCATTAATATTATCAAATTTAATAACTTTAGATTAATGCAATATTAAATTTAATATAATATTAAATTTGTTATATTATAATATATATTAATATATCATGATATATATTAACTCTATATATATGGAGGGGAGAACACAGACATAGAGTGATAGAGGTGGAGAGATAGGGGGAGTGAGAAGGGAGAGGAGGAGATACATTAAAGGAGAGGGAAGAGGAGAAATGAAGAGAGAGAAATAGAGGAGTGAGAGGGATAAAAGGGCAAGAGAGAAAGAAGGAGAGACACAAAGATGGAGAGGGGAGAGAGGGGCAGAGAGATAGTGACAAGGTTGGAGGGGGGGGGGAGAGAGAGAGAGAGAGAGATGGGGGGAGAGAGGGGTAGAGAGATAGTGACAAGGTTGGAGTGGGGAGAGAGAGAGAGATGGGGGGAGAGAGAGGGAGGTAGCAGAGAAAGGGAGAGAGGAGGAGAGAGGGAGGGACAAAGAGATGGAGTTGGAGGGGGAGAGACGGGCTGAAGAAGAAAGACATAGAGAGAGAAAAGTGGAGAGAGAGAGAGAGAGAGAGGGAGTGACAAGGGAGAGATGGAGAGAGAATGTGTATGTTTTTGGGTGAGATAGAGAGAAAAATAAGGAGAGATGGAAGGAAAGGGGGAGAGAAGGAGAGAGGAGAGAGGGAGGGAGATAGTGACAAAGTTGGAGGGCGAAGAGGGGGGGGGATAGAGTAAGGTGGGAGAGAAAGGGACAGAGATGAAGGAAGAGAGAGAACAAATGAAAGAGAGGTGAGAGGAAGGGAGAGAGAGGTAGGTAACAATAAAGACATAGAGAGAGAAAGGTGGAGAGAGAGAGGGGGGGGGAAGGAGAGCACGAGGGAAGAGAAATATAAGGGGGAGAGAGGGAGAGGAAGAAGGAGGGAGAGGTATATAGATATGGATAAAGTGTGTGTATGCTTTGGTGGTGATATAGAGAAATACAATGGATACACAGAGGGAGATAGAGATATAAATGGGAAGTGAAGAGAGGGAATAAAAGAGAGAGAGAGAGAGGGGGAGAGATAAATATAAATGGAGAGAGAGAGAGAGAGCATGTGTGTTTGGGGGGTGGGGGTAAGATAGAGAGACAAAGAAGGAGAGATGAAGGGATATATAGACATAGATGGAAGGGGGAGAGAGGGAAGAGGAATTTTTGCACACGATGCATTGATTTCAGTGTAGATGATGATTTGTAATCCTATTTGATTGATTGCACTAGATGCATTGATTTCAATGTAGATGTTGATATCTAATTACTTTTTATTGTTTGCACTAAATGCATTGATTTCAGTGTATATGTTTATTTATAATCCTATTTGATTGCTTGCTCTACATGCATTCATTTCAGTGTAGATGGTGATTCTAATCCTATTTGATTGCTTGCACTAGATGCATTGATTTCAATGTAGATGTTGATATCTATTTATATTTGATGTATTCATTTCAGTGTAGATTGTGATTTCTAATCCTATTTGATTGCTTGCACTACATGCATTGATTTCAATGTAGATGTTGATATCTAATTATATTTGATTGTTTGCACTAGATGCATTGATTTCAGTGTAAATGTTATTTTCTAATCTTATTTGATTTCTTGCATTAGATGCATTAGATGTTGTTAGTCTTGACATTGTATATTATTAAGAAAAAATATTTTCATGATATATTTAGTAATACTAAAACGACACTATTAAGAATTAATTCGCGGTCGAAAGTTGTAATACCTAGAATTAAAATTAAATAGATGTGCATAATCAATCCTCCTGCAAAGTGCAAATTAATCCTTGACAATATCGTCTCCCTTCTACATCACCAACTAGTTACTAATAGACAATTACATGTATTTAAAATTACTAATAGATAATTTCATAGAATAATGTACTCATAATATTTACAAGAGGAAAATATATATTTATAAGCAATCAAAACAAATCGAAATATTCTTGAAAGTGATGTGATAATCGTTATCATCAAAATATTCTTGAAGGAAACAAATTGTTTCAAACATTAGCAAAGAACAAATTTATTTCAAGAGTAATCTTGACACAATAAATTGTTAAAACCACTCTTCAAGATATATTTAGTAATACTTGGAGGGACACTATTGAGAACTATACTCATATCAAAAACATTCAAAAACATTATCATCCAAATCCAAACACATAAACACACAAACCACTCAAAGTATCCAAACACAGAGGTACAAACCATTAAGGCAAGCAACACACATTAAATTAAAGAAGAGAATGATATGGTCATAGCAAGCAAAAAAAACATAATTTGAATTTTGAAGTTAATCTCAAACATATACATAATAATGATAATCCAAAAATGCGACATTGTTTCCCTTAACTTGAACGAGCTTAGATCCATCATGCACCAGAGGGATCAAATCCTTGGAGGGGCAAACCTTCTTTTTTGGAGTGTAGAATTTGAGAAAAAATTTACACCTCTTAAAATTTAATCCCTCTAGAGACATGATAAATCGAGTGTTAGATAGTACTAGACTACAAGTTAAGAAAATATGTAATTTAATACCAATAAAATTCAAAAAAACTAATTCTGGGAAATAGCTCAAATTTTGTTTATATTCCTAAACGCTCTGGTTTAAAGAGTGTAAACTTTTAACATTGTAATCCATCTAATTTCGCCCTTTCAATTAAAAGTAATTTTACCCGTTTAATTCAAGAGTACATATTTTCACCCCATTAGAATCCAGAAGGAACTACTTGTCTGATAGCTTTTGTAATGTCACATTTTGTTGATATTTCTAAACACTCTAGTATGTACAGTGACTCCTTATGCCATGTGATTATCACTTTTTCTTCAGTTTAATTCGAATTTAACTTTTTTGATTTTATACACTTTGTGATAATCCTGTGGCTGTCTTGCAAGCGTCTGCGAGAAAGTGCACAGGATAGAATATGAAACATTGTGAGACATGTATAGAGATGAGTTGCTTTATATCTGAAAAGTCATTTATCTTTATAACACAGGATAGACTCGAAACGAGAACACGAGCGTCATGGATGACGGGAATATAAAAGGACGCCGCTGTCACTTTCAAAATTAGATAGTGATGGTGTCACTGTCAATTTCTCCTTGGAGTTGACGACTGCGACGTACCAACCTTCCCGAATGCCGTGGCCAACCCTGATATCTTAGTACCCTGTCTCTCTTGTAAACGATCACGAGAATCAAACTGTTCATTGCCCTGCTTTGGAGGTTTTGATTTCGTCATGAGATTTCTGTCGGCGGCGCTTTTGCTTTCCTGGACGACTCTGGCATCCCACCCTCTAACGTTAGGTGCAGTGCCTGCGAGTGGAGATTGAAGTAAAGCGCCATGCGCGACCCTGGAAGTAGCTGGGTTTGTAGTCCTCTTGTAAGAACCCACCCATTTGGCTTGCATGTAACGATACTTCCTCCACGGCGGAAGGGATATTCCTGTCTCTTTCAACGATTTCCGGGCGGCGCCGCACATGATCTTGATGATGCCGCATAATTTCTCTCCCCTCCCCACGAACAAAGTGGGCAGCTGCTGCAGCAGAGCATTGTATTCATTAGTGGGGCGGGCAATTTCGAATTGCGCCCTGAAATCGATGTCCACGAAGAACCGTTCGTTTTTGAATCTGGATCCTTCGATAACCACATCTATGAATTCGTAATCCCCTGTACACAAAAACCAGATCTCGTCCGTTTAGAAACAAAACATAAGAATGACAGCAAACAAAATCTCTATTCACTGCAGCATGCTGATACTGATAATAGTAACAATTTGAAACCCGAAAAGAGGATCGACTGGCTTCAACTCGATCTGGGTTTTTATGGAGTTGTAATTGCCCAGTTGGAACTGTGTGGGCAATTCTACGGCCTTTTATAACTATTTATATATTATATGTTTTGGAGTTTTACTTGGAATTTATTATATAGGGTATGTTTTAGAGTTTTGATTGGAATTTATTGAAACATATTTTTTTTTGTCAAATACAAATTTAAAATTTGTGTTTGATTGTATATATGAATTTAGGTATTTAAAATCTGTGTTTGATTGTATATATGAATTTAGGTATTGTTTATTGAGGTGATAATTTTAGTTTTTTTGGAATTTAGTCATTTCTGTTTTTCAAAAAATTTAAAGGTGGGTGTTTGAATAGGTTTTTATGGTGGAAATAGATTCAACCTCATCAGAAATCTCTGAGCACCCAAAATCCAAAAGCTTGACAGCTGTAACACATATTTATAAAACTTAGTGCCAGATTCTGTCAAAATTATGCTCAAATTTTGCATTGTTTTATGGGCAAAAACATCACCTCTTTAGATTAGCCGATTTCATAGTTACCAAATTCAAATTCCAATACGGATTCAGATTCGATATGGAAAAAATTGGATTGTCTAAAATCCAATACGGAAAAAATTGGAGAATATACATTTTTGTTGGAAACCCAGAGGAGGCAAAACACAAATTTAACACACAAAACACACACTAGCTGTGGCTCTTATATTGATCACACAAAACTTGACTATTACAATGAACAAGGCGAGGGGTATTTAAATCTTTTTGGACTCGCTAAGGTCCCAAAATAACTCAACATGCACACACTCTAAATTAGACTTTTCCCAAAATATAAATTAAATCCAACTCACTGGACTTGACTCAATTAACCCACTCTCCTAAATTTAGCCAGACTCGTTACAATTTCTAACAATCTTAAAAAATTAACATATTATTTATTTATTTATTCAATTTTTCTAGAAATTGAAATGAATGATGATTATCTTCAAAACTTCAAACAAAATTCATCAAAATTTTCTCACAAGGATATTCTTGTTTAGTTACCTCCAACATTAATCTATTATGTCTATATAAGATGATGGAAAAATAATAAAAGACAAAATGCATCAAATTTATTAGTATTGTAGTGTGAGAAAACTTGCAAGTAAAATCTAATAACATGAATTAAAAAACCTCAAACTGCAGTTCAATGTAAAGAATAAGATATTGGATATTAAAAATAGGCTGAGTGATCTCCACATACTGTAGAATTTACGCCCCAATCACTATTCCTATCAGATCCAAATTTATTTAACTATAAATGTCTGTGCAAACTATCCTTTGCACGAGACTATAGAAAACCAATCCTTTGATTGAATTCCACAGTAATGATTCTCTATTTTACAGTGAACCATAATGACTACAATTCAACCTTCTATTATCCAAAACAATTATAAAAATGAAAAAAATTAAATTAAAATTTTTTTGCATATTTTTATAATATAGAAATTATTATTCAATACAATATGTTAATAAGAAACTTCCATTTTTAATAAGAAATTTACTTTCTATTTAATGAAAAAGGTAATTTTTTAATAAAAAACTTACTTTTTAATAATTTGTTATGGTGTGCCATTCAAGGAGTAGACTCCCCTTATCAGTGAGTAGACTCCCTTTATCAGTGAGTCTAGGTTTTTGTCAAAATCATAAGAAATTAGTATATCTTCTTGCAAGTTGTTAGATGTACCCCTAGTGTTATAATGACAGCGACCAGAATTGATTCCAGATCTTCAATTATATCTAACAAATTAATTTTTTTTATTTATTAAATTTTCATATTTTTAACACAGTACAGCCAAATTTGATAACTAAGGCGGATTCAAAGCCCTAAAACTTTTGGACACACAATTTGTGATAGTTTCATTTGAACTATCCTAGTTCATTTGAACCATCTTGATAAATTACAGTAAGAAAATACCAAAAAATCAAAACATGTAACAAATACTTACTGACCTGCAGGCTGTCCTATCGTCTGCTCCCACCTTGTTTTGCAGACGGCTGCATTGTATCCCGAGGAGAGCATACTGTTCATTACAAATCGGCGTAAACTACTGTTCTCTTCCACTTTATCATGAGCGTTAAAGCCCGCTTTTTCCTTCGCTATCGCGACAGCTTTCTCCGCATCTCGCGCCACACGCAGCTCAAATGCAGCGCTGCTGGTAGATGAAGCACCCTGTATATATTCACGGCAATCTCATTAGGGATTTTGATTTAATTTAATATCTATAATACTTCGTATTTTTTTTTGTTTTTAAAGCAATTCATTGCACTAGTTACCTGCACAAACAAAAACAACATCTATTCGCTACCCCAAGCAGTGAAAGTAGATAATGGCATTACAAACATATCACAGCACAAGATTCCAATCTGGGTAGTGAAAAAGATAATTAACAGTCCCGTCCCGTCACATCACATCACCTACACTATTCCAATCTGGGTAGTGAAAAAGATAATTAACAGTCCCGTCCCGTCACATCACATCACCTACACTATTCCAATCTGGGTAAGGAAAAAGATATGAACAGTACCATCACATCACATCACCAAAACAGAAAAGAAAAACGCTTTCATTGATATCTAGAAAGAAAGTACATCGCTCAGGAAGTAGGCCTTCACTTTATCATCAGAGAGAGGGGAAGAGTTTTACATATTTCAGACAGACCTCCCTCCTCTATGAGCTAGTTCATATAGGCATAGAAAATAGAAATTTGCATCACTTACACTAGCTTGACTGAGCACCCTGTATATAATCACAGGAATCTCATTAAAGATTTTGATTTAATTTATATATTAATACCCACTTCACAGGAATCTCATTAAAGATTTTGATTTAATTTATATATTAATACCCACTGGTGCTCAGTACAAGGAAGAAAGCAACATGAACGGAATATCAATCTAGTGTCTAGTTCAAGATTTGGAATATTTGAAATTCGTAAAAGACAAAACGGAGGAGAAAAAAGGAAGAGGATCCTTCCAAGTCTTTAGCAACGTACGTTGAGAAAAAACTGGCGATTGGGTTTGTGCGGTCTCTAAATTTTGACATCTGAGACTTTTCTCAACCATCAGGTCTTTTGCGAGATAGCCTGGACACTCGAACTGGCCATGTACCAGCGAGCTACGCGCTTTGTTTGTTCAGAAAAACAAACCTAAGTAGATTTATTTTATTTAGGATTTTTTTATAGGTCAAAATATTTATCTTAATTTAATTTAGTTGTTAAATTAGCAGTGAGGACAACCATTTCTGGCAGCTAATATAGGCTTACTGTTATTAAAGGAAAACCATGTCACTTGGAATAATCTCTTTGCGATCCATAAGGGGCAAGCTTTCACTCCAGCCACCAGAGGCCTCGGGGTCTGGGGGGTTAACCTGTTTCCTTACTGTCTTAGCCAAGTAAAAGCAGTTTTAGGGCATACTCAGCCCTATTTATCTTTCTACCATTATATTTGTGACTTCCTATGTATTGATTAAAAACTTATTTATCATATATTAATAAAATTAAAAATATGGAGTTATAGAAGTAAAAATTTTAATGGTTCACATTAGAATAGCTAATTAATGTACATCTTTATAAAATTTAGTAGGTAGCCAAATAATCGTATTGAAAAAGATCTCATATATTAAGAAATAAGATCGTGTATTTTAATATATCAATAAGATTATTATTTCAAAAATTTTGAAACGGATCACAGAAGCCTAAATTCAATAAAAAAAATAAAATTTGGTTTGGACTGTTTTCCTGGCGAGAATTCAGTGTTTTTTCATCCAATTTTATCATAAAATATTTGTTAGAATAAAAATGTGTGAATTTTTTTGATAATGGAAATAAATTTTATACTATTAAATATTAAAAACTAAATTGAAAACTTAGATTTCCGAAAAAAATTCATTCAGATTTACTCCAAATGGTAAAAAAAATTATTTGTTTCCTGAACAAAAAGGTTGTCTGTTTAGACTAGGCGAATCTCTGAGTATTGACTTCTTTGTCAGCTCAAAAAACAGATTACTACTATTATTAAGAGTATCCGTATAAAATTGATAAGAAAAATGTGAATACAGAGGCGCATGACTGATATACCTCCAGCAACTCGCGGAGTTGTTCCCTGAAAATCGCCATGAGATCTCGAGTTTTAGAGTCCTCGCCATCGACATCGCTGTCTTCTGCGAAAATGGAAGGAGAGCACTCTTTTGATCCATGTTGGCCAACAGTCCCTTGTTCATAAATTATGTCGATGCCGTTGTTGCTACCGCTGGTGCTGCAACGTGCGGCCATGTTCTATAAGTTTAGTATAAGCTTGCCTGGACAGGTTGTTTAAGAGGAATCCAGAGTCACTTGGCTTTAATAGGCTGTGACCATGGGTGTTGGTTTAAAACAAGAGGGACACAACAAATGTTAGGGTGCTGGCATCTTGCTCTAGGAATCTGCGTATTTTTGGACGGCTAGTCGGTCGTAATGGAGCTTGATGCACAGTTTGTGAAGGCATGACATTTAGGCGCTGCATCCCCTCTGCAAATGCAACAGGCAAATAAATTGAAACAAATCCATGCAGTGATGTCAGCTGTGTCGTGGGAAGTCGCGAAAGGACACCTTCTTCACTGGCCAAAGGGCACATTCCCTTGTGATCTAACGGATTCGGGTTGCGTAGGGTCAAGGGAAGCAAAAGCTGAAGTATAATTGTTGGGTGGAGAAATTAAATCGTCGAATGCATCTTCGAAGCTGATCAACACAGAGTCTCATGGAAGGATAAGGGAAGCATATATGCTTCGAAACTCATGACAAGTGCCCACAAAAACGATCAAACAGTGTAAAGCAAATCCAAATCTTCACATCA
Organism: Pinus tabuliformis; assembly: GCA_031772625.1. Lineage (NCBI taxonomy): Eukaryota > Viridiplantae > Streptophyta > Pinopsida > Pinales > Pinaceae > Pinus > Pinus tabuliformis. The sequence goes on from CM062807.1 coordinate 840,685,592, forward strand.
ATCTTTTGAAACCTAGGAAAGGTGTTGAGTAGCCTTGGATAACACTCTTATCAACAATTCTAAATATGCAAATGAGGTCCACATCAATCTGATAAGGCTGAAATCAAACAGTTTTAAAAAGCATTTATAATAAATTTATTAGATTTAATCCTAGATCATTTTAAATGTAAACAAACCATTTTAACAGAGAATGTATTACATTATTATCCCTTTCAAAATAATTTTGACACACAAGTGACTTATATAATTCACAATACTTTTACCAAATCATCTCAACAATAATAAAATAATACAAACATGATAATAAAGTATTAATTATTCACAACTTTGTCAAAGAAGTGATGTCTAAAGTCACAGAGCAGATGTAAAAGGTACACATGGAGGTGATGGTAAGGAATCAAATCTCGATGACTTTCTTACAGGATAATATTTAAAATAACATAGTGAATAATAATGAAGGTGTTAAAGTGCCAAACACTCTATATAGATATATTGATTGAATAAAATATATTATTAAATAATATATTAAAATATGAATTTTTGAAATGATAATTTTTTAAATGGAATATTAAATAAATTAATATAGCTAGTTTCGTTTAGTTTAATTATTGAATTTTAGATACATAGATATAAATATGTCTATAAATATATAACAAAAAATGTTTTTAGTAATGTAAAGACAACACTATATGGGTATAAAAGAAATAAATAAATACCAAAGACAACATTATATATTTATGGAGTATACCATAAATTTGCATTCCAAATGCCTCATAGAAAACTTGATATATAAATTTCTTGTTAATGACTACAAAAATTGACTTTTCAAGCTAACAAAAAATGAAAATAAAGCATAAGAGGAAACTAAAATTTTCAGAGAGGTCCCATATACAGATACCTACTTGAAGGTGACAATTTTCAAAACGTTTATTTTGTTTGATAGATAAACATGAATACCTACTCGAGGGTGATAATTTTCAAGACATTATTTTGTTTGATAGATAAACATGAATACCTACTAGAAGGTGAATTTTCAATTTGCTCTAGTAAATTTTGTAGATAGATAGGATTATGAATGTCCAACAACTCTTGCTTACAATGATGTAAATATAGTGTGGGGGCACACAAGTAGCCACAGTGAAAATAGAATGTGTGAAGGTAGCCAATGTGAAAATAGAATTGAGAAAGGAAGAATTTGAAGGTAAAAATTTGTGGTAAAATTTTGTGTTTTCTTTTTTTTAAATTTATAGATTATAGTAGAAATTTGTATTAGAGGCGTTTGAGACAAAATGTGATAACATATGCAGTTCAAGTAAAATGTAAGTTTCTTTTTAATGCACAAGCACAATTCAACAAATCACAATACTTTAACTAAACATAAGTACTTGTGAATGACTAGAATAGTTAATTTTTCAGATTAACAAAAAGTGAAATTAGAGCATAACCAAAAACAAAAAATTGCAAACAAGGTTTCAAAACATTTATACAATTTTAAAAGTGAATATATTGTTATAGTAATATTACTATCCACAAAAAGAAAATTCTTTCCTTTAACTTGAGTGTATAAATGCTTTTGTGAATGAGCATAGTAATGTTCATTCTTCTTTTAGCATTGACACTTAAGGTCTATGATAATCTGAGCATTGTATATGAACATTGGTCACACTTGCATGACGAAAAATAATACAGACTACTTATTATGGTTGCATAAATAGAAAGTTGAACAATTATGTTATATTACTAATGCTAAAGGTCAAAGAATGAATATGATAACTGTGGAGACAAGAAAAACTTGCTAGTTGAAGATCTAGCTCATTTTATGTGTTTGTTGCTGTTGGCATCCAAAATCACATTTTCGTCATTTAGAGTGAAAAGGCCATGAATTTGTGGATTGTGTAAGACATTTGAGCTAATGCAAGTAGTAGTTTGTTTAGAACTAGTATATTTCTAAGGAAACACTGCAAGGCATTGTTATCACGAGTTCGTATAATGTAATTGACAAAATGTAGAAAGAGAATAGGGGATTTTTGTTTGCATTTAACGCAAAATATTGACATAACTTATATCATTACGGATGATGACATTAGGTAACTTTAGAGTGCATGAAAAGGTTCAAATGGTGTGGAGTATGCATTTGTAATGATAAGTGTTCCTTGCATATGTTAGGAAAGAAGACTAGTCAACATATTTGTAATGAAAAATAAGTAACGGTCTAATGAAAAATAAGTGGATAATCGGGTTTGTACTTACCTGGATTTTTCTATCGATTAATTTTCTGAGATCTTGTTCTATCTCAGTGTTCAAATGTGTGATGAATATTGCTTCTATTGCACCTAATGTTTTTTCCTTGAGTTATTTTCTTTTTGTTTTGTTTTTGAAGAGCATAATCGACATATTTCCATTTTGCAATTTTTGTTCCATTTCATTGTAGACATGTGCAAAGTTGTCATATAGTTGTAGCTATGACATAATCGAATAGAAATGTAATTGTTGATATTGCCTATGGACAATAAGCATAAATGCATAAGACTAATGGGTAAGTGGTGTAACAGTGAGCCTATTACCGATGCCTTATCATCTTAAGAGATTCCATCCCTAATTTGCAACGTATATTGAATTCCAACTTTTTGAGTTGGTGTTACAAGTGCTGCAATTGTTCCTATTGGGAATGTTTCTATTCTTTCTCCCAATTGTTTTATTGTTGCATTGGGAACAAATTTGTATTATGTACAAACTTTGTTGATGTTTTCTACAGTTCTTGTGTTGTCTAACAATAGAATGTGGTCATAGTTGTGTAGGTTTTAACCCCGTACAAAAATTACCTGCATACGAATTCTAAAAACAGAAAATAAACAATGGTGAGAGCATAAAACGTAAAACAGATATAAACATATATTTTCCCCTCGATCCCAAAACTGGGACTACCAGATTGATTTTTCATTGTATTCCTTTCAATGTTACAATATCTATCTATATATATATATATATATATATATATATATATATATATAGATGTCTAAGCATCCATAAACCCTAATCCATTAACCTTGGATTAGAACATAACTGTAGTTCCTTGACCGAATCTACAAAAATACCATGCACAGAAAACCATCATGCCCAAAAACATGTGTGAAAGCCATGCACAAAACCATATGTAGGTTCGGCCACCTAATATAGGGTCCAAAAAAAAATTTCCTTGAGGCACTGCCCAGGACCCCGTAGATGGGGGCTACCACCCCCATCAAATCCCCCAACAAGGGGGGCTTCCACCCCCCCATGCATGGGGCTAGTCGTGGAAAGAATATAACACACACCCAACATTCTCCCACTTGTTGTTTTCTTTCCACAAGTGAGCTTAGTCATTGGTCCATCCCTGCAATGACCATTGTTTCTCTACACCAAGAGAACTTCTTAGTGCTCACAGACTTTGTCAATGCATTTGCAATATTCTTCAAAGTGTCCACCTTTTTCAGAAACACCATTTTATGCTCAACCATATCCCTTACAAAGTGATACTAAACATCAATGTGCTTTGCCTTTGAATGATAAGCAGGGTTCTTTTCCAAGAAAATTGCACTTTTGTGTCATAGTCTATCCTTATAGCTCGATGTAAAAACTCAATACTTGAACACAATCTCTACAACCAAATTTCTTCCTTGCTTGCATGAGTGCCTACCATGTATTCTGCCTCTGAAGTTGAAAGTGCCACTACAAAATGTCTCTTTCTCATCCAACTGATTGCACCTCCAAACAGGTTAAATACATACCCACTTGTAGATCTTCTCTGATCCAGATCTCCAACCCAGTCTGCATCAACAAATCCATGGATGTCCAAAACTCTATCTAATCCTGGTCTTCCTTGGTAGCATAGACCATAATCAATAGTGCCATGCAAATACCTGAAAACCTGCTTCACTACTCTCCAATGCTCCTTTCCTGGTTTTGACATAAAACTGCTCAATTCTCCCACTGCATGTGAAATGTCTGGTCTAGTACAAACATTGCATACATTAGGCTACCAACTGCGCTTGCATATGGAACACGGGACATGTCCTCTTCCTCTTCTTATGTCTTGGGACACTGTTTAGTAGATAACTTTACACCGACAAAAATAGGAACCTTCACCGGTTTACTATCCTGCATATTAAACCTCTACAATATTGTCTTGACATACTTCCGCTGGTTTAACCAGAGCTTCCTTTTTTCCCGATCTCATTTAATTTCCATGCCCAAAATATAGTTTGCAGCACCAAGATATTTCATGTCGAATGTCAAGGACAATTGGGTCTTTAATTTTTGGATAATTTATTTGTTATTTCAATCAACAACATAACATCCACATATAAGACCAAATAAATAACGTGGTCACCAATTAATTTAAAATACATACAACGGTTTTCTTTGCTTCTAGTGAAGCCCAATCCCCATATATATGTATCAAATTTATGATACCACATCCTTGGTGGTTGTTTTAATCCATACAAAGAATTTTTTAACCTACATACCAGTTCTTTCTTACCCTTCACCGCAAAGCCTTCAGGTTTCTTCATGTAGATCTCTTCTTCCAGATCCACATGAAGAAATCTTGTCTTCACATCCATTTGTTCTACCTCAAAATCAAAAGCAACAAGAATAGATAAAAGTAATCTAATAGAAGGTAGCTTGGCAACAGTAGAAAAAATATCACCAAAATCAATTCCCGACACCTAGGAATAACCTTTCGCTACCAACTGAGATTTGTATTTCTCCACTTTGCCTTCTGTATTCATCTTCTTCTTAAACACCCATTTGTTGCCAATGGGTTTCCTTCCAGCTGCCAACTCCACCAGATCCCAAGCTTCATTTTTGTGCAAAGATGTCATTTCATCGACCATGGCCTCTTTCTAGAGTTTTCCATCCTCTCAATCTACTGCTTCCCTGAGAGTTATGGGATCATCATGAGTAATAGATAAAGAAAAATTTGAAAATAAAGAAGCTTGACTATACCTTTCTGGTTGCCTTCTTTATTGAACTAATCTTCTCATAGCTGGAGTATGTGGCTCTTCATCTTCTGATTCCTCTTCTTTTATAGAGTATTATTCCTCCTCCTTTAGCTCAAACTCTATCTTCTTAGGTTCATTTGGTAGGAATTCATGTTTAATAACATTTTTCACCTCTCTAAACACCACATCACGAATGTACACAAACTTCCTTGTTTCTGGGTTCTAACACTTATAATCTTTTAAACCATCCTTATACCCAATAAAGATGCACCTTTCAGATTTACTATCCAACTTGGTTCTTTTCACTTTTGGAACATGTACATATGCATCACATCTAAATACCCTCATATGTGAAATAGAGAGTTTCTTACCAATCCATACCTCTTGTGGAATCTTATCCTTCAAAGCTGATGAAGTTGATCTGTTGACCAAGTACCATGCAGTCTCCACCACCTCTACCCAAAATTCTTGTCCTAACCCGACACCACTAAGCATGCTTCTTTCCTTTTCCATTAATGTCTTGTTCATTCTTTCTGTAACTCCATTTTGCTGAGGTGTGTATGGAGTAGTATTCTGTCATGCTATACTACACTTCTTTATAGAACTATTCAAATGACTTCTTGTAAAACTCTCCATCGTTATCTGTCTTCAAAAGCTATATCTTTTTCTTTGTCTGGTTTTCCACCAGAGCCTTAAATTCTTTAAACTTGTCAAAGACTTTAGATTTCTTCTTGAGGAAATACATCAATGTATTCCTTGAGAAGTCATTTATAAATGATACATAGTACACAAAATTACCCAGTGATGGAATCGACACAAGTTCAAACACACCACTATGCACAAGATCTAATATTAGTTTCACCCTCTTAGCACTAGAGGAGAAACTCACCCGATTTTGCTTCCCATATACATAATTTTCACAGAAATAAAAATCCAGAGAGAAATTAGACATACCTTCTACCATACCATTAACATGAAGTATTCGAATGCCCTTCTCTCCAATATGTCCAAGCCTTTGATGCCATAGCATGGTATTTTCTCCAGAGACCACTAGATTTTTTGCTCCACTTTCAAGAACCACAGAACTGTTGCACCCATCAATGATAGTGCTACCTTGAAGCTTGTACATAGTTCCAATCTAAACTCTCTGCATCAATACCAGTTCTCCTCCAACCACCATTCAGGTATCTTTCTTGAACACTTTTCTTACACCTGCATCATCCAACTTTCTTACAGAAATCAGATTTTTAGCCAATGCAGGAATATGCAAAACACTCGGAAGTGTTCTAATCCTTCCACCTTGTAGCTTCAACTTGACGTTTCCATGACTGAAGATTCTAGCCTTCATGTCTTCCCTTAAGAAGACATCACACCATCATATTTATCATACTCACAGAACCATTCCTTGTGGGGAGTGAAGTGAAAGGATGCACCTGAGTCAATCAACCATGCCTCATGATCTACATGTGTACGTCAAGAAGAAGCTAAGTACACATTCCCACCTTCATCTGAGGTGGTTTTCGCCTTTGCAGAAGAAGAATCATCTAATCCCTTTCCTTTCTCAGGAACTTTAGATCTACAGTCCTTTTTGAGGCGCCCTTCCTTTCAGTATTTCAATCACAACTTTATAGGTTTTCTTGGAGATTCAGATCTCCCACTCGAGGATTTACTTTTATTTCTATTTTGGGACCATCCTCATATAGATAAGGCATCACCATTCTGGACCTCCCTATTTTTCCGTCTCATCTCCTCTGATAGCAAGGATGAGACTATTTCATCAAACTGCAAGGCAGTCACATTGCTACCTATTGCAACAACCAGACTATCCCACGAATCTGGTAGAGAACACAACAAACTGATGCACTTATCTTCATCTGAAATTTTTATATCAACATATAAAATATGACTTACCACAATATTAAAGGCATTCAGATTCTCTATCACCGAGTCTCCATCCTTCATCCTCAAGTTATACAACTTTTTTCTGTAGGAAAAACTTATTCACCAGAGACTTAGACTGGTACAAAGTCCCTAACTTGTCCCAAAAGCCTTTGCTAAAGCTTCTCCTGATACATTCAACAATACTGAATCTAAGATACACAACCATATTGTGCTCTTTGACGTCTGATCTAACTTCACTCATTCTTCAGCTGGCATTGCCATTGGTTTAGTGCCCAGATCTACCACAATCCACTGATATTTATCCACCAGCATATCCTCCATCTTGAGTTTCCACAACTTAAAACTCTAACCATTAAATTTCATGATCTCTATCTTTCCACTGCTCACCATCTTCTTTCACCACAAGAATTGATCTCGCATATCTCCCATTGAACAGGGTCTACCACAGGCTCGATCAAAACCCCTCAGTAGAAAAGTCGTCCCCTTGAAGCCAAAACAACTTTGATACAAAATGTAGGTTTTAACCCCATCCATAAATTACCTACTTACGAATTCTAAAAATAGAAAATAAACAATGTTGAGAGCATAAAACATAAAACAAATATACACAGAGATTTTCCCTGAGATCCCAAAACAAGGACTACCAAATTGATTTTTTATTATATTCCTTTCAATGTTACAATACATATATATGCATGTCGAAGCATCCTTAAACCTCAATCCATTAACCCTGGATTAGAACATAATCATAGGTCCTTGACTGGATCTAGAAAAATACCATGGACAAAAAACCATCATGCCCAAAACCATTTGTGAAAACCATGCACAAAACCATATAACTCACACCCAACAAGTTGCCACAATCATAGTTCGTTTTTGGTACAATCTAAAAATTTGTGACTGCAATTCCTTTTCCTCGCAAGATCTTTTGATTGTGTTTTTCGATGAGGTCTCTTGGAACAACCATTGTGATTTTCATCAATCCTTGTTTATGAGTCGAATCGACATGCAATATTTGACATTTTTTTTTCTTTGCCTAGATATGTGTCGTGGACAACCATGACATCACCATGAAACAATTTCTGAGTTTTGCAGATGTTTCATTCTTCAATTAATATTGGAATGGTAGACAATGCATTTGGGTTGTGCACAAATCAAGCAAACTAGATTCAATTACAAAGACACAACGTTGATTTGTATATTGCAAATGTGACAAATGCAAATAAACGATTGGCATAGATTGACTTGCCTTGTTGCCTCTTTTGTATTTGGTTTTCTTGTTCTGATGTTGTATTACTTTGCTGCTAAAGGTTGTAATGTATTTGTTACATTACAAATGATAATGGGGGGAGAATGAAATTAGTTATAATGGAGACATGGAAACTAATTTTTATATGAAAAGAAGGTGCCAAAGAGAACTAGAAATAGTATTTGTAAATACTTTCCTTTTGTGTTTTTGGTCATTGTAGCTTTGATCCATTTTGGCTCTATAGTAGAAAGGAAATTGCATTAGAAGCTTCTTTGGATATGAATGCAATGGATTCTTACAAAATAATATTAATAAATAGTTAATCCTCAATGGAAACATAAAGGGGAAAAATGATTTAATTGTAAATATGGAAAGAGATCAACATGTTTTATGATGCATTTGCATATATATGGTCCATCCTATATGTATCTAGCTTGTAAATCTTGTAGTTGTGTGTTATGTTAGACCATACATGATCAATAAGCGATGTGGAAACACATGTATTTGTATCTAGAAGGAAATGGAGGTTGTAGCTATACATATATTCTCTTAGTGTCTTCGTTATATTGCTACTTTGATGCATGTCGACATTGAAATCTCCTACAATGAGTATTTGTTTACCAAAAGATATATTACAAAGTATTATCGCAATAATATTTATTATATTGGGCAATGTGGCATAGGGTGCTGCATAAACATTGACAATTGTAATTTGCATTTCATGTAGAATGACATTTTCCATCAATGCTTCCACATTTTTTCTTCAAACTACATATGTTCAAAAGTTCTTATGTTTTCTTTGAAGCATATGAGAATTGCATATTTGTTATGGCTTGATATGCAATTGAAGGTTTTGAACTTTTGTTGCAGCATATCTTATTTCAAATGTGTCTCTTGTAGACACAAAATGTCATTGTTCATTAGATCATATTCATTGACAACATTGTTGATATAGGTTTCTTGATTGCGAGTGTTTAGAGAGAGAACTGATGCGCATGCATGTGTGTGCAAATATTGATAGTTGTAATCTGGTTCCCGTTTTGTAGTCTGTTGTAGACGGTCCATTTATGTTGTTTTTTCTGCTTAACTTTGCAGTTTTGTTTATGAAGAGGTTTTAATAGTAACAATGATTACATAATCCTAACATGAGACAAAGTTGTGTAGACTAATTCATGGGTTCGTATTCCAGTAGGATCAAGTGGAAGGTTATCTAGTGTGAGGCCTTGTGATCTATGTATTATATGTGCACATGCCAATTGAACAGGAATTGTTTTTATATTTTGGTATAACTGGTTTTTGCTTATGGTGTTATTGGTTTTTCTATTCATAAAATGGGATCCAATCTTCAAAAATCCCTTCACTATATAAGTGAGTGAACTTTCTGGCTTTTTGATTCCCTATGTTTGCATCAAAGAACTTGATCCATATGACATCAATTTCGTTTGTTTTTGTATAGGATTTAATGATTCCATCTACTCCATTAACAAGGCTATTTGCAAGTCATAATTTCTAGCATAGATCTCAACTAACATATTTAATTTCATGACTACCTATGAAGGAAATGTGGTTGTATGTAAATAGAAAGGGAAGGCAACATGGTTTCCTTCTTCTTGATCAATTGCACTGATGAAAATTTTTTCAGTGGGAACAATTGAAAACATTTTCTTGTTGTGTAAAGAAACGTCTTTATTTTTACAAAAAATATAGGGGAAAGTATGGCCAATCGATGTAGGTATAACACAGTTTTTGTTCAACTATGCCAGATCATCTTCTATTTGAGTGTTTGTTCACATTCTATTCAATATTGAGATGAATTTCTCGTTTTTCTATCACATTGTAGTATGCAATTCATATCATTTTATAGCTTTTCCATAAATCATATGGAACTGGTTGTTTGTTGAGAATAGGTTGTTCAAATATCAGGGAATCTTGTATAGGTTGTGCTTGATATAGATCATTGTAAAATTTGAGGTCAAAATTTCCAAAACATTTTGTCTGGACATGTTTTATGCTTCTTAATTGATCATCAATGCAAAATAAGAAATGACTTCCAAGTAGGGAAACCTCATCAATGGAAACTAGTCTCAATTCTTGGTAAAGTTTTCCTAGCACATCCAATGTTTCATTGCTAAGTAGTGTACGAGAAGACTTGTTAAAAGGCATGAGTAATGTAGAATGGAAATTCGTACCACTTACATTTTATTCATCTCTTCTTGTATATGCTAGTATAAATGCCTTTGGTTTCAAAGGATCAATTGAATGGTGTGCATCATAAAGCTGCATGAGCATTTGGAATATTACTTTTGGTAAGAATGGTTTCCTAGTTTTGACTCCTCCAGTTAGGAATAGATATAGTGGTTTGTCCACATCTATACATTTTTATATTTCAATCTCTTTGATAATTTCTTGTTGTTCTCCATTGAGAATTCTTCTTATTTTATGATATTCTTTATTTTCAAATAGAAATGGATGTCCTGACCAATGGAATCAAGTATTAAATTGTCTATTTTTCTCATGGTGATGGGAACGTTGAAAATCTATTTCCAAATCATATATTTAGCTAAGGTGTTCAATGGTTTTTGTTTTCTCATTATAACAGTGGAATCTATGGAGTTATTTTTGGATTTCTTGAATTGCATTCTCTAGATTGCCCCATAGTGGGTTGATGTTATATGTGAATTTAGACTCATTTATCTTTATTGTGTTTTCATGTAATATATAAGTGGCTCCGATGATAGCAACTTTTCTTTAAATGCGTTCTCGCTTTTTTCAAATGGGACATATAGAAGAAGCCTTTCACTGCAATAAATTTCATAGTCAATATGTTTTTTGCATTTGATGTATCACATGACCTTTGGTTTCTTTCTTTTTCAAATCGGTGTGCCATTTTTGTTGGACATTGAGGAAAACTCAACAAGGCATATATGTTTTATAACATTAGGTTAATCAATGTAATAGTTAATAATGAAATTACACATTACATTTTTGGATTTTTCATCTTCCTTTTTTAGCAGGGACGATGGTTTGAGGATAAACTTGCACTCATCCATTGGTGTTGTGTTTATAAATATGCATTCTCGTAAACTATGATTCAATGGAAGAGAATGTATTATCTGTACTACTTGTTGAGCTGAGATTTGTTGGAGATTAAGAAAAACATTGGCCATCGAATGTATCATTTCAATAACATTTATTTTTCTCTTTTCATGTTCTCTTCATATTCTTTTGAATGCATTTGTCAACTTTTGTCATGTAACATGTGCAGTATGATGCAATTGCATATGTATTAAGGAAAAATTGGGCATCAATATTTGCATTCCACATTTGCGGCATGTTCTTTGCAAAGCTATTGTTCCAAATGTGAGAGGGTTTTCATTCTAATAAAATCACTAGTTGCTTCAATCTAATTTGTATTGTTATGATGTAATCAATTTTAGTTAAATGTAATCCATCCAAGAAAGTGTCAAAAGTGATGTTTCTATCATATATTTTTTTTGTTTTCTAGGATATTATATAACAACTTTTCTCTTATGTTCATTGTGTAATATACCGATCCAATTGGTTCAAGAACCTTCGCACCTCTCATGGGTGGCATTGGGAAATTGTATCTACAATGTGAACTTTCCCTCCTTTTACAATTTTTTGTATGGTGGTGTTCATTTATTTTTACAAGCTTTGGATCAAGTTGATATATTTTACAAGTCAAATCTTTATCTACGAAGATTTCAATATTAGTGTTACTATTGACTCCATATACTAGTTCATTTTATACCCATATCAACCCATCTTCATGTTCGCTTCCTCTGTTTTGGAATTCGATTATGAAGTAGTGATCCACTATCTCTCCGTAGAATGTTTTATCTTGAGGTATCATTTGCTTTATGGCATTAATTATATGCTTATAATAACAAGAAGATGTAACTTCATTTTTTCTTATGAGATAGTCGATGTTACAGTGTTCTATTGTTTAAAAATGTTTTATTTTTCTCCTTTCGTCATGTAATTTGGTTAATGTGTTGATCAATGGAGTCCATCGATGTTCAACACTTGTAAATGTGACGAAGAAAGATGGTGGGCCTTGTTGATGTATGATGGAAAATATATTTTTTCTTCATATGTTGTAGGAAATCAGGAGAATTTCTTATGTGTTTGAAATCCATGTAACCAATGTCACTTTTAAGAATGTTTTCTAAGTTTGGTTTGTATTTAACATCTTTTGAGATTAACTTTCTTCCTTTTGATTTTCATTTTCTTGTTCTTATTGAAATGCATGAAATAACTTTTTCAATTATTATTTGCAATGTTTAAAAAAAAAATTAGTTGTGTAGTAAGAGAAATCACCACTATAGTGCATTAATTCCCATTGCATAATTTTTTGGTAGTGGAATATTTCTACAATGGCACTATCACAGGGGTCGCCAAAGAAAAGGGTTGGAAATTTCATTTCTTCTGCATGTTTGTCTCAGAACATTCCAAGTAAGAATTTCCCTTTAGCTAGAGCATATTCAATTAGCTTGTTTGGAAAATCATGGATGCATTGGGACCCTATGTATTTGTGTACCAATGTTTCAGTTGGTGTTTCATTTTCTGAATTGTTAGTTGTTTCATTTTTGTCTTCAATGTCCACCTTTTCATCTGGAGCATTCAAGGTAGTTGATTGCAAGATCGTGTTATCCCAATTTTTATTTATGCTAATGTTTTCATCTTCATAAAGGTGTGGAGAACATAGTTCTTTGAATGCATTCATCACATTGTGGACACAAACTTTTCTTATTTGAAATGCATTTTTGTATTCCAATATTTTTTTCAATTCAAGAGAAATTGTTGTTGCGTTTTCCATAGATTGTGGCAATGCAGTTTGAACAATATCTATTTGGACAAGAGCATTGATAATTGATCCTGTTAACATTTGTGATCATTTGTGACCCCATTGTCTTATTTGTGAAAACGCAATTCTTAATGCCACAAGACGTTCTTGAAGTTCTGAGTGTGTGGTTACAATTGGCAATGATTTGTTTCACCTAATATTCTCAGGTGTAACAAGTTGTGGCAATTTTCCATTTCGAAGTGATCTTTTGCAAACTTTGCATATTACTTTTGTGTGAAGATTTATATGGTTGTCAGATAAATTTACATATTTGTTCCAAGTTGTGTCTGATGCTCTCCATATTCTTTTGAAACTAGAATCATTTACATATTGTACATTTATTTTCAGGTGTGCCTTCTATCTTGCCTAGGTAAAATGTTAAAGGATTCTTTTTTATAAGCAACGATGTTGAATTTACAACTTTTGTTTAAATTATTTTTTATGGTCTTTTATTTCTAAATGATATAATTGTTTTAATCTATGAACATTGATCTTATTATTTTTATCTTTTCTCATTAGCACCATACTACAGTGAAATTTTCCTTCTTTCCTATGTGCATTTGTGTTATAGACAATTTTGTGCCTTGCAGCATCAGGCATGAATTGTCAATAATCCAAGGGATCCGAAGTCCCTAAACATGATGTTCCTACCCCTAGAGGAACAAGGTCAGCAAACCAACAGCTCTCAGATCAGTTCTCCACCTGAAAACACTCAAAAACAAGCAATCCTGAAATCAAAGCAGGTGCTCCACTAGGCTTCTGCGCTGAAACTCAACTCCTTCATGGTGTACCTGCGTTGCAAAGCAGGTAGAACAAAGGCCACCTGCGCTGAGCGAGATGGGACAAGTGGCACACTGAGTCATTGCTCTGGAATCTTCCAAAAATGACACTTGGATCAGGGATTTCGCCTTGTGATGAGTCAGAGGCTCTGTTTCTCCAAGTGGAAGCAAGGTTCTCCAAGTGGACTCAAGAACTGAAGATCAACTGAAGAGAGAGAGGACACAAGGCAGCTACACATCAGTTGCAAGCTGACTCATCCTTTCTCAATTCATCTATATATTGAGCTCTCTCCTATGAGCTCAGGAGGCTGGAATTTTGTGCAAAGTAATGATATGCTGTTGGTTTCACTATAGAACTATTGGGTGATTGCTTGAAGGAGGTGAAGAGGAGAAATTCTTTCTGCTGGGAGGTGTTGCTGGATTGGGGCCTTCAATGGTTGTAACCTTCTCAGAACTTTACTTCTTCCATTAATAAAAGCTATGAGGTTCTTCTATATGAATTTGTTTCAATGATGTATTGCAATGATTGTATATTTGATTTATGCTAATCCTTGAGTCAGTTATGAACGCATGCTTCTTGTAGTTTCCTTCTTTGTTATTTTGCAGGATCTCATTGTAGCTGGGCCAACAAAAGAGCAAAGAGCTAGGAGCAAGCAACAAAGAGAAGAGATTGGAGCAAATATTAAGCGCAAGGCAACGGTTAGTGCATTTCTTCATTCTCTCTTGCTTTCATAAAGAAGTAAACCTTAAGTAGTTTTGTTTACAGTTGTTGCTGAGGTACTATCACCCTTAGAGTGGGATAGGGTCATCCGAGTCGGATACTTTTCCCTACAACAAACTGGCGACTCCGCTGGGGACCGTATCTGTTTGATTGTTTGTGGTATTTTGTTATTCATTTCCTAAACAAAGGGAGTACCGAATCGAAAAGCATTTGAATATATCAAATGCGAAGTAGAGGGCAGCTACTCTAGCTCAGCGCTGGGCATGTTTATGATTTGAAGAGCTGATCCACAAGGACTCTTGTAAGCTCTTAGTGATAGCTTTTCATCCTCCTTGTCATCCCTTAGTGTGTACTTGACTGATAGCTTCTGATTTGACCAAAAACCGTGAATTTTTGAGAAAACTGTGACCCGGAGATTGAGAAAACGCAACTTTCGTTTTCCAAAGCAGGCTGTACACAGGCTACCTGCTTTGCAACGCAGGTCCCGAAGGGGCTACCTGCGCTGAAGGTTAGACAGGTAGTGTACTACCTGCGTTGATCCAGTTTTGCTTAGTGCTGCTGGGGTTTCCTCCTGTTTCTTGTCCTGTTTTCACTATAGTTTTTGCAGCCAGTTACCAGTCCATGTACCTATTTGAAACCAACTTTCTTTACCATTATTCCGCCTCGGTTATATAAAGAAACTGTACTTGTTCTTTTTGTATTTCTTACATCATTTACAGTTTCCCATAACGAAAAGTGAACTAGTCTTGCTGTGGCCTCTTAGATCTAAACCTGTGTTAGGTGTTTTGCTGATCTTAAGAGCTAGTTTGTTTACTGTTCATAGCTGATTGGTCTTTTTGCTTTCGTCATATGGTTTGATTTCATATATTTCTAGTGTCGAAAAAAGTAAATCTTAAGGTGTCTTTTGATTTTGGACAAGCTTGTTTGCTTTCACTTGAAATTGAATTCAAAGTTATATAACAGCTTTCTTTTTGTAATACATCAACATTAAGAAAGAGAAAAGAAATACCTGCATTGTGCATTTTGCATTTGACAGTTTGCATGCTGATTTAGGAGAAAGTGCATTAATGTGTACTTTATGATCTGTGTGAAAAGATGATGTCTTTCTTTTCCCTCAGTAGTTAAGATTTTCATAAGTCAAAAAGATTTGAAAAAGCTTGCTTCTCATCTTAGGCTGCATTTAGGAATTTGTTACATACATCTCGTGGTGAACCTTGAAAGGCAAACTTTAAACAAGATCAACATTAAAATAAATTCAATTTACATAACAACGCATTGAAACATAACGCAAACACATAGAAGTCTAAGCTAGAGACGTGTTCCGGCGTCGTTAAACATAGTGACTATCGATCTCGAAGAAGGTGGGTGATTCCTCCTGAGAGTCGGTGGCACTAATACAGACTTGTGCTCCCACGTACCATCGAGTATATATTGGGAGACCCCTATAGGCATATATCTTTTATCCTTAGGAAGCCGTGTCGGCCGCCCTACTGATCGCAATGCAGTGAACACAGCATTCACGAAGATTGACCACCCGTACCGTAAAACGTATTCTGTGGTTTTGCGAAAGGTTTGGCACACCCTCTGCCTAGATCTCCAGAGCAGTTTCTTTTGGCCTTTTTCAAACTCTATAACTGAAAAAGTCCATCCGAGCATTTGTCACTTCGGGCTCGTTAAAACATCGAAGGAGACTAGAGTCATCTTTAGCTTTTTCTCGACTCTTTAAAACTGAAAAAGCAAGTTGTGTCTAAAGCGTCGTTATAAAATTTATTTTAAGCAGAATAATCATCACCTTTCCCTCGTTGATCTTCGAAGTTAGTCCACCACAAGTGGAAGTTCCTGTAGAATCGCTAAGAAATATTTTGGATAGACTAGATATGTCTGAACAACCATCGACATCTAGGACTGTGTCGTCCGACACAGCAGCAGCAGAGCCTCCTACTGCTACTCCAACGATGTTCGCTGGTATACCATCTGTCCCAGCAAATTGTCAACAACAAGCCGGAGTCCAATCAGGGACAACGACATGGTTAGTTCCTATTTCTTCATCCGGATTATCATCTGGTATTTCTTATGTTGAAACTCGCCAAATTGATCCATTTGGAGGTCAATCTGGGCAATCAATCCCCTTGAGTTCCGGATTGATACCGTATGGGGGGCAGTATGCCCTTTCATTACCTCCTCCGGGAGGATACCCATACGTGAGTTCACAACAAAGTTCAGGTCAAACTGGAATTACATCTAGCGGTTGGGTACCAATACTGCCTCAACAACCAGGAGTTGTATATTCGATGCAACCAGTACACCCTGTGTCGAATATTCCCACCATACCTGCTATAGTGAATGTGTCGCAAGTACAAGCTCCACTTGTTGTATGTTAACCCCAATCTCAGGTTGCAATACAACAACCACTTGTCTCAATGACTCAATCGCAATCTCAGGGTAGTGCCTCCTTATCTGGAGCGACTAAGGCTCAAACAACTACTGTAACTCCTCATCCTGGTCAATCATCCAGTATTGGTCAACAACCGCCATTCCAACAATCATATCAAGGACCTGAGCAACAAGTCTTTGTAAGTAATGGGCAACCATACTATAATGGTTATTCCCATCAACCTTGTCAAAGTTGCCAGCATTATGCTGGTCTGCAAAGACCCATTGCTCAGGCAATCCCATCTTATCCTGGATATGCTTCGCCTAACCTGAATCAACAGTTGCCCTTTGTAGCAACTCTAGAATTACCAGATCTAAACCGGCTGACGAATGATCCAATCGCTTATGCCCCTTGGTGGCCAGCGATTCCACATAAACTTCCGTCAGATATTCCTAAATTTAATGGAAATCCGGGTGAAGACCCGTCGAATCATGTGATGACATTCCATCTATGGTGTTCATCGAACACCTTGAATGATGATTCGATAAGACTTCGCCTCTTTCAGAGGACGTTAACAGGTCCAGCGGCAAAATGGTACATTGAATTGCCTAGAGCTTCGTTCGACAACTTCAGTACCTTAGCCACAACCTTTTTAACCCATTTTCAATTACCGATAAGGTATGAAACGAGAACAGAACTCCTCACCAACTTCAAACAGACGACTGCCACCCACATATCTGATCATATACATGAGTGGTGACGTCGTCGTAGGATGGTAAAAACGTACGTTCCCGATCAGCTATTAGCTGAATGGTTTATCAAGTCATTACTTCCTGCCATCACGGAAGATGTGGCAAAGGGGGGGGTCGTAACGGAAGAGCAGGTTATCGCTCGTGCGCAATATCTGGACTTGGTCTATACTCAGTCCGGCACGCTCTACGACAAAATACCTGACGCCCCTAGACCGGAATTCTCAATTCCTCCTCCTCCTAAATCAAACAATGACTCTCACGCCGGCGATGACGTGATTGGAAAGCACAAAATTTACAGTCAAAATGCAAATGAAAAACTTCTTGCCTCAGAAGTAAATGCCATGTCGATCGACAAGGGCAAACAACTGAAGCAACCAGGGGGCAAGAAGAAAAAGACAGGAAGAAAAAGGAAACCCCCGGCAGGGTGTCATATATGCGATGAGGATCATTGGACGAAATATTGTCCACATATAGCTAAAGTTAAGAAACTCTTCAAGAGTTCAAAAACCCCAGCAGTATTGACTGATCCGTTTCCTAATCCAGGTCAAAATCTGGTTGCTAATCAAAATGCTTCCGGATCCCAAGTGCTTATGTTGTCTACCTCAAAGCAACAGAATAATGCTTTGACAAAGAATAAAGATTACGGGAATCCAAAGCTGTCGAACAACAAGGTTAATGAACGACCTAGTAGTTCAACAACAACTTTGACCGAAGTTGTGCCACCCATCATTCCTGAGCCAATGATAAAGTCGCCAAAGGGAGTAGTACACAAATCGACATTTAATCCTCGTGCCAAAGAAGCACAGAATTATAATATAGTAAAGGACCTGGCCCAATCGCCGTCCACTATGTCGACACTTGAGGTACCACAAAATTACCCCTCCCAAGAGCAAGCTTTATTATCAGCAATAGGTGGGATTGGCCCAATGGATTCCAATCTTGTGGCCTTTGATCATAAAGGATATGACCCGCAATTACCAGCTCAACTAGCTTTCCTTATTCAAGTGAAAGCCCTCAACAAAACTGTTCATCGAACAATTATTGATGAGGGGGCATCTACATGTCTTATGTCGATGAGTTGCTGGAAAGATTTAGGCTCACCACCCTTGTCAAAATCGTCAACGACATTAAAAGCATTTGATGGACGATCATACACTCCATACGGGATTTTAAGTAACTTGCAAGTTGAACTGGGGGGCAAAACAGTGGGAATTGATGTTGAAGTAATTGATGGAAACCTCGATTACAACATCCTACTTGGAAGACCATGGATCTATGCCATGGCCGCAGTTGTGTCGACCTACTTCAGGAAGATTGCATTCCCCTTCCAAGGAGGAATTACAATCGTCGACCAACAAACTTTTCTCCACAACAGTTCACAAGTTACAGGAAGCATTCCAATGATCCATGGAAGCAATCATTTGCTCCAAAATATTGGAGTAGGTCTCCTAAAAGACCCTGCCTTAATGGGTACTTTCGCCTTACCGCCTCCAAGTAATCTGGCGGGAGTGGCCACGGTGGAAACCTACAAAATGAAATCTAATCCAATCTTCTAGTTGGATTCGGAAGATTCCTAAATATTTTGTCGGCATGGATCATCACCCTAAGAAAGTACTGTAAATACAAGGACTCGAGGATGGTTCTTATCTTGTGTCAACCTCGTTAAAAAATGAAACAATCCCCTCTTCAAATCTCAAAAGTGAACCTTCATTCCAATCACCAAGTTGAATGCAATGAAGCTTGGGGGGCATGCACCTTGATTTGAAGACATTATGCTGGGGGCATGCAAACTTATCCGAGCAGTTTTAGCACATAGTTCATGCTCGTTAAAAAATAAACATAAGTTCGAGTAGTTTTAGCACACAGTTCATGCTCGTTAAAAAATAAACGCAACATCCGAGTAGTTTTAGCACATATTTCATGCTCGTTAAAAAATAAACATAAGTTGTGAGCAATCTTCCCCTAGAGTTCAAGCTCACCCAGAAAAAATGAACCGGTAAATAACCTTGGTAAATGTAACCTTTGACAGCCATATTAAAGCCCTTGGTCGTGTTCTTGTAGTCTCACCTCCATCCGTTCATTTGGCCAATCGTTCATCTCCATATGTTTGTTTACCCATTTTGAGGAACAGCTGCGAAGAGTGATTTCACTAAGCCATCCTTGTGACACTGCCATGATTGGAATATTCCAACCTGTACCTGGAATCTGCTGCTGCCCTGTTCATCACTCGTTCCTCAAAAGACGAGTCTTCTTTGAGCTCTTTTCACTGACTCGTAAAATATGAAAAGTTTGCCGAGTTTTGGCCTTCCAGCTCGTTAAAGCAACCGGAAGAGCTATCCCTCCTCTAGATTTTAATCTTTTTGGACCTGAGGGATTATTGCACAAAAAGATCGAGCGCTTGTTTTGTTCGGCTCATTAAAGCAATCGAAAATTCATCCCTTCTGTATTGTTTTATACTTTTTCGGACTTAAGGGATTAGATGACGAAAAAGGAATTTTGGAGTTGACTTTATGTACCTTTTTAGACTCTCTAAAAATGAAAAGGACCGAGTTATCCTTGTCGTTAGACTCGTTAAATTCATTAAATAGCGACAAACTTGTCTTTAGACGAGAACGAGTTTCCCTATCACTAGGCTCGTTAAAACATAGCGATGGGCTTGCCCGAAGGGCAGGTTATAGAACAAGCATATGTTATCCTCCTCAAGCTTGACAAAAATAAAGACGTACTGGTCAGCAATGACTGGGGAAAAATTGGGAGAACCTCACAGCTTTAATGGTAGCAAGTCACTCTTGAACATGACACTTTGTCCTCCGTATCACATCGGGTTGGGTTGTTTCATTCACCGGTCTCATCGCCATGGTCCTCGCCACACCATCCACATTTGGGGTAATGCTACCGATCCATCACGTCAGTGTCATTATATGTTCAAGAGATGTTGTTCTGCAAAGAGTCAACCGTGTCCCATCCACTGCCATACATTGTCCTTCATCCATTTCATGACCGCCACCCTGAATCATACATCACAGTTTGTTTTCACCTCATCACAATCACTAGCTCCATTCCGTGTCACTGATGTGGGATTCATTAAGGCCCTCCTTTAACAGATCGCTCCTTGTCGACATCAGCTCATTATCCAAGGAGTTGATCTAGGAACAACCCCTTCAGTACTTTGAAGCTTGCATGCCTCAATGGCAAGTTTCTCACTTCCGGCGACAGGTATACATCAATGACCTTCGACCAGAAGATTTTGCATGGTGGTCGACACCAAGTCCTTTATTCCCACCATGTGAATTGTACTGCTGTACCTTGAGGGTCATCATCCTTATCGGTGATTCCTCTCGCACTTGTTAACGGTTTACATCATTGACCGGTAATCAAGCGATGTCTTTCCATGTTCGACTTCAAGAAATTCTCACATGGACCGACTTGTACATCGAGTGAAGATCGAAAGAGATTGAAGACCCCGAATCTAGTTTCATCCATCCGGGCTGCGATATATATTCAGGATATAAAGACATTTGATGTGTACATCATTGCAGAAGATGATCATCCTTCTCAAAGGATGATAATTTCAGCAGAGAATTATCAGTCTATCATCAGACGATCGTCTGTTCTATGTACCAAAATGAATTTATAAAGCTGAGCATGGGAATGCCCGCCTCAGCTAGATCATGAAAAAGTATGAAAAATAATGTATTGTATTGTATCTTATTACAGGACACTTCTCAGCAGATTGAATGAACTTCGGATCCTCCTAATAAAGCATTTCACCCGATAAACGACCTCATACTTTAGGGGGCATCTGTTATAGACAATTTTGTGCCTTGCAGCATCAGGCATGAATTGTCAATAATCCAAGGGATCCGAAGTCCCTAAACATGATGTTCCTACCCCTAGAGGAACAAGGTCAGCAAACCAACAGCTCTCAGATCAGTTCTCCACCTGAAAACACTCAAAAACAAGCAATCCTGAAATCAAAGCAGGTGCTCCACTAGGCTTCTGCGCTGAAACTCAACTCCTCCATGGTGTACCTGCATTGCAAAGCAGGTAGAACAAAGGCCACCTGCGCTGAGCGAGATGGG
Organism: Pinus tabuliformis; assembly: GCA_031772625.1. Classification (NCBI taxonomy): domain Eukaryota; kingdom Viridiplantae; phylum Streptophyta; class Pinopsida; order Pinales; family Pinaceae; genus Pinus; species Pinus tabuliformis. The sequence continues at coordinate 840,707,300 of CM062807.1, forward strand.
ACAAGTGGCACACTGAGTCATTGCTCTGGAATCTTCCAAAAATGACACTTGGATCAGGGATTTCGCCTTGTGATGAGTCAGAGGCTCTGTTTCTCCAAGTGGAAGCAAGGTTCTCCAAGTGGACTCAAGAACTGAAGATCAACTGAAGAGAGAGAGGACACAAGGCAGCTACACATCAGTTGCAAGCTGACTCATCCTTTCTCAATTCATCTATATATTGAGCTCTCTCCTATGAGCTCAGGAGGCTGGAATTTTGTGCAAAGTAATGATATGCTGTTGGTTTCACTATAGAACTATTGGGTGATTGCTTGAAGGAGGTGAAGAGGAGAAATTCTTTCTGCTGGGAGGTGTTGCTGGATTGGGGCCTTCAATGGTTGTAACCTTCTCAGAACTTTACTTCTTCCATTAATAAAAGCTATTGAGGTTCTTCTATATGCATTTGTTTCAATGATGTATTGCAATGATTGTATATTTGATTTATGCTAATCCTTGAGTCAGTTATGAACGCATGCTTCTTGTAGTTTCCTTCTTTGTTATTTTGCAGGATCTCATTGTAGCTGGGCCAGCAAAAGAGCAAAGAGCTAGGAGCAAGCACAAAGAGAAGAGATTGGAGCAAATATTAAGCGCAAGGCAATGATTAGTGCATTTCTTCATTCTCTCTTGCTTTCATAAAGAAGTAAACCTTAAGTAGTTTTGTTTACAGTTGTTGCTGAGGTACTATCACCCTTAGAGTGGGATAGGGTCATCCGAGTCGGATACTTTTCCCTACAACAATTTGTTGACATAGGTCCATGTTTCATGTGTAAGGAGGTTGTTTCTATTGGCAGAAATTGACAATGTACATTTGTTTGTTTCTATGTTCATCTACTAGTAAAGGTTCATAATGAGTGTGCAATGTATCTATTTCAAATGACATTATATTGTATGTTTGATTTGAACAACTATTGCATTGGAAATAATTCACAATTCCCCCAGTTAGAAAGGACCATTCTTGTATATTTACTTTGAATATTATTGATGCCCATTGCAAAAAAAATGGTTTGCCTTCAACCTGACCTTTTCATATGGAATTTCCATATTAATGAGGTATGATTTCTAGTTTGCAACATTTTTTGAGTTTTAATGACATCATTTGATATATATTTTTGTAAAAAATGCAATGCATCTTGTGCATTGCACCTTATCGAATTGAAAAATGACTAGACAATGTGAAGTCTTAAGGATTCTACGTCAACATCAGGTGCTATAAAATGGAAAATTATAGAGAACATGCTATCTCCATAAATGGATATAGTACTTTTTATTTTATGCAATCCATGGAATTCTATTTTGATATTCATTGTTTGGAAATATCTTTGTATACTTTTGCAGTAAGGATAGAAGTATTTATTGCATGTTACAGTGGATCAACCTATTTTTTTGTACAATGGTTCATAGTGTTCGTTAAGAGGGTTCTCATCATGGAACAATATATGCAATGGGTTGTTGTTTTGTTTGAATTGAAGAGAAAATACCTTCTTTTTTTGTAATTGACCATATTCCTATTGGTAAATTCCACCATTTGGCCAGCTAACATATGAAAAATGTATCTCCCCATTGTCCTTCTTCATTGCCAATAGGGTGATTTGAGGTAGGAAGATGCATTCTCCACAAATACGTTTTGATGTCATGACTTCCATAAAGTTGATATAGGAAATTAGGTGCTAGTTCATAATTAAACAATTATATTTCCTCTCTGTGGCCTTGTTTAGGGCATATCAATAAGTGGTCTATTGTTCCATTTCACAATCCAGTGGACGTATAACGAAAATGAAAATGTTATTAAATTGCATTGAAAAGGCAATCACCTAAATTATATTAAAATGCTTCACATCTAAAAAGGTTATTGGCGTTCAAGACATCGTCAACACTTGCATCATTGTTGCATAGCTTCTTTGATTGGTAACTATCCATATAATTTACTCAACAATCATTGTATAGTTGTTTGGTTAAAGTTTTCATTGAAACTGGCTAGCTAAATGCAATTGTCCTATGTTTGGAAGATTGGGAAAATTGGGACAAGAAAGAGAAATTGTATTTGCAATGAAATGGAGAAAAATGGTCGGTATAATGCAACATGCAAGTAACTTGATGTTGTTACTTCCAAATATTTTCAAAACTCCTACGAAAAAGAAGACAATGAAGGTTCCATATGAGTTTCTATCTGTGAAGCTATTGAAGTATGACATAACATAAGTAGTAGGAAACTTCAAGAAAGGAGAATAATGACCAATGAATGGACTAAACCTAACATGCTTTCTCTAGTTTGTGGCCCCTGGTATACTAAAGTGATGAGTTCTTATTTACAATTATTTATTGCATCTATAAAAACATATGATTCTAAGGAAATTCAAGGTTATTTATGGCATAACGTTTTTTATCTTTTCCTGGTTCCTATTATTTTATTTTTCTATTTCTTGGACTGATATGGATATGTATTCCATAGAGTTTAGAAATTTATCGAGAACAACAATAATGTTTTCCATAATAATTGCCACTCAAGGGGGGTGGTATTAATTCCCCTATAAGAACAATCTATAATAGCCTAATTAAACACAACATTCAAGCCACGAATCTAGTTTGATATTGTTCTATATGCTATATGAAATTTACACTAAAGTTTTGCAAGAGGAATTTCATCTAAATATTTATATTAGTTAATGTTTATAATTCCTTTTAATGAAAGTGGAACATTAAAAGGAAAATAAATATGGATAATGTTTCTACTCAGGAACATGAATGCAAGAAATATAGAAGTGGATTTGAGAAAAATATTAAACACAATGTGATCACAATTGGAGGAAAATGAGTCACATTTGCATACTTGTTTTTGTATATTCTAAAAAAACCACTAATGACTCTAGACATAAGTAGTTGACACAATACAAGCTCCATTTTATAGCTTTGAAGCTCTTATCTAGCCAATATCCAGCCCAAATTTAGGGAATGCAATGTAGTTTTCTATCTGCAAGTTAATAGTTAAGATACTAGTTTCATTTTGAACATGTGACATCATATGTATAAATTGAAACAATGTTGATTAAAATAATTAAGCATAATGCACACACCATAAATATAGTTTAATAGTGTTGTCTATGTTACATGAAACCAGTTATTTATTGTTTATATGAAATTATAGAATTGTTCATCAATTTATCTGTAATAGCACGAGCGAAAAAAGTATGTAAAATGTGGGAAATTGCAGAATGTGAGGGGAAGTTTAGATGATATCAAAGAAAAATAAATTTTAAGAACAATGCATAGACTAAGGTTGTTAAATCTAAACCATTTACATAATTGGTACTTAGAATTTGAGCTCCTCTAAGAATTTTCATTAAATTTTAAGACATTTTTTTTTCTCCAATAAAAGTAATTATATTATGCTCCTTATATGATGCTAGTGTGATGCAACCTCTCCTATGGAGTTGAGTTCATATTTCAATAGCTTCTCATACTTTTGAGTTATCCCACAAACACTTTACTTAAATTGTGTATTACTATTGTGTTGTATATACGTTCAAGAGCATGATAAAAGGACATGACACTCTATAACTCTTTTACTTATATTTTTTTAATGGATTTTATCAAATATAATTTTGAAAAAGTTGCTAAGGTATTATTATTTTGGTGCCTACAGTGGATAGGGTTCCACAACTGTGAAGGAAAATCATAAACTTTTGTATACACAGATCCTTCAAAGAAGATACCAAACCATAAAGACAGAAAAGGGGTGAGCATCATGAAAAAATGATTAACTAAAAAGTCATCACCCTTTCAACATTGAAACCAAACCAGGTAACCAATCAATCTATTCTAGTTTGAAAAACACAAGATGGGAGAGTCACATGCCTTATTGAAAGTGTTTTTCCATGACACATAATTAATTGCAAGTAGTTTCCCAAAGTTGTTATTTCTTGAAAATCCTTTCTTCCAACTCCTTTAGGTGTTCTCAGCTAATGAAAACTATTGACAAACTTGAAATTATATTCGAATTATTGATAGCGGAAATGATCGTAACAGGCATAAATGTTTACAAACTTGTGATTTTATTTTCTTGCCAGCGACATGCAAAATTTTATCCACTGTTAAAGCTCTAAGTAATCTCATTCAATGCATAATATCACATAAAGTTTAGTGAAAACTGCAAGGAAATATAGTTTTAAAAAAATATGATATGTGATTTATTATTATTATTATTATAATTATTCACGCATTAGCAACAATAGCTTCTTCAGATAATTTCAATCATGCTTAGTAATTTTATAATCTCAAAGACATGTTGTATGCTTAGTAATTTTCTCCATGACTTCCACTAGCTAATCAAGAGTCAAGAGTGGGTACTGAAAGAACTTGATGAACGCAAAAAAGTGTTGGCGCTCGACTTGGTCTAGGGAATTGTGCATGGACCATTCTAAGTAAAATTTACTTTGCATTTATTTAAGGAAAGAAAAGAGATTTGAGAAACAAAATTATTTAGCATGGAAGAAAGAGACAAATATCTGTGGATATATTTCTTTCATTTAAACCATGCTCGAACACATGCACACACACATACAGATATATATATATATATATATATATATATATATATATATATATATATATATATATATATATATACATATACATATACATATACATATACATATACATATACATATACATATACATATACATATACATATACATATATGACGAGTATTTTTTTAATAAGTGAATACAACATGATATATTATTATGATAATCTGATTACAACAATGGAATTGACATTGGTCTTCTAAACTTGCGAACTTTGCACTCCTGACTTTGCTCCCTGAGTTCCATTCGCTAATCGGAAGTTGGGAGTGAGCAGTGAAAGAACTTCATGAACAAGAAAAGTGTTGACTCCTGACTCACTTTGGGGAATTGCACATATGCCATTATTGTTTGTTTACCTCTATTAGAATGACAATATCATCAAATATTTTTCTCTTGGGCTAGCAGATTAATGTGTATTGTCAAAATGATTCAAATCGCACTATCATCGATTTGGTTTAAACATTTATGTTTTCAGTAAATGGAAAACTCTAAACAAAATAGATGCAAATATTAAAGCACCATTAGTAGAGAGGTGTTTTTATATTAAATTTCTTTGGGATTTTGTACGAGAAAATTATGCCTCGGCCGAGAAGATGGAGTGTGTAATTAATGGAAAGAAAGTGTAATTAATACAAAGCCAAAGTAGAGATTGTCACCATGATTCATATCACAGTGATGAAATAGGGGATCCATGCAACCTCTCAATAGAATTTACATCACTATCATTCAGTCGATACCTTGCTCAATGCCATTTTAATTTCTTTTTTCATTCAAATTATACTCAAATATTAACATCCATAAAATTGTTATTTCCAATATTTAGAGCATTAGGTGGGAAACAAAAGGGTCTAAATATAACATATTAACATATGTTTTTTTATATTTTACATTTGACGCTTACGAGAGAAAATATGATGTGATAAATTGCTATAGTTTTTTTAAATTCAACTATAATAGACATAAAACCACAAATATTTTATGATTTTTAAGTAGTAAAATTGTAATTAATTGAAATGTAATTTTTAATAAAAAATATAAACTTATTCCTTTAAGTAATGTAATAACAATAAAAATCTATCTAAATAAATAGTTTCCCCCAAAATATTGTTCATGTTAATTAATGGTTTTGGAAATTTTGTTAGTTAGACAAATTTACAAAGTATCATTTAAAACAATTAACCTATTTTAAAAATAAATTGAAATATAAAAACCAAGTAATAATAATATAAATTGCAAAGTGTGAAACCATTGACAGAGTCCACAAAGACTTGAACTAACTATGACAATGTTTAAAAAAGTATTGGCATTGTGATGTTGTCATTGATGTCAACATGGTCATGGTGTTGCTTTTTATATGCTTTATGTCAACCTAATGATGTTACACTAGTATAAAATGACTAATTAGTTACTAAAAAAGCGACTAAAATTTGCATATAAATGACCATTTTTCAGTTGGTGACGAGTATTAGCTAATTTACAGTATCTTATAACGCGACCAACTTTTAGTCGTTTTTACCTTAGTCATTAATTGGTTGTCTCAATTTAATTGTCTAGTAATATATTTAAAAATTAATTTGGTCATTAATTGAGTCATTGATTTATCATTAATTGGCACAATTAAGGACCAAATATACAACAAAATATATTACTATATGATCCCCTGAGAAAACCAATTAATGACCAAAATGTTTGTCGTGTTGTAAGATACTGTAAATTAGTTACTAATAGTCAAATATATGAAAATTTTAGTCATCGTTTGAAACCAATTAATGACCAAAGAAATATGATAATATTTTGGTTGTGTTATAGGATACTGTAAATTAGCTACTAATATTTGTATATATGCAAAATTTAATAGTCATTTGTAATCACAAATTTATCATTTGCATTATTCATTTATCCTTTTTAGGTAGTTTCATATTCATTATATAAATGATTGATTTAATAGTCTATATTTATATCATTTACTTTCATTAATAATCATTATAAATGACTAATTTAGTCGTATATTCATTTTATTTGTGTTCATCATTAATCATTATAAACTACTAATTTAGGATCTTTAAATTGATTTTGTGTGTTCATTATTAATCAACATAAATCATTTGGTATGATTTTGCGACTAAATATAAAAAATGTCATACATTCTACATGTTCATCTAATATGAAAACGCAAAGTTGCATATGTTAATTATAATACTAAACAATATCAAGTGAACAATAAATAATTTCAACCACACGACTTATATTATATGAAATGTAAAAGAATTACCAATATGAGTTTACAACTTAATATGGTTGGACTACAATTTACACATGAAATGATGTTTCATCACTTCAAAACATTATCATTGTGTTTCCAATGCATTACAGGTGAATTCACCTACTTTGAAGACTTGACCATCAGTCTCTATGTGTGTGTCTTATGCAGGATATTGGCTCCAAGGATATCACGAGGCTGGTTCTCTTCTCTCTCTCTTTTTGTATTTGTCGTTTCAGTGTCATTGCTCTACTCTTTCTTCAATTCCTACTTCTTACCATCAATACTAAGTTCTTTTTCTAAAGAAAAAAATAAGATACAATGTAGAGTGTAATACATGAAAGACAATGAACATTAGAATATAAACTAAAGTAGACTATAGAGAATTTATTCAGCATATACCTCAACATCAGCAATGTCGAAGCCATTTTTCCCCATACAATCAAGAAACTAGAACAAGTTTTCTTCAGTTGGGCGATAGTGTCGACTATGTGGCCAAATGACCTATATAAAAAAAGAAAATAAAATGTCACCATATAAAACAACACCTTAGTAACTTAGTATTCAACCTTCAGAGAAATCTTAGGCACAATCATGCCAACTAAGTTACATGCTAAAAATCTCAAGCTATAGATAACTTGTGCAGATAAATAATCTGAGGTGTGATGTTTAATCTTTGTTGTTTTATCCACAACAACATTTCATGTTCTAATGCATGAACTTGGTCAAGAATATAAACAACACGTGCTTAATAACAACATAAAAGTAAACTTTTCTTATAGTCATGAAAATATTTTAACAAAAAATAGCTAAAATGATTCTAATCGATATCGTGTAATAGTAATTTCATCTTCAAGCTTTGACTGTTGTTTAAATGGATATGATAACAAGTATTTTCATAGTTAAAAGACAAAACAAAATCAAAAGAAATGTTCAAAATTCAATCAAACAATAAAGAGAGGATATCATGGAATGGACATTGCAATTATAAAAAAAGTGTTTACCTATCCACTGATGTCTTTTCTAGAATTTCTAAAACATTTTCTTTCCTAAAATAACCATGAGGTGAAATAATGACAAAATTAAAAACCATAGGAATCCCTACTAGAAATATTTCCAAAGTCGACGGCTCAGGTGTTTTAAGGATCTCTAACAACAAATGAATCATATCCAAGACATCCTCTACATTGTCTCCCCATCATTTTTCCAATCACATTTCCTGTAAACTACCCACAACAGAGTCAAGTAACAATCAATAGAAGGCATTGGCATTTGTTTTGATATTATATATATATATATATATATATATATATATATATATATATATATATATATAGATATAGATATATATATATATATAGATAGATATAATTTGAATCTAATTTGCTTTTGGAACATATTAATTCATATTTAAAGCCTTCCTAACATATTATAAGGTATCAGAGAAGGAGCGTGGGGAGACGATGGAACGATGGCGGTTTAGGGTTTTTCAGACCCTGCAACAGCAGACCTGCTCAGACCACGACACCTCTGCAACATTTTATCAACAACACTGGCAATAATAGACGACAACGAATAGAGTAGTCATCATGGATAACCTCCAGGGGGGACACGGTGCCTCCCCCCAACGATCAGGGAGAACCTCAGATTCAAACTGGAAATGATCAAACCACCAATCGAATAAAGCCGGTAAACCAGAACAATCAAGGAAAACACAAAAAGCCACAGGAAGAAGCGGAAACGAATCAGAATGCACAGACAGCTAACACAATAATGGATGAGGTTCCTAAAGCAACCTCGGCAACCTACAAACCTATTGCAATAGAAAGACCAAATATTGAACTACCAAGTCAAAGAATCAATACCCAAATCCAGTTCATGAAGGATCATGCATTAATCGGGAAATTTATCAGCTTCTGGCCCACAGAGAAAGCCCTGCACAATTGGATTGCAGCTAAATGGAAACCAAAAGGGCACATCACCCTGCATCTAGGACCAAAGGGCTTCTTCACGGTGGTCTTCAACTGTATAGAAGACCGGAATAGGGTAATCGATGGAGGGCCCTACTTCTTCAATGTTGTTGGTCTATACCTGAGAGACTGGATTGAGAGATTCAACCTAGACAAAGAGGATCTAAGCTAGGCACCAGTCCGGATTCGTCTTTACTCCCTTCCACTGGAATATTGGGATGAAGATTCACTGAGAGACATTGGAAATGGATTGGGGGAGTTCATTAAAATTGTGGAGGAGACAAAACTCAGAAGATATATGTCCTATGCCCACATTTGTGTCTATATGCATCTAAGCAAAGCTCTTCCGGATACGGTAAGTCTATATCATGATGATTTTGAGTGGATTCAGTCAATAGATTATGAACATGTTCCATTCAGATGCATAAAATGTCATGCCCATGGCCACCTCTTTCGTGATTGCCCGCTAAATGTGAAACCCCCAACTTATACCTCCTCAGAGAAACCTGATTCTAAAGGTTTCACCAAGGTAAACAATCGCAAAAAGAACCACAAAAAACCTGCATCAAACCCTAAAAATCCTTCCGCCAATACCTCAATGCCATCCACCAGTAACAGCTTTGACATTTTAGCTCAACCTGCTCTAACAGACCCTAAGTCCCCCTTTCCCTCCAAAGAGACTCTCAAGTTAACCTCTAAAGTCAACCCCACAGGCTCAGGGTAAATTCAAAAGCCCTAGCAATCCAAAGATCTTACCACCTCCACGCCTAGTATGACTCCGATCTGGAAACCTCATGGCATGGATATTGACATTTTTCAGCAAGAGACCACCACTTCAACAGACTTCATGGTGGAAAGCAGTGAGGCCAAGCACATGGAAGAAGAGCCTGAAAGTATAGACATAGGAGATCTAGACATATTTGGCCTAGAGCAAGCTTGTAGGAAAAAATAATTTGACAAAATCCCAGAAAGATAGCTAGAAAACTTGGAAGTTATTCTTTCCAGAGCACATCAGCAAAGATCTCTAGGTATCCAACCTGGAAGTCAATGGGATGGAAAAAATATTCCTAAAGACACTAAGAAATGAGGGAGAAAGATAGACCTCCAAAGAACCATCCGCATTGGGGAAATGCTGGTGGAATCAGGAAGATATTCCAAGCTTACAAAGTACTACAGTCCCCTACCCAATACTAAAATATGAAGCTCACATCTTGGAATATAAGAGGGCTAAACAGCCCTGGGAAATACAGAATGATCAAAAACATGATTCAGCAGGAGAAACCTCAAATTTTCTTCATGTAAGAAACAAAATGTAATTCTACCACACTTGGCCAAACTCTTGCCAAAGCATGGCCAGGCAGTCAAACAGTAGCAGTGGATGCCTTAGGAGCATCAGGAGGACTAGCAATAGCCTGGGATGAGCGAGCTATCACGCTTACTAACATCCATGCGAGTCATCATTTCATTCAAGCCACTTTCCATATAATAGGGACAAATGTGCATGGTCACCTCACCAATGTCTACTTCCCCCAGGAAGCAGTGAATAAGATAGCCATTCTGAATACATTAACTCTGATCAACTCCACCAGAATACATTCGCTTTGGATAACAGGAGGAGACTTCAATATGATTACTAAACTAGAAGAAAAAAGCAGAGGCAGGAACAAACTGGACAGTGATAGTACCCATTTAAGGAATTTCATACAAAACAACTGGCTTATTGATATGCCATTCAATAATGGTATCTACACATGGAACAATAGAAGAACTGGTACCCAGCAAATCGCCTTCCGACTGGACAGATTTCTGCTTTCAGACAATGCCATTCATCTTGGAGGAGATCTTTCAGCCTCGATCTTACCTCTTTCTGGCTCAGATCATTGGCCTATTTCGCTCCAATGGCAAAGACCCAGGAATAACACTCGAAGACCTTTTCGCTTTGAAGCCTTCTAGCTGATGCATCCAGACTTCAACAATCTGATACATACAGCTTGGAAATGCTTCAGTCCCCCGGAAGGTTCAAAAATGTATCAATTCCAACAAAAACTCAAACATCTCAAAAAGAACATCAAGCAATGGAATCAACTGACCTTTGGCAATATCTTTCGAGCTCAGAATGCTCTAGCTCAGGAAATGAAAAGACTCCAGCAGACAATAATTACTGAAGGAAGAACTAAAGCCCTCTCAGAGCAAGAAAAGCTCCTTCAGATTCAAATAGCAGAAAGAGAAAAGCAAGAGGAGATACTCTGGAAACAAAAATCTAGAGTCAGATGGCTTAAGGAGGGAGAGCGAAATACAAAAAAATTTCACTGCACCACTATACAGCGAAGAATGCACAACAATATCACTCATATTCAGAATCAGCAAGGAGTATGCTTGGAAAACCATGAGGACATAGAACAAGAGCTTCTTACATATTTCAAACAAGTGCATCAAGAAACACAAGTCAACCGACAGCTATCTATAGAGAAGATTATACAGAACATTCTGAGAATTATAACAGAAGAACACAATTAGCTTCTCCTTCGTCCAATCTCTCTACAGGAAGTCGATTCTGCTATGCGACAACTCAAGGAAGGAAAGGCACTTGGTCCAGATGGATTTACCTCAAACTTCTTTCATAACTTCTGGGATCTCATTAAAGAGGAGGTCTGGCAGGTAGTTGAAGAATCCCGGACTATACGCTGGATGCTTCCCTCTCTGAACGCGACTTTTATTGCCCTTATCCCCAAAGAAGAGAAATCTCTAACTCCAGACAAATTCAGGCCTATCGCTCTCTGTAATGTCATATACAAAATCATATCTAAAGTTATCGCCTCAAGCCTAAAGCCACTGCTACCTATTCTCATCTCACCAGAACAATCGGGATATGTGGAAGGGAGGCAAATCACAGATGGCATCATTCTCACCCATGAGATCATACACTCCTTGAAGCAGCTCAAAAAAGTAGGTATGCTCCTTAAAATTGACCTTTCAAAAGCTTTCGATAAGTTAAGTTGGACTTTCATTCAAAAGATGTTGATCGCCTTTGGCTTCTCCCCTCCATGGGTTAGATGGGTTATGAGTCTTATATCCTCTACTCTTTTCTCCATTCTGGTCAATGGCATACCTTCCACCCCCTTTCATCCCTCTAGAGGCATCCGACAAGGAGATCCTCTTTCCCCCTTTCTTTTTGTCTTAATGGCGGAAGGGCTAGGCAGAAGTATCAAAAACGCTCTTCAATCATAGCAGCTCAGAGGTATTTCCTTCCCCAATACCCCTGCTTTTACCTACCAACAATTTGTGGATGATAACATGTTGTTTGGACATCCCTCAGTTCAAGAAGCCCTTAAAATAAAATCCCTTCTGAATGAGTTCTCTGAAGCCTCTGGTGCCAACATTAATAATGTTAAATCCCAAATCTTTTTCTTTCATACCCCTTCCATCACTCAATCTTCTATAGCCCGCATTTTTGGATTCTCGATTGCCTCTCTCCCTTCTAAATATCTGGGTGCACCCATGACTGACTCTGCATTAAAGCACTCCTCCTGGCAATTTCTCCTAGAAAAATTGGAAGCTCGCCTTTCATCCTGGACTTATAGAGCCCTCAATATGGCCAGTCATCTAGTATTAGTCAAAGCTATCCTGCAATCCATGCCTCTTTATCTATTCTCTGTTTTGGCAGCACCAAAATGGGTGCTTAAGAAAATCAAAAATCTACAATGAAATTTTTTATGGGGATCCTCAGGACAAAATAGAAAATGGGCACTGGTCAAGTGGGCTACAGTTTGCCTTCCAAAAATTTCTGAGGGCACTGGGCTCCGAGATCCTCAACACAGCAATGCAGTCATGGGAGCAAGATTATGGTGGAAATGGATTTCTTCTCTGCACACACCCTGGGCCATCCTCTGGACTGCCAAATATGCAAACAAACAACCGACAGATGAGTTAATTCGACTCACAGAAGTGGGAAAAGGTTCCTTAATTTGGAATGCGACTAGTCAGCACAAAGCTATAATCCAACAGCATAGTTTCTGGGAAATAAGGGATGGCAACAATGCATGTTTTTGGGATGACTCTTGGCAGCAGAGACCCAAACTGAGCAACCTGATCAGACCTCACCAAACACAGGAATGGGAAGAGCATCAGATGGATAAAGTTAGCTAGCATTGGATGCCTACTCTCAATTAGGGATACAGACAATGGATAAGCACGGCTCACATCATCAGGCAAGGAACAGAGTCTATTCATAAGAATTTGGAGACAGAGCTTATCAATAGGAAAATTCATTTTTCTGACAAGAAGGACATAATACGATGGGGCTATAATGCACGTGGAACTTTTACCACTCAAGAGGCATACAAACTAATAATTGGCAATCAAACAGTCAAGGATCCTCTCTGGGACAAAGTATGGTCCCCCAACATTTGGCCCAAAGTTTCTACTTTCCTTTGGTTGTTATGTCAAAAAAAAATACTCACTTGGGACAATCTAAGGAAAAAAAGTTTCCATGGGCCCTCCATATGCCCTAACTGTAAACAACAGGAAGAAACCATCCAACACCTCATGAACTCTTGCAATTTGGCAAATAGACTTTGGGAAAAAGCAAGTTTTAGATGCCAAAAAGAAGGAAGAATTAAAGAGGATATTACCAACACCATTCGTAGCTGGGCAATCAATCCATACAAGAGCAAACTATTAAACTCTTTGTGGAAAATCATCCCAGGTCTTCTTATGTGGTCTATATGGAAAGAAAGGAACCGCCACATCTTCAAAGATCAATGTACACCATTAGAAGTCCTATGGAGCAGCTTTTGCAACAACCTTCAGGAAACTTTAATGCTCTAAACTTGGAATGAAGAGGACTTTCCTTCCCTTCCACAGGAGCAGAATATATGGACAAATTGGAATCTTTGGATGAACCAGGTACAAGAAAAACATAGTAAATCCTCTTTACATCACAATATTCCAAACAAATGGATCCCTCCACCACATAATATGATACAATTAAACTTCGATGGGGCCTCCAAAGGTAACCCAGGTAGAGCAGGATATGGAGGAATATTCAGGGATCACAAAGGCAAACCTCTTTTAATTTTCCTGGGCTCAATTGGATGGGATACGAACAATTCTGCAGAGCTAGAGGGGCTATGGCAAGGGCTTCTTTTAGCTCAACGACACAGCTTCTTCCCCTTAGTAATCGAAGGCGACTCTCAGATTCTTATTAATATGGCTAATCAGATCCTGTAGGGGACCCCGGCATACAAAGTGGTCAGCAGTTGGAGATTGGCAGAAAGATTAGAGCTCATAGAACAATGGCTCACCACTAACAGAGCAGTCACTTTCAAACACATCAGAAGAGAAGGCAACAAAGTGGCTGATCTCCTGGAAAATTTGGGGGTGGACAGTGATCGAACTCTACATACAAGTTTGCTCAACATAATCACCAATGCTTCCCAGCTACAGGAATATAATGAACTGGTACAAAGCGAAGAGGAACACCCGAATGCGGGTGATTAAATTAACGTTAATGCATATTAGACAGAAGAATAGCAGACGACCAGACCACATGGCCACCCACGTCCCCTTCCATGCCAATTTATGGCAAGCCACAGTCGACCTACAGGCACCATTACTTTGGTGCTCAAGTCGAGGAATTCGCAGCAGGCATTAGGCCATGGCTTTCGCAAGCCATAATCCATTCATCCCATCCCTACTAAACTTCTCTTGTGCCCTTCATGCTACGGAGCCGAGCTCACGCACAATTACAGGGAGGCACTGTTGGATTCTCAGCTGTATTGATTTGGGGAATGGCTTCCATTTCTCCCAAACCACTCACTGTTCTCTGAATTCCGCCCAAAATTCCTCTACATCTCTCGTGAAGAGCCTCATCAATTCCAGAGTAAACTTTGCCTCCCCTACTACAATCATTGATAACAACATAGTCATTTTGGGCCAGACCAACAACCGTCAACTAGCCATGTCACATACTCGCCATCGAATGTGTAGCAGAAGAGGTGGTAGTCATGGCAAAAGCATTCACCTCCCCTGGACGCCCACCCGTAAACCAACAACTCCTTCCTCATTCCCTTCTACTATTCATTCTAAAGGTCATTTCTCTGGCAGACACCCTGACACGCGCAGTGGTAGAGGTTGGGCAGAGGCCCATGGTGCCAGAAGAATGAATGATGCTACCCAAATTTCCAACCTCCCTACCCCCCTTCACCCCTTTCACCACACCACCCAATTTTTCTTTCATAGTACATTGCATCGTCTCAATATTATTGCCACTATCACAGTGACCTTCAATGAAGAAATTAGTTAGCAGGATGAGTAGGATGCTCAGACCCGCAATCCTGGACCAGAGAAAGGGAACAACAGCAAGCAACAGAAGGTAGATAAGATGAACAAGGATGGTCGTGAACTAGAGAAAGGAAACAACAGCAAGCAGCAGATGGCAGAGAATACGAGCAAGGCTGGTCATGATAGCATTCTGCATGGTGAGGATATGGCTTGAGGCAAGCATGCAATCGAAGGCAAGTCGGGTGGCACGTAAGTAGTTGGTGGCATCCCAGGTAGCACATCAGGGAAGCATGCAGTCGAGGGCAGTTCAGCCGGCTCGCAAGAAGTCGGTGGCATCCCGCACGGCACGTTAGTAGAGGATGATGACTGGTATGAGTACGCGTGTCGCATTGTAGAGGAGCCTCCACTAGACGATACCTAGGGGGTCCAAACAGATTGGTGGTCAAGTTTCCAGGTTTCGATTCGCCACTCTCTTGTTGTTTCCTAGGTTTGTTTCATGGGGTTTTTTCTCTACTGTTTTCGCAAACCATGTAGCTTGTTTTGATTAGTTTTGATTTAGCACCCCTATGTGGGCCTATTTAGGATAAGAATTGAGACCCCTGCATGGGCATTTTACAATGGGTTCACTCGGATTGGTTTCCCCTTGGTGGGCAGTCGAGTTTTGTCTTCTTGATTAAATTTTGACATAACTGTGTTCAGCATCGCAGAGGCCGGAGCCTCGCTGTATTTTTTAATTTTGTTTTTATCAATATAATAGTATTACTTAGGAAAAACAACATATTATAAGGTATCAATCAAGTAGGACATCAAAAAAATTGACCTCAATGAGGTCCTCAAACAATTTCTACAATATCAATATTTTTCTTGCTATGATATCTTGGGTAGAAAAAATAACAAATCTACAAAAGAAAAATCTATATATTACTTATATTCAAACTTTTTATACAGTGTATTCTTAGTTATATTTTTAAGATGTTCCTCTACCTTTACCAAAGCGAACTATGGCTTGGTTAAACTATGTTAAACTATGTATCCTTTCATTCAACATCAATTTCTGCAAGATAAATTTCACACATTATTCTTTCCCATTTCTCAACATGCTACATATAACGAATAGAAATTCACATAAAACCAAGATAAAGCCCTTTTCTAACAAAAACAAACAAACAAATAGTGGCTCTAATAAAACTTCGTTCCAATATTAGCAAATGAAAAGAGATCGGACCATTTTTGTTGCTTGACTTTGCCTACTTTTTTTATGAAAGTGTTCAAGCTTCAGGAATCAACAAATGTGAGGGAAGTTGTAAATGTGAAAAAAATTATGTTTACCTTTGTATACTTCTTAAAAATGATGTGAATGGTGCCATTTTCGGATGTGGTAAATCTCATAATAAGAAATGGCCACATTGGATGCAAAGATTAAATATAAAAACTCATGGACATGACATGTATTCTAATAAATTGCATTGCAATGACTATCATGGGCCTCCAATGGTTATAGGTCCTTAGTATGTTAGTCTTGATGATGAAAGAGAGATGGAAACGATAATTATGGGTGGTCCTAGTTTTTATGGTGGATATCTTCAAACCAAGGTCGTCATCTTAATGAACCTAGGTTCTGACATGGTAAACTTGAATCTGGTCCTCACCCTGTTTCATTCCATCTTACTTTGTCGAGAATCAAGAGGACATAATGGTCCTTGAGCTTATAATAGGGTTGGTTTTGAGGTCATATATAAAGCTTATCCAAAGCAAATGGATTTTTGGGCTCCAAAAGATATGGATAATTTAAATGATAAAAATCATATTTGTTTCCCAAGATTCAAATGTAGGGATACCTTTTGCGGATTTTACTAATAGATAGAATGAGAGAAATAATCCATGAGGAGTATCTATTGGTCATTGTGATTAGGGAAATACTCGGAGATAATAAGGCTATTGAGTTTCAAATAAAAGATGGTGTTGATTCTTGTAGCTCCTTAGCTACTGGTAGTTTGAATTAAACAATGAAAAATACATTTTTGGTGTTTACACATAGAATCTTTCATTTCTAGAGGATCAAGTTCTAGTTGGATAGGAAAACAATAGGAAGTTAGTGCCCATACAAAGATGAAAAAAAAAAAATTCCAGGCATGATGATAATAAGTTCCATGGAGAGGATATACACTATGGAGACATTGGGGCATCTAATTAGAAAGTAGATACCATAAGGAGGAATCATTGCATAATAGAAAAGGCACGTGAGCTTATTAAAATTTGTGCCATCCAACAACCATCATGTGACTGATACAAATAGAGATGTGGAAGATCCAAGTATCAACCTCAACTTTTCAACAAATAAATATGTCAGGTTTTGACTCTCCCTTTCAACAAATACTTCCAAGCATATTTGTTTTGAACTTCAAAAGGATTCTAAACTAATAGTTCTAAGTGACTCAGAGGAAGAAAATGTGGATGATGAAAACATTGGTTACTCTCTTGTTTTGGATTTTTCTAGTTTGGATACTTTGGGTGAATATATATAGTGCCATTCAATTCTTGTGAAGCTTTGCAGGAGGCATCACAATTTGATTGTAATGACATTAACTTACCATAATAATTGTAAAGAACAATCTCATTTCAAACTAATTTTAATTTACAATCATATGCTAATGGTGTCTGATGCATTGCAAGTAAAATAGAAAATTTCTTAATTTGATGCTTGAGTAAAACTATACATGCATTGGTACTCTATTTACCTTCTAAATTTATTATTTATTCCTCTTCTAACAATTTTTT
This sequence comes from Pinus tabuliformis, assembly GCA_031772625.1. NCBI lineage: Eukaryota > Viridiplantae > Streptophyta > Pinopsida > Pinales > Pinaceae > Pinus > Pinus tabuliformis. The sequence goes on from CM062807.1 coordinate 840,725,207, forward strand.
AGTAACAAGTTGTAGATGTTCATCAAGGGCTCCAACTTCATGCAACCTTTTCACATCTCCTAGAATCTGAACCATTTGAGTTGTGCCTCAAAAGTAGTCTTGACAAAAGAAATCAGTCTCAAGGTCTTAAGAAGTTTTCATAAAAAAATAAATTAAAACAAGAAACTATTTCAATACAAGGCTGAAGTCTTCAAAACAAAAGAATTGCTCATATAGCAGAAATTTTTAGGACATTTTATTAACACTATTCACAAAAGTAATGTGAAGAAAATCCCCACTTAATAAAGAGAGTTGAGAGTCTTGATAACCTTAATCACAAAGGAAATAAAGGAGAGTTCTATTCCTCTACATTTTAGCTTTAAATTCATGTCCAACAAGTGTGTATGTTAATAAGAAAGAACAAAAAATATCATATAGAATAAGTAAATTAGATCGAATTGCACTAGTTCTTTACTTAAGCTATTAACTTTGATGAAAGACATTGGCTCCATTTTTACAATAAAAGATCGTTACACCACACTCATCATAAAATATTTACTTCATTCTTCTCACTTAAGAAAGTAGCATTTTCCATCACCTTCATGCACTTAAGTAAAAACTGCACACTCTCAGCCATTTTAGTTGTTATGGATGATTTGAGAAGAACATTTGAGCCTCATTCCTCCAAAGCCTCCTGAACACAAACATTGGTAGGGATTTTATAAATTGAAAATGTTTTATATGCGTAATCATCTCAGCTTATCCATTAAAAACCTCCATCATGGTATCCAAGAAAAAGTCAAACATTAGTTCAAAAACATGTAATGTAGAAGACAATGTTATTAAATAAACATAGAATCTGTAAACAATCTTCCTACATTTTATTTCATATTAATGAGAATTCTCTACATAAATTTTTCCTTGAAGGATCTCACCAAGTAGACAAAAGTCACACGTAAACACCAAACTGCGGAGATGCTTCCAAAACACCCTCCTTTTTAGTATTATTAAAAATCAATGTGAGACACTCAAAGCAGAGCACTTGCCCTTTGATTCCTTTCATAACTTCAATAACAAGTCATTTGAGTGGCCTGTTTGGCATATTTTTGTTGTTTTTCCTGGGATTATGACTTTCTACAATAAGTTTCAAGGGGGCATTTATGTTTTTAAAATGAACTTTGGGCATTTATCCTTGTCCTCCACTTTATCTTCACAAGTTGTGATCAAGTGATCTTCCTTCATCACAAATTTACCTAGCTGAGAAGTTACTTGTCTTCCTTCATCAATGACCCAAACAACAAGTGATTTTCCACGTATATAATCACCAGCAACAAAATCACCATCAATACTCATTGAAAAATCACCAAAGTTGGATTTGAAATTTGACATATTATCCCTTCCCATATCAAGCTTCTTTGTAATAATCTATCAAACCAAATACAAAACTAAAATTAGAGTGAGGAGGTAAATGGAGGAATTCCATAAAATATGGTGTGTATGTCAAGTATATTTTAGACATAGTATATACACGTTGAAAATATGTGTATTCAATTTTATGGATTGATAATGATGCAACATCACTGAATTACTCAATTTTCTGAAGAAGAAAACATAGACTAGCAACAACTATTGTCAGCTAAATTTAGATTGGACCTAAATCATTAGATTGTGCATTTTCAAGAAAAAATAACAAACTAATTTTATTAAAAAATCATTAAATTGTTCTTATCAATCAAAATTTAAAGTTCTTATCACCTTAGCAGTAGCTTCGTTGCTTAGAAAATTATAGCTTACCTGTTCTCGTCCAAGAAATCCCATTTATAAGAAAACAAGTTATGCTTCTATAATCTCCTTTGTTCCCTCCATCTCTTTCAACTAGAACTTTCCACTCTCATCATTTTCCCATTTGACCTTGATCAATTCAATCCCTTTAACATTTCCATTTTCATCAGCTATAAACCTTTTTTTCAGCCCTTCATATGACCTAGGATCTTTACTGAACTTGGTAATAGCTTCCTAGTGGCCATAATCTACTCGGAAAAACTTAGGACATTGCCAAAAAAGTGAACAAAGACCCATAATCATGGAATTATAGAAGGGTACAACATGCTATAAAATAATAGATAGCTAATTTTTATTTATATGAAGATGAACAAAGACAAACGTGAGGCCAAGGATTACCAGGAGCACGAGAATTGGGGTGTTGTGGAAGGAGCTCCAAATTCACAAAATTGTTGCATCCATGTCTTATGGTTTCTTCTATACAATCAATTCTAGTGTCTCCTCCTCCAATGATAACCACCCTTCTCCCTTTTGTAGAAATAAACTTTCCATCTTGCAATCCACTGTCCAACAAACTCTTGGTATTTGAATGAAGGAATTCCATAGCAAAATATATTCCCATTAATTCACAACCAGGAATAGGAATATCCCTGCAATATATATATATATATATATTACACTATACAATAAAGACCTCAACTCCTATGGGAAAAATATGATTGAAATCAAATATAGAAGTGTACCTTGGTTTTTTTGCACCACATGTCCAAAGAAGAGCATCATTTTTAGCATGAAGCTTCTCCACACAGAAAAGAGAGTCAACTCTAACATTTGCATTGACAACAAAACTAACACTTTCCTCTTCCATCAGACCAACACGTGGTTGAACAACATCAATTTTATATGTTTCCATATTAGGAACTCCATTCATCATCAGACCTCCAATTCGATCAACACCTTCATAAACAATGATAGAGTTCCTAGCTTTATTAAGTTGATCAGTAGCAACGAAACCAACTGGCCCATTGCCAACTATAGAAACTTTCTTCCTACACCCAACAACCAATCCATATCAAGATTTAGTTCACCATGTCATAGACAACAAACAATTTATTTTCAAAATGATAAGAATCATAAGAATGGAATTAATAATTATAAATGAAAGATACATATCGTGTCCTCTTCACAAGTGGACATAAAACCATCCAACCTTCTTCAAAATATTTATCAATGATAACATATTAAATAATTTTAATAGGTACTATATTTTCAATGATTCCTAGTACATATTCACCTTCACATGGGGCATGACTTACACATCCACTGAATTCAGGAAAATTATTATTTCCAGTAGCCAGTCAAATGCTTTTCACCAATGCCCTTAGTGTAGTAATTTATTCCACTCAGGTATTTTGTTCCCAAGCGGACATCTAATGTTCTCCTACATGGATGAAAATGTTTCACATGTTCAGAATACATAGAAGTGTACAATCTAACAAAACAAAAAAATAGAGGAACAAGGAATGTAATTAAGAAGCTTTGCATTCTACAAAAAGGAAAATATTCATATAGTGAATATAACATATGAATTTTGAAGTGTATAACTACATTATTTTTCACTTTATATTTTATTAAATAATTAGCGGCAAATAAATCATGTCTGGACTATAAAATGACGACAAAAGGAGGTTCCACAATTCATACAACTAGTTGTTTTTGTCATTAGTAGTGCCCCTGACTTGTTTTCCTCAACCACTTATTTCCAATCATTTATTTGTGGTGAAACATATTTATATGAAATGCTCCCATTCTCATACATTAGAAAACCATGGTGCTTAACCACATTATCTATTTTTTCAAGTCTCTCTGGGACCACTTTCCGTTCACTTTGCTGCAAACTAGATAGAAATGTTAGCCCCATGACCAAGCCATCACACTCAACATTTATACAACTTAATATTTAATGACATTGTCAAATGAAAGAATCAAGTATTTTATATAGTGGAGTTAATATTTGATGATGATATACATGTTGTACATTTGAAATTAAAAATAAAGAAAAAAATGAGTTGAACTACATGAAAATATACCATGTACGCCTTGTGATTTTTTCCTTTGTTGATTTGAAGCAACTTTTTCCATCCTCTTTAAATCCTAAAAGGAATATTTCTTCATCAATTCAGCCTCCTTCGATTCCTTCACAATATTTCTAGCCTTAATTTCTTGTAACAGTCTTTTATAGTCTCGTCTGAATACTTTCAAAAACTTTGGGAGGAAAGCTTCAAAATCAACAAGTACTTCTCTTTTCAGTTGACTGTTAGAGTGATGTGGGTGCTATTATAGCATCATATTTAGTTGAATGACATCACCTTCCTCTTCAAAATTTTCAAGGTCTACCAACTCGATATTTCATCTTGAATCAAATTTTCCATGAACATTAAGAACATGGGCGATACCTCCACTCATTCAAGCTGCAAAATTTCTCCCTATTTTTCCAAAGATGACCATAGTTCCACTACTCATGTATTCACATCCATGATCTCCTACAACTTCAACGACTTTGCTGCACCTGAATTCATCACACAAACCTCACTATTTCCATACCATTGAAGCACACTTATCCACTTATTTCCCCCTATAGAGCAACATTCCCAATGATAATTTTTTCTTTCGGATCAAACTGGCTTCTTCTAGGAGGGTAAACCATGATCTTGCCTCCTAATAAACCCTTTCAAAAATAATAATTGTTGTTCCCTTCAAGCTCCAGGGTAACACCTGAACAAAGGAATTCCCCAAGGCTTTGACTTGCATTTCCTAAGAGTTTTACATGAAACATGTCCATGGGAAAACCTGTCATATTATATCTTTCTGTAACTTCATGACTAAGAATTTTACCAACAACTCTATTGAAATTATTCATGGGAATCTCCACATAAACATGTATACCTTTCTCTAGATATTCCTTTGAAATATTAACCACCTCTTGTTCTAGGGCCATATCTAGACCATGATCTTGTGCCTGAACACAATATTGAGCAGCTTCTGGGTGAATCTTTGTTGCATGTTGAATTATTAAAGAAAGATCTATATTTTCACACTTCTTATTATTGTCTATAACCTCTTTATCCATATCTAGCATATTTGCACGACCAACCATCTCCTTTACAATTCTAAAACCCATATCAGACATAAATTTACGACTCCCTTTTGTAAATACGAAGAATAAATAAATGAAATGTTCTAGTTCTCCTACAATTTTTCCTCGTAAAATGGGATCCTCAGTAGCAATACCAACCAGACTTGTTTTATGATATTTGTGCATCATGATGCAATCCAGGTTGATAAGGGGTGTTGAACTAAAACCAAACTCTTATGCATCAAGGAGAGAAACTATGACAAAATCTCTTCCTATTTTCAGTTTACCATCTATTTGTAGAACTGTATGATGACAAAAGTCACTAGCCACCAATGTCTGATGAGTTTTTGCTAGCACAAATTCCCATGGAAACCCAATATTTTTTATTTCTAACCAGCAAGATGCTTCAATACCACCATGATGTCCCGAAATTAATACATGATCTTCATGGCACTTTAATACACCACTTCCTATCACTCCAACTCTGGCTTCAGAGACCATATTTACGCTGATTAGAATTTTGTAGCAAAATACATCAAAATAGTCAAATACATCTTTCTCTCCTTCCAACACTACAAACCTCATATCTTGAACATGAAACCTTATAACATGAAAAACCCCCCAACGTTTGGTTTAGAGGAAGGAAGATGATTTTGACCAAGTTCGGTTGACAGTCTTTTTAGGATATGTACATTCCAGGCTAAAAAATTTTGTAAATTATGTGTGGTTCAAGAAAAGAATGGTTGAGAAGAAAAATAATACTCAAAGAATATTTCAGATTCTAGACCATCTAGAATAGGCACATCAAATTATAGTCTACAGTTTAGATGAACATTGTGCTATTGCATTTCATGTCCAAAAAAATGACCCTACTAGTATATAAGCATAAATTATGAAATGCATTTCTCACAGATAAGTTGATAGAACTAGATATAAATTTCTGGAACAAATCCTTCTAATCTTCAACTAGAATGGCTAGTCCTTCTCCTTACTAGGATATCCCAAGGCACGCCACATTCTCAAACCACTGTAAGAACTGAATAAAAATGAAATAGCGCATAGTAAAACAATGTGAACACATTCTTTAATAAGTAAAACAAAAATTATTCCTTTATGTCGTTACTCTATAATTACCTTTAAGATCAAAAAAAAGTTGTGCAATCTCTTCAATGAAACAAATATCATGATGTGGAAGAGGGATAATAAGCCCCACACCAGTAGTTGAATTTCCTATAACAGAAATATCACCAATGACTTTATGGCCAGAAATTTCACGACCCTCACCAAACTTTGCACCTTGTAGAAGAAAATTTAAAATTTATGATAATAGAAAATATTGACTATAATGTAGGAAGGAGCCTTCACATGCATGTTGCAAGTCTACCATGCACAAAAAGATAATAAACCTAATAATATGCCTTGGAAATAAGTGCAAATCATGATGCTAGCTCAGAAGATGTGCTCTCCCTAAATGCCATCAGTATCATCAATAAATTACCTTCTATAGACTTCTTGAAAAGAAAATTCCATACCTGAGCCATGTTAATATGAATTTCATCTATGTTAGTAATATAGACACTAGAAACTCCAAACCACCCACTCGCAACTTCTTTTATTACACTCCTTTTAGGATTCACCGAACCATCAGGGAGTGGTCCTAACTACGATGGATTCTCTCCTCCTTCACCTGAGGAACATAAAGTAAGGCATACAGAAATATTAATATTGATGGTGCATGAAATAAATTGGTCTAAGTTATCTTTTAGTATCTTGTTTTTGTAAATAAAAACACATGTAGGATTGTTGATTCTTAAAGTTGTTAGAAAAAATTTCCTATCCTAACATTGTTCCAAAAGATAGAAAAAGATGTTGGGAATAATACTGAGAGGGGGTTGAATCAGTGTTTGCAAATCAATAACTTTTTCATTTCATAATCAGATTTATATATGCTACTTCAATGAAGGGAACTCACATGTGCACACAATTGTTCTTAAGGCAACCAACGTATATCTAGTGAACTTATGATTCATTTAATTCATTATATGTTGATCTTTAATTAGTGGATCAGTACTTTATTAAACATTAAACAGTAACCATGTGTAGTAATAACAGAATAAACCATCACACATGAACACCAAGATTTAAGGTGGAAACCCAATGCAGGAGAAAAACCACCTATTGTTGTCATCTCTGTCTTCTTTTAATATAAAGAAAATATGTTTACAATCTTGTACTGATACAGACTCATACAGTACACAGGCACCCACCTGCAGAAGGCTACAACCTTCTCTCGTTCTCTAGCTTCTACTGGAAGGGAGGTATAACCCCCTAGCTCTTCTACTAGCCGATATGTTTACTAGTACGTAGGCACCGACCTACCACCTTCAATTGTTCTCCAATTTCTACTCGAAGGGAGCTCCAACCCCCTAATCTAATCAACAACCACTACTGGCAGGAAGCTCTGACTTCCTCACTAAAGGCTCCAACCCTCAGTATCCTCTAGGACCATGTTTCATAAATTTTCAGATTGGATACTCCTGGTACACAACAACACAATATGTAGGCCACGCTTCATCAAATTTTCATACTAGACCCATCAGTAACATTGAAGCTCAAAATCAATCACCACTGTAATACAACCATCAAATACATCTGCATCAACCAATCAATGAAACTCAATCATCAATCTCTGATATAACTAAAACCCAATCATCAACCTCTAAATCAATCACAACTAAGTCAATCAATCACTGAAACTAATCAACTCTGAAGCTCAATCATCAATCTTTGAATCAACCACAACTGAATCAATCAATCACTGAAACCTATGATATAACTAAATCACCTAATCATTAATTCAACCAATCAACTGGAACAGTCAGATCATTGTAACCAGTACAGAGATCTGAACCCAGAACATTGCATCAACAACCAAAACCAACTGCAACCTCAAAAATCATATGTCAGAATGTATATGCTACTTCAGTGAAGCCAACCTGCGTGTATACGCTACTTCCTTTAACCAAACCTGCGTATACCTCCAAAATTACTGAATCATAAAAACCTCTGAATCAAAATTGTACCAACTAGTAAAATTCTGAAGATCTACTGTCAAATTACAAAGATCTAAACAGATAGCAGCAAAGATCACCCTTCTCACTTAATCAATCAATGAATCAAACTCAATCTCCTTATGCATTCAGTTCTACTTTCAGATATAAGAAGACATCATTGACAGACTACAGTAAAGCAGCAACACTAATCAGATAGATCAACCATTTCTGAATAACATGGTTTTCTTTTGCATATGCTACTTGGAAGAGTCAAACTAGCATATATACGTGCCTTCACCAAGGCGAACCAACGTATAGATATGCAAATACAAACTTATAACTTCGCAGGTATTCCAGGCTTTAGATATACCCATATCATAGCATTTAAAGGAAAAAACATTTATTAGCACTCAGATCTAGCCTATCCATTATCATATCACTTAACGATAAGTCATTATGATCTTGATCCATCATTAGATCTCATCCATCATCAAGCACTCAAGTGCATACTTAATCCAGGTCAAGCAAAGCATCAGAAACCCATAACATGCATATTTGTTTTTTTTTTTGTAACACTTCATAAGATATTCATTACTTGTACACTTAGCTCTTTGATATTCTCCTCCTTATATAGTTTAGTCTTTCTCAATACCTCGGACCAAAACAACACTTAGAACCTGTGGTATTCTTAGATGATATCAAGTAACTGTTATTCCGCTCAATATTGTGGGCTAATACCATGGTATGGACCCTTTTTATTCTTTCACCTTAATTACCTTAATTTTCCATCCCATATGTGCTTTTCCTCTTGTGAAAGTGTGTGCATATGTATACGCTCTTTTTGTACAGTGGACCTGCTTGTATACTCTCTTTTTATACAGTGAACCCACGTATACAACTTAACATACCTGAAAACATTATTTTTCCTCAATTACTTGATTATGATCTGTAGTCCTTTATTCCATCATCCTGTTCTTTTGTACCATTACTCTGTTACCTCTAAATAAACCTGTTATATTGTGATTTTCCATTGTATGTTACTTATGAACTGATTCCTTTGAACTGCCTTGCATTTTGTCACGTCATTATGTCATCTTTGACCTGTAGATTCATCTATGTTCCATCACCTCTGATTTATCATATAGATTCATCTAGTTACCATATACTTGTTCTTCTATAAGTGGGTTGTCATCAAGTACAACACATGCATCATAATGCCAACAAAAGATGTAAACCTGTATTAGATTTTCCTCTAATTAATTTAATAGCCAGAGTCGTATGAACCTCTAGTGAAATTGAACCATAACTTGGTACCTATGCATAATCACTTCATAATATCACTAGCAGGTTCAAATTCCTCCGAAGGAATCCTCTTATCTTATACTTCCACAAATCTAAGCATCTATCACAAATTGTAGTGTTTGTTTAAATCTTGAATTATTTTAGAGTATTACTTATACGATGCAACACCATTTGTGAAATCTACTTCTTGAATATTTGCAATGGTCTATGGGTCATTTATATCCACTTCACCATCTTTACACCAGTGATATTCACCAAGATTGGGCAAAGCATGCACATCAGCACTCCCTTTGGGTAAAACATGGCTAGGAAATGCCAAATTATGAAAACGAAGTGTATCTTGAGAAATAATCTCAAATGTTTCCCCCTCCACCCAACTAGTTTTTCTAGAAAAGCATCTTAAACCACTTCAGATGAAAGTCCAAGTGTCTTGAAAATTTAAGCACCTTTGTAAGAAGCCAAAGTAGAAATTCCCATCTTTCATAAAACCTTCAACATGCAAGATTTACTTGCTTTGATGTATTTTTGAACCAACTCTTCTTTAGTATGTAAGGTTCCATTCTTCTTTGGTGGGACTTTACCATCAATATATAGTCTCCATATAGCTTCAATTTCTGTGTAGGGGCATATAGCATCTGATCCAAACCCTACCAACATGTAGAAATGATGCACTTCACGTGACTCTTGGACTGTACAATCAATCTAATTTGATTTTTCTCTAACTTTGAGACAATATGGTAATTCACAACACCGACAACTAACAGAGAGCTAATAGGGACCCTCTTGGATGATGTAACTGCAAAACTCAAGATCTGTTTAGTGACTCTTTCATCCTTATTGGGGTTAGGAAAATTTAACCACTATTTGTATAAGAGAAATACAATATACAAATAACAACAATCAAATTTTGTTTCGGTTATTAGAGTAACCATAACAAACAATTTGAGGAAGTAAACGAATTTATATGACCCACCTCTATCTGATAGTACTAGTAATTTTTAACCTTCTTGAATTGCAATATGAGCCTCTGATAATATCGTATCCAAGGTATCTTCCAATCCTCTAGAGCCACATTATTTTGGAAATCTGATATCAAGCATTTTTCTATGCAAACCTCAGTAATTCCATTTTTTAATTGATTATGTTTCCTTAGTGGAAATAATAGGACCTTTAAGAGAAAGTCAATGGCACTGCATCTCACTAATTTATGTAATATCTTCTTCTAGAGAAATCATGCATTCCACTGAGGTGACAATTGCTTCATGAATTAGATCAATAGGAGGATTTTTCATTTGAGAAAACATCTACTTGAAGTACTCAAATATTATTTTCGTCCTATTTGAAATCACAGCTAAAGTTGTATCATTCCCCATGTAACCAAGAGATTTTGTTGCATATTTTTCCATAGGAAGAAACAACATTTTCAAAGCCTCAACTCTATAACTGAACAATGAAATACATATTTAAAGAAATGGCTCATAAAACATGAAAACATACATTTAAAAATACTTGATATCATCTTTACATTCAAATCACTTATCCATAAGCCTTCAATGGCAACAACAAGCTATATATTCTCATGTTTTCCATTGTATCATCCAAACCATCAACCTGTAAAAAAATATAGTCAACAAGCTATGGAAAATTTATAGTTCACATCCAGGGTACCCAAGTTATATTGAGAATTTAGAAATCATCTTTACTAATCCAATCACCTATTCAGGCACTCTTTTTACTTCTGGAACAGAATAGACAATATCTTTGAGGGTAAGATTTTGTCTCTTTATCCATTTTGAATAGGGTCATGACATGGAATAATGATTTTTTAAGGCCTCTTCATCTACAATACCATGTTTCTCAAAATATTCAAGTACCATCATGCCAAGATTAAGCCTTCCCTTTTGGAAAATATCCTCAGTTCGAATCTCTACAACACCTGCTTCACTTTCCATGATAACTCCCCCACTTAAGGTTACATAGAAATGACAAAGACGTAGTCCATTACGATCTAGAGCTACTCCAAGATGGTTACCATGAGTGACTACAATGTTTGAACATAATAGAAAGGTGTACAGGGTTATTATGGATGTTATAGAAACTTGAAAAGCATGTGCCCGTTAAAAAAATTTGTTTATTTATTAGTGTGACTCCAAGCATGTGAGTAAAATTCATATTTCCATTAATCTCATCTAGATATCCTTTCTAAACCAGAATATTCCATTTGAAAGAAATATAACTCTCTATTCCATGCTTTCGAGATCACAATAACCATGATAATTCATTTTTTTAATTTCTTTTGTTTATTGTCAGAGCATGTGAGTAAAAGTCATCTTTCACAATAACAGTTTCTCAAAATACAGATATTATTCATCTAGAAAGGTTGGAAACATATGTATTTGGTGAGGAAATGGCCCATGGGATAAGTCTCAAACACTTTGAAAATTATTTTCATATAAAAGAAAGTGCAGAAAATAAATGTTAATCCTCCATAGAGAGAAACATATATTTACATGCTACAAGTCTAGCCCGTCCCATGGTTCCATTAAAGCTGAGAAATATTCATATAAAACTCTATGTTCAGGGTCCATGCTTTTTCATTATGTCATGCCCCTGGAATCATCATCGTTAATGCTTCAGGAAGACTCCTCCCAACTCAAAAAAGAAGCTCTAATACACCTTAGAAAGCCCGTGAAAGACATTGAAAATTTGAGGAGACAAAATCCTTAACGACTAAGAAAAGGGACAAATTCTAGAAGAATTCAAGGGAATACTTGAATCTGAATAGATTTCATCCACAACAGGGAGAATTTTCTACATCTCATCCTTTAAAAGGGCAAGGATTTGTGATGCAGGAGCATTCAGCTCAGCAATTTCATCATAGTTTAGTTAACTTAGGGGGTCTTTTGTTTTAAGGCAAGTTGGATTCCTATGTATGTAATCATTAATGTTTTGAGTGATTAGAATAGGGATTAATTAGATATTGTGAGGATATTTGTAAATCTCTTGAATGTAGGAGAACATGAGTGATGATGAGAGAGTTTGAAATTGATTGTAACTCTTAGACTAGAAAGTGGTGTCATGATTCATGGAACTAGAGAGGATTCTTAGGGATAATTGGAGTTAAAAGTGGACTTAGAGGATATTCAGGATTTAGTTCAACAGATTAAGGATCTAAACCAGAATTGGTTAAATAGAACCTTTTGTATAAATGTAATCCTAAAAGGCATAGTGGTCAGTAGGTAGAGAGTTAGTTAGAGCGAGATTAGATAGGTCTGACTGTAAGCCTACGGGGAGGAAAGAAAGGCCACTGATATTGAAAATTAGGCTGAGGAAGAAATTCCTGGGTAAATGTTGTTTATTAATACAGATAACTCGGTTTTGAGTTTGTGTGATGTACAGTGTAAATGAATTATAGATTGTGTGTGATCTAGAGTAATTCTACATAACATAGGGTGCAGGTGTGCAGAACTAGAGAAGAGGTGCAGAGAGGAGTGTTGTGGCTTTATGCACATACAGTATTGGAGAAAGCCTTTAATGTTACAACAAAGGAAGAAAGCATAAAGGCATGACCAAAGATCGAGATCAGGTCAAGTGAAGATCATAAGGCAAAGATAAATACACAGGCAGAAAGCCAAATGGGCAATGACATAGTAAGAAGCAGAAGAATGTAGCAGTGTATAGGAATTGTTGGATCATTCAAATCAGTGAACGAGCACGGGGGAGATAGATGACCAAGATTAAGTCACATGAAATAAATACAAGAAGATGAATAGCAGAGATTAAGTGATAAAACTTTATTAGCGGATCTCTTTAAGTTTTGATTTAAACACATGGATGGTATTCAGCAAGGGGTAAGCAGTTTCTCACGCACACTAAAGGTGGTAAGAAATCTTTCATAATTTCACATGATTCCATTTAGCGACTGACACGTAGCACACGGAGGAAAGAGAAAACCACTTTTCTCATGTGCCTTCATTCTGATCTCAATTGTGCTTAATTCTACGTGAGATTGCGCGATGACTATTAGATCAAGCAAGATTGATCAACGGTGAAGATCAGCCAAGCTTGTTGGCAATTGGGTGACGCGACAGCAATTGGATTAGGCAGAGAAGATCAACGGTGGAGATTGTCTGGACTTGTTAATGATCGGGTGACGCAATAACCATTGGATCGAGGAATGAGATCGATGGCAGAGATTAAACGCACTAAAGAGAGCATCGATGTATGTACAAAGGTTCGAAGAAAGGCGGAAAGGTAAAGATCTAAGTGTGTGTTATGAGTTATTTCTATTATACAAGAATTATAATAGAAATAGGCGGAATTAATGTTTTATGGGTTAAGTTTGGGTTTTAACCAATGTCTGAAGACCATGGTATGGTTAATATGCACAGGTAATAAAATTAGCTGAAAGGTTGAGTTATAAGGGCTAATAGAGAACCGAATATATTTTCGCTTAAGGGCTTAAACTTTGATAAAGTGGGTTTTCATCAGATGTTGTATTTCTGCATAGATTTTGCTTAAGGAACCTTAACCTTGATTACGTGAAGGTTTTAATAAGGATGGAATTTTGAGAATTCCTGGGCCACACATAGTGTTACATGCAATTGTATTTGCATACTGTGGGTATATGCAGCTTAGTCTGCAACAAAATGGTGTTTGTAGCTTAGGCTACCATCATTTTGGTATCAGAGCCAAACAAGAAAACTCTGTTCTAAGAGTTATGTTTAAATATGTGTATGCAGGAAAGAGGAGATCAAGTTTTAAATCTGACAAACAGAATTTCCAGATGCAAAAGAAATGGAGCACAATTCACTCAAAGTGCAGGTGAATAGTAGAACCATATCATGCAGAGGTCTTGAAGGTGAGAAGATTGCAGCAACCTAGAGCAAGGAGTGCTCAATTGGTTCCAAAGAGGAGAGAGCCAGAGAGATGCCAAAAGACTGAGCTCAGAGGAGACAAGCTTAGTGAGGCATGTGTAGCAAGAAGGAGACTTGTTACTGCAGAGGTTTTATTGCAAGTCATAGAGAGATCATAAAGGAAATTCCACAGAGGATGTGGGTAGAATTGCTAAAGAATGAAGAAACCTGGTAAGAATTTCTGAATGAAAGAAGAGGTGGTCAGAACCTAGTATTTCATTGTGATTGAAATACAAGAGGACAATTGCATTCTTACAAGGTGTAGATGAGTTGAAGCCTAGAAGGAGCAGAGAGAAGTGATCAAAGAGGTTTGAGAGAATAGAGAACCAATTGCTTGCCAAAAGACCAAGTAAAGAGGAAAGCTTGTTGAGGTGAGTGGTAGCAGGGAGGACTTGTTGTTGCAAAGACTTTAATGCAGCTCATAATAAGTGAGTGAGGAACTCATGAAAATAGAGGAGAAGATGGCTACTGATAGTCATAAAAAAGATAACAAAGATTCTGAGGAAGACCATAGCAGAAGAAAAGTGAAGAAGGATGATGCCATGGCAAATGGCAAGAGAATGAGTCAAGAGGAGCATGACAAGGAGATTGCAGAGTTAAAAGAACAACTCAATATATTAAGGATGTTACTAGAGGAAAACCAAAGACAAGGTTGGGTCTTGAGGAAAAAGCCAGTGAAGTGGTCTAAGTTATAGAGAAGACTACAACAGAAGCAAGTGAAGTGGTTGGTGGAAAAGCTCAGAGACGCTGAGTTGGAAATGGAAGTTTCCATTTGTGAAGCAGAATAAGATGAAGTTCTGGGTAAAGATGAAAACTGGAGATCTGTGGAAGATCTAATGAATTGTTGTGAGAATTCAAGACAGCAAGGAGATATGATGACTGAAGCATCAAGTGAGACCACAAGGTCTTGTGTTTTTAAAACTGATAGTTTATGTATGATTGCAGGTATTGCAAGAGAAAAGAAACCTTTTGAAGATGTCTTGAGGATGGATGAAGATTTTGAAGTGAAATATGACGAAGAAAACCTTTCAGATGAGGAAATATTTGAATGGTTGCAACAGAAGGAGTTCGTTGATGAGTTACTTAATGGGAGAAGACAATCATTTAAAGCTGTCATAGAGATGGAAGATCAGGATATTATTCTGATGAAGAAGGAAGGAATGTTGTCTCAGAGAGGTAATCTAATGAATTTGATTAATGTTATTGATGAAGAACAAATGCAGGAGAATATTAATGCAAATGATGAGGCAAGGATAGCTCTTGGAGAAATATTATAGAGAGATAGCAAGGGAAAGTGTACTGAAGAAGAAGAGGAGGCAGATTTGTCTCAAGACAGAGAAGAGACAATCATAAAATTGAAGAAAGAAGAAGTCTATGCAAAAGACTTAACAAAGGGAGAAAGGACATCTGATGATTGGTCACTAACCAAGGAAGGTTTTGCAGAGGATGAGAAGTCTTTTGAAGCTGTCAAAAGTATCAAAGAGTATCTTTCAAAAGATAAATACTCTTAAGTAAAGGAGGATAGAGAATGTTTCTTGAATGAGAAAAGTAGTGAATTATTGTAGTAGAGAGAATTTAGTAATACATTGATGTTTGAATATGTTACAACCTAGGAACAATTTCTTGTGAAATAGGGAGATGAGAATCAATCTGAAGAGATAATATGTGATGCAACAGTTGAGACTGTTGAACCTTGTAATTCTTAAACTGATAAATTGTGTATAAATGCAGGAATTATAAGTAATGATGAAGTACTTATGAAATGTCACAGAGAACTTGAATTACTGGAATATTTTCTAGAAAACTCAGAGTATGACAGTGTGATTGCAGAGGAAGGAGTTCACTACAGTGCACTAGAATAGGAAAACATTGTTGAAGAAGATGGTGTGGAGGAGAGACTAGCTGACAGTCTCATGAATTCTTTTGAGAATTTAAATCAGCATACTGATGTGCTGACAGAGGAGGAAAAAACAGAGAAACAGGCTAAATTGTTGCCAAAGGAAGAAAAGGCAAAGAAGCCTTATGTTTTTTATTTTAAAAATTGTTTTATGATTGTAGGTTATGATGAAGATACTGCTGCAAAGACAAAAGAATATTTGGCACAGGAGAACAGTCAAATGAAGGAGGAAAAGGAAGATTCCATGATAGTACTTAGCCCATGGAACAAAAACATTAAATCATTGGAAAGTAAATTTGCAGACAAGGAGTAGAAATCAAATGTTGCAGAGGGAGGTATCTTCAAGAATATTCAGGAAGTTTGGGGGGAAGCAATATCTACAGCAGTATCTAAAGCAATCTCAAGAGTAATATCAGAAGCTGAAGTAGGAAAAGCTTAAGAAAGTAATCAACAGTTTAAATATAAATGGACAACGTGCAATGAGATGCAATGGCAGAGTATGTACCAGCCCAAGGATGTTATGGAGATGGATATTGAAGAATTATGGCAGTTGATGATGAAATAGTCTAGTTTGAGGAAGATCAACCAGAAGATAACAAATATACAGCAACAACAAAGGTGCAAGGCATTTGGGCAGTTACAAACTAAGGTTTGGGACCCTGGAGGTTTTTTATCAACATATGAGAACACATGATTAGGAGATTATGATTATTTTAACCTTGGGAGTTTGATGCAGGAGCATTCAGCTTAGCAATTTCATCATAGTCTAGTTAACTTAGGGGGTCTTGTGTTTTCAAGGAAGTTGGATTCCTATGTATGTAATCATTAATGTTTTGAGTGATTAGAATAGGGATTAATTATATATTGTGAGGATATTTGTAAATCTATCGAATGTAGGAGAACATGAGTGATGATGAGAGAGTTGGAAATCGATTATAACTCTTAGACTAGAAAGTGGTGTCATGATTCGTGGAACTACAGAGGATTCTTAGGGATAACTGGAGTTAAAAGTGGACTTAGAGGATATTCAGGTTTTAGTTCAGCAAATTAAGGATCTGAACCAGAATTGGTTAAACAGGACCTTTTTTATAAATGTCAGCCTAAAAGGCATAGTGGTCAGTAGGTAGAGAGTTAGTTAATGTGAGATTAGACAGGTTTGACTGTAAGCCTATGGGTAGGAAAGAAATGCCACTGATATTGAAAATCAGGCTGGGTAATAAATTCCTATGTAAATGTTGTTTATTAATATAGATAACTCGATTTTGAGTTTGTGTGATGTACAGTGTAAATGAATTATAGATTGTGTGTGATCTAGAGTAATTCTACGTAACATAGGTTGCAGGTGTGCAAAACCAGAGAAGAGGTACAGAGAGGAGTGTTACGGCTTTATACACATACAGTATTGGAGAAAGCTTTTAATGTTACAGCTAAGGTAAAGAAAGCATAAAGGCATGAGCGAAGATCGAGATCATATCAAGTGAAGATTGTAAGGCAAAGACAAATACACAGGCAGAAAGCCAAATGGGCAATTACACAGTAAGAAGCAGAAGAACGTAGCAGTGCACAGGAATCATTGGATCATTCAGATCAACAAATGAGCACGAGGGAGATAGATGACCAAGATTAAGTTGCGTGAAATAAAGACAAGAAGATCAATGGCGGAGATTAAGCGATAAACATTTATTAAGCCGAATCTCTTTAATTTTTTATTTAAGCACATGGATGGTATTCGGTAAGGGGTAAGCAATTTCCCATGCACCCTAAAGGTAATAAGCAGTCTTTCAAAATTTCACACAATTCCATTTAGCGACTGACATGTATCACATGGAAGAAAGAGAAAACCACTTTTCTCGCGTGCCTTCATTTTGATATCATTCATGCTTAATTCTGCGCGAGATTGGGTGATGACCATTGGATCAAGCGGGATTGATCAACAGTGAAGATCAACCAAGCTTGTTGGCAATCGGGTGATGCGACAGCCGTTGGATTAAGCGGAGTAGATCAATGGTGGAGATTTTCCGGACTTGTTAATGATCGGGTGACACAATAACCATCAGATCAAGGAATGATATCGATGGCAAAGATTAAACGTGCTAAAGAGAGCATCTTTGTATGTGCAAAGGTTCGAAGAAAGGTGGAAAGGTAAAGGTTTAAGTGTGTTTTATGAGTTATTTCTATTATACAAGAATTATAATAGAAATAGGCGGAATTAATGTTTTATGGGTTAAGTTTGGGTTTTAACCAAATTTTGAAGACCATGGTATGGTTAACATTCGCGGGTAAAAAAATTAGTTGAAAGGTTGAGCTATAAGGGTTAAGAGAGAACCGAATATATTTCCTCTTAAGGACTTAAACTTTGATAAAGTGGGTTTTCATGAGATGTTGTATTTCTGCATAGAGTTTGCTTAAGGAACCTTAACCTTGATTAAGTGAAGGTTTTACTATGGATGGAATTTTGAGAATTCCTGGGACACACATAGTGTGACATGCAATTGTATTTGCATAATGTGGGTATATGTGGCTTAGGCTGCATCATTAAGGTGTTTGTAGCTTAGGCTGGCATCACTTTGACACTTTAATAATCCTTCTTATGCTTTCATCCTACAACAAAATTAGCAGAACAATGCATATTTATTTAAACTTCATCATTCAACATATGACAGGAACTATATGAGCATTTAAAAAAATATTGGATCATAGTGCACAATCATTTCAAAGTTGTATCCTATAACCCACAAGGTAGGGCTTCAGTTCTGCTCATGAGGATTCATTTTAGGGTTTCCATTTGATTGGGAGGAAAATGTTGGATCCTATCACCAACAAGGTAGGGCCTCAGTTATACTTGTGAGGATACATTTTAGGGTTTCCATTTGATTGGGAGGAATGTGAGTGGAACTGGACACATCCATACTCCCTCCACCGTCTCTTCTAGGGACCAAAACCATCCCCCTAATTTCATTAATGGTTGTAGGTTTCATGCTTAGAGGCTTTCCCCATCCAAATCCTATATCAAAAAAAGGAAATTTTGGGGATTTCACTGCACTTATAGAGAAATGACTGTCATAAATGCCACAGATGCAAAGGTTATGAGATTTGATCTAGTCAATATAATTGTTAAGCTACACTTCTGATTTGTAGAATTTGATTACCTCTTGGATGAAACCATCAACAAAGCTGATATCTCCCTCCAATAGCTGCTTGGTCGTAGTCTGGGTGACACCCCGACATATGCAGTTTCCAAAATACATTGGTGGAAAAGGTGGATTTACCCGGTCTTTGCAATCTGCACGCACTAGAAAATGAACTGGTTGGTTATCTGGGACTCTGCGAGCTTCGATTACACATCTCCAGAAATGTGCTACAACTTCTACAAATGAACTTGAAGTTTGAGCTTGTTCCTTCAAATTTTGAATCATTTTTTCGCTAAAAGGAAAAGTTGAGATTTCTTCTTGCCTGGATATATGAATACTAATATCACCAATAAATTTGTTGTCTTGCATCAAAGATTCCAAAGTCACAGGTAGCGAATCATCCAACAAAACCTTCAAAATATATGCTCCCTTAAGTTGATTGATGACTACCTAAGAATAAAATCCATAAGTAAATTCATAAGTAATTTAGCAAAGAGGAGGCTCATTCTACAACCTAGTATGATGTGTAAGGATGTTTGTCCTTCATTAAAATTGAAATTTTTCTCAAGTCTACCAAAAAAAATTAATTAAAAAACTAAAAAAAATAAAAAAATTGATTTTTTATACAAAACATTGAAATAATGTCAGCTCATAAAAAAATTACATGTGAAGAAATTGGGACCCTCTCAACTCATATTAGATCCCTATTTAACATGGATCTATGTTGGTTTTACGTTTACAAGGACATTGATTTCTCTCTTGATTGGATGCAAAAATAGGGAAAATACTCACCATTTGAAATTTTCTGGCATATTATTTATCTCCCCCATTGTGCCCTAATATGTGAATGGCATGGGATGAGCACGAACCGAGCTATGAAATGTTTTTGATCAAAACCAAGAATGAATATCCAAGTAAAAAAAGTAAATTTATCTTGGATAATAGCACAATTGCACATATTTATGGTTGGCATTTCCTTCATTTATGATGGGTGTTAAAAATTTAGGCTCGAAAATTTTGTTTCAGACACTAAAATTAAACGAAGTGGCAAAGAAAAATTTAGACCGGGTTTCACTGTAAAATATTTTGAAACCCTCAACTACTTCCACATCTCATCTAATCTTAAATAATCCCCTCAACATCCAGGTTTGAACATCACATGCTTCATGTGCTCCATTCATCTGTATATGCTTCAGGTGCTCCATTCATGTGCTCCTTTATGGGTTTCAATAGTGTTGGATAACATTAGAGGTCAAGGTAGAATTTGATAGTCGTTGAAACAAAATTATTCTCTTGCTTGAGGGTTAATTTAAACTAACCTCTAAAAAAATCATCTTCGGTTGAAAAATATTCAATATCATCCAAATGCATCAGGGTTTTGTTTATTTCAATCCCATGGCCTAAATTTTTAAAGTGGGGTTTAACAATGGGGTTATGATGATCATTCATAGGGGATCAACCTTAGTATCTTGAGTCTTATAAGTGGCTATTCATTGCAGAATTATGGATCTTCATCATCTTGATCTCGGAAAAACTTGGGTTTCTGGGACTGATCCTCATCGTTCAAAGCCCCAATGTTCAAAGATCAATTCCGATATGTTGATGATATCTAGCTAGCATTTGATTTCATTATCTTGGTCAAAAGTGGTTGGATTTTCACATTCTCCTTCATCATCATGAAATCCAAGGGTGAATGAATGGCACTTCCATTCAAAATCAAGGTTGAGGGAGAATGTAGGAGCTTCAAAGTTGTCCATTAGAATTATTTTGGAAACGATTGCAATGCACAAATTCAACTTTTTATTGAAATGTACTTTGAATTTAATGACATTGGCTCCAAATACTCAAGCTCCCTCTCCCTAGAGATGAACATTTGGTAGGTTCTCCATTGGCAGGATGATATTGCAAGGCTCTCGATTGCACTCTATAAGTGGATGGATCTTGCTTATTTGGTGACTTTTTATTGTTGATGTTGAAATCATCACCATTTTAGTTCACAATTGGATGGATCTCACTTGTTATTTGTAACTACTATTATTTTCGTTGTTCAACTTTTCTCTTATCGGTTAGTAATATTATAGATGCTTTGGAACAACTGTCATGTTTGGTGCTAAGTGGGAGGGTGAGAGTGAAGTGGGAGTCCATGATTTGCTAATATTTTTTCCCTTATCATTCATACTATCACATTGAAAATCAATAACCTAGATTTTGCTTAGCTGGTTTGAGAATTTGCATGGGTTGATTAATATTTAGAACTAAGGGTTGAGGATTATACATGGGTTTATTAGTGTTTCCTCTTCATTATGTGGGTTTTTGTTGGATGTTGGCATTGTTGTATTTGTCCATAAATATTGATAGATGATGTTTAGAAGTGTGAGGTTGTTGTAAAAGTTGAGGGTACACAAGTATATGTGCATGCACACTTGAAAAATGTTGCGAATTTATTTCCCTATTAATGTGATCAAAGGATAGAGTCCTAAAGATTATAATCAACTCGATAACTCTAATCATCTATTGATCCACTAAAGAATTGTTTAAGGAAGTATAACCTTTCAACCAATCTATAACAACCTTTGAATCCCTTATCACTTGCAAGTTTAGATTATTGAAGTGACACAAATAAAATGACTAAGGTACTGTCATATTTTTGTTCTTAGAATAAATTAGTCATTCATATTAATAATTTTTTGTTTTATTACTTATCATCTAGTCATATATTTTAATCCGAGACTAAATTAGTCATTTGTGTTAGTCATTTTAAGTTGAGTAACTTAAGATTGCTCATTTTTGGTAGTATTTCACATAGAAAAGTTGGGGTGACTAACATTTTTAGTCACCATGTCACTAATTTCATCATTTATACTAGTGTTAGTAGTCCTCTTGATGTGTGATGAGTGTTTGGATTGATGGTCTTATTGGTTGGAATTGATGTCAACCTGGTAGCATGATGGTAGCATGAGATGCAACTCATTGTGTGTGGATGCATATGCTTAGTTTGGTACATGTGGTTGCTTGATTGCATGATTGGTTGTGAGTGTTAGTGTAGGTGCTAGATGGTGTTTAATGTATCTAGATATATTGCAAATGATTATGTTGTAGTTTAAGCATTTTCTCTGGTTTACTTACGTATATTTCATACTTTCATGAGTAAAGTATTACCATGGTACATGTATTCTTCATATTGACATTACCATGGTATTGGTATGTGTGTGGACCAGGTTGGAACGTGATATTACCTTGGTACAAATAGCCTTGGTATTGACATAACCATGGTATTTTCCCATGGTATTGGTTTGGAGATTACCATGGTATAGGTGTCATTGGTATTTACATAACGATGGTATTTTTCTGTGGTATTAGTTTGGACATTACCATGGTATAGGTTTCCTTGGTACAAGCATAACCATGGTATTTTCCCATGGTATTGGTTTGGAGATTACCATGGTATAGGTGACCTTGGTATTGACATAACCACGGTATTTTCCTATGGTATTGGTTTGGAGATTACCATGGTAAAGGTGTCCTAGGTATTTTCATAACCATGGTCTTTTCCCGTGGCATTGGCTTGGAGATTACCATGGTACACGTGTCTTGGGTATTGGTATAACCATGGTATCTACCTATGGTAATGATTTTGATATTTTTAAGGATAATTTGACATATACTTTTGTGAGAATATTGGGTTGCTTCTTTTGATGTAATGAGTGAGTGTGAGAGTGGAGAAGAGTGTGCAAGTTGTGTGATGTAGATTTTCTGAAGCAGTTTGTAGGTATTGCAGCAATTAGATGAAGAATATATTAGCCAATATTTTGAGCAGAGAATGAGGAGATGAACTAGAGATTGATTGTACATCATGTTGGTGTTTGGTAGAAACTTATTTTTTCACTAGTTTGTTGGTTGTGTGAAACATTTGTTTGCGAGTAGTTTTATTTGTTGTAGAGAGGATTTTTTCTTAAGTATTCTACAAATTATCTATGCAGTGTTGATGAGATTGTGTTGTAGATTTGGTTTTTGATTGTGCCTTGATAATACGATGTTGTAGTGCTCATGTTGAGCAGTTCTCGGTCTCAGTATGAAAATGTATGAAATGAGAACCACGTAGAGGAGTGGAGTTGGGTGATTCAGGCGAAATAAATATAAGTGAGCAGTTTTCGCAATCCAATGGTGCTTGGATAGTTCGGAAGAAACTAGGTGAGGCTAGTTGGTTGTGGTGGCTTCCAGTAGATAGGAATCTGTAGAGACAATTATTAGTTCAAGTGTATCCAAGTGAGGATTTTTTATTGTGGTGGCCTTCAACAAATGGTAGTCTGTAGATTCGCATGAGAAAGAGTCTCCATTTCATAGTAGCCAGCTATAACTCTATGTAAATAATTTTCTTGACTTAATATAATATTTGAGCACCGCAATAGCAATGGATTTTTTTTTGCCCTGGAGAGGGTTTTCCACCAGACATATTTGTGTCTATTTTGTCGATTGCTTTCAAGGTTTCATGTCTATATTTGATGCTCTAATCTATGTTTTTTTGTTTCAATTTATGCATGTTCAAAGGAATAATAATTTGGAGAAAAATATACAAGTTCCTTCACTACTAACTCATGCCCCCCCCCTCCCCCTCTCAATAGTGATCTAGTTTTCAACAATTACTATCAGAGATGGGCTCTCAGGTGCAACTTGATCGTTGAAGACTGGATCTTGGAGTTTTTGATAGATTTCGCAAATTTTTCAAAATGGATCAGCAAGGAATTCCAATACTTCATGTAGGTAAATTTGAGACTTGGAAGATGAAATTGGAATCATATTTTCTATCTCTTGATGAAAATATTTTGTTATCAGTACAATATGAAGTTAGAGATGAATTTAATGATAAAGCTAAAGAGATTATTATGCATGGAATTTCAAGATCTAATAAGTTATATGTGAAGCATTGTGAGACTGCAAAATAAATATTGGATAGGTTACAAAATTTGTACCTTGGAGAAAAATTGCAGATTTCAGAGATGGAGAAAAATGCAAAGGATTCAACACACATTGCAATGATAAATCAAGCTAGCTCACAAATTGAAGATGAAATTCCTAGATGATGGAAATGATGACTCAAGTGATTATCTAGAGGGTCAACAAGAAGGAATTAGTAGCAAATATGAAGAACAATCAAAGATAGTAACCTTAGAAGAAAAACTCAAAAGGCTCACAACTAAAAAAAAAAAAGATCAATGAATTTTGATGCAAGTGTTTGATGAAAGGGAGTGTGCATTCCAAGAATACAATTTATATTTCAAAACTCAACTAGAAGGGGTGAAGATTGAAATTGGAATAAGGAGGATGAGTGCCAGAAATTGAAGATTGAAGTAATTTCCACAAGGCAAGAATTAGAGAGGCTCATATCTAGTGCTCAAGTATCAACAAGAAAATCTAATAATTTTGGAGCAACTAGTGGTAGCAAGAAAATGGACAATAATCAGGAAAAGCGCCAACCATGCAAGAAGAAGAAGAATAAGAGAAGGAGGCCAAAGAGGAAGAATAGAATTGGAAAATCTTACAACTGTGGAGTACATGGACACAGTAGCAATTTGCAGTAATGGAGAGGTCAAATCCTCTCATCAAAAGGAGCAGCCAAAGAAGATGCAATATCAATCATGCATGCAAATAATATCTCCATAATTTAGGTATAAACAAGATCAACGAACGAAAACTGATCACCAGTCACAATGTTTCCATTGTGAGGGAAATACATCACTTGAAAGAGTGTGGAAATGACAACTTTCATGGCATAGACATAGTCTCGCCCAAGGAGAAAATTGAAATCCAAGAGGCCTTGGACTACCATAAGATTAATACACATGGTTTTACCTTCCAAGGTAATGGGTAACTTAGGAAGGACCCCTAAATGTTCACTAATGGTTCTATTAAAAGCTAATATATTTTGTGTAACAGGTACAAGTTAAGGGGAAGCCAAAGTTTGCCAAGAGGTTGAGGTTAAAATACTAAAATGGACACACTCATCTACATTTGTGTGACACACATTATTACCATACGCTTTCACAATGATTTGGAAAGGGATGGAAGAAGGAAGACAAGGATATATCAATCTACTCCGATCAAAGGAAATAGCCTCATTACTTGGAGTGGGTTCATTGGAAATAGGTGAAATGCCCCCATGTGTAGAATAATTTGAGGTAATAAGAAGAACCTGAGTGGTATTAATTTCACTCTCTAAAGTTATAATGGGACCGATTAAATGTGGAATCGAGTCGACCACTTGATTAATGAATGGTTCATCAACCTTATTGACATTCCTTTCACTCTCCAATGGAAGAGTACGATTGACAGTACCTGGAATTAGATCAATCACTTCGTCAACTGACGGTAGGTTGGGAGAAAATTTACGGTAACTAGTTGGAAGTTGTTGTTGTGAAACAATAAGTTTTTCCAAAAATTTTGAGGCTTCATCCATATGAGGGAAAAGGTGACTATGATGAATCCCTTTGCATAACCTAAAAGGAAACCTAAATTTTCCCTTTTTCCCAGGAACGTGGCAATCATTGGTTGATGGATTAACAGTAAGTTGATAAGAATTTTTAGACCACATTCTAATACTTTTGGAATACAAGGACAATCAATAAGAAGTTGGTCACCTTTACAAAGTTTGTAAGAGAATTTGGGCTTGTGATGCATTTTGGAAGTTGATGTTGTATCTCTAAGATGATAATGGTTAGCTTTCATGCCAGGGCATCTAAGATGATTGTTTTGGAGGTTTTGTTTTAATTTGGAGGACCATGTATGAAACAAATGTAACACTGTAATGCCTAATCTATTGAATAATATTAATGTTAAAACAGATGGCTACTGTTAAAATTCACACAGTGATATAACTTGTATGGTAGTGAGAAGAAATAGAGAAATGATATGAGTATCAAGGTCTTCAGATTGAAAATTAAATAATCATAAGTATGACAACCTTTAAAGGATGTTCAAAAGGTTTAAGAGAATACGCTTAAAGCTTTCAAAAGAAGCTGATGATTTATTGATTTAGAGGGAATTAATTAAACAAATAGTTTATTAATTCATTCTCTTTATAGATTATCACTTCAGAAGCTTATAGGAATAAATTGAAACTTAGATATTCCTACCTAAGACATAAGAATATGGAGAAAAACATAACGAATAATACTGGAAAAACTTACAGGAAACACAAAACTGTGTAAATCAGAATTCATAATCCTTTTCTTTTATATTAATGATCCAGAAAAGTCAAGTACATCAAATGCTTAAAAATGCTTCTTCAAGGGTGCAACCCATAATAACTCGTGAAGAGAGTTATTTATACAACAGTAGAACTGAGAAAATATCCTAAACTATTTTTACAAAAATAGATTATTACAAAATCAAAATAAAAACTACTAGTTGATCTGGCACTATTTTGGTGTTGAGGTGTTGATGACTGTCGCTGGAAAAATTGAAAACTGTTGAAGCTAGCTGATTGTTCCTCCAAAAACTGAATGTTGTTAGATCACCCTTCAATCAAGTAAATATGTCAACTCTTCCCAGTGTTTCTTTTCTGGGATACATATCTTAATTAATCTTCTATATGTTTCATCCATCTCTGTATATTTAGTAAAACATGGTTTTACTAAAAATATGTGTCTAATTTTGTTCAAGATAAAAAAGTATCCTTGAGTGTATTTACTATTAGTGTTGGTGTTGCTAAACCTCTGATGTTTGAAACTGAAGCTGCATGTTTTCCCACCTCTGTCAGCTTTTGAACATAATCCTCAATTGGCATCAATTTTTCATTGATCACAAGCATAGAGGGTAAACCCTTGCTGGTCAAGGGTTCTATTCTGCTAAAAAAACTCTGAATTATGGTATTGACATTGCTGCACTTTTCTTGTAGTTGAAGGATGAGGTTTTTCTTGGTGATGATCTTCTTTACCTCCAATATAGTTGTTGTTCTGTCACTTATGCCTAATTCCTCAAGCTCATAGTTGTCTTTGGAATTTATGAACTTGATTATATCAGAGGCAATTTCTAGCATACCCTCAAGCTGTGTGGTAATGGTTTCAACTGCTTCCTGAGATTTATCTAAGAGATCTTTCTGATCAAACACTATCTTGATAAAGGGCCAAATATCCTTGATTGACTCTATAATGTCTTCCCATGGGACTTCCTTTGCTCAACCCAATTTGTTTCTAATGAAAGATTCCTTGAGATCCCTTTATAGTACTTCAATCTGACCTTTGACTATGTTGAACTCAGCTGCATGTGAACTATTTGCTACTGACTTCATAAGCCTTAAATCCTTGAGTTCATCCTTCAGTTTATTACTTTCTCCTGTCTTAATAGACAGGTTCTAAATAGATTCAACAAGCTATTCAGCTCCTTCTACTACACTTGTAGTCAATGTCGTAGCTGAAGTGGAAACTTTGGTGGTGGGAATTGCTGTAAAGGATATTATATCCATTGGAGTTTGAGCCTTGTTAACAGCTTCCTCCTTTCCTTTCACCTTTTTCTCCATCCGCTCCTCCATTTTTTTTATCTGCAGATTTTGTTCTATGATGAGCTTCATCATATCAGACTTCTGAGTTTCTGTCTCCTCAATTTCTATGGCCATTGGGTGCTCGGAAGTTGGCAATTTTAGTTGCTTCTTTAATGTTGTAACTTCAGCATTCTTTTTCTTAATAAGCTCTTCTGCAGCGTTTATGTTTGAGGGATCATATCCCATCTTCAGCAATAGATTCTCCAATGATTGGATCTTGGTATCCTTTGCTAATGAGTATAATTTCTCCAAGTATAGTTGAGACTGAGTGCTGGCTAGGGTAACCTACATTTTTCAAAAACTCATGGCAGTGTTTGTTAAGGTGGAAGCAATCATCTACCCAGTTTGTTTAGCATCTCAATTTGGTCAATTGGATGCACATCCTTCACATTGAACTCAAAAGAACATTGTTTTTGATATTTAGCAGCGGTCCTAGGCTGTGGAACTTGGGCTTGCAAGAAAGCCATCTACATCTTTCCCTTCTCGGAATCGAATACTGAAAGAAGCCTGGCTTGAGAGCTGGAATAATGCTTCCAAAACTTGGTGTAGGTGTTCAATTTTAATTCTTCATTCTTCCTTTTGATCTCACTAAAGACATGAAAAATGTCTTCTCCTTACCCTTTGGAATGACTCCACCACTCTGGACAACTTGTTGTTCATGAGAAGTAGTGGAATGAGTTGGGGACTATGTAGACTGTCCACGAGACTGTGCATAAAGCATAGTCTCTCCCAATCCATCAAATGATGTCCTCTAAGGTTCATTTGTGGCACCAACAATCACAAATATCCTAGGTCTCTTTTTCCTGTGTACAATCCTAAAGCCCTCGCTTCTTACTTTAGTTGTAGGTGAAGACTGTTCTTCCCGCCCTCTCTTGGCTATCTTCTCTTGTGCAAGTGGAGTTTGCACATTCGATGTAGAAACTGCCTGCTATTCAACCTCTTGGAGGGTGTTCTCTGTCCATTCCAACAATTTTTTATATTGTTCTATCTCAGGCCTGGCCATGTGATGATATGGTGTAAATTTATTCTCCACCCTGAGTTTGGAAATCGCTCCCAATGGGTCATAAGACCAAGTGAAACTGAGTCCAAAATTCATCTCCTTTAGTAATTTGTCTACTTCCTGTCTTACTGCCCTAGTGTTACAGATGAATGGACCAACTTGGCCTTTCAGCTTGAATTGTGATTTCTTCTTGGCAGGCACAAAGTGTACTTCAGCTGCATTTAACCTCTGCCTTAAGTATTCTAGTGCAAAGATTCTGATAGGGAGGTACTTGGGCAGTTTGTAGGGTGGAAGCTCACAACCATAAACCCTAATATCTGTGTACTTTTGATAACTGTTAGCTCTACTATGTTCTTTGATACTTGATGGATCAAAATAGGTGTTGAGCAGTGCTGGTTTGCTTATATAAGGCTAGCAATAGTTTTTCATGCTTTCTCCTTCATTTTCCCTTTTCTCCTTATAACTCCCACACCTCCGTTTCCTCCTTCCCTTTAAATCCTCCTTATTCTCCTTTAAGTTGATTTATCACTGTTTTTCTTCGTTAAACCCCGCATAAACCCTTTTTCCTGACTCCCGGGCATTTTTTGATTAAACACTAAAAACCCTCATAACCCGTTTAAAACCCTGTATAAACCATTCTTCGTTTAGTCCCGGGTGCATAGCTAAACTTATAACCTTGGATTATATAACCGCGTGCATATAAAAATACTTTCGGCGGTCCCTCACCTATCACATCATTTGATAAGCGCGTGCAATTAACCGTGACCGTTCGATGATCCATCGTTTCATCCAACGGTGTTCGCTAGCCCTCTCCCCGCAAGCCGCGCACGCGATAGCCCACGGGGAAGGCGGTTTCCCGCTGGACTTGCCTGCCACATGTCACAACCTTACTTGATTGCTCCTCCATGTACCAAAACCACTATTCTTGTAAAGCGATGCGAGGTAACTACTTACCGCCATCAAGTACGGTCCTCGCCTGCTAACTCTCTCGCATCTCTTCCGCCCGTCAACCATCGGATCTTCCCAACCATGATCTGACGATCCACGTTCTTCTCATGCATATGTCTCCTGATAGCCTCCATACATTGATCTCTGCCACTCGTTTGTTTAATCCAACGGTTGATATTGATCCCCATTGCGCCTCTGTGTCTTCCCATCGCCTCCCACCATCAGATCGCAGCCGTTTGCCAGTCCCATCCAACGGCTAGCATTTTTCCCAAGGACTTCATCCATTTTCATGCGGTTTTCGTGTTTTGGGCAGTCCTGTGCCCCCGAAGGAGAAAGGAGGCCATGATTCAATACTCTACGCATTAAATCGGCAACTACCTGCATTCATGTAATAGCACGGCCAAGGACGAGAAGGATGATCCTCGAGCAACTCAATGACTGTAGCAGTTATTGAAATTCATTCAAATCATACTTCACCTATTCAAGAAGGACATTAAAGTACCAGTAAATGTCAAATTGATTTATTAGAACAATCAAATTGTATTAGAAGCCCATATCTAATTGTAAATGTGGTTGGTGGTCAGTTATGACCCCTCCACGCATAGGTTAGTAGATTTTTTGTGAACAAATTCTATATATACCAAAAAGCAAGATGTAATCAGGTTGATGAATGTTATTTTGATGTAAGGTTCAACTTCTGGAGACTGTAACTACTGTGATACCTGCAGCATCTGGTCTTCATTTTCAGCTAATGCAAGCTTCTTTTGTTGTTAATTGCTCACTTTCCACTTCTTCTTCTTTGTTCCAAGTTGTGCCTGTTATGCATTTTTCATGTGCTCTTGATGTTTAGCATTAGGGGGTTGTCACCCCACCTCTGTGTTAGAATATAGCATGTCTCATTGAATATGTATGCAGTTTCTGTTGTTTTAATGCCAGAGAGTTGTCATCCTGTCTGTGTATTAGGAAACAAATTTACAGACCTTTTAACTGGTTGCAACTGGCCATCACAGGGTCCTGCGCATCTGCTGGTGTGATCAGTATTCTCCATCATCACATTTTCCTTAAACTGTGAGTAATTGGTGGTCTAAAGCCTTGTAGTCTGGGGGTGTTCACCCATGTCTGGGATTAAGCATAGTAGAAGTGGTTATCTAGCTTGAATATGCAGCAATTCTTTCATTCATCCACCATTTTCCAACATTTTTGTTGAGTTTGTAATGTTCATGAGCATCTCTGATATATAACCTAGGAGAGTTTCTTGGGGTGATAACATTAATTGGCGTCGTTGCCGGGGAGAGGAGAATTGAAGCTTAGCTTCCCTGGGAGAATGACACAATTTCAAGCTTTGATGATAGACAAGGTTTGAACACAGTTTCTGGTTGTAATCATCTATCTGGTGACTCCATTAGAGGAAGACCGTCCTTTGGCGACTCCACATTGAAGTTCTTGCTCAATTTGTGAGACATACTCGAAGAAATCATCAGAAATCACCAGCTGAATCAGTCCCTGACCCTGAGAGGACTGCCAAATCGAAGAAAGCATCACAGAAAGGGGCATCAGGATCAGGTAAGCCTAAGAAATCTCATGCATCTCTGAAAGATAAATTTATAGCTGAAGAATTACAGTTTGAAGACTTAGAGCCCAGCACTGTTAATAAGGAAACTCCTTCAGAGATTAATTCAGCCCTTTGTGCAGTTAGTTCCCCTTTGAATCTCAGTCCAAAGAAAGCTTCCAATACAGTCCAAAACATCCCTTTGTCTCTGCCATCCATCACATTACTCCCTACCATTCAATCTGCTAGTATTCTTCCAAATACTCCAGTCATGGTAGGCCATCAAGCACCTACGAAGATAGAAACAATTGTTGCTACTAGATATGGACCTTTTGTCTTGCTTGTTCCTTTAAATCCTATGCCTGTGGGAGAATGCCTAAATTCACTGGCACAGAGGGAGTAACAGTAGAAGAACATCTTGAAGCTTTTTACAGTTATGCTGATAATTTAGATATAAGTGAAAATGATGTGTGGATGAGAGTTTTTGTCTAGACCCTTGATGGAGAGGCTAGGAAGTGGTTCAGAGAATTACCCCAGAGATCTATAACAGATATTGAAGTCTTAGATGATGCATTTTTGAAGCAATGGGGAGATAAAAAGGATTTGTTGTATTACCATACTGAGTTTGGTAACCTGAAGAGGGAAAATGGTGAATCTTTGCTTGATTTTAATAAAAGATTCAATCGTATGTATAGTAAGATACCAGATGAGGTAAAGCCTACCCCCACCTCTACCAAACTCACTTATGCCAATTCTTTTGACTCAGATTTTTGCCTGTTATTGAGAGAAAGAAGATGTGCTACTCTAGCTAATATGTAGGATGCAACACTAGAGGTGGAATCTAATATCATGGCTGCAGAAAAACTAAAAAGTCAAGCTGACAGAAGGAGGTAGAGAGGTCAGGCTTCTACTTCTTTTGCATCATCTTCAGAACCTAAATTAGATAAAATGACTAAGATGATAGAGTCATTGGCTGCTGAAATTTCTAAGCTGAAGGTTGAGTAGAATTCACGAAAAACAAGGCAACTGAACACATTTGCTCCAAGAAATCCAAATCTATTCAGAAGAGCAAATGAACAGTTGCAAATCATTCAAAGGGGTGAAGAATCAAAAGAAGAATAGAAAGTTAAAGCTCCTTTCCAAAATGTAGTCATGGAGGAGGAACATTTTGAAGAAGATGAGGATGAAATTCACTGCATGGAGGATAAAGGCAGCGTTGCATTCTTGACTTTGGTTGCTTATGAAGAATCTTTGTTGCAGGAACAAGTCAGTCAAGAATGGGAAAGAGAAGCTATCCTACAATCTGAACAGTAGCAAAGATATAATTTGAGGTCCAATGCAAAAATTGTCAAAGAGAATCCTGCCCAAAGAGCTGCTGTCCAAACATAATCACAGAATATCAGATAGAAAAGACCAGTAGCTGATCCAGTCATCCTCGAAGCTCCAGTTCAAGAGGTAAAAAGTTTTGATAAGTCATCATCTTCTTTCAACTTTGAGTCATAAGTTCAAAAACTGAAAATATCTGTGCCTCTGGTAAAGTTGGTGAAGAGTGAAGTATTTAGAAGACCTATCCTTGAAGCCCTTGAGCTAGAAACCAAATGAACCTCCATTGACTCTGTTAATTTTCAAGATGACAAGCCTGCCATTGTGCTTAGCCCCATGATTGAACCTGCTGATAATAATTCTCCTTATTTTTATGTCTCATTGACCATTCATGACAAAATCCTTCACAACTGCCTACCAGATACAGGGGCCAACCACAATTTAATGCCTAAAGCTATCATGGAAGAGTTAGGCCTTGATATCACTAGACCATATCATGATTTATTCCCTTTTGATTCAAGGAAGGTGAAATGTCTTGGATTGATTAAAGATCTGGCCATTACCTTAACTCAGCTGCCCATGAAGAGTATAATGATCGATATTGTGGTAGCAGATGTCCCTCCTAAGTTTGGTATGCTGCTGTCTAGAGGGTGGATTAAGAGACTAGGTGGGACATTACAAAATGACCTATCTTATTCTACTATCCCAGTATTTGGAGGAGAAAGTTGGAGATTGTACAGAGAAGCACAGTTGGCATATATCATCAGTGATGAGAAGAATCCTACAAATCATCACATATATGCAGTGGACACTGATTTTGGAGCATGTATTCTCCAAATAGAAGAATCTCAGAAGGCCTAATTGCAGATCAGGAAACCAACAGTTCAGGCTGAGGAAAAGCAAGGAATTCAGGTTTGGGAGATGTTCTTTGATGGAGCATGTTCCAGGGAGACTGCAGGAGCAGGGGTGGTGCTAGTATCTCCAAAGAAAGAAAGCATTCAGCTGTCTTTTAAGCTGGCTTTTCAAGTCACAAACAACATAGCAAAATATGAAGCTCTGTTATTGGGCCTTAATGCAGCAAAAGACAAAGGAATCAAGAATCTGAAAGTGTTTGGAGATGCTGATTTGATCATTCAGCAAGTAAATAAAACATTTCAAGAAAAGCACCCAAGGCTGAAAGCATACAGAGATGAGGTATGGAGAATCAGATACTTTTTTTATTATTTCCGTATTTCATATATTCCTAGAGCCCAAAATTAACTTGTTGATTCCCTTGCTCTTTCTGCTAGTCTATTTATACCTCCTATGCCTCCCAGACTGGTTTATGAAGTCCAAATGAAATATAGACCATCCTTGCCTGATAATGTCCAGCATTGGAAAGTCTTTGAAGATGATGATGAATTGAATAGATTCCTTCAAGTCATTGATGAGTTATTTGAAATGCAAATTGACCAAGAAAATGAAGCCTTGGAAGAAAGCCCTTAGTCCCAGCTTAGAAATAAAATTGGAAAATATAGCATTGTCTAGCTTCTAGTAACCATATTCCTAAGGGTCTAATTCCTCTTGAAAGAATGTTTCACCAGAATGATGTGCCTTATAAGGCTGCCCAAAAAGAAGATCAATCTGCAGTTTGTAAGCATGATATAGGAAGTCCAGGTCAGTCTAGATATGTAAATTTGTCCACTCATTTGTCAGCTGATCAAAGTGTTGAATACTGCAATTTAATGAGGCAATTTGCTGATGTGTTTGCCTGGGATTATAGTGACCTGAAAACATATGATAAGAACATAATTCAGCATAAAATCCCTCTAGAGAAAGACACTATTCCTTTCAAACAGAAGCTGAGACCAATAAATCCTATGCTTCTTCCATTGATTGAAAAAGAAATTAAAAAGTTGTTGGCTGCCAAAATCATAGTTCCTCTTAGATATTCTAAATGGGTGGCCAACTTAGTGGTAGTAAGGAAGAAGAGTGGAGAAATCAGACTGTGTGTTGATTTCAGAAATTTAAACAAATGCTCAAAGAAAGACAACTATCCCCTACCGAAAATGGAGCATTTGCTACAAAAAGTCTCAGGAGTCAAATTAATGTCTTTCTTGGATAGTTTTTTAGGCTTCAATCAGATTGTTGTGCACCCAAATGATCAAGAAAAGACTGTATTCACCACTCCTTGGGGCACTTTTATGTATGCCAAAATGCCTTTTGGGTTGATGAATGCTGGAGCCACCTTTCAGAGAGCTATGGATATAGCATTTGTGGGAGAGAAGGATAAATTTGTTCTTATCTACCTAGATGACATAACAGTATATTCCAGTAGCCATCAAAATCATTTATAGCATTTAAAAAAAGTGTTTTTGAAGTGCAGAAGGTTTGGGATTTCAGTCAATCCTAAAAAATCTCAATTTGCTTTAAATGAAGACAAGCTGTTAGGACACATTGTGTCTGCTGCAGGTGTTCAGATTGACCCAGAAAGAGTTAAAGCAATACAAACTTTGTCTGTCCCAAGATCAAAGAAGGATATCCAGTCCTTTCTGGGTAAAATTAACTTTGTAAGGAGGTTTATCCCAAATTCTGCTGAATTGGTGAAGCATATTACCTCCATGTTAAAGAAAGGGTCAGAAATCAAATGGACTGATATGGCAAGAAAATCATTTGATTCCATCAAGAAAGCTATAATGGAGGCTCCCACATTAATGAGTCCAGATTATAGCAAGGAGTTTCATGTATTCTCATTTGCCTCTGAAGATACCATTGCAACAGTGTTATTGCAGGCAGATGAAGAAGGTTCAGAACATCCAGTAGCATTTTTCAGCAAAAATTTGAGGGATGTTGAACTGAGGTATGATATTATTGAGAAACATGCATATGCTCTTATCAAATCCTTAAAAGCTTTCAGAGTTTATATCTTGCATTCAAAGATAGTTGCATATGTACCCTCTGCTGCAATTAAAGATGTCTTGACACAACCTGATGTTGATGGAAGAAGGGCAAAGTGGATTGCAAAGATGATAGAATTTAATATAGAACTGAAGCCCACCAAGCTGGTCAGAGGTCAGGGGCTTGCCAAGTTGTTGGCTGAAGAAAATTGCAGATCATTAGATATAGATTTCCTGTGCACAATTGGAGAAAATGGTCAGGAAGAAGAGGAAGAAATAGTTGAAATGGACGGTAAGCAGCCAGTGGTTGAGAGTCTAGCTTCATGTGATTGGTATTCTGAAATAATTAATTTCTTGCTGAAGCTAAAAATCCCTTCAGGATTTACTCAAAGTCAAGCTAGAACTTTAAAACTTAGAGCAGCTAAATATTGCATCAATGAAAATCTTCTCTACTGGAGGGATCCATCTGGAGTGTTTTTAAGGTGTCTGGACAAAGAATAATCAAAAGAATTCATTCAGCAGTTTCATTCTAGCATGTGTGGAGGGCACCATTATTGGAAGACCACAACCCATAAAATTCTCAGAGTTGGGTACTATTGGCCCACTTTATTTTTTGATGTATTTGTTTTTGTTAAATCTTGTGACAGGTGCCAAAGATTTGAAGGAAAACAGCAGTTGAAATCCCTGCCCCTAAAACCAATCCAGGCAAAAGGACATTTTCAGCAGTGGGGTTTGGATTTCATTGGAGAAATCAATCGACATTCCAGTGGCCAGCATAGATGGATATTAGTAGCCACTGACTATTTTACCAAGTGGATTGAGGCAGTCCCTACCAGGAAGGCTGATCATAATGTGGTCATGAAATTTTTGACAGAGAATATCTTCAGCAGATTTGGTTGTCCACACAAATTGGTCACAGACAATGCAGCAGCTTTCAGGGCAAAAGAACTGTTGGTTATGTGCGATTCAATGGGGATTAAACTTGTTGATTCCACCTCATATTATCCTCAAGGAAATGGTCTAGCAGAGTCCTCTAATAAAAGCCTAATAAGGATAACTAAAAAACTGTTAGAGGACAATAAAAAGAATTGAGATTCAAATCTCAAGTATGCACTGTGGGCTGACAGAGTGACCATTAAGAAATCCATAGGCAATTTTCCTTTCAAGTTGGTATATGGTACTGAGGCTATATTTCCAATTCAGCTAACTCTCTCTGTGGCAAAATTCCTTCAAGAAGAGCAGAATGAGGAAGAAGAAATGGCAAACAGGATCACTGATTTAGTAGAAGTACATCAGATTAGAGAACAACTGGTTGAAAAGGCTGCAGCACATCAGAGAAAGGTCAAGGAAGCCTTTGACAAAAAGGCGAAAATATATTTTCAGATTGGTGACTTGGTTTTGAAATGGGATGCACTAAAGGAGAAGAAAGGAAATCATGGGAAGTTTGATTCTTTCTAGATAGGGCCTTTCATTATTTCATAGGTTCAAGGGAACAACACCTTCATACTGAAAAGTATGGGAGGAGAGACAGTTTTTGATGGCCCAGTTAATGGGCGTTTTCTAAAAAATTATGTTGTTTAAGGTATTTTGGCCTTAAAAGTTGTAAATATTGTGTTTTTATCAGTTTTAGTAGACTCCATGCCTAATGGAACACTAGGAATTTTGGCTAATTTGTTGTCATCAGGAAGGCATTGATCTGCAGGTTCTTGAGACCTCACAGGGAGGATCTCATCCCCAGAAGGAGCCAGTGTTAGCTTTGCTATGTTCTTTGATACTTGATGGATCAAAATAGGTGTTGAGCAGTGCTGGTTTGGTTATATAAGGCTGGCAGCAGTTTTTCATGATTTCTCCTTCATTTTCCCTTTTCTCCTTATAACTCCCACACCTCTGTTTCCTCCTTCCCCTTAAATCCTCCTTATTCTCCTTTAAGTCCCTTTATCCCTGTTTTTCTCCTTTAAACCCCGCATAAACCCTTTTTCCTGACTCCTAGGCATTTTTTGATTAAACACTAAAAACCCTCATAACCCGTTTAAAACCCTGTATAAACCATTCTTCGTTTAGTCCCGAGCCGATAGCTAAACTTATAACCTTGGATTATATAACCGCGTGCATATAAAAATACTTTCGGCGGGCCCTCACCTGTCACATCATTTGATAAGCGCGCGCAATTAACCGTGACCATCCAATGATCCATCGCTTCATCCAACGGTGTTCGCTAGCCCTCTCCACGCAAGCTGTGCACGCGATAGCCCACGGGGAAGGCAGTTTCCCGCCGGACCTGCCTGCCATGCGTTGCAACCTTACTTGATCACTCCTCCATGTACCAAAACCACTATTCCCGTAAAGCAGTGCGGGGAAACCACTTACCGCCATCCAATACGGTCCTCGCCCGCTAACTCTCTCGCATCTCTGTCGCCCGTCAACCATCGGATCTGCCCAACCATGATCCAACGGTCCACGTTCTTCTCACACATATGTCTCCCAATAGCCTCCATACATTGATCTCCACCGCTAGTTTGTTTAATCCAACGGCTGCTATTGATCCCCATTGCGCCTCTGTGTCTTCCCATCGCCTCCCGCCATCAGATCACGGCCATTCACCAGTCCCATCCAACGGCTAGCATTTTTCCCAAGGACTTCGTCCATTTTCATGCGGTTTTCATGTTTTGGGCAGTCCTATGCCCCCGAAGGAGAAAGGAGGCCATGATTCAATACTCTACGCATTAAATCTGCAGCTACCTGCATTCATGTAACAACACTGCTAAGGACGAGAAGGACGATCCTTGAGCAGCTCAATGATTGCAGCAGTTATTGAAATTCCTTCAAATCATACTTCACATGTTCAAGAAGGACATCAAAGTACCAATAAATGTCAAATTGATTCATTAGAACAATCAAATTGTATCAGAAGCCCATATCTAATTGTAAATGCGGTTGGTGGTCAGTTATGACCCCTCCACGCATAGGTTAGCAGAGATTTTTTGTGAACAAACTCTATATATACCAAAAAGCAAGATGTAATCAGGTTGATGAATGTTATTTTGATGTAAGGTTCAACTTCTGGAGATTGTAACTACTGTGATACCTGCAGCATCTGGTCTTCATTTTCAGCTAATGCAAGCTTCTTTTGTTGTTAATTGCTCACTTTCCACTTCTTCTTCTTTGTTCCAGGTTGTGCCTATTATGCATTTTTCATGTGCTCTTGATGTTTAGCATTAGAGGGGCTGTCATCCCACCTCTGTGTTAGAATCTAGTATGTCTCATTGAATAGGTATGCAGGTTTCTGTTTTTTTAATGCCAGAGAGCTGTCATCCTGTTTGTGTATTAAGAAACAGATTTACAGACCTTTTAACTGGTTGCAGTTGGCCATCACAGGGTCCTGTGCATCTGCTGGTGTGATCAGTATTCTCCATCATCACATTTTCCTTAAAATGTGAGTAATTGGTGGTCTAAAGCCTTGTAGTCTGGGGGTGTTCACCCATGTCTGGGGTTAAGCATAGTAGAAGTGGTTATCTGGCTTGAATATGCAACAATTCTTTCATTCATCCACCATTTTCCAACATTTTTGTTGAGTTTGTAATGTTCCCGAGTATCTCTGATATACAACCTAGGAGAGTCTCTTGGGGTGATAACAATAACAATACCAATCCCCTATTCTAGATTTATAAACCAACAGTAATTCTTTAATAATCTCCTCATTGATCCTTGGTACTGGAGTGCTACTCATAAGACTGATAGCTAGATGAATAAACAGTTCTATGAACTGTTTATATGTGAACTCTTCTTTTTCCTTCATCCCCATTGAAGTCCAGAATATCACTGATTGTTGATTTCCTTCCTCATCTAACTTCTGTAAAGAAAATGGGAATTTGTCTCCCTGAAAATATATAAAAAGGTAAACAAGTACTGAAGCATACTTGAATACTTCTTCAGTGTTGAACTTGAAAAATTTCTCATGTATGGCTTCAGCAATGAAATTACTGAAATCATAAATAACAGTGGGTTTAGAATCAATGGAAAACATAGATAAGAAACCAAGGATAGCTTCATTGACAAACTGATCAGAGTTATAACCAAGCAAATAGGAAAAAATAGTGGTAATTTTCTTGGTTCTATCAAGGAACATGGATGAATCATAAGGATGATTTCTTTTTGGCAGAGGACTATCAATAGCTAGAAACAGTTCAAGGGTCCAGGATCTTTTAGTAAAGTATAGTTTTTGATAAGCTTCTATAAGGTTTTCATGGGAAAAAGGATGGGTTGGTGTAGTAGAAGGGGCCTACATCATTTTTTCAATGGAATCAGAATTAATTGAACAGAGGATTTCTCCTGTGGGTGAAATAATTGCTCTCTGGATGGGATCATAAGATTCATGGCATTTTCTTACAAATTTAGGTGCTCTGTGTATCTGAGGGAAAATGTAGTGAGGCAATTGAGAGTCCCAGAGCCCTATTTCATCTGTCTGGTCAATCATTTGATATTCCATCTAGCAATAGATTTCATATAAATCGAATTGAGAAGAAGTCTCAATGATTTTACATTCTTTGTTGACCAATAAGGTATGATGGAAGTCAAAAAGTGGGTGAATCAAAGGATTTGGGACTTTTGTGATTTATTTTCGCTTGGGAGGAATTTTGTCAAAAAAATTGCAGACTGTAAATGACAGAAATTGGTCTGAAAGAGAGTGATCACAGTAAAAACAGATACTGAGAATGAGGTTAGTGG
Source organism: Pinus tabuliformis (assembly GCA_031772625.1). Taxonomy (NCBI): domain Eukaryota; kingdom Viridiplantae; phylum Streptophyta; class Pinopsida; order Pinales; family Pinaceae; genus Pinus; species Pinus tabuliformis. Next base: position 840,765,360 of record CM062807.1, read on the forward strand.
TCCTAGATGTCGGATTCGTGAATAGGCGAATGATTGCTTTAATGTCAGACAGTGGTTGGGTTGTAGGCAAGAAAACTTCAATGATTAATCTGGTTGCAGAAATTCACTCTGTAACCATTCTCATGGATAATACAGTGTTTATAAATGAAAAAGTGGAGCGGGGATGGTACTGAACATTTGAATTTAAATTAATTATCCAACAGATTAATTAATGAATGTTTGAGTCATAAATTCGTGAGAGTGGAATTGAATGGGCAATGGTTAGGTGGCAGTTGATTTGACGATAGACATGAGATGGAGTCTGACTTGGAGCATGACTTGGAGCGACGGTAAACTGTCCTTTAATATATCGCGTTCGAGGGTGAGGTGAGGCAGTAAGTAGTTTCGAGATTTTAAGTCCTGAAAATCTAAAATTGGAAAAGGTTGTTTATGTGTGTGGTATAGGAAACTGCCCATTTTGAACCCCCCCCCTCCCGCTGATAAAGTTCAGACAGTGTATGAGGGTCGAGGAGGCCCATGGTCCATCAGATCATGGTAGAATGTGTGAGATGAGAGATGAGGTGGGGGCTATTTAACATATGAGTGGAAGTGATGGTAGGGTCACGACTTCAAGGGCGGGTGTGACAATTGTGGGTCATGGCGATTAAATGAAATAACATTGGCTTATAAAACTTTTGGTTAATTAAAACCCGTCATATATATGTTTTTCCAATGTTACAACTTAGGATTAAAACATTTGATGCTTCAATTTTATTTCACATGTCTACCTACCTTTTTACTCCCAACATTTTCACTTATTCTTTAGGGTGCATATAAGCTAGTAGCTCAACATTTTCTTTTTATTCCTAATTTACCTCTATGCCTTATTTCCACCATTGGCTCAGATTAAAACATTTAGTTTTATTTTCTACCTATGACAATCAATTTAAATCAAATTCAATCATGATTAAATTGTATAATTGGATCAAACAAACTAGTGTGGCATCTAAACAAACTGCACACAACTATTGTTTGCAAAACTGAATTAGACTAAAGTAGTGGCATTTAGATTTGCAACACTTTCAGAGTTTATTGTTTTTTGCTTTTCTTTGTAACATAACATTTTGTTTTTGCCTTCATATTTTAGGGCATCTATTCTAACATTTTCTTTGATATGGACATATTTATCAAAATATTTCCTAACATTTTTATTCAATTTTCTTTTTGTCCATATCCTAGCTTAACATTTTTTCAAATATATTTTTCATTTTTTGACTAATTGATTCTAACTTACCAAAACCAAAAATTCTACAACATTGGCTCCAACTGGGGACTGCTTTGTCCTATAGAATGCAGAGAACCTACAGATCCATGTGCCTTCTACTCGAGCTATGGAGTCTTTGCTGTAAAAAATCACACTGGCAGCTTGAAAAGTAAAATAAACTGGATTTTACAATGGTAGTAATGAACTCTACTTCAACTTCTCAGTGCCTAATGTAATGTTTGAGAAACCTTCCATTTACACGATAAGTGGAATACAATCCCTCAAGATTGTTGAGATTGCAACAAGATGATGGAGCTTAGTGAAAAGAGTCGCCTTCACTAAGTGGGCCCGCAGGCTATTTTTGGCGCAAGTCTATTTTTAGACTATGTCTATTTTTAGACATATGGATCATGTCTATGGATTGCAGGTTGCTGTTTATGGATGATTGATCAAGTTGGGAAAAAATAGATGGACTTCTATTTTTGATGAAAGTGTGAGTGATCACAGTGTGAGTGATCAAAGTCTATTTTTAGACTGGCTGTCAAAAATAGAAAAGTCAAATATTATTATCTCACAATAATATTTGGACTATAAAAGTTAATCTTATTCTCTTGGAGCACTTCAGTTTGAGCTACAGAGGTGGCACATGCAGCTGTCAGAAGGAAATACGTTTTTCTTATGAGTCAGTTGAGTTTTTGCATGCATGACTTCAGTTAGAACTCAATCAGTTGAGTTTGGTGGAGTTGATTGTGGAGTTGATGGAGTTGTGTTCAGTTTAGCTTTGTTAAACTAGTTGTGTTTAGTCTAACTGGAAAATAGACTAGAGATGAGTTGGGTGAATTAGTTATTAATTAATTCACAAGTTATTAACTCATAATACAACTAATGAATACATCAGTTAACTCAGTTGCATGTCAGTGCATGTTCAGTTCAACAGGGACAGGTGGTAGAGAATCAGATTGCTATCAGTTGTGACTATAGTTGTGCACCAGATCTTGTACAATCAAGGGATTGAGTATGCCAATGAGTTTGCTCACGTATTGGCCCACATTATAGCTTGTGCTCACGTCCAACAAAGTGTGAGTGACTATTTTGCAGGTGAAAAACGAGTTTGGTGAGCCATTCTCATCAGTTCTTGAGCAGGTATTGAGCAGTGGAGGCAGGCAAGCAGTGGAAGAGATTTGGAGATCAGATCTGAGCTGTATTGTGTGTAACAGAGGTGGAGATACTTGTGAGAAGTATTATGCTGTGTAATGTTACATGACTCAATCATTAATATACAGATAGTTGGGGTTTTTAGCGAGATGCTTTCCCCGGGATACATACTGTGTTAATGTGTGAATGCTCTTGATGTTTTATTGTTATTGATGCTGCTATATTGATGATCAACGTAGAGGAGCTTATGTATTGTGTATTTTTTCTACAATAGTACATGATCAAGATAATCTCCATTGAATATGTGTTAAATTATTCCAAATTTCTACATGGTATCAGAGCGAGCTAGATAATTGTAGAAAAATTTTCTACATGGTATCGGAGCTGTTGATCATCAGATCTACTATTCAGGAAGTGTTTACATTCTATTTCTTCAGGCAGAGTCTATAATCGGGCCAGGTAGCCTCTCGATTCATCCTTCTTTTGGAAGGTGAGATATCCGGTGAATGCCCATACAGTCAATCTCTGTACGAGAAATATTGTGTTCTCACGAATTCTAGATCGGAGGTGGTTGAGTTTGGAGCTGGTGGAAATCAAATTTGCAGTAGTGTTGTTGAAATGTCTTTCAACGGATTGCAAATTTTATTCCAAAGCAAGAGCGACCTGGCGCTCAAGGATAAACTTAGTAACAATAAAGGTGAGAATGGATCTGCATCAAAGGTATCTGATGAAGAGAATTGCGCTTTGGCTGCCAAAGCAAAGAAGGGGAAGAACAAGAAATCTTCTCATTCCGGTGCGAAAGGCAAGAAGCAGGACATGTCCAAGGTGAAGTGTTTTCACTGTCACCAGCACGGACACTATGCCACTAATTGTCCGCAGAAGAAGAAGAACAAGCAGACTTCTAGATCTTCAGCAGGAGAGGCTCTAGTCTCACAGTTTGAGCTTGATTTTTCATTGATCGCATGCTTGGTTTCAAGTGTGATGGGATCAGTGTGGTTCTTGGATAGTGGTGCATCTTTTCACATGACGGGAGATAGAGATTTGTTCTCTGATCTGGAGGACAAAGATCTTGGAGTGCACATCGAGATGGGCGATGATGGTAGATACAGTGCGACCGGTATCGGTACCATTTCCTTTGAGAGGGAGTCTGGTAAACCCTTTGTATTGAAGGAAGTCATGCATGTTCTAGGATTGAAGAAGAATCTCATCTCAATGGCGATGTTAGAAGACAAGGGGTATGATGTTGTTTTCAGCGAGGGAAAGGCCTTCCTGCGCAGCAAGACAACTGGTGAGACCCGGAAGATAGGGGTTCGAGTGAGGAACCTTTATCAGTTGCATGTAGATGGATGCGCAGCAATGGCAGGCAAGGCAAAAGGATTGGTGAGCCGGGATGATGGCGAGTTGTGGCACAGGAGATTGGGTCACCTTCACCATGGAGCCTTGAAGATACTGCAGCAGATCACTACAGGGCTTCCTAAAGGCACACTTGCGCAGTCAGATCAGTGCAAGGGGTGTACTTTGGGGAAGTTTGTGAAAGCCACCTTTCACGAGAAGGATAGTCGGGCCATGATGATCCTTGAGAGAATTCACACAGATGTGTGTGGACCTTTCTTAGTTGCTTCGATAGAAAAACACAAGTATTATGTGATTTTTGTTGATGATTTCTCTCGTAAGTGCTGGATCTTCTTCATGCAGAAGAAGAGCGAGACATATTCAAAGTTATGTGAATTCAAAGCACTGGTCGAGAAGGAGTCGGGGAAGAAGGTGAAGGCTCTTAGGAGCGATAATGGTGGTGAATACATCTCGGACGAGTTCAAGGATTTCTGCAAGACAGAAGGGATTCGTAGAGAGCTCATAGCTCCCCATAACCCACAGCAGAATGGGGTAGCTGAGCGGAAGAACAGAACGATTGTGGCTGCTGCACGGGCAATGTTGCATGATCAGGGCCTACCCCTTCACTTGTGGGCGGAAGCATGCAATACAGCAGTTTACGTGCAGAACCGTTGTCCTCATAGGATACTTGGCATTAGTACACCCGAGGAGGCTTATTCTGGTAAGAAGCCTGATCTTTCTCATTTGAGGATTTTTGGTGCTAACGTTTACATGCATGTGACGAAGGATGCCAGAAAGAAGTTGGAGCTGACCGCAGAGGTTGGGATATTTGTGGGGTACACTGATACGCCCCACAACTATCATGTGTATTTGCCAGACAGTGGTAAAACTATTGTGCGACGGGATATAAAATTTCATGAGGAGAAGGCCATGAAGTGTTCGCTTGAGAGGGAGCTACACTTGCATGCAGATGAGGAGCTATTAGTTCCTAAGGATGAGCTTCAGGACGTGGATCAGCCACAGGACGAGGTTCATGGAGTGGAAGAGACCACTCATGCAGCGCCAACCATCAGAGGACGAAAGCGCTTGACAGAAGCTGAGCGACTGGCTCAAGATGCAGAGAAAGTTGTAGGACCATCTACAGCCCAACGCAGGTAGAGACAGTCACCTGATCGGTACACTGGATACATGGCTCTTATGAGCAAGTGTGTTGTGACTGAGCCATCCTCTTTCAAGGAAGCTGTGGAGGATCCCGCATGGGTAGACGCCATGGTGGAAGAGTATGATTCTATTGTCAGAAACAGTGCATGGGAGATTGTTCCTAGACCGGAAGGGAAATCAGTGGTGGGCTCGAGATGGATCTACAAAGTTAAACAGGCAGCTGACGGGAGTGTGGAGAAGTACAAGGCAAGATTTGTTGCCCGAGGCTTTTCACAGATTGAGGGGATCGATTATGAGGAGACCTTTGCACCTGTCGCAAGGTATTCTTCCATATGGACGATTCTTGCTCTCTCAGCGCAGATGGGATGGCACATTCATCAGATGGATGTGAAGACTGCGTTCCTCAATGGAGTCATTGAGGAGGAGGTGTACATTGAGCAACCCGAAGGCTTTGAAGTCTTTAGCAGCGAGTCGCATGTGTGCAGGCTCAAGAGAGCGCTGTATGGGTTGAAGCAAGCACCACGTGCTTGGTACACATGGATAGACAGCTATTTCACAGGACTTGGATTCTCCAAGAGCGAGGCGGATCCGAACCTATACCAGATTGTGGTGGAGGGTAAGTTGCTTATCATTGTACTGTATGTTGATGATTTGATTCTAACGGGTGATGAGCTGTTGATACTGTCATGCAAGAAGGATCTTGCTACAGAGTTTGAGATGAAGGATTTGGGCCTCCTTCACTATTTCCTGGGATTGGAAATATGGCAGCGCAGTGGTGGACTATTTGTTTCTCAGGGCAAGTATGCTCGGGAGATACTGGAGAATTTCAACATGCATGGCTGCAAGCCTGTTGATACTCCTCTTCCTGGAGGTTGGAGGAAGGAGGATGCCACTTCGGGAGAAGAAGTGGATGCCACTGTTTATCGACAGTTGGTGGGGTCGCTGATGTATTTGGTCAATACACGACCTGATATATGCTATGCAGTTAACCAGCTTTCACAAGCTATGGTTAAGCCTACCAAGCTCTTCTGGAAGGCAGGCAAGCATGTATTGCGCTACTTGAGAGGCACATCGGGATATGGTTTGTGGTACAGACAGGAGGATGAGGTGAAGCTATGTGGCTTCACGGATGCAGATTGGGCAGGGAGCCCAACAGACAGAAAGAGCACATCAGGAGGGGTCTTTAGTATTGGATCGACAGCAGTTTCTTGGTACAGCAGGAAACAGAGATCCGTGGCACTCAGTTCAGCGGAGGCCGAGTATATGGCAGCAAGTTTGGCTGCATGCGAGGCTATATGGATGAGGAAGATCCTAGTTGGTTTGTTCGGTTCTCATTTGGATCCTACTGTGATTTACTGTGATAACCAGAGTTGCATTAAACTCTCGGCTAATCCTGTATTTCATGATAGATCTAAACATATTGACATCAGGTACCATCATATCAGAGATTGTGTGCAGCGAAGGATCATGTTACTTTCGTACATTCCAACGGAGGATCAGGATGCTGATATTCTGACGAAGGCTCTCACCAGGAGCAAATTCGAGTACCATCGAGGCAGGATAGGGGTTGCTGATAATCCATATCTTGTCGAGAGGGAGTGTTGAGATTGCAACAATATGATAGAGCTTAGTGAAAGGAGTCGCCTTCACTAAGTGGGCCCGCAGACTATTTTTGGCGCAAGTCTATTTTTAGACTATGTCTATTTTTAGACATATGGATCATGTCTATGGATTGCAGGTTGCTGTTTATGGATGATTGATCAAGTTGGGAAAAAATAGATGGACTTCTATTTTTGATGAAAGTGTGAGTGATCACAGTGTGAGTGATCAAAGTCTATTTTTAGACTGGCTGTCAAAAATAGAAAAGTCAAATATTATTATCTCACAATAATATTTGGACTATAAAAGTTAATCTTATTCTCTTGGAGCACTTCAGTTTGAGCTACAGAGGTGGCACATGCAGCTTTCAGAAGGAAATACATTTTTCTTATGAGTCAGTTGAGTTGTTGCATGCATGACTTCAGTTAGAACTCAATCAGTTGAGTTTGGTGGAGTTGATGGAGTTGTGTTCAGTTTAGCTTTGTTAAACTGGTTGTATTTAGTCTAACTGGCAAATAGACTAGAGATGAGTTGGGTGAATTAGTTATTAATTAATTCACAAGTTATTAACTCATAATACAACTAATGAATACATCAGTTAACTCAGTTGCATGTCAGTGCATGTTCAGTTCAACAGGGACAGGTGGTAGAGAATCATATTGCTATCAGTTGTGACTATAGTTGTGCACCAGATCTTGCACAATCAAGGGATTGAGTATGCCAATGAGTTTTCTCACGTATTGGCCCACATTATAGCTTGTGCTCACGTCCAACAAAGTGTGAGTGACTATTTTGCAGGTGAAAAACGAGTTTGGTGAGCCATTCTCATCAGTTCTTGAGCAGGTATTGAGCAGTGCAGGCAGGCAAGCAGTGGAAGAGATTTGGAGATCAGATCTGAGCTGCATTATGTGTAACAGAGGTGGAGATACTTGTGAGAAGTATTATGCTGTGTAATGTTACATGACTCAATCATTAATATACAGATAGTTGGGGTTTTTAGTGAGATGCTTTCCCCGGGATACATACTGTGTTAATGTGTGAATGCTCTTGATCTTTTATTGTTATTGACGCTGCTATATTGATGATCAACGTAGAGGAGCTTATGTATTGTGTATGTTTTCCGCAATAGTACATGATCAGGATAATCTCCATTGAATATGTGTTAAATTATTCCAAATTTCTACATGGTATCAGAGCGAGCTAGATAATTGTAGAAAAAGTTTCTATAAAGATTTTGTAGCACAAAAGTGTTGTTTCCCTTTACTTCAGAAATTGCTAGAGGTCCAAACCACAGGTTGTCAAACTAGCCATGTTTTCCCTTATCTTCTCTTCTGGCATCCCACCTTAAAACTAGATCACCTTTCTTGAAGTCTCTTTCCCTGGCTCTTCTATCAAACAGGCTCTTCATCTTATTTTAATACTTTTTCAATTTGTATTAAACTTCATCTCTATTTTCATTTAGTTCAATAATCTGATTTATTCTCCTTGAAAAATAATCAGGTTCATCTGTTGAATCCTACAGGAATTTTAAAATATGAAAGGCCAAATTGGTAGGGAAGATTTCATATTTCCCATATACTAACTGAAAAGGAGATTTTTCAGTAGATCTTTTTGGAGTAATTATGTTTGCCCATACCACATAAATCAAATGGGAGTCCCAGCTCTTTTTATGATATGCTAAAGTCTTTTTTATTACCTTTACCACACTTTTATTTGAGGATTCTACAAGGCCATTACCTTGAGGGTAATATGGAGTTGAATGATGTAACAAAATCTAATACTTCTGGCAAAGCTCAATCATTTTAACACTAGAAAAAGTTGTTGCATTATCAGTGACAATTTGAGTTGGGCAACGAAACCTAGATAAGATTTAATGAACTCAATTACCACTACATCGGTAGCATTTCTTACTGGAATTGTTTCTATCCATTTAGTGAAATCGTTTATTGCAGTGAAGATCCATCTATGCTGATTACTTGAAGTGGGATGAATCTCTCCAACAAAATCTAATCCCCATTGGAGAAGAGGTGCTGAGACTATTGATGGAACTAATGGAAGAGCTGCTAATTTTTGCTTACCAGCAAAGATCTGACATGGAACGCAACCTCTAACCTCTACCCCAACTTGTAAGAACAATGTTGGCCAATAAAATCCTGCCCTTAATATCTTATATGTTGTTGCTCTCCAAGTCTAATATCCTCCACAAAATCCTCTATGTAACTGATCAATGATTCCTTCAGTTTCTGATTCTGTTCAACACAATAACAAAATGTGTAGTGGATATTTCCAGAACAAATTTTCATTTATGATACAGTACTTGACCGCTTTCAATTTGAGAGTTTTACACTAGATTTTGGAGAAAGATGTTGGACATTCAAAATGGATCAAGAACTTTACAATGTGTTGATACAAATTTGACAACAGAAATTTGTCATCAATGTGTAAAGGGGTGATCTGATCTGAAGGTAAAGGTTCTTGTGGATTCTCCCCTTCTACAAGGACTTAAGGTTCTTGTGTATTCTTCTTCTTTGAACTTTGAGAAAGTTCTTGTCGATTCTTCCCTTGTATTTCAAAAACAAAATTGATTCTAAGCACGTTACAGTCGGATTCAAATAGAAGCTTAGCTAATCCTTAACCCTTTACTAGATTTGTGGTTTTGATAGTCAGATCAAACTCCATTATTTGAGTGATCCATCTACCTCTCTTCCCATCAGTGTCAAGATGGGTTAAAACAATTTTCACAACAATGTTAGGGACATAAGCAGTAATAGGTGAATGCAGGACATACATCCTAAATGATTTCAGGGCTTGAATAAGGGCATAAGATTGCTTCTCAATGATGTCATACTTGAGCTTGACATCTCTCATTACCTTACTGAAAAGGGCTATGGGTTGGTCATGGGAATATTCATTCTTTTGTAAGAGAACAACAGAAAGGGTTGTTTCAGAGGCAAAGGAAAAGATACTGAATGTTTTAGTGTAATCAGGGCTAGCCAAGGTAGAAGCTTTAGAGTTAGCTTTCTTGATTTGATCAAATGCATGCTTGGAAGAGATAATCCATTTAAATTCATGATCCTTTCAAAGCATATAAGTTATATCTTTTATAATCTCAGCACAATTTGGGATGAATCTCCTTAAAAAATAATCTTGCCTAGAAAAGCTTGAATCTCCTTCTTGTTTCTAGGTAAGGTCAATGTTTTAATGGAAGACACACGCTTGGGATCAATCACCACTCTTTCCTTCAAAATTATATGGCCCATCAATTTTCCTTCTTTGATAGCAAACAAAAACTTTTTAGGATTCAGTGATATTCCAAATTTTCTACACCTGTCAAAAACCTTTGTCAAGTGCTTTAGATGTTTCTGATCAGAGTTAGAAAAAATAGTTATGTCATCAAGATAAATAACCACAATTTTATTTACGTGACCCACAAAATCTATGTCCATATCTCTCTGAAAGGTTGCTCCAGCATTGGATAAGCCAAAGGGAATTCTGGAATACATAAATGTACCCTAGGGTGTAGTAAAGGTTGTTTTCTCTCTATCTGTTGGATCAACATTTACCTGATTATATCCTAAAAAACCATCAAGCATAGAAATTCTTTGTGCTCTTGAAACCATCTGAAGCAGCTGATCCATTTTGGGTAAAGGATAATTATCTTTCAATGATGCTTTATTCAAATTTCTAAAGTCCACACAGTCTGATTTCTCCATTCTTCTTTCTAACAGGAACTAAATTTGCAACCCAATTAGAATACCTAAGAGGGAGAATAATCTGGGCATCTAGCATTTTCTTAATTTCCTTTTCTATAGTTGGTAGAAGAGCTGGATTTATCCTCCTAAGTTATGTTGATAAGGTTTTGCTTCTGGTTTTAAAGGAATCTTATGTTGTATCAATGAAGTGTCATAAGTCTTTAGATCAGCATAAGTCCATGCAAAAACATCCTTGTATTTTTCAAGTAACTTGAGGTATTGAGCTTTGATCTCTAGATCTAAAGATGCGTAGATTTTGATGTTTTTAATATCATCAATTATTCCAATGTTAATTTCTTCTACATCATCTTGTGAAGAAATGGACTGAGGGTTTCTGAGGACATCATTTTGGTCAAACAATTTCTCTAAAGGAATGAGACCTTTGGGAATAAAATTGTTGGACAATTGAATGATATCATGATCAACAATTTTTGAATTGAAATTTGAAGTATCATTTTCATTTATTTTTGTTCTATCTTCATCAATTTGTAGAACTGAAAATTCATCTATAACCTGCAGAAAAGATTTCAACTGTTCATCATCTTCAAATATCTGCCAATATTTGAGATTATCTAGGATAGATGGTCTGTATTTGACTTGTATTTGATAGAGTACATTAGTCTGATCAGGAATTTTAAATGAACTTGCAGAAACAGCTAAGGAATCTGCATGAATATTCTGATCTCTTGGAATATAAGTCAAATTAAAAGCATTAAAGAAATTTTCAACTGAATCCCAAACTTCATTTCGGTAAGACCTAAGCCTAGGATGCTTGGTCTTGTTTGGAAATAAGTTCTGAGTTAATAAAAACACTTAAGTTTTGGACCTTTAAGCTTTTGGCTAACTACAGTCCTAAAAGGAAAGCTTCATATTCAACCACATTATTTGTAACTTCGAAGTCAAGTTTGCATGATTGGGTAATATTTTCTTTTTCTGGTGAAATTAAAACTACCCCAGCTCCTGCTCCATCTTTTGTACAAGAACCATAAAAGAATAGTTTCCATACATCAGTTTGATTTGGTACAGGACTTTCAATTACATCTTCAATTTTAACTTGAGTTTCATGAGTTTGGTTTGAAGAGAGTTGAAAACAACCAAAATCTTGATCAATTGCATAAATGGGGTGGTTCCTTGGTTGGTCTGTTTTGCAAATAGTGTGCACAAATCTTACCTCTCTATATAACCTTAGTTGTTCTCCCCCATAAACTGGAATAGTGGCATAAGACATATCCATCTGAAGAGTTCCCCCTAATTTGGCATAGCAAGACCTAGAAAGGAGCATTCCAAATTTGGGAGGGATATCTGTGACAACTATATCAAGCACCACACTTTTCACTAGAATTTGGGCAAGGGTGACTACTAAATCCTTAATCAATCCTAAGAAAGGCACCCCTTTTGAATCAAAGGTGTACAATTCATGATATGATCTAGTTATACCAAGTTTCAAATGGTCCATGATAGTTTTTGGCACAAGGTTATGTGATGCTCCAGAATCAAGCACACAATTGTGTAACATGGAATCATTTGTCTTAAGAGTTACATAGAAAGGAGGCACTATTTCATCTATCATATCTGAGCTAGGACCAAAGACAACGGCTGGTTTTTCATCTTGCAGACTAATGATATCACTTTGAGCACCAACTGAGGTGTTTTGTATACATTTGGAGACTTGATTTTTATACCAAGGGTTTTTGGAAAGCTCTGCAAATGGAATTGGGATTTTAACTATTTTTCAACATTAAATGTAGTCAAAAAATTCTTTTCATTTTGAGCAGTATCAATTGACTGATTTAATGATCAAATAATAGTTGTTTGAGTTTCAGCAACCTTGGTTCAAGGTTGAATTATTGGAGGTTCCTTGGGAGGTCTTCCAGGGCTAGTTCTAGGCCTAAGATCATATCTCTTGTTTAACTCCACAATTAAAAATTCAGAGAAGGAATGGTATTTAGAAACCTGTGAGGATTCTTGATCTTCTTGAACCTGATTTTGCTGTGAGAGAGGAATAATGGCAATCTGATCAGGAGAAGTGTCCACATTATTAATGTCTTCAGTGATAGTCATAATATTGTCATCAAGCTGCTGATCATCTATCAGTAAAGGAGTTGGAACCTGTTGATCATTACTAGGTCTCTAAAGAATTTGTAATTGCAGATTCCTTTTATATTGAGCTTGATTTTGATTTTGGGGTCTAGTAATTGTTTGTTGAACTATCCTAGGTTGAGTCTCAATCTTGGAAACCCTATTAGATATATTTCTAAGAAGTGAAGTTATTTCATCTATTTTAGAATCTTCATTTTTAGTTTTAGAGGAAGTAGAGGCCCGTTGACTAGTTTTAAGGTTTTTCTGTGTCTTTTCCTCTTTAGCCTTTAAAGTGGCCAAAGCAGCTCTATTTGCTTCTACCTCTATAGCATTAGTTTGCATATCCTCAAGAGTTATTGAAGTTATTTCTCTTAACATAACAACAAAATCATCTTCAAAATATTTTGAAAATCTTGATTTGGCTACTGCTACAAGGGGTTTACAATCGGCAGGAATTTTATGGTAAAGTTTGTTGAACCTTTTGATAAAATCAGTGACAGGTTCACCATACATTCTTTTAAGTTCATCAAACTCATTTAAAAAGTAAAGAGCATCTTTCTTCACCCCCCATTGATTCTTAAATATATTTGTTAGTTCGTCCCAGTTTCTGATGGAATTTGCAGATAACTGCATAACCAAGTTCTTACATTTCCTTCAAGAGATTAAACAAACAACCTCATGTAAACATTCTCTTGTTCTATGTTCAGGTTGTCTACAATGTCTAGGAATGCTTGAAGATGGTCTTCAGTTGAAGGACCCGTTTCTCCATTATACTTAGCGAGATGTTTCAAATATCCATTAGGGAAAGCATCAAGGACTTGTGGTAAAACTAAAGTTGCATATGTTTCCTACACAATGGGTTGGAATGCCATAGTAGAAGATGATATATGAGATGTTTGCAAGGATGATGAAAAAGAAGAGGAAGATGGTGATAAAGAAGGGGAAGATGGTGAAAGAGGGTGTGAACTACTATGTGGAGGTGAATTAGGAGGAGATAAAGAAGGTGGAGACTTCCTGAATTATTTTAGAGGAGTTTTAATTACCAGCTTGTGGACCTGAGATTGAATATCCTCTTTTGTTTCAAAAACTGGATTTGAATATACCGAAAAGGTCCCTTCAAGTTGTCTAGAGGTAGAAGATTGGTGGAAAAGGCGGATTTACCCAGTCTTTGCAATTTGCATGGACTAGAAAATGAACTGGTTGGCTATCTGGGACTCTACGAGCTTCCATTACACATCTCCAGAAATGTGCTACAACTCCTACAAATGAACTTGAAGTTTGAGCTTGTTCCTTCAGATTTTGAATCATTTTTTCGCTAAAAGAAAAAGTTGATATTTCTTCTTGCCTGGATATATGAATACTAATATCACCAATAAATTTTTTGTCTTGCATCAAAGATTCCAAAGTCACAGGTAGCGAATCATCCGACAAAAACTTCAAAATATATGCTCCCTTACGCTGATTGATGACTACCTAAGAATAAAATCCATAAGTAATTTATCAAAGAGGAGGCTCATTCTACAACCTAGTATGATGTGTAAGGATGTTTGTCCTTCATTAAAATTGAAATTTTTCTCATGTCTACCAAAAAAAATTAATTAAAAATCTAAAAAAAATAAAAAATTGATTTTTTATACAAAACATTGAAATAATGTCAGCTCATAAAAAAAATTACATGTGAAGAAATTAGAACCCTCTCAACTCATATTATATCCCCATTTAACATGGATCTATGTTGGTTTTACGTTTACAAGGACATTGATTTCTCTCTTGATAGGATGCAAAAAGAGGAAAAATACTCACCATTTGAAATTTTCTGGCAAATTATTTATCTCCCCCATTGTGCCCTAATATGTGAATGGCATGGGATGAGCACGAACCGAGCTATGAAATGTGTTTGATCAAAACCAAGAATGAATATCCAAGTAAAACAAGTAAATTTATCTTGGATAACATCACAATTACACATATTTATGGTTGGCATTTCCTTCATTTATGATGGGTGTTAAAAATTTAGGCTCGAAAATTTTGTTTCAGACACTAAAATTAAACGAAGTGGCAAAGAAAAATTTAGACCGGGTTTCACTGTAAAATATTTTGAAACCCTCAACTACTTCCACATCTCATCTAATCTTAAATAATCCCCCCAACATCCAGGTTTGAACATCACATGCTTCATGTGCTCCATTCATCTGTATATGCTTCAGGTGCTCCATTCATGTGCTCCTTTATGGGTTTCAATAGTGTTGGATAATATTAGAGGTCAAGGTAGAATTTGATAGTCGTTGAAACAAAATTATTCTCTTGCTTGAGGGTTAATTTAAACTAACCTCTAAAAAAATCATCTTCGGTTGAAAAATCTTCAATATCATCCAAATGGATCAGGGTTTTGTTGATTTCAATCCCATGGCCTAAATTTTGAAAGTGGGATTTAACAATGGGGTTATGATGATCATTCATAGGGGATCATACCTTAGTATCTTGAGTCTTATAAGTGGCTATTCATTGTAGAATTATGGATCTTCATCATCTTTATCTCGGAGAAACTTGGGTTTCTGGGACTAATCCTCATCGTTCAAAGCCCCAATGTTCAAAGATCGATTCCGATATGTCAATGATATCTAGCTAGCATTTGATTTCATTATCTTGGTCAAAAGTGGTTGGATTTTCACATTCTCCTTCATCATCATGAAATACAAGGGTGAATGAATGGCACTTAAATTCAAAATCAAGGTTGAGGGAGAATGGAGGAGCTTCAAAGTTGTCCATTAGAATTATTAATTGGAAACGATTGCAATGCACAAATTCAACTTTTTATTGAAATGTACTTTGAATTTAATGAGATTGGCTCCAAATACTCAATCTCCCTCTCCCTAGAGATGAACATTTGGTAGGTTCTCCATTGGGAGGATGATATTGCAAGGCTCTCAATTGCACTCTATAAGTGGATGGATCTTGCTTATTTGGTGACTTTTTATTGTTGATGTTGAAATCATCACCATTTTAGTTCACAATTGGATGGATCTCACTTGTTATTTGTAACTATTATTATTTTCGTTGTTCAACTTTTCTCTTATTGGTTAGTAATTTAATATATGCTTTGGAACTACTGTCATGTTTGGTGCTAAGTGGGAGGGTGAGAGTGAAGTGGGAGTCCATGATTTGCTAATATTTTTTCCCTTATCATTCATATTACCACATTGAAAATCAATAACCTAGATTTTGCTTAGCTGGTTTGAGAATTTGCATGGGTTGATTAATATTTAGAACTAAGGGTTGAGGATTATACATGGGTTTATTAGTGTTTCCTCTTCATTATGTGGGTTTTTGTTGGATGTTTGAATTGTTGTATTTGTCCATAAATATTGCTAGATGATGTTTAGAAGTGTGAGGTTGTTGTAAAAGTTGATGGTACACAAGTATATGTGCATGCACACTTGACAAATGTTGTGAATTTAATTCCCTATTAATGTGATCAAAGGATAGAGTCCTAAAGATTATAATCAACTCCATAACTCTAATCATCTATTGATCCACTAAAGAATTGTTTAAGGAAGTATAACCTTTCAACCAATCTATAACAACCTTTGAATCCCTTGTCACTTACAAGTTTAGATTATTGAAGTGACACAAATAAAATGACTAAGGTACTGTCGTATTTTTGTTCTTAGACTAAATTAGTCATTCACATTAATAATTTTTTGTTTTATTACTTATTATATAGTCATATATTTTAACCCGAGACTAAATTAGTCATTTGTGTTAGTCATTTTAAGTTGAGTAACTTAAGATTGCTCATTTTTGGTAGTATTTCACATAGAAAAGTTGGGGTGACTAACATTTTTAGTCACCATGTCACTAATTTCATCATTTCTACTAATGTTAGTAGTCCTCTTGATGTGTGATGAGTGTTTGGATTGATGGTCTTATTGGTTTGAATTGATGTCAACCTGGTAGCATGATGGTAGCATGAGATGCAACTCATTGTATGTGGATGCCAATGCTTAGTTTGGTACATGTGGTTGCTTGATTGCATGATTGGTTGTGAGTGTTAGTGTAGGCACTAGATGGTGTTTGATGTATCTAGATATATTGCAAATGATTATGTTGTAGTCTAAGCATTTTCTCTGGTTTACTTACGTATATTTCATACTTTCATGAGTAAAGTATTACCATGGTACATGTATTCTTCATATTGACATTACCATGGTATTGGTATGTGTGTGGACCAGGTTGGAACGTGATATTACCTTGGTGCAAATAGCCTTGGTATTGACATAACCATGGTATTTTCCCATGGTATTGGTTTGGAGATTACCATGGTATAGGTGTCATTGCTATTGACATAACGATGGTATTTTTCTGTGGTATTAGTTTGGACATTACCATGGTATAGGTTTCCTTGGTACTAGCATAACCATGGTATTTTCCTGTGGTATTCGTTTGGAGATTACCATGGTATAGGTGACCTTGGTATTAACATAACCATGGTATTTTCCTATGGTATTGGTTTGGAGATTACCATGGTAAAGGTGTCCTAAGTATTTTCATAACCATGGTCTTTTCCCGTGGCATTGGCTTGGAGATTACCATGGTACATGTGTCCTGGGTATTGGTATAACCATGGTATTACCTGTGGTAATGATTTTGATATTTTTAAGGATAATTTGAAATATACTTTTGTGAGAATATTGGGTTGGTTCTTTTGATGTAATGAGTGAGTGTGAGAGTGGAGAAGAGTGTGCAAGTTGTGTGATGTAGATTTTCTGAAGCAGTTTGCAGGTCTTGAAACAATTAGATGAAGCATATATTAGCCAATATTTTGAGCAGAGAATGAGGAGATGAACTAGAGATTGATTGTACATCATGTTGGTGTTTGGTAGAAACTTGTCGTTTCACTAGTTTGTTGGTTGTGTGAAACATTTGTTTGGGAGCAGTTTTATTTGTTGTAGACATGATTTTTTCTTAAGTATTCTACAAATTATCTATGCAGTGCTGATGAGATTGTGTTGTAGATTTGGTTTTTGATTGTGCCTTGATAATATGATGTTGTAGTGCTCATGTTGAGCAGTTCTCGGTCTCAGTATGAAAATGTATGAAATGAGAACCACTTAGAGGGGTGGAGTTGGGTGATTCAGGCAAAATAAATATAAGTGAACAGTTTTCTCAATCCAATGGTGCTTGGATAGTTCGGAAGAAACTAGGTGAGGCTAGTTGGTTGTGGTGGCTTCCAGTAGATAGGAATCTGTAGAGACAATTATTAGTTCAAGTGTGTCCAAGTGAGGATTTTTTATTGTGGTGGCCTTCAACAAATGGTAGTTTGTAGATTCGCATGAGAAAGAGTCTCCATTTGATAGTAGCTAGCTATAACTCTATGTAAATAATTTTCTTGACTTAATATAATATTTGAGCACCGCAATAGCAATGGATTGTTTTTTTGCCCTGGAGAGGGTTTTCCACCAGACATATTTGTGTCTATTTTGTTGATTGCTTTCAAGGTTTCATGTCTATATCTGATGCTCTAATCTATGTTTTTTTGTTTCAATTTATGCATGTTCAAAGGAATAATAATTTGGAGAAAAATATACAAGTTCCTTCACTACTAATTCACACCCCCCCCCTCTCCCCCTGTCAATAGTGATCTAGTTTTCAACAATTAGTATCAGAGATGGGCTCTCAGGTGCAACTTGATTGTTGAAGACTGGATCTTGGAGTTTTTGGTAGATTTCGCAAATTTTTCAAAATGGATCAGCAAGGAATTCCAATACTTCATGTAGGTAAATTTGAGACTTGGAAGATGAATTGGAGTCATATTTTCTATCTCTTGATGAAAATATTTTGTTATCAGTAGAATATGAAGTTAGAGATGAATTTAATGATAAAGCTAAAGAGATTATTATGCATGGAATTTCAAGATCTAATAAGTTATATGTGAAGCATTGTGAGACTGCAAAATAAATATTGGATAGGTTACAAAATTTGTACCTTGGAGAAAAATTGTAGATTTCAGAGATGGAGAAAAATGCAAAGGATTCAACACACATTGCAATGATAAATCAAGCTAGCTCACAAATTGAAGATGAAATTCCTAGATGATAGAAATGATGACTCAAGCAATTATCTAGAGGGTCAACAAGAAGGAATCAGTAGCAAAGATGAAGAACAATCAAAGATAGTAACCTTAGAAGAAAAACTCAAAAGGCTCACAACTAAAAAAAAATAAATATCAATGAATGTTGTTGCAAGTGTTTGATGAAAGGGAGTGTGCATTCAAAGAATACAATTTATATTTCAAAACTCAACTAGAAGAAGGGGTGAAGATTGAAATTGGAATAAGGAAGAAATACAATGAGTTGGAGGATGAATGCCAGAAATTGAAGATTGAAGTAATTTCCACAAGGCAAGAATTAGAGAGGCTCATATCTAGTGCTCAAGTATCAACAAGAAAATTTGATAATGTTGGAGCAACTAGTGGTAGCAAGAAAATGGACAATAATCAGGAAAATTGCTAACCATGCAAGAAGAAGAAGAATAAGAGAAGGAGGCCAAAGAGGAAGAATAGAATTGGAAAATCTTACAACTATGGAGTATGTGGACACATAGCAGCAATTTTCAGTAATGGAGAGGTCAAATCATCTCATCAAAAGGAGCAGCCAAATAAGATGCAATATCAAGCATGCATGCAAATAATATCTCCATCATTTAGGTATAAACAAGATCAACGAACGAAAGCTTATCACCATTCACAATGTTTCCATTGTGAGGGAAATACATCACTTGAAAGAGTGTGGAAATGACAACTTTCATGGCATAGGCATAGTCTCGCCCAAGGAGAAAATTTAAATCCAAGAGGCCTTGGACTACCATAAGATTAATACACATGGTTTTACCTTCCAAGGTAATGGGTAACTTAGGAAGGACCCCTAAATGTTCACTAATGGTTCTGTTAAAAGCTAATATATTTTGCGTAACAGGTACAAGTTAAGGGGAAGCCAAAGTTTTCCAAGCGGTTGAGGATAAAATACTAAAATGGACACACTCATCTACATTTGTGTGACACACATTATTACCATATGCTTTCACAATGATTTGGAAAGGGATGGAAGAAGGAAGACAAGGCTATATCAATCTACTCCGATCAAAGGAAGTAGCCTCATTACTTGGAGTGGGTTCACTGGAAACAAGGGAAAGGCCCCCATGTGTAGAATAATTTTAGGTAATAAGAAGAACCTGAGCAGTATTAATTTCACTCTCTAAAGGTAGAATGGGACCGATTGAATGTGGAATCGAGTCGACCACTTGATTAACCAATGGTTCATCAACCTTAGTGACATTCCTTTCACTCTCAAATGGAAGAGTATGATTGACAGTACCTGGAATTAGATCAATCACTTCGTCAACTGACGGTAGGTTGGGAGAAAATTTATGGTAACTAGTTGGAAGCTGTTGTTGTGAAACAATAAGTTTTTCCAAAAATTTTGAGGCTTCATCCATATGAGGGAAAAGGTGACTATGATGAGTCCATTTGCATAACCTAAAAGGAAACATAAATTTACCCTTTTTCCCAGGAACGTGGAAATCATTGGTTGATGGATTAATAGTAAGTTGATAAGAATTTTTAGACCACACTTCTAATACTTTTGGAATACAAGGACAATCAATAAGAAACTGGTCACCTTTACAAAGTTTGTAAGAGAATTTGGGCTTGTGATGCATGTTGGAAGTTGATGTTGTATCTCTAAGATGATAATGGTTAGCTTTCATGCCAGGGCATCTAAGATGATTGGTTTTGAGGTTTTGTTTTAATTTGGAGGACCATGTATGAAACAAATGTAACACTGTAATGCCTAATCTATTGAATAATATTAATATTAAAACAGATGGTTGCTGTTAAAATTCACACAGTGATATAACTTGTATGGTAGTGAGCAGAAATAGAGAAATGATATGATTATCACGGTCCTCGGATTGAAAATTAAATAATCATATGTATGACAACCTTTAAAGGATGTTAAAAAGGTTTAACAGAATACGCTTAAAGCTTGCAAAAGAAGCTGATGATTTATTGATTTATAGGGAATTAATTAAACAAATAGTTTATTAATTCATTCTCTTTATAGATTGTCACTTCAGAAGCTTATAGGAATAAATTGAAACCTAAATATTCCTACCTAAGACATAAGAATATGGAGAAAAACATAACGAATAATACTGGAAAAACTTACAGGAAACACAAAACTATGTAAATCATAATTCATAATCCTTTTCTTTTATATTAATGATCCGGAAAAGTCAAGTACATCAAATGCTTAAAAATGCTTCTTCAAGGGTGCAATCCATAATAACTCGTGAAGAGAGTTATTTATAAAACAGTAGAACTAAGAAAATATCCTAAACTGTTTTTACAAAAATAGATTACTACAAAATCAAAATAAAAACTACTAGTTGATCTGGCACTATTTTGGTGTTGAGGTGTTGATGACTGTCACTGGAAAAATTGAAAACTGTTGAAGCTAGCTCATTGTTCCTCCAAAAACTGAATGTTGTTAGATCACCCTTCAATCAAGTAAATATGTCAACTCTTTCTAGCGTTTCTTTTCTGGGATGCATATCTTAATTAATCTTCTATAGGTTTCATCCATCTCTGTATATTTAGTAAAACTTGGTTTTACTAAAAATATGTGTCTAATTTCATTCAAGATAAAGAAAGTATCCCTGAGTGTATTTACTATTAGTGTTGGTGTTGCTAAACCTCTGATGTTTGAAACTGAAGCTGCATGTTTTCCCACCTCTGTCAGCTTTTGAACATAATCCTCAATTGGCATCAATTTGTCATTGATCACAAGCATAGAGGGTAAACCTTTGCTAGTCAAGGGTTGTATTCTGCTAAAAAAACTCTGAATTGTGGTATTAACATTGCTGCACTTTTCCTGTAGTTGAAGGATGAGGTTTTTCTTGGTGATGATCTTCTTTACCTCCAATATAGTTGTTGTTCTGTCATTTATGCCTAATTCCTCAAGCTCATAGTTGTCTTTGGAATTTATGAATTGATCATCTCAGAGGCAATTTCTGGCATACCCTCAAGTTGTGTGGTAATGGTTTCAACTGCTTCCTCATATTCATCTAAGAGATCTTTCTGATCAAACACTATCTTTATAAAGGGCCAAATATCCTTGATTGACTCTATAATGTCTTCCCACGGGACTTCCTTTGCTCAACCCAATTTGTTTCCAATGAAAGATTCCTTGAGATCCCTTTATAGTATTTCAATCTGACCTTTGACTATGTTGAATTCAGCTGCATGTGAACTATTTGCTACTGACTTCATAAGCCTTAAATCCTTGAGTTCATCCTTTAGTTTATTAATTTCTCCTATCTTAATAGATAGGTTCTAAACAGCTTCAACAAGCTATTCAGCTCCTTCTACTGCACCTGTAGTCGATGTCATAGCTGAAGTGGAAACTTTGGTGGTGGGAATTGCTATAAAGGAGACTATATCCATTGGAGTTTGAGCCTTGTTAACAGCTTCCTCTTTTCCCTTTACCATTTTCTCCATCTGCTCCTCCATTTGTTTTATCTACAGATTTTGTTCTATGATGAGCTTCATCATATCAGACTTCTGAGTTTCTGTCTCCTCAATTTCTATGGCCATTGGGTCCTCAGAAGTTGGAAATTTTCGTTGCTTCTTTAATGTTGCAACTTCAGCATTCTTTTTCTTAATAAGCTCTTCTGCAGCGTTTATGTTTGAGGGATCATATCCCATCTTCAGCACTAGATTCTCCAAGGATTGGATCTTGGTATCCTTTGCTAATGAGTATACTTTCTCCAAGTTTAGTTGTGACTGAGTGCTGGCCAGGGTAACCTGCATTTTTCAAAAACTCATGGTAGTGTTTGTTAAGGTGGAGGAAATCATCTACCCAGTTTGTTTATGCATCTCAATTTGGTCAATTGGATGCACATCCTTCACATTGAACTCAAAAGAAAATTGTTTTTATATTGAGCAGCAGTCCTAGGCTGTGGAACTTGGGCTTGCAAGAAATCCATCTACATCTTTCCCTTCTCGGAATCGAATACTGAAAGAAGCCTGGCTTGAGAGCTAGATTAATGCTTTCAGAACTTGGTGTAGGTGTTCAATTTTAATTCTTCATTCTTCCTTTTGATCTCACTAAAGACATGAAAAATGTCTTCTTCCTTACCCTTTGGAATGACTCCACTAGTCTGAACAACCTGTTGTTCATGAGAAGTAGTGGAATGAGTTGGGGACTATGTAGATTGTCCACGAGACTGTGCATAAAGCATAGTCTCTCCCAATCCATCAAATGATGTCTTCTGAGGTTCATTTGTGGCACCAACAATCACAAATATCCTAGGTCTCTTTTTCTTGTGTACAATCCTAAAGCCCTCGCTTCTTGCTTCAGTTGTAGGTGAAGACTGTTCTTCCCTCCCTCTCTTGGTTATCTTTTCTTGTGCAAGTGGAGTTTGCACATTCGATGTAGAAACTGCCTACTCTTCAGCCTCTTGGAGGGTGTTCTCTATCCATTCCAACTAATTTTTATATTGTTCTATCTCAGGCCTGGCTGTGTGATGATATGGTGTAAATTTATTCTCCACCCTGAGTTTGGAAATCACTCCCAATGGGTCATAAGACCAAGTGAAACTGAGACCAAACTTCATCTCCTTTAGTAATTTGTCTACTTCCTGTCCTACTGCCCTAGTGTTACAGATGAATGGACCAACTTGGGCTTTCAGCTTGAATTGTGATTTCTTCTTGGCAGCCACAAAGTGTACTTCATCTGCATTTAACCTCTACCTTAAGTATTCTAGTGCAAAGATTCTGATAGGGAGGTACTTGGGCAGTTTGTAGGGTGGAAGCTCACAACCATAAACCCTAATCTCTGCGTACTTTTGATAATTGTTAGCTCTACTATGTTCTTTGATACTTGATGGATCAAAATAGGTGTTGAGCAGTGCTAGTTTTCTTATATAAGGTTGGCAACAGTTTTTCATGCTTTCTCCTTCATTTTCCCTTTTCTCCTTATAACTCCCACACCTCTGTTTCCTCCTTCCCCTTAAATCCTCCTTATTCTCCTTTAAGTCCCTTTATCCCTTTTTTTCTCCTTTAAACCCCACATAAACCCTTTTTCTCGACTCCCAGGCATTTTTTGATTAAACACTAAAAACCGTCATAACCCATTTAAAACCCTGTATAAACCATTCTTCGTTTAGTCCCGAGCGCCTAGCTAGACTTATAACCTTGGATCATATAACCGCATGCATATGAAAATACTTTTAGTGGGCCCTCACCTATCACATCATTTGATAAGCGTGCGCAATTAACCGTGATCGTCCAATGATCCAACGCTTCATCCAACGGTGTTCGCTAGCCCTCTCCCCGCAAGTTACGCACGCGATAACCCGCGGAGAAGGCGGTTTCCCTCCGGACCTGCCTGCCACGCATCGTAACCTTACTTGATCGCTCCTCCATGTACAAAAACCACCATTCTCATAAAGTGGTGCAAGGAAACCACTTGCCGCCATCTAGTATGGTCCCCGCATTCTAACTCTCTCGCATCTCTGCCGTCCGTCAATCGTCGGATCTGCCCAACCATGATCCGAAGGTCCACGTTCTTCTCACACATATGTCTCCCGATAGCCTCCATACGTTGATCTCCACCATTCATTTGATTAACCCAATGGCTGCTATTGATCCCCATTGCACCTCTGCGTCTTCCCATCGCCTCCTGCCATTAGATCACGGTTGTTTGCCAGTCCCATCCAAAGGCTAGCATTTTTCCCAAGGACTTCGTCCATTTTCATGTGGTTTTCGTGTTTTGGGCACTCATGTGCCCCTGAAGGAGAAAGGAGGCCATGATTCAATACTCTGTGCATTAAATCCATAGCTACCTGCATTCATGTAACAGCACGGCCAAGGACGAGAAGGACGATCCTCGTGCAGCTCATTGACTATAGCAGTTATTGAAATTCATTCAAATCATACTTCACCTGTTCAAGAAGGACATCAAAGTACCAGTAACTGTCAAATTGATTCATTAGAACAATCAAATTGTATCAGAAGCCCATATCTAATTGTAAATGCAGTTGGTGGTCAGTTATGACCCCTCCACGCATAGGTTAACAGAGATTTTTTGTGAACAAATTCTCTATATACCAAAAAGCAAGATGTAATCAGGTTAATGAATGTTATTTTGATGTAAGGTTCAACTTTTGGAGACTGTAACTACTGTGATACCTGCAACATCTGGTCTTCATTTTCAGCTAATGCAAGCTTCTTTTGCTGTTAATTGCTCACTTTCCATTTCTTCTTCTTTGTTTCAGGCTATGCCTGTTATGCATTTTTCATGTGCTCTTGATGTTTAGCATTATAGGGGCTATCATCCCACCTCTGTGTTAGAATCTAGTATGTCTCATTGAATATGTATGCATGATTCTGTTATTTTAATGCCAAAGAGCTGTCATCCTGTCTGTGTATTAGGAAACAGATTTACAAACCTTTTAACTGGTTGCAGTTGGCCATCACAGGGTCCTATGCATCTACTGGTATGATCAGTATTCTCCATCATCACATTTTCCTTAAACTGTGAGTAATTGGTGGTCTAAAGCCTTGTATTCTGGGGGTGTTCACCCATGTCTGGGGTTAAGCATAGTAGAAGTGGTTATCTGTCTTGAATATGTAGCAATTCTTTCATTCATCCACCATTTTCCAACATTTTTGTTGATTTTGTAATGTTCTTGAGCATCTCTGATATACAACCTAGGAGAGTTTCTTGGGGTGATAACAATAACAATACCAATCCCCTATTTTAGCTTTATAAACCAACAGTAATTCTTTAATAATTTCCTCTTCGATCCCTGGTACTAGAGTGCTACTCATAAGACTGATAGCTAGATGAATAAATAGTTCTATGAACTGTTTATATGTGAACTCTTCTTTTTCCTTCATCCCCATTGAAGTCCAGAATATCACTTATTGTTGATTTCCTTCCTCATCTAACTTCTATAAAGAAAATGGGACTTTGTCTCCCTGGAAATATATAAAAAGGTAAACAAGTACTGAAGTCTACTTGAATACTTCTTCAGTGTTGAACTTGAAAAATTTCTCATGTATGACTTCAGCAATGAAATTACAAAAATCATAAATAACAGTGGGTTTAGAATCAATGGAAAACATAGATAAGAAACCAAGGATAGCTTCATTGACAAACTGATCAGAGTTATAACCAAGCAAATAGGACAAAATAGTGGTAATTTTCTTGGTTCTATCAAGGAACATGGATGAATCATAAGGATGATTTCTTTTTGGCAGAGGATTATCAATAGCTAGAAACAGTTCAAGGGTCCGAGATCTTTTAGTAAAGTATAGTTTTTGATAAGCTTCTATAAGGTTTCATGGGAAAAAGGATGGGTTGGTGTAGTAGAAGGGACCTACATCATTTTTTCAATGGAATCAAAATTAATTGAACAGAGCATTTTGTGGGTGAAATAATTGCTCTCTGGCTGGGATCATAATATTCATGGCAGTTTCTTACAAATTTAGGTGCTCTGTGTATCTGAGGGAAAATGTAGTGAGGCAATTGAGAGTCCCAGAGCCCTATTTCATCTGTCTGGTCAATCAGCTGATATTCCTTCCAGCAATAGATTTCATATAAATCGAATTGATAAGAAGTCTCAATGATTTTACATTCTTTGTTGACCAATAAGGTGTGATGGAAGTCAAAAAGTGGGTGAATCAAAGGATTTGGGACTTTTGCAATTTATTTTCTCTTGGGAGGCATTTTGTCAAACAAATTGCAGACTGTAAATGAAAGAAATCGGTTTGAAAGAGAGTGATCATAGTAAAAACAGATAATTGAGAAAGAGGTTAGTGGACTTGGATGTCGGATTTGTGAATAGGTGAATGATTGCTTTAATGTCAAACAATGGTTGAGCTGTAGGCAAGAAAACTTAAATGATTAATCTGGTTGTAGAAATTCACTGTGTAACCATTCTCATGGATAATACAGTGTTTATAAATGAAAAAGTGGAGCGGGGGTGGTACTGAACATTTGAATTTACATTAATTATCCAACGGATTAATTAATGAATGTTTGAGTCATAAATTCGTGGGAGCGGAATTGAATGGGCAATGGATAGGCGACAGTTGATTGGATGACAGACATGAGATGGAGTGTGACGTGGAGCATGACATGGAGCAGTGGTAAACGGTCCTTTAATATACCGCGTTTGAGGGTGAGGTGAGGCAGTCAGTATTTTCAAGATTTTAAGTCCTGAAAATCTAAAATTGGAAAAGGTTGTTTATGTGTGCGGTATAGGAAACTGCCCATTTTGAACCCCCCCCCCCCCCCCACCCGCTGATAAAGTTCAGACAATGTATGAGGGTCGAGGAGGCTCGTGGTCCATCAGATCATGGTAGAATGTGTGAGATGAGAGGTGAGGTGGGGGGTATTTGACATATGAGTGGAAGTGATGGTGGGGTCACGACTTTGAGGGCGGATGTGACAACTGTGGGTCATGGCGATTAAATGAAATAACTTTGGCTTATAAAACTTTTGGTTAATTAAAACCCATCATATATATGTTTTCCCAATGTTACAACTTAGGATTAAAACATTTGATGCTTCAATTTGATTTCACATGTCTACCTACCCTTTTACTCCTAACATTTTCACTTATTCTTTAGGGTGCATATAAGCTAGTAGCTCAACATTTTCTTTTTATTCCTAATCTACCTCTATGCCTTATTTCCACCATTGGCGTAGATTAAAATGTTGAGCTAGTTTTATTTTCTACCTATGAAAATCAATTTAAATCAAGTCCAATCATGATTAAATTGTATAATTTGATCAAACAAACTAGTGTGGCATCTAAACAAACTGCACACAACTATTGTTTGCAAAACTGAATTAGACTAAAGTAGTGGCATTTAGATTTGCAACACTTTCAGAGTTTATTGTTTTTTGCTTTTCTTTGTAACCTAACATTTTGTTTTTGCCTTCATTTTTTAGGGCATCTATTCTAACATTTTCTTTGATATCGACATAATTATCAAAATATTTACTCACATTTTTATTCAATTTTCTTTTTGTCCATATCCTAGCTTAACATTTTTTCAAATATATTTTTCATTTTTTGACTAATTGATTCTAACTTACCAAAACCAAAAATTCTACAACATTGGCTCCAACTGGGGACTGCTTTCTCCTATAGAATGTAGAGAACCTACAGATCCATGTGCCTTCTCCTCGGGCTATGGAGTCTTTGCTATAAAAAATCACACTCACAGCTTGAAAAGTAAAATAAACCGAATTTTACAATGGTAGTAATGAACTCTACTTCAACTTCTCAGTACTTAATGTAATGTTTGAGAAACCTTCCATTTACAGGATAAGTGGAATACAATCCCTCAAGATTTTGTAGCACAAAAGTGTTGTTTCCCTTCACTTCAACAATTGCTAAAGGTCCAAACCACAGGTTGTCAAACTTGCCATGTTTTCCCTTATCTTCTCTTCTGGCATCCCACCTTAAAACTAGATCACCTTCCTTGAAGTCTCTTTCCCTGGCTCTTCTATCAAACAGGCTCTTCATCTTATTCTGATACTTTTTCAATTTGTATTAAACTTCATCTCTATTTTCATTTAGTTCAATAATCTGATTTATTCTCCTTGAAAAATCATCAGGTTCATCTGTTGAATCCTGCAGGAATTTTAAAATATGAAAGGTCGAATTGGTAGGGAAGATTGCATATTTCCCATAGACTAACTAAAAAGGAGATTTTTCAGTAGATATTTTTGGAGTAATTCTTTTTTCCCATACCACATAAATTAAATGGGAGTCCCAGCTCTTTTTATGGTATGCTAAAGTCTTTTTTATTACCTTTACCACACTTTTATTTGAGGATTCTGCAAGGCCATTACCTTGAGGGTAATATGGAGTTGAATGATGTAACAAAATCTAATACTTTTGGCAAAACTCAATCATTTTAACACTAGAAAAAGTTGTTGCATTATCAGTGACAATTTGAGTTGGGCAACGAAACCTAGATAAGATATTTTCTTCAATGAACTTAATTACCACTACATCAGTAGCATTTCTTACTGGAATTTCTTCTACCCATTTAGTGAAATATTCTATTGCAGTGAGGATCCATCTATGCTGATTACTTGAAGTGGGATGAATCTCTCCAACAAAATCTAATCCCCATTGGAGAAAAGGTGCTGAGACTATTGATGGAACTAATGGAAGAGCTGCTAATTTTTGCTTACCAACAAACATCTGACATGGAACACAACCTCTAACCTTTGCTCCTACTTGTAAGAACAATGTTGGCCAATAAAATCTTGCCCTTAATATCTTATATGTTGTTTCTCTCCAAGCATAATGCCCTCCACAAAATCCTGTATGAAACTGATCAATGATTCCTTCAGTTTCTGATTCTGTTAAACACAATAACAAAATGTTTAGTGGATATTTCCAGTACAAATTTTCATTTATGATACAGTACTTGACTACTTTCAATTTGAGAGTTTTACACTAGATTTTGGAGAAAGATGCTGGACATTCAAAATGGATCAAGAAATTTACAATGTCTTGATACCAATTTGACAACAGAAATTTGTCATCAATGTGTAAAGGGGTGATCTGATCTGAAGGTAAAGGTTCTTGTGGATTCTTTTCTTCAGGATGAAGGGAAGATTCTTGTGGATTCTCCCCTTCTACAAGGACTTAAGGTTCTTGTGTATTCTTCTTCTCTGAACTTTGAGAAGGTTCTTGTCGATTCTTCCCTTGTATTTCAAAAATAGAATTGATTCTAAGCACTTTACAGTCAGATTCAAATAGAAGCTTAGCTAATCCTTGACCCTTTACTAGATTTGTGGTTTTGATAGTCAGATCAAACTCCATTATTTGATTGATCCATCTACCTCTCTTCCCATCAGTGTCAGGTTGGGTTAAAACAATTTTCACAACACTGTTAGGGACATAAGCAGTAATAGGTGAATGTAGGACATACATCCTGAATGATTTCAGGGCTTGAATAAGGGCATAAGCTTGCTTCTCAATGATGTCATACTTGAGCTCGACATCTCTCATTACCTTACTGAAAAAGGCTATGGGTTGGTCATGGGAATCTTCATTCTTTTGTAAGAGAACAACAGCAAGGGTTGTTTCAGAGGCAAAGGAAAAGATACTGAATGGTTTAGTGTAATCAGGGCTGGCCAAGGTAGAAGCTTCAGAGATAGCTTTCTTGATTTTATCAAATGCATGCTTGGAAGAGACAGTCCATTTAACTTCATGATCCTTTCAGAGCATATAAGTTATATCTTTTATAATCTCAGCACAATTTGGGATGAATCTCCTTAAAAAATTAATCTTGCCTAGAAAAGCTTGAATCTCCTTCTTGTTTCTAGGTAAGGTCAATGTTTTAATGGAAGACACATGCTTGGGATCAATCACCACTCCTTCCTTCAAAATTATATGGCCCAACAATTTTCCTTCTTTGATAGCAAACAAAAAAATTTTAGGATTCAGTGATATTCCAAATTTTCTACACCTGTCAAAAACCTTTGTCAAGTGCTTTAGATGTTTCTAATCAGAGTTAGAAAAAATAGCTATGTCATCAAGATAAATAACCAAAATTTTATTTACGTGACCCACAAAATCTATGTCCATATCTCTCTGAAAGGTTGCTCCAGCATTGGATAAGCCAAAGGGAATTCTGGAATACATAAAGTGTAGTAAAGGTTGTTTTCTCTCTATCTGTTGGATCAACATTTACCTGATTATAACCTGAAAATTCATCAAGCATTGAAACTCTTTGTGCTCTTGAAACCATCTGAAGCAGTTGATCCATTATGGGTAAAGGATAATTATCTTTCAATGATGCTTTATTCAAATTTCTAAAGTCCACAAACAGTCTGATTTATCCCTTCTTCTTTCTAACAGGAACTAAATTTGCGACCCAATTAGAATACCTAAGAGGGAGAATAATCTGGGAATCTAGCATTATCTTAATTTCCTTTTCTATAGTTGGTAGAAGAGATGGATTTATCCCCCTACGTTTATGTTGATAATGTTTTGCTTCTAGTTTTAAAGGAATCTTATGTTGTATCAATGAAGTGTCATAAGTCTTTAGATCATCATAAGTCCATGCAAAAACATCCTTGTATTGTTCAAGTAACTTGAGGTATTGAGCTTTGATCTCTAGATCAAAAGATCAGTAGATTTTGATGTTTTTAATATCATCAATTATTCCAATGTTAATTTCTTCTACATCATCTTGTGAAGGAATGGACTGAGGGTTTCTGAGGACATCATTTCGGTCAAATAATTTCTTTAAAGGAATGAGACCTTTCGGAATAAAATTGTTGGACAATTGAATGATATCATGATCAACAATTTTTGAATTGAAATTTGAAGTATCATTTTCATTTGTATTTTCATTTATTTTTGTTCTATCTTCGTCAATTTGTAGAACTGAAAATTCATCTATAACCTATAGAAAAGATTTCAATTGTTCATCATCTTCAAATATCTGCCAACATTTGAGATTATCTGGGATAGATGGTCTGTATTTGACTTGTATTTGATAGAGTACATTAGTCTGATCAGGAATTTTAAATGAACTTGAAGAAACAGCTAAGGAATTTGCATGAATATTCCGATCTCTTAAAATATAAGCCAAATTAAAAGCATTAAAGAAATTTTCAACTGAATCCCAAACTTCATTTCGGTAAGACCTAAGCCTAGGATGCTTGGTCTTGTTTGGCAATAAAATCTGAGTTAATAAAAACACTTAAGTTTTGGACCTTTAAGCTTTTAGCTAACTACATTCCTAAAAGGAAAGCTTCATATTCAACCACATTATTTGTAACTTCGAAGTCAAGTTTGCATGATTGGGTAATATTTTCTTTTTCTGGTGAAATTAAAACTACCCCAACTCCTGCTCCATCTTTTGTACAAGAACCATAAAAGAATAGTTTCCATACATCAGTTTGATTTGGTACAGGACTTTCAATTACATCTTCAATTTTAACTTGAGTTTTATGAGTTTGGTTTGAAGAGAGTTGAAAACAGCCAAAATCTTGATCAATTGCATAAATGGGGTGGTTCCTTGGTTGGTCCGTTTTTCAAATAGTGTACAAAAATCTTACCTCTCTATATAACCTTTGTTGTTCTCCCGCATAAACTGGAATAGTGGCATAAGACATATCCATCTGAAGAGTTCCCCCTAATTTGGCATAGCAAGACCTAGAAAGGAACATTTCAAATTTGGGAGGGATATCTGTGACAAATATATCAAGCACCACACTTTTCACTGGAATTTGGGCAAGGGTGACTACTAAATCCTTAATCAATCCTAAGAAAGGAACCCTTTTTGAATCAAAGGTGTACAAGTCATGATATGATCTAGTTATGTCAAGTTTCAAATGGTCCATGATAGTTTTTGGCATGAGGTTATGTGATGCTCCAAAATCAAGCATACAATTGTATAACATGGAATCATTTTTCTTAAGAGTTACATAGAAATGAGGCACTATTTAATCTATCATATTTGAGCTAGGACCAAAGACAACTGCTGGTTTTTCATCTTGCAGACTAATGATATCACTTTCATCTTCAACTGAGGTGTTTTGTATACATTCGGAGACTTGATTTTTATACCCAGGGTTTTTGGAAAGCTCTAAAAGTGGAATTGGGATTTTAACTCTTTTTCAACATTAAATGTAGTCAAAACATTCTTTTCATTTTGAGCAGTATTAATTGACTGATTTAATGGTCAAATAATAGTTGTTTGAGTTTCAGCAGCCTTGGTTCAAGGTAGAATTATTGGAGGTTCCTTGGGAGGTCTTCCAGGTCTAGGTCTAGGCCTAAGATCATATCTCTTGTTTAACTCTACAATTAAAAATTCAGAGAAGGAATGGTATTTAGAAAACTATGAGGATTCTTGATCTTATTGAACCTGATTTTGCTATGAGAGAGGAATAATGGCAATCTGATCAGAAGAAGTGTCCACATTATTAATGTCTCCAACGATAGTCATAATATTGTCATCAAGTTGCTGATCATCTATCAATAAAGGAGTCGGAACCTGTTGATCATTACTAGGTCTCTGAAGAATTTGTAATTGCATATTCCTTTTATATTGACCTTGATTTTGATTTTGGGGTCTAGTAATTGTTTGTTGAACTGTCCTAGGTTGAGTCTCAATCTTGGAAACCCTATTGGACAGATTTCTAAGTAGTGAAGTTATTTCATCTATTTTAGAATCTTCATTTTTAGATTTAGTGGAAGTAGAGGCCTGTTGACTAGTTTTAAGGTTTTTCTATGTCTTTTCCTCTTTAGCCTTTAAAGTGGCCAAAGCAGCTCTATTTGTTTCTACCTCTATAGCATTAGTTTGCATATCTTCAAGAGTTCTTGAAGTTATTTCTCTTAACATAATAGCAAAATCATCTTCAAAAGCTTTTGAAAATCTTGATTTGGCTACTGCTACAGGGGGTTTACAATCAACAGGCATTTTATGGTAAAGTTTGTTGAACCTTTTGATAAAATCAGAGATAGGTTCACCATACTTTCTTTTAAGTTCATCAAACTCATTTAAAAAGTAAAGAGCATCTTTCTTCACTCCCCATTGATTCTTAAATATATTTGTTAGTTCTTCCCAGTTTCTAATGGAATTTGCAGGTAACTGCCTAAACCAAGTTCTTACATTTCCTTCAAGAGATTAAACAAACAACCTCATGTAAACATTCTCTTGTTCTATGTTCATGTTGTCTACAAAGTCTAGGAATGCTTGAAGATGGTCTTCAGTTGAAAGACTCGTTTCTCCATTATACTTAGGGAGATGTTTCAAATATCCATTAGGGAAAGCATCAAGAACTTGTGGTAAAACTAAAGTTGCATATGCTTCCTACACAATGGGTTGGAATGCCATAGTAGAAGATGATATATGAGATGTTTGCAAGGATGATGAAAAAGAAGAGGAAGATGGTGATAAAGAAGGGGAAGATGGTGAAAGAGGGGGTGAACTACTATGTGGAGGTGAATTAGGAGGAGATAAGAAGGTGGAGACTTCCTGAATGATTTTAGAGGAGTTTTAATTACCAGCTTGTGGACCTGAGATTGAATATCCTCTTTTGTTTCAAAAAGTAGATTTGAATATACAGAAAAGGTCCCTTCAAGTTGTCTAGAGGTAGAAGATTCGGGTTGTTCAGAAGTGGAATGAAATGAATAAGTGGTAGGGGAAATAAAGTCTGTAGGTGTGTATTCAAGTAAGTGAACACCCAGGTTAGACTCAGATTTAGGAGATCCCGGTGGAAGTGGGGATTCTGGATGAGATTCAAGAGAATGAATAAGGAAAGATGATTTGAAATCAACTACCCTATATAACGGTTCAGCAATCCTAGGTGATAAAAGAGTGGTATCTGGATCAAATGGAATGTTACTATAGGGATCAAAATGTATAGTATCTTCAGTGTGTAAAGTTGAAGTGGAAGAAGATGGTTGATGTCTTCTTTTCGAATTGGTCCTTTTCAGAAGTTTCTCTGGATCTGACAGAGGATTAACTTTTCCATACTCAGAATGGCATCTTGTGTGTGTAAAATGTGCTAGTTTGGCACAGTGGAGTCGCCAGATGAAGGATTTTGACCTATATAAACCTTTAGTCACCTTAAAGGAATAGGATTAATATCGTTTTCCTAGGGAAAACTTAATGAAATTAGAATCCCCAGAAATGGCGCTAGATCGATGTTGTATCTCTAAAATGATAATGGTGAGATATCATGCCAGGGCATCTAAGATGATTGTTTTGGAGGTTTTGCTTTAATTTGTAGGACCAATGTATGAAACAAATGTAACACTGTAATGCCTAATCTTTTGAATAATATTAATATTAAAAAAAAGGGTTGCTATTAAAATTCACACAGTGATATAGCTTGTATGGTAGTGAGAAAAAACAGAGAAATGATATGATTATCATAGTCTTCAGATTGAAAATTAAATAATCATAACTATGAAAACCTTTAAACGATGTTTAGAAGGTTTAACAGAATATGCTTAAAGCTTGTAAAATATGTTGATGATTTATTGATTTAGAGGGAATTAATTAAACAAACAGTTCATTAATTCATTCTCTTTATAGATTATCACTTCAGAAGCTTATAGGAATAAATTGAAACCCAAATATTCCTACCTAGTTATCTTTGCAAGACATAAGAATATGAAGAAAAACATAACGAATAATACTAGAAAAACTTATAGGAAACACAAAATTGTGTAAATCAGAATTCAGAATCCTTTGCTTTTATATTAATGATCCAGAAAAGTCAAGTACATCAAACGCTTAAAAATGCTTCTTCAAGGGTGCAACCCATAATAACTTGTGAAGAGAGTTATTTATACAACAATAGAACTGAGAAAATATCCTAAACTGTTTTTACAAAAATAGATTATTACAAAATCAAGATAAAAACTACCAGTTGATCTGGCACTATTTTGGGGCTAAGGTGTTGATGACTGTAGGTAGAAAAATTGAAAACTACTGAAGCTAGCTCACTATTCCTCCAAAAACTGAATGCTGTCAGATCACCCTTCAGTGAAGTAAATCTGTCAACTCTTCCCAACGTTTCTTTTCTGGGATAGATATCTTAATTACTCTTCTATAGATTTCATATTTAGTAAAAGTGGGTTTTACTAAAAATATGTGTCTGATTTCATTCAAGATAAAGAAAGTATCCCTGAGTGTATTTACTATTAGTGCTGGTGTTGCTAAACCTCTGATGTTTGAAACTGAAGCTGCATGTTTTCCCACCTCTGTCATCTTCTGAACATAATCCTCAATTGGCATCAATTTGTCATTGATCACAAGCATAGAGGGTAAACCCTTGCTGGTCAAGGGTTCTATTCTGCTAAAAAACCTTTGAACTATGGTATTCACATTGCTACACTTTTCTTGTAGCTTAAGTATGAGGTTTCTCTTGGCGATGATCTTCTTTACCTCCAAAATAGTTGTTGTTCTATCACTTATGCCTAATTCCCCAAGCTCATAGCTATCTTTGGAATTTAGGAACTTGATTATATCAGAGGAAATTTCTAGCATATCCTCAAGCTATTTGGTAATGGTTTCAACTCCTTCCTGAGCTTTCTCTAAGAGATTTTTCTGATCAAACACTATCTTGATAAAGGGCCAAATATCCTTGATTGATTCTATAATTTCTTCCCACGGGATTTCCTTTGCTAAACCAAATTTGTTTCCAATGAAAGATTCCTTGAGTTCCCTTTGTAGTACTTCAATATAACCTTTGACTCTGTTCAACTCAGCTACATGTGTACTGTTTGCTACTGACTTCATAAGCCTTAACACCTTGAGTTCATCCTTTAGTTTATTAATTTCTCCCATCTGAATAGACAGGTTCTGAATAGCATCAGCAAGCTATTCAGCTCCTTCTGTTGCACCTGTAGTCGATGTCGTAGCTAAAGTGGAAACTTCGGTGGTGGGAATTGCTGTAAAGGAGACTATATCCATTGGATTTTGAGCCTTGTTAATAGCTTCCTCTTTTTCCTTTACCATTTTCTCCATCTGCTCTTCCATTTGTTTGATTTGCAGATTCTTTTTCTATGATGAGCTTCATCATATCAGACTTCCGAGTCTCTATCTCCTGAATTTCTTTGGCCATTGGGTCCTCGGAAGCTAGCAAGTTCAGCTACTTCTTTAATGCTGCAACTTCAACATTCTTTTTCTTAATAAGCTCTTTTGCAGCATTTATGCTTGAGGGATCATATCCCATCTTCAACACTAGATTCTCCAAGGATTAGATCTTGGTATCCTTTGTTAATGAGGAGACTTTCTCCAACTTTAGTTGTGACTGAGTGTTGGCCAAGGTAACCTGCATTTTTGACAAACTCATGGCAGTGTTTGTCAAGGTGGAAGCAATCATCTGCCCAGTTTGTTTGTGCATCTCAATTTGATCAATTGGATGCACATCCTTCACATTGAACTCAAAAGAAGTATGTTTTTGATATTGAGCAACAGTCCTAGGTTGTGGAACTTGGGCTTGCAAGAAAGCCATCTGCATCTTTCCCTTCTCAGAATCGAAGACTAAAAGAAGCCTGGCTTGAGAGCTAGAAGAATGCTTCCAGAACTGGGTGCAGGTGTTCAATTTTAATTCTTAATTCTTCCTTTTGATCTCACTGAAGACATGAAAATGTCTTCTTCCTTATCCTTTGGAATGCCTCCACTATTCAGAACTACCTGTTGTTCATCAAAAGTAGTGGAATGAGTTGGGGACTATGTAGATTGTCCACTAGACTGTGTATAAAGCATAGGCTCTTCAAGCCCATCAAATGATATCTTCTGGGGTTCATTTGTGGCACCAACAATCACAGAGATCCTAGGTCTCTTCTTCCTGTGTACAATCCTAAAGCCCTGCCTTGTTGCTTCAGTTGTAGGTGAAGATCGTTCTTGCCTCCCTCTCTTGGCTGTCTTTTCTTGTGCAAGTGGAGTTGCACATTCGATGTAGAAACTGCCTACTCTTTAGCCTCTTGGAGGGTGTTCTCTGTCCATTCCAACTGATATTTATATTGTTCTATCTCAAGCCTGGCTATGTGATGATATGGTGTAAATTTATTCTCCACCCTGAGTTTGGAAATCACTCCCAATGGGTCATAAGACCAAGTGAAACTGAGACCAAACTTCATCTTCTTTAGTAATTTGTCTGCTTCCTCTCCTACTACCCTAGTGTTACAGATGAATGGACCAACTTGGGCTTTCAACTTGAATTGTGATTTCTTCTTGGCAGCCAGAAAGTGTACTTCATGTGCATTTAACCTCTGCATTATGTATTCTAGTGCAAAGATTCTGATAGGGAGGTACTTGGTCAGTTTGTAGGGTGGAAGCTCACAACCATAAACCCTGATCTTTGTATAGTTTTGGTAACAATACCAATCCCCTGTTGTAGCTTGATCAACCAACTATAATTCTTTAATAATCTCCTCACTGATCCTTGGTACTGGAGTGCTACTCATAAGACTCGTAGCTGGATGAATAAACAGTTCTATGAATTGTTTATATGTGAACTCTTCTTTTTCGTTCATCCCCATTTAAGTCTAGAATATCATTGATTGTTGATTTCCTTCCTCATTTAACTTCTGTAAATAAAATGGAAATTTGTCTCCCTGAAAATATATAAAAAGGTAAACAAGTACTGAAGCATACATGAATACTTCTTTAGTGTTGAACTTGAAAAATTGCTCATGTATGGCTTCAGCAATGAAATTACTAAAATCATAAATAACAGTGGGTTTAGAATTAGTGGAAAACATAGATAAGAAACCAAGGATAGCCTCATTGAAAAACTGATCAAAGTTATAACCAAGAAAATAGGACAAAATAGTCGTAATTTTCTTGGTTCTATTAGGAAACATGGATGAATCATAAGGAGGATTTATTTTTGGCAGAGGACTATCAATAGCTAGAAATAGTTCAAGGGTCTGGGATCTTTTAGTAAAGTCTAGTTTTTGATAAGATTCTATTAGGTTTTCATGGGGAAATGGATGGGTTGGTGTAGTAGAAGGGGCCTGCATCATTTTTTCAATGGAATCAGAATTAACTGAACAAAGGATTTCTCCTGTGGGTGAAATAATTGCTCTTTGGCTGGGATCGTAAGATTCATGGCATTTTCTTACAAATTCAGGTGCTCTGTGTATCTGAGGGAAATGTAGTGAGGCAACTGAGAGTGCTAGATCCCTATTTCATCTGTCTGTTCAATCAGTTGATCTTCCATCCAGCAATATATTTCATATAAATCAAATTGAGAAGAAGTCTCAATGATTTTACAATCTTTGTCGACCAATGGGGTATGATGGAAGTCGACCTGTGGGTGAATCAAAGGATTTGGGACTTCTATGATTTCTTTTCCCTTGGGAGGCATTTTGTCAAACAAATTGTAGACTGTAAATGACAGAAATTGGTCTGAAAGAGAGTGATCACAGTAAAAATAGATAACTGACAAAGAGGTAAGTGGACCTGGATGTCAGATTCACGAATAGAAGAATGATTGCTTTAATGTCGGACAGTGGTTGGGTTGTAGGCGGGAAAACTTCAATGATTAATCTGGTTGCATAAATTCACTCTGTAACCATTCTCATGGATAATACAATGTTTATAAATGAAAAAGTGGAGCGGGGATGGTACTGAACATTTGAATTTACATTAAATATCCAACGGGTTAATTAACGGATGTTTGAGTCATAAATTTGCAGGAGAAAAATTGAATGGGAAACAGATAGGCATCAATTGATTGGATGGCAGACATGAGATGGAGTGTGACGTGGAGCATGACGTGGAGTGGCGGTAAACGGTCCTTTAATATACCACGTTCGGGGGTAAGGTGAGGCGGTAAGTAGTTTCAGGATTTTAAGTCCCAAAACACTAAAATCGGAAAAGGTTTTTTATGTGGGCGGTATAGGAAACTACCCATTTTGGACCCCCCCCCCAGCCCACCCCCCGCCGATAAAGTTTGGATGGTGTATGAGGGCCGAGGAGGACCGTGGGCCATCAGATCATGGTAGAGTGTGTGGGATGAGAGGTGAGGTGGGGGGTATTTAACATATGAGCGGAAGTGATGGTGGGGTCACGACTTCGAGGGCGGATGTGACAGTTGTGGGTCATGGCGATTAAATGAAATAACATTGGCTTATAAAACTTTTGGTTAATTAAAACCCGTCATATATATGTTTTCCCAATGTTACAACTTAGGATTAAAACATTTGATGCTTCAATTTGATTTCACATGTCTACCTACCCTTTTACTCCTAAAATTTTCACTTATTTTTCAAAGTGCATATAAGCTAGCACCTCAACATTTTCTTTTTATGCCTAATCTACCTCTATGCCTTATTTCCACCATTGGCTTAGATTAATCTATTAAGCCAATTTTATTTTCTACCAATGACAATCAATTTAAATCAAATCCAATCCTGATTAAACTGTATAATTGGATCAAATAAACTAGTATGGCATATAAACAAACTGCACACAACTACTGTTTGTAAAACTGAATTAGACTAAAGTAGTGGCATTTAGATTTGCAACAATTTCAGAGTTTATTGTTTTTTGCTTTTCTTTGTAACCTAACATTTTGTTTTTGCCTTCATTTTTTAGGGCATCTATTCTAACATTTTCTTTGATATGGACATATTTATCCAAATATTTCCTAACATTTTTCTTCAATTTTCTTTTTGTCCATATCCTAGCTTAACATTTTTTCAAATATATTTTTCATTTTTTGACTAATTGATTCTAACTTACCTAAGCCAAAAATGCTATAACAGAAGTCTCTTGAACATTACCAATACTCACAGCCATGGTTGGTTGGTTTATTTCTTTCTTATCTTTCTTATCAGTCACGTTGCTACTAGCATCAAGGATTTTACCAAGCAAAGAAGAAGAAAGTGAGGAGGACATGCTGGGTGAAGAAGGTAAAGGATTAACCAACGGTTGGTGTTGTTGAGACAAAGAACTTGGTTGAGGTGAAATACTTGGTTGAGGTGGTACAGTTTGAGTATTTGGGACTATCAAATTTGAAAACAACTATAGCGGTAAACCTATGGTAATTCTAGGTAATGACAACGTAGCCATATAAAGCAGACAAACATTTCCAAAACAAGAAAAAGGAATGGAATTCTCATTAATAGGGGTTCCTTGGTTGGTAAATTTTGGAACTTTTTCCATTATATTCAACTCTATTAAGTTTTAATAAGAATTTAAATGATATTCAAAATCCAAACTTAAGGTACGTAAAAAGTAAAAACAAGCAAAAAGCACACACTAGTAAATCTAAGGAATCAAACCATGCAAACAAAATTTCACAACGAAATCACTAGTTGGTGATGAAATCCAACGTCACAGAGATCAATTTGAGAAGTGAATAATGATAGAGAGGGTGGAACCAGTTACAATGACAACTTGCTTAATGAACATGATCTGGTGCATTCACTTATATCATCTCAAGTGGAGAATACCCTCCAAAAAGGTCCAAGTGAGTCTATCCAATGTCAGTTCCAGGTACAACAGAGACTTCCCCTTCATCTTTAGCTTGGGTAATATCCCTAATATTATTTTCTCTAAGGTTGCCACTTATGATAATTTAACCTGGGGGGACAGTCGTAGATCAAATGTACACGCAAGGGAAGAGGAACAAAGCTCAATCCCATTAAACGTTCCTCAACATGGTTAATCTGAGGTTTATCCTTCAAGTGACTCCCAAGCACCTTTCCATATTGTTTCTAATGCATGCAAATCACTCTATAGTAACCAATAAAGTGGGGTCGATCACTCCACTAGATCCGATATCATCTCATGCTTAACTCCATTGTTAGAGGAGCTTCCGAGAGCCAAACTGTAATAAATGGATTTACTCCCTATCACAAGATTCTAGTGTTTTTTTGCAGATTTGGAAATTTAACTCACATCCCTATTCAAAATCCCTACAACCTGACCTAATGTAGGTGGAAAGAGACCTAAAATAATAAAAATTCTATTTGATTTTATTAGCATTGTTTTTTTAAAGTTGTTACTTACTCGATGGGTAAATGGATGTGAAGTTGATGGTGTTATGACCTGAATCAAAACTTTAATGCTATCAAACATAATATTGTGATCTTTTCATTTTGATGAATTCTAGCTAAAGTAAGGAGAGAGGTTATTCTTTAAAATATTAACTCCAGAATGCAACTCTTCTAATTTTCCAATGTAAATCAAATCCCTAAGTTCCAAACCTTGCAATGTAATCTATGCACAATTTTCTTGAAAACTATGCAAATGTAATCTATGTACAATTTCCATTCATGTTATGAAAATGAGAATTCTAAATGTAAAAATGTAATCTATGCAAGAGAATTTTTCAAAACAAACACAAGATGATTCCAAATCAGTGAAAGAACAACAAGACTATTTTCCTTCACCAATGTAACTAAATAACCAATTGAGTGTAAGTAAATGGAATTGGGTGAAAATTCCAAAGAAAAAAATGATGACACTCAAAGGCGATTAACACTGAGACACAATTCATCCCCTCCCCCTCTCCCCGTGATTGAGGGGGGATTTGTTTTGCAAAAATTGTTAAGAAACTGAGACAAACCTCTAAGTAATGAAGAAAGGAAATAAACTTAATAATTTCTCAAAAATAAAATTCAAAACACCCAATCAAATTAACAGAGACTCTATAAGACTGTAAACAAGCTTAAGAAATCATAAAAACAAAAAATTTGGACTTAAATCAAAGAAATGCTAGCTTTTTAAAAAAAAATTACAAGATTGCACAGGTAATTAGTTTGATTTAGTGTGCATATGCACTAGTGCTAAGGACTAAGTATGCAAATATGTGTTCTGTGGCTAAAGATAAAATGCGCAGTCTGAGAAGAAAATAGGAAAAA
This sequence comes from Pinus tabuliformis, assembly GCA_031772625.1. Taxonomy (NCBI): domain Eukaryota; kingdom Viridiplantae; phylum Streptophyta; class Pinopsida; order Pinales; family Pinaceae; genus Pinus; species Pinus tabuliformis. The sequence continues at coordinate 840,807,126 of CM062807.1, forward strand.
TAAAAATAAAGGTCTCAAACCAAAAATTTCAGTTCTTAAAAGGGTCTAAAGGTGTCAAGAGTCGCAACAGGACATAATGGAGAATTCTCGATCCCTAGTATGGTCGCTAATTTGTTAGGTGAAACAATCGTTATTGCGGACAATATGGATCTCCCTATATTTCAAACAAAACCTAGTAACAAACATCAAAATAATTACTACCTTTCCCTAGCTTACAACTGATTGAAACATGAAATATGTGAAGAATCACTTGCCTAGTTAACAAACTTCCTCTTGAAGTCCTTTTGGTTCTTTCCACAACCATCTTTTGCTCAATTCCTTAGAGGATTTCCTAATGCTTTCTAAATATTCTCCATGATGCTCCAAAAGAGATTTGGATAGACAAAAAAATTCAAAGGGATCAAAGCATCTCACATATAAAATCAAAGGTCAATGAAGTCCCTAACTTAACATACAACATATAGTTGAATCAATAATCAGTTAATAACCATGCAAGTGATCAAGGAATCTCGCAAATAACAACAAAATAGACATAATGAGGAAAGAAAAACTACTTTGTATTAAACTCAAAGGAGAATAAGCTTACAACCTGGTTGCCTTGATGTCACAAGCCTCTTTTAATGGACTTCGTTCCTTCCCTTGATGACAATATCTTAACACCCAAAATCAGCAGGATAAGTTTACAAATCCAAGTCCCTCTATTCCTCTAGTATTATGCTCAATTTATAGGCAAGAGGAGAAAGTTTCTAGTTCCTCTTCTCAAGGGATATAATGCTTAATAGGAGGAGGCTAGTTCCATAAACTAAGGGATGAGTTGCAGGTTTGTAGTAGTTCAAGGCTTCTAATTTGGATAAGATTCCTCCATCAAAGCTTCTATAAGTTGCTTTTTTTTTTTACTTGCGTGAACAGGATTGTGTAGTCTATAGTGGAAGACAGTGATCCAAATTACGCAAGCCACAATGGTAAAAATTGCACGTGTAGGTAATGGATAGGAAAATTGCATGGATACTCAATAATGGCTTTTAAGCGCAACCAAAAAAATATTTTGTCCCTAGTATTGTTTTACTTCAAGCTTCATAGGGTATTTACCTCAGACACTCATTGGATGGCAAGAGATATGAATCGACAGCCATGGTGACAAAATTTAGTGTAACAATAAATTATAGAATAAATGGAAGGTAAGGTGTGAATTAGTTGATATGAGGAAGAAATCTCATCCAAGTGAAAAGGTTGCACCCCTAATAGGATGGCCTAGAATTATTTTCCATTTAGAGGGAAAAGGGACCTTCATAGCTAAAACCATTTGGAAATGCTTGGGAGGACATCAAACAAAAGTTGGTGTGAAAAAATTAACTCACTTGAGTTAGGATTTCTTTCAATGATCATCACTTATGGTGGTTTTTATTGGTCCCTTTGTTAAATCTATTGGTTCTTAGCAAAAAGTTCTACAACTAGTTAGGTTTGTAGTGATATTTTTTATAGTGGTTCTAGATATTTAAATAATTGGGAATCCTTAAAGTAGAATCCAATCTTAGGTCTAGAAGAAAGATCATTCTAGAAAAGGTCCATATGTTAATCCTAGGAAACATGTTGCCTAAGGATAGTCTTGTAGGGCCTCTAGCTTGGTTGGAAGTATGGAAATGGAATTGGAGAGAGGTTATTTTTTAAGTATAATTCAAGTAATTTCTATGAATAGCCCCGAATAGTTATGGGATTGAGAGAAAGCTCAACCAAAGCTATAAAATAAAATCGAAGGAGAAGGCTTAGCTTTATTATTTGGAAGTGACATATAGAGCCAAAAAATTGTCTTTTATTTATTTATAAATTAGTAATGCATTTATGTTAGGTACCTATAATACTAGTGTAACATCCATATTTTAATTGTTGTGCCTCATAGAAACCCACTATTATTATTGTTGTTCACTTACATTATTATTCTTATGTAGGCCCTAATTATAATTTGTCCCTTGAGACTCCTATATATATCAATAAGGTATTGTCATTTGAATCATCCAAGAATTGTTCATTTCTGTGATGCAAAGGGAGGTTTACCCCTTGAAGTGTCTGATTATATAGTCGTTGATCTATATTTTCTTATATTTTTGTGTTATTTTTATCTAGATACCTAACATTTGGTATCAAAGCTATTGATCCTAGGGTTTCACTGGTTCAAGTGGGTCATCATGGAATTTTCGATATACCTTTTCTCTGCAAATATTTAGACCATGAAATTGATACCACCTGAAGGCTAAATATTGATGAAAATTTATCTATAATTTCAGACCTTGGTTCACTATATGTTTAGAGATATGGTTTGAGGAATTTAGGTTTTCTATGTGCTCTAGAATTCAATCTCAAACAAGTGTTCCAGGTAAAATCGCCATAACTTTGTCTTCAAGCACCGTATTTGAATTTCATTAAAAAATGTTGAAATCAAATGGACTATAGTTTCCTAGGTATGAGTTTCGGGGCTGAAGGTTAAAACAATGACACTTAGAATCCCCTACAAGTTCAATCTACTGAACGAGTCAATAATTAGGTCATAGTGGGAGAATTGGCATAACTTTATCTTGAAGAATCCAAACTTGGTCTAGCTAGTAGGGTTGGAAAGAACACACATAGGGCTACCATAGGGCATAGTTTAAAACCTTGGGATGTCAAAAGAATATAGACACAATAGTTTCAATATCAACCTCATCAACAAGCTCAAAATCAAGCTCTAAAAGGTGTGTATTTTTTAAATTTGAATAACTTTTGTTTGAAAAATTGGTTTGAAGTGATTCAAAGGGAACAACGAAGCATAGATATCATTAATTGATTCCAAAATTCATCCAAAAAAAATGGATACACCCATTAAGCCCTTAGAAATATCTATTATGATGCATGAAGAAGAGGAAGAAATGCAACATGATATATTAAAGTTGCAGGACCAGGTGTAAAAAAAATTGTTCTCTCAAAGAACAATAAAAAATGAACTAGAAAAGGTGATGAGTGAAAATAAGGAAGGAATATAAAATAATATAAATGAAAGTAAGGAAGAAATAGAAAAAAAGATGGATGGTTTAAAATCATACTTGGAAGGATTGAAGGAAGGTTTGACAAAGTTGCTACAAGAAAGGCTTCTTAGTGGTGACAAGTATTGCATGACACTCAGGATGGGAACAAAAGGAGTGTGTATCATGATTTCAAAGACTCCACATTTGTGTTCAATACAAACCACATTCCAAAAATTCATATGAGGAAATTTGGCGGCAAGGATCCAGTAATAAGGATACTACAGATGGAGTAATTTCTTGATATACATGATGTGAAACACACACAAAAAGTACACGTTAAATACTTATATTTAGAACTAAATCAGTTTGTGTGGTATCGATGGCTTTTTTTTCTTGTAAATCACTTCTCACTTGGAGAAATTTTACAGAGGAATTGATAACACATTATAAGGATACAAAGACCAGTACCTTCTTTAGCCAATTGATAAATATCAAACAAAAGGGTTCAATGGTGGAACACGTTGACAAATGCTAAATATTGAACATCAAGGTAAATGATATTATAGAGAATCATATCATTCATGTCTTCATTGGGACTGTTAGCCTCCTGCTGCAGCAAGTATTCATCTTTCATGATTGAGATTTTTACATGCCAAATATGTCATACTCTGCAAGCTGCAGTGTTCCATATTTCCACAAGAAGCAATGAAAGTGTGCTGGTCCAAATGCCACTGCTGTATTCCATTTGTGATGAGTTTTTTCATTTAAGGGAAGGCCAAACAGCTAAATCTTGGTCTCCCTAGATTTCAATTTCCTGTTGTAGAATATAGAGAAGGTATCTATCCAAACAGCTAAATCTTGGCAGATTTGTAGATAAGTAGAGAATCAAAGGGACCCAACTGTTTAATCTGGGCCCTGGCAGAAATAAGTGTAGATTTAGATCGGAAAAATTGAAAAAAGAAAAATTGTAATTCTGGGTCTGCAAGTCTAAGTGCACCCTAATCAGAAAAGAAGAAAAAAATGTTAGGACAATAGGCTGGGTAGGTAGCTTTTTGGTGGCAGAATGATGACTGATGATAAATTTTGTGTCTCGCAATGTCTTATCTTTTCAGATCACAGTTATCAGGCAGTTTTATTTCAAAAGAGGTACTCAAGCTGGAATTCACTAACCTCCCCTTCTTCTCATTTCCCCCAAGTCACTTACTAACATCCCCCAAGAGGTCAAGATCTGCTTGAGCCTCTCAGTTTCATCATTTCCATGACATTCGCCTTGGTGAGGATTTGCTTCACCCAAGGATGGCTCACTCATCTTCTGTGAGCCTTCTTTTCCCAACAAAGCCTAAGGTCTCATACCTTAGCGCCCTCTGTCCATCTCCATATTAACTACTAACTTTATTATATAACTCCCTATCAGTTTTTCCCTTCCCCTATTAAAATCATGTATATAAAACTCCCTTATGTAAATACTCCCTCTCGGGCATTATAGCCATAATTCTACTGAGTCCAGGAAATCTCAGTCCATCTGGGACTGTTTTTAGCCCAACAGAGTCATAGCAGGGATTAATCTGACACCTGGTCAAACTAATAACCTCTTCCCTAACTCTAAAAACCCTAAAAAAAAACCCACTTTTTATCCCTTTACCCCAAGTTTCGGGCATAAATTGCTAACCCGCGCTCAAAAAACACATAAAAACCCCATTCCTTAAGTTTAAACCCACCCGCGCAAAAATTAAAGGAATATTCCTGCGCATATGCCGCCCCTTATCCCTCCGTCATATCACACTCCCCGCCAGCCGTTGGATCGCCCGCCCCACAGATCAACGGTGGGCGGGCCGTCCCATCCCCGACCTGCCTGACGTTTAGCATCCGGGAGATGGGCGGTATTGCCGCCATACCTCCTGCCACGCGTCAAACGTTGGGCCATGGCGGAGCCCTCTCCCCCGAAACCGACTTTGTCCATAAGCGGTGCGCCCAAACTGGAAACCGCCCCTGCCTGCGTCACCCGCCTGCCTAGTGACGTCCCCCCCCTAGCTAGTCACTATGTTGAGTCACTTGCCTGCGTGGCCTCCTGCCACGTCACTGCCACGTATCCCTGCCACCGTACCTGCCACGTCACCATCCGTACATGATGATGTCATGCTGACGTCATCCCGCCACGTCGTCCTGCTGACGTCATGCTGACATCACCCACCGTACAATGTCACATCATGCTGACGTCATCAGCACTTTTTGGGCGCAAAGGCGTGAAAATCGCACTTCGGAGCCCCAGAATCCGATTCTGAGGCAGTTTTTGATGAGCGATTTGCACCTGAATGGGGAATCTTTAGGGAATCTTTTCATTCTGCGGCCCCCAGCAAGCTCGAAAGACGCCGAATGACCCATTTTTCCTCGCGAAGCTTGCCGGAAGGGGCAGAAAGCAGTTTCGAAAGAAACAGAGGCCGAACAGCGGCCATTTATTTGTGAATAAGACCCACAGCACCTCAGAACAGCATCAATTTATTGCCAAAGGGTATCAGAGGAAGAAGGAGAGCCAAAGAGTATCAGTCGAAGATTTTTAAAGGGCTCGAAGTACTTAAACATTGATGAGCCCCCCAGAAAGTCAAATCAAGAGGAGTAAGCCCATCCTAGCTCTCAAATCACAGTCAGAGGCATTTAAAACCGCCGAACAGCAAGGGTGCAAAGACCAATGCACAGTTATGACAGATGAAGAGCACAGAGCCACCAGGACAGATATTAACTCATTTTGATACAGCTGCCCCCAGCAAAGCTCAAAGATATTTTCTGGCATTTATTTCTAGATAGGATTAGGTTAAAGTAATCAATTTTCTGTCAGACCTATTAGGTCGGCTGTAATAGATAATTTTGGATAAATCTTCCCTATATATACCACCCTCTGTATTGTTTAAAGGGTCGGTTGGTTGATAGTTTTTCAGTGGAGACTCGCACTGTATACCTGATATGTTTTCTGTAATCAAAGACTGCTGAAAAGCTTGGAGGAAAGACTGTCTGCTCTGTGTCTAATGGTTTCAAGAAGTGAATTTGGAATTCATGTGCTGCAACATGACTCAATAAGTTTTCCTATCTCTGTTTTTTCCATTGATATACCGTCTAAATAGCAGGAAGAAAGAATAGCTTAGAATTAGTTTAAATACTCTCTATGCTCAATTTCTGTTGTTTCTTTATGTTTTCCTCTGGATCAGTCATGAATATGAATTCCCTTCGGCTCATATTTCCCCTAATCCATCCATCTTTGACAGTTGTCTAGGAATTCTTAACTGCTCCTAGATAGAGCTCATTCACTTTCCCCCTTTAAGCATAGTGAGAGATTCTTTGTTGCCTCTCATTACTTATTCCTCATTCCATCCCTTTAATCTTTAAGTGTTGTTTCATGAGCAGCTACCTTGCTCCTTATTTCTCTTGTGACCAAGAAAACACACCAGCAGTCCGACTCCTTGACTCCACACCCAATGGTTTGAAACTTCCAGACTATGCCTTGCCTCTCTGTCTGAAAACATCAATTTTCCCACCAAAAAACAAAACAAAAAACCCTTTGAACTCGAGACCTAGCCTAACATCCTTTTTAAAAAACAAAGCTAAATCTAAAAGAGAGAGCCCTCTCTGATTGCAGGTTGGCTAGAACCTGCAGTCCAAAGTTGGTCTGTGGTTACCTCGGCCGTATCCTTTTCCGGAGCTTAAGGACAACCTGAGTGATAACATAATGGCGACTCCACTGGGGACCTTCCTCAGATAATTTTACAAAGTATCACAAAGAAAGTTGGAAAGCTCCACTAGGAGGAACCAAACCTTCACAACCATTTTTTAAGTCTAGTTCTGGTCTTTGATGGTGGACAGAGATCAGGCACTCAAAGTTAATATATCCACCTGGCGACTCCACATCATCCTCATAATAAAGACTCCACTGGAGAAATGAACCCAAAAGAAATTTATGAGCAGATCAGGCTTTTGACCTGGATTATTATCCAAGAGGTCATGTTCTTTCTCCTCCATAAAATTTTGCTGTACATATTGTTTGAACTTGACTTTTATGTTTTTCCCGTAGAAAATGTTGAAGAAAGCCCTCCTTGCACATTGGAACAACAGCCTCTAAATGCTGCTGATGCTCACCCTATAGTCAAGGGGGACACTACTGTCAAAACAAATCATCCTATCCCTGTTCACACCGAACCCAATCATTTAACCCCTGTACACAATCCCCTGCCTCGTAAGGTTCCTGATAGATATAAACCACTCATTTTGCCTCCCGTGCTTAATCCTTTGCCCAAAAATCATCCCATATATCTCCCAAGATTTGATGGAGAGAATGGAGTTACTACCCAAAAGCATATCCAGGCTTTTGACGATTATTTAAACATTTTTGAAGTAGAAGATGAGGATGTTAGTCTTAGGCTGTTTGCCCTTTCTTTGCAAAGTGAAGTTAGGACTTGGTTTAAAGCATTGCCTGAGGCAAGCATCTCAAATCTCCAGTAGTTATTCAAACTCTTCCTTGATAGATGGATGATCAAAGTCAATTTCCTCGTGCTCATAGAAGAATATAACCAGTTAAAAAGGATTCCAAATGAATCTGTTCAGCAATTTTCTGACCAATTCAATCAAGTTTATCATTCTATACCATTGAATATAAGACCTCCCCCTGATTTGGCCCTATTACATTATCCAGCAGCATTTGATCCAGAAATAGAATTCCATCTGAGAAAAAGGAGCCCTTCTACTATGCAACAGATGTAGAACATGGCAGTAGATGTAGAGGTTAATCTGAAAGTTAGGGAGGAGAATTTGAAAGCAGAAAAGGGGGATGAACTTGATATATTTGTAAAGAAAGCAGAGGAATTAAAGCAGATGTGCACAATAGAAGTTGAACGTTTAGAGCACCAGAACAGATCTGTTTTGTGAAAGGAAAGTAATGATATACATGCACAAACCTGTCACAAAACAGATGACATATTCATACCTCCATACTTAATGGAGCAGTCTGCTGATATAATGTATGAATATAATAGCTTCTCTTCTTTCAACTGTCTGCCCAAATATGATCGGTATGATGATGACTGTGAGCCTAACGACCAAATCAGCCTTACAGAGGAGTCAGACATTATTCTGGCAGAAAGCTCAGTTCAGGTTCAGCTGCCTGAACCCAATGATCAGAATGCCCATCTCAGCCATGAAGAAAAGGAAGAAAGCGCAGAATGTGTTGATTTCAGCGAAAGAACTTTACCATTTTGTTTCAAGTCTTTTCAGTTTATTAGGGAAAATTATCATGCTATTAATAATCAAGTGTCACCATGTTCTGTTACTGATCAGCTAGAGGAAATTCCAGGCCCTACTCCTAAAGCATTAACACTAGATTTGCAGCCCCAAAGTGTCAGTGAATGTCAGATTGAGGACGACTCAAAAATGGCAGCATGTGACCAAAAAATCCAACTAGATTTCCTGCCTATCGGTTTTCAACCATCTCAGATAATTGAAGAAGAAAAGGAGCAGTCAGCACAAATTTGTCAAGTGCCATCTGAGCCAGCTTTCAAAGAATTACATCTACCATCCCATGTTTTGCAGAATTCTTCTGATGGTAAACTACGTGATGAGGTAAAACACTGCTCTTCTCTGCTAGTAGGCTGCAAACCACGGTATCAAGTGGTTGATGATCCCTGAATTCTAAAGCATGATAGCTCTCCCAAAATTTTGTACAGTTCTTTAGTTCAGTCCAGCAATAATGTATATATGCTACAGGACCCCTTTGTACAGTTTCTTGTTTCAGCAAAGAAGGTCAGTAGCTTCCTGATCTTCTCAAAGATTAATAAAGCCATATCAGATTGCAAGATCTCCATTTCAGGTAACAGCAAGCACAAGCAGCAGGGGCCATTCATATTTATAATGCTTAAGTGGCTGCATTGGCTATTTCATTTCACCTAACGGAAAAGTAAGTACTGGTTAGGGTAGGTAGGTAGGATTAATAAGGCAACCGGCCAAGCAAATTTTGCAGAATACAGCAGCAATTGAACACAAGGCAGTCTGACCTGCTGTTCTTGGCTTTTCACAAGGAAAATCCATCCCCAAGTGGAGCCATTGTTAGCCTCCTACTGCAGCAGGTATTCATCTTTCATGATTGAGATTTTTACATGCCAAATATGTCATACTCTGCAAGCTGCAGTGTTCCATATTTCCACAAGAAGCAATGAAAGTGTGCTGGTCCAAATGCCACTGCTGTATTCCATTCGTGATGAGTTTTTTCAGTTAAGGGAAGGCCAAACAGCTAAATCTTGGTCTCCCTAGATTTCAATTTCCTGTTGTAGAATATAGAGAAGGTATTTGTCCAAATAGCTAAATCTTGGCAGATTTGTAGATAAGTAGAGAATCAAAGGGACCCAACTGTTTAATCTGGGCCCTGGTAGAAATAAGTGTAGATTTAGATAGGAAAAATTGAAAAAAGAAAAATTGTAATTCTGGGTCTGCAAGTCTAAGTGCACCCTAATCAGAAAAGAAGAAAAAAATGTTAAGACAATAGGCTAGGTAGGTAGCTTTTTGGTGGCAGAATGATGACTGATGATAAATTTTGTGTCTCGCAATGTCTTATCTTTTCAGATCACAGTTATCAGGCAGTTTTATTTCGAAAGAGGTACTCAAGCTGGAATTCACTAACCTCCCCTTCTTCTCATTTCCCCCAAGTCACTTACTAACATCCCCCAAGAGGTCAAGATCTGCTTGAGCCTCTCAGTTTCATCATTTCCATGACATTCGCCTTGGTGAGGATTTGCTTCACCCAAGGATGGCTCACTCATCTTCTGTGAGCCTTCTTTTCCCAACAAAGCCTAAGGTCTCATACCTTAGCGCCCTCTGTCCATCTCCATATTAACTACTAACTTTATTATATAACTCCCTATCAGTTTTTCCCTTCCCCTATTAAAATCATGTATATAAAACTCCCTTATGTAAATACTCCCTCCCGGGCATTATAGCCATAATTCTACTGAGTCCAGGAAATCTCAATCCATCTGGGACTGTTTTTAGCCCATCCGAGTCATAGCAGGGATTAATCTGACACCTGGTCAAACTAATAACCTCTTCCCTAACTCTAAAACCCTAAAAAAAAACCCACTTTTTATCCCTTTACCCCAAGTTTCGGGCATAAATTGCTAACCCGTGCTCAAAAAACCCATAAAAACCCCATTCCTTAAGTTTAAACCCACCTGCGCAAAAATTAAAGGAATATTCCTGCGCATATGCCGCCCCTTATCCCTCCGTCATATCACACTCCCCGCCAGCCGTTGGATCGCCCGCCCCACAGATCAACGGTGGGTGGGCCGTCCCATCCCCGACCTGCCCGACGTTTAACATCCGGGAGATGGGCGGTATTGCCGTCGTACCTCCTGCCACGCGTCAAGCGTTGGGCCGTGGCGGAGCCCTCTCCCCCGAAACCGCCTTTGTCCATAAGCGGTGTGCCCAAACCGGAAACCGCCCCTGCCTGCGTCACCCGCCTGCCAAGTGACGTCACCCCCCTGCCCAGTCATTATGTTGAGTCACCTGCCTGCGTGGCCTCCTGCCACGTCACTGCCACGTATCCCTACCACCGTACCAGCCACGTCACCATCCGTACATGATGATGTCATGCTGATGTCATCCTGCCACGTCGTCATGTTGACGCCACCCGCCGTACAATGTCACATCATGATGACGTCATGCTGACGTCATCAGCACTTTTTGGGCGCAAAGGCGCGAAAATCGCACTTCGGAGCCCCAGAATCCGATTCTGAGGCAGTTTTTGATGAGCGATTTGCGCCTGAATGGGGAATCTTCAGGGAATCTTTTCATTCTGCGGCCCCCAGCAAGCCCGAAAGACGCCGAATGACCCATTTTTCCTCGCGAAGCTTGCCGGAAGGGGCAGAAAGCAGTTTCGAAAGAAACAGAGGCCGAACAGCGGCCATTTATTTGTGAATAAGACCCACAGCACCTCATAACAGCATCAATTTATTGCCAAAGGGTATCAGAGGAAGAAGGAGAGCCAAAGAGTATCAGTCGAAGATTTTTAAAGGGCTCGAAGTACTTAAACATTGATGAGCCCCCCAGAAAGTCAAATCAAGAGGAGTAAGCCCATCCTAGCTCTCAAATCATAGTCAGAGGCATTTAAAACTGCTGAACAGCAAGGGTGCAAAGACCAATGCACAGTTATGACAGATGAAGAGCACAGAGCCACCAGGACAGATATTAACTCATTTTGATACAGCTGCCCCCAGCAAAGCTCAAAGATCTTTTCTGGCATTTATTTCTAGTTAGGATTAGGTTAAAGTAATCAATTTTCTGTCAGACCTGTTAGGTCAGCTGTAATAGATAATTTTTGATAAATATTCCCTATATATACCACCCTCTGTATTGTTTAAAGGGTCGGTTGGTTGATAGTTTTTCAGTGGAGACTCGCACTGTATACCTGATATGTTTTCTGTAATCAAAGACTGCTGAAAAGCTTGGAGGAAAGACTGTCTGCTCTGTGTCTAATGGTTTCAAGAAGTGAATTTGGAATTCATGTGCTGCAACATGACTCAATAAGTTTTCCTATCTCTGTTTTTTCCATTGATATACCGTCTAAATAGCAAGAAGAAATAATAGCTTAGAATTAGTTTAAATACTCTCTATGCTCAATTTCTGTTGTTTCTTTATGTTTTCCTCTAGATCAGTCATGAATATGAATTCCCTTCGGCTCATATTTCCCCTAATCCATCCATCTTTGACAGTTGTCTAGGAATTCTTAACTGCTCCTAGATAGAGCTCATTCACTTTCCCCCTTTAAGCATAGTGATAGATTCTTTGTTGCCTCTCATTCCTTATTCCTCATTCCATCCCTTTAAGCTTTAAGTTTTGTTTCATGAGCAGCTACCTTGCTCCTTATTTCTCTTGTGACCAAGAAAACGTACCAGCAGTCCGACTCCTTGACTCCAGGCCCAATGGTTTGAAACTTCCAGACTATGCCTTGCCTCTCTGTCTGAAAACATCAATTTTCCCACCAAAAAACAAAACAAAAAACCCTCTGAACTCGAGACCTAGCCTAACATCCTTTTTAAAAAACAAAGCTAAATCTAAAAGAGAGAGCCCTCTCTGATTGCAAGTTGGCTAGAACCTGCAGCCCAAAGTTGGTCTGTGGTTACCTCGGTCATATCCTTTTCCGAAGCTTAAGGACAACCTGAGTGATAACAGGGACTTTAAAGGATAAAACCAACATGAGGTTCACCTTTGGGAACCTAATTCATTATAGAATGCATTCAGGATGGTAAGAAAAGTTGAAAGCAAAATTATGGATCAAGGAGGTCTACCATTCACAACTATAAAGATGGATGTGTTTATGCTCCTAACCTCCCAAAACCTACAAGGTTAACACCACAAAAACTAGAGGAAGAAAGAGAAAAAGATATTTGTTATAGTTCTGATACCAAATATACTAAAGGTCATAAGTGTGCCAAGAAGAAATTATTTTACATAGATTGTGAAGACGAGGAAAAAAAAGAACAAGAAACATCAAAAGAGGAAGATATACACTAGCAACCAATCCTGGGGATTGAAAAAGAAGAAATGAGTATGACCATATATTGTAATGCATTAGCGACAATTACCACTCCTCACTCTCAAGATAGAAGGATATATCAAGAAGAAAAGCGTAATATTATTGATTGATTCAGGTAGTAGCCATAATTTTATTCATTGCAAGATAGCCAAGGATTTGAATTGCTTTCAATATCCAGCACTAGAGTTTCAGTGATGGTTGCAAATGAAGGAACTATAAATTTCTCAAGGAAGTGCCATAATATCAATCTACTCATGGGGGAATATTTATTAAGTATTCCAATGATTTCTATTCCAATGGGTGGTGTAGATGTTGTATTAGGAGCCAAATGGTTACAATCTTTGAGGATGATAACTTTTAATTTTCAAGAAATTTTCTTGAACTTTTTATGTGAAGGAAAGGAAATTTAATTAAGGGGTGAGATCAGGGAACCTGGGAAGATAATCATCTCTAATGGCATGACAAAGATTTTGAAGAAGCAACAATAAGGGGTAATTACACAATTATGATCACTATATTTTCAAACATATATGTCATTTGTTTCTCTAGATCTCCAAATAGTCCTTAACAACCATTCCAAGGTATTTGATACTCCTAAAGGTCTCCCACATATTTGTGATCATGATCATGCTATTCATTTGATTCCAGGAAGTGTTCCTCCAAACATTAGACCATATAGATATCCCTATGACAAGAAGAGTGAAGTTGCATGTATGGCTACAAAAATGCTAAAGGCATGTATAATTCAACCTAGCCAAAGTTCTTTCTCTTCTCCAGTAGTATTTTTTTGCAAGAAGGATGGATCGTGGCATATGTGTCTAGGTTATAGAGATCTCAACAAGCTCACTATTGAAGAAAAAATTATCATTCTTTCCATTGATGAATTGTTGGATGAACTACATGGAGCAATTTACTTCACCAATTTGGATCTTTGTTCAGGATATCATCAAATTATTATGAATATAGAAGACATTCTAAAAACAACATTGAGAACTCATGAAGGTCATTATGAATTTTTTGTCATGTCTTTTGGCCTTACTAATGCACCTTCAACATTTCAAGGTTTGATGAATTCCACTTTCAAACCCTTAGAAAGTTTGTGTTAGTATTTTTGATGATATACTAGTATTCAACAATTCTTGGAAAACTCATGTTCAACATGTTGACAAGGTGCTCAAACTATTGGAGGAATTAAAAATTCCCACAACCTTGTGGCATCTTAGAGGATTTATCGGGTTGACAGTGTATTATAGAAATTTGCTTTTCAAAATTATGGGAACATAACATCACCTCTAACAAAATTACTAAAGAAAGATGCATTTTTTTGGACTCCAAAAGAAACTAAGTCCTTTGAACATCTTAAAGAAGTAATGTGCCAAGCATTGGTTTTAGCTACACCAGACTTCACAAAACCTTTATTGTCAAAAGTGATGCCTCAGGAAATGGAATTGGTGTTGTTTTAATGCAAGAGGAAAGGCCCATTTCTTTCAAAGTTTCTCCAATCAAGGATAATTATTTACACAAATCTATTTATGAGAAGGAAATGTTGGCAATACTACATGATCTGAAGTAATGACAACATTACCTAATGGGAAGACACTTCAAGGTAAAAACAGATCATGATAGTCTTAAGTACTTCTTAAAACATATATTATCTTCATAACAGCAACAAAAATAGGTCACAAATATGTTGGGCTATGACTTTTAAATCATCTACAAAAAAGGGAAGAAAAATGTTGTTGCAGGTGTGCTCTCTAGAGGGGATGAGGATGTGGAGGCATTTCTTTGTGTCATTTATATTATCCAACCTAATTGGATAACTGAAGAAAGGGACAAATGGAAGAATGACCAAGAGGTGTGGACACTCATTCAAAATTTTCCGCAAGATCCTAATGCATTTGACACATTTATTGGGAAAAATGATTCACTGTGGTACAAATATCACTTATATCTATGTAAGAACTCCCAACTCAGAAAAAACATTTTTTGGAATTGCACACCTCTCCTATAGGAGGGCACTCGGGATTTTTAAAAGCTTACCACAAGGTCAAGAAGGATTTTTTTGGGATGACATTAAGTTTTATATTCATAAGTTTTTCGTAGAATTTTTAGTTCGCTAACAAAGTAAATTTGAGATAACTGAAACTCTAGGTCTCTTATAACCATTATCCATTCCAGGTTAGTATTAGGAGGAAATCTCAATGGATTTTATCACAGGTTTACCCAAATCCAAAAGAAAGAGTGTCATCATGGTGGTAGTTGATAGACTTACGAAGTATACACATTTTTGTGCACTATATCATCCTTGCAAATCCCATACATTCGCTATTCCATTTGTGGAAATAGTTCAAAAGCTACATGGAAACCCAAAGATTATTGTAAGTGACAGAGATCCCATTTTCAATGGAATTTTTTGGACATAATTATTTTCTTGTCTTGGTACTCAATTAGCTCATGGCTCATCTTATCATCCTTAATCAGATGGGAAAATTGATATAGTGAACAAATGTTTGGAAGGATATCTTCATTTATTTTTATCTGCTAAACGAAAAAAATGGGTCAAGTGGTTACCTTTGGCAGAATGGTGGTATAACACTTCCTTTCATACCACAGGAAAAATTACCCCATTTATGGTATTTCATGGATATCATCCATTGTCCATCACATCACCTTTAAGAGAAAATTCTAAGGTTCAAGTAGTGGAAGATCACATCGACCATCAACAACAAGTTCTCTAACTCTTAAATGATAACCTATCTTTGGCTCATAATCAAATGAAGCAACAAAAAGATCAACATCATAGTGAAATAAGTTTTGATGTGGGTGATTGGGTATTTTCATGGCTAAAATTGTACAAAAAAATGTCCATCAAGCAAGTTAATAAGGATAATAAATTATCACCCAGGTATTATGGTCCTTACAAGGCGTTGCAAAAGATTGGTACTATGACATACAAATTGGATTTGCCTGCATCTTCGTGAGTTCACCCAATTTTCCATATTTCATGCCTAAAAAAGGTTATATGTGATAAGCTCCTAGCTCAAACTATATTGCTAGAACTTGATGAGGAAGGAAAATCATATTGGATCCTGAAGTAATCACAGAAACAGGAATCCGATAGCTACGAAATCGATCAATTTCAGGGTATCTCATTAAGTGTAAGAGCTTACCTGTTGCAGTTTCCACATGTGAGGACAAATATTTTATATAGAAGCATCTAGAACTACTCAAACATTGAGGACAAAACCTTTTTGAAGGAGAGGGGCATGTTAGTTCCCTATAATACTAGTTTAGCCCACATATTATTATTGCTTTGCCCCATAGAAACCCACTATTATTATTTGTGTGCCCTTGCATTATTATTGTTATGTAGGCCATAATTAGATTTTATCCCTTTAGACTCCCATATGTATCAAGGAAGTCTTGTCATTTGAATCATCCAAGAATTGTTCATTTATGTGATGTAAATGGATGTTGCCCCTTCGAAGCGGCTTATTATCTAGTCACTGATCTATCTTTTCTTATGTTTCTGTGCTATTTTTTATCTAGATACATAATAATTTCCTATTGGGAAAACCCTTAAATAACTCAAAATGTCACACCCTAAATGCAATTAATGTGGCAAGAATGAAATCATAAGAACTTGATCTAGTTTTGTAATTTTTTATAATTAATACAAATATAAACTTTTAAGCTTTGTCACTCATCACTCTTGTGTAATAACACATTCAAAGATATAATTTTCGTACATTATATACCTTGGGACATAGATTTTCACGTAATATGTCACTATATTAGAATTGGTATTTTATATCAACTTTAGACTTTCGACCATAAACGAATGTTTATTTATTACTTCTTAACACAACTTTGATTTTGCTTAACATGGGGGACCCTCTAATATGCATCCATGTAATTTTGGACATGATGAAGTTCATAACTTATAAAAGGAGATAATTGTTTCAAAGGAAGAAATTTATGTATAAATGAGATCCAAATATTTTTTTTTATCTTTTATTAGTTCAACAACTACTTTATAAAGATTTACAAAGAATAATCTAAATTTACTTAACATAGCCAACTTTAAGAGGTCAATTAATAACTAAACAAGAATTGCATGGGGCACAAGGCACTTTGTTCATTATTTACTTTTATTATCTCATAATTCTACCCTAGAGAAGAGAAACCTATTTGCCATATCATCTCTCCTTGTTTTGAATGGAAAGTGCCTAAACTTTCCTCTTGGTTTAGGAAGGGTACTACACCATTTTGAATTTTATCATGGATGATTATTGTTGGTTTGTTGGTGTTCATGCTATTGTAAAATCATGAAATCTTGCATGATGTGTTGGACAAGGATTGTTCATCAACTCACTGTGATGACAATCCATTTGCATATTGCTACACTAGTTGTCTAATTATAGTTTTATTGAATGATTTGATTCTTTTAAATCAATCATTCTTGAAGAAGTTAACAATGTACCACCATGATTGGCACTAACATCCCACCTTTTTTCTCACATGGTGAATATGTAGGAGAGCTCCATGCATTATTCATATACATATGGAGTTTAATTATTATGAACTACCCAACCATTACATACATACATACACAATGAAGTTGATATTAACGTGTAATTTGATATCCAAGAGTAAGCATCAACCATCATCTAACAACACTTCCATGTAATAAAACATAAAACCTAGATGTGAGGCCATGAGGTTAAGTATCACCAAAGGCAATAAAGTCCAAGCCAATGCCAATTTCATAAATTCAAGCATGTGAGAAAAAGGATTCATAAGCAATATTGGGTCAAAAACAATAGTCGGAGAAGAATAGCACTAAAATGCATATCTATGTAATGGTGTCAAAGTCAACACCATAGCACTTCATGGTGTAGATCATATAGTTTGTATGGAGTTCAGAATTTACTATTCAAATGTCATGGGAAGGAGTTGAGAGTGAGAACCAATTGGAGGGACATCTAGACTCGACCAAACTTCACTTAATAAGAGTAACAATATCATATAGTAAGCACATCTTCTCTATCTCATATTGAAGTTAACCCTCCCCTAAACTTCACTTAATTTTAAAAAATAAACGTAATAATTTTATTGTCGGCAGAAAAAACTTACAGGCATTTTTAACGTATATATATTTATCACTCAAAGGAACCATACATATTTTACTAATAGAAGGAAACAGTCATCCACGAGGATGAACCGAACCAAACAATCCCTTACAATCGCAATGAGCTTAAGTCGATTGCAGATTCCTTGAATATTCGAGAATCCGACGGACATGGGCGCGGTCAAAAAATTGACCGCACCCATGTCCGTCGGATTCTCGAATATTCCGGGAATCTGCAATCGACTTAAGGATGGCCTTACAATCGCAAATGATTCTAGTCAACATTTATCGAGTAATAGTGTTCTCCATTTACAAAATGTGTTCCTTACGAGTATATATAGATGATTTTAGTGTCCATTATAGTAATGTTCAACATTTAAAAAATCAAGTTTCTCTAGAAACCTAGCCTCTTGATATTTCCCTTTGATCATTGCTATATGCTAACGCAAAGATGGAAGTCCAATATGAGTTTGCATGGACAATTGAACCACTTTCCATGTTGCCATGGCAGAGACATGATAACTGCCCTTTGTTGCCAATAATGATGATAGTAGTTTACCTCTTGATGTTTCCCTGTGATCATTGTTATATGCTTGAGCAAATATGGAATTCCAATAACGAGTTTGGATGGACAATTGAACCATTTTCCATGCTGCCATGGCGTAGACATGATAAGTAGCCTTTGCGAGATAGTAGTTTACACACTGAAGGGGTTTTTTAATTAAATTTGTTAAAAATTTAATAAAAAATGGTTAAAATTGTAGTTCGATCTATAATCTTTGTATAATTAGAATGGTTTAGTTTTTTAAAATATTTAATTTATTTATACAATAACAAAAACATATGCACTATTTAACAAAAAAAATATTTAAAAAAAATAATTAAACAATACCAAAAACGAAATCTCGATATCAACCCTAATGGGAGCATCACAATCGATATGGTTTTGTACGAGAGCATCATAACAGTATCATATCCACATGAAATCTTGCACGGAGGTGAAAAGGCAACCCCTGATAGCATGGATAGATGTTTTCACAAGATTCTGATCAAGTTGATCAA
The DNA here is from genome assembly GCA_031772625.1 of Pinus tabuliformis. Lineage (NCBI taxonomy): Eukaryota > Viridiplantae > Streptophyta > Pinopsida > Pinales > Pinaceae > Pinus > Pinus tabuliformis. Next base: position 840,825,880 of record CM062807.1, read on the forward strand.
GTTGCCAAGATGGATCACTTTGACTATTGGCCAACTTCTCCGTGACTCCTGGCGATGGATGTGTCAATATTCCGCTCCGGAATAGTAATCCCGTGTATCCCGACTAGTAAGGATGGCATGAAATATTTTTTAATAAGAGGTAAGTGTTACTCACATTTTGGAATAATATTTTAGATTTTGCCATATAAATAAAAAGAAAGATAACTAAAAACGATAATTTTACAACCTTCCGTAGGAATTAGGGTTTTGTTACTCACACTCATAACAACAATAATTAGACCAGAGAAAATGGCCCAAGAACAGCTACGGAATTAGGGTTTTGTTACTCACACTCATAACAACAATAATTAGACCAGAGAAAATGGCCCAAGAACAGCAGAAGCCATGATGTTTTTGACTTAAAGCCACCAATAGCTTTCTTTCCCCTTCATGGGTGCTAGCTGATTCGACGTTGCAAAACAAGCTAGTTCCTTGGAGGAGGAGTGTAGAAATAGGATACACACCAGCACAAGATAACTTCCGTACTAATATCCAAGGGCCAACCCTGGAGAGATTATGGAAGAACAATATTAAGAAGTGCTACATAAGCAGAGTCCAAAGAAAGGCGTAATGGATGAAGAACACGATGCGTAAAAGCTAAATAAGCGACTCGAAACACATCGAGGTAAAGTAGATAGTGTTACAGAAAGGAAAGAGGCCATGGATTTTTAAATATGGAAATCGATTATAAGAAATGAAAATGAAATTTTATAAGAGTAACATTAAACAATTATGTTTTTATTATTTATTAAAATTCCAAAATATTTTCAAAATCTACTATTAAATTCAACTCAAAAAACAACTCATTAGAAAAAACATAAAAAAAACCAGCTGTATTGAAAATATCATCGTATTTTATATAAGAAGAACCCAACTCTACTGAAAATATCACTCGAGGCCGCCTAAAAGTTGGCAGGCAGACTGGTTGTCTGATATAATCAGACAACCCCAGAGCAGAAAGACGACCCGGTCTCATTATTTGAGTCACAGCCGTACTCATTTGGACATACCACCACACTTTTGAATAATTTCATCTTAGCACTTCTCTGGCGTGTTGGAGGCTCTGACATGTTCAAATTTGAACATTGTCGGCTATGTGTTGTTGAAGTGGTACAATGGAATCCAACGCAGCCGTGGCAAGATATATTGAACTAGGCAGTGCTGGAAGTGAGATTTGAAAGTAACATAATCTCCCGTTGGTCAATAGGGAGTGCGTGATACAAAACATAGACCGCACGTTGAGGCTGCATTAAAGGGATCGGTGTGGGTGAAATAAAGGAGAGACTCAACGTTGAAGCTACATTAGGGCCATTGGGTATACATGGGTAGGTTCACGGAAACTCTGTTGGAGGAGATAATACTAAGCAATAATAATTTATGGAGTGTTTCTGTGTTTTTTGCTTTCAATTTAGAGATGCAAAGTTAAGATGGAGGTTCAATATTGAGCCGAAAGTTGTATTTTCTTAGAATGAGTGATTCCATCTCTGTTAAATATGGAATTGAAACATTAATTTATTTAAAAATAAAAAAAATTATTACTGGTAATAAAAAAACAAAAATGATTAGCAAAATCGCATTAGTAAATGTGGTTGATAGATGCTATTGAGAGTTATTTTCAAATGTACATTAACATGTATCAACCACATTTACTAATGTGGTTGTAGTTGTGCTAGTTGACAGCCATGCATGTAGAGAAATAGTAGATGATTATTATTAATATTACTAGCAATTGTCCCTAAAGGAGGTGCAAACGTACACTGAACGAGTGGAAGATTTGGGCAGAATGTAGAGAAATAGTAGATAATTATTACTAATAATACTAGCAATTGCCCCTAAAGGCGCGAAGGTACACCAAAGGAGTGGAAGATTTGGGCAGATCATCTCACCACGATGGGACCCATTTTTGAATGCATGCATCTATGTTCTACCAAACTCTCCAATACATGTGCCATGAGGCGAGTCCACTCTTCACAACCTATGCATAAACACGAAGTGTTGACATACCTTGCCCCAGGTGTCTCACGCTTGGCTAGCTATGTTTTCTCCGGCACAGTGCGGTCACGCTAAGATTTTTCCAGGGCACGAGAGTGATCTCCATCGAGCTCCTAGAGTCGAACTACTCTTTCCACAGGTTTTATATATGTTATATAATATATAATGCCTCTGTTCTGTCGCTTTTAAAGGTTTTTCCTGTTCCGACTTGTCTTTCATAACATATGATGGGGCAAACAGAAGGAATAGGAGAAGAAGATATCGAGTATGCTAAGTTGGTTGTCAGAGTGCTTTCATGGAAAATTATAAACTACAAATTTACCAATTTTATAATATATCTTCTATTACCCAATTGAAGCTAATGTTGTGATGGATTTTTGGGTCGGTGTGATCCTGTATTTTGAAGTGAGTATAGATTGGTTACCGAAAGGGATTAGGGTAGGGTCATGGGAAATTTGTTAGATGAATTTCATATTTATGGGTTTTGATTAGCTAAAATAAACTCTCACTAGGGTCGGAGATATACATATCTTATTACAACTGCCTTATTTTTTTAGAATAGTGAGTTGGGCATTTCATTATCAGAACTTTAATTATTGTTCGAGATGGGTAAGGGGCTTAGGATGGTTTCTTGTGTGATCACTAGGACATATACTGGAACCTTTATCTTATGTTAAACTAAAATGATGAACCATGAACCATGCTAGTGTGATGTTGGGTAGCTCATGGCCAAGTTATAATTCAAGTTGAAACTTGAGTCATGGAAAGATTGAGGGATTACTCTTAAAGGGGTGTTGTAGAAATGTACATATTGGCCCAAAAGCTTACAACTTTGACACTAAAGATGGTCCATTAAGAATAAAAATAACAATCAAGTGCATCATTTTTTAATTTAGATGAGTAAAAGTGAAACTCCATTTCTTGTATAACAGGAACAACTACATACCTGAACAACATAAATATGTCTTAAATCTACTCTAATACAACCCTATGCACATTTGTTGAGATTTGAACCTTGTTGATTGTAGGGCACACACTATACATCCCACATCATCCCACATTAGTGCATTTAATGTTGCATAGATCGGGATATGCACTGCTAAATCTAAATATTGTATATCTCAGTGTATATCCAATAATGTATATCTCGACCTATACATTTAATGCACTATTGTGGGGTGCATATTGTTTGCTTTGTTTCAATGGTAAGCATCTCATTTACACATCTTTTAGAATTTGAGCCTAGGTCATCGCATTGATACACCACACTTGCCACTAAACCACAAACTAGGCACCATGATGGTTATTATTAATTTGATTGAGCCATCTCGATGCCATCTCGACCAAGGTTATAGGTTTGACACAACAAGTTGTAATTTGGATTGAGCCTTAGTTTTGACACAACAAATTGTAAATTGGATTGAACCTTAGTTTACACACAAAAGATGGTAAATTGAATTGAACCTTAGTTTACGAGTTTGAATTTAGAGTTTGTATTGAACCAACTCCAATGAATAAAGTTAATTCTTCTTCACCTCTTCATATGTAAGAACTTAGAAGACACCTTTTATTAGAGCTTTATCCTAGGATGCCCTTGTATTATATAAATATTTGTGGGAGATATTTCCTTTGAAGTCTATTCATGAGACATCATGGAGATTTACTCTAAACTACCCATTTGGAATTTCATCATTCTTGAAAATAAGTATTTCTAGTACATAACAATTTTACATGATTAAAATCTCACAAAAGGGATTTTTGTTGCAATTGTTTAAATTTATATATTTAAAAAAGAAAGTGGAAACAGGTTGAATGGAAGGTCTATATTTTGTTTGTAGTCTTGAATTCGAAGAAGAAAAATGTAAACGGTGCTTCCAGTCATCATGTGTTGTTTAATAAGGATTTCAAACTAAAGAAGTTCCTTTATAAGTAACACTACCATATATGAATTTGGTCTAAGTTGTATTCCAGAAACAATGACAAAAAAAGACTATGATTTCCTTCTCTAGTTGGCTAGTTGGGGATCTTACACATGGGGTGATGTAAAATGACGATTTATTTGAGTTATCTTATAATAGATTGGCTTTAGGTTATCAATTTCAAGAGACGAGAGAAAATGTGGTGCAGTTGAAAATTCCCAGAAGACACATGGATCCCTGCTTATTCCTTGCTTTACATGTGTATTGTAGATAACAGAGACCCTGCATGGCTTAACAAGCCTATCACTTTATGCAATGCATCGAGAAGATCTAGTTGACAAAATCTTCCTGCAAAATGCATCGAGGCGGGGGAAGGGCGAAGATGCCAAAACCATTACAACTTAGGTGTTGTGGCAGCCTTATTCGAATGGGAAGATTTTTTACCCCATGGGAATTAAACCTGCTATGTCAAATGTTGGGTGTGGGATCCTCCAAGGGAAGTTTTGGGGATAAAAACCCAGATTTTGGTTAAAAGTTGTAAATCCGATGTAAAGACTTTGCATTTTGTGGGTGCAGAGTGCGTAGCTTGCAAATGAGTCTTAGGGTTGTCTGCCCTCAATTTTGTAATATAATGTCGGCTAGAGAGATCTACCCATGGTCCACAAACCATGGGATTGTATAAATAAAGCGAGGTTCTAAGTTGTAAAGAAAGGAATTTGAATGATCATGGAATAGAAGCATAGTGGGAGATCTAAGGGTAAAGTTGAGTCTTTGGGTCATAGAGTAGGAGAAGGATATACAACTGACTATGCAAGGGCCTAGTAGTCTGCAGCTTAGTGCGCGGACCCCTGCAACTCAGTGCGCAGGGCGAGTCGAGTTTGTAACTGTTGAAGCATTAATAAAGAGAAGTTTTACATCAATTCTATGTATTTATTTCCTATTTTCTGTATCGAATGTATTGGGTATAAATTGCATTTATGCTGTCTATATGGTGTGCAAACATATATAACTGTGTAGGTTAAGTGAATGTGAGTTAAAGTATATGTTTACGCGAGGTTGACTAACATATATAAGAGGATAAGTAAGATACATGGTGTAACTTGGGCAAATAGCGCAAATCACTACCATAGCAGCGCGAAATCACCTGAGCCCCTAGTTAGGGCTACGGGAAGGACAATTATAGTAGATCGCGAAGGTATTGCAGGCCAGAATAGTGCGCGAAGTAACATGCACAAAGGTAGGCACAATTGGACTAAATCGACCCCTCAGACATCTCAAGGGTGTGAAACTTGGTTCTAGCATCCCCCCATACTGCTTCTGGTGAGAGCCAAAAGGGCCAGTAATGTAGGGATTTGTTTGGCTAATTAACTCCGAACCTGGGTCAGACCCCGTCAAGCCAACAAATTATTCTGTTGCTGGGACCGAAATCTGCATAGAGATGTCTGATGTCGTATCATTGGAACCAACTAAGAAGGAAATTGAAGGTTGGTTGGACATAAGAATTCATGAGTTCACGGCGCAAGAGAACAGGAACTAGAGAATGACAAAAGAAGAGTGGTTAGACTGCTACCTGTACACAGAGATCCATGGAATCTTCTTCGCATCTTTCCCTACTGATTTGTATGAGTGGATCGTAAAGATAGCAGATAGCCAAGGAAAGTGGAAGCTCGATGGTCCTATTATGTGGACCCTAGAGTTAGTGCGAAGATTGGAAGTGTCGAAGGATAAGATCGCACGCACCACTGATCACTGGCTCGACTGGATTATAAGAGGATTCATTACTCAGTTTGTGGTTAACACCTCAGCTAGCTACAGTGAGGCAGAGAGACGCTTTCTCAAGGGACCACGAGGTAAGTACGTAAAGTCTCTGAATACTTGGAATAAAATTGTGCGAAAAGAGGGTTATGCAATTACCTTGATGTTCGAGACTATGTGATGTGAAAAACTTATAGGGACCAAAAACTAGCCCCTTGATTTCACGTCCACAAGGGGACGAGGAAGAGCTCGTGAAGGTCTCTCCGCGAAGTGCAATCCATTTGATAAGGCAAAGAATTCCGCGTATACCACCCCCACCCACACCGCCACTAGCTTCACCTCCATCTTCACCCGTACCACCTCCACCACCACCACGAATCAATATGGAAAACATGATAAAGTTGCTTGTGTTCAAGGGATTGGGAAATGAGGATTCAGACCAATTTTGGTTCATGGTAAGAGCTGTATGGGAAGCGCAAGGAGTTACAGATGACAATATAAAGAAAGTGACACTGGTTACCACCCTGCAGGACTGCGCACTGACCTAGTATATTAAGCACTCTAATGATAATCCAAATGGAGGAAACGTGGATATTCAAGCAGTGCTAAATAGAGAAGCAAGCTGAAGTCTGAAGCACAGTCGATCATTAGATTCAAAGAGATCACGATGCTACTAAGCGAGACTCCTTCGGAGTTGGATCATAGGTTGAAGTGTGTGATTCACGAAGCTAATATGAATCTGACAGATGGACAAAATCACAAATGGTTTGTAGCATCGCTAATGCCACATTTAAGGAGCACGCTATCACAACAGAAGTTAACGACTCAGGCAGAGGCCTTAGAGATTGCGATGAGGCTGCATGAGACACCGATGCAGCATCCTAACTTGGGAGTTCAGAAAATCCATGTGCAGCTGAAGAATTTATGCCTAGAAATGCAGAGCCTGAAACAGGACAGGACAACCCGACCAGGAGTGCGCGAAGAGGTGTGGTGCGCAAAATGCAAAGGTCAAGGTCACGATAAGGACCACTACCCAGTTTTCTCGAATTACCTCATAGGAGGAGGATAAATGTTGTTAATTCCAGCAGCACAAGCAGGACTTAGCGCGACACCTGATTTGTGGTGCGTGATTTGTCAAATAGGAGGAAAACACGCTACGGACAACTGTCGTTTGTTATAGAAGTATACACAAAATTCGCAACAATTGTTCAGTAACTTTTTTAGGTCAGTGGGACACGATGAGCATACTTGTAGGAGCTATGAGTTGATTATGGATAGAAATCCCACCTACAGAGTTCAGGCTGAATCGCGACCCCTAGACTAGAATGCAAGAGTGGCGCGAGTAGGATTTCAAGGGTACAAACGAGACCAAGGTGGAGGAGGACCTAGAAGAGGCCGCAGTCAGTTGACATGCTACAATTACGAAGGGCCAGGACATTATGCCCACGATTGTATGAATCCGCCGTGGCTGTCGTGTTTATATTTCACCTTATTTGATCATGAGACAGAAGATTGTCCTATGCTGATAGCTAGGATACATGACAAAGGAGCGCTACTACCTCCCCTGACTCAGAACCTGCAGATGATGAGGTCTGAGCCAGGCAAGGAAGATCAAAATGTGAAAATTGTGCTCTGAAGTGGAATTGTGATGGGAGACAACAAAGGCAAACAACCGCAAGATAGTGCTTGGGTTCGCAAAGCTCCGACGAAAGAAGTAGAGTTTGATGGAGCGCACTCGAGAAACTTTAATGGAAGCTAAGAAGAGCTTCGCAGAGGCCTCCACTTTAGGAAGCAAAGATAGACTAGAGCCTGAGATGGATCCATCCATGCTCACAACGTTCCTGGAAACATATATGAAGTTACTGTGCGACAATAAAGCTGTAAAAGGGTTACAGGAACTCATTAACAGATGCGTTGGGACCATGCCAGGAGAACCATGCGTGGTCAGAAAGATTGGAAAACATAAGACAAGGACGGGAAGAGAAATTAGGTTAACCGCGAAAATTGGAGAATATGAAATAAATTCTGGATTTAGGATCAAATGCAAATGTTCTGCTGAAGCAGACATGAGAGTGAATGGGGAGACCTATGTTATGATGGTCTCCTATTCAGCTATGAATGGAGAACAAGCAGAAGATAATACCCATGGGGCGATTGCAGGGAATCACTGTGGATATTGAGGGAGCGAGCGCGCTAGTAAACTTTGAAGTGATAGAAATTTTTGATGACAACAATCCCTACCCGGCACTCTTAGGAATTGATTGGGCCACTAACATGAATGGGGTGATTAATCTGAAGAAGCGCAAGATGATTTTTTAGAAGAAGTCACTACGCATAGTTATACCTCTGGACCCTACTTAAGGATCGCGCTATACAGCGTCAATGTGTGACTATGAAAGTGATGATGATTTGGACTGCATCTATAAGATAACAGCACGAAACCAGGACTAGGTAAATCCCATTGCGGATGGACATCTTGCATGGGAGTGTGAGAGCTCCTGTACTTTGGATTCGGATGAGGAAACAAAGTGATGGCCGAATCAGTTACATGAGGTGACTACATTGAATTGTAATAGTAAGAGACCTGCCTACTTATGATGGCCTAAGTGAGGTAGATACCTTCTTGAATAAATTTGAAAGGGAGGTGCTAAAAAAGCAACTCTTCTAGGCCTTGGATTGGGTAATGCGCTCTATGCCCGTGAGGTGGTGGGGTACTCACAAAGGAAGCATTGATGACTGGTGCGAATGTAGAAGGATGATGCACACGATTTGGGAAACCTAGGATGAAATTGACAGACAAATACAATGGATGAAATGATCCGTGCGCAAGTCTCGCCGGGTGGTTGCGGGCATATGGAAAACAACCTGAACGAATGCACATGAAATTTGCGCTGAAGGGGATGGTCAATAAGTATGTGTTTGGGGGACAAATGGGCAAGTGGCTCTTAATGTTGGAAAGGCAGTACGTGGGAAGGACAATTGCACATAAGGTTATCCACGCGAAAGCATTCAGTAAGGTGTGCAACGTGCTGATGAAGGTATGTAATGCACATCGAAGTGATTGGGACCTGTACATCCCTGCAGTATTATGGGCTTATAGGACGACATGCAAGAAACTGACGGGATAGACACCTTTCCGGCTTGTTTATGGAGTAGAAGTCCTAATGCCTATGGAGTATATCGTGCCTAGTTTGCACATAGAAGCACTCAGGTATGATGGATTGTGACGCCCTAGAGGAGAGGCTCGCACAGTTGAAGGAGCTTGAAGAAGGATGATTTTTGGTTGGATTCCACCAGCAGGTACAAAAGCAGTGCGAAAAGTCCTAGCACAATTGACATATCAAGTTGCACACCTTTAAGGTGAATGATTTGGTGTTGTTATATGATAGTAAGTCTGATCAATTCCAAGGGAAGCTCAGAATGCATTGGTTGGGACCGTATGTTATTAAGGAGATCACAAATGGTGGCGTGGTGCAGTTGGTAAAATTGAATGATGAACTCTTCCCAGGAAAAGTAAATGGCAGTCGTTCGAATCTATACACAGGTGGCCCGGCCATTTGACTAGCCACAAGAAGCACAGTCTTAGTGCTCTAGGCAGCTGAAAGGAGGCACAGGACTATAAACTACTATGCCCGGGAGTTGGGCGATGACAAGACTGCGCGCAGTAGTGAAGTGTCACAGGGTCCGCGACATCGTGAGGGTAGCTACGATGCCATGCGGGTTGGTTGGAAAGTGACCATTACATTCACTATTCATGATGTGATGCTTGATTTGAGACCAGATGGAGTGGGTGGCAGGAATTTAAGTTGAACTTTATGGGCTAGATTTGGGAAAATATGCCGCCAAGTGAGAATTAATGGACCGAAAGTGGGGGGAATAGTCAAATTCAAATTCAAAAGGTGATATAAAGTGCAAAGGGCTGCCCAAAAAACAACACTTGGCAACTTGAGAATTGAGCTATTACGCACCCAGAGATTCATGAACCCCGATTTGTTCAATCTTTTGAAGTCGAAGGGATTGTTTGAGCACTTACCTGAGCTGTTGAGAGAATTGTGGAATAGCAATATGGCCGCACCAGAGGAAGCCATCAATATTGGAGAGATGATTACTGAGGAGGCTGTGCAGGCCATAACAGTAGGAGAAGCCCCAGAAAGTGTCGATATAGTCACAGAAATCCCTAAATCACCGCGCACACTGAGACCCAAGAAAGATAAGTAGCCTATGGTACCGGTGCGTGTGTCCTCCAGGAAGTTGTTTTGAAGGCACGCGTACAACCATGGATCGATGACGCATTCGTTATTACCGCCTTGATTGAATCATAGCTCGCGCAGATGCAGGGAGCGCAGGAACAGGTTCAGGGAGCAATTCAGCTACAACGGTTTCTAAACAACATGTCCAGGAAGTGCAATAGGTAGCTATTTAGTGTGTTGTCGACCTGTTAGCGCTTGAAATTTCACCTCAGGCTAAGAAAGGTAAACTCCAAGGCAACATCAAACCACTTAGCCTCGTAGCTAGCCCTACGGGGCAGGAGAGGGCTCTCTCCGGTCTATCTTGGTAGAGATCTTCAACGGGCAAGATAACCAATAAAGAACACTGATTTTAGGCTAGTAAACTGATAAAAGGTTTGATTTGATATTTTTAGGATTTTGGTGGAAAATCGGGAAAAGGCAATTTTGGGTGCGGGGATTGGACACAGTTTTTGCAGGAGGTTCTTTGGGGCAAGGTAGGAGACTGTATTGATGCCTTTGAAAGAGTCAGATGGGCAAGAATGACTGGTGAGGAGCTAAGGAGAGCAAGTAAACACCTTGAGTTCTCCTTAAACAGATGAAAACATTGATATTAAGCAAACTTAAAAGCAGAGCATGACAATCATGAATTCTACTTTAACACTTCATTTGCCTAATTTGCAGAAGGAAAAGTAAGAAGATGAATCACATAACAAACTTACAAGTACAAAGAGAAACACACCATCAATACATGTAACCACAGGAATCCCAAAAAGGACTGCAAAACCCTGGTCTTTCTTCCTTTGCCAAAATTGCAGAGATACAATGAGTAATACAATAGAGCTTTCTCCCTCAAGAGTCCAACATGAAAATGACCAAGAAAGTACATAATATAGGCAATCTAACATATTTCCTTGCCTCTAGGGGTCGAGCTCACTATCCTAGGAGCTGTTTCAACCAATTCTAAACTGAGCACTAAAAACTATGCAGTCAAAACAACTTGCCTCTATAAGCTAGGAAACCAATTCATTCATTAAATTTTTGCCTATCTCATGAATGAATCTTCTACAAGAGATAAATAAGTGTCAAAATATCATAAAATTACATCATTTACAACGAGGAGGATCAAAATCTACTCCAAAAAGTCAAATCCAGTCAAAACTGCGTTTTGCTGAGCTGTAGGCGAATTTCTGTGAAAACTGCCCAACACGTCGCGCCCTGATCCTAAACGCATCGCGCGCCTTTGGAGCTACTTTTGAGGCACTTCTGGGTGTCCAAATGAGGCAAAAGTGGGCTTGTTGGAAAGGTCTGGATGTCTACTTTCCAACCCAAGTGGAATTTCTGAATTTGGTGGCCATTTGCCCCTCCAAAATTGCAATCTCCCAAGACTTCTTCCTGTGTGTCAAAAAGGTGGCAGAAAGTCATTTTTTGCTTGTTTTTTGACTTTCTGGAGGCCCAAAACTTGGTGAAATTTCTTGGAAATTGCTGAGAAAGTGTATCTTTGCATGACAAATCCAAAAATGCTGAGTTTTCCTGAAAAGGAGTTTCCCATCGAAAGGGTCGCGCGCGGCGCACGACGTGTTGGTGGAGAAAACCTGTTTTTTGCCCAAAAATTCACAAGTGACCAAAAATGCTCAAAATTTTTTGAAATTTGTGCTGGAGTTAAGTCATTTAGCATCATGCTCCTTCAAGGAAGCCTCAGCCAAGATGTGGATGGGATCGGGCCTTTTCCTTCGTTTTAGTGCTTTGGCCAACCGTCTTTGGAGCACCTTCATTCTTGCCTTGCATACGTGCATTCGGGCCCAATAGTGGTTCTTCATGTTCCAGAGCAGGTCATTATCTTGGTTGGCCTTGGCCAGCAACCTCTCCAAATGAGCATTGACCCGGAGAAGCATAGCCTCTCGCTCAACGGGTACCAAATCACCAGGTCTCTTGCGAGCCAAGTTGCGGTCCTCATGAATCCTCCGCAACTCATCAAGAGTGTGCTCATCTTCCAATTGCTTGTTGCGCTGCTCCAAATATGTAGTTGTCCATTGTGCCATCTCTAACTTTTGCTGCAACAAGTGGTTCTCAGTCTCCTTTTGCTGAATGATCTCGTGAAGCTCCGTGTTAGCAGAATGGATGTCAAGATCAATGATGTCGATATCTGGATCACCTGACGGTCCCTCCTCAATCATGGGCTGCTTGCCCCTCTCTGATACCTGTGCTTCTGTCGGAAGTGAGGCCCCTTCCACCTGATGTGGAGATAACACTCGTTGAGCTGATGAAGAAGGCGAGACCCCTTCCACCTGATGTGGAGAAAACACTCGCCGAGCTGATGAAGAAGGCGAGACCCCTTCCACCTAATGTGGAGAAAATACTCGCCGAGCTTATGCAAATAAGGCCCTGTGGCCTCTCTGATATGTGACCAATGGAGGAGAGCCACTACAACAAAACCAGCGATTTGTGCCAGATTTAGCACCAGATTTTAGTGCATTTTTTTTGTAATTGTGATGAGCAACCTGGCGCTAAATCTGGCTCTATTGTACAATTTTTAAAGCGTCCTTTTTTGCACCTGATTTTGCATCCTTTTTCACGCTAGATTTTGCATCATTTTTTACACCAAACTATGCATCATTTTTTGCGTCAAATTTTGAACCAAGATTTGCATCTTATTTTATGACAGGTTTTGCTTCTAGTTTTGTGTCATTTTTTGCATCTATTTTTCATTCTCTTTTGCTTCCTATTTTGTATCATTCTTTGCTTCCATTTTTGCACCATCATTTGCATCAAGTTTACACTGTATTTTGAATCCAATTTAACGTCTTTTTATGCATCCATTTTGTGTCAGTTTTTGCATCTAGTCTTACGCCAGGTTTTGTATCTAGTCTTACACTAGTTTTTGCTTCTATTTTTGCACCAGCTTTGGTGCCTATCTTTGCACCATGTGTTGAATTTGATTTAGCACCAAATTTTGCATCCATTTTTGTGCCCATTTTTGCATCTTTTTTTGGACCATTTTTTACATCCACATTTACGTTTGATTTGTCTCCATTTTTCCCATCTCATTTTGCACCATATTTTGCGTCATTTGTTTCATCCAATTTTGCATCATTTTTAACACCATCTCTTGCATCTAATGTTACATCATTTTGAGCATCCAAATTTGCATTTATATTTGCATCTTATGTTGAGTCATGTGTTGTGTCCACCTTTGCATCTTATTTTGTGTCTAATGGTACATCCAATTTAGAGCCATTTTTTACGTCTACTTTTGTATTTGTTTTTGCACCAAGTTTTGCATCCAATTTTAAGCTATTTTATGCCCCTTTTTGCACCATTTTTTGTGTCTATTTGTGTCCAATGTTGCACCATTATTTACACCGACTTTTTCATCCAATTTTGCATTTTTTTGGTGTCTAGTTTTACATCGTTTTCACCATCCAAATTTGCATCTTTTTTTGCCTCATTTTGTGTCCACATTTGCATATAATTTTGTGTCTGAGTTCGAGCCTAAATTTGCATGTGATTAGGAATCATTTTTTACATCCAATATGGCATCCTTGGTTTCACCTTTTTTCAGCCCCATTTTGCATCTTGTTTTATGTTTTTCTTACATCTTTTTTTTTTCCTTTTTTGCATCCAAGTTTGCATCCCAAATTTACACCATTATTTGCATCATCATTTGGCATATTAATTTGTAACGTTTTTTGCTTCTTTTTAACGCTCAACTTTGCATCTTATTTTACATCTAGTTGTTGTCTTTTTTTGCATCTAATTTGGTTCCCATTTATGTGTCCTTGTTATTGCCCAATTTGATATCCTTTTGTATGCCATGTTTTGTTCCCTTCTTTGTGTCAACTATTGCACAATTTTTCACTTCTAATTTAAAACACTTTGTATGTCAATTGTTTGCATTTTGTATTAATTCCTAGTTTAACATCCAATTTTACTTTCAATTTTGCATCCATGGTTACATCCGCATTTGACTTCTTATATAGAGTATATTTTTCTTTACATATATGACCCCCTTTATAGATTCATAGTGAAATATATGATAGTTTCTAAATATCATTAAAGCAGATATCACAATTCAAAATCATTTGTAAAGAAGTTTAAGAGAAATTGACAACATCCATCCAAAAAAATAACAATGTGTCATTAACAATTTTCAAAACATGTATAAAATAGCAACATAATACTAATAAAATCAGTATTATTTTTAATCAAAACAAGTAAAATTCAAATATGATTAACAAATCAAAATATTTCATGAATATCGTTATTCTACCATAAATTAACAACATACATAAATCAAACTCATCGTATGATTACAAAATCAAAATGTCTCATTGATATAGGGTAAATTCACAACACCCATCTAAACATAACAATGTCATTCTACACAATAATTTCTTCATAAAAAACAATGCATGTGCATGCCTAGCTACCACCACCAAGATCATCCTCATGATCATCTTGACCATCCTCATTACTCTGATCCACATCATCACCAACACCGCAACTATCATCATCATCTCCTCCTTCACCACCATCATCCTCATCCTCATCCTCATCATCTCCTGATATATGTTGAACATAATTTGGATCATCGTCTTGGCAATCATTACCTATAGCATTCTGACAAAAAAAATCAATATTACATGTTAGTATTAATTACATAACACAACGCATGTTTTTGTTATACAATGTTAACCATAAAATGAGGTAAGATATACTAGCATTTGCACCAGATGTTGCAAAGGAAACGCCGTAAGGCATAAATTGAAAAATACAAATACAACAAAAGAATACTTTGATAAAGAATAAAAATATATTGAATGCTCAAATCAATGCCCCATTAACTGGAAGCATTTAGTAGACATATCTAATGCAGAGACAAGCAAAAATATATAATTCTTCAAATTCTAGATGGATGCAATCACTTAGTAATGCCATGTTGAGAACCTTCCTCTACTTGTAATATCCTCTATCAGGGGCAACCTTCACGCCTCTACCTTATATCAACACTGACGAAGTTAGCAATCCCATTGGCCCATCCTATTTATCTGTCAAGTTTGAAGCATAAGGCAAGTGACTGGACACTGGTATTATACAATAAGCTGAAACCTAAACTGAACTTCCCCCATGGGCATGACGGACAAGAGATGGGGCTTTTCTTAAATAGAAGAGATAGGGCAATCTTTACATCCCTACCTCATCAACACTGATGAAGTTAGCAATCCCATTGGCCTATCCTATTTACCTGTCAAGTTTGAAACATACGGCAAGAGACTGGACACTGGCCAATCCTATCAGATATCCCTCTATCAAAGCAACATTCTAATGGCCCCTGCTACAATTATACAATATCTAGAGAGCATCATTAGAAACATCCTTTGGAGAGATAAAAATGAAAACAAGTGGCCTCTACTCCATTGGAAATGGGTGGCATTTCTTAAATAAGGTACGAGGGACAGAATGCAAGATCTTTTTAGCAAGGTCCCCCATACGAAAATCTATTGATACTATTGATGGAAACACACTTTGGAATAAATCAATTAGAAGTATCTGGTGTGAGGCAAAAAAATAGAAGAGATAATCAAGAAAATATGTATGCCTAAAGGTTGTATAATCTACAACGATGTGCTTCAAAGTAAAATTTTATCTAAGGTAGACACAGAAGTTTCAATTCATACAAAATTAACTATCAAATTGTTTTGTTTAGACTCTTAGAGCTAACTTTAAGTTTTAACAGCAGAAGATCAGACAGACCAGTAGTTTAGGAACTCTGCACTCCTCACCATTTTTGTATACTTATGGAGAAATTATAGATTTGTCAGATGGATGAAGATGTTTCTGAAAGCATCATTTTGCAAACATGCAAATTCTCCTCTGCGTAAACAAATAAAAGCTGAAAAAAGAGAAGAAACCAAAAAAGGGGTAGAAGTATAGGCCAACCCAATGTGAAATTTCAATATAACCTTCTCTAACCTTGTCTAATTTCTAAACAACACATTTAACTAGTCATTGATGTCATGTTTCCTCTTTGATGCTTTACATCAAATTAACTTCATCTAACCCCAGCAAGGTAGATGTGCCCACCACACCACTTCATGAGAATGTGTACACAGTTGTACGTCCCTTCATTATCTCAGATGATGCTTTTACTCTCCACCAAACTCCTCGCATGAGAAAAGCAATCTTTGCAAGGTCTCAGTTCAGATTTGGGAAGCTTTGCAAAGGCACATTGTGTTGTTTCATGATGGTAAATGTTATTCATGAATGGCAATTTCTATCTGATTATGCTGAATCCAGGGCATCCTCTGTTATTCCTTGTTGCTTTATGGTTTTTCCGGTTTTGTTTATGGTGGTGTGAGGCTTTGTCGAGGTGTGGTGTGAGAGAGGGACCAGACCATCTTGGGCTACCCTCCTCTTGGGATCAGCTCCTACTCAGGTCTCTTTATTTTCTTCCTCTCGTCAAGTCCTTACTCCTCAGTTGGCCGGGGCACGCACTTCTGAGGTGGATTCTATCTGCAGCAGGGCCTCCTCAGGGCATACATAACCCCGAAAGCTCATCAATTGCCGTGTGAGTTGGAACTAGCATTTGAGGGTGGGAAAATGGCAATGGAAATTTGAGAGGTATCACTGCTTCATTGCTGAAAGGTCATCTATCAAGAGTAGATGTACCAGTCCCATTACAACTAGACAGCTGCAGGGAAGGGTACTCCTTTCCAAAAATGACACTAAAAACCAAATTCTGATGATGATGAACATGATGCAGTTGGAATTTAAAGCCATGGACAAGCATTTGACAAGGATAAAAGCAGTCTTACTGCATGGCAAAGGCCCAACTCATCTAGACAGTCCAGGTGATCAAGCACCCATAGATGTGGAGGTTTCCACCTCCTAGTCTCCTCATGAAAATTTATGTTTTCTATCTTTACTATTATAGTAGGATTATGTGTTATATTTTGTGGCTGTTAAGCCAAGGCACTGTAGGCTTTTTTAGAACTCAGTATATTTTTTTAAAATGTATATTTTTGGACAGCAGACCTCCTGTATTGCCAATGGTCCGGTTTCCCTAGTGGCAGACCAGAGGCATACAGAAGGTTGGATCATATGTGATCATCAACAGTTAATAAAAGGCCTTTAAATTACCTCCCCACCCCCTTCCAAAAATAAAAAATAAAAATCATCTATAAAGTTTAGAAACTCAATTATTGAGAAGATTTTTTGGCATAAATCACATCATAAATCATTTGTCGACGCGTTCCAAACCAACAAGTGTGGTTCATCGTCAGGACAAGTTGAAGATCCAGACCATGGCAGATTATTTTCCAACTAGCAAAATTAAATCACAACTAGGTTATTATCCAGCTAAGATTAATCAGAAATCAATTTTTTAAAAGTATGTTCTTATCAAGCCCAAATTTAATCAAACTTCAATTATACCCTGAAGATGAGCTCTGCAGTGTGGTCAAAAAATTGAGGAATAATCTACTCCAACACAGCTCTCCTCTTGAATAAAATAATGTCCAGCTACCTGAGCTTTAAAGTCATTCTAACCTTTTGTATGGAAGATTTATAGAATTCATTTCCATTTTAGTTATAGAAAATCCCAATAAAGATAGTGATTGATTTCATGTTTGTACATATGTAATGAACACTTAGCACAATAGTATAGCTCAGTTTGCCCAACCCTTTCTACAGAAGGCATAATACCCAGGGAGGTTACAGGATCTATTCCCAAGTAGTTATGTCCAGTTACCAGCTGGTATTTCAACTAGAAGTCAATTCCATTCCTCACCCAAAAAAAAAAATACAGGGAAAGGAGGGAGAAAGGGGGATTCCATCACTCTGACAATGTACCAACTTCCTCACTTGGAACAGTTAATATGTGGGCAAGTTAAGGGAACATCTTTCTCTGGGAAAATTAATATAAACAATTACTGATGCAGTTACCTCCTTATAATGGCATAAATAAAAATTTTGTTGAATTAATGTTTGTAAGGAATTATCTTTGTAAGGTTCCAATTTTGATGTACGGGCAGAATAAATTATAAACCTATCCATCAACCAAATGAGTCTTGCAAAAAGAAAGAGATAAAGAGAAACTATTCACAAAACTTACCTTTAGCATTTGATGGCCTCCACTATCACTGGTGCTGAAAAGTTGCAACATCGGTGTTTCTTTTTGCGAAGGAGAGTGAGTAATTTCACTGCCTTTCTCAAAATTTGATAAATCACCCTCCCAGTCCTGTAGTAGTCACAAAGAAACATCTTAATATAATGAGGCATTTTCCAAACAAAACCTTTTTAAAAATGGTGCATTGGATAAGGTAGCCTACGTCAGAACACTGTATAGGTCATAGAGGGAAGACCTGTAGCTGCTCTCGGATGGCAGGCACAACCTTATGCAAACTGTCAAAACAGCATGGCGCACTTCCCGACTTCACATCATTGTATGTCGAATCTATGCTTCGAATAAGACACAGTAGCTCTTTTGAAGATACCAAAACACTTAATACCTACAGATGAAAAAAAAATATTACATTAGAATACAACAGACTTTAACAAATTATAAAACCGGTTTTCTGGAAAAGCAAAGAATAGAGGTAACACTGCAAAGGACACGTTCAGAAAAAGATGTTATTGCCATTACATATCTCAGTTCTAATGATACAATGAAATACGCATGGAAATTCAACTGTGAATAACCACAGTCCACCCTTTTGAATCCCATTTGATATACTTGTCAGAAAATACATTAACAAACAAAATTATACATGTACTATGAACTCCAGTATAAACTGACATAAATCTCAGCCAAATACCAAACCTGTTGAAAATTAAAGTGATCATGAATATACAACGAAAATGCACGAATGTAAATTGGATTTCAAGTATTGTTTCTATCTGGATAAAAGAAACAAATTAGAAATAATAACCACCAACTGCTACCGTTATCAAAGAAGTGAACTTGTTAGAAGATCAAGCTAAAACAGTGAAATATTGAAATCCAGGAACATTTTCAATAAGACATTAAAAAACAATCATCAAACTTGGCAGGAAACGCAAGGTTTCAGGCAAGACCACTGCCCACCCAACCATGATCCACCTAAGTAACATTGAGTTGCACTCACTTCTTATGTGACTTGAGAATGGATTACGAATGCCGACTATTGGCATATCAACATTATCCAGACAGTTATAGGGAAAGATTTGAGAAACTTAGGACTTCAATTTTCTTTGAAAGCAACAGACTTACTACACACATTCAGGACATTTTTTGGTCAGAAAATCATTATGATTTACCAGCATGGATCCATCTTAAGCACGGATTCACATAAGTTGATATTCACATAAGTTATTGATATAGATCTTCAAGTCTTACTACACACATTCAGGACATTTTTTGGTCAGAAAAGCATTATGATTTACCAGCATGGATCCATCTTAAGCACGGATTCACATAAGTTGATATTCACACAAGTTATTAATATAGATCTTCAAGTAATTTATTTATATAAAGTGTTAACTTATTTTTTGAAAAGTATAAGGTTTAAACATCTTACTCGCATAATTTTTTTTACTTCTAATTACTTTACATGAAATTATATTATAGGTCAAATGGATAACTAATTAAACATGTATAGCATATTCTTTTTTTCTTTTTTATTATAGCCAACATTACTTTTCTATTTAGAGAATATTTTATTTTTATTTTAAGAGGGACACATGTCAACTCTAGAGTCCAAGTTGAGCACGGACATACTTACACATCACGTTCACACTGGGCTGTAAAATGAGCCTCCTAGCCCAATTATACTATAAAGACAGCAAACATGATCACTCCCAATTTGTGTTGAGAACCCTTGACAGTGCATAAGAATATACCAAAAAGAATTTTCTTCAAAATTGCATAGTCAAACCAGGTTTGGGTTGGGATCACAAGTTTTTCCATATCCATTCAATATCTATGCCCATTATACAAAGTTAGCGAAGTACCTATCAGATGTAAAATGCAAAACTCAATCCTTCTTTGCAGAACTCGTCCAAAACATGAAGCATATAAATTGCTCGCTGAATTATCAAATAGAAGTAACTTCAGTGCAATGACATCAGGCTGAATTTACCCATTGTTTCTCGAGCAATAGACATGATAATTTATGGAAATGACCCTCCACAAAAGACTGTAAATAGATGGTGTGCTTAGCTATTTGATTGGAAATCTTGTCTACAACTATTTAAACTACAATGAATTTGTCAACATAAAATAATAATTTGGATAGGTATTTTTCAGACACAAAGCATTTGAGATCCAAAAAATAGACGCTAATCTAAATGTCTCTAATTTAAACCACAGACAATTATTTGTTTGTTGAATTAACAACCAAATTAAGTTTCAATAACACGACGTAATTTTCACATACAAAGCATTTGAGTGCAAAATAAGAAAGATAGTTTAAACGCCTATAAAATAAACCAAGGACATTTTTTGTCTGTTAAACTAATAAACAATTATATCAAATTCAAGCCTACATTTACATGCATGAAGACTGCTCATAACTTAATCTATCAGGAATGGATCATTTGTTGTTAATGTTGAATTTTTCTGTTAATATAGCACTGACAGCAAGGCAAATTCAATATTTAAAAGGCAGCAATCTACATTCGGATCTGGACAACACTTTTTCTCCTTTCCTGCTATGTGATTATTCCCATGCAAGAGGAAGTTCCAACTAATTGATTTTCACACTTCCAAAAGTAAATTCCTCATGTCTGAATTTTCTAGATACAAAACCTAGGTATAATAATCCTAATTGTTGATCCTACCTTGAAATAAGTACCTTTAATCCACCATTGGATCTTGCTTTAAATAAACATGGGGTCTTGCTTGAAGTGTCAAAGTTTATTCATCTATTCCTTGCTATTATCAATAAGACATAATAGAATAAAGGAAAGAGCAATGCACCTTGTGAGTCATCTGAAGAACTGCCTTGGTATTGATGTGCACGAACTTGTGGGCAAATACAAGAAACTGAACAACAAGAGAGCTATAAAAATGATAATTAGCCAGAACATAGTTTTGCCAATGATCATTATATCCATAACAACTTTCTTTCGTGCTTCTTTTTACTAATGATCCCACAGAATCAGTACCAGTCTTTTGCTTTTGAAGCAAGCTACCTGAAAGTGGAGACAATCGTTGATCCCTATCCCTAAGCATCTTATTCTCTGCCTCCAAATAATGATCCTCTTCGAGAGCGGGCATCATTTCGCCTTCTTCACCAATATTCCAAGGCTGTAAATAATCCAACCATAGATCAATAATGTGTGTAGCCTTCTTCAGACAAGCACCTACTGGCCAATAACTGAAAGCTCGTAATATAAACCTGTACAAAGGCCTCTGTAACAGAAGGGACCATGTAGCAGGCACAACCAAACTACTCCGTGGCAAGGAAAATGACTTCAATCTCAAGGTATCCATTTGTGATGCAGCTCTCCATCCAGAATTCAACTCTTCTTGAGGACAACACAAAGTACTGCTTACATAATTGACCAGTATTTTCACAGCCTCTGTGATTTCTACACTGGGGAGACCATACCTATGATATCGATTATTAACAGGTAACAAAATACCAAAAGACTGGCAAACCCGTGAAGGTAAGGGCGAAAAATCGTCATTCACTAACCAAAACTGTACAAAGGTATGAACAACAAACTCGGCGCGAGAAAATATCGATGGATTCTCCTCGAAAAAATGATGTACAGACACACTGGGAGCACAAAAATCAGATATAGGAACAAATTTGTGTAGATACAAATTCAGAAGATGCAAATAAGGGCTAGAATTGAACTTCACAGGCCTTCCATTGTCATGGCTACCGTGCAAACTATGCAGAGAAGACGCCCATTTCTCGAAACGAGACCGGGAAGCCTTCTTAAACCCCAATTTCATTTCATCCGAATCCGAACGATGCATAATATCATTATCTTTGCATACAGCGTAATAAGCAAACCAAAACATAAAATACTCAAATGCATTCAACTGCACCTGAATCCTCCTCCATGGCCGTCCTCCTTCAATCGGTCTTTAAATAAAGCAGGGCAGACTTCAGATAAGATATACAAACCCCTCTCCGACTGAAGCATGTGACGAATCCACGCCGGAAGGCGCTCGGATGGAAACACATAGCGAACCACATTTTCCTCGTCTGCGGCAAAGATTGACGAAAACAAAGCTCCAGACGGCGAGAGAAGATTTACGACCGCATTCGCGGAATGCTCAGAGGTCTGCGCGATCCATCCGCCAATGCCGAACGGCTGTAAGACCTCCTCGAAGCCGAAGATCTTGCGGAGCAGAACGGGGAAGCATGTTATGTAAAAATGCCTGGTCTGATCCCAGCTGTGCCTATCGATGAAGGATTCCACGACCCGGCATGAATTCAAAATATCAGACGATGATGAGGAAGCATTCAATAACAGCGAACTTAATTCTTGGGCTTCGAAAGAGAAATCTGTCGAAGGTGAAGAAGACACAGCCATTGCACCTCAATTTTACAGTCTCTCTACTGATCCGGTCGGAGGCTTAAATCCCGAGATAAACCCCTTGAATCTTCCTGAACCCTCATGCAGAACCACTAAACCCTACACTACATCGGATCGCAGCACTCACTGATCTAGTATTATAGGCATTCGAAGGTGGGGATACTCTTCTCTTTATTTCAAAATATTTGCACCGCCTTAAGTAGCTTTTCAACTTTTGCCATTTCCCTTGAAAGACGTTAGTGTGGGGTGGGGAAATTATGTTGTTTTTGAGGAGTTTTTTGGTTTGTGGGGACAGGGCCACTCTTTATGTGACCATCCGGGCAAGCGAGGCGGTAATCTTAAGTTCTTGCAGGGATATCTTATCTCTTATGGATTAATATGATTATTGATACTCTCTTATGAATTACTTACATTAGTGATAAGGATAGGGGATTAAAAATTTAAATATAATAATAAATTATATAAAAATAAATAAAAATTTGATGGGGTGTTGAGATGTGTGTTAGGTTACTGAGCGGATTTGTTATTCTGTTGTCACCCCAAACATTAAAGAGAGGGATAGTGTCGCCCACATTTAATGATAATGCACTGTTTTAATTTGGAAATCTTTGAAACTTCCTCAATTTCCTACAATTGTTGGGGTCAAATTGATGATATTTGGTGTCAATGTCGTGTTGTCGGGTTATCTATGGGATATTTCCTCTGCGGCTTCTATAGTAGTTCCTTAAGCAACGTGGAAGGTCCAAGTTGTTCTTCCATGTTGGTTTGGCCTTCCATCCTTCACTCCATTTCATGAGCTAGACTATCTACATTTTCCAAGTATTGGCAAGGTTGCATGTGGCCCGCATACCCACTAGTGGGAGTACCTGCACTTAAACTCTTCTAGGTTTATGGGAGCTCAACTCCAACAAGTATACTAGTATTGTCTTTGCTCTTAATTTTTTCCACTGGGTCAGCTACATTTATATTACTTTGGTTTGCTTGGTTTAGAATTCTTTGGGGAAGGTTCAACGTGTTATCTAGGGGTGAGGTAGCCTTGTCCTCCTCCTGCCTACGACAATCTTCCTCACATTGTGTCTTGGTTTTACCATTCCTTTGCAACTCCTTTAGCCTTTGGTTTACCTTCCACCTTTATCCCTAAAATCCTTCATTTTGTACATTGTCCATTGGCCTCACTTTGGTTTTCAATCCCCTAAAATCCTTTTGTCTTTCGAGACTTCACCAATTAGGTTCACTCGCCTCATTATCACCGTGCCTCAACAATGGATGTGGTCGAGATGTGGCTCTGATGGTTAAGGCCCTTTTGGAAAACCCTGTGCTCAGTTGCAAGCCCTAATTGTTGTTTACCTCTTCAATGCAACTACCCCCCCCCCCCCCCCCCGCCTTCCCACGAGAAGTCCAGGATGAAATTGTTAGAAAATTGATAATGGCAGCTTATTGTACTTATTTTCCTTTAACTTGATATTTGCTTGTGAATCTTATTTATCTTCTTTGTGTTCTTTAGTTAGATCTATTCATCAAACAATGTCAAGAACAATAATAACAACAATAGACACATATATTGGCTTTCTTCTTAAAATATGCTTCAAATGATATACAAAGACCCAAACCCTAGACCAATCCTTCTCCTAGTACCAAGTCATCCCTTCCTTAAATCCTTCCTTGATTCTACACCAAAATGTTAGACACTGCAACTTTGACCTGCCAGCTTCAATACTGCTACCCAACCTGCAACTTCGACCCTGCAATTTCGACCTTAAAGCTTCCAAGGAAACCCTAGAGCAGCCTCCTCTTGGGACCTTCCTAATAGCAAGACAACTCCTTATGAGTTCTAGATCAAGTATCCTTCCTTCTAGTTACAAGATGTTGCACTTCATCTTCCTACAACTCAAACCTGTAACTTCACTTCTTCCTGCAGCCCAGAAACCCTAGAATTTTGCACGTGTGAGAGAGATAGAGCCCAAAACAAAATATTTATGTCCTTCTTGTGCTTTCTTGGCCTTCACTCTTCTTTTCCTGCTCTTCCTAGCTATAGATCGAACTCTTTCTTGTAGATTGAACTTGTTGAGTGAGTTTTTCCAAATGAGGTTGAATTGCTTCCTTTTATATCCTTCTCAAGGGGTCGAATTCTCTCCTTTAGGCCGACTTGATTTTCCCGGGGTCGACTTGTACTTTAGGAGCTTCCAGGATTTTCTAAACTCAAAAATAATTATTTTTACAAATATATTTTTGCCCATAAGGGTCTTATAAACATGATGTTGACTCCTTTGACTCGAGACAGTAAATCCTAAGACCTAACAAACCCTATAAGCATGAAGAACATGCTTTACCTAAAACACAATCAATAATGAGCATGAAACCCATGCTTTAATAATAATATATTTTCTTTTCTTTTCTTGTTTGTTACATAGGATACATATTGAAATGAGTACAACAATTATGAAGACCGAAACTAGTTACATTTTCAATAATCCCTCTTAACTAGGGAGGTATTCATAATTGTACACTCAGTACAACATCATATCTCAAATTGAAGAGTTATCACAAAAAGAGTCGGATTGATAAGCCATATTGTAAGCATCATCATCATGACCAGCATTGTCTCTTAGGCCTAACTAGACAATCTCTTCTTTAATCAAGAGCATTATGTTGGGAGGCTTTATGTGTGATACCGCACTACCTCTACAAGGCACATACCCCATCTGGATGTCTATAAGATATGTCCTATTAGGACTATTCTTATCTTGGATCTCGAATCTTGAGTCCTCAAAGAATATCAGTCCTCTTCGACCACTCTTCACTTGGATACTTATCACATCCTCAAACAGTGTTGGTCCCTTTCCTTTCTTGAATGTAATATCATCAAGGAAACCGCAAATTCTTATCCAATTCTCTGCCATTCTCTCTTCATCACTTGAAGAGGATAATGTACAAGTGATGTCCCACATCACTCCCTCTCAACCAAAGACAACATCCCTATTCTCCTTTAATCTTGAGAATAACCCCCTCTAAAAAATAGAGGAGATCTAGACTTCCCTTTTATTTGAGAAGTCATCATCACAAGCCTTACAATTTGCCTTCATAAGAGTATTAGCTACCAGTTCTTCATAGTTTTCTGGCTCCCTCTTTCCTCTACATCATCGAGCTTTCTTTCTTTCAAGATATCATGGAGCCACCTTCTCTCTTCAATCTTGTGACAAGTTTCAGGGTACCTTTCTTGCTTATCACTTTCATATTCAACATGAAGGCATTGCATTGAGCTTTCCCAAACTTGAAGCTTGATCATGGCTTCCTTATAAATGTGATATTCTTTAACCTTCAGGTTATCTTATCATACTTCTACCATCCCTTTCCAAATTAACATTTCTTGAACTTACAGCTTTCCAGTACCAAATATTGAGCTTCCCTCAATATTCTTCATCCATACAATTGTACTTGCCTCAACTGCCATCATATATTCCTGTGACATTCTTCCAGGTAGCAAAATAATATGTTAACCAAATAACCAACAATAATGAAAATTAGACTTGCCTTGTTATGATGACCTTCTCATTCCATCAACATCCTCATGATCCATCTCCATATGAATCTTCCTTCATGCATCAAAGTGCCGAAGGATCGAACTTTATTACCAAGTTACAATTTTTCTTCTAGGGACTAAACTAGATGTTAATCATCGTTATACATATATTTTAGAGAAAGTCTTAAATTATTTACACATCCTTAAGTAAGCCAAATCATATTCCTTTTAAGCATCATATATCCATATACATAAGCATATTTTATGACCAACTTTCTTTCACAAGATTCTATACACAAGAATCTTATCTAGAGTTTTAGATCCAACATGCATTCCTATGCTTTCATCCAATCATTTAGATATTCATATATCTCACAAAGAGCCTACATCCTGACCATTGCATTCTTTCATCCCTTTACTAGTATTGGTTCCACATTACATGGAATGTCTACTTAACCTTGCCATGATGATTTTCCAAAGACCTTCAAAAAACGATGGTCTTTCCTGAATCATGATGATTCAACTAAGCAGGATGATATCTTCTAATATAATGTTAGATAATGCTTGGATGGTCAATATGCAAAATGGTTTATCTATCCATCTATCTAGATGATCTCTACAAAGAAACTTAATCATGTAAATTCTATACATGCTACTATCATATGCTTCTTTCTAAGATGTTAAACAAAACATATTATCCTAAAATAAATATTAAACTTCACAGAGAGCCGGACAGTCAGTGAACCTTCTTTAGTAGTAAAGATCCTTCACTTCTTCCTTCTTTGACTTCTTCTCAGGTTCTCCCATTGCTTCGGCCACATGAGCTTCATTCCTTTCCTTTATCTTATTGTTATGCTACTTTGGAAAGTCCCTCCTAGAGTGTCCAAATTCGTTACATCCAAAACATTGCGCTTTGGATATGTCTTTCTTCTTGGCCTTGCCAAAATTTCCCTTCTTCAACTTCTTAACTCGGGCTAGAAAGGCT
Source organism: Pinus tabuliformis (assembly GCA_031772625.1). NCBI lineage: Eukaryota > Viridiplantae > Streptophyta > Pinopsida > Pinales > Pinaceae > Pinus > Pinus tabuliformis. The sequence goes on from CM062807.1 coordinate 840,852,850, forward strand.
TGAGATTGCCCATCAGATCCAATATCATCCTTGACCTTGATCCTTGATTCTTCCAATATGCATTGCACCCACAACTTATCAAAGGGAGTTGAATCCTTCTTGGAGTAGATGCTTGTTGCAAAGTTGCTCCATTATGGTGGCAATGCATTTAGTATACAGATGGCTACTTCAGAATCAATTATTGGTTCCCCAAGTCCTTACAGATGGCCTCTTAGTTGAGAGATTGTCATGAGGAAGGATGCCACATCCTAATCCTTTGATTTCCTCATTATGTACAACTTGTTCCTTAACAACATATTTTGACCTGTTGTACTGATGTCATCGACGGCCATATGGTAAACCTCTACTCTAGAGGTTCTATTATTGTAAAATTTCACAACTATGGAAGTTGTGGCAAGGTCTCAAAGGAGGGACTTTATTTTTGGGGCAAAACTAACCTTTTTTCAAAAGATAGTTTCTATAATTGAATCCATCTTCAATATCCATTTCTTCAACCCCACTCTGCCGGATTTGAATATTGAATCCCCCCTACTTATTTTGGGATGAGATGATCTTTCAAAATCCAACATAAATATATTGGGGACTTACAACAATATACAAACTAAGCAAGGAAGGGTATACACACATGTGTTAGAATTTGAATTGAAGTTGACTTGAGCAAAGGTATAACAATGCATATTTAATTAAATATTGGTGATTTTAACAACCACATCCATTAGATTAAAATAATGATACTTTATGTGTATCTATATGCAAAGACAAAATACTTGAAAGGCACCTTCCCAACAACAAAGGTCATTATAAGAAAAATGGAAAAATAACAAGTTGATGGGTGGTATGATTGAATGAAGAATCAAAGGGCAAGAAAGAAGAGACATCCAAGTTTAGTCCTAATAAAAGATTTTATGGCCCCTTCCAAGGAGTGCGTTATTAAGAGGGACACAAACATGATCATGGAGTCTGTGCTAAAGTCTTATGGGAGAAATAGGAAGCATGTGAGTGAGATATTATGGATTTCAAAAGAGAAATCATGTTATTCAATCCAATAGAAGCAAGTGGATTGGTGCTACTTGAGACTCCATAAGCTCTAAATCAATTGGTGAAAGCAAGAAGTCTAAAAGATAAATGCAAAGAAAGGAATATCCATCTATGTACAAATCTACAATAAATAAATTCAAAACTATACAGTGTTTCCATATAGACAATGTTAGGTCCCTATAACACTAGTGATTCCCCCATTACTAGTGTCATTGTGGCCCTTACTGTTATTGTTGTGCCCTTATTGTCCCCATATTGTTATTATTGTGCCCCATAGAAGCCCACTATTGTTATTTTTGTGCCCTTATATTATTATTGTTATGTTGACTTTGATTATATTGTGACCCCTTAGACTCCTATATATAGAAATGAGGCTTTGTCATTTGTATCATCCAATAATTGTTCTTTTGTGTAATGTAAAGGAGGTTGCCCCCTCGAAGAGGCTGATTTCTAAGTTGTTGATCTATATTTTCTATCTTTTTGTGAGTTGGTTTCATAACAGACAACCTAGGTTCGAACCCTAAAAAGTGTAGGGTCTTTGTGAGTGTTTGTGAGGGAATGTGTTTGACATCACATAATTGGATTCCCTTCATCATCAAAGAGACATGTGTCCCAAAAGTCAATTTGGTTTAAGTGGATGTTAATATGATACATTGTATATTTTCTTAGGGTAGTAGCACAATTGGAAAAAAGCATGTTGGCAAGCCCTTATGTATCCAAGTGATCGAAAGTTCAATCCCCCAGACATATCTCACCAATTGAACTTAAAAAAAATATGATACATTGTATATTGCAAAGCCATTAAGTTAAGTAATGACCTTGGCTAACCCAAATATTTAATTAGAATTTAAGCTCAAACACAACATTAGAAATGAAACCTTCACTCTAGATCTAAGGATATAGGGGTCAACATTGGATATTGGATACAAGACAAGGTGATCAAATGTATCTCTTGGACTAGCATTTTTTACAAAGGAATACAAATTTTAATGCTTATATTAACATGTATGTATAATATAATAATGAAATAGTCACTCTTTAGTTCATGGATAAAAGTGTTGGTGTGGAAGGAAATCTCGAGGGATGTGTCACTATAGTCATAAAAATTGCATTTATTGTGGCACATGGAGAACTTATTAATTGGGTGTAGCTTTAAAAATGGATAGGAGTGTTATCCTCCCCACCTAACTGCAATTCCTACAAATGACATATTTAGTGATTAATGAGTATATTGTTGTAATAATTTTGAACCCTGTGTTAAGAAATTGCCCACTTTTTCTAAGAGATCTAGATGGGTAAAGTGAATGGGAAAACTGGGAATCTTACCCATACTAGAGTAGTCATCGGCAACATAGTGAGAGGATTGAAGTTGGGAAACCATGGCTTCACTAGAAGACCAACTCATCCCCAAAACCATGGACCTTGGTCAAGGATTTTTTTCTTATCCTCAAGACATTTGAAGATCACCACAAAAAAACATGGGTCTACATCCACCCAAACCGGCGTTCATCCAATCCTATCATAATCGAACAGAAAAACGCTACTTTTTCAATAGAAAATGGGGAATAAAAGTATCACCCAAGGATAATGACCATCGCATCAAGCGCTCAATCATAAGGGAGGAGCAATAATTTGAGAATCGCACGTCCTTGATTTCTGTTGATTTAACTCTGAACACTCACGTAATATTCTCTTGCTTGGTGAATTAAACACCACTGCATGGAATGGACGAGGATTGAGCCGAACCCTGGATGAAGCCCACTTCATTCTCATCTAAACACAAAACTATATATACGTCAAAGCTATTACAATAGATTCTGACTGTCAACACCTCGAGGTTCTGTTTATATGTGGCTACCTTTTATGGTTACTAATGAATGTGTGATTGGCAATAGTAATGGCAACTTAGGGCTGCCAAATTTCCTTCGATTCCATCACTACATCCTAACGCAAATAGTTTTTCAATGCCTTGGGTGTCTTTCAAAACTGGTAGGCAGCGTCTTCTTTGATATTTCTCGATGGTTTTAATTCCACTACAATCACAACTTTCATTTACATAAACTTCGTGTTTTCGCACGAGCGACGATTGTTCCAAGGTGAAATGTCACTTGGATGGTTTCAATGTTGTTGACCCATCATAACTAACTAACAGATATGCCCATTACAATTTTATACCACCCCATTATCAATATCAATTATGCATGGGAACCAATTAAAGCAACTTTTCACATTAATTTTATATGAGCATGAGAACATGTGTTAACAAGCAGCCCATAAAGCCTCATTTTGAATGCCATAGTCACTTAGAAGGAATTCCTCTTGTAGTAGCATCCTCCCTACTAAACTTTGCTAGTGCTAACATTAGAACCACCATTACAACAAGATATCTTTCTAGTGTTGAAAACACCATTATAGTAAGATACCTCAAGAGAGACAGAAAATTTAAAAAGTATGATAGTAATACTTATCCAGAAGATGGTATTGAAACTAGTAATTGTTCACGAATCCATAAGATTGTAAGGTCATTCTCATTATCATAATCATTGTCATCATCATCACCATCATCCTTGTCATTGTTATTGCCATCATTACATTATCATCATAATCACCATTCATGCCATCATCATCATCATTATGGACATTGTTTGCAATTGTTCATAATTGTAGATGTTGTAAGAAATATCATCAACCCAAAAAATGTGATCAGTGCTAGAAAAGGGTTGTTTAGGACACATTGATATACGTAAGAGAAATAACAACTCTATTTTTGACATATGATCGATGATCATCATCATCACCACCATTATCATCGTCATTGTCATTTTTATCATCCCCATCATCATCATTAATGTAATTTCTATCGACATTGTTGTAATCATGCATCATCATCATTCATGCCATTATTGTTTTTGATGATGACCTAGATGAAAATGATGATCATGACACCAAAGATAATGCTTATGATTATGACAATGACAACATCTAAAATTGGGAAGATTCGCCAATGTCATTAGCATCTTCATCATCATAATCATTGCCATCATCATCATTGTCATTGTAACCACTATCGTCTTTATCATCATAATCACAATTCATGTCATCGCCATCATCTTCATTTTCATCATTGTCAATATTATTGACATTGTCATCAACTGTTCATAATTGTCAATGCCATAAGGAATATCATCAATGCAGAAAATATGATGAGTGTTGGAAAAGGGATGCAAAAGCGAACATAGAAATGGGGGCAACAATAGAAGTAAAATTGGATGAAAAGTGGATACAACATAAGTAGATGAACAACAACATGAAAAACCTGACACAAAAGTGGATGCAAAAGTAGATGCAGTTGTCAATGCAAACTTGGATGCAAACATGAAGGCAAAAGTGGAAGCAAACATGGGTCCAATGGTAGGTGTAAAACTTGGCACAAATTGTGGTGAAACAAATGTGGATGCAACAACGGAAACAAAAGTATATGCAAAAATGGATGAAACAAAAGTGGATGCAATAGGGGATGCAAACGTGGAAGCAAATGTGGTTGCAATGGTAGGCGCAAGATATGGTGCAACAAAAGTGGATGTAACAATAGACAAAAAATATGCAAAATAAGATGCAAAAATGGATGTAAAAGTGGAAGCAAACATTGATGCAACAGGCAAAACAAAATTGGATGCAAAAAGTGGATATAATGTAAGTAGATGCAAAAGTAGATACAAAACGAGATGCAAAACCCAATGCATAAACTTGACATAAAAGTGGATGCAAAAATAGATGCAATATTTGATGCAAAAGAGGATGTGAACATGGATGCAAAATTGGAAGCAAACGTGGATACAACAGTGAGTGCAAAACATGGTGCAAATTGTGGCATAACAAAAGTGGATGTAACGATAGATGCAAAAAAAGAATCAAAGTATGATGCAAATGAAGATGTAAAAAGGGATGCAAAAAGTGAAATTTAAAATGGGTGCAATAGTGGATGCAAAATTGTGTGCAAAAGTGGATGCAATAGAAGTCGATGCAAAAGTAGATGCAAAACGAGACACAAAACCCGATGCAAATCCCGGTCCAAAATTAGATACAAAAAGGGATGCAAAAATAGATGTAGTAGTTGATGAAAACCTAGACGCAAATGAGGATGCAAACGTGGATGCAAAATTATAATCAAAAGTGGGTGCAAAAGGAGGTGCCAAACTAGGCGCTAATTGTGGCACAAAAATATTAGATGCAATAGTGGGTACAATAATAGATGCAAAAGAGGATGTAAATATGGATGCCAAACAAGAGGGAAAAGTGGATGCAACAAAAGTAGATGCAAAATTTTATGCAAAACTAGACACAAAACACGATGTAAAACTTGGCACAAAAGGGATGCACAAATGGATGAAAAAATGGATGCAAAAAATGATTTAAAAAAGGATGCAAAAAAGGATGCAAAATTCGATGCAAAAGTTGATGCAAGTGTAGGTGCAAAAAGTGGATGCAAATGAGGATGCAAAAGTATGTCAAACAAAATTAGGTGCCAAACTTGATGCAAAACCTGGAACAAAACCTGGTGTAAAGGATGACACAAAACTTGGCATAAAATTTGGTGCAAAACGTGGTGCAAAACCTATTGCAATACCTGGTGCTAAACTTGGTGTAAGATTTGGTGCAAAACTTGATGCAAATTTTGTGTCAAGTTTTGCACCATATTTGATAAATGGATGCAAATAGCACCAAAAATGGGCTCTAGATGCAAAAAAAGAAGTAAAAAGGGACGCTAATCGCTGGTTTTGTTGTAGTGAGCTGACATGTCTGGTTTCAGGGATATCATGCTGCTGTGATGGTCCTCCCTCCTCATGAACAACCTCAGGAGGTGTTGGTGGCGCTGTGAAAAAATCACGAGAGATAAAATCCTCCCATGGGATACCCTGCTGAGCCAACTGATGTATGACCACAAGCTGGATCAAACCATAATGATAGATGCTCCTGTGTTGCTGTGCTAGGCTCTTTCTCTGCATCAAGGGCACCATCTTCTCAATATTTTGGCACATGAAAAATGGTATGTTCATCATCCGTACCCGTGTGAAATGCATCAACAAGCGAATATGGTACGAATACAAACATGAAAATCTGCCCTCACAGGTGAAATAGTGCATGATGAGCCTCATCAAGGGAGCATACTCATCCCTCAAAAATCTGAAAGGAAATACACCAGTCATGTGCCTCATATATGCAGGTTTAATGTAGGGCTCATACTGAAATCTGTCCAATAGTTTGCGCTTGTTCCACTCTTCTCCAACATTAGGTATCCCTGTTGCTTGAGCAATAATTTCATATGACAATATAAAATCCACCCCTGCAAGATTTACATGCCCATCATGCAGATGCAAAACAAACAAGCGGACCAATTCCCTATGGTGCTGAATTTGAGAAATCCTCTCGCAAAATTCATAACATGAGAGGTGGCGAAACATGTGACTGCAAGTGGACAAGCCTGCAAATAGGTCAAAGAGGTGGGCTCCTCTCTCACATGGTGACCACTCTTACCACCCATGTGAGGCCTCCTTTGTACCTCAACTTCTGGTGTTGACTCACGGTCATCACTTTGCTCATAGTCGGTTTCGGTTTCTGACATGGTTTCAAGAGCAAAGTGGTTGAAATGTACTGCTGCTTCTGCTCAAATGACCTGCTGTTTTTCCCTGTTTGAAATGCTGCTTCAAGGGGACAAATAACACAAGGGAGATGTTAGGGAAGGGAGACTTTTAAGGGGAATTAGGGAAAATACATGAAAAAGGGAATTAAGGGAAGGAATCATGACATATACAACATCACACAATTATAATTTGCAAGGGTTTTATGGGAGGTAGGGTTTAGGGTTATATTATTGATTTTTAGGAATAGGGGTAGGGTTTTAGGGCTTTTGGTATTTTTGGTAGGGAGATTAGGTAAAAATGATAAGGGAGATGGTTGGGATGTGGGGGAAAAAATGGGAGTGAAAGGGATGACCTTGAGAGCAGCAAAACAAAACCCTATCTCTACTTGCACTTTGACATTTTTAAAGCAAATATACATGAAATTCTCATTTCAACTTGATGGCATTAAAACACATTTCCCATGCTCATTTTTATTTATCAAGAAAAATACTTTGATGATCAGAGGCCTACCTGCAATCTTGAAGAAATTTTGGGTCGTTTGGTAGTTTACAGGCAATTTTTTGTGGATGAATTCCCAACACGTCGCGCGCTGGTCTGGACGGGTCGTGCGCACCCAACACGTCGCGCTAGTGCTTTTTCCCAACTGCTATGACCCCCTTGACACGTCGCGCGCAGGTCTGGACGGGTCGCGCGCGGGCTCTGTCTGCAAATTCGCCCAATTTCTCTCCAAATCGATTTTCACTATTGATTTGAGGCAAATGATGATCAAATGGAGGGAGAGAGGGGCTTTATAGGCTTGATTTAAATTAATTTCCCCTCAAACCCTCTTTCTAAAGTTTATAACTTGACACTTTTTTAAAATTTAAATGTTGCTGACTTTATGGTTTCTTTTTTTCCTGAAATTGGTTGAACTGATGCTTTTTCTTGAAAATTTTTGCAGGGATAGCTTCTGAGGAATCTTGGCAAAGGGGACCAGGGCTGCATGCTGACTTTCGAAGAATTTTGAATTTTTACAACTTTTTACAAAAATGAGAAAATGACCTTGTCTTTAAAAACAGGGTTTTTAAATACAAGGTAAAATTAGCTGTACAAGATGAAATCTTTTGAAGAAATACTTTGATAGTCATCCCTCTGGCCTGCTGGGCATTTATTGACTTTTAAAGACATGACCTCAAAGACAAATTGGACCTAAACCCTAGACCTAGGACTTTTGACCTCAAGACAAGACAAGTAACCTTGAAAGAGTTTATTGACTGAAACAACTTGATCCAGCAGTGCCAAGAGGGGAATAAAGACACCAGCTCCTCCATCAGGGTTATGGCATGCCTAATGGAATGCAATGAGATGACACTGATGAGACACCTACTTATGCAAATGCAAAGAGCTTTGATCGCTGATGGAGGGCTACTAGACCGACTCTAACACGACCTTGGAGCATTCCAAGCAGAGTTTGGAGGTCTGCGCGCAAAGATCTTTGCACCGACAGAGTGACTCGAGGGCGAGTCACAATGTTTGTGTTGGGCACCTGTTGGCGTGGGATCCCCCAAGGGAATTTTTGGGGCTAAATGCCTACATTTTGGTTAAAAGTTGTAAATTCAATGTAAAGACTCCACATTTTGTGGGCGCGGAGTGTGTAGCTTGTAAATGAGTCTTAGGGTTGTCCATCCTCAATTTTTTAATGTAATGTCGGCTATAGAGATCTACCCATGGTCCGCAGACCATGGGATTGTATAAATAGAGCGAGGCTCTAAGTTGTAAAGAAAGGAATTTGAATGATCATGGAATAGAAGCATAGCGGGAGATCTAAGGGTAAAGTCAAGTCTTTGGGTCGTAGAGTAGGAGAAGGCTCTACACTTGAGTGTGTAGAGGCCTAGTAGTCTACAGCTGAGTGCGTGGACCCCTGCAGCTGAGTGTGCAAGGCGAGTCGAGTCTGTAACTATTGAAGCATTAATAAAGAGAATTCTTACATCAATTATGTGTATTTATTTCTTGTTTTCTGTATCAAATATATTGGGTATAAATTTCATTTCTATTGTCTATATGGTGCGCAAACATATATAACTATGTAGGTTAAGTGAATGTGAGTTAAATTATCTTTTCACACAAGGTTTACTAACATCTATATGAAGATAAGTAAGATACGCAGTGTAACTTGGGAAAATAGCACAATCGCTGCCATAGTAGTGCAAAATCACCTCAACCCCTAGTTAGGGCTGCGCGAAGGACAATTATAGCAGATCGCAAAGGTATCGTAGGTCAGAACAATGCTTGAAGTAACTTGCACGAAGGTAGGCATAGTTGGACTAAATCGACCCCTCAAACATCTCAAGGGTGCGGAAAGATGGTTGTAGCATCCCCCATACTGCTTCGGGTAAGACTTTAGTCCGTGCTCTGTAGATTGATGCCGAAAGGCCCAGTAGTGTAGGGAGTTGTTTGGCTAATTAACTCCGAACCTAGGTCAAGCCCCATCAAGCCAACATCAAATCAAAGTCTGATGACTGAGATTTGAAGGGGAGAGAGCGTGAGTAAGAGCAAGTCTCACTGGAGTCGAGTTTGGACGGTGATCGAAGCTTGGATCTGAATTTGTTGTTGGATTTAATTTTCCTGTGATTACATTAGATTTCAACAATTTTCCTCGTAGACATCATAGTATGTAATCTTTTGAAAACTATATCATTAAATATTTAATAATAAAATCAATTTTCATTTTAATGTTTTGTTAAGCATTGATCAAATTAATTTACTTCCATCCATTTAGTTTTGTTAACTTGTGTCATTAGTGTTGGAAAGGAAGAGAACCTAAAACATAAGATTCACCCAAAATACATGAGTTGCAGCTCTTCTATTGATCACAAAAAACTTGATTGTTACAATGAACCTAGCAAAGGGTATTTAACCTTTTCCAACTAGAGACTCGCCTAAAATAACTTGGCATGCAACCACAAACTATAAGTTCGACAATCAATTAACTCGACTTGACTCAAGGCTTAGTTAACTGACTCTCTAACTTTAGACAACTCCTCATGCGGGAGTAATTATCTTATTTTAACACTCCCCCTTAATTATGACCACTAAACTAAGACATGACTCATGACAACTCAAACATGCATGCTCGTCTATGTCTCAGCTAGGCTTACAACACCCAATTTTCTTCTATGAAACTCAAACACATCTTTTGCTAATGAATTAGTAAATATATCACCCAATTGATCACTAGATTTACAAGGCTTCAAGTGAACTTCTCCATTGATCACAATTTCTCTAATAAAGCGACATCTAGTATCAATATGCTTGCTCTTTTGATGAAACACTTGGATAGTGCAATCATTGAGGTGTTGTCACAGTATTGTTGTTGATTCTTCTTTCTACTTGATTTCATCAAATACTCTTCGTAACCAGACTGCTTGACATGATGTTGATGTTGCTGTACATATTATGCTTCTGCTGACGAAATTGTCAGAATGGGTTGCTTCTTAGATGCCCATGAAATCACACCTGAACCAAGATGGAACACAAAACCATAAGTTCTCTTCATATTATCCAAACTACCTGCAAAATCACTATCTTTGTATCCAATCAAATCCTTCTTTTTTGTGCTTCCATACATTATGCCACAATCTCTAGTTCCTACCATGCATCTCACAATTATTTTTTATGCACTCCAATGTGTGTCTTTTGGAGTCTCCATAAATCTGGAAATCAAACTCACTCCTTGCATGATATATGGTCTTGTAGTTGTGAGATATATGAGGCTATGAACCAATCGTTTTAATAGAATTGGATTGACATCAGATCCTACAACATCCTTGGTTAACTTTGTACCTGTTGCAACTAGTGTAGGGACAAATTTGCAATTTTTCATCCTGAATCTTTTCAACAAATATTTGGCATATTTATTATGAAAAATAAAAATTCCTTTTTTAGATTGCTCAACTTCTATGCCAAGAAAATATTTCATGAGACCAAGATCTGTCATCTCAAATTCTCTCATAATCGCTGCTTTAAATTCATCTAACTCAAAATTACCTATAAAAATCATCTCATCAACATATAAGCAAACAATCAAAATTTGTCCATGCTCATTTACCTCTGTGTACAAAGTAGGGTTAATGTTTCTTCTGCAAAATCCATTCTTAATCATGTAGTTGTCGATTCTATTGTTAGTTTCAGTCTTTGAAGCCTTCCTCCAACGATCAAATATGCTCTTACAAAGTGGTCTCAGGGTGTTAATGTTTCTTCTGCAAAATCCATGCTTAATCATGTAGTTGTCGATTCTAGTGTTAGTTTCAGTCTTTGAAGCCTTCCTCCAGCGATCAAATATGCTCTTACAAAGTGGTCTCAGGGTGTCAAAGTCAAATTTTGTCATTTCAGAGAATCTTCAAGTAAAATTTGGTCTCTAGGTATTAGGTCTAGGGTTTGTGTTCACTCCTTCTAAAGTTTTCCAAATGTCGATCCATGTCACCATTTATATGAGTGTACCATCATTCATAGAGTTTTCATCATCATTTCAGGTTCCAATGGGTCATTTTACACCTTGTTCATGCTTCAGTTGTGCCTAGTTAAGGTTCATTTCCCTCTCCTAGGGTTTTGAAGGTAATTTCTCTTGTATGGTCAAATCATCAACAAAACTTGTATCATAATGTTCATACACCTTCACCTATCCTTAATGTACCTTATTAAACACTTTCCATCACTAATATCACTCAAATTCCTCATTTTCACACAAGCCCTAGTTTCTTGCTACAATTTGACAATTTTCTAGGCTAGGCCTGTGTTTTTCCCTTTCGGACCCCTTCCCCTCACTCAATCTTTGAAATTCCACTTTCCCCTATTTCCTAAATCCATCTCTACTTACCAAAATTTCCTCAAGAATTTAGAAGCCCCTTATCCCCTTCATTTCCCTTCATTTCGACATATCCCCTGTTTCACACATCGGGATAGGTTTTACTCAAATGATGTTTCTGAGCAAGAAAACATGAATTTGGAAACACTGAGAGATATTTTTGTCCACAATAGTCCAAGGAAGAAAAAACTCCTTCACTTTTTACACAGGTGTCATGGTTTTAGAGAAATGTCAAAAATATAATTGCCTCGGGAGAATTGATGCACCTCTTAAGTGACCTTGGGAAAATCAAGATTTCTCCTAGCTTGGTTGGCGAAATGACTTGCTTGATAAGTTACATGATAACTAGACACAAATATCTTTCCAATGAGCTATCATGAGGTTAATTTTGAGTTGAGGAAGACCTTCAAAAGTTGACTGCAACAACACTCTTCATTTAGGTAGCCTCATTTTTCACATTTTGACCAGTTTTGGGAGATGACTTTTGACAGGGCCAATGACCTCCAAATTCGAAAATTCAATATTTTCTGGAAAGTAGACTCAATAATATTTCCAACGAGCTATCCCACACCTAATTTGGACACTGGAAAGGCCTCCAAAAATAGTATGCAAAAAGGCGCTACGCACTTGGGTGTTGACGCGGCGCACAGGATGGAAAATTACCATTTTTGCCAAAAAAAACTCTGTTTTTTGCCCAGTTTTTTCTCAGTTTGAATTTTTTCTCTCTCATGGTCAAACTCATGATGTAGATTGATGTAACTTGATGGACTTTGATGTAAAAATGATAAAAATTCACTCATGGAGGTAGATACATCATGTATAGGTGGTTTTCAACTGAATGAATCAGTTTCCCAGGTTTTAGAGGCAAGCTATTCCACTACCTACCTTTCAGTTCTTAGTTTAGATCTTGTTGAAACAGCTCCTAAACTCATGAATTCGACCCATAAAGGCTAGCATGAGTTGTTTGTTGCCTATATATAGTAATTTTTTAGTCATTTGTAAAGGTTGGACTCTTGTGAATGCTTTGATCATTATTGTACATCATCTCTGCAGTTTGGCAAAGGAGTAGATTAGGGTTTGTAGCATTTTGTGGGATTCTTGTGGCAAGTTGATTTGGTATTGTTTTCCTTCTGTGACTCAAGTTTACATGTGTTTATGTATGCCATAATCTCTCTCTTTTAAGCTTAACTAAATGAATCAAGTATAAAGGTGGAATTCATTGATGTTGCAGTGCTCTACCTTAGGGTTTATTTGGTTTTACATGTTTTCAACTGTTTGAAGAGGATTCCTGATACTTTCATGCCCTCTCCAACTCCTCACTAGTCTTAAGACTTTCCATTTCACTTATTTCAAAGTACTAAAGCATTTTCCTACCTCACCCCACAGAAATCTCTACAAGACTGAGTTCATTCCCCGGACCCAAAACTGCCTTTCACATTTGATCCAGCAAACCAACATAAAATTCAATCAAACTCCTCTGAGCATATACCTAGCCTAAAATTATTCTTTACATCAATCATCTCAAGCCTCATTTGCTATATTTTCCTGAGATTGACATGCAGAGAGCCCTCTCCTGACTTGGTAGGGCTAACTACTAGGTTAATCGTGGTTTGATGTTACCCTAGACCTGCCTTGCTCAGCCTAAGGTAGATTTAGGCCCTAACATCTGGTATACCAATCTCTGAAGTTTGCTTTAGTCCATAGAGTGCTTTCTTCAACCTATAAACTTTATCTTCTTTACCTTCAAATTCATAAGCTGGACGCTGCTACAAATAAATTTATTCTTCTAGAATTCCATTCAAGAAGGCTAATTTCACATCCATCTAATATACTTTCCACTTGTTTTAAGCTGTTGTGGCTAGAACTACTCTTACAGTATCCAATATGGCTACTGGAGAAAAAGTTTCTCCGAAATCTATTCTTGATTGCTAGAGAATCCTTTTGCTACAAGTCATGTTTTAAATTTGTCAATTTCACCCTCTCATTTAACTTCTTCTTGTACACCCACTTCACACCAATGATATTTTTGTCCTTTGGTAAATCAATCAAATCCCATGAATCATTCTTTTTAATAGCTTCAATTTCTCCATCCATGGCTTGCACCCAATTTTCATCTCTGATTTATTCTTCAAACGAAGAAGGTTGAAATGACAACAGTGAAAAAATTGAACTAACATCCAAATTGTCATAAATATATTTCAGACTACTCATCTTTCTCTTACCATTGCTTGATTCATCACCTATTTTTTTGTTAGGAGAACCTCAATCTATTGATCTGCTTGAAGATCCATGCTGCTTAGAAAATCTTGGAGTCCTTGTTGGTGTATCCCTGTTTGGTGTCTTCACCTGTGATTCTTGCACGGATTCTTGCTGCTCCTTTTATGCTACATCATCTTGTTCCATCAGTGGCACTTGTGCATCAACTTTTTTGTCTATACTACCATTCCATGACTCTTTTTCTTTGAACACAACATCTCTGCTAATTATGGTCTTCTTGGTGGCAGGGTTATACAATTTGTAAGATTTTGATTGCTCACTATGACAAGTAAATATTCATTTTTCACTTTTATCATCCAATTTTCCACTTCGCTCTTTAGGGACATGTGCATAAGCTACATGAGATACGCCACAAAACATACCTAACCATGCTTGTTCTGGTACTCTTTTCATCACACTCTTTGTAGGAAATATATTGATCACATAAATATCACATGTAACTACTTCTGCCCAATACTTATTAGACAAGTTTTTTCCTTTCAACATGCTTCTTACCATGTTCATAATTGTCCTGTTCTTTCTCTCTATTACACCATTCTACTGTAGTGTGTACCTAGTTGTAAATTGTCTTCTGATTCCATGTTGTTTGCAGTAATCATGGAATGCCTTTGAGTCATATTCTCCACCATGATCTGACCTCAATACCTTGATCTATCAATCACTTTGGTTTTCTGCTAAGGCTTTGAATTCCTTGAACTCTGCAAAAGTTTAAAACTTCTGCTTCAAGAAGTAAACCCAAGTCTTTCTACTATAAGCATCAATGAAAGTGAGGAAGTAACAACTTCCACGAATCGACTGTGATGTCATAGGTCCACACAAGTCTGTATGCACTAGCTCAAGAGATTTCTTTGCTCGGTATGCAACTCCCTTTGGAAAACTTTCACGGTGTTGCTTTCCCAAGATGCAATACTCACAAGTACTAGCAGGTTCTTTGATGGAAGGTAATCCTCTAATCATTTGTTTCTATTGCAACGATCTTTTACCAAAAAAGTGCAAGTGTCCAAATCAAAAGTACCATAACCAATAATCATTATAACATGCAACTGTAAAATAACTAACCTGATCATTGTACTTCATAATTAGAGGAAAGAGTTTTTTCCTCGTCATCTGCACCTTTGCTATCAACTACTTGCTTGGGGGCTTGTCATATATAACACTCTCTTGTCCTTGAAAGATAACTCTGTATCCTTTCTGTGTCAATTGATCGACACTTAACAAATTATGTTTGAGACTAGGAACATAATATACATCTGATATTTTCTTCAGCTCCCCTTGCTTGGTCAGAATGTTGACCACTCCTTTGCTATCTACATCCACAGTCTTGTCAGTCCCCAACTTTATCTTTTTTTTCACAGATTGATCCAAATTTGTAACCAAATTCTTGTTGCCTATCATGTGGTTATTGCAACCACTATTTAATAGCCACACACTATCAAAAGATTCATGCATGGCATGGCAAGCTAGGAACATGGATTTAGTACTCTCTATAGTGACATTATTCTTTGGTTCCCTTGATCAGTTATCTTCTTCTTGCAATCACGAGCATAGTGACCAAATTTAGTGCAATAACAACATCTCACCTTTGACTAATGCTAAGTTTTTTTAGTTGCTTCCACTTTCATGTTCATGCTCTTCTCGACCATCTCTCTGACCGCCATATCTTCCGCCTCATCCTCTGCCTCTTGATCTACTTTTGCCTCGACCTCTGTCTCTTGAAATAGAAACCCAACTTTTCAAAGCAGTCCCTAAAGTGGAATCCTTATTTCTGTCTATCCTTGCCTCATGTGATAGAAGTGATCCCATCAACTAATAAATTGTTAATGATGCCAAATCGTTGGCTTCTTCTATGGCTGCTACCACAACATCAAATTTGCTAGACAAAGATATAAGGACCTTCTCAACCACTGTTTGATTTTTAATTTCTTCACCATAAATTTTTAATAGATTTACAGTAGTCATGACCCGATTCATGGAAGAATCGATGTCCTCTATCTCCTTCATCTGCAGACTTTCAAAATCTCTCCTGGTATTCTGCAACTTAACAATATTGACTTTGACCATCCATACCTTTATAGCTTGTCGCAAAAGTCTCACATGCTTCCTTTGTTGAAGACGTGATCATAATCTTCTGGAACACTGCTTGGTCCACTCCTTGTTGTATAAGATGCAACGTTTGTGCATTCTTCTTCTTGTCTTTCTTCTATTGTTCCCTCTCTGCATTAGTGAGAGCTTGTTTTTTTGCTTCATTCTTAGGTTCTGAAAACCCAAACTAGACATAACCCCAAACATAATGAGCGTGCAATGTGGTTTCCATCTCAATGACCCACGCATCATAATCCTTCCCTGTAAATGATGGGAACTTGAGCTAGAAATTTGAGAAAGCCATCTTTCTTCAAAAATTTCTCTTTAAAAAATGTTATGAAACCAGCTCAAGAAAAGTTAGAAAATATAGATCAACGCCTTAGAATTCAGCCTCTTCGAGGGGGCAAACTCCTTTACATTACATAAATGAGCAATTCTTGGATGATACAAATGAAAAGACCTCCTTTCTATATATAGGAGTCTAAGGGGTCATAACATAATCAGAGCCGACATAACAATAATAATGTAAGGGCACAATAATAACAATAGTGGGCTTCTATGGGGCACATTAGTAACAATATGGGCACTACATGGGTACATCAATATAATAAGTGGGTTGTACTAATAACAATAAGGGGTTACACTAGTAGTATAGGGACCTAACATGCCCCTCTCCTTCAAAAGGTGTTGTTCTCAACGATTGAGTAGTTCTTGATGCTTCTGTATAAAATTCTTGTCCTCCCATGTGGAATCTTCAGCGGGTAAGTTCTTCCACTTGATGAGATACTCTGAAATTGATCGATTTCGTAGCTGTCAGGTTCTTGTTTCTGTGACTGCTCCAGGTTCCAATATGATTTTTCCTTCCTTTTCAATATCTGGCAATATTGTTTGAATTGGGATCTTTTGCAACTTTTGAATAAGTGGCCATACTTCTTTGTCCTTCTTCCATTCATCCCTTGCTTTTTTTATCCAATCTGATTGGATAATAGAGATAGCACAAAACAATGCTTCCACATCCTCATCCTTGAAGAGTCTTCCCATTCGGTAAGGTCGCCATTTTTTAAGTGCATGTAGTATTGCCAACATTTCCTTCTCATAAATAGCTTGGTTTAGATGTAGCAGTAAAAATACCCAATCACCTACATCAAAACATTTTTCACTATGATGTTGATCTACATGTTGTTTCATTTGATTTTGCACTGAAGTGGCGCTATCCTTTAAAAGTTGGAGAACTTGTTGTTGATGCTCGATGTGATCTTTCACTGCTTGAACCTTTTTCTTCTTGATATGTCCTTCTATATTTAGAGTTTGAGGAGTGGTAATTTCTTCCAATCCTTTACAAGATATGGTCGGATTCATTTCTTGACGCTCGATGTGATCTTTCACTTCTTGAACATTTTTCTTCTTGATATGTCCTTCTGTCTTGCTAGTTTGAGGAGTGGTAATTCCGACCAGTGAATTACAAGATATGGTTGGATTCATTTCTTCTTTCTTGATGTGATCTTTCACTTCTTGCACCTTTTTCTTCTTGATATTTCCTTCTATCTTGATAGTTTGAGGAGTGGTCATTCTTGCCAATAGTTTACAAGATATGTTCTGATTCATTTCTTCTTTCTCTGGGGTCGGGTCCTGGCATATATCCTCTTCTTTTGATGTTTCTTGATCCTTTTCTTCCTCCTCTTCATACTCTATGTAAAATAATTTCTTCTCAACACACTTATGACCTTTAGTGCATTTGCTATCACAATTGTAATAAAGCCCTTTTTCTCTTTTTTCTTCCAATTGTTGTGGTGTAACCCTTGTAGGTTGTGGAAGGCTAGGAGGAACAACACGTCCATCTTTATAGTTGTGAGGGGTAGACTTCCTTGTTGCCATAATTTTACTTTCAAATATGTCACAAATCCCTTTTACTCTTTCCAATTGTTGTGGTGTTGCTCTAAAGAAGGTGTTGCCCTTTGTATCCTCATAATGTGCTATCATTTCCTTCGTGAGAATTGACCACGTAACAAGTTTTTTACGAGAACAAAGCCCTTTATATCATAAAAATTGATCTAGTTCTAAATATGAAGATGCAATACATACCTTTTGTAATAGTGGTACACCATGTAGATCAAAATATTGCTCCATCTGAAGTATCCAATTTACCGGATCCTTGCCATCAAACTTCCTCATCTTGCTTTTTCTTGATTTTAGGACCTCGAAATTGAAACGACTGTAACTCTGTACTTGCGGATATTTAAGTTTTGAAATTGCTACCTGTAGTAGCCCTCTGTGTCCTCTTTCTAATGGCACCAGTCTGATCCAAATTGGATTCTCCAAAAAAGAGTTATGCACAATCTCCCAAGATGACCTGATTATAAACCTTTCCAAAAGAGCAAACTTGTATGAAGTGCCACGTGTTAATTTTTCGACCTTTGGCTCTGAAAAAGATATACAAGAAACTACAGTCCGTCCTCTATCTGTACCTTCTTATGAAATTTCAATCCAATGCTTAGAGAGAAAGTTATGACGTTTTTCCCTAGGTCACCTGTTTTGAATGTAATTCAGTAGTCTGCAAAAAGACCAAATTCCTCAGATCATATCTCCACAAATATCGCGCAAAAAGCTCTGAAATTCGGAGCCAAGGTTCAGCGCGATTTCTTCTCAAATGGGTTTTTTTTGCGACTTCTGAAACGTCATAAAAACAAAGTTATAGCGAAAATTCCACGATGACCTGTTTGGAGTAGCGAAACCCTAGAATCCAAAGCTCTGATACCAAATGTTATGAAACCAGCTCAAGAAAAGATAGAAAAGATATATCAACGCCTTAGAATTCAGCTTCTTCGAGGGGGCAACCTCCTTTACATTACATAAATGAGCAATTCTTGGATGATACAAATGAAAATACCTCCTTTCTATATATAGGAGTCTAAGGGGTCATAACATAATCAGAGCCGACATAACAATAATAATGTAAGGGCACAATAATAACAATAGTGGGCTTCTATGGGGCACATTAGTAACAATATGAGCACTACATGGGTACATCAATATAATAAGTGGGTTGTACTAATAACAATAAGGGGTTACACTAATAGTATAGGGACTTAACAAAAAACCTAAATTTCTCTTTTGATAAACATGGCAAAATCTCTATAAAAATCCCTTATAAATATACCCTTAATTATTTTTTAAATATTAAAATTAATTTATCTAAAAAAATATATATAAAAAATTCTTTATAAAAAACCCTTTTATAATCCCTCCTTAAAATAACTTATGATCATATATATCCCCTTTGAAAAAATTCCTTTGAAAAAGCCACGTGAAGATATAAACCATGTGAAAACGCATACTAATGAAACACTTTAAAAAATCGTATAACCTTTTAAAAACTTTATAAAAAACCCACACGTGACTTTCAAAAACTTCGTGACCTTCAAACAAAAAAAAAAAAACCACGTCACTATGCCTCGTGACTTTCAACCTTCAAAAAAAAAGTGTTGACTCTTATTTAGTCAAGACCACGACGTTTATTAGTGGTCTACGATCTTGAGAAAGCATAGAAATTATGCACTTAATTCGAAATTTTGAAGATTTGAAGGGATATGTAAATTGCACGGTTTTTCATTAATGAAGTGTGAAATTTGCACGTTTTTTAATAATTTTACAAATTTGCGATACAAATTAAAAGAAATTCATAGGCTCTTTTTTAGGCACCACAAATAAATTTGCAATAAATCATAGGCTTTTTTTTTCTTTGTTTTTTAGGCACAACAAATCTTGTAATCTTTCTTTATCTCCCATACTGATCTGTTAGAAAGGCCAAAAAGCTAAAATATAAATTTCACCCAAAATAGACAAGTTCACACTTTTCTATTCTGTTAGAAAGGCAAAAAAGCTAAAATATAAATTTCATCCAAAATAGATAAGTTGACACTTTTCTATTGATCACACAAAACTTGATTGTTACAATGACCCTGGTAAAGGGTATTTAACCTTTTCCAACTAGCAACTCACTTTTCTATTGATCACACAAAACTTGATTGTTACAATGAACCGGTAAAGGGTATTTAGCCTTTTCCAACTAGGGACTCATCTCTAACTTTAGTCTAACTCCTCACGCTGAAGTAATTAGCTTATTTTAACAATTAGCCTATCATTTTTTTTGTTAAAAATCGATTTATTTGAACGTAATGTTGATATTTTCAGCTATAAATGCGCTGCTAAATTGCACCCGAGTGCATGGCTCGCCGGTAGGGATTGTCGGCTTCCTCGCACCCCGCCAGTGATCAAATGTCGTCAATTGTGGAGCAGCTGTATCTTGGAGAAATAAATATGATTAATGTAACCATTGTAAATATTGTACATATTGAGCTTAATATAATACTTCTTCTAAAGACTAACCCCCTTTGAAAAAAAATACGCTACTAAATTAATTCATCGTGTGATATTTATCAAAATTTCAAGTCTTTAGTATGGAGATAAGTAGTTTAACGATTAATCAAATCGCCCATTTTTTTAAACACAACTGGAACTGAGCATCATATTCTTTGATCGTGTGACATTTATCGAAATTTCAAGTCTATATTATGGAGATAAGTAGTTTAACGATTAATCAAATCGCCCATTTTTTTTCAAACACAACTGGAATCTGAGCATCATATTCTGCAATTTTTAGAATCGCCAATTTGAGAATCGCCTTATTTTTGGCAAGTGGAATCTGATCATTATACTCTGAAAACTGCCATTTTGAGGGGTTGTGTCACAGGCAAAAAAGAAAAAGGAAAAGACAAAGCTGGAATTAAAATATTGGGAATTTTGAGAATTCCGGTGGTCTCACAGGGAAAAAAATCCAAATAAATCGCTTAATCATAACTTAGCTATCATTGACGAACCTATCAATTCACATTTCTACATGATTGTTTGATTTGGTTTGCTCCCATACGTGTAGAACAACTTAGCTACAAAGAAGAAGAATAATAAAACTCTGTTGTTTCTTCAGTTTATCGTCATGGAATATTGGGTTGTACTTTTTGTTCGCTTAGTAGGATGAGTGGTTCAGAACTTCGTACATAATATTAAATTGCTAACATGGTTAGATGCATAGTTACCAAGTTTGAATTCGAATTCGATTCGAAACGAAAAAAATTGGACTCTTTAAAATTCAATACGGAAAAAATTCGGCAATATACATCTTACACTATTATTAATAATATTTTTTCTTAAATTTTGAATAATCTAAATTAACAATTGTGAATTATATTATAAAAGTTGCAAATAAAATTAGACATTGAAATTAGTAGAAACAATTCCTCTTTAATGGAAGTGAATGAGATGTTGAAATTAGTAGAAACAACTCCTTTTCAATGGAAGTGAATAAAATACAATGGTCAGAACAAACTCTTTAACATTAAAAAAGGACACCCTTAAAATTGTTGGTTGGTCAATCAAAAAATAGTAACTAATGTTGTAGTTTTTAATGATAAATATTTAGGCAATTTCCTAATTACTAAAATAAAATATAGATAAAAAATCATCAAATTAGAATTCTTTTTGTTTTCCTAATTTTTCAAATGGAAGTGAATAAGATATTGAAATTAGTAGAAACAACTCCTCTTGGTCAATCAAAAGATAGTAACTAACCTGTAATTTCTAATTTCCTAATTACTAATTGAATAAAATATAGATTAAAAAACATCAAATTAGAACCATCAAGAATCATCAAATTAGAATTATCTTGCTATTTTGCTAATTGTTTAAAAGATTTAGAAACCATATAATATATTTTCCTTACAAATTTCTTAAAAACAAACAACTAAATTACAACCAATTTTATTATGAATAAATAATTCCATTTTCATTACTTACTAGTCAAAGTATTATATGAAAGAAATTAAAATTTAAAAAAAATAGACAAAAAAAATTATTGTGAAAATAAAAATTAAAAGAAAAGAAAAGAAAAAAAAAATTATTTTATTGTAAAAATGAAAATTTAATATGACAACTATTTATTTAGTTTTTATATAATTTTTTAATTTTTTTTTATTTTTAACAAACAATATAAAAATTAATAACAAGTGAAAATTACTAATACATCAAAATAACTTTGATAAAAATAAAACTATGAATTTTTTAATCATTAATCACACCTGTATTGCAGAGCAAACCGTCAATAACATTCTTGTTCCTTCTATCTTAAGTATCGTCTAACTTGATCCCTCGACCAGCAGGAATAACATCCTTGTCCCTTCTATCTTAAGTATTGTCTAACTGGATCCTCTACCAGCAGGAATAACATCCTTGTCCCTTCTATCTTAAGTATTGTCTAACTGGATCCCTCGACCAGCGGGAAGAATCAAGTTTAAACGGTTCAATATTCTACAACTGCATGACGAAACTAACGCACAAAAATTGGAGTACGATTTCTTGAAAAACACAAATCAAAGAAAAATTTAAAAAATAAATTTGAGAGACTGTAATGTGTGCGAATCGAACTTCAGCGTATTAATGGCCGAATCGGACCGAATTGCCGAATTTTCGAATTCTTCAGGCCGATTCGGCCGAATTTGGTAACTATGGTTAGATGTATTGGAAATGTATGTTTTCATTTTTTTTAAAGGGGTGAGTTTTTTAGAAGAAGCTGCTAAATTCATAATTTACATATATTTACAGAAGCGAGATTGAATTGGCAATTTACACATATTTACAGAAACAGATTGTTACAATATGCTGCGGAGCAGCAAAAATCAACAATAAATTATAGAGCAGCCTGAAACATGCATCGAGAAATCAAACCCAGGTGGGAGGCGGAAAGCCGTGTTTATTAGGGCATTGATCTCATGGAATACACATGGTGAACAACGTTCCAGTGGCGGATAGTTTCATGTGCATGGAGAGGTCCATTTCTGGGCTCTAGGAAATTTGAGCCCTATACCAGGCAGAGGGACGGTGACCTAGTAATGACTTTTCCACGCGCCAATTTTTTTACCCGAAGGACGATGAAAATGGAAGTTGGGGATTAGTCGGGTTGAGCAATGTTTACCCAGCCAACTCCATAAAGGGAACACTATCTATGTAAATATGATTTTGTATTTTTAATGATATAACATTGGTGTGAGATTGAAATATGTGATTATTTTATGTTTTGGTTTTTCTGGTTCAAATTTAATGATACAATATTTAATAAAATTGTATTTTTTATTATTTTAAATGTATTTTTAATATATAATTAAATTTATTATTTTGGAAAAAACATTATAATTATTTAGATTTTGTAAATTTTTATTAAATAAAATTGGCTAAATAACATAATATAAAAAGCCAAAATTTTTAAAAATTAAATTATAACATTTTATTTTACATTTTTAAAAACAAAAATAAACTCAATATGCTAATAAATTCAAAAATAAGTATAATTTTTCAGCAAGGATTATTTTCTCAAAAAATTATAATTTTTACTAACTGAAAATTTTGGAAATAATAGTCAAATTTCAGAATTTTAAGTATTAGATACATCATTAAAAAACATTAAACACTCCCAATTTTATTTTTTATTTTTAAATTATCAAAATTTCTATCCAACAAAATTATCTCCTACTTAAACATTTTTCCCGGATGTATGAAATCTGTATGGGAAAAAAATAAAAAAAAATCCCTTATTGACTGTACTTCACCACTTACATTTAATATCCGAACCGATAGTATTGTTCATCTCTATTTTTGAAATTAAATACCGACATAATATCAATGACCGTATGTGTTGGTAGGAACTGCCGAGTAATTTCTGAATTGGATGGCGCTAGATGTGGTTGTGTATTGAAATCGGTATTGTCTGTGTAAGTGTTTCTTGAGATAAACAATGAATGCAGGGTGCAGTAGGGTACCTATCAGTGCAATATCTGAGCTACTGATTATATGAGGGTTGTTGTTTGGTTTTATGGTTTTTTTTTCTTCTCAACGGAAGAAATAGTGTTTGGAGTAGCTTTCAATATACATAGTTTTGTGTGAGATTTGGTCTCAAGAATGTGGTTTACCTATTAGGGAAAATTTGGTCCTCGGAGAAAGTGTTTGGAGTAGCTTTCAATATACATAGTTTTGTGTGAGATTTGGTCTCAAGAATGTGGTTCAACTATTAGATGGGAAAATTTGGTCCCTGAGAAATTTATCTGAATTAAATGTAACTGGCCATTGATTACCAATGCACATGTATTTTTAGTGAATGCAAAAGTGTAGTAAAAACCCATTAATGTAGATATGTAATCTACTTCATTACACTTTTCATGTGGGGTGGGAACTAATGGTTTCAATATGATGTTCCTATCCTTTAATGTAAGCATCAACTGAAGTCAAAATGTGAGAGAAAGACTCAGCAATAAGTGAGCGAACATTTTAGTAGGATTTTGCCAATAACAAATGGATTGTGGCAGTGACATGAAAATAATCGTGTAATCTAATGAGGTGGAGGAGTTGCTGGGAAAGTTATGGAAATTCCGGTCATATTTAGATAAAATCGGCAAGGATTTTTGTAAATCCAAGTTATAGTTGTTAAACTTCAAAATTTTAGGGGTCCTAGATGTTTTTGATAGTGCTGAATCTATTTCCACCATCAAAAACATAATTCAAGCATTGCCTCTACAAAAATTTTTGAAATTTTTTTTTTCCAGATTCAAAACACTTTTAACCGTCGCAATTCTTCCACCTCATTAAAATAACGATCGATTTCCTTTTGCTATGTATCACTCCGAGCCCACAACTATCAAACCTTGGTATTCATTGGTGCAACGATTGCCTTTTTCTTTGTTTATATTCAAATGTGTTTTAATTGAGTAACCTTGAGGTATGTAGATGGTCTGAATAAGAGCCACATAAAGACAATTGGCACCGGGTTTAGCACATGAAAGATTTGAAGGTTTGAAGTTATAAATGAGGAAGGAGATTAGATTGTTGGCCTTAAGGGCTCATGCCATCACCAGGCTAATCTTTACATTGATATTTGATATTATAGTATCATGTTAATTTATAAAATGTGGGGATATAAATATGGAGATTTAGACATGAACGATCTTAATTATTTTTAATTACAATTATTTTATTATAACATAAAATTCAATATAATTTTGAAACTTATAATCAAATAAGAAAATTATATATATATATATATATAACTAAAAAAGCAAGTTAAACTTTTGTTTTTAAATATAGAATTGAAATAAGAAAAAATAATAAAAATGAAAAATTTGATTATTAAATCATATTTCATTATCAATTATATTTAAAATATTTTATATTTTTTCTCTTAATTTTATTATAAATGTTACTTAATTTTTAATTTTATTTTGTTTTTTAGTTTTTCTATTTTATTTCTTCTATAAATTTATTTAGATCTATGGTAGTTTCAAATCTATTAAGGAATAGAAGGGATCAAATCTCTTTAAATGCAATTTTTTTAGAGAGTTAAGATGGATCTAGACTAATTATCAAAATATAATTAGAGAAAACACATGATTAATGTTTAGTATAAAAATGTTGATGACCTAACTACATTCATAAGTTTATTTAGAACAATTTGTTATTTGTTAACCACAAAAACAACGCAAAACCATAAAATAAAAAAATTCAATACTAAAACCATGAAATTAAAAGAAAAAACGCATTAGTAAGACCATAAAATTAAGGTAAGAAATAAATGAATAAAAAGAAAATAAAATAATGTAAAATAATAGATTTGTCAGAATCAATTAATAATAGACATTTTATAATTATTTTATGTACAATTATATGCAAGAAATTTACTAATACAAAAAAAAGCAGTGACATACTACCAGATAACTTTTGTATATGTAAATTTTTTTCTTCACAATTCAACAAACTAGCAATTGTCCCAAAAGGTACAAAGAGAGGCCGATAGGATTATTAAATTGGAATTGTTGAACTTTTCTAGAAGAGTTAATTGGTTTGTGTAAAACCTTGTTTTCTTGGACTAGATCATTGTGCAATTAATTTTCTTTAGATGTTTTGTTTATATCTATATTACAAAGAACACATTGAATGTCTTATTTCATTTTAGAGTAAGTTAATTACCCAAAATCAAAAGGTTAAGTTAATTAAGTTAATTACCCAAAATCAAAAGGTTAAGTTAATTACCCAAAATCAAGAAACCTTTATAGATGGCCAAAAGCATATACGAAGCTCGCTAGTGACCAAGGCAATAGCCTGCATGACTATCTCCTACCAATATATTTCATTGAAAACCATAATTGTATATTGCATTTAGAAAGTCAAAACATAATATTAAAAAACATGTTGATATATTGCTATAAAAAAGTTAATTCCATTAGAAACCATGATATTATTATTATATTTTATAAAGAATAATATACATATATAGAATGATACTACATTGAAAACCATAATTATATATTGCGATTAGAAAGTCAAAATATAATATTCGAAACCATGCTAAATATAACATTACAAAACTTAAATGTCAAAGGGAGAACTTAGAAGTTGAAAATTAAATGAGCACAACCATTCCAAAGACCATGTCTATAGAGACGTTAAAAAACCATGGTCAATGCCAAATTAGGAGGCCGGAAGGCAAAAATAAAAATAAGAAAATACCAAATCGTTGCTAACATTACATGTAGCAAGAATAAAAGAAGCACTTCTTCCTCATGGATGCCTTCCTGATTGTGATCTCACGCTCGCCTGAAGACGACCATGCCTAAAGACAACCATCTAAACATGAACACGCACGCTCGCTTGAAGACAACCATCCCTGAAGATGACCATCTAAACATGAAAACACACACTTGAAAGGAGGAACAACACACCAGACACTATTCAGATCAGCTAATGAAGTATTATAAATTCTTGAAAATTTTGGAAGAGTTTATAGTGATGGTTTTGATCTTGTTGGAGACTGGTTCATAGCACATGCTAATGTGTTAATAATATTTGACTAAATTAAATGTCTCACAACAAGAATCAATCATTATTTGCATGCATAATGGCAAATTATGCAGTGCGATAAAAAAAGAGCAGCATGCAGTTTTCAATAAAAAAATTGTTTTATATTGTCTGCATACAAGAAATGATCCAATGGGTGTAGCAAGACCTCTACAAAAACTTTAAACAAAAAACTTGGGTCAGCTAGCATGCAGTTGCGTAAAGCAGTGCTTCCTCGAATGGCTATCCCTAGAGGCCATGCCTCTTCCTATACAATCGAATCATAATATAGTTGAGAAAAAAAAGACATCATTATGCTAGTAACAAAGGCAAAATAAATCCAAGTACCACAAATATAATATTAAGTATGATTTAAACACACGAGCATACTTGTAAATCCAAGTATCTAGAAAGGAGCAATTGGCGTAAACCAACAACTTTCACCTTAAAATTGTAGTTGTTCACATAGATGAACACTCGAAAATATCTTGCCATGTCAAGAAGGCAATTTAACTGATATTTGAAAAAAACAGTAAAAATATCTTGCCATGTCAAGAAGGGAACTCAACTGATATTTGGAAAAAGCAGTCACACTTCAAATCAACGGTTGAAAGTGTCTCACTTGAGGAGGATGAAAGTGTTGACAATTGTTGATACATAGGAAAAACCTATCGACCTAAAAATACATCCCAATGTCACTTCAATCCCCACTTTCCCCACCAAAATGGAATACAGTAAAGCCATCCAATTATGTTGACATCAGCGCTAGGGACACAATGAAAGGACGTATATTAAAATGCATCCCAATGTCACTTCAATGCCCACTTTCCCTACCAAACTGTAATAAAGTAATATGAACAAGGATTTTAGAAACTTCGGCTAGAGTATATGACGTTTCTAAAATATTTAATTATATGATTCTCCACTCGGCCGATCACATGGCCGTCATCAACTCATCAGCAAAGACCGTATAAAATTAATGGGGATAGCAGGGCAGAACGATTCAAGCTAATGGAATGATTATGAAATGGTATTAAGAGTAATTACGTTGATAGATTTTCTCTATATTAGAATAATTTTACGGGCTCTTTTGTATTAATTTCAAAAAAGAAAAACGATACTAATTTATTTTTGTCACCCACGTATACTAATATGATTCTACTAATAATAAACAAAGCGCTTGAATACCACTTTGATGAAAACTTTCATTAATACGAAAGAATTACAAGGTGTGCACGATTTAGACAACATTCCTAAAATTTATATGCTGCATTCCCTATCACGGGATTTAATATGATTGCAATAGACCTACAATGTGTGAACAATTTAGAAAACCTTTGTAAAATTTTATTGACTGCATTCCCTATCACCGGATTTATTCACTGTGTTCCAGCAAGAATTTGTCTACAGCTCATTCCTTCCGCACGATGTTGCAACTCAACTTAGTGTAAATCTCCCTCCACCCATGCGTCATTTGATCGTAACAGGTTTCACTTCTCTAAATAACCGAATTCATGAATCCAATCTTCGGGTTCTGCGTTATTGTAGAGTTCTACCATTTCTCTGTACAATTCTTCTGATGTAAAACCTGTTGAACAGTCGGACAGAGAAGGGAGCAGATTACAGTCTTGAGACGACTTCTCGTTCAAATACAATTGACTCTCGGCTAAAGTAGCTGCATCTTCCCCAAACTGATCGTAATGAGGAGACTGCTGGTCAGCTAAACTCGACATAGGAGAGAGAGGATTTGTAGGTGACGTTTCGACGGGATTATCAGCCAATCCCAAAGCAATAAGCTCGGATTCTTCGTCTCCGATTGAATCGTTCACAAGTAGGTGGCGCCATGAAGATTTCCGAGTTTCTTTAACATTGCATAATCTGAAGGCTTCATCCGATATAAGATTACTGGAGCCATCATCGTTATAGCCATTTTCTCTTACAATTCCAGAAACTCTCATGCCTGCTTTTATTCTAACGGCGGTGGCTTTCAATCAGTGGATTAGCAGACGGACCAATCGAGGAGAGTGTGTTTAGACGAAGCAGAGGCTTTGGGAAAAGTGAAGCACAGAAACTCTGTGCGAATTGATCTCCCAATAAATCAATCGCACTGCTGCGTTTACAAGCCCAAGAAACGGAATCGCAGCATACCAGTGCTTGCCAAAAGCTAGCGGAGATAGAAAAAGCAGTAAAAATATCTTGCCATGTCAAGAAGGCAATTTAACTGATATTTGGAAAAAGCAGTAAAAATATCTTGCCATGTCAACAAGGGAACTCAACTGATATTTGGAAAAAGCAGTCACCCTTCAAATCAACGGTTGAAAGTGTCTCACTTGATCCAACGGAGGAGGATAAAAGTGTTGACAATTATTGATGCATAAGAAAAACCTATCAGCCTAAATATATATATAACACCATATATTTAAAAATAATCTATATATTTCACATAAATAATCTATATATTTCACATACAGAGATTTAAACACCCTCCGATACACTCACATGACAACAGCGAAGCGTTACATACACTCACATGACAACAGCGAAGCGTTACATATATTCGCAGGAGCTAACGCAGGGAGATACGTTTTTAATATTTGCTTCGGATGGTATATGGGATTACTTGAAGCCGTCGACTTTATTCACAGTAATTCTCCCGAGGGATTCTTGTTTATTACACCGATTAAGCCTTGACCTGGTGCTTTCACGCAGGATTGTTGTTTACTACGCTGATTAAGCCTCGACCTCGTGCAAAGCTACATTGGTTATCCGGAGAAGCAAGCGTTTTTTAAATATTATACTTTTTGGAGTTTGGTCAAAAAAGAATTGGTTCAATATAAATTATTATTATTTTAATTTCAAATTGATTACGATTGTATATTGATTTAGCACTCTAGAAAATCCTATAATATTTAAATTATAGAAAATTTAAGAAAGAATTTGTCATTCCAAAAATCTTCATTAAATTTTCATTCAATAAAAAAATATTATTGTTAATTTAAGTATCCACTCTAAAAGCAAAGATAAATTAACTATTCAAATCTTATTTTATTAATTTTGAATTACAACCCACCCATAAAATACAACTGTTATGCTAATGGATGAGTTAATGGATGCAACAATGGATAAGGAGTTGAGTTACACTGGAGCAATCAAACATAACTACCATGCGCAGTAATGCATAAGGAGTTGTATATTTTATCATGTCTCAAACTACATAGAGAGAGACATGATTTCAGAGACAAAGAGGTTGAAATTGTTGTAGGAAGACCCTCCCTCCGCCACTGTTGCCCTCACAACCAACTTCAATTCTCTCACTCTCTTTCTCAATTCCCTGCCTTTCTCTTCCATCATTAACACTTTCACAATTCTTTAAACATGTCTCTGGGGACCACCCAGTAATTTTGTTCTGCTCTCTTTGGCGCCTCCAGCGCGATCTCGATCTCATCGACCACAAATTTAGAGTTGTAGTGCTGATCTGCGAAGAGCGGCCACGAGATCATGGGAACGCCCATCGTCATCGTTTCCAGCACGGCGTTCCATCCACAGTGGGACAGAAAGCCAGCGGTGGCAGGATGTGCCAGAATGCTCAACTGTAGTGCCCACCCTAGAATGATTAACCCCTGCTCCTCCTTCACCATACAACTAATGAATCCCTAGCGGAGAAAATCGAGCGCCGACGAGAACGACTTGGATCCGGCATCAGACGGTATCCGCAGAACCCAGACGAACTTCACCCTGCTGGCCTCCAAACCCATGGCCAACTCCTTAGTCTGAGCGCTCGAAATGGAGTTCTCGCTGCCGAAAGAAATGTAAAGCACAAACTCCTCGGGCCCTTAGAGGGATTGCGCCACTTCATCAATGCCTCCATGATCATTTTGTCCCTGAATATTCTATTATCCTTTTTCATGAGACTGTATTCGGGTGAGAACACCTAGGAAATTCTGCTCTGAGTCTATCCTAACTGGTTCATCTGCGCCTCAGACGTAAGGGGACATTCTGGCAGACTAGGGGCAATGTGGAACCTTTTCTCCTCTCCCTCCATGCTTAGAAAATTGATGTTGGCATTATTCTTTCTAGATATTTTTTGGGCTCCCCACATCGTCTTTGCATCATCAACCTAGGACTTCAGTCCATTATCCCCTAACAATGGGGAGCGTAGAAATCTTGGTAGACAAGGCGATTATGGACCCATTATCCAATTTTTTCTAAGACTTTTTTCAATTCGTTCGCTCTTCTCTGTGTGACATTGTTCTAGGCACCATTGCTCCCACTTGGAGGAAGGAATGCACCAGTTCAGAGGGCATCACAAAGCATTTGGACCGTTTCTTCCTTAGTCATTCATTGATTGAAACACTGTCGAGGGTCTCATCTCAGATCATTTTTTCACATATCCTTGACCATCAATCTATCTTCCTCTCTTGGGAAGGCATGGATTCCAAATGCATTTTTCCTTTCAAATTTAACTCTTCGTGGCTTCAAAACGAGGATTTCAATGCATTGGTGACTGAAGTTTGGTGTCACCCCCATCTCCCTCCTTCTGCTGATCAGATGGGTACTTTTTGTGGTAAACTTCGAGCTCTCAAGAAGAAGTCCTGATTTGGATCAGGGAGGAAAAAGCTACAGATAACAAGGCTCTCGTTGATATTGAAACCACCCTTGGATATTTCAATGACCCCCTTGACCACTTATATTTTTCTGATCGCTATAAAAGCATTATCATGGATTTGGAGGGGAAAATAATCGCATTCTGCTATCCATGGAATCTGAATGGCGCCTCAAGAGCCGTGCTTTATGGGTTGCAGTAGGTGACAAAAACACTAAATATTTTCACTCATGTGCTAATCTCAGAAGGCAGAGGAACTCGATCAAAGGCATCAAGGGTATTGATGGCATTTACTACCATGATAAAAAAGGAATCAAGCAAGAAGATTTTCACCATTTTAGCAAATTTTATGAATCTCAAGTACAATATTTTTCCTCACAGCTTGAGTCCATATTCCATAGTAGACTTTCCCCTCATGTTCGATCAGGAGGAAAATTACTTTTTGGCCAAGCCAATTCTGTCTGAAAAAAGTTATCGAAGTGTTAAAGACTTGTGCGAAAGAGAAAAGTACTTTTCGGCCAAGCCAATTTCTGTCTGAAAAAGTTATCGAAGTGTTAAAGAGCTGTGCGAAAGAGAAAAGTCCTGGTCCTGAAGAGTGGGTGGCTATGTGAAACGGGAAACGAAACAAGAAACGAGAACGATACGAGAAACAGAGTTGGCAGGTTTCCTGTATAAGAAATGAGGAGAGAGAAAAAACAAGATTAAAGGTTAACAATATAAAACACAACATTAATCATAAAAATCTAATGTTTCCACATGTGAAGTTTTAAAGAAACATTTATAAAGAGTGATTTACTTTTAATCATAAAAATCTAATGTTTCCACACGTGAATTTCTAAAGAAACATTAAAAAATAGTGATTTACTTTTAAGAAAGATGTCATAATTTTGCAAATCCAAAAATTTAGCCAATCATTAATTCCAAAAAAATAGCAAACATTTATGAGAATAAGAGATTTGAAATATAAATAATTAAATGTATCTCTAAAGCCACTTCTAGCAATTCATTTGCAAAAGACAAATAAACTTAATAATCTAGATTGTCTCATTTTCTAGAATGGTTGTTAAGCTTGACCCAATTCCAAAAGCATTATTATGGTCAATAGACTTCTTGGTACTATCAAAGATGTCTTCAACATTGTCTTGTATCACCTCAAGTGGAAGCTCATCATCTCCATCATCTTGTGAACCACCATAATCCCACATTCTAGTGGGTCCAGTTTTATACTCTAGTTGTTGTCGAGACAACAAGCATAGATTTGAGTGTACAAACACCAAATCTTGTGCCTTTTTTGTACCTAGGCGATTCCTTTTTTATGAATGTATAAAGACATATTCATTTCAATTTCTTTCACATGCAGATGAACTAGTAACCTGTAAAACAAAATTAACATTATGTTAGCAATAGACATTTGAAATCTTAAAAGGAAAATAATAAAAATGAACATTAGACTTAATTTCTTAAACAATAAATCAATACATTAAAGGTATTTGGTATTGATCATACCTGTGAAAGCAAACGAATAGCCAAACTATGAAGCAAGGGAGTCCCTGTACCATATTGCATCCAAAAGTCTATGGGTCCAAGTTGTTCTCTATTGTATGCATAGTCTTCATTTGCAAAGTGGTCTTCTAATCTCAAGTACTTTCCTAACTCAAGTCGTAAAGTAGTGTGATCCTGATGATCGTAACACCTACTTATAAAAGTGTTCCAATTTTGCATCACCTCCACATCTGTAGATAATTTCTTGTGAAACCATTTAGGATTGAGTAAGAATGAAATTGAATGAAGAGGGCTATGAAGCATTTTCCACCTTGTCAAACTAAGTTCCCACACTTCATTTCTAGTGTCTTTGTCAATCCTAGAATTTTCATCTTCCATTATATCATGAAGTTTCTCTCTCATTTGATCCATACTCTCAAAAAAATCCCCTAAGCATGGTTGATCACTATCAAATATGCGAAGGGTGGAAACAATAGGTGTGATCAAGGTGACAATATCCTCCACTCTCCTCCAAAAATCCTCTGAAGAAACGCCAATAATAATGTCCTCAACTTTTGGGCCATCTCCAATATGAGAACCCTTCCATCTCTGCCAATCCATTGATACCACCATCTCTCTCAAAGATTGATGCATTTTAATAAGGCGTTGAAGCATGATGAATGCATATGCAAATTTAGTCTCAGCGCATCGAAGAAGCTGAAGATTTGCATATTTCCTATAAATTTCTATGAATGTTGCATGATTAACAATAAAATTTTGTAGCATCTTTGCTTCATTTATAGTTTTCCTAACCCATGCAATGTTATTAATATCTTTCAGGAGAAAATTCATGCAGTGCACAGAATAAGGAGTCCAAAAAATTGTTGGATATTCATCCTCAATCAACCCCCCAGCAAGGACATTATTTGAGGCACTATCTGTAATAATTTGGACCACATTTTCTCTTCCAACCTCCTTTATTGCCTCTTTGAAGAGACCCATTAGGTATGAACCATCTTTTGTCTTTCATGTGGTATCATGAGATTTTAAGAACATAACTCCTTTCGGGCAAGATACCAAAATATTGATAAGGGGATGATGGTTGACATTTTTCCAACCATCTGAGACAATGGAGACCCCAAATTCTTTCCAACTATCTTTAATGTCATGAAGTCGAGCTTCAACCCGAGCCCTCTCTTCAGATAACACTGTCGTCCTCATCTTTTCATAACTAGGAGGCATGTAACCTTTAAGGATAGTGTTAACTAGATCCCTCACCATTTCCTTCCAATAAGGAGATCTACAAACATTGAAAGCTATGCCATTTGCGAAAAAAAATCGCCCAATGGATGCATCAAGATTTCCCCTCCCTTTTACATCCCATAAATTTTCAAGGTGGGAAACTGAAACTTGATGTTGAGAATAAGAGTGTTGACCACCAACTGCCAATCCACTAGGATTGTTGTTGGTTTGAATTGAACCTTCAACAATATGTCTCAATTTTTCAAGTTCATTAAATTGTTTATGTAGAGATGCTTTCTTTGTTTTAGGTACACTCGTACATATAACTATTTGTTCTTTTTTCCCCATTCCAAGTAAATGCCATCGAACTCTTGCTACACTCCCTGTTTTCTGTGTTTTACAATAAGGGAAAAACCAAGACTTTGAACTGCTTGATCCACTTGCTCCTCCACTATAAGATTTAATGCATTTCACGGCCGCCCATGACATTGATTCAAAGGCCTTTTTTGCTTCTTGATATTCTTTGCTTTGGACTTTTTTTGATACTCCTGTGGAAGAAGTCTGTTGGGAAAGGGGTGGTCTACTTTGTGAAGCTGGTGAACTTTCTTCCATTGTAATGACAAATGAGTGGAATAAAGAATAGATAATTCTCTTCCACAACCAATTCTAATCTGCATGGTTTATATTTGAAAACTAATTAAAAAATAAAAAGAAAAATACAATTGATACTTAATTAGAAAGTACAATTAACAAAGAGTTTGAAGAAATAAATTTATTCACATGCATAGTTTAATGTATTGCATGAGAGAATATACTCATAGAGCAATCATAATTTCATTTGATGTAAAATTAAATTCAAAACCATTAAATTTCATTACTATACTTAAATTTTACAATGTGATATGTAGTAAGTGTAATTCTATTAATTATTTTTAGCTTCAAGATTAAAAAAAAAACATAAAATTCCATTAGTGGTACAAAAAAATATATTTAGTGCCTATTATTCAATTATTGTTCACTTCAATGTTTTTTCTATTATTGCTATTTGATCTTTATGGCTGGAAAAAGTAGTCCCTACCAAATTTTAACATAAATTTGAAACATAAACATTAATTAAGTAATTAACAATTGTGAAGGCTAAATTTATGTGCATTTGATACTATCCAAATGAGTTAAACTAAAGTAATTTTGTGAAAACTGAAAAATCTATAACTATCCATACAACTAAAACTAAAGAAATTGTAAATGATAAATACTTAAGTACTTAAAAAAAATAAACTAAAACAATTGTGAACACTTAAATTTTTACATCACTTATAGATAAGTGCAAAAATTGTAAATGATAAATACTTAAGTACTTAAAAAAATAAACTAAAACAATTGTGAACACTTAAATTTTTACATCACTTATAGATAAGTGCTTGTACCAGAAGCATGTACCAGAAGCATTTGAGTGTAATAACAATAAAAAAGTATAAAATTGCTTGACAGAATCTGGTACAAAGAAAATCAGATAAATTTATCTTAATTTGATGGAAATAAAAGAAAGTGGCCCTTACATGTTGAACATGTGTTTACACTATTTACGAGATTACTATTTATTAAGTTATAAAAGGAAAGAAATTATATTGTTACAAATGACCTGGTCAAACATCAAGAATATAACTAGAGAGCACCTAAGACTATGCAAAATTTCTTCTAACACTCTAGAGACATTACATTCATTTATATTATTTTCTAACCAATGAATCATTTGTTTTCAATAAAACTAAAAAAAAATGCATCAGACAACACATTCATTATATTATTTTCTAACAAATGAATAATTTGTTTTCAACAAAACCAAAAAATAATTGCATTAGACAACACATTCATTTATATTATTTTCTAACAAATGAATCATTTGTTTTCAATAAAAGGAAAAAATAATTGCATCAGACAATGCATTCATTTATATTATTTTCTAACAAATGAATCATTTGTTTTCAATAAAACAAAAAAATAATTGTATCAGACATCACTGAAAAATATTTTGTTCCTAAGTGTTTAAAAAGGCATAAATCCAGGAGGCAATTGGATTACATGGCAAATGATGATTGGCAAGGGAGTAGTCTTCGCCCAGGAATAGTCATAGTGATCTTTTTGGAGTATTTGCAGGGCAATCCTAAATTGAAAAAGGTGTCTGATTGATTGGCATACTGTCATGGTGAAGTGAACAATGAAGTGATAGAGTGGTGGTTTTGGATTTCTTGGAAATGATTCTGTGAGCGCTAATTGTTGGTTTTAATGAAAAGTGAGAATACTTTTGTGGAGAATATATCTAGGACGTGAATTTTATTCTTGTTGTCTGGTACTGAAGTCTTTCTCTGATGAATTTGGGAATGAGGCTGATGATTTTGAAAAGACAAAAAAATCCAGCCTGAATCTGTAATTAAATATTTGTAATTAATACAAATTTACACAGTTTGTCTATATATACAAGTTAAATAAATACTCAACAACTGATTCATATTGTTTTGGGAAAAAATGGAAAGGTTTAGGGATTTCTTTGATCAAGGCTTGGTTTATATACAAGTTTTAGTAGCCATACAATATTGTTAATGACCTTGAACTTATAGTATCTAGAAATAGGAATCAAAATCATAAAACTATACTTCTAAACTAAAAAATGTTTCTACCTTATTACTGCTAGACCTAGGAATCAAAATCATAGAACTATGTTTCTAAACTAAAAAATATTTCTACCTTATTACAGTTCTTCTACATTAAATGCTTCTATTGATTGATTAAATTAATAAATTTAATATTTTTATTTGATTAAAAACTATGCAATATTTTTATTTGATTAGAAATTCATATTAAAGACCACGTGTTATTTTTATTTGATTAAAAAAATTAAAATATATATATATTTTTATTAAAAGCCACGTGTTAGTTGCAACTCATATTTATGATGTACATAGTTGGTAGAAATTTATTGATGTAGGTACGAAAATGACAATGTAGAGAAAATGGGGCAATTGAGATGATAAAAAGTGATAATTGAGATGTGAAAATTATAAGTCCATAAAATACCATAATAAAACCATTTCATAGAGATTGAGTTTGACGTTTTTCTATATATGTAAGTAATGGGTGGGAATTTTAGTGGTTTTTATGTATCTTGCAACTAATTTCAATTTTCTTTAGATAATCATTTTATAGATTAATAATTGATCTATGTAATCTCATATCATTATTAACATTTCAATAAAAAAGAAATGAACATGTTATATAAAAAAAAAATGAATGATTTTTTTTTTTCAGAAGAAAAAACTATATATGTTATATTGAGTTCATATAAACTGTTTTGATAAATACATAGCAAAATATGGATCGGAAAACCATCGATCAACATATCGCATCAGGTCTCATGCTGTGGATAATAAAAAACAAAAATGGTCAAAGACATTCTGAGCATATGTTCTAAAAAAAAACATTGATACAAGTATTCACTGATATTGTGTGTGCACTGAGACATATTGCCAATGTGAGAAGATGCTAGCAGATGTGGAGCCGCCAGAGGAATGCCGCCTGTAGAAAGGAGTCGACGTCTGGTGTGATTTACTCCGGAGGCAAGCTGCCAGTAATCAAGGATATAATGGTTTCGGGAGGTGAATGAGAGTCCCGAAAAACATAGCCGCACCGCCACTTCCAGACATGCCAGAGCGTGAGGAGGAAGATGGCGTGCCAGAAGGGACGCTGTGAAGACCACCAAGAGAAAGCATCCTTAACCGTGGGGAAAAGGAGGACAGGAAAGCCATAGCAAGTTGACAGCTCGATCCAAATGGCAGAGGTGACAGTGCATTGGAAGAACATGTGGATGTTCGTTTCCAAGTGAGAACGACAAAAGCAGCACTGACTTGGACCCTGCCACCCTTTTAGTTGAAGAACATCCCATACAAGATTCCTGTCATGAAAAAGAAGCCAGCCAAACAGAGTGGATTTGAGAGGGCAGTTGGCTTTCCAAAGTTTGTGTGGGAAGGGGGAGGGAAGAGGCGGGGTGAGTGAGGTGAGGGCGGAGTAGAGTCGTTTAACAGTGATGGGGTGGGTGGTGGAGTCTGTAGAGCAGATGAGGGAGTCATGTGGCCCCATTTGAAGGATGTTCAGGCGAGAGAAATGAAGGGTGGCGGAGGACCAAAGGGGACGAAGGGGGGGGGGAATATGAAGTTGATAGTCCGATTTCCAGATGGGCGACAATGAGGACCATGAGTCAATGAGCATGGACCAGGTGAAGATGCCCCTGGTGTGAAAAAAGGTGAGAAGCGCCGGGGGAATATGGGATTCCAGGTTGTGAAGGGTGGGGTCAAGTGCAATGAAGACGGAAGAACCAGAAGAGAAAGACCATTTGAGAATACTGAAGAAAAAACGTTGATTCTTGCGAAAGCAGCACCAGATGGGAGATCCATTGCAGATCCCAAGAGTGGATCTTCTGAGCCAGAAATCTAAGCTGCGACCCTTTAAATATTTCTGCTTGATAAGAGTAGACCATGGGCTGTTCCCGAAGAAGGCCCTGTGCATGGATTTGACGATGAGAGCATTGCCAAAACGCCGCATATTAATAAGACCCCAACCGCCATTCTTTTTGGGAATGGTGATGAAATCCATTCGTGCCAGGTGTAATTTCGATTGGTAGGAATGGCCTCCCCAAAGGTAATTAGCGGCAATTGACTGAATGATTTTGTGAACTTTTGCAGGGAGTACAAAGAGATGACCCCAATATACTGATAATTGGGAAAGAACCGCTTGTACAAGGACGAAACGACCAGCAAGTGATAAAATTCTGTGTTCCCATTTGGAGATTTTGCTATAGAATCTGTCAATGAGCCATAACCAATCAGCAAATTTGTTATTTTTGACTTTGAGTCGGAAACCAAGATATGGGAGGCCTTCCGTGAAGAGTGCGAGGTTGATGCCGAAACGAGTCGCTACCCAAAGGGCAGTGGCAAGGTTGGAGTTGTTATGAAATAACTTGGTTTTGTCATTATTGATGAATAGGCCAGTTGCCGCATGGAACTTCTGAAAGATGATGTATAAGCATGCCCAAGATGATTTACATAGCATGGCGAAAATAAGAATGTCATCAACAAAAAAATTATGAGAGAGAGAGATGTCCTTACAAATCTTAACCGGCTTACACCTCCCCTGTGAGACTGCAAGGTTGATATGCGAACTAAGAGAGTTCATCACCAAAATAAAGAGAAGTGGGGACAGTGGACATCCCTGACGGAGCCCTCGTTCCACCTGGAAGAAGGTGGATGGAATTCCGTTGATAATGACAGAGTAGTGAACGGATTCAACACATGCCATAATCCATCTGCATGCCCGTGGCGAGAGTCCGATTTTTGCAAGTAGAACTCGGATGAAGCTCCAACTGACACAGTCAAATGCCTTTGAGAGATCAATCTTGAGGGCGGCCGCGTCAATGTTCTTGGAGGAAATGGCAAAAAGACCTTCTTGTGCAAGGGCGACGGCATCAAGTATGAGCCGATCCTTCAAAAAAGCATGTTGCTGAGGAGATATATAGGAACTGAGAGTTTTTTTCATGCGCTCAGCAATGATCTTAGAAACGATTTTATATAGAGCATTGCATAGGGCGATGGGCCTGTAATCCCCGAAGGATGATGGGTTCTCAATCTTTGGAATTAAGGCAATGAAAGTGGCCGATAGAGCGCTGTTAATGTTCCCAGCTTGGCAAGTAGCATTTACCATGTTGAGAAGATCATCTTTAAGAATATCATAAAAATGTGAGAAAAATTCGATTGGAATGCCGTCAGGCCCGGGACTTTTGTCCTTCTTGAAGCCTTTTATGATGCTAGAGAGTTCTCCTTCCGAAATAGGACTGAGGAAAAGATCATTGGCGGCATCGTCAAACATGGTCGGGAGGTGGTTAACCGCCCACATCATGTCATAGATGTCATTAGGCTGGCGTTTGTATTGACCTCTGAAGAATGAAGTTGCCGCGGCCGAGATGTCATGCTGAGTGATGAGGGTGTTGCCCATCGAGTCATTCATGCTCCAGATTGAATTCCTTGTTCTGCGCGCACTGGCGATACTGTGGAAAAACTTGGTGTTTCTATCGCCCTGCTTGAGCCAGAGAGCTCGGCTTTTCAATCTCCATGAGGCCTCCTCTTTTAGGAGCAGATCTTGTTTCTGTTTCTCAAGGGACCATAGGAGGATCTTCTTGTCGAAGGATAGTCCGTGAAGATGGATGGAGGACGAGATGAAATTTATTTCTTGCGAGATATTGCTTAGATCCCGAGAGTCGGATGCTTTTTTCTTGATTTGCCATGACTTTACGTCCCCCCTGAGTTTGTCCATCTTTTCGCAGAAGGTGAGGAAGGGAGCATCCTCAGAGAGAGTGATATGGCCCCAAGTGGACTTGACAAAGGCCTCAAAGGAATGATCCTGTAGATGAACTGTATTAAACTTGAATGAGTAACCCTTCCTTTGTTGTTCATTGACCCATGCTAATGAAATGGGTTTGTGATCGGAGGTGGCGGCAACACCAGTTTTGGCTGTGGGCATCCCCCAGTCCTCAATGATAGAAGAAGACAGGATGAAACGATCAATTCGCTTAGCAATATAAGCGTTACCCACTCTCCCATTGTTCCACGTGGGGGCCATAGGAACCGGAGGGACGTCGACCAGGTCCCTATTGAGGAGCTCAGCACGCATTTTAACTGCTAAACTGTCCATAGACGAGCAGTGACCCCAACATTCTTGTGAGCAGAGCGTGAAGTTGAGATCACCCGCAATGATCAAAGATTGTATGTCAAGGATGCCTGTTAGGAGAAAAGAGTCCCAGAAGGGGGTTCTGTTCTTGTAAGGCGCGTAAACATTGAGCAGCTTTATTGGTTGGGGTCTTCCCCGAATGCTCGCGGAGAGGAGAATACCAGCTTGACATTTATATGCGATGGCTTTGACCATAAGAGGGTTCCAAATGGACACTAGACCTCCCGACAGGCCCTCAGCACTGATTGCCGACATGTGCCAGGAGGGAAACATTCTTCTGAAGAAAGCGATTGCAGACGAACTGGTGTGCATGGTCTCCTGTACAAAAATGATGCATGGATTTTCCGATAGGAATGTAGCTTTCAAAGCCAAGAATTTTGGGGCCATTCCTAAACCCCGAATGTTGTAAGAGACGAGGAAGGTCATTTAGAAGAGCTTCCAGCCACGCTTGCTCTAAGAGGCTGAGGGGGAGGAGACTCAAGGATGGGGACGTCGATGAGAGGAAGGTTAATGACTCCCAAATCTGTGGCGATCGATCGTCCTCTAAAATGCCTGCTGCCACCTCTGGTTTTTTTGCGGATGGTAATGTTCTTGGCGGAGGCGGGACTGATGGAAGGGAAGGCGGGCTTGTGGATGGTGAGCGGTTCAAGGATGGGAGGGTGACGGTTCAGGAGTTGGTCAATGTCATTGTCCGGTTCGTTGAGAGGGGAGGAGACAGGGGAGTTGAAAGGGGTCGAAGAAGGGTGAAAATCTTTGGTTGTTGGAGATGGAGGGGACGAGGATATTTGTATTGGATGGGAACCGACAACGAAATCAGCGACATTCAAGGGGAGCGGGGAGGGGACCGAGTTCTCTTCTGGCTGTTCCGGGATGGGAGGGCATGAGAAGTCGGCCATATTCATGAGAGGGGGAGATAGCGGGGGGCTTTTAAAGTCAGCGAGGTTAGGCGGTTCTCCCTTATTAGCATGATCAGAGGACATAAAGGAGAAATGTCGCCCTGAGAGGCTGTCACTATCAGATGGATCCTTGGTTTTTATAGAGCGAAGGGGCCTCGTTCTCCTGTATTTACAATCATTGTGTAGATGGCCTGTGCGATGGCAAGTGGAGCATCTGAAGGGGATGCCCCAGAAATCAATTCTCTGATATATACGGGATCCTTCCCATATGATTTCCAGCTGTTCGGGGTAGCCGCCTTTGTAAGGCCTCTCAATGAGTATCCAAGCAATGCGCTTATCCTTTTCCCCCCGAATCCATGGGTCAACATAGATAAATTTACCAATCGCATTGCCAATTGATTCGAGAGATTCCTGCGTCCATAGCTCGAGTGGGAGATTGGGAAGCTTTAACCATATCAAAGAGTGAGAAGGTGTGTTCTTGAGAGGGTCAAAGCCCATGTACCACCTTGAGAGCGATAGGAAACTCCGTCCAGATACCCACGGTTTATCCAGAACCCTTTCTAAGTCCTCCTGCTTTTGGAAGTGGAAAGAATACCGTTCTTTCATCATACGGGAGATAATGGGAGTGTAGCCGATTATAGGCATCCATGTTTTTGAAATCCATGCTCTCATGTCTGCTTCGGCCAGTTCGGGGAAATACCATTTCCCAACAAGAGCAAACTTCTGTAGACTGTCTATGCGCTCAGTCAAGAAAGACCCGGA
Source organism: Pinus tabuliformis (assembly GCA_031772625.1). NCBI lineage: Eukaryota > Viridiplantae > Streptophyta > Pinopsida > Pinales > Pinaceae > Pinus > Pinus tabuliformis. Next base: position 840,895,420 of record CM062807.1, read on the forward strand.
GATCGTGACCGCCTTTGGGGGGGGGACCGTCTTAGCTGGTGCTCTGTTTTTTTTCCGGCGGGATAACTGTTGCTGAGATGCGAAGAGGGGAGGGTCCCTTAGCCGTGAAGGGAGGGAGCCTGACAGAGTGTCATGCCAGCTGGGGTTCCCACTTGTAGCATAGATAGCCTCTTCGGTTTCAATGGCCGCCGCCAATAGAGCCTTTGTACCCGGGGAGTCGCTGTCTGCGGCCATCCCCAGGCCGGTGAGAGATCCCAAAAAGACCGAGGGGAGATCCAAGGGAGGGCCCCGTACAATCGAAGGCTTGATTTAGAACCGTCGAAAAAGAAGCCGACGGAGAGAGATGCCCAGATGGAAAGTCGGAGGTGGGAGATAAGAGCTGGATGGGATACGGAGTCCTGACAAAATTCAAGTCCCAACAAGGTAGAAGGCCCAAAAGCTGACAAAGAATGATCTAAGAGAGGAGAATGGTGGCGCGGGTGACGTTGTGAACCGCCATAACCGCAGATCCCATGCAAGGTGGTGAGCAGAAGGGGCAGTGGTTGCAGAGAGGAAGGTGAGGAGTTATGACTGAGAGCCGGGAGAACGTGAATTTTGAAAAAGAGCCGGAAAGACAATCGGAAAAAACGTGTGCTCCCGGAGAGAGCGCTATGCTTCCGGGCGATTGTTACAGTCTATGCAGCAGCAACAACACTGTAAAACTATCCACCATTTCCCAATTCGAATTCTGAAGTCTTGACAGGGCCGGTAAATGTAAAATGATGCTCTGATTTTCTTGACTAGTGCACAGAGCATGAAAACTGTAAAAATGTTTTTACACATTAGATTTTTTTTGTATGCAGTGCAGTATTGACATCGACAATGCAATGTGATTTTAAAAAATTCAAATCAAAATCAATCACAACTGTGAATAATTCTTACCACACGTACAAGGAGTATGAGTTTTTTCGTAAATGTTAATTGCAAATAATAATATATTTGAGAGATCACATCGTACATGCAATTAATATGGAAAATCTCCGCGGAATAGTTGACTACATCACCATACGACACATTTTGACGTCATAGAACTGCCATGACTATAAACCAGCACTGCCATGACCGTAAACCACATCATTGTAAAATAAGAATGAAGCATTATCAACCAACCAAATTTCAAATAAATAAAATCTAAAAATTGAAAAAAATAAATTAATTTAATTTTATAAAGTTAACATTATCTATAGTCATTTGATTTTTAAATATTGTTTGAGGGAATTATTTCGGGAAAAAATGGAAAGATTTCATTGATCAAGGCTTGGTTCAAAAAAAATAATTGATAAACATTATTTAGAATATATATATTTTAGGTTTCCAGATTATCAATGTCATTTAAAAATGAAAGGGAAATAGAGTTAATTAAACAAGTGCGGTATGCAGTCGGTAGTCCCTGTCTATATAACCGAAAAATTAGCAAGTTATCTGAAAAGAAATTCTCATGGGGTTGGGGTTGACCCAGTGTGTATTACAGTTGTTGCAAGTGTGTGACAATTGTTGCCACTCATATTTAGTTATAACATTAAAAACACTTTAAAAATAATATTATTAATATTATATAATATTTATAATTAAAATTAACCAATATATATATTCATTTTAATTTTTTATTATAATATAAAATATTTTTGTTTTATTTTATTTAAAAAAATAAGTATTTCAATTAGAAATTGAACACATAAAATTTTACATCTCCCTAATATTATGAAAGTCTCATATCAACGACAATTTTCAAAAAAGCTATTTGGGGTTCTTGTTTACATTATTTTCTTATACACATTATTAAATAGATATGTTGACATACTTTATAATAATTTCAAAAATCAAAATATTATTATGATTTATGTTTTATTATTTATATTAATTTTAAATTAATTATAAAACTTATAGCATTTTTAAACTGTAATTAACAAAGTTAAATAAATATGAGTAAAATCAAGGATTTCACTTAGCTTATGCTCATCGTATTTTCGAAACCTTTCAAAATTTACAATACAAAATCAAGTTACAAAATCAAGTTCCACCAACTACGTGTAATTGTGATTGTTGTCGTTGTCCAATATTGTTGCTGGGTTGAAATCACATTTTATTGAGTTAATAGTAAGAAAATTGGTGATAACATGTGTAGCAGGAACCCTATGAATGAGGGAATGTCTAACAAAAGCACGATATCGACATGTGAGCTTAGCTAAGCATGTGTGTCTGCGGCCCGTGTCATGGTGACCCGATAGGATTGGAATGTCTGCAACTGGAGGAGTAATATCTTACCTGTGTTAGAAGGGCATCAAGAAAAACCAAACACATAGTTAGTATGTCAGAAGACCACAGGATGAAACTAATCCTGTCATTGCTTCCTTTTTCAGCATGGTTCGTGTTTATGTTTGGTTGGATTGCGAGCTGACCGCTGGCCTCGGCACACAACCAACTTACTCATAGTAGAGCAATCTGCTTGGCCAAAACGTTGTGCAGTAAGGAAAACAAATTCACTAGCTACCCTAACTACCCCAAGAGAAACGTCCTCATGCTTCTATATTTTATCGGTTTGATGGCCGAATATTTGGGGAATATCTTAACGTTCTATATTTTATCGGTTTGATGGCCGAATATTTGGGGAATATCTTAACGTTTGATTATCTAATATTTGGGGAATATTTTATCCGTTTGATTGCCTAATATTTGGTGAATATCTTATCTATGTGATTGCCTAATATTTAGAGAATATCTTATAGATTTAAAGAATTATGTCGTGTCACTTAACAAGTGAACAAAGTAATTTTGTTTGGCAACAGTTCAATAGTTTATTTTTAATATGGTTTTTAATAATTAATTTTGTATTTTTGTGATATAATTTGGCTAGTATATTTATCTAATACAGGTTCCTTACCACTCTAATTTTCAAATATTTAATATATATTTTTCTAAACTCATGTATAAATCTAAAGATTTAAATTTAAATAATCCTCATAGACAACACCTCATTTTCATAATTAATAAATTCAATATTATGTAAAACCATTTTAGAATTCTGATTTACAATATATTAAATTAAAAAACCACGGCTTTTGCTTCACTCCTACGCAATTGAATAATGATTTCAGTACAACACATTCATACACCAACTCTGATGCAATGCGAATACATTCATACAAGGTGTTCTACGTGGAGATGTATAATTAATTCAAGAGAAGCGATATATCTATTCTCAGCATCAAAAGCAAAACAAAAAATCTATTCCTAGCATAAGTGTCTGTTTTTTACCACTCCCTTAACTCTAATCTCAATCTCTTTATTTTCTTTTTATTTTGGGAATACGCATTACATTTCAGTCCTTAGTAGCAAATTAAATATAAACCAAAGAAACGGGGTTTAATGGCAGTCTACTGAAAGTATTTAGGATTGAGTCTTACCGTGGGTTTTACAGGGGAAATGGCCTTTGGAAATGAGCATATCTGAGTGATAATATATTATATACGATGCAGCGGACTGAGTCCACAACGAGATGAGAGGAACGTTGAATTTCTTGGCAATGAGCACCGTCCATGGCAGAAACGAATCTGCAATGATGCGGGAAATTTGATTGTCCTCCTGTTTGTTCAGCGTCTCGATTACTTCGTCCACTGGCTGCATCATTGTATTGAGAGTAAACTGTAAAAATCCTTCGTTGTACAAAGACCTATCAAAATCCATGGCCAAGTTATTTGAAATCTCTGCACAGCGAATGTCTAAAGCAGTTGTTTGAACAACATTGTTGATGTATGCTTGCGAATCAGATGAAGAACATGGTAACATATTGGACTATGAGCATTAACCATTAAACTTACCTCACTTGGAGCGATTCTCACAGTCAATCATGTGTTTTTTGCAGCGATTCTCACGCATGTCTTTTCTGCTCTCAGTGCTTGCCTTGTCTTCTGTGGTGCAGGCGCAGATGAAAGGAGTCTCCATTTCTGCCACTCCTCCATTGCTGCCACTCCTGCCATTGCAGACTTCGGCTCTGAAATAAGGATGGAAAATAATACATTCAAACATTGTAATTATAGTCATAATAGAAATATTATTTTCTTAACTGTCTTCAAAAAACGAATGTAACCATTACCAGCCAGGATTTGAAATTCACCACCCTCGGCGACATATACAAACATGAAACCCCGGTTGACATGCCGGTATAAAAACAGAAAGTTTATAAAGACCGGAGGACCGCATAGAAAACCTTAACTATCACAAGTGTTTACAGTTTTCGAAAAAGCTTAAGCAAAAGCTTGTGATATTACAGACTCGACAAAATAAATCATACAGCGAGCTCCCTATGGAGCTGAAGCGCTCACCTCATAAACCAAGCAAGGAACCATGCACAATGTAAATACCCAGAAAGCATATGGGCCTGTTTTATTCGCGTTCAGGGAGCCGAACAACGGTCTCATCCAGTTCCTCGCCCGACGCTTTGCCTTTGAAAAAACCCTCCACCCCAACTGGGAGGAGAAACAGAGGTTAAAAACCATAACACAACAAATAAGAACAAAAGAGAAACCTTAATGATGACATTCTGCAAGATATACCTGGTTTAACTCGGTTGAAGAACCTGATCGCGGACGAAATCCGCGCCATGAGCACTGCGAAACCCCAACATATGTCAGGAGAAGCCGAGTGTTTAGATAACCAACAGCGACCACCGTAACCGGAAACCTTCCTCCGCAGATGGTAAAGACTAATTTCATATTGTGTTTGGTGGCAAGAAATTGAGAGGCGGTGGTAGCCAGCTACCTGAGAGGTGGCAGATGGTGGCAGACGGTGGTAGCCAGCTGCCTGAGAGGTGAGAGGTGGCAGCTATATAATAAACTTTGTATGCGCCTAAGTTTCATGTTTGTCACCACAATTTTCCAGACTTTGGATAAAATATAACTTGTCACCACATTTTTACATTGGTATAAGCGAAGCCTGCAATAAGAGGTCCTTTTTTTCCCAGCCAAAAACCTTGGTTAAAATTTTGATAGATGAAAATTGTCATTCTAAAACATTGGTTAAACGATGATAACGCAAAAAAAAACATGGTCAATGAATGGATTAATAGGCGGTCAACGATCTATCGATCGCTATAGTCCCAGGCAGGGACTAATAAGTTGTAATTGATATTTATTTCTCCGAGGAAATGTCGAAAATGAAAATGATACGAGTTGTCAAACCAGAGTTAAAATAATAGCATAGATGCATTGAGTAAATTTGTTGATTGGAGTGAACTTTTGAAAATTGTAAAACTTTTTTTAGTTTTATAGATATTTCATAATAGTTTTGAAAAATATATATATATATATATATATTTTCTAGTTAAGACTAACCTAAGTACCCACGAGGGATTTGAACCGGTGACCTATCGCAAGGAGTGCCTTAACAGCGCACCCATTCACCGTCAATCCAAAGCCCCGTGGGCAGTTTTGAAAAATATTGAAAGTAACAGTTTTTTATTATTAATTTTAAGATTTTTGAATATAATTGATATCAAAAGTTTTTTTATTAAAATTCATTTAAAAATATATAAAGACAAAAATTAAAGTTTCTAAACATTTTATTAATGTTTTATAAAGATTTTGAGTTTTTTTTACTTAGTGACTCTTATATATTAAAAGGGAATTTTTTTTATATTTGGACACACAAAACCATGTTTTCTTTCTCTTTTAAAAACTTTAAGTAGGGAGATCAATTCTCTTCTCTCTTTGAAGACTTTAAGTGTGTGTAAATGTGTGTAACACTGTAACAAAGTGATTTTTCTCGGAATTTAGAGAAATGGGAAGAGCGTTGCCTTGTCTTGAAGAGTAATGCATTCTCATTGTTTAGAAGGCACTTGCTTGGATGAGAGCTTCAGCCTATGCATTATGTTGTGGAGATTTATGAGTGGGTTTAGTTAAGTCATGCCAAAAGAAAGCCCTAAAAGACTATAGCCCGAGTATAAGATTTAAAAAGAAAGCCATAAAAGATGATGCAGGAGCATCCAGCTCCGAGGAGACAGAAGGTGGTTGACTGTCTCGAAAAGAAAACAAGAACAAGCCGAAGACTACATGTATTGCTGGACAGGTTATTAAACTTGTCATTTTTGGTTTCTTTTTGTTATTTGTTTCATTTTCCAGAAGGCCGTTAAAGACCGTAGGATTACAGTTGTGAATTGTTTTAGTTTAGGAAATAATTAGCAGTTAGTTATCATTTTTGTTAAAAAAAAAAGGAAAAGAACTGGCTAACAGTTGGACAGATTCTGGTTGAACAGTTCAACCGAAAACAAGAAGCAGTTATACTTTCCAAGTATTAAAACAAAGAGAAAAATAGTTGGAGAGGGAGAATCTCCAGTACGAAGAAACAGATAGGAAAACAGTCTTCTGTAATAAAGAAAACAAATCATTTACTTTGCCAACTAAGAATCCATTGCTAATTATTTCATACGTTGAGTCCTATGTCTATTTCATACTTCCTTCTACTGTGAATAAAATGCATTTGAAACAATAAGACAGCAAGCTGTAACAGGAGTCGAAAAGGGAAAAGCGTTGCTACAGGAAACCATTTCCAGCAAAGGAGGGAGAACCATTCAACAGTCACCGACGAACGACCAGGTAACGAATACGATGCCTTCAAACCATTTACAAAAATAATACAAGTACTGAAAGCAAATGTGAAACAGTTTAATTCAATTAACCAGTTAACCACCGTCCATTACAAGCAAGAGCGCACAGAAAGATTTTCTGAGCAGACAGCGCTCACCAAAAACAAATTTCTTTTAAACGAAACCTCTTAAGCTAAATACAACAGAGCAGGGCTATTCGAGCCATAAAGGACAGAGTGGAGCACAACCCAACTACAACTCAGGTGACTGCAACTATAAAGGAACGAGAACCAGGAATATCAGAACCCATCACAAACTAACAATCGAATCGTGGTCGGAAAGACCCTACCCGTTGTGTGAGTCTGGGCGGGTTTTGATCTGCTCCCCGGAGATTGCAGAGAGAGCAAACCCTCGGCGGCCAGCCACCTTAAACAACCTGCAAACAGAGGAGGACGAGGGTTAGTGCAGAACCGGAATGAGAGAATGAGCTAACCCAGCAAACGAAACAAAGCCATAAGTACATTGGCGCTTACCTGTGGTTGATAAGGCGGCATTGCAAAACCGAAACCGACAACCAGAGCCTGATGACAAGGAACGAGTCCGTAAGAGTCTGAAACAGGCGCGAAGGCAGAGTATGGCATAGAACAAGTGCATACCTCGGAGGCAAGGTCGAACGAATCGAGCCAGAAGCGCGGAACTGGAGGTCACCCTGTCACAGTTAAAAACCAACAAGTTAACAGAGCCGAGAAACGAACCCATGCGACAGAAATTGTCCAGAGTAACAGCAAACATACCATAGCACAGGGCAGGGAACTGACGGTGTTGTCGCCCTCATAGAAGCTCAACGCACAGAACAGAGGAAGCCCGGAGGCACCAACGAAGCTCAACGCACAGAACAAAGGATCGCTCTCATAGAAGCTCAACGCACAGAACAGAGGAAGCCCGGAGGCACCAACATACCTCGGCAGAGCAGAGCTAAGAGTCGAGCACAATGAACAAATGAAAATGACAGTAAACGAGGGTAGGGTTTGTCAAAAGGCGGGAGCGGCCAGACCGAGGAGACCGACAGGTGGCGTCCCATGACCGGTGAGGAGGGACAGTAATCAATACAAGCAGATTGCAAGTGAGTCCAAATCCACGGAGGGTTTAATATCATCGCACCATAACATGACAGCTAATATAACCATAGGTTAATCACCGAAGGGACAAGAGGGGCCTGTAACCTTAGCACGGTTACCAACTACGTTCACATTAATTTCCACACGATTGAAACAACACTACGCAACGTTGGAGGGCTGGGCCATCAAAAGACTATAGCTCGAGTATAAGATTTTAAAAAAATCCATAAAAGACTATAGCCCGAGTATAAGATTTTATTTTATTTGCTGCAACTTAATATGGTCATGGGGAAATTGCTCGGTTCCTCCAACCCTTTATAAGGCAACCACCAAAACACAATGGCAGCAGGGCATCTATTCAAAGGCCTATATACCCTATGCCTCTTGATGGCAATGGGCATGTTATGCTCAAATGATAAATCCTCTCCTACACTCGCAAAAACAAGTTCATAAATTCCTGATAGTCTACACCCTAAGTAGGGGCATTTTTTCTTTGTTTGAAAACAGATGTTACCTACTGGGGCTATGGGGGCATTGTTCACTTTATTCTGTCAAGAACTCTCCCCCCTCGTTTAATAACTGAACATATGTCAGGGTATCATATTCTTTAAATTCAACAAAAATCGAAACCACAACTAAAATAAGAACACCATTTACAGCCAAGCCCACCATAAGCATGTTAGTGTTCTACCCAACCAGCCAAACTATATTCAATGTTAGCAACAAAAATCCATTATCAATGCAGGAAGAGTGCAATCGAAATGAGAATATGTTGCTTCTTAAGGATCAATTGCTAGCCTAGGTTCACATACCCAGGAATTGGGAATTCTCAAACAAATCCAGAATGCTATGGACTCTCTTGAATGCGCTCCTCTCTGCTTAAACTTTTCTTGACCAGTGTCTCCTGAATGGTGAATCTATGCTCCTTTCCAGCTTAAATTGTGCTCAAACCTCACTTTACGGGCAGGCACAACCGCTGACTCGCAGAACTCAACCCGGAGACTATTATTTTTGAAATGGGACCAACTCGGAGACTGTTGTTTTTTAAATGGGATTTAATACTAGTTGAAGAAGGAAATATAGAAAAGGAGGAAAAACGGAGACAAAACCAAAATGTTATAACGAAAACAGATAAACATTTTTGCGTAAAACGGAGACGGAACCAAAACGTTGCAACCAAAACGAATAAACGTTTTTGCATAATACATTGTGGGAAATGATCTGTTTCACTAGAAACTAGTTTCCTGTCAATAACAACGAGAACTCCCATATAAAACGTGGTTTCCTGTCCCACTTCTCGAGCTGTTTTTCGCAAGAACGTTGCCCATCGTTCCGTTTCTGGTAACATAGGTGGGGTGAAACTCTTCATTCACTTTTAGGGTCTTATGCTCTCTAACATTATCACTATTACAGAGGAATCTAGAATCAAAGGATATATTTCTGTGGAAATGAACACCACATTCATTGCACTAATCCCAAAGAAGGAGGACCCTGCTGCCCTCTCGGATTATAGGCCCATATCGATGTGTAACACAATTTACAAAGTTATCTCCAAATTGATAGCAGCTAGGATCAAGTGGACCTTATCCGCTCACATCTCTCTGGAACAGATGGGGTTCTTGGACGACAAGAAGATACAGGATGCCATCGCCATTATGCAGGAATGTATTCACACAATGAAATCTGGTAAGAGGAAAGCTAGTTTGCTTAAGGTCGACCTTCATAAAGCCTTTGATAACATTGATTGGGATTTTTGCGAATGATTCTTCATAAGGTCGGCATGTCACCTCCCAACATTGGCTGGATCATGGAATGTTCCAAGTCTAATAATTTCATTGTGATCATTAATGGATATCCGAAAAATTTCTTCAGGGCCCATAGGGGACTTCGGCAAGGCTGCGCCTTATCGCCTTTGCTCTTCTTGTTGGTCATGGATTGTCTCAGCTGTAGGATCGGTACTGAAAGGGCCGCAGTTAAGTTCCATGGTGTAAATATGAACATAAACATTTATATTTCTCACGTCATGTTTGCAGACGACCTACTTTCGGTAGCATGAACATCATTGAGGAATGGGTGGTATTACATAACATCATTACCACTTTCAGTGCAGCCTCGAGGTTATATATGAACAAAACGAAATCTCTGGTGACTTCCAGTGACACAGAGGAGCCTAGATGCGGGGAAATTTGTTCGTTATTTGGTATTACTGATGTAACTCTCGATCAGAGATTTACTTACCTTGGTTTCCAACTCTAAGCCAACAACTACGACAATAAGTATTGGGGTTGGCTAATTGACAGATTTAAAAATAAATTCATTGGATGGTCACATAGGTGGTTAACTATTTGAGGCAGGTTGACTCTCATCAAATCTGTTTTGCAGAACATCTCTGTCTTTTGGATGCAACTTTTTATGTTGCCCTTGGAGATCTCTCATAAATTGGATGCCATTATGGCCAAATTCATTTGATCAGGGACGGATTTGAAGGGAAAGCTTCATTTAGTGAGATGGAAATTCATTTCCAGGCCTATTGATGAGGGAAGCTGGGGTATATTTGTCACCTCATCAGGGAGAAATATATGCAGGGAAGGCCAAACATTTTTTCCTCCATATGGCGGGGCACGACAAAAAATAGACAATTAATGCTGGGCTTCATGAGATGGGAGGTGGGGATGGAAGAATGGTGGAGATTGGAATGGACGCTCTGAAAGGATTTCAGGGTAACCATTCACTATCATTTGACCTTATAACCACCTTAAATAACATGGGAATTCACCATTTTGCTCAGATTAGTAGGCAAAATGACAATACTCTACTACAATCCTGGGTAAAGGCAGACGAGCTTAGCTTAATCAGTCAGAATGCTATTGAATGGGAGGTCTACCTCACACATCTCTATGAATATGGCATCTCCATCCATGAAGGGGAAGATAGACTGTTGTGGGAGGGTAACATGAAGAAAGGCAAGCCAAGAGTCAAAGACACATACAACAAGCTTCCATTGGTAAAGCGAGATTTTGATAATAAAAATTGGTTCCAAGCCGCATGGAGATGGGTGATCCCATCCAAGCTCATTTGCTTTTGTTGGTTGTCATTACATAACAGGGCTCTTACTCGGGCTACTCTGAGGTGCAAGGGATTCCATGGCCGAGGCATCTTTCCCCTCTGCTAGAATCACAAAGAAGAGATTGGCCACCTCTTGCTACATTGCCCCTTTGCTAAGGAATTTTGGGAGGGTGTTCTGGTTCCTCCAGGTCAGCAGCAAACTCTGCATTCTTGCCTATGTTTATGGCTCCAAAAAGGCAATAAGTTCCATGCATTACCCTTCTACATCATTTGGTCTATTTGGCACAACAGAAACTCCTATATTTTTGAACAAAAACTATTGGTGATTCAAGAGGTTATCATGAAGGCTATTAATTATTTTTCAAATATCAGTCCCATTACGATACATATAAAGAAGAGAAGATATCAATAAAGGAACTAAAGGGAAAATATCCAATTGGTCTATTCGATGGGGAAAGCCAACGAATGAGTTGTGGCTATGGAGTAGTCATCATTCTGGAACCTAGGAGACTATATAACCATTCGTTGTGGCTATGGAGTAGTCATCATTCTGGAACCTAGGAGACTATATAACTTCTGGTGGAAGGAAGGGCAGGGCAGTAATAACAGAGTTGAGATCATGACACTATGGGGTGCTCTTTAGTTTGAAAAATGGTTAAGACAGGAACAGATTTACATTCATGGATATGCCAAAAGCATCATAGACTGGGTGAGGGATCACTCCTCCTTCAACCCTCCTATCCTCTCCAATTAGGTAGGGAGTATTAGGAGACTGGTTAAAGCCTTTAGAACACAACATACACGCACATATACAGAGAGCAGAATCAAGTGTTAAACATCCTTTCAAAGAGGGGTATTCACTCTGATCCAGATAAGTTTTTTTTTTTCAACTTACGCACATGGCGACCTCTTGAACTCTCGGTCCTTCAGCTCTTTATAGTGCACATACTCTATGGACACAACATTCTGGGAATATTTCAACTGTGTTACTCCTAGAAATTATGTAATCGCTCGTAGATATTATGCTCACTAGCTACAACTTTTTGTAATTTTTTACTGTGCTCTACCGTGGCAAAACTACTATTAGTGGACTTTTCTGTAACTCCCTCACACAAATATGATTGTAAAACAGAAGAAAAAAGATGAGAAGACGGGAAAAAAATGAAAAACTGCAGAATGTAAAAAAGCTCTGAGAATGTACTCTCTCTTTTATAAAACGAAAAGAAAGCATTTTCTTTTCTTCAAAAAAAAAAAAATACTCCTCCTTGTGTCTGTGGAGCCAATCCAAGCGCTTGTCTAATTTCGTATTTACTCTGATTTCCACTAGCGGAGCGATTCTGCTGGGTGGGTCTCATAATGCCTTGGGAGGGAGTAGGGGGCCTTACTTTTGCCACACTTCTGGAAATACTTCACGAAATCTGCCTCCAGATCGTAGAAGGTATTGACGATGAACCTCCATCTCTGATTGTTGCCTTCTATGATGCGGATATTGAATTGATAATCGCGCTCCCCATCATCAACTTGATTGCCTCCGTCGTCATCTGAAGGTTGGTGAGACGCGCTTCCTTTGGAAGTGCTGGTAAAATAGATCAACCTGAAAGTGTGCACAGAAGATTACGAGGGGGTATATTGCACATAATCAGTATGACAGTAGTTGCGTACATGCCGCATGTGATGAAGTACACTGGGGATATATAAATTTCTGCTCACCAAGGAAAATAATATTGAAAAAGAAAAGCAACCATGAAGAAAATATTAGGAAATTTACAAAGAATAATTTTGGAAAAGAGCATTTACAGTACAGGGAATTTCAATGGGCCAATGAGAATGCATCTAAAAACATCATCTACTTAATTTAAATTTAAAGTGAAAAACGACTGGTAGCACGTCGCTTTATCGATGATCTCGTGCAACAGGACAATTTACTCTTTTCACACTTCTTTGTCTCTAATCTTTGAATTTAGTATCACTTCATAATTCCTCGTTTCTTGGTGGATCACGATTTTGGTCCCCAAAGTGTTTAAACGCATTGTTTGACGTGCCTTATTGTGTAACTGCTAGAGGTACACTATGGCGTGAGGGGTGTGACAACATCCAATCATCTCGGATCCAGAGCGTTAGATGGAGGATCAACAACTGTAGAATGGATATTGGTAGGTGTCGTGAAAGAAGTTTCCACACTGCTCAATGTTTTGTTAGGGTTAATAACTATATAAGAAGGTAAAAACATGAGATAAAAACAGATGTCAAAACAGTAGACGAAAAAATGTCAAATGGAGATGAAAAAGGTAGACAATGCCTAACATGACCAATTTAAAAATGAGACACCTTCTCTGTAATTATTAATAGTAAACTTTATTAGTATTAATATTATTATTATTAAATATTTGTAATAAATAATAAATAGCCTTGATCCTTCTTGAGTTCGGATCTACAAGCGCTGAAAGGGATCAAATATCTCTCTTGAGATGTAAACCTCTCTTACATTGAAAATATATTTTATCTCTTTTTGTGTTTGGTAAATTTGGAGTTACCATGGATTTAGGTTGGTTTAATTATTAGTTTTTAAATAAGCCGCATTAGAAAAGAATACCATGAGAAAAAACCATGGATTGAGAATACCATAGGAAAAACCATAGGTTTGACTCTGAAAATGTTAAATAGAACATTCCAACAAAAATTACAACATCGCTACCGTATTGGGTTGAAGAGCATCTGTCGGCACTAATAACAATAATATAATCAACTTTAATATTAATATTATTCAAATGTCCATTGGCACATATCAACCACATTTATTAATGTGGTTGTGGTTATGCTAATTGGGGCCCATGCATGTAGAGAAATAGTAGATGATTATTATTAATAAAATTATTAATGATAAACTTTAATAGCATTAATATTATTGTTATTAAATATTTTTAATAATAGAATTATTAATTAATAATATATTTAATCATATAATAAGTAGCCTTGATCCATTTGACTTTAGATCTACCCAGTTGAAGAGCTGAGAGGGATCAAATATCTCTTTTGAGATGTAAACCTCTCTTACAATGAAAATATATTTGATCCCTTTCTGCTTTTGGTAAATTTGGAGTTAATATGGATCTAGTTGGTTTAATTATTAGCCTTACCACGTTAGAAAAGAATAACATGGGAAAAAACCATAGGTTGATCAAATTTAACATTAATATTATTATTGTTATTAGTTCCCTTGCTATTTTAAAAATAGTTTATCCGTCGGACCATGTGGATCTGGAGCCGGTTCCAGAGGATATATTGTCGGTTTGGGCGCTGGAACCGATGGAGCATAACCTAAAAAGGACGATACTACCAACTCAAACCACACCTGGAAAAAGAATCAACCTAGAGCTAGCTTGGCAACATGGCAGTGGTCTTACTTTGCTAGAGGAGTTAAAATCCCCGCGTATTCCAGTGGAGAGCTAGTTTCTGGTTTCTGAGGTGCATGAGGGTCAGGTTGATATGGTTTTGGTAAGGTACTCTGTTGGAAAGTCAACAGACTTACAGGTAAGTCCAAAATCCCCTCTCATTGTGTCTGGTTCGGGGGTTTTAATGAGAGGCTTGGAGGACATTGTGAGGAGTAGTGGTCTTAAGAGGTTGGAAGGGTTACATAATTTCTTAAACGAACTACTAGGGGAGGATAAGCTGGTTGTGGGTTTGAGTTTGTCTAAAACCTCGCACTGTAAGCTACCAAGGGTCTCTTGTGCTCTCAATATTTCAGAGTCTTTTCACCATGTTGTTAAGGCAATGGGCTACCCAAAGAAAGTTGTTACAGGTTTCCCAGTGGGTTTCTCTTCCTCAGGGTTTTTTCAGGGGAAAATGTTGGTTTTGTTGTGCCTGAGATCTTTGTTTTCCCTTCCATCGAACAACCTCGGGACGAACAGATAGAGGTAGGCTCTCTGGGGTCAAAGGAGGTTGGTAGCTTATTTCCTCTTGGTGTTGAAGGGCGGGTGGGGCTATTTGAAGGCCCTCAAGAAATATTTTTGGTTCTGCAAGCTATTAAGGAGGGGTATAAGGGACCAGGTAGCCATGTTGATGAATAGGTTTCTTGAATCACTCCCTCTGTGAATGGCTTACCCTCGAGAGTTAAAGGGAAGAAGGGAAAGGTCATTAAGAAGAAGGCAGAGACTCCCAAGCTAATCCTTGGAGTGGATATTAGGATGGATGAAGCCATGGCAGCCTTTGAATGCATAATCATAGGGCGGGTAAAGGGTCATCAATACTTTGTTAATTTCATAAAGGAATGGATAAATAAGGAATGGGCATCGAGGCTTGAAACAAAGACTCAAGTTATTGTTTTATCTTGTGTTTGGTTTATGGTTCGGTTTTCAAATATGGAGGTCATTGATTGGGTACTTGCATGAAATTGGGGTTTTGGTAAATCACCGATTTTATTCAAAAGGTGGACTCCTCTTTTTTATGTACAAAGGGAAAGGCTAGGGGAGATTCCAGTATGGGTGTGACTCCTGTCTTTTGCACTAAAACTGTGGTCTATGGATGTCTTCCAAACTATCGGGAACATCTTGGGTACCTTCCTGGAAGCGGACATGTCCTTCCAAGCTTCCATGGAACGAAAGGTGGCTCACATTTTGGTTAAGTTGGACCCAAGGGAGGGTTTGGGGGAAAATATTCAGATCCAGGTGGATGGATATTATGTTACTCAGGATTTGGACTATGAACAACTACCTTATCATTGCCATGGGTGCCACAAACATGGCCACTGGCTAGGGATTTTCCTTTGGGTTTCAAATGCAGGTGGAAAATTTGAGTGGAACGAATTCAAGATTTTCAGGAACAAAATGAGGATGTCGAAATGGAACATATTGTTGACCCAGGGGTCAATCATCCTAGGGCTTAGGTTCAGGAAGGGGTTGTGGATTAACAAAGGCCTTCTCTTGTGACAATTATCAGCTCTTCTTCTGTACCTGAGTAGGACAAGATGGATGAGGGTTTATCTCTTCTAGTGAGTATTGTTTCTTCCCTTCCTCCCTCACTTTCATTTCTTTGTATGCTTCTTGTGAATCCTTATTTGGGGCCTGGTCCCTCCAGGTATCCCAATGATGTTTTCACTTCTCAATGTGATATCTATGTGGCGTTCGATAACATTATCACCTCTATTCTACTTTTAAATCTCTCTGACACCTCCTTGGTGGATCATGTGGCATTATCCTCTGTTGTCCCCTACCCTAACAAACCCTATTACAATTTCTGCACCCAGAGGAAAAGAGACCATCAAGATGATCCTGTGGGTAGTCTCAACTTTCTGAATGATTTTTCTTGTCCTCCAAAGACTAGGGGTAGGAAATCAAACCTCTCAAAGGCTCAGTTAAAGGAAAAAATTAACATTGCTGATGGCAAACAAATTTCCCTAAAAGGGTCACTTAGAGCAACGTTGAACCCTTTTCCTGTTTCCAAATGGTTTGCTTGTCCTTCAATTGTAGAGGGCTTGCCAGTTCCCGAAAAAAGATAGCTCTTAAACACCTCTTTATGAATGTGGTTTGCGATGTTATTATGCTCCAAGAGACCCTGTGTTCAGGGGTTTATGCTAAAAATATTCTGGGGCACATGATGCATCGCTTGTCCTTCGTGGCTTTGGATGCTTGTGGGTGTTCTAGTGGTGGGAATAAAAGAAAGCAGCGTGAAACTTTTAAATTCTTGGGGTTTTGAGCTGATGCTTGGAGTGGAGGTCTATTCTTCTAAATTTTGGTCAAACTTGACCTTTGTAAACATATATAGACCCTGCCACGGTCGCATTCCTTTTTGGAAAATTTTTTCCTCTAAATCATTGATTAAGTGTTCAAATCTTGTGATGGGTGGAGATCTAAATTTTTCCCTTGGATTATTTGAATCTTGGAGGCCAAATGCTATAGCAGACCCATTGGATGGTTTCGTTTTAAACAAGATTCGTATGGGGGGTTTCATTGATGTGGACCCACTAAAATTAAAACCTTCTTGGATATATATGAGGGTGGGGGGTTTAGTGTGGCTAAACGACTAGGTCGATTTCTGATCAAAGAAGATTTGGCAACTCATACTCCATTTTTTTGCCAATGGATTAGCAATGGAGGTGAATCAGTCCATTTTCCGATCTTCTTGGAATGAATAGGGGAGAGTAGGAAGCTTGGTGCTCCCTTTAAGTTTAAATCCTACTGGCTAAAATATTTATCATATAACAAATTAGTTTGAGAAAGTTGGAACTTTGAGATAGAAAATGTGGGTCTTCCACTTGTCCAAATCTTCATGGGAAAGCTTAAAAGACTGAAACAGTCTTTGATTCTTTGGCTGAAGGAAAAAATGATGAGGGATGAAGAATATTTAAATCTTATGAAAAGGGATCTGGAGGACCTTGAAAGTTTAGATAATGATGGTTATGAAATGGAATAAAAAAAGGAAAAAAAATGGCTTTAGAAGGGGAAAGGCATAGGATCTTAAAGGAGATTGAAGAAAAATGGAGATTAAAAAGAAAAGTGATCTGGCTAAAGGCAGGTGATGAAAACTCCACATTCTTTCATAATTATGCCAAGGGTAGGAAAATATCAAACACTGTCTGGGAGTTGAAAAACAAAGATGAGGTTTCAACATCCTCCTTTAGTGATTTGGATAGAATGGGGATTAACCATCTTAAATCACTTTTCGAAGCTCCCCAAGAGGCCTCAATTGCTGAAGTCATCTAAGTGGCTCAAGTGTTCCTGACGTTAATTGCAGAGGATGAAAATGAATTCCTAATGGCTATGTTTACAAAGGGGGAAGTGGAAGAAATTCTCCTTTCGATGACAAAAGAAAAAAGTTCGGGTCGTGACGGCTGGACGGTGGAATTCTTTCAACATTATTTTGAGTTATTGGGGGATGACCTGGTTGGATTGGTGGAAGAGTCTAGGAGCAAGGATTTTGTTTGCGATCCTCTAAATTCTACTTTCATTGCTCTAATTCCAAAGGCTAGTTGTCCCAAATGTTTTGATGATTTTAAACCTATAACCCTATGCAATTGTATATATAAAATAATTGTTAAAACAATTGCTAGGTGTCTCAAACCAATTATTTCAAAAAACATATCACAAGATCAGTTTGGGTTTCTTGAAGGGAGACAAATTCATGAAGCTATTGGCATGGATAAGGAAACTCTACACAACATAGAAAAAAAAAAAAAAAAAGGGTATGATTGTGAAGATAGACCTCTCAAATGCATATGACAAGATTAGATGGATTTATCTACACCTTTTGATGACCCACCTGGGCTTCAATATTGATTTCATAAATTGGGTTATGAGTTGTTTAACAAATGTAAGTTTTGTTGTCCTCATCAATGGGGTTGCCTCCCCATTCTTTTTTATCAGAGGGGTCTTTGTCAGGGCTTCCCTCTTTCTCCTCTTTTGTTTCTTTTTGTAGCTGAGGGTTTGAGAAAATTGATACATTATGTCATCAGAAGGGGAGAATACAAAGGTATCGAAATTTCTATAAATATGTTAGGTCCCTATACTACTAGTGTAACCCCTTATTTTTATTAGTGCAACCCCCTTATTGTATTATTGTGCCCATATAGTCTCCATGTTGTTATTATTATGCCCCATAGAAGCCCACTATTATTATTGTTGTGCCCCTACAATATTATTGTTATGTAGCCTCTAATTCTATTGGGACCTCTTAGACTCCTATATATAGAAAGGAGGTTATGTCATTTGTATGATCCAAGAATTTTTCATTTGTGTATTTTAAAGGAGGTTTCCCCCTCACATTGATCTATCTTTTTTATATTTTTGTGAGCTGGTTTCATAACATTTGAAATGAGAGCTTTAGAATCTAGGGTTTCACTGCTCCAAATAGGTTATCGTGGAACATTCGCTATAAAAGTTTCTCTACGAAGTTTCAGAAGATAAAAAGTATACCCATTTGATCCAAAATATTGGTGAATCCTGGGCCTGAACTTGAGATCTTGTTTTGCTATATTTTTGAGATATGGTCCAAGACATATCGGGTTTTTGCAGACTCCTGAATTACGTTCCAAACAGGAGACCCTGGGAACATCGTCATAAATTTCTCTCTAAGCATCAGATTGAAATTTCATAAAAAGTTATAGAAAGAGGATGTCCTGTAGTTTTCTTTATATCAGTTGTAGGTCCTAAGGTTGAAATAGTGACACGTGGCACTTCATATAAGTTCGATCTACTGAACCAATATATAATCCAGTCATCGTGGGAGATTTATCATAACTCTTCCTTGGAGAATCCAATATTGATCATACTTGCGGAGTTTGAAAGAGGACTCAGAGGGATACCGTAGGACACAATTTTAGACCTTGGAGATATGAAATTACAGAGATACAACATATTCAATATCGAGCTCCTACAAAGTGAAAAAATGTGTGTAGTTTTTTTAATCATTTTGCATAAGTTTGGTTGAAAAAATAGTTTGAAGGAATTCAAAGGGCAAGGAAGAAAATATGAATGGTACAGAACAAAAAATTAAAGGCAAGATGGAAGATTTTAAGACAGATTTGACAAAGTTGCTACAAAAAATTATTACTAATGGTGAAATGGTAGTAAAAGAAACTCATGATGAGAATAAAATAAATCTTAATCATGATTTCATAGACTCTAACATTGGATTGAAGCCCCACCATGTTCCAAATATTGATATTAGGACATTTGATGGAAAGGATCCCGTAATATGGATACTACAGATGGAGCAATATTTCGATCTCCATAATGTGGAAAACACAAAAAAGGTACGCATTGAAACTTTATATTTGGAACCAAATCAGTTTGTATGGTATCAATGGCTTTTCTCTCGTAAACAATTTGTCACTTGGAAAATTTTTACGGAAGAAATTATAACACATTATGAGGATACAAAAAGCAACACCTTTTTTAGCCAATTGATAAATCTCAAACAAAAGGCTTCAATGATGGACCACATTCAGGACTTCCAAAAATTGAATATAAGGGTAAAAGATATTCTAGAGGAGCATAGGATTGATGTGTTCATAGGGACTTTAAAGGATAACATCCAACATGAGGTTCGCCTTTGGGAACCTAATTCATTGGAGAAGGAATTCGGGTTGGAAAGAAAAATGGAAAGATAAATTATGGAAACAAGGAAGCCTACCACTCACAACTGTAAAGATTGAAATGTTGTTTCTCCTAGCCTTTCACCACCTACAAGGTTGATAACATAACAATTGGAAGAAAAAAGAGCAAAAGGGCTTTGCTACAATTGTGATAGAAAATGCACTAAAGGTCATAAGTGTGCTGAGAAGAAATTAACTTAAATAGATAGGGAAGAGGAGCAAGAAAAGGAACAAGAAACGTTAAAAGAAGAGGATATACACATGGGACCAATCACAGAGAAAGAAGAAATGAATCTGACCATATCTTGTAATGCATTAACGGGAATTAACACTCCTCAAACTCTCAAGATAGAAAGGCATATCAAGAAGAAGAAGGTAATAGTGTTGATTGATTCGGGTAGTACCCATAATTTTATTCATTGTAAGATAGCCAAGGAATTGAATTGCATCATATAACCAGCACCAGAGTGTCAAGTAATGGTTGCAAATGGAGGAACCATACATTTATCTGGAAAGTGCCATAATATCAAGCTATCCATGGGAGAATATGTCTTGAATAGTTCAATGCTTTCCATTCCAATGGGTCATGCAGATGTTGTAATAGGATTCCAATGGATACAATATTTGGGTACGACTGCTTTTAATTTTCAAGAACTTTCCTTGAAATTTTTTTGGTAAGGGTAGGAAGTTGAATTAAGGGATATTGAAGGGAAAACAAGAAAGATAATCAGCCCTGACAGCATGACAAAGCTTCTAAAGAAATAATAATGGGTCGTAATTGCACAATTATGTTCACTAGAGGTTCCCACATCAAAATCATCTATTTCTCCAGATCTCCAAAACGTTTTAGACAATCATTCCAAGGTATTTGAGACTCCCAAAGGCCTCCCACCTATTCATGATCATGACAATGCTATTCGTTTGATTCTAGGAAGTGTTCCCACAAACATCAGGCCTTACAGATATCCATATTCCCAAAAGCGTGAGATTGAAAGTAGGGTTTCAGAAATGCTAGAGGTTGGTATAATTCAACCTAGTCAAAGTTCTTTCTCTGCTCCAGTTGTATTGGTACACGAGAAGGATGGATCATGGTGCATGTGTCTAGATTATAGGGAGCTCAATAAAGATAAATTTCCCATTTCTATCATTTATGAATTATTGGATGAATTACATGGAGCAATTTACTTCACCAAGTTGGATATTCATTCAAGATATCATTAAATCTGAATGAAGATTGAAGACATTCCAAAAACAACATTTAGAACTCATGAGGGTCATTATGAATTTTGGTCATGCCTTTTGGCCTTACTAATGGACCTTCTACATTTCAAGGTTTGATTAATTCCATTTTCAAACCCTTCCTTAGAAAATTTGTGTTAGTATTTTTTGATGATATACTAATCTACAACAAGTCTTGGAAGGATCATGTTCAACATGTTGACAGGATGCTCAAGCTATTGGAGGAGAAACAATTATATACAAAAAGCTCCAAATGTTTCTTTGGAGTATGAGAGGTGGAATATTTGGGTACTCAGTTAGCTCATAGCTCATCTTATCATCCTCAATCTGATGGGAAAACTGAGATAGTGAAAAATTTGTTGGAAAGATATCTCCGTTGCTTTGTATCTGATAAATAGACACAATGGGTCAAGTGGTTGCATCTGGCTGAATGGTGGTATAACACTTCCTTTCATACTGTAGCTAACATTACCCCATTTATGGCACTTTATGGATATCATCCACCATCCATCACATCATCTTTAAAAGAAAATTATGAGGTTCAAGCGGTGGAAGATCACATCAAGCATCAACAACAAGTTCTCAAACTCTTAAAGGATAACCTCACTTTGACACATATTAGAATGAAACAATAGGTAGATCAACATCGCAACGAAAGAAGTTTTGATGTAGGTGACTAGGTATTTCTATGACTACAACCATACATACAAATGTCCCTCAAGAAAGCTAAGAAGGATAATAAATTATCACCAAAGTATTATGGTCCGTACAAGGTGTTACAAAATATTGGTACCATGGCATACAAATTGGATCTTTTTGCATCTTCCCGAGTGCACCAAGTTTTCCATGTTTCATTCTTAAAGAAGGGTATAGGTGACAAGATCCCAGTTCAAACAATATTTCCAGAACTTGACGAGGAAGGAAAAATCATATTGGAACCAGAAGCAGTCACAAAAATAAGAAATCGACAACTATGGAATCAATCAATTTTAGAGTATCTTATCAAGTGGAAGAACTTACCCATTGAAGATTCCACATGGGAGGATGAGAATTTTATACAGAAGCATCAAGAACTACTCAAGCATTGAGGACCACACTTTTTGAAGGAGAGAGGAATGTTAGGTTCCTATACTACTAGTGTAACCCCTTATTATTATTAGTGAAACCCCCTTATTATATTATTTTGCCCATATAGTCCCCATGTTGTTATTAGTATGCCCTATAGAAGCCCATTATTGTTATTGTTGTGCCCCTATGATATTATTGTTATGTAGGCCTTGATTGTGTTGGGACCCCTTAGAATCCTATATATAGAAAGGAGGCCTTGTCATTTGTATCATCCAAGAATTGTTCATTTGTGTAATGTAAAGGAGGTTTCCCCCTCAAAGACATTGATTTTAAAGTTGTTGATCTATTTTTCTATCTTTTTGTGAGTTGGTTTCATAACAAAATCTCTACATGACACATCTTATTTTTGTGGATGGCATTTTAATCTTCTATGACAGACCAAGGGGTGATCTTGAGAAGTTGCATTCCATTCTAAATCTTTTCCGAAGAGAAATTGGGATGAGTATAAATTCTCACAAATCTTCCATTTCCCATTATGGTCTCTCTATGGATAAGCTAAATAGAGCTCTTGTTATCTTTCCCTTGGAAGTCAAAACTATTATGGAGAGCCTCAATTACATGGGATTTCATTTGAAGCCGGATTCCTATAAATCCTTGGACTGGAAATGGTTGGTCTCAAAAATCCAGAAGTGGGTTAAGCATTGGAGCTTTAAATGGTTATCTCGTGTTGGTCGTTTGGTTCCAATCAAATCAGTTTTAAAAGCCATCCCATTTTAATTTATTGCTCTATCATGGGTTCCGAAAGGCATCCTTTCACAAATTAGAAAGTTCTATGGTAATTTTCTTTAGGTGGGTGCAAAAGATGAATAGGTTCTTCCATGGGTAGCATGGGAGAAAATTGCTTGCCCAAAAGACAAAGGGGGTTGGGGCATTGGGGATCTCCCTTGTTTTTCTTGATCCTTGGCAGCAAAATCTAGTTGGAACCGCCTAACCAAGGATAACTTATGGACTTCGGTGATAAAGAGGAAATATTGATCCACTGGATCTGATGGACTCGATGAGGTCGCGAGAAAGGAATACTAGGAACTCATCAGTCATCTAGAAGGCAACAATGGATTTTTTTAACATTATCAGGGATGGACTTTCCTGGATGGTTGGTAATGGTTCTAGTGTACGAGTGGGTGTGGATCTATGGGTTGGTTGCAATGAGTCATTCATTCTTCCAAGAGTATTAAGGGATTCTCTTGCGGTGAGGGGAATTTTCACTTAAATCAAATTAAAAATGAGGCCACTACATCCTTTGTTATTTTTTCATAGCATCGGAAGTGATATGGCATTGAAAATTGGTGGAGAGGTTAAGGCACATGAGTTCTAAAGAACCCATAAACTGTTTGGTGCAATTCCACCTGGATTGTATTTTATTAAAATAATTAATATTTTTAATGGGGTTCATAAGTATAAACTTAGGAAAATTAAAATATTAATGGGTATTAATCAAAATATGGGTGAGAATGATCTAGAAAGTGGATCAAGTCATGTTTTAATCTTAGCCGTTGATAAGAAACTTAATCTCGATCGTTGAAGACTCAACAGGAAAGTATAAAATGGAGGCTTGGGGTTCATTTGGAAACACACACAAAGAGAGAGAGAGAGAGAGAGAGAGAGAGAGAGAGAGAGAGAATTGATATAGAGTTTGATTGTTGGGGCTAGGAAGCTGAGAAATTCAAACTAAGTGATCATTCTGTATTAGAGGGGCTATGAGGATCTAGGAGAAGGACTTTCTAGATAATACTGATAGAGAGATGGAGAAAGCGTGCAGAGAGGTAGTGCAGAAGCTGGGAGAGCTAACGTTGGGCCAGTCTGGGCCCACATAGTCCCAACGCAAAGCTGGAAGGGCTAATGCAGAGCAGAAAAGTTGTCTATCACACAAAATCTAGATTTTCCAGAAGAGCAAGAACTCACAGAAATTGTTGGAACTACGAGAACTTCCAGAACTATCAGGAACTGCTGGAATTTCTGAGAGAGATGACGCAAAGGAAACACAGGAATCGTGATAGATGACATAGAGGCAACATAGTAGTCGAGAGAGCTAACGCGGAAACGTTGCCTGTCATGTAGATTTCAGAATTGTCAGAACTACCAGGAACTATTGGAATAGATGGGAGAGATGACACATATGGAAGAGAAGGTGATGCAGGGCTCATGTAGAGGCAACCCAAAAATAGTTAGGGCTTAGCTAGTCTTGTGTTGGATCAGAAAAAATTCTACCGAGTGACGTGAGGTAAAACTCACTCAGATTTTTCTGCTAGTATTTTCTCTGTAAAGGATTGCTAGATGGGCATCCTAGATTTGTATTCAGATATTTCTCCTACACAATAATAAACCCTCAGAGCTGTTGCACTGATTTCCCTGCATTGGGTTTTTTCGGGGACTATTGTATCCAAAAATAAGTGTGTCCTATGTATCTTGTTCTTTTCTCTATTTTCTGTTTCATGAGATCAAACATTTAATTAGTGTAGGATGCAAAAGTAATTTTCTTTAGTATTTAAAATAATAACTTGATAATGTATGTTAAAAAATCAAGTAGGTGAAGTAGATTCAGTTTTGCTGCAGTAGGGGTTCCTTCGAGTCTAGGATATTTCACATGGTATAAGAGGAATAATTTTGAAATAGGAAGAGTAGATCAAGTGCTGAGTAGTAAGGCTAAAGCTACACTTGGCAGTAATTTGAATCCACTTGAAGGGATTGCGCAGTCCTTGTCAGAAGTAGACCCCAGAAAATCTCTATCTGAGTGAGACAACGGAGAGGTACGATTTCCAGTTTGTGAGTTTGTAGAGGTAGAGGGAGTGACATAGAGCCTCAGCACAATGCTTGAAAGGCGCAGTTTCTATCGGGGCAGAAATCCATTGGAAAAGAACAAAGACACGTAGAAGGGGAATTTTCTCCTCAGAGAACTTTCCACTAGAAAATTAGAATTTCTCACTTGCTGAGTAGCCGAGCAATGCTAAGTAGTGACTAGAGTTAGTTCGACAATTGGTTGAGATGGTAGCACATGGGCTCAAAGATCAGGACAGGTTGGAAGGAGCCTCCAACTATGTCATATGGAAGACCAAAATCTTAGTTGTTCCAGTGGAATATGATCTCGAGACCTACATCAAAAGTGTTGTAGATGTTCTTGTTGACAACGATTAAAAGAAGAAGTGCAAGGCTGAGCAGGGGAAGGAAAAGAGGCTCATTCTCAATGGAGTTTGAGATCATGTGGTCTCACACTTGCAAGGCAAGGTTACAACCTGAGAGATGTGGGAAGCCTTTTCTTCTCTATATGAATTTTCTTCCGAACAACAAAAGATGTATTTAGAGAAGAAGTTGCAGTGGACTTTGATGCAGAAAGGAGAACGGGTGAACCTCTATCTTCTGTGTCTTCAGGACACTAGAGACCAGCTTGCTGCATTGGGTTCCACTCTTGAGCAACCATGAGGGTGAGGATAGCCCTGAATGGAGTCTAGGATGAATGGAAAGTTTTCGTCCAAAGCATATTTGGCAGAGAAAACTACCTTCATGAGAGGAGATGTGGGCATATCTTCAACATGAGTTAAGGAGGGACCTAGTAAAGGTCAACCTTAGTGGCAATAGTTGGAGTGGTACAAAAAAAAATTAGGAGGAGGATAACACAGCTCTAGCATCGAAGAGACAAAAAAGGTCGAAGCAAAAGAAGGACATTTCGAAGGTGAAATGATTCAGTTGTGGCAATTTGGGCCACTATGCATCCCAATGTCCTTTGAAGAAAAAGGACAAGGGTGAGAAACATGATCCTAAGGTTGGTTCAACAAATATTGACGAGGATGAGTTTTCCATGAGTGCACACGCATCTCCAAGAGGGAGATCGAGCGATATTGAGCTCTAATCGGGATGACGACATGTGGGCAAAATCCTTGAGGAGTCAACCTCTTAGATCAATTCCTTTCTACGAGAGCCCAAGATTCAACAATAACGAGATGGAATTAGTGTCAGATGATGTAGTGGATTGTTTGGAGGACAGATGCAGTAACTGGGGACTAGAGACTGATCATCACAAAGAAATTTTGGCAGCACTGCAGTTGGCACAGTGCATGAGTCAGTAGTAACACAGAAGATTCAAAGTGTCAAAGTCAGACACAGTCAGATTCCGACATTCATTATATTATGCTTAACACAGTTAAGTTTAGCTAATTTTGGATGTTTTTCAGTTGCTTCTCTCAGCAACTGAGTTGCAGTACGGATGCAATGTTAGCAGTGGCAGTGCTAACAGCATAGCAGATGCAGCGTTTGAGAGGGAGTTGTAGTATAGATGTAGCAGTGGTAGTGGCAGTGCCATGGGTAGCAGTACAGTTGCAGTAGGAGAACAATGTTGGTGGAAGCAACAATGTAGAAAGGAGCTTCTTCAAACAGAGAGCAATATGTAGGTGGACGTTGTTGTTATAGCACCTTCCTCGCTAAGAGGGAGTGTTAGTTTTCAGTATCACTGGAAGTGCTCTAGCCTTGAAAATTGGTGAAGAGGCTAAGACAGATGATTTCTTAAGAACCCAAAAATTGTTTGCTGAAATTCCACCCGGACTGTATTTATTAAAATAATTAATATCTTTAATGCAGTTGCTAAGTCTAAACTTGGGAAAATTAAAATATTAATGGGTATTAATCAAAATATGGGTGAGAATGATCTAGAAGGTGGATTAAGTCATGTTTTAAACTTACCATTAATTAGAGACTTAATCTCGGTCGCTGAAGATTCAATAGGAAAAGTATAAAATGGAGGCTTGGGGTTCATTTGGAAATAGAGAGAGAGAGAGAGAGAGAGAGAGAGAGAGAGAGAATTGATCTAGAGTTTGATTTCTAGGGTTAGGAAACTGAGAAATTTGAGCTAAGTGATCATTCTGCAGCAGAGGGGTAGTGAGAATCTGGGAGGAGGACTTTTCGTAGAATACTAACAGGGAGACAGAGAGAGCTTGTGGAGAGGTAGCACAGAAGTCGGGAGAGTTGATGCTAGGCTAGTCTGGGTCCATACAATCCTTTTGGAAAACTAGAAGGGCCAGTGCAGAGCAGAAAAGTTGCTTGTCACGCAGAATCCAGAATTTCCAGAACACCCAGAATTGTCGGAAACTACCGGAACTGTCGGGAATTTCCAGAACCTTCAGAACCATTGGGAGAGCTAACATAGAGGAAACACAACAGTTGGGAGAGTTGACAGAGAGGCAGTGTAATATCTAAGAGAGATGATGAAGAAACGTTTCTTGTCATGCAGATTCCAGAACTGTCGGAATTGTCAGAACTGTCAAGAATAGCTAGAACTATTGAGAACTACCGGAACAGCCGGGAGAGTTGACGTAGAGGGTAGAGAAGATGATGCAGGGCTGATGTAAAGGCAATGCAGAAATAGTCGAGACTTAGCCAATTTTGTGCTGAATCAACTGAAATTCTACCAGGTGAAGTGAGGTAAAACTCACTCATATTTTTCCTCCAGTGTTTCTCTACAAAGGATTGCTAGATAAGCATCCTAGATTTGTATATAGATATTGCTCCTATATAATAATAAACCTTTAGAGCTGCTACACCGGTTTTCCCGTAATTGATTTTTTCAGGGACTATTGTGTCCAAAAATAAGTGTGTCCTATGTATCTTGTTCTTTGCTCTATTTTTTGTTTCATGAGATCAAACATTTAATTAGTGTAGGGTGAAGAAGTAATTTTCTTCAGTATTTAGAAGAATAACTTGATAATGTATGTTAAAAAATCAAGTAGGTGAAGTAGATTCATATTTGCAGCAGTAGAGATTCCTTCGAGTCTAGGAATTTTCACATCCTTATGGTTTAAGGGGTGGTAGAGTGTCAAGGATTTAGATCTTGAGCCCAGGTGGGTGGATATATGGAAGACCTATTTTCTAGAACTCCAACACACAAATGTTTGTATAAAAAAATAGTCTGACGAGCTGTGTTGGGTATTCTCTCCAAGTGGTTTTTATTCTTTGAAATTTGGCTATGGTTTAAACATGAATAGGAGGATTGGAAACCCAAGTAAATGGTGTCTTAAGTCACCGTGGAAACTCAATTACCCAACAAAATCCAATCTTTTCTTTTGGTGCATTCTTAGGAATAAAATCCCCTCTTGAGGTAATCTTCATAAAAGGAACAAGCATGGGCTAGGAAGATGCCCTCTCTGTAAAACCAGTGATGAATCCTCTACTCATCTGTTTCTATTATGTCTAGTTACAAAAAGTATTTGGGGTTTCCTTTTTAAAAATGTGGGTTTGGTTTTTCAATGGGTTGGGGTCTCTTTGGAGGATTCTTGGCATCAGTGGTGGTCTCATGTTTTAGATCCTCACTATAGAAATAATCCTCTAATTGTCTGCTGGGGGGTTTGGCTGGCCTGAAAGTCTACTATTTTTCAGGACATGGCTTCTCATTCTTTTCTTACTGCAACATAAGCTACTTTTGTTTTGGCATTGATTCCTTATATCATTCTTGTCTTGCCATCTTGACCTGTCCAGGCTGTATTCATCAGGCCTGATATCCCTTGGGCTTATTTCGATGGGGCTTTGAATGCACAGGGCTGTTGTGGGGTTGGAATCATCATCCATTTAAGTGATCGAACTTCCTTTAAATCATCAGTGGGACTTGGTACTAGGACTAATAATTATTTTGAACTAAAATCTTTGAAGCTTCTTTTGTGTTGGTTAAGGCTATTGGACATTGCTTTAGCCCAAATATTTGGTGACTCCATGAATGTGATAAAATTGACAAATAATGAGCAGAGATTTCAAAATCTAATTTTGATTCATATTTTAGATGATATCCTTTACCAATTAGTTTTTCATGACATTTCTTTCTGTCACATTTATAGGCAAAGAAACATGGATGCCAACAATTTCTCTAAAAAAGGTCTTTAGCAAGCTCTGAACACCTGGCATATAATCTCAAGGGTCAATGGGCAAGTTCTTGAGATGGATTAGCCTCTGTTCCTCTAAACGTTCTTTTCTATTTTTTTGTTATTTTTGTTCTAGTGGGTTATGGGACTGTAATCATACAATTTTATTATTGATATTTCCTTCACTATTGTTATTAGACTTTACATTTCTGAAAAAGTTTTTTTGGATTTTTGGGTTGTTTTCTCTGTATATACGGAGAGACCAGGGTTTTACTATGACAGTTGATATTCTCTTGCAGTTTGTGAAATTTTGTATATAGAAAAGAGTTGTTTTATCTCTTTTCCTCAATACGTTGTGCAACACTTTCTAATCAGGGTGAACACACAGTCTTTGATCTGAATGCTTTATTGCATCCACTATGTAACTTTTTATTTCCTTAATAAAGAGTTCGATTTTTCTCTAGAAAAAAATAAAATTAGTCAACTTTATCAATATTAACATTATTATTATTAAACATTTTAAAACCTTGATTATGAACAACCATCAATAACAATAATAATAATGTTTTGAAACTCAATATTAATACTCATGCTCATATTATTACTCCTCAACTTTATTAATATTAGTATTATTATTTTTATATCCTATTATATATTAAATTTTATTTAGAAACCTTAATATTATTATTAAATATTAAACCTTAATCACAAACCTTAATGTTATTACTATTAGGGCTTGTGAATAAGGTTGGTCAACCCTATAATAATATTATTATAGGGTTGAGCAAGTTTGATCATGGTTAACTATTAATAATATATTCAATTATATAATAATATATTCAATACCTTAGTTAACTAAGGTTGTTAATGTTTGACTTTAGCTAACCAAGATTGATTATTATGATTAATTGTATAGGCGTGACCAAGTTTGATTATGGTCAACTATTAATATTATATCCAATGATATAATATTAATAATATAGTCAACAGCCCCAAGAGTTAGCTCAATCGGTCAAATCAAGTGCCCCGCAAATGGGAGGTCACAGGGTCGAATCCCGAAAGCTCTTGGGGTCAGGTCAGTAAATAGGCCGAGGGGTGTTGATGCCCTTCGGGTGGTGTCCACTCAGTGTTAAATAACCCTAGACGTAGCAGCTACCCATTGACCCGGGTATCCGTGAACCAGTATGTGCAAAAAATAAATTAATAATAATAATATAGTTAACTTTAATATTAATATTATTATTATTGTTGTTGTTGTTGTTGTCGTTGTTGTTATTAGTCAATTTTATCAATATTAATATTACAAGTAGTCTTAAAGTGTCACTTTTTCGAAAGTTTTTCAGTTCATTTTCAAGTTTAATTTTTCTAGAATCCGGCAAGCATTCATTGAAATCACAAGTTTGACAGGTGAAATCTTCACAATCGAAGTGTCCAATGGGTTTTTGAGGATGATGAATCTATATATGTAGTCAAAGAACCATTTTAAAGAACACAAATCAAGATTTGGCCACAAATTTTTTCACCAGATTCAGACAAGAAATCTGTCGAAAACAACTAAAAGTTGCACTTAAATACTACTCCTTAATATTATTATTTTCCACGTGGCATAGAATAGATAGTGACAGGGTGTTATGTCAAGGCACTTTGTGGTGTAAAGGTCACTGACTCAAAACTTTGTGTGCAAGAATCCAACCATGCTAAAGGTTGGTGTGACCTAGGCTCAGTGTAATCCACAAGTGATTTTGATGGCTTAGATGCTCCCTATGTCGCGGTTACTCAAGCTACAATTTAGTCGTGCAATCATCATAAGACTCACATAAACTAGCAAATAAAAAAATTACTATTATTATTATTATTATTAAACATTTTTAAATCTTGATTGTGACTAGCTAGGGATGGCTTTGATTGTCTTAGGTTGACTATAATTAAATATGACCAAGTTACGTTGATTGAGGAAAATTATGAGTGGACAAGGTTGATTATTGTTAGATATGGTAAACATAATTTTGAACAAGTTTTATCATGGTCAACTATTTAAATATTGGTTATAAAGTGTGACTTTATTTACTATGTTTGACTAATGTAGTTAACTATGTTTGATTATTAATATTAATCAATAATATTTATAGGAAAATTTGTTTGACTGAAGTTGAAGAGTGTTGACTTTAAAACATAATCAAACATAGTCGAACATTGTCAACCACATTAGTAAATATGGTTGACTAATTTTGTAATGTCGCAATGCGATGTTGGATAAATTGCAATGTAATATCACACAGTGGCAATGTTTGTCACAGTGCAATAATGTGATGTTAGATAGATTTATGTATGATTGTCACAAAAAGTTTAATTACTAATATGAATCAATAATATTAATAGGAAATTATGTTTGACCAAAGCCCAAGAGCGTTAATATTCAAACATAGCCAAATATAGTTGAACATAGTCAACCATGTTAGTAAATGTGGTCAACTAATTTTCTAATGGTGCATTGCAATGTTGGATAAATTGCAATGAAATGTAATATTGCAACAATATTATTATTATTGTTATTATTAGTAGTAACAACAACGTTATTATTATTATTATTATTATTATTAGCCAACTTTTAAATATTAATATTGTTGTTATTAAAAATTTTAAATCTTGATTTTCATTGGCCAAGGATGACCTTGGTTGAGTAAGGTTGACAACGTTTGACTTTATGAACCATGATTGACTATACTTGAATATGGTTGAGTTACGTTTACTGAGGATGACTATGCATGAAAGAGGTTGACTATAGTTAAACATGGTAAACACAAGGTTCACCAAGATTGATCATGGTCAACTATTTAAATAATGACTATCAAGGTTGACTTGACTTTGTTTAACTATGTTGACTAATGTACTTGACTATGCTTGACTATTAAAATTAATGAATAATAATAATAATAGATGATTATGTTTAACTGACATTAAAGAGCATTGATTGTCAAACATATTTAAATATAGTGGAACATAGTCAACCATGTTAATAAACCAATGTGTTTTAACCATATTAATATCAATATTGTTGAATTGAGGCTTCTGTGATCCATATCAAGTTATGAGAAGATTTTTCGGCGTAAATCACATTATAATACATTTGTTGATGTGTTTTGAACCAACGAGTGTGGTTCATTGTCAGAACAAGTTGAAGAATCAGATCATGGTTGCATGTTAAATAGGGAGAGAAGATCAAACTTAGTTGTTGGAAGACCTACTCTCCCTATTTAACATGCAACCATGATTTGATTCTTCAACTTGTCCGGATGATGAACCACACTCGTTGGTTCGAAACGCATCGATAAATGTATCATAATGTGATTTACACTGAAAAATCTTCTCAGAATATCAATATTATTAAACAATTTTAAACATTGATAATGAGTGACCATAGTTTGACTATGTTGTCATGTTGACTCTAGCTATGTCAAGCATGATGTCTATGGTTAACTACAGGCATGGTTGACCATAGTTGAATATGGTTGACCAAAGTTGATTGAAGATGGCTATGAGCGAACAAGGTTATCATTGACTATGGTAAATATATGGTTGATTAAGATTAACCATGGTTGACTATTTATACAACGACTGTAAAAATTAACTACATGTTTAACTATGTCATCATGTTGACTATGGATA
Source organism: Pinus tabuliformis (assembly GCA_031772625.1). NCBI lineage: Eukaryota > Viridiplantae > Streptophyta > Pinopsida > Pinales > Pinaceae > Pinus > Pinus tabuliformis. Next base: position 840,928,180 of record CM062807.1, read on the forward strand.
TGTGTCTATGGTTAATTATAAGCATGTTAAACATAATGTGTATCATTAATTATGATTGATTATGCTTGACCAAGTCAATCATAATTATGATGTGTTAATGTTTAAATTAATATATTATTAATGTGTTAATTTAAGATTAATGTATACTTTTAATTATATCATGATCAATTTATGAGGACTTAAATAATATTATTTATAAAATGTTTAAACTTTAATATTAATAATAATGTTATTATTAGTAATATAAATATTATTAAACTTTAATATTTATTATTAAACATTTATATTTATATTAATAGTAACATTTACGTGAATATTAAAATTAGTATTAATTTAATATTGATATTAAAATAATTAAATTTATTTATATTAACCTTAAATTCAATAATATTAACCTTAACCTTACCTTATTATTACACTTTAATAATAAAGTTATTAAAATTAACATTAACCATTAAAATTATTAAATTTATTGATATTAACTCTACTATTAAAAATTACCAAATTGATTAATATTAACCACCCCAGGGCATCAAACACTGCCATTTATTTTTCATATATTAAACTTATTAAAATATGTTAGGTCTCTCACTAAAATAGTGTCTGTGCATTTTTAAACTTAATAAAATTATGAGAGAGCAAAGCAGTATGGAATTGGTCTCATCCAAAGGGGGCAAGGAGAAGACATTGTGGGTGGAGGTACGAAGCGCAACCATGGTTCCATGGTTCCATACTTTTTCGTTCGGGGCAATTTTGTAATTCTACTCTTAGACAAACATTAAGCTTCCATGGAAATTATGTAATAATAATGCATCTATTTTTGAGACATTTATTATTATGGCCCTCCATGGAATTTATGTATTCTTATTGCATCTACTTTTAAGGCATTCATTATTATGGCCAAAGGAATGCAGATGTTAATATTATTCCATAGTTAAAGACATGCTAGTATTTATATATCAATTTAAATATAATTAATTTTTAAATTAATATGTATTTTCCTTGTGTGAATTTTAAATTAATTTTATTTTCCTCTTTCATAAATATTAACATAATCATGCCTTGTGTTCTACTTAAGCTATTTGAAATAATAACCCATCAAATGTAATTTTTTAAATTTCTTTTATACAAATAAATATTTTTATTAAATATATAAATTATACAATTCAATTCAAATAACTTTAATCTATAGAAAAACAACCTGTCACACACTTCAATCTTTCAACGTTTTTGTAAGGGAAAAAAACCTTAATCTTAATTATAAATAGTAAAAAAAGTTATATTCTACCCATGCTACATGAACATTTCATACAAAGATTTCATTGCTTTCCCAATGAAATAGTCTTGAATCCTAACCTCTTTTGAATTTCTTCATTTCAAAAAATTACTACACACTGAAGCAAGTTCCACAATTAATAATGGTAAATAAGAAAATTCTAAAATTTTGTAAATCCTTTTATCAAAATACAAATCTTGAAATACATGGATTTCTCCATCTTTATTACCAGGTTTCATTTACAAAGAATTTTTTCAATCTTTTTAATTCTTATTTATCACTTTTGGGTTAAAAAAATATTCATCATCTTTAAAATGTTAGAATTCTAAATTAATTTATTTTAATTTTCTATATTTTTTAAATAAATAGTCACATTTTTCCTATCTACAATTTTACAAATAACCAGTTTCTTATAATTTAGACTCCAAGCCTATTGAAAATTATCTTTCTGTAATAAATATTCTTTGATAAACTCAAACATTGACCAATAATAATATATATGAAACTTAAATTTAATTAGGAAAAATGTTGATTAAATAACCTCTCTACTACGTTGTCCATTAGATTCGAAAGGAATGAACTATACTTTTTATAAAATAATATATGCCTTTTTACAAAGTGAGAAGTGACATCATCGAGGGATTAGACAATAGCTTCAAAACAGTGGGCTTCAGATTAAAGCAATGGGTGCTAAATTTAGAAGCCCAAAGAAATTGGTCCTTCGGACTTGTGGAGGCTCTAAACGCTCCCTCTCCTAATCAACGTACTCTGTCGCCTATTTACAAATTTAGTGTTTAGACTGTCACCCATGGCTGCAAAGTTACTCTGACATACAAGAATGCAATCAAAAAAAATTATTTACAGTTAAGTTTTGTTTTGTTTTTAGAATGCAATAAAAAATATTTATTTACAGTTAAGTTTTGTTTTTTGTTTTTTTGTTTTTTTATAATATTCTGTATGCGACCTTTATAGGTTTCTTCATTCAATTTATTTAAGGAAAATTTTCATTCACACAAAAAAATTGAATAATCAAATTGGAACTAAAAAACCAAAACATAGAATGGCATGTCATTCACAATTTGCAGCTTGCTTGTCAACAGAGCAATCGATGCATACATATTTAATAGTGACTTAGTTTCAGCTATAGAAAAATTTTGTTATTGGAATTAATACAAGTTGTTACTTGTCATTTGTTGAAATTATAATTTCACCTGTGCATTTAATTCACAAAACCACCAGTTTTATCGCATCGCTTTTGCTGAGCAAGTGGTATTCTCCGGAGGGGCAGCGATACAGTACGCCAGCTGACGCATGTCCACAATCAGTTTTGAAAACAACCTTTTCCCGGAGCGTAAAGGTCGTGTGGTTTGATTGAGCGTCAGTAGTCCGATTGAAAAGTTGGTTGATGTCCGTTATTGAAACAAAGCTGGGTACAGGCCTGCAACAAATGACATTGCGTGAAAGTTTTTGGTTGACCGCGAGCTCTCCACGTGAAGTAATAAATGGAATTTACAGTGGTTTGGTAAACGGTAGGTAAAATTTTAATTTTAATGTTTTTTTTTATGCACGGAAGTATGGGCATAGGTAATAGTATTTGTTATGTTTTTTGTTGTTGTGTATTGTATATGCAAGGAGAATCCATGCAGTAGAGTGTGAGTAAGAAGCGAATGAAAAAAATATTTTACACAACAGTGTCAAATTTTTAATGCACAACAGTGCAGATGTAATGTTCTTTTTGTTGAGAGATTGAAATGAAATGTGCAGCAGCACAAATATAAATTTTTTTTTGGTTGTTTGTTGAATATGTTTTGAAAATATATGCAGAAGCGTAGGAGGCAGAGTATGTAATTTTTATTTGGTGTTGAAAACGGTTGCGCAACAGCGGGAGTTAAAAATGTTTTGTTTGGTTCATTGAGATAAGAATGTGAAAAACGCAGCAGAGTATGTAAGAGACTTTATTCTTACAACAGTAAATGTAAGAAATTTTTACACACAGTAGTGTAAAATTTCTAAAAGAGACAGAGTAATTCTTTTTTGGAAGTTCTTGGAGAATCCCTCTGTGAGAGAAAGAAATTTGTATCAAGCAGTTTTTATTAATGAATACAAAGTTTTATTGTGGTTCTGTCCAGAAACAATTTTAAGCTTCCCTGTGTTAAGATCCTGTGGCAAAACAGAGTATTATCCTCTGTTCAAGTTATTTTTGTTTTGTAATTAAACAGAAAATTATTAACAGTGGTATCATAGCTAGTCCAGGCTCTTTGAAGCTGTCAAAGAAGCCGAAGGAAGGGTTTCTTGCTGCAGCAGCTTCTCCAGCAGAGTGAAGACTCAGTCAAAAATCCAAGGTATTTCTCAAGATTTTTTTTTGTGTTGAAGACAGTCAGTGATTTTAAACACACAGTCAAGTATTTTGAAGAGTGCAAGAATGGCTGGAGCCAGCACTAGCATGGGTATCTTTAATACTCAGCTCCCACAGTTTAATGGGAAAAACTATGACTATTGGGCAATAACCATGAAAGCTTTGCTTGCCTCACAAGACTTATGGGAATTTGTTGAGGATGGTTTTGAAGAACCAGCAGATGAAGATGAGTTTAATAACTTGACACAGGCAGAGAAAGATCTGTTGAAGAGCTATAAGAAGAAGGATTCTAAAGCCCTCTTATTTTTGTATCAAGCAGTGCATGAGAGTGTGTTTCCAAGGATAGCAGCAGCCAAGACATCCAAAGAAGCATGGCAAACTCTCAAGATAGCCTATCAAGGCATGGAGAAAGTGAAGATAGCAAAACTACAGTTGCTGAGGAGAGATTTTGAAAATCTTTGCATGAAGGAGTCAGATAATATTGACTCATTCTTCATACATGTGATATTTCTGGTCACACAGATAAGGTCTCATGGAGAGATTCTTGAAGAAAGGAGGATTGTGGAGAAACTATTAAGGATCCTACCCTCAAAGTTTGATGTGATTGTCACCACCATAGAAGAGACAAAGGATCTCACAAACTTCTCAATTGATGAACTACATGCATCACTGATAACACATGAGCAGAGATTGAGTAGAAATGAAAACTCATCTCTAGAGCATGCCTTCAAGACCCAGATGTTCTTTGGAAGAGGAAGAGGTCAAGGCAGAGGAAACAAGAGAGGAAGAGGCAGAAGCCAAAACAGAGGTAGAAGAAACAGTCCAGCGAATGCTCAAGGAAGAGGTAGCAATCCAAATCAGAACCAAGGCCAAGGCAACAACCAACAAAGTGGACAACATCGTGCTCAATGACAAAGGTATGATAAATCCAATGTCTAATGTCACTACTGTAAAAATATGGGCATTATGCAAATGAATGTAGGAAGAAACAACATGATATGAATAATAGAACTAGTGCAAATTTCACTAGAGAAAATATCAGCCAAAATAATTTGTTTTTAGCTTGTAATATGGCTGAAGAAAAGAGTGAAGATGTATGGTTTCTAGACTCCGGTTGCAACAACCATATGATAGGAAACATAGCCCTGTTTTCTATGCTAGATTAGAGTGTGAAGTCACAAGTCACACTAGAGACTGATAATAAAGTTTCTGTTATGGGAAAAGGAGAAGTAAATGTCTTAACAAATAAAGGTGAAAAGAAAACCATAGCAGATGTTTATTATGTTCCTGGAATGAAATGTAACCTCTTAAGTATTGGACAGCTTGTTCAAAAGGGTTACAATGTTTTCTTTGTGAATGATGTATGCACCATCATGGATAGAGCACCCAACAAATGATGTATTGTTGAAGTAAAGATGACAAGGAACAGGATGTTCCCTCTCAAGATGAAAGCATATTTGAAAAATAAAGAAGTAATAGCAGTAGTGACTCAAGAGGCTTTCCAAAGTGAACTAAAGGATGAAAATTGGTTGTGGCACTTGAGATTTGGACATCTCAACTTTGGAGGTCTTAATTTGTTGAGTAAAAAAGGAATGGTAAGAGGATTACCATTGATAGAGAAACCAGATAGCCTTTGTGAAGGTTTCATCTTGGAGAAACAACATAGAGAAAGTTTTCCATCAGGGAAAAGCATAAGGGCAAAAGCACCCTTAGAGATTGTCCACTCAGATTTATGTGGACCGATGCAAACTCCATCACTAGCAGGCAACCACTATATTCTAGCATTTATTGATGATTTTACTAGAAAAACTTGGGTCTATTTCCTTAAGAACAAAAGTGAAGTGTTTGAAAAATTTTGCAATTTCAAGGCACTGGTAAAAAACTAAAGCGGGCTGCATATCAAAGTTTTGAGAACTGATAGAGGAGGTGAGTATATCTCCAAAGAATTTCTATGGTTTTGTAGAGAAAATGGAATTCATAAGCAGTTTACAGCTAGGTACACCCCGCAGCAAAATGGAGTTGCTGAAAGGAAGAACAGGACAATCATGGATATGGTGAGGAGTATGTTAAAGGTAAAGCATTTTTCAAATGATTATTTGGCTGAAGCTATACATTGTGCAACGTACATTTTGAATAGATGCCCTACAAAAGAAATCATGAACAGAGTGCCAGAAGAAGCATGGAGTGGGACAAAGCAAGGAGTCACCCACATGAACGTTTTTGGATGTGTGGCTTATGCACACATTCCAGATCAGCTAAGGAAGAAGTTGGACAGCAAAGGGGAGAAACGTATTTTCATTAGATACAGTGAGGAATCCAAAGCTTACAGGTTGTATAACCCATCCACCAAGAAGCTTATTGTGAGTAGAGATGTTCAGTTTATTGAGGAGGAAGCTTGGGATGGAAGCATAGAGAAAACAGTGAATGTTATAAACTATTTGTCACACGATGAAGATGATGAGGAGATGGCTGAAATACATCCCCAAATAGCAGCACCAACACAAGGACAGCAAGGGACACCCTTAAGGAGAAATGAAAGTGCTTCTCCAAGCACATCACAAAGAGGAAATTCAAGTGCTTCTTCAAGCACTTGCACACCAAATGAAAGAGGTAAGAAGTTCAGAAATTTAAGTGATATTTATGAACAAGAGGCAGCAAATGAAGGTATGAATTCTTTGTTTGCATTATGTTTTCATGTTGATGACCCTGTTCATTTCGAAGAAGCAATTAAGGATAGGAAATGGATAGAAGCTATGGATGAGGAGATCAATGCCATAGAAAGAAACAATACATGGGATTTAGTTTAACTACCAAAAGGAAAAGAAGTCATTGGAGTTAAATGGGTCTACAAGACCAAGAGTAATGCTGAAGGTAAAATAGAAAGACACAAGGCAAGACTAGTTATCAAAGGATACAAGCAGCAGTATGGGAGAGACTATGAGGAAACTTTCGCACCGGTTGCTAGAATGGAAACAATGAGAGCAGTGCTGTCTATAGCAACACAAACAAGTGGAAAGTTTACTAAATGGACGTGAAGTCAGCATTCCTGAATGGAGTGTTAAAGGAAGAGGTATACATTAAACAACCTCTAGGCTATGAAAAGAAAGGGAAAGAACACAAAGTGTGCAGATTGAAGAAAGCTCTTTATGGGCTGAAGAAAGCGCAAAGAGCATGGTACAGTAGGATAGATTCCTATCTACTAGAAAATGGATTTGAAAAATGTGAGAGAGAACCCACTCTCTACATCAAAGAAAAGGTTGCAGGATAGCTTGGAGATGCAAAGGTTGGAAATCTTGTCTGAGGCAGAGAGAAAGAGGATATTACATAATGATCAGAATACTATTGCAGCTGCTATGGCATCTAAAGGAACATCTAAGGAACTGAGAGCAAATGATCCACTGATTTTCCCAAAAATCACAAGTGCAGATCATGCCCCAATGGATATAGCCAACTGCAAAGACAGTACTCTTATTCTCCATAACAATAACCAGGCACAGTTTTGTGGCTCAGGATTGATTGGAGTGCCTGGGCACAACAGTAAAAGCGATGAAAGGAAAGATGATACGAATAGGTAAAAAATCTTTGAATTTCTGAGGAAATGTTTGGGTATGACTGGTAACCCAGTAGTTGAAATTAAAGGGGAGTGTTGAAATTATAATTTAACATGCGCATTTAATTCACAAAACCACCAGTTTTATCGCACCGCTTTTGCTGAGCAAGTGGTATTCTCCGGAGGGGCAGCGATACAGTACGCCAGCTGACGCATGTTCATAAGCAGTTTTGAAAACAACCTTTTCCCCGGAGCGTAAAGGTCGTCTGGTTTGATCAAGCGTCAATCGTCCGATTGAAAAGTTGGTTGATGTCCGTTGATTGAAACAAAGCTGCGTACAGGCCTGCAGCAAATGACATTGCGTGAAAGTTTTTGTTTGACCGCCAGCTCTCCACGTGAAGTAATAAATGGAATTTATAGTGGTTTGGTAAACGTAGGTAAAATTTTAATTTTAATGTTTTTTTTAATGCACGGAAGTATGGGCATAGGTAATAGTATTTGTTATGTTTTTTTTTGTTGTTGTTGTGTATTGTATATGCAAGGAGAATCCATGTAGCAGAGTGTGAGTAAGGAGCGAATGAAGAAAATCTTTTACACAACAGTGTCAAATTTTTAATGCACAACAGTGCAGATGTAATGTTCTTTTTGTTGAGAGATTGAAATGGAATGTGCAGCAACACAAATGTAAATTTTTTTTTGGTTGTTCGTTGAATATGTTTTGAAAATATACGCAAAAGCGTAGGAGGCAGAGTATGTAAATTTTATTTGGTATTGAAAAAGGATGCGCAGCAGCGGGAGTTAAAAATGTTTTGTTTTGTTCATTGAGATAAGAATGTGAAAAACGCAGCAGAGTATGTAAGAGACTTTATTCTTACAACACTAAATGTAAGAAATTTTTACACATAGTAGTGTAAAATTTCTAAAAGAGACAGAGTAATTCTTTTCTGGAAGTTCTTGGAGAATCCCTCTGTGAGAGGAAGAAATTCGTATCAGGCAGTTTTTATTAATGAATACAAAGTTTTATTGTGCATCTGAAATACTCTGTTCTGTCCAGAAACAATTTTAAGCTTCCCCGTGTTAAGATCTTGTGACAAAACAGAGTATTATCCTCTGTTCAAGTTATTTTTGTTTTGGAATTAAACAGAAAATTCCCAACATCATTGTGAGTCTTTAGGTGTCATTTTAAAAGTAGTTATTTCCCTATGTGTGAGTTGTTTATGAGTTATAGATCCACCTTCTTCTGATCTTTATCATTTAAAAGTGGGTGATCTAATTCATAAATATGTAACTATTTTATGTGATCAATTAATACAGTGTGTGTTTGATGTTGTGTATTTAATCGCTCTCTTTACTCTCTCTCTATTTTTCTAACATGATATCAGAGCTTGTTTTGGCTTATTCCCTTACGGGAAAGCCAAAAAGATGAAAGAGATGTAAAAATTGTTCATTTGTAAATAAATTAGGCTTATAGAGTGTGTGATATATTGCTTGTGTATTGTTTTTTTAGTGATGTTAAGGTGTTGTGATATGCTTGTTTAGCAGCAGAGTTGCGGAGAACTTGTTTTTATTATTATTATTTCTGGTGTGGATAAAATTGGCCAAAGGGAAAAGATCCAACGTTATCTGAACAACTAGAAAAGATTTAAAATTGTGGAGTGATAGTGCACTGAGGCTCAAAACAAGGAAGAATTTTGGATCTGAGATCCAAGAGAGAACGTGTGTTGCTCCAAAATTTTGCAGAGTCATCTTCGTGCAGCAAGAAATTGAACACATGAAAGAGCACCTCTGCACGGCATTTCGCGCTTCTGATTTTGTATGTTGCATTCACTCCCGTCGGTTCGGCAAGGATAGGCCCATCCAATATGCCGTTCGAAGTGGAGCAGTTGGAGCAGGAAGGAATGAAGGGGAAGAAACGTGTGCAGAGCTTCTTCAACTGGTTTTACTTCACCCTTTGCTACAGAAGCGGATGCAGGAATCTTTATCGATCTCCACTGATGTCCAAGAGGTGAAATGGTTTAAATTTAACATGTGAAAACTTGAAACATATTATATGGTTATGAATCATTTTTTATTTGGGCAGTGGTGAAATAGATAATGTGGTAATCTTCATTGGCTATTATATGCTATGTCTTTTTACAGTTTCTTGGAGGCTAAGAAATATCTCAAACAATTTCACATAAAACAATACAGTCAATGAAATTATTGACTAGTGGCTTCTTCCATATCGGGCACTGCCAATTTCATTTGAAGAAACATCACTGAGTTCACATCAAATAAAAACATGAAATCTATAATATCCATGACCGGTGTATTCTCCATCCAGCTCTAAACTCTAACCTTATTGTTCAAATTCACAATGAAACCTTGACTGTAATGTGCAATAGGCGAACTCAATCCAAGGCATTTTTCTCAAGGGACTAAATATACCTATAAAAAATATACCACTGTATTTGTACCATTCTCCTTAAGTTTCTTCATGGAGAACATCAAATAACAACATGCAATCTATAATATCCACCACCAGTGTCCTCTCCATCCAACCCTAACCTTATTCTGAAAATTCACAATGAAACTTTGACCCTAACCTATTGGATAAAGAATAATTCCAACCACCAAAGCTTCTAGCATTAACTACCTTAGGTAGGGAGTCTTCTCGATAGTTCAAGAGATGGTCTCGAGTCTTTGGAGACTTCAAGTAGCATCCTAAAGAAGCCACCGACAACCAAAATCAAGAACCTTCATCACCGTGTATAAAATCATACATTACCAATGTGAAATCCAAGTTATGTGTTTTGTGTTCAGTGTTCATGCTGGATTCTCTCATAAGGTATCATACTAGTGTCATAGCAAGTTCGAGTGCTGAAAGGTTGATTGTTGAGAGCATAAGGTCCTTCTATGCGATTAATGTGAGAGATCGTTGTGGGTGTGACAGTAGATAAGTCGACGTGCTGCATTTGTGAGACTGTTGTGTTGCAGAGAGTATTGAGAGTTTTGCTGCGTGAGCCTTTGAAAGATTGATCTGTTGAGCATTGGAGAGAGTTTATGTGTAGAGCTTCTGTTGAAGGGCGATCAGCAGCAAGCTGCAATATACTGGAGGCCGAATTGCTAGAGGAAAGATCTGTTACATATAGAATGCCTAACCGCTAGAGGAAAGAGTTGTTGTAGTGACAGTGAGACAACCCTGTTGCTTCTTGACCAAGACCATTGTCCATTTCGGTCTAAGTCTTCTCTGGTGCAGGGAGTTAGCAAGGGTAAAACGATACTCTAAATATTTTTTATAAATCGGTTGCATCTATACCTAGTGATAAAAGAAATTTCTATTTGGTTTTATTTGGAATTAATCCAAAGATTTGGTAAAAGTAAGATATTTCATATATTGGAAATTCCAATTTTAAAAAGAAGTTTCTCTCCTTGTTTTTGTTTTTTGATTTGGAAGAATATTCTATGGTATTTAAGTTATGAAAAATGAGTCTATTGAAGGTTCCTTTTTAAAGAATTAATCAAGATAAAGGAACTATGATGGCGGTGAATGATGAAATTTTGGTTTGTTTTTGGATTAGACAATACGACTACATCCTTCGTCTCTTTTTTTAATCTTCCTTCTCTTTATATACATATATATATATATATATATATATATATATATATATATAAAGATGTTGGACACCTAATCCTAAAGTGTTAGTGTGGAAGCTGAAAAGACTAAGCAGTCCAAGAGACCTTGGGATCTGAAACCCAAGAGTCATATGTTGTACTATAAATGTATATCTTATGGTAATAAAAAAAGGTACTGAATGATTTATCTTTCATATGTTTGAGCTGTCCATGTGTGTTTAACATGGTATCGGAGCGAGTTCGTTCATAATACGCTCAATCCTTTGTGAGCCACTTGTTTTTTGTGGCCTGTGTAAACCTACGCATCGATTATACACTGGTTGTATATGTAAGATGGTGATGGCAAATATATTTTGAAGACCAATTATATGCTGGTATATATGTTCGTTGGAATGCTTTTGAATAATAACATTTGAATGGTTGATGCTTGATATTGCCTTGTTTTTAAATCATTTGAATGGTATATGGTGCGGTTCATGAGTGTAATGGTGCGTTATGCTGCTGGAGACCATTCAGTGGCTGTTGTAATCAAAACATTCTGTCAGTTCTAGAATCGAAACGTTCACTCCCATAAATTCCAGCGCTCTGTCCTCTGCGTGATTCTCTGCACCTCCTGCGCTCTGCGCTCTGCCCATATGCTCTGTCGATTCGCTGCCCCTCTCTGCGCTGCCTCTGACCTGACTGCGCATCCGTTTTCTCTGAGAGACTGCGCATTTTTTTTCCTGAATTCGCTGCTCCATATTCCAACGCATCTGCACATCCGTTTTTCTTGAGTACGCTGCTCTTGCACTCTGCTCATCCGCGAGTTCTATAAATGCAAAACGAAGAACTGAATTAGGATCACCACATATGCGACAGTCGATAACCTGTCCGCAATTGATAAATAGTGCTGCAAGCTGCAAGGTGAGCTGAAAATTCAAACAAATTATAAACAACATATTCACCAACTTTGGGAACTATAGCCACACGTTCTTCATCTTCTGCAAAGTTCAGACCATGCGCCTGTTTCTATTGTAAAAGTTAGATGCTTTGTATTTGTCAAACGATGGACCTTTGCGTTCGTTGCTTGAGACCCAGCTTCCCTAGATCTTTGTTGCTTTTTTCGTCTCTTTAACTTCTAGGGAGACGTGAAGAGCTCTAAGTAAGCGTGTGACTTCCCTCTTCTAGAGTTCGCGTCATTGCTTGCGTTCTTGCTCGTGGCAGGCCACGCATATTCGTTTCACGCTAGGAGAATTAGCGTGTATATTTTTTGGTCCGGTGGCATTGGAATCGATCAGGCTATCCACGCTCCCATCCACCATGGATTTCAATTCGAGTCTGACGCGCAGGTTTATGTAATTTTCCGCTGGCTTGGAAGTCTCCTTCGTGGGTTTGGAATGCCACGTTTTCTGCTTTCTTGGAACACAAGCCACCGTGTTCGCCTCAACAGGTTGCAATCTTCTCTGTCTGCGAGAGGTTATGTTAGACGTTTCAAAGGCTGGGTAAAATTCGTTGGAAGTCATTGAATTGATGGTCCATTTGTATTGAACTAGTAGTGCGAGATTGGTATATGCGTTGAAGTTTATTTTATGGCATATAAAAGTCATTGAATGGCATTTATTGAATAGAATTTTTAAAGGGTCGTGGGTCAAACCCATGAAAACCATTGGTCCGGCTACATTCTGTGCATTTAAATAATGAAGCCTCTGTAATTTGCATGCCGGTCATTAAATTGTGGTTGAACTCTGCCTCTGCACTCAAGATCATGAATCTGCTGCATTGAACTGTTCCTGGAATCTTTGTTGCTCATGATTAGTGTACACGCTGCTTATGAAGCCTTCGAACCTGTGTTGAATGGTGCGTAAGGTTATGATGGTCATGCGGTGAAATATAGAGCATTGATTTGTGCTCCCTGTTGTGCATTGAGTTATTCCTGACTGTGTATACTTCTCGGAAATGATCTGAGCACTTTGTGAGCGTTGGTTCATATACACTAAAGGGAGTTTATATGGTGTGTTGGAATGTGTTGGTGTGCATTGTTCATTATATTTTCGATAGCTGAGTAAGCGTGAGCGTAACTGTGGTATGGTGCAACGTAACATGGTGCGGTGGTTGTATTGACTGGAAACCAGGAGGGGTCTCTGTATGTTGGGCTACATACTCACGAAATTCCTGAGCTGGTACACATGTTTCTAGGATCGTACCAAGGCTGGAACAGCGGTGTAAATGTCATCTTACAGTGAAGATAAATGCCTGGTCTACACTGATGAAGCAATATTTTGATTTAGTTATTGTACTGGAACCTGTGTATTGTTTTCATAGCTGATATATGCGCTGTTTTTAAATACTGTTTTTTTGGCATCACGCTCTTGCATCCGCTTTCTGCTTTTATTGTGGATTCTTGAATGTTTACATGCTGGGGATGGTTGTTGAAGATTCAATGAAATTTTGTGAACTGGAGCCCAAGGGAAAGCATGTATTGATCGCTGCCATCTACTGTCCAAGAATACTGCTGTCCAAGAACACCGCTGTTCTGGTGCATTAACTCGATGACTGTGCTTGGTATCTTTTTAATATTGGATTCATAATTTCTGCATTAACTTCTTCTTATGAAGTGTGGAGTTCTCATTATAATGTGCATGGAGGAAAGGATCACTGGTATTATTAATATGATTTATGCTCACTGGGTCTAAAGTTGATATCAAATTGAAAATTTTAAGTTCTTCCACAAGTATTTGTCCAGCATATAATATATTTACATGAACCAACAACAAGGAATGCACCACCTCTGCTGGATGTAGTTGTGATACCCTTCTGAGTGGAGTTTTTTCTGACATTGTGGGACCACGAACACTGTACTGCTGACTAATATAAGCCAGAGGACCAGCACTGTACAGTTTGCTAAGTATTTGAACATGTAAGGAGGTCTATCACTGTTGTTTCAGCGTGCTAGAGATTCATTCCAATGCCTATGACCTGAGCAAGTGTTGGAGCAACATTCTGGGTCTAAAAGTCCTTGCTGGAATTTACTCTCATTGCTTATCTTCATTGCCAGAAAGTGGCAAGATCAGAGAACTGTGTTATAATTGTTGAAGTTTTGATAGCCATCATTTAGTGAAAGAATATTTGAAGGATCCAAGCAAGTTTGCAGTTGCTGCTGCCCCAGTTGTTGTATTTAAAACTCATTATAGTGCATTGATTTCTTGATTCCACTGCTGCATAAAGATTTTGGTGAGCTGATTGTAATCTTTTTGCACACTGATCATTTGCTGACATTTATAAAGGACATTGTTGTGTACTGTGAGTAGATATTATTTTTCTGCATTGAAGAAAAATGGCCAGAACCAGTGAAGTATTACAGTTCCTTAAAACTCTGATATTATCTACTGTTGATGACACATTACAAATCAGTAAAGGATCTCTCTCAGAAATTCAGACATGTCTACAAAATGCACAGGAAAATATTGAGTTTTTGTAGCTAGAAACATAGCTACAACAAGAAGAATTACAGCAGTGGAGTCATCATTCTGAACCTGTTTCTGTTCAGAAGATTGAAACAGACTCCCATAAACAGCGAAACAATAATGTTACAGTTCATTCAGATAAAGCAGCAAAGTTACATGCAGATGCAGAGGTTCAGTCTGCACTTCCCAAGCCCATCATCAGACCTTGGGAACAACTTGTCCACAACAAGCACAGAACTGGTCTTGGATATGACAAGGACTTGTCCTTTCATATTCCAGACTATGCCAAGCCCATTCAGTTTCAGAGTGCTGGATTCATTTATGACAGTTCACCTGCTCCTCATGACAGTTCACCTCCAGCTGCTCCAGATTCTGCACCTCTTCTACAACAACAACAAAAACAACAGATCGTGAAATGCCAACACTGTGATCGAGTTGGCCATTTGAAAGATCACTGTTTTGATCTTCATCCATGTAAGCACTGTCATAAAACTAGCCATTCTTCACACAGATGCTTCAGAAACAAACATCCTGCAAGAACAAAGATTCATCTTGGATGGATCGCTTCTTGGCAATGGGCATCAACAGCCAAGAAGATATTCCAAACACATGTCAGAACTTGTTCCAGAATATTGAACAGTCTTGCAGTTGAGTTTTCTCCATCATCTCACCTTGTATCTGACAGGGGGGAAATGATGGTCATCTACAAGCTTCAAAGTCACATCAAGCGAGCCTAAGCCACAACCTGCCACACCAATTTCAGAGTTGTAGCCAGAGACAAAGATGCCCCTGAACATGCCTTCAGTTGGCAATCTAGAACACTTCCTCTAGCAGAAGACTCCAGCTTCTTGCCAGTTTTGGAAGAGTTCCAGAGTTGTTGGTCATCCTTAAACCATCACAGATTGAGAACACTTCCTCTAGCAGAAGACTCCAGCTTCTTGCCAGTTTTGGAAGAGTTCCAGGAATTGCATTAAGCATTCCAAAGTTGTTGGTTATCCTTAAACCATCACAGGTTGAGACTTCCCTTTTCAGGTTGAAGTTTTACCTTTTATGCGGGGTGATACCTCCCTTTTATGGTTGAAGGTTTCCCTCTTTAAAACAATAGGATCACTTCCTCCAGCAGAAAACTTCAGTTTCTTGCCAGTTTTGGAAGAGTTCCGAGAACTGCACTAAGCGTTCCAGTGTTGGTGGTCATCCTTAAACCACCGCCCTTTTTTACCAACATTTCATAGAGCACATTTAGCCTAGTGCTGCCATGCATTTTTGCACATTTTGTATTACAACTCTCTTCTTGGACTCATACATAACCCTTCGGATTAAGGGGGGGAATGTTGGACACCTAATCCTAAAGGGTTAGTGTGGAAGCTGAAAAGACTAAGCAGTCCAAGAGACCTTGGGATCTGAAACCCAAGAGTCATATGTTGTACTATAAATGTATATTTTATGGTAATAAAAAAAGGTACTGAATGATTTATCTTTCATATGTTTGAGCTGTCCATGTGTGTTTAACAAAAGAGAAGGAAGATTAAAAAAAAAGAGGAAAGAGGTAGTCATATTGTCTAATGATATTTGAGTTGTGAAGTTTAATGTAATCCTATCGCTTGCACTTGAGGTGTCATTATTTTTTATTAAGGAGTGGGAAAATTAATTATTGAAGTTATGAACAATTAATATCTTTGTGGTTGGTACTTGAGGATTAATAAACTTATTGACAATGGCTAATGTATTGGCGGAATCTTATTTATTTGACTCTAACAAGATAGATAGTGAAAATTACGCAAATTGGAAGTTTAAGTTGCAGACTTTAATGGAAGGCTACAACATATGGACTATTGTTTCTGGAGCTGAAGTCAAGCCAGTGTCCCCTCAAGCCACAGATGCTGCAATTCAAGATTGGGAGCAACGAGAAAACAAAGCGAATGTGATTTTGTAGATGTCTGTTAAGGACAATATTTTTCCACACATTAGAGAGTTCAAAGCATCCAAGGGGACACAGGACACTCTCAAAAGTTTATATGATATGAAGACTACAAATCGAATATTGTATTTAAAGAGTAAGCTTCTTTCAATTAAGATGGAAAAAAATGAAAGTGTCAGTAATGTTATTTCTGGAATCAAGGATCTAAAGGTTAAATTAGGTGACATTGGTGAAACGATATCTAGTACAAACTTGGTTACTATGACATTAAATGTAATGATTGATAAATATTAAATGTTATCACTAGTCTTTCAGCTAGAGAGAAGGCTCCTACTTTTGATGGGTTAGCAGGTATACTTATGCAAGAAGAAGAGTGGAGAAGAAGTGTTAAACAAAAATCTCCCAATAAAGATTTAGCATTGATGGCTAAAACGAAGTAGTCCTTTAGAGGAAAACAATGGGAGAAAAATAAAGGCAAAAAGCCACAGGTAAAATCATTTCAAGGTACACCTTTACCAAGGACAAATGTCAAATCAAGTAGAGATGATGTGTGCTATTACTATGGAAAACCTGGTCATTTTGCTAAGAATTGTATGAAAATAAGGCTTGATCAATTTAAACAAAGAAGGCATTCAGGAAATTATGTTGATAGAGATGAAGCAATTAGTCATGACTTTAGCAATCTTAAATTGTGTGTGTGTACAATGTTGCTTTATCAACAGAAACTGATGATGATAATGCTTGGTTTATAGATTCTGGTGCATCAATACACATGTCATGCAAAAGAGATTGGTTTGATACTTATCATGAGGTTAATAATGGTGGACACATCTATTTAGGAGATAATAGATCACATGAAATTAAAGGATATGGTGATATAAGTGTTATGATGCCTAATGGACAAGAAAAACAAATTCAAAATATGGTGTATATTCCAGGATTAAAGAAGAACTTAATTTCAGTCTCTACTATTACAAATCAGGATTTAAAAGTTGAATTTGTGAAATCACATTGTTTGGTAAAGGATGTGAAGGATAACTACAAGGTTGTTGAAAAAGGAATGAGAGTTGGAGGATTATACAAGTTGGATGTAATGAAGAATGGTCATCAAGCTTTGGCATCAATAAGCATGTCAAATATAGATCTTTGGCATCAAACGTATGGACACTTAAATCATAATGACTTAATGTTACTACAAAATAAATTGATGGTAGAAGGTCTTCCAAATATTAAGGCTGAGCACTCTGAATGTGAAGGTTTTGCACTAGGAAAACAACATAGAGAAGAATTTCTTGTGCATGAAAATAGAAGAAAATGTGAAATATTGGAACTAGTGCATACTGAAGTATGAGGTCCAATGAAAACTAAGTCACTTGGTGGAGCATATTACTTTCTTATATTTATTGATGATAGAACTAGATACACCTGGGTGTACTTTATAAGAAACAAAAGTGATGTGTTTGAATACTTTAAATAATTCAAGAGTATGGTTGAAAAGAAAACAGGGAAGAGAATTAAAATTCTTCGATTAGATAAAGGTGGTGAGTACACTTCAAGAGCTTTTATCAAATATTGCAAACAAAATAGAATTATGCAAAAATTTACAGTACCACATACACCTTATCAAAACAGAGTAGTTGAGAGAAAGATTAAAACATTAGTTGAATGTGCTCGTAGTATGTTAAAAAAATAAAGGACTTTCTAATAGTTTTTGGGCACTACCTGAAAATAAAGTATTAATTAGTAGTGCACAAATAGAAGTTACATAGGAGGATTAACAAAACTACCTGAAAATAAAGTTCCTATAGGATCAAAATGGTTTTACAAGGCAAAATTTAATGTAGATGGTAGCATAGACAAGTATAAGGTAAGATTGGTTGCAAAAATTATTCACAAAAAGAAGATATAGATTATGAATATACCTTTGCTCCGGTTGCAAAAAATGAATACAATTAGAATAATGATAACATTGGCCACTAAATATGATTGGAAGCTACATCAACTAGATGTGAAGTTATCTTTTCTAAATGGGGACTTAAAAGAGGAGATTTATTTTGTTCAACCAGAAGGATTTGTAAAGAAGGGACAAGAACATCTTGTATGCAAGTTAAAAAAGGCGTTATATGGACTAAAATAGGCACCTAGATCTTGGTATGATAAAATCGACAAATTCTTCTTTTAGCAAGGATTTAACAAAATAAAAAATGATCCTAATTTGTTTGTCAAGACAGATAGAAATGTAGATATAATATTACTCTCTATATATGTTGATGATATGATAATAACAACGAGTGCTGATAAATTGATTAAGGATATAGAAAGGAAGTTATCACAAGAATTTGTGTTATGAAACCAGCTCAAAAAAAGATAGAAAAGATAGATCAACGCCTTAGAAATAAGCCTCTTCAAGGGGCCAACCTCCTTTAGATTACACAAATGAACAATTCTTAGATCATACAAATAACATGACCTCCTTTCTATATATAGGAGTTTAAGGGGTCATAATATAATCAGAACCGACATAACAATAATAATGTAAAGGCACAATAATAACAATATGGGGACTACATGAGCACAACAATATAATAAGGGGGTTGTACTAATAACAATAAGGGGTTACACTAGTAGTATAGGGACCTAACATGCCCCTCTCCTTCAAAAAGTGTTGTCTTCAATGTTCGAGTAGTTCTTGATGCTTTTGTATAAATTCTTGTCCTCCCATGTGGAATCTTCAACGGGTAAGTTCTTCTACTTGATGAGATACTCTGATATTAATCTATTTCGTAGATTTCGATTTCTTAGTTCTGTGACTGCTTCAGGTTCCAATATGATTTTTCCTTCCTTGTCAAGTTCTCGTAATACTGTTTGAACTGGGATCTTCTACAACTTTTGAATGAGTTCCCACTCCTTTGGTCATATGGATATATGTAAGGCCTGATGTTTGGAGGAACACTTCGTGGAATCAAATGAATAACATGATCATGATCACAAATAGGTGGAAGGCCTTTGGGAGTCTCAAATACCTTAGAATGCTTGTCCAAAACGTTTTGGAGATCTGGAGAAATACATGATTTCGATGTGGGATCCTCTAGTGAACATAATTGTGCAATTACACTTCGCTGTTCTTTATTTAGAAGCTTTGTCATGATGTTAGATTTGATTATCTTTCCAAGTTTTCCTTCAATACCCCTCAATTCAACTTCATTTCCTTCCCAAAAAAATTTCAAGAAAAGTTCTTGAAAATTAAAAGCTATCATACCCAAAGATTGTAGCCATTGGACTCCTAGTAAAACATCAACACCACCCATTGGAATGGAAAGCATTGGGCTATTCAATACATATTATCCCATGGATAGCTTTTAATTGTACCAAATAGAAAGCTAATAGGAGTCAAAGACATTTTTACCTTTTCATTTTTTATATTCTTAATAGAAAATAAATTATAGAAAACCTGTTTTTTAGTAATAGCGAGTGTTCAATTATTTTATTCTTCTCTTGTGTGTAACTTATATTATTATTATTATTAATTGAGTTGATTTTACCATTTTTTTTATATACAACCATAGCATTATTTAATACTTAGGATAACCTAACATTACAACATTTCCACTATACTAGGTTGTAGCTCAATAAGCATATTAGTATATGTGATAGACCCTCCTATATTATGCCATGCATAGAGGCCTTTTCAATGGAATATAAAAGACCTCAAATGGTGTTACTAACAAAAAAATATGCCACCCAAACATTGACCTTCCCTTTTTGTCAACCACGATTTTAGAGCATGCCTCACCAACCCTATTACTCATGGAAAAGGGGCTAGCAACATGAACATGAATAATATTACTATAGAATAGTGGATTTGTAACTCATATTGAGGGTCGAATGGATTAATTTAATCCCTAGTTAGTTATCATGTTGTGTTATAATTGGCCCACTAAAGGAAAAGGGACTCGATTATATTCTGGTGCAATTTGTTCCATGGTTGAGAAGAGTAGTTAAGGGTCGATAGAGAGAGGGAATAATTGATATGGCTTGTGTTCTATATTATCCTAGGGACTACAAGTCTAACTCATTTGTTATTGCACCATTTCCCATTCATAGAAGGAAAGATAGGGTAGCCTTACCTTCCATCTGTATTTTTTTTATGGAAGGGTTTCCTAAATCATATCTTGGTGTCTTATGGTTTGTGAGTGATTTTTTTAATATCTTCTCTATTTTCAATAATTTTTTATTTTGCATGGATAAGAAGAACATACTAACTTAAAAATATATAAATCTAAGGAAAAATTAACCATCATAGTATAGATTTCAAATTGTAGTAAAAATTTTATCGTATCTATTATCACTAAATATTGAGTGGAATATCCGTGGCAGATGACACATGTCATATTAGTGATTATTTGGGAATTGGTGTGTTAAAGGATGGCTAATCCAAGAAATCAATGTGTGGCCCAACAAATGAATCTCGCTAATGTTGCACGTGGATGGTTGATAAGATAATATGAGAGTAGGATCTAAATCTTTCTAATGAGAAATATTCATGGCAAAGGCTGATGGTGGAGAGATAAACATCATCACATGTTATTAGGACATGCATCAACATATTGACAAGTTTCACATTGGGATGATAGGATGGAAGAGGTGTGCACTATTGAGAAATACTTATAGTGGAATCCAACTAACCATACACATGGAGAGTGGTTTTGAAGGGAGGGATGCAGGTAGCAGAAAAATATGATTGGAGGATAATATGAATACATGATTGTGGGAGCTTACTAGCCATACACATGGCTAGTTTGCAGGAGATTATATTTGTTGGCGTCTTAGAATGCGATTTATTGAGAACATTCAAGAATAATCTTAATAGAAATATATAACACATGGATGATGGATCGATGTGACACAAGGAAATCAATTACCTACAATAATTTATTGTTAAGCATTTGAAAATGACTTGTAATCTATCATGGATATTCCACCAGACAGTTTGATCCAAATTCATGTAGGAATGAAATGAAATACATATTTAAACAAAAACAAAGAGCTATAGCAAAAACTAAACTTCAATTCATTCATAAAAAAATGCTAAAAATTGTTTACATGCAAAATGTAAATAAACTAGCTCAGGCAATGGCAGTGTATCTCTGGGAAGAGATGTGGAAGCTACATACCTTATGAATTGTGTCACAATGAGACTCGAAGGCCTATTTATTATTGAGAAATAATGGAGAACCTTAAACATCCAAAAACCTAACCCTAGGAGATGAAGTGCAAAAAGTTTGTGGGCCCTGTTGGGGTAAGTTTGTACATTAACTTCCCAGGGTGGTAACTTTGCCATATGATCTTTGTTTTATGTGTAGATACCTTGTTAGAAATATTTATCCGAAGACTAAAAATTATGACTGAAAATCCATATTATAAGATATGTGTTTTCCCATTTTGAAAAAAAAAAATGTTACTTAGGGCCTCAAAATGGCTCCAGAAATTCAGGACCCGAAAAACTACCAAAATTAGTAAATTGTGCTATAATTAAGGAAATTGAAAGAAATGATGGTGGGGGTCCAAGTGGATTAGGTGGGTGGCCACCAATGTCCACTTGTATTAGTCCTCCCCCCTTATAAATAAATGATCCCCATTACATTGACTGCCTTCATGAGATGGGGAAACTTCTGTTGAACTTGGTCCATGGTGAGCCACTTGCCTTGGTGTAGGAATTGGCCATCTTTGACAACCCAATACCGTTGGATATTTTGCTAGTGAGTGGTTGAAGGGAAAATACCCCTAGGGTCCTTTGGGCTAAGACTCTACCAGACTGAAAATTGCTTATTCAAAGAAACACACACACACAGCCATCATTTTTACTTTTAAGCAAATGCTAACGTTAAGGGTACGTACCTAAGGTCCTACGTTCGAGAAGGCCTTAAGGGTCCAAACCCTTCTTGGAGTTCCCTTCTTCTTTCTTTGACCTGCAAGACAAACAAATCAAAGAACACAACAGTACATGTACAGATACTTATGTATAAATCATCTTTATGCTATAAAGTTAGTTATAAAAAATCTTTAAGTAACCACTTTCATAAGAATTCAACACAAGAATCTCATAAGCATAAAGAAAGATTATTCGGGAACAAAGACGTGTTTCTTTATATATAAAGGCAAATAAAGTAGATATATCGGAAAGATATCACCTGAACACCTTCAGCAGGCTCCAAGCAAGCTTCCTCCCGGATTCGTTCCAGCCTCAAGCCTCCAACAAGAGCTCCTTCCAAGTCTTACTCAATGATGATATCAAGGATGAATGATCACCAATACACATGGAAACAAGGGTTTCCTATGCAAAATGGGGGAAGTGCAGAATGCACCAAGGACTTCAGACCTGGTCTAAGGGAAAAATCTCAACATAATAATCTTGCTCTCCTTTTTCTCCCTTTGGCCTTCCCTTTGATGTCTTTTTATACCCTCTCCAAAGTAGTTTTTTAGTTAGGAGTTGGTTGGGAACAGTTGGGCCACGGGCACTAACAGGTGATCCAGCAGGTAAAACCCGCGATCTCCGCCCGAAAAAGAGGAATTTATTATTTTTTTTAAGTGTTTTAATAGATACACGCGGGTTGGGTATAACAGACCCACGTGTACACGCGTTTAACTCAGGGCAATGTCGCGTATAGGGAATAAAACACTGTTTTTTAAATTTTTGGACCAGGTCTGGAAGGAGGGGTTGCCCTAGGCCATAAGTGCAGCATCACAAACCATAAGAGTGAGATTTGGAGCTATAACAGTGAGTGTTCTTGATTTGTGTCCCCATGATCCAATCAATTGTGGTCTGTTCCATGCAGTTTGGGTTTATCTCTATTGGTGTGAGCCATTCTACAATGTTTGATGTGTCCAACAAAGGTGGCAAGTATGGTTGAAGGTGGTCCACATTGAACAATGGGTGTTTTGGGTTGTGTTATATTCTTTCCTTGACTAACCTATGTAGTGAACCGAGGAGTTAGAGGGGGGGCGGAGCTCCCCCTTCGTTGTGCCAATTGCGCAGTGGGGGGGTCACATGGGGGGTTTGAGGGGGGTGGGTAGCCCCCCTCTATGGGGTCCGAGGCAGCGCCCTGGGGAAAAAATTTTTGGACCCTATATTAGGTTTTTTGTCCATGGTTTTAGACTCGATGGTTTTTGCTCCATGGTATTGGATGCTTCGGCATGTATAAATATGTATTGTAACATTGAAAGGAATATAATGAAAGTAATCAAGCTGGTAGTCCCGGTTTTGGGATCTAGGGGAAAATCTCTGTGTATATGTGTTTTATGTGTTATGTTCTCGCATTGTTTATTTTCTGTGTTTTTTAGAATTCATATGTAGGTAATTTCTGTACAGGGTTAAAACCTACATTTGTAATAAGAGTTGTTTTGGCTTCAAGGGGACGCCTTTGTTGGTGAGGGGTTTTTCTCGGGCGTGTGGTGTACCTTGTTCAGTGGGAGATCTGTGAGATCGATTTTGGTGGTGAAAGAAGATGGCGAGCAGTGGAAAGATAGAGATCGAGAAGTTTAATGGTCAGAGTTTTGAGTTGTGGAAACTCAAGATGGAGGATCTGTTGGTGGATAAAGATTAGTGGATCGTAGTAGATCTAGATACTAACCCAACGAGAGTGTCCGATGAAGAATGGAAGAAGTTGGATCATAAGGCAAAAATCACAATACAATTGTGTGTCTCAGATTCAGTATTGTTGAATGTATCAGGGGAAGCTACGGCGAAGGCTTCGTGGGACAAGTTAGGGACTTTGTACCAATCTAAGTCTCTAGTGAATAAACTATTCCTGTGGAAGAAGCTGTATAACATGAGGATGAAAGATGGAGACTCAGTGACAGAGCATCTGAACACATTTAATACTGTGGTAAGTCAATTAACATCTGTTGATATTAAAATTTCAGATGAAGATAAGTGCATCAGTTTGTTGTGTTCTCTACTAGATTCGTTGGATAGTATGGTTATTGCAATAGGTAGCAATGAAACTACCTTGCATTTTGATGAAATAGTCTCGTCCTTGCTGATGGAGGAGATGAGACGGAAAAATATGGAGAGCCAAAATGGTGATGCCTTGTTTGTACGAGGATATTCCTAGAACAGAAACAAAAATAAGTCATCGAGTGGGAGATCTAAATCTAGAGGGAGATATAAATCTCTAGGAAAACCTGTAAAGGTGGTGTGCTGGAAATGTGGAAAGAAAGGGCACTACAAAAGGGACTATAAATCTAAAGCTCTTGACAAAGGAAAGGGATCTGATGATGCTCCTTCTACAGAGGTGAAAACCACCTCAGATGAAGGTGGGGATGTATACTTGGTTTATTCAAGTACACATGTAGATTATGAGGCATGGTTAATTAACTCAAGTGCATCCTTTCACTTCACTCCCCATAGAGAGTGGTTCTATGAGTATGAGAAATACGATGGTGGTGATGTCTTCTTGGGGGATGACAGGAAGGCTAGAATCGTTGGTCGCGGAAAAGTAAAGTTGAAGTTGCAAGGTTGAAGGGTTAGAACACTTTCGGGTGTTTTGCATATTCCTGCATTGGCCAGAAATTTTATTTTTGTAAGAAAGTTGGATGATGCAGGTGTAAAAACAATGTTCGAGAAGGATACTTGCAAGATGGTTCGGGGAGCACTGGTATTGATGTGGGGAGTTCGGATTGGAACTCTGTACAAGCTGCAAGGTAGCACTATTGTTGATGGGTGCAACAACTCAGTGGTTCCTGAAAGTGGAGCAGAAAATCTAGTGGTCTCTAGAGAGAAGACCATGCTGTGACATCAAAGGCATGAACATATTGGAGAGAAGGGCCTTTGAATACTTCATGATAAAGGTATGGCAGAAGGTATGAGTAATAACTCTTTGGACTTTGATTTCTGTAAAAATTGTGTATATGGGAAGCAGAATCGAGTGAGTTTCCCCTCTGGTGGTAAGAGGGCGAAACAAATATTAGAGCTTGTGCACAGTGATGTGTTTGGACCTGTGAAGGTTCCATCACTAGGTAAGTCTGTGTACTATGTATCATTTATATATGACTTCTCAAGGAATACATGGATATATTTCCTTAAGAAGAAATCTGAAGTCTTTGACAGGTTTAAGGAATTTAAGGCTCCGATGGAAAACTAGACAGAGAAGAAGATAAAGGTGCTGAGGACAGATAATGGTGGAGAGTTTTGCAGTAAGGAATTTTAAAAATTCTATAAGAAGTGTGGTATAGCACGGTAGAATACTACTCCATATACACCTCAGCAAAATGGAGTTGCAAAAAGAATGAACAAGACGTTGATGGAAAGGGCAAGAAGCATGCTGAGTGGTGCTGGGTTAGGACATGAATTATGGGCAGAGGTGGTGGAGACAACATGTTACCTGGTCAATAGATCACCTTCATCAGTGTTGGAGGATAAGACTCCACAAGAGGTATGGACTAGTAATAAACCCTCTCTTTCACATCTAAGGGTATTTGGATGTGATGCTTATGTACATGTTCCAAAGGAGAAACGAACCAAGTTAGATAGTAAATCTGAAAAGTGCATCTTTATTGGGTATAAGGATGGTTTAAAGGGTTATAAGCTTTGGAACCCAGTAACAAGGAAGGTTGTGTACAACCGAGATGTGGTGTTCAGAGAGGTGAAAGATGTTATTAAACATGAAGTCCAACCAAAGGAACCTGAAAAGATAGAGTTTGAGCTAAAGGAGGAAGAATCAGACTCTACAGCAAAGGAGGAATCAAAAGATGAAGAGCCACAAACTCCGGGTGTGAGAAGATCAGTTCGAGAAAGAAGGCAGCCAGAAAGGTATAGTCCATCTGCTTTCTATTCAAATTTTTCTTTATCTATTACTGATGATGATCCCAAAACTATGAAGGAAGCAGTAGATTCAGAGGATGGAAAACTCTAGAAAGAGGCCATGGTTGATGAAATGGCATCTTTGCACAAAAATGAGGCTTGGGATCTGGTGGAGTTTCCGGCTGGAAGGAAACCCATTGGCAGCAAATGGGTGTTCAGGAAGAAGACAAATGTAGAAGGAAAGGTGGAGAAATACAAAGCTCGATTGGTAGCAAAAGGTTATTCCCAGGTGCTGGGAATTGATTTTGGTGACATTTTCTCTCCTGTTTCCAAGGTAACTTCTATTAGGTTACTTTTATATGTTGCTCCTACTTTTGATTTTGAGGTAGAACAGATGGAAGTGAAGACAACATTTCTTCACGAGGATCTGGAAGAGGAGATATACATGAAGCAACCTGAAGAATTTGCGGTGAAGGGTAAGAAAGAAATGGTATGCAAGTTAAAAAAGTCTCTGTATGGGTTAAAACAGTCACCAAGGATGTGGTATCAGAAATTTGATACATTTATACGGGGACTTGGCTTCACCAGAAGCAAAGCAGATCATTGTGTGTATTTTAAATTAATTAGTGACCGTGTTATTTATCTGGTCTTGTATGTGGATGATATGTTGCTGGTTGGAAATGACAAAGAAATTATCCAGGATTTGAAGACCCAATTGTCCTCCAAATTCGACATGAAAGATCTTGGTGCTGCAAACTATACTTTGGGCATGGAAATTAAAAGAGATCAGGCAAAGAGGAAGCTTTGGTTAAACCATAGAAAGTATGTCGAGACAATATTGCAGAGGTTTAATATGTAGGATAGTAAACCGGTGAAGGTTCCTATTCCTGTAGGTGTAAAGTTATCTGTTGAATAGGGTCCCAAGACACAAGAAGAGGAAGAGGATATGTCCCATGTTCCATATGCAAGTGCAGTCAGTAGCCTGATGTATGCAATGGTCTACATACTAGACCAGACATTGCACATGCAGTGGGAGTATTGAGTAGGTTTATATCAAAACCAGGGAAGGAGCATTGGACAACAGTGAAGCAGGTTTTCATATATTTGCGTGGCACTAGTGATTATGGCTTGTGCTACCAAGGAATACCAGAATTGGACAGAGTGTTGGATATTCATGGCTTTGTTGATGCAGACTGGGCTGGAGATCTAGATCAGAGAAGATCTACAAGTGGGTATGTGTTTAACCTATTTGGAGGTTCAGTCAGTTGGATGAGTAAGAAACAATCTGTATTGGAACTATCAACTACAGAGGCAGAATACATGGCAGCCACTCATGCAAGAAAGGAAGCAGTTTGGTTGCAGAGATTGTGTTCAAGTATGGGGTTAGTATAGGGAGCTATAAGGATAGACTATGACAACCAAAGTGCAATTTTCTTGGCAAAGAACTCGGCTTATCATTCAAAGACAAAGCACATTAATGTTCAATATCACTTTGTGAGGGATATGATAGAAGACAAAAAGGTTTTGTTGGTAAAGGTGGACACTTTGAAGAATACTACAGATGCATTGGCAAAATCTGTGAGCTTTGAGAAGTTCTCTTGGCATAGAGAAACAATGGGTGTTTCAGGGCTGGAAAAATGACTAAGCTCTCTTGTGGCCCCCTATGGAAAGAAAACAACAAGTGGGAGAATGTTGGGTTGTGTTATATTCTTTCCACGACTAACCTATGTAGTGAACCAAGGGGTTGGGGGGGGCGGAGCCCCCCCTTCATTGCACCGATTGAACAACGAGGGCCTCATAGGGGGGTTTGAGGGGGGGGGGGGGTGTGGGGTAGCCCCCCTCTACAGGGTCCGAGACAGTGCCACAGGAAATTTTTTTTGGACCCTATATTAGGTTCGGCAAACCTACCTATGGTTTTCAATCCATGGTTTTGGACGCGATGGTTTTCGGTCCATGGTATTGGATGCTTCGGCATGTATAAATATGTATTATAACATTGAAAGGAATATAATGAAAATAATCAAGTTGGTAGTCCTGGTTCTGGGATCTAGGGGAAATTCTCTGTGTATATGTGTTTTATGTGTTATTCTCTCGCATTGTTTATTTTCTGTGTTTTTTAGAATTCGTATGCAGGTAATTTCTGTACGAGGTTAAAACCTATAGGGTGTAGGCAAAGGAATGGGGCAATTTTGAGCTCAAAAGCATTGTATCCCATATAACTGTGATGGCGTAAGGCTCATATCAAAGTGGTATGAGCTTCTGATGGGATCTAGTAAGGTGTTCTTTTTGCAAATGAAACCAAACTTTGTTTCCCACTGAAACTTGTGTGGCACCCAATGTTGATCATGTCGCTGCTTGTACTTGGCATTAGACTTCTCCAATATGTCATGAAGCTGTTGGTGGATGTGTTAGATGCATTTAATAAACTTTGTTAGTTTATCAACCTTATATTGTACATGTATGGATTTTTTTCTATGTAGTTGCATGAGCCATGACAACATCAATCTGACACAATGGTTGAAATCCCATAACCAGTTGAAAAGGATTGTGACCAGTCAAGCTATGGAGAGCTCTACTATAGATGTGTTGCACATAAGGAAGGCTCCCATCACAAGTTTATGGATTCTTAGAGTTGTACATACGCAGTATGTGCACTATCATCATGTTGATGACTTATTTTTGGCCATCAGTCTAGGATGGAATGCAATCAACTTTGTGAGATTGTTGTCCAATAGTTTCCAGAGGGTCGACCAAAATGTGCTTAGGAACTTGTTATCCCGATTTGATATAATGGTTTGGAGGATCCCAAAGTGTACCCACACTCGTTCAAAGAAGAGTTTGGTAGTGTCCTCTATCATGATACTCTTCTTTAGGCCACCAATATAACCATCTTGGAAAATTTGTCCCTGACCATAAATACACAGTCATTACTATGCTTGGTAGAAGGGAGGCAAGGTAGATAGTCCATGGAGATGGATTCCCAGGGTTGGCTCAAAGTAGGTAGAGGAGGGTACAAGCCTTGCTTCTTGATGGTTGGCTTGGCAATGGCATAGGAAGTGCGGGATCTTATATATTTTCCAACATCTTGTCAAAGTTTTGGGTAATAAAGTACTTCTAGAGTATGACCACACTTTTCTCCACACCAAAGTGTCCTGCGACCCCACTATAGGGCGCCTCAAAAATAATTTTTGCACACTCACTTGAAGGAACACAAAGGTGGTTTGGGTAGCATAATATTGCATCCTAGAGGTGGAATTTGGGAACTTTCTTTCCATCCATTAGCATTTGGCATGTGGTGGAAAACTCTAAATCATTTTTGTAAAGTTGTGGCCATCCAGAGATCTCGTCACCATAAGAGTTGATAACAATAGTCAGTACTGCAATTGGGAGCCGATTGAGCCAATATGCAACATGATTGGTGTTTCCCTTTTCATATTTAATGTTCAAGTGTAATTGCTACAGATATGTAGACCACTTCTTATGGTGATTTCTCCGCAACTTCCCTTGTGTCTATATAAACTGAAGAGGTTGATGGTTAGTGTGGATGACCATCTCCTTCCCCATAATGTAATGCTTCCATTTCTAGAAAGCCTGTATGATAGAGTACATCTCTTTATTATAGGTGGGGTACTTTTGAATTGTATCGAAAAGTATCTCGCTATGATAGGTTACTTGATTCTTATGCTAGGTGAGGATTGTACCAATAGCATAGTCATAGGAATGTGTCTCAATTTCAAATGGTTGTTGAAGGTCTGGCAATGCGAGTATGGGTGCAGAGAAGAGGCGGTGCTTTAGTTCAATGAATGCCTTATATTGGGGCTTGAACTAGGAAAAAATTTCTTTCACTCCGCTCTTGGTAATCATATTTAAAGGCCAAGTAATATGGGAGGATCTAAACAGGAACCTCTGATAAAAATTTACAAGGCCCAAAAAGTTACGAAGCTCTGTTAGAGTGGTCGAGACTGGAAATCCCGAATGACTTGGAGCTTAGCCAGATGCACATGCACGGCTTTCTCATCTATGATGTAGCCGAGATATTGGACTTGGCTCATGCCAAAAGTGCATTTATCCAAGTTGGCACATAGTTTGTGCTGCCATAGGGTTTGGAGGACCTATTGAATGTGTTGCAAGTGTTTATCCCAACTCTTGTTGAATATGAGGATGTCATCCGCATAAATAACCACAAACGAGTTAGTGAAGGGCCACAAGATGTCATCCATCAACCTCATAAAAGTATAAGGGGCATTTTTCAAGCCAAAGGGCATTACCAACCATTCAGAAAGGCCTTCCTTGGTTTTGAAGGAAGTTGTCCATATATCTATAGGCTCTATTGGAACCTGGTGATAACCAGATGTCATATTAATCTTGTTGAAATACATTCCCCCCTTGAGCTAGTCTAAAAGATCATCAATCTGTGCAACTAGATGCCTGTTCCTGACAAGGATTTTTTTTAGGTCTTGTGAATAAAGTTGGTCAACCCTATAATTATATTATTATAGGGTTGAGCAAGTTTGATTATGGTTAAATATTAATAATATATTCAATTATATAATAATATATTCAATACCTTAGTTAACTAAGGTTGTTAATGTTTGACTTTAGCTAACCAAGATTGATTATTATGATTAATGTTATAGACGTGACCAAGTTTGATTATGGTCAACTATTAATATTATATCCAATGATATAATAATAATAATATAGTCAACTTTAATATTAATATTAATATTACTATTATTATTGTTATTGTTATTATTATTATTATTAGTCAATTTTATCAATATTAATATTACAAGTAGTCTTGAAGTGTTGCTTTCTCGAAAGTTTTTCGGTTCATTTTCAAGTTTAATTTTTCTAGAATCTGGTAGGCATTCATTGAAATCACAAGTTTGACAGGTGAAATCTTCACAATCGAAGTGTCCAGTGGGTTTTTGAGGATGCTGAATCTATATATGTAGTCAAAAAACCATTTTAAAGAACAAAAATCAAGATTTGGCCACAAATATTTTCACCAGATTCAGACAAGAAATCTATCGAAAACAACTAAAATTTGCACTTCAATACTACTCCTTAATATTATTATTTTCCACGGGGCATAGAGTAGATAGTGAAAGAGTGTTATGTTAAGGCACTTTATGGTGTAAAGTTCACCGACTCAAAACTTTGTGTGCAAGAATCCAACCATGCTAAAGGTTGGTGTGACCTAGGCCCAGTGTAATCCACAAGTGATCTTGATGGCTTAGATGCTCCCTATGTCACGGTTACTCAAGCCACAAGTTAGTCGTGCAATCATCATAAGACTCACATAAACTAGCAAACAAAAAAATTACTATTATTATTATTATTAAACATTTTTAAATCTTGATTGTGACTAACTAGGGATGGCCTTAATTGTCTTAGGTTGACTATAATTAAATATGACCAAGTTACGTTGATTGAGGAAAATTATGAGTGGACAAGGTTGATTATTGTTAGATACGGTAAACATAATTTTGAACAAGTTTTATCATGGTCAACTATTTAAATATTGGTTATAAAGTATGACTTTATTTACTATGTTTGACTAATGCAATTAACTATGTTTGATTATTAATATTAATCAATAATATTTATAAGAAAATTTGTTTGACTGAAGTTGAAGAGTGTTGACTTTAAAACATAATCAAACATAGTCGAACATTGTCAACCACATTAATAAATATGGTTGACTAATTTTTTGATGTCGCAATGCGATGTTGGATAAATTGCAATGTAATATCACACTATGGTAATGTTTGTCACAGTGCAACAATGTGATGTTAGATAGATTTATGTATGATTGTCACAAAATGTTTAATTACTAATATCAATCAATAATATTAATAGGAGATTTTGTTTACCCAAGTCCAAGAGCGTTAATATTCAACCATAGTCAAATATAGTTGAACATAGTCAACCACGTTAGTAAATGTTGTTAACTAATTTTCTAATGTTGCATTGCAATGTTGGATAAATTGCAATGAAATGTAATATTGCAACAATATTATTATTATTATTATTAGCAATATTATTATTATTGTTATTATTAGTAGTAACAACAACATTATTATTATTATTATTATTATTATTAGCCAACTTTTAAATATTAATATTGTTGTTATTAAAATTTTTAAATCTTGATTTTTGTTGGCCAAGGATGACCTTGGTTGAGTAAGGTTGACAACGTTTGACTTTATGAACCATGATTGACTATAATTCAATATGGTTGAGTTATGTTTACTGAGGATGACTATGCATGAAAGAGGCTGACTATAGTTAAACATGGTAAACACACGGTTCACCAAGATTGATCATCGTCAACTATTTAAATAATGACTATCAAGGTTGACTTTGTTTAACTATGTTGACTAATTTACTTGGCTATGCTTGACTATTAAAATTAATGAATAAGAATAATAATAATAATAGATGATTATGTTTAACTGACATTAAAGAGCATTGATTGTCAAACATATTTGAATATAGTGGAACATAGTCAACCATGTTAATAAACCAATGTGTTTTAACCATATTAATATCAATATTGTTGAATTGAGGCTTCTGTGATCCATATCAAGTTATGAGAAGATTTTTCGGCGTAAATCACATTATGATACATTTGTTGACGTGTTTCGAAACAATGAGTGTTGTTCATCGTCAGAACAAGTTGAAGAATCAGATCATGGTTGCATGTTAAATAGGGAGAGCAGATCAAACATAGCTATTGGAAGACTTGCTCTCCCTATTTAACATGCAACCATGATCTGATTCTTCAACTTTTCCTCACGATGAACCACACTCATTGGTTCGAAATGCATCGATAAATGTATCATAATGTGATTTACGCCAAAAAATCTTCTCAAATTATCAATATTATTAAACGGTTTTAAACATTGATAATGAGGGACCATAGTTGGACTATGTTGTCATGTTGACTCTAGCTATGTCAAGCATGATGTCTATGGTTAACTACAGGCATGGTTGACCATAGTTGGATATGGTTAACTATAGACATGCTAACTATAGTTAACTATAGGCATGGTTGACCAAGGTTGATTGAAGATCGCTATGAGTGAATAAGGTTATCGTTGATTATGGTAAACATATGGTTGATTAAGATTAACCATGGTTGACTATTTATACGTTGACTGTAAAAATTAACTACATGTTTGACTATGTCATCATGTTGACTATGGATATGTGTCTATGGTTAATTATAAGCATGTTAAACATAATGTGTATCATTAATTATGGTTGATTATGCTTAACCAAGTCAAGCATAATTATGATGTGTTAATGTTTAAATTAATATATTATTAATGTGTTAATTTACAGATTAATGTATA
Source organism: Pinus tabuliformis (assembly GCA_031772625.1). Classification (NCBI taxonomy): domain Eukaryota; kingdom Viridiplantae; phylum Streptophyta; class Pinopsida; order Pinales; family Pinaceae; genus Pinus; species Pinus tabuliformis. The sequence goes on from CM062807.1 coordinate 840,961,504, forward strand.
TTTTTTATTATATTAGGATCAATTTATGAAGATTTAAATAATATTATTTATAAAATGTTTAATATAAATATTATTAAACTTTAATATTTATTATTAAGTATTTATATTAATATTAACATTAACATTAATGTGAATATTAAAATTAGTATTAATTTAATATTGATATTAAAATAATTAAACTTATTGATATTAACCTTAAATTCAATAATATTAACCTTAACCTTACTTTATTATTAAGATTTAATACTAAACTTATTAAAATTAACATTAACCATTAAAATTATTAAATTTATTGATATTAACTCCACTATTAAAAATTATCAAATTGATTAATATTAACCCCACGGCATCAAACACTACCATTTATTTTTCATATATTAAACTTATTAAAATATGTTAGGCCTCTCCGTAAAATAGCGTTTGTGAATTTTTAAACTTAATAAAATTATGAGAGAGCAAAGCAGTATGGAATTGGTCTCATCCAAAGGGGGCAAGGAGAAGACATTGTGGGTGGAGGTTCCTCCATGTATTTTATTCATGGTACGAAGCACAACCATGGTTCCATACCTTCCAAATGGAATGAAATGCAAATTTTTTGTTTGGCGCAATTTTGTAATTCTACTCTTAGACAAACATTAAGTTTCCATGGAAATTATGTATTAATAATGCATCTATTTTTGAGGCATTTATTATTATGGCCCTCCATGGAATTTATGTATTCTTATTGCATCTACTTTTAAGGCATTCATTATTATGGCCAAAGGAATGCAGATGTCAGTATTATTCAATAGTGAAAGACATGCTAGTATTTATATATCAATTTAAATATAATTTATTTTTAAATTAATATATATTTTCCTTATATGAATTTTAAATTAATTTTATTTTCCTCTTTATAAATATTAATATATAATCATTCCTTGTGCTCTATTTAAACTATTTGAAATAATAACCAACCAAATATAATTTTAATCATGCCTTGTTCTCTACTTAAACTATTTGAAATAATAACCAACCAAATGTAATTTTTTAAATTTCTTTTGTACAAATAAATATTTTTATTAAATATATAAATTACACAATTCAATTCAAATAACCTTAATCTATAGAAAAACAACCTGTCACACATTTCAATCTTTCAACTTTTTTGTAAGGGAAAAAACCTTAATTTCTTAATTATAAATAGTAAAAAAAGTTATATTCTACCCACGCTACATGAACATTTCATAAAAGGATTTCATTGCTTTCCCAATGAAGCAGTCTTGAATCCTAACCTTTTTTTGAATTTCTTCATTTCAAAAAGTTACTACACACTGAAGCAAGTTCTACCATTAATAATGGTAAATAAGAAAATTCTAAAATTCTGTAAATTCTTTTATCAAAATACAAATCTTCAAATACATAGGTTTCTTCATCTTTATTACCAAGTTTCATTTACAATGAATTTTTTCAATCTTCTTAATTCTTATTTATCACTTTTAGATTAAAAAAATATTCATCATCTTTAAAATGTTGGAATTCTAAATTAATTTATTTTAATCTTCTATTTTTTTAAATAAATAGTCACATTTTTTCTATCTACCATTCTACAAATAACCAGTTTCTTATAATTTAGACACCAAGCCTATTGAAAATTATTTTTTTGTAATAAATATTCTCTGATAAACTCAAACATTGACCAATAATAATATATATGAAACTTAAATTTAATTAGGAAAAATGTTGCTTAAATAAGCTCTTCTACTACGTTGTCAATTAGATTCGAAAGGAATGAACTATACTTTTTATAAAATAATATATGCCTTTTTACAAAGTGAGAAGTGACATCATCGAGGGATTAGACAATAGCTTCAAAACAGTGGGCTTCAGATTAAAGCAATGGGTGCCAAATTTAAAAGCCCAAAGAAATTGGCCCTTCGGTCTTGTGGAGGCTCTAAACGCTCCCTCTCCTAATCAACATACTCTGTCACCTATTTACAAATTTAGTGTTTAGACTGTCACCTATGGCTGTAAAGTTACTCTGGATCTACAAGAATGCAATCAAAAAAAATTATTTACAGTTAAGTTTTGTTTTGTTTTAAGAATGCAATAAAAATATTTATTTACAGTTATGTTTTGTTTTGTTTTGTTTTTTTTAATATTCTGTCTGCGACCTTTATAGTTTTCTTCATTCAACTTATTTAAGGAAAATTTTCATTCACAGAAAAAAAATTGAATAGTCAAATTGGAACTAAAAAACCAAAACATAGAATGACATGTCATTCACAAGTTGCAGCTTGCTTGTCAACAGAGCAATCGATGCATACATATCATATTTAATAGTGACTTAGTTTCAGCTATAACAAAATTTTGTTATTGGAATTAATGTTTCCATGACTTACAAGTTGTTACTTGTCATTGTGAGTCTTTAGGTGTCATTTTAAAAGTAGTTATTTCCCTATGTGTGAGTTGTCTATGAGTTATAGATCCACCTTCTTCTGATCTTTATCATTTAGAAGTGGGTGATCTAATTCGTATATATGTCACTGTTTTATGTGATCAATTAATATAGTGTGTGTTTGATGTTGTGTATTTAATCGCTCTCTTTACTCTCTCTCTATTTTTTTAACGTGATATTAGAGCTTGTTTTGGCTTGATTTCTTTACGGGAAAGCCAGAAAGATGAAAGAGATGTAAAAATTGTTCGTTTGTAAATTAATTAGTTTTATAGAGTGTGTGATCTATTATTTGTGTGTTGTTTTCTAGTGATGTCCTTACGGGAAAGCCATAAAGATGAAAGAGATGTAAAAATTGTTAATTTGTAAATAAATTAGTCTTGTAGAGTGTGTGATCTATTGCTTGTGTGTTGTTTTTTAGTGATGTCAAGGTGTTGTGACATGCTTGTTTAGCAGCAGAGCTGTGGAGAACTTTTTATTATTATTATTTCTGGTGTGGATCAAATTGGCCAAAGGGAAAAGATCCAACGTTATCTGAACACCTAGAAAAGATTTAAAATTGTGGAGTGATAGTGCACTGAGGCTCAAAACAAGGACGAATTTTGGATCTGAGATCCAAGAGAGAACATGTGCTGCTCCAAAGTTTTGCAGAGCCGTCTTCCAGCAGCAAGAAATTGAACACTATTGGAGGTACTACACACCTACATGCAAACACTTAGTTAGAGCATGGGACTACATGCAAGATTCCTTCTGCATGATTTACTCCCTGATTTTCTCCTTCTTTAACTCCACAACTGGCTAGTTCTTCTGCATGATTTACTCCCTGATTTGCTCCTTCTTTAACTCCGCAACTGGCTAGTTCTCTCCGAAACTTGTTGTAGGTGTTGAGTCCTCTCATTGATCACCACTATGGTGCATTACCTTGGGATCTTCACCCAGTAATGCTATATCATGAGCATTGTAACCTATTTTCTAATGAATCATTCTTTTGTTCTTTCAATTTCCTTTTAGTGTTTTTGCTTTGCAAAGCTGTGTGTTAAACCTTTACTAGCTAGATTCATTTGTGCAGGTTTTCTAACACATTTACATGGTATCAGAGCTGACAGGTTACTAGATACAAGGTGCACCAGTACTTTATTTTGCAGGTATTATAGCTTGGAGATCGAAGATCGACAGAAAAATGGAGTTTCCCAAAGCATCGATCTTAACGCTGTACAACTATCATGAATGGAAGGACCAAATAGCTCGATACCTTCGTCAAAAAGGGTTGTATAGAATTACCATGGCTGCAAAAGTGGTACCCACTTCAGCCATAGAGAAATCCAGGTACCTAAACCGCATGGATGAGGCCCGCGGATCCATATGCATGTGCATCTCCCCAGAGTTGTAGTTTCATCTATCTGCCTGCAATACTCCTAATGAGATTTGGAAAAAGGTTGAAGAACTCTACGGGAAACAGGATGAGATGAAAGGACATCTACTCGAAGTGGAGTTGCTATCATTGGATCCACAGAACTATGACAGAATTCAAGACTTCTTCACCAAATATAATGATCTATTGTTGCAACTCAAGGGTTGTGGAATTGAAAATCCAAGGAGGAGAGTCTCCAAGTTCTCTCTATTATGTCAAAGCTCGGACTGGAATACTCTATCTTTGTGTCTATATTTCATTCAGTAAGGCTCGCAATAGGTAAATCCTACACTATGCCTTCTCTCAAAGAGTTCATGGAGTCCCTTACTTTTGAGCAAGATAAACTCATTGGCATGGGGAAAATCAAACCTCCAAAAGCACATGCCCTTGTTGTGCATGATGGTAGCCACAATAAAAATCACATATCTGATTCAAATAAGAAAAATCAACAGCAAAAAGACAAGGGAAAAGCGCATTCCCATCCAAAGAAGGAAGGGTACACCAAGCCATTCAATGACTCCTTCGGCTCGAGAAATGAGAAAGGGAAGAAAGGAAAAAAATGCACCTACTATCAAAGAGGATTCCATCTAGAATCCTCTTGCATGAAGAAACAAATTGACCAAATGGAAAAAATCCTTCAGAAGCACAACCTTGGGGACCACATCCCTTAGGGCGCCAAGAAGAAAACTGAGGATCCACCACACGGGAAAGGTAACAATTTTCATGCTTTAGTTGCAATTAATTCTTCCCCTGATGCATGGATTATAGATTCTGGTGCATCGCATCATATGGCTGCCGCAAAGGAAGTATATTCCTCTTTAGATGCATGCAAAGGACCTCCCATCCTCACGGGAGATGACTCACCTATTGAGGTCGCCGGAAAAGGTAAAGTGGAACTTTTACACAGAAGCTTTGAAGATGTGCTTCATGTTCCAAAACTTTTGGTAAACCTGCTTTCAGTTTATCAAATCACTCATTCTGGCACCGGAAAGAGAGTGGAATTCACTCGAGATGCAGTGAACATATATGACCTACATAGCAGCTCGAAAATTGCAACCGGTGAGGCAAACAATGGAGCTAGACTATATACATTTTCTGAATTTATTGAATCTGAATCCTCCTTATTGCTTACACAGGCTGATGATAGTAGTAGGCTTTGGCACAAGAGGTTTGGTCACTTAAGTTACAGGTATATGTAGCAGCTAAGCAAGCATAAGATGGTGGAAGGCTTACCAAATATCAATTTCTCCAAAGGAGTTTGTGAAGGGTGTGTCCTTGGCAAACATCCTAGAGAAAAGTTTGACACTGGCAAGACTCATAGAGCATCCTCTCCTCTAGATCTGATTCATAGTGATCTCATGGGGCCTTTTCCTCATCCTTCCATCTATAAAGCAAGGTATGTGCTTACATTTATTGATGAGTTCTCACGGTTTACTTGGGTGTATCTTCTTAGGAACAAATCTGAAGTTTTCGTGCACTTTGAAGATTTCAAAGCACTAGTTGAGACACAGTCAGAGAGAAAGATAAAATCCCTCTATACAAACAATGGGGGGGAATATGTTAACACAACACTTCAAAACCTTTGCCTTCATTTCGGCATACAGTTGCAGTACACAGTTCCATACACTCTGCAGCAAAACGAAGTTGCTGAGAGAAAGAACCGATCTCTCAAAGAGATGGCTTCCTGCATGCTGCATGCTAAGTCACTGCCTCATAAGCTATGGGCCGAAGCACTTAATTGTGCTAACTACATTCAGAACAGATCTCCTCATAGGTCTGTCAAGGATCAAACCCCCTTTGAGGCTTGGAGTGGCACTAAACCGGAGGTCACCCACTTCCATGTTTTTGAATCCCGAGCATGGGCCAGAATCCCCTCTGAAAATAGGAAATCTCTTGATCCACAGAGCATTGAGTGCATCTTTGTTGGATACCCTGATGTTGTGAAGGGATACCGACTCTTGATTTCCTCTACAGACAAGATCATCATTGAGTGAAGTGTCAAATTTGAGGAAAGTCTCTCGCATGCACCTCAATTGCTGCATGCAGACACCTTTTATCTACCTCATGTCCGAGGTGATGACTTAGTACACTCAGATGCAGATACAGAGCATGCAAATGCCGTGGTAGAGCATGCAGATGAAGAGACAGAGTCTTTAGATACAAATCTAGTGCATGCATATGATGATCCACATCCAAGCACAGATTGGGCTTCCTATAGTGAATCAACTTCCCCTATCATAAATTAGAGACCAAGGAGCTTACGTGACATATATGCACAAGACCACCCAGCTACTAGAAATAGTCTTGTGGGGGATAATTCTAATCTGTAGAGGACTAGCTCAAAGTTTATTGAGCCTCCTCTTGCCTTCACTGCCACTGAACCATCGCCATCCTGGCATTGTCATTTGGTTTAGTCTTCTGATCCCCAGTCTTATGTTGAGGTTGTTGGGCATCCATCTTGGGAGTCTGCCATGGAGGAGAAGTACAACTCCCTCCTCAAGAACCAGACATGGGATCTGGTCCCCCTTCCTTCAGGAAGGAAACTTGTCCGATGCAAATGGGTCTACAGGACCAAGAGTACTGCAGATGGGCAAATCACCAGACAGAAAGCTAGGTTAGTAGCCAAAGGCTTCCAACAAGTGCATGGCATTGATTATGACGAGACCTTTTCTCCAGTAGCAAAGATGGATTCCATACGCCTTACACTTGCCATTACAGCTTCCCAGGGATGGGAAGTACATCAGATGGATGTGAAGAATGCCTTTCTTCACAGAGATCTATCAGAGGAGATTTACATGGAGCAACCACATGGTTTCATTTAGGATTCATCTTTGGTCTGCAGACTGGAGAAATCTCTCTACGGCCTTAAGTAGGCCCTAAGAGCTTGGTATGTGAAGATGGATTCTTTTCTATTATCACAAAAATTTGAAAGATGTAAGTCTGATCCGAATGTTTACATGCTCAGGACACATGATTCTCTTCTTATCTTAGTTTTGTATGTGGATGATCTCCTGATCACCGACAGCTCAGTTTCAGCCATTGCTGCAGTCAAGAGGGTCTTGCATGATAGGTTCTTGATGACGGACATGGGTCCATTACACTTATTTCTTGGTCTTGAGATCAGCCAGGATGCCATAGGCATCAAACTCTCTTAGGCTAAGTATGCACGAGATATCCTCGAGAGATTTCACATGACTGACTGCAAGCCAGCACCGACTCCTTTTCTTTTTGGGGTCCGTCTTGAGGATGGAGGTGACACTCCATTAGTTGACAAGACTCTCTACCGACAACTAGTAGGGAGCTTATTGTACCTCACCCACTCCAGACCAGATCTCTCATATGCAGTAGGGGCAGTTTCCAGATACATGCAAGAGCCACATGAGCTACACTGGAATGCTGCCAAGTGCATCCTTCAATATGTGCAAGGCACCATCAGCTTCGGGATTCACTATGCAGCAAGCACTGCATTGAATCTCCTTGGCTTCACAGATTTTGATTGGGTGGGTGACAACATTGATCGCAAGTCCACCTCTGGATATTCACTCAGTCTAGGATCTAGCCCTATCTGTTGGTCGAGCAAGAAGCAGGTTGCTATTGCTCTCTCTTCAGCTGAGGCCGAGTACAGAGGAGTAGTCAACATCACCATTCAGGCTCTGTGGCTACAACACTTCCTCACTGAGTTGGGCATCCAGTTCCACCAGCCCACTGTCATCTGGTGTGACAACCAGAGCACTCTCAAATTTTGCAGGGATCCAGTACAGCGGCAGCGGATGAAGCACATAGAGATCCATATGCACTACATCAGAGACTTAGTACATGATTGGGTCATTGATTTTCAGTTTTGTCCTTCAGCAAAACAGACTACAGACATCTTCACTAAGACATTCACTGAGCAGAAGTTTTGCTCTTTGCGCGATCGTCTTGGAGTGAAGGACACAATTGCTTAGCAATTGTCTTTTCTTCCTCTTTTCTTTTGATTACATTGAATTTTGAGGGGGGGGGGGTTTTCCCACGAGGTTTTCCCTCTTTCCTCAATTTTAGTACAAGTTGCACTATATTTTTGGTGACCTTTGGCCTTAGTTGCCAGGGCCCATTTTCTCTTTTTCCCCATAGTGGTGTTCAAGGGGGGTGTTGGAGGTACTAAACACCTACATGAAGACACTTAGTTAGAGCATGGGACTACATGCAAGATTCCTTCTACATGATTTACTCCCTGATTTTCTCCTTCTTTAACTCTACAACTAGCTAGTTCTTCTGCATGATTTACTCCCTGATTTGCTCCTTCTTTAACTCCGCAACTGGCTAGTTCTCTTGGGAACTTTTTGTAGGTGTTGAGTCCTCTCATTGATCACCACTATGGTGCATTATCTTGGGATCTTCATCGAGTAATGCTATATCATGAGCATTGTAACCTATTTTCTAATGAATCATTCTTTTATTCTTTCGATTTCCTTATAGTGTTTTTGCTCTACAAAGCTGTGTGTTCAACCTTTACTAGCTAGATTCATCTGTGCAGGTTTTCTAACACATTTACATACACATGCAAGAGCACCTCTGTGCGGAATTTCGTGCTTCTGATTTTGTATGTTGCATTCACTCCCGTCGGTTCGGCAGGGATAGGCCCGTCCAATATGCCATTCAGAGCGGAGCAGTTGGAGCAGGAAGGAGTGAAGGGGAAGAAATGTGTGCAGAGCTTCTTCAACTGGTTTTATTTCACCCTTTTCTACAGAAGTGGATGGAATCTTTATCGATCTCCATTGACGTCCAAGAGGTGAAATGGTTTAAATTTAACATGTGAAACCTGGAAACATATTATATGGTTATGAATCATTTTTTATTTGGGCAGTGGTGAAATAGATAATGTGGTAATCTTCACTGGCTATTATATGCTATGTTTTTTTACAGTTGCTTGGAGGCTAAGAAATATCTCAAAAAATTTCACATAAAACAATACAGTCAATGAAATTATTGGCTAGTTTCTTCTTCGATATTGGGCACTGCCAATTTCATTTGAAGAACATGTTTCCATGGGATCATTTTGCATATGAAGAAACATCACTAAGAACATCAAATAGAGACATGAAATCTATAATATCCACGACCAATGTCTTCTCGATCTAGCTCTAAACTCTAACCTTATTGTTCAAATTCACAATGAAACCTTGACTGTAATGTGCAATAGGTGAACTCAATCCAAGGCGTTTTTTCAGGGGACTAAATATACCTATAAAAAAATATACCACTATATTTGTACCATTCTCCTTAAGTTTCTTCATGGAGAACATCAAATAACAACATGCAATCTATAATATCCACCACCAATGTCCTCTCCATCCAACTCTAACATTATTGTGAAAATTCACAATGAAACCTTGACCCTAACTTGTTGGATAAAGAATAATTCCAACCACCAAACCTTCTAGCATTAACTATGTTAGGTAGGGAGTCTTCTCAATAGTTCAAGAGATGGTCTTGAGTCTTCTGGAGACTTCAAGTAGCATCCTAAAGAAGCCACTGACAACCAAAATCAAGAACCTTCATCACCGTGTATAAAATCATACATTGGCAATGTGAAATCCTGGTTTTGTGTTCAATGTTCATGTTGGATTCTCTCATAAGGTATCATAGCAAGTTCAAGTGTTGAAAGGTTGAGTGTTGAGAGTGTAAGGTCCTTTTATGTGATCAATGTGAGAGATCGTTGAGGGTGTGACAATAGATAAGTCAATGTGTTGCATTTGTGAGACTGTTGTGTTGCAGAGAGTATTGAGAGTTTTGCTGCGTGAGCCTTTGAAAGATTGTTTTGTTGAGAATTGGAGAGAGTTTATGTGCAGAGCTTCTGTTGAAGGGCAATCAGTGGCAGGATGCAATATACTGGAGGCCAAACTGTTAGAGGAAAGAGCTGTTGCATATAGAATACCTAACCGCTAGAGGAAAGAGTTGTTGTAGTGACAGTGAGACAACTTTGTTGCTTCTTGACCAAGACCATTGTCCGTTTCGGTCTGAGTCTTCACTGGTGTAGGGAGTTAGCAAGGGTAAAACGATACTCTAAATATTTTTTTATAAATTGGTTGCATCCATACCTGGTGATAAAAGAAATTTCTATTTGGTTTTATTTGGAATTATCACCAGAAATTTCTAATTGGTTTTATTTGGAATTAATCCAAAGATTTGGTAAAAGTAAGATATTTCATATATTGGAAATTCCAACTAAAAAAAGTAGTTTCTGTCCTTGTTTTTGTTTTTTGATTTGGGAGAATATTCTATGGTATTTAAGTTATGAAAAATGAGTATATTGAAGGTTCCTTTTTAAAAAATTAATCAAGACAAGGAACTACGATGGCGGTGAACGATGAAATTTTGGTTTGCTTTTGGATTAGACAATATGACTACCTCTTTCCTCTCTTTTTTTAATCTTCCTTCTCTTTATATATATAGAGAGAGAGCAAGAAGGAAGATTAAAAAAAAAAGAGGAAAGAGGTAGTCATATTGTCTAATGATATTTGAGTTGTGAAGCTTAATAAAATCCTATGGCTTGCACTTGAGGTGTTATTATTTTTTATTAAGGAGTGGGAAAATTAATTATTGAGGTTATGAAAAATTAATAACTTTGTGGTTGGTACTTGAGGATTCATAAACTTATTGACAATGGCTAATGTATTGGTGGAATCTTATTTATCTGACTCTAACAAGCTAGATGGTGAAAATTACGCAAATTGGAAGTTTAAGTTGCAGACTTTAATGGAAGGCTACAACATATGGACTATTGTTTCTGGAGCTGAAGTCAAGCCAGTGTCCCCTCAAGCCACAGATGCTGCAATTCAAGATTGGGAGCGACAAGAAAACAAAGCGAAGGTGATTTTGTAGATGTCTATTAAGGACAATATTTTTCAACACATTTGAGAGTTCAAAACATCCAAGGAGACATGGGACAATCTCAAAAGTTTGTATGATATGAAGACTACAAATCGAATATTGTATTTAAAGAGTAAGCTTCTTTCAATTAAGATGGAAGAAAATGAAAGTGTCAGTAATTTTATTTCTAGAATCAAGGATCTAAAGGTTAAATTAGGTGACATTGGTGAAACAATATCTAGTACAAACTTGGTTATTGTGACATTAAATGTAATGATTGATAAATATTAAATTTTTATCACTGGACTTTCAGCTAGAGAGAAGGCTCCTACTTTTGATGAGTTAGCAGGTATACTTATGCAGGAAGAACAGTGGAGAAGAAGTCTTAAACAAAAATCTCCCAATTAAGATTTAACATTGATGGCTAAAACGAAGTAGTCCTTCAGAGGCAAACAATGGGAGAAAAGTAAAGGAAAAAAACCACAGGTAAAATCATTTCAAGGTACACCTTTACCAAGGACAAATGTCAAATCATGTAGAGATGGTGTGTGCTTTTACTGTGGAAAACCTGGTCATTTTGCTAAGAATTGCATGAAAAGAAGGCCTGATCAATTTAAACAAAGAAGGCATTCAGGAAATTATGTTGATAGAGATGAAGCAATTAGTCATCACTTTAGCAATCTTAAATTGTGTGTGTGTGTCCAATGTTTCTTTATGAATAGAAACTGATGATGATAATGCTTGGTTTATAGATTCTGGTGCATCAATACACATGGCATGCAAAAGAGATTGGTTTGATACTTATCATGAGGTTAATAATGGTGGATACATATATTTAGGAGATAATAGATCACATGAAATTAAAGGATATGGTGATATTAGTGTTATGATGCCTAATGGACAAGAAAAACAAATTCAAAATGTGGTGTATGTTCCAGGATTAAAGAAGAACTTAATTTCAGTCTCTACTATTACAAATCAACATTTAAAAGTTGAATTTGTGAAATCACATTGTTTGGTAAAGGATGTGAAGGATAACTACAAGGTTGTTGAAAAAGGAACAAGAGTTGGAGGATTATACAAGTTGGATGTAATGAAGAATGTTCATCAAGATTTGGCATCAATAAGCATGTCAAATATAGATCTTTGGCATCAAAGGTATGGACACTTAAACCATAATGACCTAATGTTACTACAAAATAAATTGATGGTAGAAGGTCTTCCAAATATTAAGGCTGAGCACTCTAAATGTGAAGGTTTTGCACTAGGAAAAGAACATAGGGAAGAAATTCCTGTGCATGTAAATAGAAGAAAATGTGAAATATTGGAACTAGTGCATACTGAAGTATGTGGTCCAATGAAAACTAAGTCACTTGGTGGAGCATATTATTTTCTTATATTTATTGATGATAGAACTAGATACACCTGGGTGTACTTTATAAGAAACAAAAGTGATGTGTTTGAATACTTTAAAGAATTCAAGAGTATGGTTGAAAAGAAAACAGGAAAGAGAATTAAAATTCTTCGATTAGATAAAGGTGGTGAGTACACTTCAAGAGATTTTATCAAATATTGCAAACAAAATGGAATTATGCAACAATTTACAGTACCACATACACCTTAGCAAAATGGAGTAGTTGAGAGAAAGAATAGAACATTAGTTGAATGTGCTCGTAGTATGTTAAAAAATAAAGGACTTTCTAATAGCTTTTGGGCACTACCTGAAAATAAAGTATTAACTAGTATTGCACTAATAGAAGATACATAGTAGGATTAACAGAACTAACTAAAAATAAGGTTCCTCTAGGATCAAAATGGTTTTACAAGACAAAATTTAATGCATATGGTAGCATAGACAAGTATAAGGTAAGATTGGTTGTAAAAATTATTCAGAAAAAGAAGGTATAGATTATGAAGATACCTTTGCTCTAGTTGCAAAAGTGAATACAATCAAAATAATGATGGCATTGGCCACTAAATATGATGGGAAGCTACATCAATTAGATGTGAAGTTATCTTTTCTAAATGAGGACTTAAAAGAGGAGATTTATCTTGTTCAACTAGAAGGATTTGTAAATAAGGGACAAGAACATCTTGTATGCAAGTTAAAAAAGGCGTTATATGGACTAAAATAGGCACCCAGATCTTGGTATGAGAAAATCGACAAATTCTTCTTTTAGAAAGTATTTAACAAAAGAAAAAATGATCCTAATTTGTATGTCAAGACAAATAGAAATGTATATATAGTATTACTCTCTATATATGTTGATGATTTGATAATAATAGCGAGTGCTAATAAATTGATTAAAGATATAGAAATGAAGTTATCACAAGAATTCGAGATGAAGGATCTTGGTCAGATGAACTATTGTCTAGGTTTTGAAGTATGAAGAGATGATGGAAGAACTTTAATCACACAAAGAAAATATAAAAATGAGGCACTAAAGAGATTTCATATGAATGGATGTAAAACAATGAGTACTCCATTGGAAAAAAATATCAAATTGAGAAGTGATGATGGAAAAAAAGAGGTGAATGGAACATTATATCGACAATCAATGGGAAGCCTGAATTATCTCATTGATCAGACATTTCTTATGCAGTAAGAATACTTAGTAAATTTATGGCTAAGCCCCATGAAATCCATTGGATAGTTGAAAAAAGGGTCCTTCGATATTTAAAGGGAACCATAAATTTTGGTATTGAATATACTAATGATTGTAATGTTGAATTGACAAGCCATTCTGATTCTGACTGGGCCAGAAATCCAGATGACAGGAAATCTACCATTGGATACGTCTTCAATATAGGATGAGGAGTTTTATCATGAGGCATTTGTTATCGGGAAATCTAGTGTCTATTCAGAGCTACTAGTCCCACTAAGACGGGTAGCTATCTTAGAAACAAATAGATTAAAGTCACTTGTTTTTCCTTTACAAGAGAGATGATAAAGAAGCAGAGAGTACCAACCTCAGTCTTCCGCTTGGCTCCTTGCTTATTTCCTTTCCCCTTTGATGGAATCTCGCCACTACTTCCTTACTTGTCCCGCCTCAAAGAGCACTTGTAGATTCACAGCAGCATAATACCATCAAAGCATAGAGATCTTTCACTGTAAACAATATAGGATCAGATATATATTGACCATATAAATGCATATACAACACAATATTCAAAGATACAAAAGAATATGGAGGAAAACTCAAATAGCTTTATTAGTAAAAGTAGTAGAAGAGAGGATTACAACCACTTGGTCTAACCCAGCACCATCCTCCCAGCTTGAAAGCCCTGTTCACCTCACACAAAGCAAGATCACCCAACAATGTCTTCAAAGAGAAACCAACAGCACCTATTTGCAAATTACCAAATTCCAACCTTTGGATCTCTGGGATGAGGGATCCATTTATAGATATTTGCAGGGGGGTGAGTCAGCTTTTGGGATTTTGATTAGTGTCATCTCTCTGATAGTTTTTGGTTCCACTTGGAGATTTCATGATCTCTTACTCATCCTTGGGAGAACTCAAGGAGGCAAGTGTCAAATGAGCAGCTTCTAGAAGATTCTCAGGGTCTCCACCTAGCAAAATGCTTGTGCCATTTGTCTGCTCTTGCTCATCGCACCCTGGAAAAGGGCTTTCTAGTATGCATCGCACTTTTTACATGTGGTAGGTGAGATGCATCACACCCTTTACACTGGGAAGTCTGTATGGTCCTGCTTTGACCAGTTCTTAGTGGTTTTTCATGGAAAACTTATGGGAGATGATGTAATCAGCTGACCTTGCTCCTTTAGGGTATGAAACAACACTTTTAGGGACTTGTAAGTCCTTGGTTTATGGACATATGTGATTGGGGTTGCAGTGCCCAAATATTTCTATAACAGTTGCCCCCTAAAGCATGAGGTCTTAAATCTTTTGATGTCGGGTGAAATGCTTTATAGTGAGGATCCGAGGTTTTTCGCACTGGAAGGTGACCTGTAATAAGATGCAATACAATACATTATCTTCATAATATTTTCATGATCTAATTGAGGCGGGCATTCCCATGATCAGCTTGATAAATTCATTTTCATGTACATAGGACAGACAACCGTCTGTGTGCATACTGATGATTCTGGTGGAGCTATCATCCCTTAGTTTGGATTATTATCTGTGCAGTAATGATGTACATTTGATGTCTTTATTTTCCTGAATATATCGCAGCCCGGATGGATGAAACTAGATTCGGGGTCTTCAAAACTTGTTCAATCTTCGCCCGAAGTACAAGTCGATCCATGTGAATATATGTTCTGATGTCGAACATGTAAAGAAATCACCTGATTACCAGCCAATGATGTAAGTTGTTAACAGACGTGAGAGGAATAACTGATAATGATGATGACCCTCAAGGAACTGCAGTACAATTCATGTGGTGTGAATACATGAGTTGATGTCGAACACCACGCAAAGTCTTTCAGTCGAAGGCCATTAGTGTAAACCTGGCACCGGAAGTGAGAAACTTGCCATTGAGGCATGCAAGCTTCAAAGTACTGGAAGGGTTGTCCCTAGGTCAACTTCTTGGATAATGAGCTGATGTCAACAAGAAGTGACCTGTCATAGGAGGGCATTAATGGATCCCACATTTACAACATGGAACAGAGCAAATGATTTTGTAGAGGTGAAAACGATCTGATGATACAAGGTTTAGGGTGGCGGTCATGAAAGAATGAAGCGTGAAAGTATTGTAGCGGATGAGACACAAGTTGGGTAGGTGAATTCTCTGAGCAACTTCTCTTGAACATATCGGCGACACTGAAATGGATTGGTAGAATTAACCCCAAAATTCGATGGTAAGGTGGACCAATGGTGATATGACTGGTGAATGGAATAACCCAACCCAACTCAATCATGGTGATGGAGTGAAAATGTCATGTTCAAGAGCGACCTGCTGCCAATAAAGTTTCTTCAAGTTTTCTTCCCAGTTTTCCCGAGTCATTTCTGACTAGTACCTCATTATTTTTGTCAAGCTTGAGGAGGATAACATATGCTTGTTCTATAATTTGCCCTTCGGGAAAACCTGTTGCTATGTTTTAACGAGCCTAGCAACAGTGAAACTCACTCTTGTCTGAATGGACAAGTTTGTCGCTATTGTTTTAACGAGTTTAACAACAAGGATAACTCACTTCTTTTCAATTTTAGAGAGTCTAAAAAGAGATGGAAAGAAGACTCCAATATTCCTTTTTCGTAATATAATCCCTTAAGTCCGAAAAAGTATAAAACAATGCAAAATGGATGACTTTTCAATAGTTTTAACGAGCCGAACAAAACAAACTCTCGATATTTTTGTGTAATAATCCCTCAGGTCCAAAAATATTAAAATCTAAAGGAGGGATAACACTTCCAATCACTTTAGTGATCTAGAGAGGCCAATTGCTCGGCAATCTTTTCATATTTTACGAGTCAGATGAAAAGAGCTTAAAGGAGACTCATTTTTTGAGGAACGAGTGATGTTTTCAGATAACAGTTGGTTCTAGTTAAGGTTTGGAACTTTCCAATCATGGTAGTGTAAAGAAGGTTGCTAATAGGATCACTCATCGCAGTTGTTCCTCGAAAGTGGTAAACAATCAAATGGAGGTGAATGATCGGCTAAAACAGAGTGGAGATGATGGTAAGAACACGACCAAGGCTCAAAAGCTGATTATAATCATTCACAATGGTTATTTACCAAAGGTGGGTTCATTTTTTAATGAGCTTAAGCTCTGGTGGAACATATGCTCATTGCTAGGTTTAATTTTTAAAGAGCTTGAACTTCACATAAAACTGCTCGTTCCAGTTGTATAATAAGGATGTCTCATTGATAGGTTCATTTTTTAGGGAGCTTGCACCATTCGAAATTATGCTCTGACTCCTTTTATTATGGAAGCTAGGAACGACCAATCCTATGAGTTTAAAGGGTTAAGAACCTACAAACTAAGAAAATAAATGGTCATTTTTCACTTTCACGTAAAAATGTTTGCATGACCCCAGGTATAGCGAAGTAGAGTTTCGTGGGTTACCGCTCAATTTGCAGACAAAACATTTGTTCTATCGGGAAAGACCTACCTTTTCCAAGTTACCCCTCAATTTGCAGACAAAACATTTGTTCTATCGGGAAAGGCCTACCTTCTAACAAAGGTATCTTATTCTGGTCTAATCCCATTTTCCTAAATGGACGGGTGTGTCAAACTAGTCATATATCCTCTGCGGAAACCTACCTTATACCTGAAGTTTTCCTGCCGAAGTAGACCAGGGTGCATACCCCATGGGTTTTAGTCACGACCACCGAATCACTCACACTCATCAGGTGGACGGACTGGAGATTGATGAGACATTCCTTGGGCAAAAATACCTGTTAGGGATGGCATTTGACTATTAGCTATGTGTGAACCGGGGAATGAAAGCTGGTCTATAAGCTGGACCACTCTGCCTTCATGCGGAAAACACATTACTCAAAAGAGAGAGGAGACGATGGCTCCCATGCTATAAATGTAGTCGCGCCCAAGGAGTAGATTGTAATCTAAAGGTCCTTGGACTACCATTACGTTCAGATAAACTGTTTTCCTTCTCAAAGTTATAGGTAAACTTGGAAGGATCCCTAACGATCGACTGGTTCCTTTATCAAAGCCTGTCAGATTTCGCATCTCAGGCAAAAGCGATGGCGAACCAAGCGCTTTCCAAGTAGTCAAGGAAAGGATACTCACAGAAGCCCCTTCATCTATGATGGTGCCAACCATTACCATTCTATAAGTTTGCACTATGATTCGAAATGGTACATTAGATGGTAAACGAGGTCTACTTAGTAGATTCCAATCGAAGGAAATGACTAGGTTTCTTGGAGGTGGGACCGAATAAACGGTTGGATACAACTCTAACGAATTTCCTTCCTGCGGTAAAGGAATGGGCCGATTGCCCCCATGTTCATCAGAGTCTGTGTTTACGAAAAGAATTTGAATGGTGCCCTTCTCATTCCCCTCGGTGACTGTATCATCTGAAGTCAAGATGGTGTCAACTGCCATCTCGACCTGTTGACTTTGGTCTGATGTGGACTCAGAGGGTTTATATTCAATGATAGGTGCTTTGACTGACACCAAAGATGGGTCAGTCGGATTTTGAACTAGCAATGGATTCGGCAAGAGTTTCTTGTACCCAGGAGGGAGTCGTTGCGGTGATGCAGGACGATTATCCAAGACTCTTTTAGCTTCATCCAGGAAGGGACAACGATGGAGGGCATGATCGACTTCGCATAGTCTGCAGGGAAATTTAGATTTTCCTTTCTGTCCGGTGACTTCGCTTTCACTAGTTGACGATGTACTTTCAACATGATCGTCAGAGGTTGACGACACCGGATTGTGCAAGCGGGGAGACCAATCCCTTAGGATCCGTGGGATGCAAGGAGAATATCGATGATAGTGGTCTCCTTTGCAGATGACACATGGAGATTTAGGTTTTGACGGTGCAGTGTGTGGATTTTCGCTAGACGATGCATGGTTGCCCCTTTTTGCCATTGGCCCCTTCTTCTTCTCAGTTACTTGGTTTTTAGTTTTACCATCTTTACCAAGCAAAGAGGAAGAAGGAGAGGGAGAGACAAACGAAGTAGAAGGTTGGAGGGGAACTCTGGCATCATCTAGTTGTTGATTCGATTGTTCAGGAATCATGGTTCTTTGAACGATAGAGGTTGAGAAAAGCCATACCGGCAAGCCAATTGTCAGTCTTGGAAGGGAAAATGTGGCCATATGAGGTGCACCAACATCTTCCCAAGAGGAGAAAGGACTAGGACTTCCCCCAAGGGGAAATCCTTGGTTGGTGGACTCCATTTTCTCAACCCAAGACCAATGAGTGAACAGTGACATTATTCCGATTAAAATAAATTTTAGACGCTTTGACACAACTTGCTTTTTCAATTTTTAAGAGTCGAGAAAAAGCTAAATATGACTCTAGTCACCTTCGATTTTTAATGAGCTTGAAGTGACAAGTGCTCATATGTACCTTTTCCTTTAAGGAGCCTAAAAAGGAACGAAAGAGACTACTCTGGAAATCTAGATAGAGGGATTACCAAACCAATCACAAAAATGCAGAATACGTTTTATGATACGGCAGTCAATCTTCCCAAATGCTATGTTCAGTGCATTGCGACCGATAAGGCAGCAGACACGGCTTCTTAAGGATAAAGGATATAGCCTATTGTGGTCTCCCAATATATACTCGACGGTACATGGGAGCACAAGTCCGTACTGGCACTTGTCATCTCAAAGAGGAGGAATCACCCAACCTACGATGAAAGCGACAGTTACCAGGCTTTACGATGCCAGAATACATCTCTAGCCTAGACTTCTAGATGTTGTGTTAGGTTTCAAAGCGTTTTTATGTTCATTAAATTTATTTTACAGTTGATATTTCTTAAGAAATTTTCCTTTCAGGTTCACCGCGTGATGTAGATATACAATTCCTAAAATGCAATCTAAGATGATAAACAGTCGTTTAATATTCTTTTTGCAATGAAAATCCTTTCAACATAGAGCAGAGAGCACACAATAGATGCACTGTCCTAAATCAAAATCAACAAGAAATCTAAATGCAAATGCACGTGCATGTATTTGTTTTCCACTTTCTTAATGTGTGAATGACAAAAAGAATGCTAACTACAAATCTGAATTATCTCTTCTTTCAAAGCGACAGTACTAACAATTTTCTTTTCAAAAAACGACAGCAAGGCAAGATGACACTTTGTGATTTTGAATTGAAAACAGCTTTCAACACTTGAAATACTACTAATTCAGATCAAATACAAGAGTAACAGTATAATCGACTATCCAGAACACTGGGATTCTTTTCTTTGACTAAAAATGACACTTGCGACACTTTCAAATCAAAAGATGACAATTCGATTAAGCTACTATTTTGTAAATGAGAACTGTAAATGGTGCACAATACATAAAAACATTCACAATTATTTGTACAATGGAGGTTGGATGATGCAAAGGAGGGGGGTTTCAAAAGTGGTCTACTGATCACAGACAGCAAAACTTCTGAATAAAACTGAAGAGAGTGAAGAAAAAAACAAAATCTAGAGGCAGATTTAGTCTTGTCTGATCATCGCACCTGTAACACAGGGAAACAGGGATGCCCACCTACTGCACACGGGAGGTGTGATGCATCCAGATTGCCAAGAAGACAGGGTGTGATGGTCTAGGGACGAGACTTTAACTTGGTTTTTGGTCACAATTTGCAGTTTAGTTTAGGGATTTAGGCCGAACAAATGATAGTCAGTAACTACAAAGTACAAGGGCTGATCTAATGAGGTTACTCAAGCTACCTCTATGGTGCTTAGGATGTTTGCAAGTCAATTTTTCAGTTCATAAACAAACCCGGAGATTGACTGAAGTAGCATTGATCTACTTTGCACCTGCATAGAAAATGCAGTTCGAAGGCTAGTTGGCTTAACTTCAGGCTCCGTCTTTGGTTTATGAATAAAACAAATAGAGACAAGCAATCAAACTAATCACTCCCCAGCGGAGTCACCATTTTGTTATCAGGAAATATAGTGTCTATTGAGAGCTGCTAGTCCCACTAAGATGGGTAGCTATCTTAGAAACAAACAGATTAAAGTCACTTTTTTTTCCTTTACAAGAGAGAGATGAGAAAGAGGTAGAGAGTACCAACCTCAGTCTTCTGCTTGACTCCTTGCTTGTTTCCTTTCCCCTTTGATGGAATCTCGCCACTGCTCCCTTTCTTGTCCCACTTCAAAGAGCGCTTGTAGATTCACAGCAGCATAATACCATCAAAGCATAGAGATCTTTCACTGTAAACAATATAGGATCAGATATATATTGACCATATAAATGCATATACAACACAATATTCAGAGATACACAAGAATATGGAGGAAAACTCAAATAGATTTATTAGTAAAAGTAGTAGAAGAGAGGATTACAACCACTTGGTCTGACCCAGTGCCATCCTCCCAGCTTGAAAGCCCTCTTCACCTCACACAAAGTAAGATCACCCAACAATGCCTTCAAAGAGAAACCAACAACACCTCTTTGCAAATTACCAGATTCCAACCTTTGGAATCTCTGGGATGAGGGATCCATTTATAGATATTTGCAGGGGGATGAGTTAGCTTCTGGGATTTTGATTAGTGTCATCTCTCTGATAGTTTTTGGTTCCACTTGGAGATTTCATGATCTCTTACTCATCCTTGGGCGAACTCAGGGAGGCAAGTGTCAAATGAGCAGCTTCTAGAAGATTCTCAGAGTCTCCACCTAGCAAACTGCTTGTGCCATTTGTTTTCTCTCACACATAGCACCCTACAGAGGGCTTTCCAGTATGCATCGTACTTTTTGCATGTGGCAGGTCAGATGCATCACACCCTTTACACTGGGCAGTCTGTATGGTCCTGCTTTGACCAGTTCTGAGTGTTTTTTCATGGAAAACTTCTGGGAGATGATGTAATCAGCTGACCTTGATCCTTTAGGGTATGAAACAACACTTTTAGGGACTTGTAAGTCCTTGGTTTATGGACATAAGTGATTGGGGTTGCAGTGCCCAAATATGTCTATAACAGCAATAAGACACAGACAATAGTTTCCTTGTCATCAAATGAAGCAAAGTATAAAGTGTTATGTAGTTTCACCTGTGAAGCTATATGGCTCAAAAGAATACTTGAATATGTTGGTGAAGGTCAACAAGAACCTACAATGATCATATGTGATAATCAAAGCACCATCAAATTGGGAACAATCCTATATGTCATGCAAGGTCAAAGCATACAGGCACACAATATCATTTTGTAAGAGAAAAGTTCCAATCACAATAAATTTCCTTAATATATTGTAATAAAAATGAGAAGGTAGTTGACATATTCACTAAGCCTCTTGGGAAAGTAAAATTCTAGTTTTGTAGAAGTAAGTTATGTGTTGTAGAAAATCTAGATTATGTTGTAAGCCTACCCGAGACTTAGACCAACAAGCATGTCAATTAAGAGTATGTTTGTGTCTTATGCATTGTCTTATAGGATATTTTGTGTGTTGTAATTAAGGGGGAGTGTTGGATAAAGAGTAATTCCAACCACCAAACCTTCTAGCATTAACTACATTAGGTAGGGAGTCTTATCGATAGTTCAGGAGATAGTCTCAAGTCTTCTGGAGACTTCAAGTAACGTCCTGAAGAAGCCACCGACAACCAAAATCGAGAACCTTCATCACAGTGTATAAAATCATACATTGGAAATGTGAAATTCAAGTTGTGTGTTTTGTGTTTAGTGTTCATGTTGCGTTCTTTGATATAATTTGCAATAGGATAGCTCAATCGAAATCTTTTTCTCAGGGGAAAAAATACCATTAGCTTTGTACCAATCTCCTTAGGCCCTCGCATTGCATGTGTGGGGAAGACATTTAACGAATTTTAATGGCTCCGTAATGGAACTAGGGATGTTCTTCTTATTTGACATTTCATTTTTATTCTTGAGAAGCAGAAATTTCCTACTCAACCAACCTATTTCAGGCATGCCAAGCTATAATATTCTTATGCAAGTATTCTTCTTTGTTTTGTAGGGGTCTACCATGTTAGGGGAAAAACATACCCTCTTATCCTTTGTTTTTTTGCTTACAAAAAAGCTATACATTGAATTTTACTACACAAACTTTGATCACATCCAAATTAAAATGCAATTAGTAGGGAAAGTAGTATAAATATACCTTAGGAGGGAAACAAATAGTCTTAATTAATTTTAATGACAATGTTGAACAGGTTGTGTCACTGGATCCCTCCATGGATTTATGTCTACAAGTAATTAAAAGGGAGAGAGAATTGCATATGTTAATTGAATGCCTGAATTTTGGAATGGATTTAATAAGGCGACAAGTGGAAAATAGTTATTACTTAAACAATTTATTGGTTTGACCCACAAAGGTGCTATGATTTATCTAGCAATCATCTCTCCTTTATTTCCTCCTCACAAAAACAAGAAACTATACTAGCTCTTGAAACAATCGCAATGTATTGGAAAATTAAACTTAGGTGAAAATTAAACCCCATCACATTGCATTGTCCTCACTAATATCATATGCTAGCTCTTGAAGCAATCGCAATGTGTTGGAAAATTAAACCTAGGTGAAAATTAAATCCTGGCACATTGCAATGTCCTCACTAATACCATACAATCACAATGTAGCAAATTAAATTTAGCCTAGGGTAATCAGGCAACAACAATGAAGGGGGATGAGGGTCTAGATGGGGATGGAGAAGAGCAAGAGCAAAGGAGTGTTGTCATATTATTGAAACGATGAATTGACCTCTAAAGATAAGGATTCCTCCTGCCACACAAATTTATATGCAATTAACCACCAACACATGTGAGCAGAATGCTAATGGGAAGCATTATGGTTGTGCTAGTGGTAGCTCCATTAGGTGTAAGAAGGGGCGAATGGAAGCGAATCTAGGGAGATAATAATTAAAAAGGGAAAAATAGGGAACACACAAGATGATGGTGAGAGATAAATATCAACCATCCAATTTTGTAAACAATTATGAATATTTCCTTAATCTTTAATCCAAACCGTATATTTAATAAAAAATAAAAATTCCCCAGCCCAATTCTAATATAGACCATGGTTATTCGCTTAATTATACATGTTTGATATGAAGGAGATGTGGTAGAAATATTTCACTCTCAATCATAAATAAAATATTCCAATGTATATGTAAAGTAACATAATTTTATATTATTTTTAGAGAGATAAATAACCAAAAGTAAAAGAACCTTATATTTTCTCTTTTGAGTATGAACAAGATGTATAATTCTTACACTTCTAAAATATATTTTAATACATCACTTAAATAAACTATTTGAATATGTGTACTAACTAATGTATTTTAAGACCACTGTCATATATATGTATATATAAACAGAAAGTATAAAAAAATAAATTATATATATATAATGTTATCCATAATAAAATATTTTAATGTACAAAGAAAAGAAGTAATTGAAAGTAAAACAATTCAATTATTTCCTAATAAAACTAATACGAACAACATATGTAATTCATTTAATTTTTAATATAAAATTAATATGTGACATTTAAAATATAACTAATGATAAAAACAAATTTAATGTGAATCATAGATCAAATATTTCAATTTCATCACCATTTTATATATGTGTGTGTTTGTGTACTATATAAAACAATTGAAAAAAATCTTATGGTTAAAACATTTCAAACATTTTGGCTCATTTTCACACATATTATAATCATGGATCTATAGGGGGCAAGGGGCACCAAATATCTCTAGATGCAAATCTTTTTTTCAAGTTTTACACTCTAAAAAAAATTGCACCTTAAAGGATTTGATTCCTCTGGGTGTTTGCAAGATCCTTGATTAACATGGATCTATATTGATTGATATTAAATTATAGATTGATATATTATTACTTTAATATTGAACAATTAATGTTTGTTTTTTTTTAATTTCAAATTATGGAATAAGTAAATTACAATATTGTAATACTTTATTGTTGAAATTATACTTTTTATATTTGTTGCTTTTAATTGTACCAAATAGAAAGCTAATAGGAGTCAAAGACATTTTTACATTTTCATTTTTTATATTCTTAATAGCAAATAAATTATAGAAAACCTATTTTTTTAGTAATAGTGAGTGTTCAATTCTTTTATTCTTCTCTTGCGTGTAACTTATATTATTATTATTATGAATTGAGTTGATTTTACTTTTCTTATCTATATATATATATATATAACATTACAACATTTCCCCTATACTAGGTTGTAGCTTAATAAGTAGATTAGTAGATGTGATAGACCATCCTATATTATGCTATGCATAGAGACCTTTTCAATGGAATATAAAAGACCTCAAATGGTGTTTGTAACAAAAAATTATGCCACCCAAACATTAACCTTCCCTTTTGTCAACCACGATTTTAGAGCATGCCTCACCAACCCTATTACTCATGGAAAAGGGGCTAGCGACATGAACATGAATAATATTACTATAGAATAGTGGATTTGTAACTCATATTGAGGGCCGAATGGATTAATTTAATCCCTAGTTAGCTATCATGTTCTGTTATAATTGGCCCACTAGAGGAAAAGGGACTCGATTATATTCTAGTACAATTTGTTCCATGGTTGAGAAGAGTAGTTAAGGGTGGATAGAGAGAGGGAATAATTGATATGGCTTGTGTTCTATATTAGCCTAAGGACTACAAGTCTAACTCATTTGTTATTGCACCATTTCCCATTCATAGAAGGAAAGACAAGGTAGTCTTACCTTCCATCTGTATTTTTCTCACGGAAGGGTTTCCTAAATCATATCTTTGTGTCTTATGGTTTGTGAGTATTTTTTTAATATCTTCTCTATTTTCAATAACTTTTTATTTTGCATGGACAAGAAGAACATAGTAACTTAAAAATATATAAATCTAAGGAAAAATTAACCCTCATAGTATAGATTTCAAATTGTAGTAAAATTTTATCATATCTATTATCACTAAATATCGAGTGGAATATCCATGGTAGATGACACATGTCATATTAGTGATTATTTGGGAATTAGTGTTTTAAAGGATGGCTAATCCAAGAAATCGGTGTGTGGCCTAACAAACGAAGCTCGCTAATGTTGCACGTGGATGGTTGACAAGAGAATATGAGAGTAGGATCTAAATCTTTCTAATTAGAAATATTCATGGCGAAGGCTAATGGTGGAGAGATAAACATCATCACATGTTCTTAGGACATGAATCAACATATTGACAAGTTTCAAATTGGGATGATGGGATGGAAGAGGTGTGCACTATTGAGAAATACTTATAGTGGAATCCAACTAACCATACACATGGAGAGTGGTTTTGAAGGTAGGGACTTAGGTAGCGGAAAAATATGATAGGAGGATAATTTGGATACATGATAATGGGAGCTTACTAGCCATATACATGGTTGGTTTGCAGGAGATTATATTTGTTGGAGTCTTAGAATGAGATTTATTGGGAGCATTTGAGAATCATCCTAATAGAAATATAAAACACATGGATGATGGATCGATGTGACACAAGGAAATAAATTACCTACAATAATTTATTGTTAAGCATTTGAAAATGACTTGTAATCTGTCATGGATATTCCACCAGACAGTTTGATCTAGATTCATGCAAGAACGAAATGAAATACATATTTAAAAAAAACAAATAGTTATAGCAAAAGATGCACTTCAATTCATTGATAACAAAATACTAAAAATTGTTTACATGTAAAATGTAAATAAACTAGCGCAGGTGATGGCAGCTTATCTCTAAGAAGAGATGTGGAAGCTACATGCCTTATGAATTGTGTCACAATGAGACTCGAAGGCCTATTTATTATTGATAAACAATGGAGAACCATAAACATCCAAAAACCTAACCCTAGGAGATGAAGTGCCAAAAGTTTGTGGGCCCCGTTGGGGTAAGTTTGTACATTAACTTCCGAGGGTGGTAACTTTGCCATACGATCTTTGTTTTATGTGTACGATACCTTGTTAGAAATATTTATCTGAGGACTAAAAATTTCGACTTAAAACCCATATTGTAAGATATGGGTTTTTCCATTTTGCAAAAGAAATGTTACTTAGGGCCTCAAAATGGCTCTAGAAATTCAGGACCCGAAAACTACCAAAATTAGTAAATTTTTCTATAATTAAGGAAACTGAAAGAAATGATGGTGGGGATCCAAGTGGATTAAGTGGGTGGCCACCAATGTCCACCTTTATTAGTCCTTCCCCCTTATGAAGAAATGATCCCCATTACATTGAGTGCCTCCATGAGATGGGGAAACTTCTGCTTAACTTGGTCCATGGCGAGCCACTTGCCTTGGTGTAGGAGTTGGCCATCTTTGACAACCCAATACCATTGCATATTCTGCTAGCGAGTGTTATTGATTTTTATGTCCATGATCCGATCAGTTGTGGCTTGTTCCATGCATTCTGGGTTTATCTCTATTGGTATGAGATATTCTACAATGTCTGATGTGTCCAATAAGGGTGGGAAGTATGGTCAAAGGTGGTCCACATTGAACACTTGGTGTAGGCAAAGGAATAGGGGAATTCTGAGCTCAAAAACATTGTCTCCCATATAACTGTGATGGTGTATAGCTCGCATCAAAGTGGTATGAGCTTTTGATGGGCTCTAGTAAGGCGTTCTTTTTACAAATGAAACCAAACTTTGTTTCCCACATGAAACTTGTGTGGCAACCAATGTTGATCATGTCGCTGCTTGTACTTGGCATTAGACTTCTCCAATATGTCATGAAACTGTTGGTGGATGTGTTAGACGCATTTAATAAACTTGGTTACTTTATCAACCTCAGATTGGCAACATCAATCTGACACAATGGTTGAAATCCCATAACCACTTGAAAGAGACTACGACCAGTCAAGCTATGGAGAGCTCTATTATAGATGTGTTGCACATAGGGAAGGCTCTCGTCACAAGTTTATGGATTCTTGGAGTTGCACATACGGAGTATGTGCACTATCATCATGTTGACAACTTATTTTTGGCCATCAGTCTGGGATGGAATGCAGTCAACTTTATGAGATTGGTGTCCAATAGTTTCCAGAGGGTCGACCAAAATGTGGTTAGGAACTTGTTATCCCGATTTGATATAATGGTTTGGGGGATCCCAAAATGTACCCACACTTGTTCAAAGAAGAGTTTGGTAGTGTCCTCTATCATGATACTCTTCTTGTAAGCCACCAATATAACCATCTTAGAAAATTTGTCCATGACCACAAATACACAATCATTACCATGTTTGGTAGAAAGGAGCCAAGATAGATAGTCCATGGAGACGGATTCCTAGGGTTGGCTCAAAGTAGGTGGAGGAGTGTACAAGCCTTGCTTCTTGATGGTTTGCTTGGCGATGGCACAGGAAGTGCGGGATCTTATATATTTTCCAATATCTTGTCAAAGTTTTGGGTAATAAAGTACTTCTAGAGTATGAACACACTTTTCTCCACACCAAAGTGTCCTGTGACCCCACTGTAGGGTGCCTCTCAAATCATTTTGGCACACTAACTTGAAGGAACACAAAGGTGTCCTGGGTAGCATAATATTGCATCCTAGAGGTGGAATTTGGGAACTTTCTTTCCATCCATTAGCATTTGGCATGTGGTGGAAAACTCTAAATCATTTTTGTAAAGTTGTGGCCATCCAGAGATCTCGTGTCCATAAGAGTTGATAATAATAGTCAGTACTGCAATTGGGAGCCAACTGAGCCAATATACAACATGATTGGTTTCCCTTTTCGTATTTAATGTTCAAGTGTAATTGTTGCAGATATGGAGACCACTTCTTATGTTGATTGCTCTGCAACTTCCCTTGTGTCTATATAAACTGAAGAGGTTGATGGTCAGTGTGGATGACCATCTTCTTCCCCATAATGTAATGTTTCCATTTTTGGCAAGTCTGTATGATAGAGTACATCTCTTTATTATAGGTGGGGTACTTCTGAATTGTATCGAAAAGTATCTCGCTATTATAGGTTACTTTATTCTCATGCTAGGTGACGATTGTACCAAAAGCATAGTCATAAGAATGTGTCTCAATTTCAAATTGTTATGAAACCAGCTCAAGAAAAGATAGAAAAGATAGATC
Organism: Pinus tabuliformis; assembly: GCA_031772625.1. Lineage (NCBI taxonomy): Eukaryota > Viridiplantae > Streptophyta > Pinopsida > Pinales > Pinaceae > Pinus > Pinus tabuliformis. The sequence goes on from CM062807.1 coordinate 840,989,859, forward strand.
AACGCCTTAGAATTCAGCCTCTTCGAGGGGGCAACCTCCTTTACATTACATAAATGAACAATTCTTGGATGATTCAAATGACAAAACCTCCTTTCTATATATAGGAGTCTAAGGAGTCACAATATAATCCAGCCAACCTAACAATAATAATATAAAGCCACAAAAATAATAATAGAGGGATTCTATGGGGCACAGTAATAACAATATGGGGGCAATAGGGGCACAACAATATTAATAACGGGTATAACTACAATAGTAATGGGGTAATCACTAGTATTATGGGGACCCAACATGCCCCTCTCCTTCAAAAAAGTGTTGTCCTCAATGCTTGAGTAGTTCTGGATACTTCTGCATAAAATTCTCATCCTCCCATGTGGAATCTTCAGCGGATAAGTTCTTCCACTTGATAAGATACTCTGAAATTGATCGATTTCGTAGATGTCGAGTTCTTGTTTCTGTGACTGCTTCCGGTTCCAATATAATTTTTCCTTCCTCGTCAAGTTCTGGAAATATTGTTTGAACTGGGAGCTTGTTGCCTATAACCTTCTTTAAGCATGAAACATGGAAAACTGGGTGCAATCGAGAAGCTGCAGGAAGCTCCAATTTGTATGCCATATTACCAATCTTTTGCAACACCTTGTATGGACCATAATACTTTGGTGATAATTTATTATCCTTCTTAGCTTGCTTGAGGGACATTTGCTTATATGGTTGTAGCCGTAGGAATACCCAATCACCTACATCAAAACTTCTTTCACTGCGATGTCGATCTTCCTGTTGTTTCATTCTATTCTGTGCCAACACGTGGTTATCCTTTAAGAGTTGGAGGACTTGTTGTTGATGTTCAATGTGATGTTCCACAGCCTAAACCTTAGAATTTTCTCTTAAATATGATGTGATGGATGGTGGTTGATACCCATAAAGTGCCATAAATGGGGTCATTTTTGTTGCTGTATGGAAGGAAGTGTTATACCACCATTCAGCCAGAGGCAACCATTTGACCCATTGTGTCTGTTTATCAGATACAAAGCAACGAAGATATCCTTCCAAACATTTGTTTACTATCTCAGTTTGCCCATCAGATTGAGGATGATAAGATGAGCTATGAGCTAACTGAGTACCAAGACAAGAAAATAATTATGTCCAAAAATTTCCAGTGAAAATGGGATCTCTGTCACTTACAATAATCTTTGGGTTTCCATGTAGCTTTTGAATTGTTTCCATAAATGCAGTAGAAACTGTACTAGCTTTAAATGGATGTGATAATGCACAAAAGTGTGCATACTTGGTAAGTCTGTCAACTACCACCATGATGACACTCTTTCCCTCAGACTTGGATAAACCTGTGATAAAATCCATTGAAACCTCCTCCCAATGTTGGCTTGGAATGGATAAAGGTTGTAATAGACCCGGTGTCTTAATTGTTTCAACTTTATTTTGTTGGAAAACCAAACATTCCGCCACAAACTTTTGAATATCTGATTTAAGGCCATCCCAAAAAAATTCCTTCTTAACCCTGTGGTAAGTTTTTAAAAATCCTGAGTGCCCTCCTAAGGGAGAAGTGTGCAATTCCATAAGAATCTTTTGTTTTAGCTGGGAATTCTTACAGAGGTATAAGTGATCTTTGTACCATAACGAATCATTTTTCCAGCTAAATGTATCAAACGTACTGGAATCTTGTTGTAACTTTCGAATAAGTGCCCACACTTCTTCGTCATTCTTCCATTCCTCCCTTGCTTCATTTATCCAATCTGGTTGGATAATAGAAATGGCGCACAACAATGCTTCCACATCCTCATCCCTTCTTGAGAGTGCATCTGCCACCACATTTTGCTTCCCTTTTTTGTAGATGATTTCAAAGTCATAACCCAACATCTTTGTGACCCACTTTTGTTGCTCTTCAGAGGATAATCTTTGTTCTAAAAAGTATTTAAGGCTATCATGATCCGTTTTTACCTTGAAGTGTCTTCCCATTAGGTAGGGTCGCCATTTCTTAAGTGCATGGAGTATTGCCAACATTTCCTTCTCATAAATAGCTTTGCTTAAAAACTTTCCCTTGATTGGACGACTTTCAAAAGCAATGGGTCTTTCATCTTGCATTAGAACAGCACCAATTCCATTTCCTGAAGCATCACATTCCACAATAAAGGTTTTTGTGAAGTCCGGTGTAGCTAAGACCGGTGCTTGGCACATTGCCTCTTTAAGATGTTCAAAGGCCTTTGTTGCTTCCGGAGTCCATGAAAATGCATCTTTCTTCAATAATGTTGTTAGAGGTGCTGCTATTCTCCCATAATTCTTAACAAAATTACGATAATACCCTGTCAACTCGAGAAATCCTTTCAGATTCTTTATGGATGTGGAGATTTTCCATTCCTTAATGGCTTTAATTTTGCTAGGGTCTACCTTAACTCCTTCATGAGATACAATATGACCCAGATATTCCACCTCCTAGACTCCAAAGAAACATTTGGATCTTTTTGCATATAATTGTTTCTCCTCCAATAGTTGTAGCACCCTGTCAACATGTTCAACATGATCCTTCCAAGACTTGTTGTAGATTAGTATATCATCAAAAAATACTAACACAAATTTTCTAAGGAATGGTTTGAAAATTGAATTCATCAAACCTTGAAATGTTGAAGGTGCATTGGTAAGGCCAAAAGGCATGACCAAAAATTCATAATGACCCTCATGAGTTCTAAATGCTGTTTTCGGAATGTCTTCAATCTTCATTCTGATTTGATGATATCCTAAACGAAGATCCAACTTGGTGAAGTAAATTGATCCATGCAATTCATCCAGTAATTCATCAATGACAGGAATGGGGAACTTATCTTTAATAGTGAGCTTGTTGAGCTCCCTATAATCCGGACACATGCGCCATGATCCATCCTTCTTGTGCACCAATACTACTGGAGCAGAGAAAGAACTTTGACTCGGTTGAATTATACCAGCCTCTAGCATTTCTGCAACCATACGTTCAATTTCACTCTTTTGGACATAGGGATATCTGTACGACCTGATGTTTGGAGGAACACTTCCTGGAATCAGATGAATAGCATGATCATGATCACGCATAGGTGGGAGACCTTTGGGAGTCTCAAATACCTTGGAATGATTGTCCAGGACTTTTTGGAGATCTGGAGAAATAGATGATTCCGATGTGGAAACATCTAGCGAACATAATTGTGCAATTACACCTATTTGCTCCTTTTTTAGAAGCTTTGTCATACCATTAGAGTTGATTATCTTTCCTGGTTTCCCTGCAATACCCCTTAATTCAACTTCCTTTCCTTCTGTAGAAAATTTGATGAAAAGTTCTTGAAAATTAAAAGCTATTGTACCCAAGGATTGTAGCCATTGGACTCCTAGTACAACATCAGCACCTCCCATTGGAATGGAAAGCATTGGGCTAGTCAATACATATTCTCCCATGGATAGCTTGATATTATGGCACTTTCCAGAGCACTTTATTTTTCCTCCATTTGCAATCATCACTTGACACTCTGGTGTTGGATATAGGAAGCAATTCAATTCTTTTGCTACCTTACAATGAATAAAATTGTGGGTGCTTCCTGAATCAATCAACACTATTACCTTTTTCTTCTTGATTTGTCCTTCTATCTTGATGGTTTGAGGAGTGGTAATTCCCACCAATGAATTACAAGATATGGTTGGATTTATTTTTTCTTCATCTAGGCTTTGTTCCTGGAGTATATGCTCTTCTTTTGACCTTTCTTGCTCCTTTTCTTCTTCCTCTTCACAATCTATGTAGAATCATTTCTTCTCAGCACACTTATGACCTTTAGTGTATTTGCTATCACAACTATAACAAAGCCCTTTTGCTCTTTTTTCTTCCAATTGTTGTGGTGTCAACCTTATAGGTTGTGGAATACTAGGGGCAACAACACTTCCATCTTTATAGTTGTGAGTGGTATGCTTCCTGGTTGCCATAATTTTGCTTTCCATTTTTCTTCCTAACCTGAATGTCTTCTTTAATGAATCAGGTTCCCAAAGGCGAACATCATGTTGGATATTATCCTTTAAAGACCCTATGAACACATCAATCCCATGCTCCTCTGGAATATCTTTTACCCTTATGTTCAATTTTTGGAACTCCTCAATGTGCTCCATTATTGAAACCTTTTGTTTGAGACTTATGAATTGGCTAAAAAAAGTGTTGTTTTTTGTATCCTCATAATGTGCTATCAATTCTTCCGTAAAAATTACCCAAGTGATAAATTGTTTACGAGAGCAAAGCCATTGATACCATACAAACTGATTTGGTTCCAAATATAAAGTTGCCATACGTACCTTTTGTGTGTTTTGCACATTATTGAGATCGAAGAATTGCTCCATCCGTAATATCCATGTTGCGGGACCCTTGCCATCAAACTTCCTCATATCAATTTTTGGAATATGGTGGTTCTTCGATCCAACATTAGAGTCTATGGAATCATGATTAACATTTCTTTTGTTCTCATCATGAGTTTCCTTTACTACCCTTTCACCATTAGTGACCCTTTCTTGTAGCAACTTCTTCAATTCTTCCATGTCTGCCTTCAAATCTATCTTCAAATCGTTCATATTAGCTTCTACACCTTTCTTTAAACCATCCATCTTAGCTTCTACATCTTTCTTTAAACCATCCATCTTAGATTATGTTCCTTTTTGTGCAAGTGACACTTGGTCTCGTAATTTTGCTATATCATGTTGCATTTCTTCCTCTTCTTCATAAGTCATGCTAGAGCTTTCAGGTTTCTTACTAGGTGTTTCCATTTTCTTTCCTCGGGGCATCAATTACTGATAATAATGCTTTACTATGCCCTTTGAATTCCTTCAAACCAAGCTTACGCAAAAATTTAAAAAAGCTACACACCTTTTTTCACTTTGTAGAAGCCTGATATTGAATCTGATGTATCCCTGTAATTCCGAATCATCCAGTTCTGAAATTGTGACCTGTAGTATCCTTCTGTGTCCTCTTTCCAATTCCACTAGTCTGATCCAAATTGGATTCTCCAAGAAAGAGTTATGCACAATCTCCCGCAGGGACCTGATTGTAGACTAGTTCAGTAGATCGAACTTGTATGAAGTTCTACGTGTCACCGTTTTGACCTTTGACTCTGAAAATCATATACAAGAAAACTATAGTCCGTCCTCTTTCTGTACCTTCTTGCGAAATTTCAATCTGATGCTCAGAAGGAAAGTTATGACGATTTTCCCCAGGTCACCTGTTTGGAATGTAATTCAGGAGTCTGCAAAAAGACCAACTTCCTCAGATCATATCTCTGCAAATATAGTGCCAAAAGCTCTGAAATTTGGACTCGAGGTTCAGTGCGATTTCTTATCAAATGGGTTTTTTTTCAACTTCTGAAACATCGTAGAAAAAAGTTATAGCAAAAATTCCACGATGACCTGTTTGGGGTAGCGAAACCCTAGAATCCAAAGCTCTGATACCAAATGTTATGAAACCAGCTCAAGAAAAGATAGATCAACGCCTTATAATTCAGCCTCTTCGAGGTGGAAACCTCCTTTACATTACATAAATGAACAATTCTTGGATGATTCAAATGACAAAACCTCCTTTCTATATATAGGAGTCTAAGGAGTCACAATATAATCCAGCCAACCTAACAATAATAATATAAAGCCACAAAAATAACAATAGAGGGATTCTATGGGGCACAGTAATAACAATATGAGGGCAATAGGGGCACAACAATATTAATAAGGGGTATAACTACAATAGTAATGGGGTAATCACTAGTATTATGGGGACCCAACACAAATGGTCGTTGAAGGTCTGGCAATGCGAGTACAGGTGCAGGGAAGAGGCGGTGCTTTAGTTCAACGAATGTCTTCTATTAGGGCTTGAACTAGGAAAAAATTTCTTTCGCTCTGCTCTTGGTAATCATATTGAAAGGCCAAGTAATATGGGAGGATCCAAACATGAACCTTCGATAAAAATTTACAAGGCCCAAAAAGTTGTGAAGATCTATTAGAGTGGTTGAGACTGGGAAATCCCAAATGACTTGGAGCTTAGTCAGATCCACATGCATGACTTTCTCATCTATGATGTAGCCCAAATATTGGGCCTGGCTCATGCCAAAAGTGCATTTCTCCAAGTTGGCACATAGTTTGTGCTACCATAGAGTTTGGAGGACCTGTTGAATGTGTTGCAAGTTTTCATCCCAACTCTTATTGAATATGAGGATGTCATCCACATAAATAACCACAAACGAGTTAGTGAAGGGCCGCAATATGTTATCCATCAACCTCATAAAAGTATAAGGGGAATTTATCAACCCAAAGGGCATTACCAGCCATTCGGAAAGGCCTTCCTTGGTTTTGAAGGAAGTTGTCCATACATCTATATGCTCTATTGGAACCTAGTGATAGCCAAATGTCATATTGATCTTGTTGAAATACATTCCCTCCTTGAGCTATTCTAGAAGATCATCAATCTATGCAACTGGATACCTGTTCCTCACAAGGATTTTGTTTAGCTCCAACTAATCAATTCACAGCCTCCTGGTCCCATCCTTTGTAACAAACCCAAGTTAAAAGTCCATGTAATAAATTTAATAAAGGAAAAATAAGACCAATATCATGGGACATGTATTCCAAGATAAATTTTGGGGAAAACATCCTAGTGTGTGTTCATTTGGTTTATTATGGCTAAGGGGAAATTGGAAAAGGCAATGGAAAAGGCTTTGAAAATGAAAGAGGCATTAATTGGAATTTGTTTTATGAAAATAATGGAAATTAGAAGAAAAGGAAGGTGAAAGGTCATAGGTTGCATGTGAGGAGGAAAATGAAGGGAAAATAATGGAAATTGAAGAAAATAGATGCCTAATTGATAAAAAGGCTTATGAGGATCACTTCAAAACTTTTTGTCAGTTCAATTTTAGAGCTCTCTCTCTATTCTCTCTATTCTCTTTATTCTCTCATACTCTTGCACACTTAGAGAATTCTTGGAGCACTCTAGCATTGTAGAAAGGAAAGGAAAGGAAGGCAAGAAAGAAAAAGAAAGCAAAGATCAAGCAAGGAATATTTAGATCAAGCAGCTATGATGAGATTACTTGCAGGTATCGAGTTGAATGTATGATTTCCTTTCTAGATTTGGCATGCATGGTATATGCATGTGTGTATGTGGTTCTCTTGTTGTCATTGGCATTGGCTTTTCCAGGTGTGACAGTGATTTTCAACCTTTCCTTTCCATTTATGGATAGCCATGGTATGATGGGATTCTCCTACTTGGTTCAGATGGATTGCCAGATGGTTTCAAAACTAAGTGGGGTGGTATTAGGAAAATTCAAAAAGACCTAGGAATCCCTTGACCAGTAAATGGTGGGATACATGGTGAAGCTAGGCAAATTACTCATAGTTTAAATGGAGAGATATGGAGCAATCCATGCTTATTTAGGGCCTAGTGATCCCTTGACTGGTATATGGTGGTATTACAGTAAATCCTGGTAGTGTATGTTTATTGTTTGGTCCTAGGAATTGCTTGACCTGTATATGGCGGGATACACGGTAAAGCCTCATTGTATAGATAAGGGTTTCACGCCTAGGAATCCCTTGACCGGTAATGGCGAGATACACGATAAAGCTTGAGAAGCCCTGGTTGGTTTTGTTGTGAGTCCCACATTCATGATTGGAATATGGCATGGGAGTGATTGGTTGAAAGAAATATTTGGTTCAACCCAATCTATGGTCCGGTGGTACGTGGAAATCCTTGATTTGGTTGGCTTTTGTGTATGTTAATAAGAGCTCTTTTCCTCTTGTATTTCATGAGTAAATGTACTTTTTATTATGTGGCTTCAACGTTGTTCTATAATTGATATATCTCTTGTTATATGCTGGTTATAAGCATGGTTTATCACAGACATGAGTTATGGCTCTCATCATGTTTTTATTAGTAAATTAAATTTTAATGAATGAATAACCTAATAGATGATATTAAATCTATGGGGAGAAGGCATCAGACCTTATTGAAGATTCTCATATAAGTATGAAATCCCTATGCTCAAATGTGTATTTATGACATATACATTGCATGTTCATGATGTGTTTGATGGAATGTCTATCATGGCTAGAATGAGTTAGGTCAGATCCTTATTCAAGTTTTTCATTAGAGGCCTTGTCTTCTTGTTATTTGTCACTTCTAAGTGTTTCATAAAGTTCTGGGAAGAGGCCTAGGTCTTAGCCCTAAAAAAGTGGCTCGAAATTCAGGGTCCCTAGCACAGAATTGCCTAAAAAAGATTACAATCGCATGGAGGCCTTGTTGTGGGAGAGATTGTAAGGTTTTGGTTGCATGGAGGAATTTTCGTGGGAGAGATTGTGGTTTAGTTTAGTTAAAAATTAATTTAACTAAAGTGTTGGGTACCTGGAGTGGTTAGTTAGCCTCTGGGGGTGTTGTATCTCCCAATGAAGGTCACTTTGATTTTTGGTGTGTCGATTCCACTTCCTTAACTATACATGGGGAGTTGAATCATATCATAGTAACTCTTCATCACATTTTTATAGCGTTCAACCAGTTATCTTGCGTAAATGTGGGAGTATGGTGTTACAGAGTGGTATTAGAGCATGGTTCACCCCTTGTCCTAGATGGGCGGAATGTGGTTGTCGTGCATGCATGTTGGTTGTATAAGTTCTTGTTATGTATGCATGGTGGTGATCACTGTTATAGTTGTGTTTTCATATATAATTTGATGAAGTGTTGTTGGGATGTGTTGTCATGAATGCATAATGGTTGTATATGCATTTGTTATGCATGTTGATGTTTACATGTTGTTATGCATGCATTGTGTCTGGATGGTGTTATAGTTTGTGGCATTGTGCCTGGTAACTGGATGATGATTAAGATGATGTGACATGTACTATTACGATTATGATTATACATGTATTGTGATAATATGGATTGATCTTGCAAACATGGTATCCTCCCCTGAACTATGCTAAGGTATGTTGGTTATGTTTATGTTTTGGTTTCGTTGACATGATATACTTGTAGGAAGAAGAAGATCAAAGATGACTAGAAAAATTGTGGATTATGGTTCATGAGATTCTCCTTATAGATCAAATGAGCAAGATGGTGATGAGTATTCCCCTCACATAGTAGACACTTTGAGAAATTTGAAGCAAGAAATAAGAAGTTGCATAGTAGAAGAAGGCACAATCATTCAATCAAAGGAGAGACTTGTCAAGGCGTAGGAGAAATAAGAAAAGGTCAATGTAGTTATCCTTCAGAGTTTGTCATACTTGTAGATACAGGGACCGCTTAGGATCAGTCATGGACAAGATGACATGACTAATAGATCATATGGTAGCAGATCCCATGATGGACATAGGTCGAATAGGTATGATATCATTACGGATGGCATATTCTTGGACACATGTGATAGGAGATGAAGTGGACATGGGAATTATTCTAGTTATGATTTGTACAGGTACCATGGTCATCATCGCTATCATCCTTATAAGAGGAGTGACAAGGGATATTTTCTAGATGAGTTCAATAAATATAAGCCACCTACATTTGGTGGGGAAATGAAGAAGTCACAAGATGTAGAAGCTTGGTTTCTTGGGATAAATAAGTTCTTCAAATTGCATGACTATTAAGAGAACATGAAATCCAGGATAACTACCTTCAGTCTTAAAACTAAAGCAGACATTTGGTGGGAATACATGAAGACTATCAAAGGCATTCAGGAATAAGAGTTGACTTTGAGGGAGTTTGAAATACTTTTCAAGAAGAATTATCTATCTAAGAGATACTATGATGACAGGGCGAAGGATTTCTATGAGTTGAAGATGGTATATATGACCGATGAGGAGTATACTAGCAGATTCTTGGAGTTGTTGAGGTATGTGTCTTATTTGGAGGATAAGCTGAAGATTCAAATATTCATCAGTGCGTTTTTGGGAGAATTTCAAGAGAAGATTAAGTTTGATGAGCCTAGATCATTGGAGGAAACCATCAGAAAATTGAAACATTGTTATGAGAAATCGAAGCATAAGATAGAGTCTCAACAAGGTTGGAAAGGGAAAGAAAAAGCTAAGGGGAAATGGCCACCAAAGAGAACAAGACCTTAGGATGTAAGTGAGAAAGAGAATGTTGTTCCTTATAAGAAGTTTAATGTAGTTAGGCAGGGACATGGATCACAGCCTGGAGGGAAATAAAATAAAGGTGATGGTAAGGGACAGTTGCAGTGTTGGATATGTGGCAAGGAGCATCTCAATAAGGCTTGTCCATTGTATCAAGGTGGTAGGCATTAGATCTATGGTGCACAGAAAGCACAAACTGTTGGGGACGTTGGATAGAGCATTCCTCGGATATATGCAACATTGGATACTAGGAAAGTGAATCACCATGCATCTATTATCGAGATGGATGGTAAGGTTTGTGATCAAGTTGTTTATATTTTAATTGAACCTGGATCTAATTATATTTATGTTAAATTTGACATGGTGGATAAGTGTGGTTTGAGTAAAGAAGTACATGAAAAATCTTGGTTAGTGTAGTTGGCCACAAGTACAAAGAAAAGAGTTCATCATTGGGTAAGAGCTTGTGTATTTGAGCTAAATGGTATGCCTACATCAGCACATCTAAATGTATTTCTGTTGAGATCATATAGTATGCTTTTGGGTATGGATTGGTTGTACCTTCATAGGACCAAAGTATATTATTATGAAAAGGCTATTGAATGCTTGGATGACAATGGAGAATAGAGAATCTTGCAAGGTAAGAAGAAGGCTACATCAGTCATAATGTTTACAACTATTGAGGCAGAGTGCAGTCACAGGAAAGGGTGTGTGTTATTTCCAGTGCAAATATCTAGTGATAAAGGTAAGGATTTTTATGATGTGGATGTATTGAATAGGTAGTCGATTTTATAGAAGTTTCAAGATGTGTTCCTATTAGAGATTTTAGAGTTTCTTCCTCACAAGGAAGTGGACTTTTCTATTGAGTTGGAACTAAGTGAAGCACCAACATCAAAGGCGCCTTATAGGATGAGCACTCTAGAGCTAGTGGAATTGAATTTGCAGCTGAAGGAAATGCTTGATAAGGGATACATTAGACCAAGTGTATCACCTTCTATTGCACCAATAATTAGGGGAATTTTGAGGTCTAAAATGGACCTCCCAAGAAAAATGTACAACCATAATAAACTTTTTAAGAACCAATAGGATTCAAGATTATGATGTCAACCATGGGGCGTGATTCACCATTTTTAGAGTAAAAAAGTAAAAAGATTAAAAAATAATAAAATAATAAAATAACTTTTTTCAACTCATATTTTCAACTTATCTGCCTAAGCTTTTACTCAAATTTTGAGTGAGAGTACTTGTTGGATGCAAAATTTAATTCCTCATCCAAGGACTGCCCATGTTGGATACTTTCGATGGACCCTTCTACACGAAAAATGAGAAATACATGAAAAAACATTATTGTAATAACATTTTTTCATGTATTTCTCATTTTTCATGTAGAAGGGTCCATCAAAAGTATGCAACATGGGCACTCCTTGAATGAGAAATCAAATTCTGCATCCAACAAGTGTTGTTTCTCGAAATTTGAGTAAACCCATAAGGAGATAAGTTGAGAAAATAATTTATTTATTTTTTTTCCCTCTAAAATTTGATGATGTAATCTAATATTATTTTATTATTTCCACTATTATTTAATAATTTCCTTATGAGGCCCATTTTGGACCTCAAAACTCCCCTAATGATTGCTTGTAAAGAAGAAGGATGGTACTCTCAGGTTATGCACTAATTACAAGAAGTTGAATAAGGTAACCATCAAGAACAGGTATTTGTTGCTGAGGATTGATGAGTTGAACGAAACATCAATGTTCTCGAAGATGGACTTGAGATCAGGATACCATTAGGTAAGCATTAAAGAAGAGTACATCTACAAGACTTCTTTCCGGACCAAGTATAGGAATTATGAGTTTGTTGTAGTACCTTTTGGTTTGACTAATTCTCCAACTACTTTCATGTGCTTGATCAATAGTGTATTGCATCCTTATTTGGACAAGTTTGTTATTGTATTGATTGATGATATATTGATATATTACAAGAATGAGGAGGATCATGTCGAACACTTATAAACATTATTTAGATTTCTAAGAGAGCATCAATTGTATGCTAAGCTTAGTAAATTCAGTTTCTTTCAGACATAGGTGCATTACTTGGGGCATGTTTTCTCTAAGAAAGGAATAGTAGTGGATCCGAGAAATATAAGGGCTATCACGGAATGGGAGGCTCCTAAGAATGTGCATGAAGTAAGGTTATTTATGTGGTTATCAGGTTACTATAGGAGGTTCATTAGGAACTTCTCATAGATTGCATATCATATCTCATCATTATAAAGAAAAGGGAAGAAATTTGAATGGACAGAAGGACGTGCAGCAAGTTTTGAGAAGTTGGAATAGTTTTTGATAAATTCTTAAGTGCTAGATATTGCAGATCTAGATAAAGATTTTGTGGTGTTTACAAATGCTTGTAAAAGATGACTTGGTGGAGTCCTTCTGTAGGAGGGATAGGTGGTATGCTATGAATCGAGGAAATTGAATGAGCACGAGAAGAATTATGTTACACTTGATCTTGATTTGGCAGTGATCATCCATGCTTTGAATATGTGGAGACACTATATTATTGGCACATAGTTCACCTTGATGGGTGATCAAAGCTGATTGAGATACCTATTTGACCAACCGAATCAGAATTCCCGGTAAGCTGGATGGCTACAACAATTAGTGAGTTTGAATTCAAGATCAGGTACATTAAGGGAAAGGAAAATAGGGTTGTAGGTGCTCTTAGAAGAAGGATACAGGTAAATCATATAGCAACTATGATTTAATATGGGACATATTTACAGGATCAGATTTTACAGGTGGGACAATAGAATGACAGGCATAGGGATCTTAGGTACAAGTTACAATAGTAGGGTACAAGTGATCAGGATGTGGACTATCATCTTATAGCAGATGGTTTGATCAGGTTTGGGAACAAACTCTATGTTCCAAACAATAGTGAGATCAAGAAGCTTATCTTGAGGAAATTTCATGCTAAGTCATATTCAGGTCACCCAGGATACTAGAAGACATTGATAGCAATGAAGAATTTCTACTATTGGTTGAATCTGAGGAAGGTAGTGACAGAATTGGTGGCTAGATGCTTGGAATGTCAATAGGTAAAAGCACGTTGTAAGAATCCACATGGTTTACTACATCTGATTCTAATTCTAGAGTGGAAATGGGAGGTTATTTGTATGGATTTCATTATAGATTTTCCAAGTACATATAGACAACATGATTCCATCACGGTTGTGGTGTACATCTTGACAAAGGTAGCACACTTCATTCCGATGAAGTCTACATATTTAGTTAGTGATGTAGCACAAGTATTCATGAGAGATATAGTGAGATTTCATGGTGTCTCAAAGAAGATTGTATAAGACAGAAATGCCAAGTTATCTTCCAAGTTTAGGAAAGAGTTATTTACAGCATTGGGTACAGAGTTAGCCTTCAACACAACTTATCACCTGTAGAGAGATGGAAATATAGAGAGGGTCCAGAATATTTTAGAGGACATGTTGAGAATGTAATTTATGAATTAGCAGTGGAAGTGTGAAGAGTATCTTCCATTGGTTGAGTTTTATTATAACAAAAGGTATCATGAATATTTAAGGATGAGTCTATTTGAGGCACTCTATGGGTGGAGGTGTAATACTCTTATCAGTTAGAGTGATCCAGTGAACAAGGTATTGATTGGAACATACATGTTGGCAGAGAGGAATAGGAAATGTAGCTTACCAAGAAGAATATAAAGGAATCAAAGGACAGGAAGAAGAGTTCTGTAGATTAGCAAAGGGAATTTAAGGAGTTTTTGGTTGGGGAGCATGTCTACTTGTGCATTAAGCCCAAGAAGAGATCCTTGAGTATTGGGTCATGTTCGAAGCTAACACCTCGATATTGCGGGCCTTTTCGAGATCCTTGAGAGGATTGGACCAATGGCCTCAGACTTGCACCACCTCCGATAGTGTAATTCCATAATATTTTGTTGAAAAAAATACTACTGGGGGGGGGGGTTGTCTTGTAGCATTTTTTGGTTTTGGTGAGTTAGCATCAATTAGTAAAAAAAATGAAAATATATTTCAAAAAATGTTAAGTTAGGATATGGACAAAAAGAATAATGAATCAAAAAATGTTAGGCATATTTTGATGAATAAGTCCATATCAAATAAAATATTATTATAGATGCCCTAAAAAAGGAAGGAAAAAATCAAATGTTGGATTAGAAATAAAAGAAAAAATAATAAATTCTGAAAGTGTTTCAAATACAAATGCCACTACTCTTATTCAAGGTTATTTTTGCAAATAAAAGTTGTGTGCAGATTGTTGAAATACCACACTAGTTCATACTATCCAATCATACAATTTAATCATGATTGGATTTGATTTAAATTTTTGTCAATAGGTAGCAGATAAAATTGGCTCAACGGTTTAATATGAGCCAATGGAAGCAATAAGGGATAGAATTAGATTAATCATTAAAAAGAAAATGTTGAGTTGCTAGTCTAAATGCACTCAGGTGACTAAGATTGTGAAAAAATGTTAGGAAAGTTAAGGGTAGGTATACAAATGAAATACCATTGGAGAATGAAAGGATTTTTATCCTAAAGTCAGAACATTGCATACATGTGCATATAATGAATGCTTTAAATTAAACATTATTTACAAAATATCAATGTTATGGTGTAATATCTTTGTTTTATCCATTCATTCGTCGATACGCCATGCATGTCACATCCGTTATAACTCTTGTCCCCACCATCACTATCTACCATGATATTAAACCTCACTCATGTTATTCTTCATCCCGCACATTTCCCTAAGATTTGATGGCCTACATCACTCCTCGGCCCTCCCTTGCCATCTGAACAGTATCGGTGGAGGGGGGGTCCGAAGTCGGCAATTTTGGAAACTTCCCTTTGAAACTGCTTTTCCCCAATCCTAGTTATTCGGGACTTAAAATCCAAAAACAACTTACCACTCCCACTTACTCCCGAACGCAGTTTTCATTCAACCATTTACCGCTGCTCCTACCTCGTCATCCACATCTGCTCCCATGTCACTTCCTTTGTCCAATCATTTGCCATCTCTTTGCCTATTATCCATTAATTCACCAACCCTCACACATTAATATTCCATTTAATCATTTGTCAGTCATGTTGGAGAATTAATGAAGATTTAATCATTAATTACCGACCTCGCCCCATCTTGTTCATTATAAGCCCTGATTTTCATAAAAACCGTTACAAAATTCATTCCCATAATTCACTGGATACTTGTTGTTTGCAGCCAAAACGACAGATTCATCATTCAACCAAATTTTCATTTATGTTAAGAAGCAAGCCGACATCTAGGTCCACCTAATCCATTTCCACTTACAATGTTATTCTATTATCACTGTGTTTCGGCCCAATTCTTCTAATTTTTGTCACTTTTAGCTTTGAATTCAATTAATAGAATGCCTCCTAAAGGAAAAGAAGTTGTAGAAACCCCAAATCCTCTCATTCATCCACAAGTTGACTTCCATCATACTCCCCTGGTCGACAAAGACTGTAAAATCAATGAGTCTTTGTCTGAATTTGATTTGTTTGAAATCTACTGCTGGATGGAGGATCAGTTAGTTGATCAAACAAATGAAATAAGACTTTGGAACTCCCACCTTCCTCATTACGTCTTCCCTCAGATACATAGAGCACCTTAATTTATCAAGAACTGCCATGAATCCTATGACCCCATTCAAAGAGCTATCATCTCACCTACAAGAAAACTTATGTGCTCCATCAATGCTTAGTCCATTGAACAGATGTTACAGGCCCCAACTATTGTGCCAACCCATCCTTTTTCTCATGAAAGCCTAACAGAGGCCTATCAAAAGCTAGATTTCACTAAAAGAGCTCAAACTTTAGAACTTTTCCTAGTTGTAGATAACCCTCTGCCTAAAAGAAACCCTCCCTATGATTCATTTATATTCCCAGACAAAACCAAGAAAATGACCACCATTATTTCTTATATTCTTGGTTACAATTCTGATCAATATGTAAATGAAGCCATCATTGGTTTCTTATCTATCTTTTCTGTTGGTTCCAAACCCACTGTTCATTATAACTTTAGCCAATTTCTAGCTGAGGCCATTCATGAACAATTTGTCGAGTTCAATACTGAAGAGGTATTCAAGTATGCTTCAGTACTTGTATATCTTTTTATATATTTTCAGGGAGACAAGCTTCCATTCACCCTGTAGAATCTAGATGAAGAAGGCAACCAACAATCACTAATCTTTTGGACTTATATGGGAATGAAGGAGAAGGAAGAATTTACATATAAACAATTCATAGAATTATTTGTTCATCCAGCCATTAATCTTATGAGCAACACTCCAGTACCAAGAATAAGTGATGAAATTGTGAAAGTGTTGTAGCTGGTTGATCAAGCCACAATAAGAGATTGGTATCTTTACCAAAATTATATAGAGATCAGAGTCTATGGCTGTGAGCTTCCACCCTACAAGCTTCCTAAGTACCTCCCTATTAGATTTTTTTCATTAGAATATATTAGGCAGAGGTTAAATGCAGATGAAATACATTTTGTGGCTGCAAAGAAGAAATCACAATTCAAGCTAAAGGCTCAGGTTGGTCCATTCATCTGTAATACTAGAGAAGCAGGAGAAGAAGTAGACAGGTTATTGAAGAAAATGAAGTTTGGCCTCAACTTCACTTGGTCTTATGACCCAATGGGAGTGATTTCTAGGCTCAAAGTTGAAAACAAATTCATTGCATACCAGCATACTGCGAGGCCTGAAATAGAGCAGTACAAGAATCAGCTAGAGTGGAAGGAGAGCACCCTTCAAGAAGTTGAAGAACAAGCAGTCTCTACTTCCAATGTAAAAACTCCACTTGCACAGGAAAAGACAACTAAACGAGGGAGGGAAGAACAATCATCCCATACAAGTGAAGCATCAAGTCAAGGTTTTAGAATTGTACATAGTAAGAAGAGACCTAGGTTCTCTTTCAAGGTCAGTGCAAATATTGAGTTACAAAAAACAACATTTGATGGACTTGGAGAAGCCTCTCTTTTTACAAATTCTGGTGGACAGATTATTCAGTCTCATACTCATTCCAACACATCTCATGAACAGCAGGTGATTCACACCAGTGAAAGCAATCAGAAGGATAAAGAAGATGACATTTTTCATGTCTTCAGTGAAATTAAGAAGAAAAATGAGGAGTTAAAGTTGAATACTTATACTCAATTCTGGAAACATTCTTCTAGTTCTCAAGCCATGCTTCTTTCATTCTTTGATTCTAAGAAAGGTAAAATATAGATGACTTTCTTACAAGCTCAAATTTGACAGCCCAGGACTACTGCACATTACTAGAAGCAAAGCTCCTTTGAATTTGATGTTAAAGATGTACATCCAATTGACGAAATTGGGATGCACAAACAGAATGGCCAAATGATTTCCTCTACTTTAACTAACACTGCCATGAGTCTGTCCAAAATGCAGTTTACCTTGGCTAATACTCAGTCATAGCTTAAGCTTGAGAAAGTTTCCTCATTGGCTAAAGACACCAAGGTCAAAGCTTTGGAAGATTTGGTGTTGAAGATGGGATATGATCCCTCTGATATAAAGGCTGCAGAAGGAATTGTCAAGACAAAAATATTGAGATTTCAGCATTAAGGAAGCAACTAAAATTGCCAGCTTCAAAGGACCCAATTACTAAAGAGATTGAAGAAACTGAAACTCAGAAATTTGACATGATGAAGCTCATTATGCAACACAATCTACAAATAAAACAAATGGAGGAGAAAATGGATAAACTTGTCAAAGAGAAAGAGGAAACTGTAAAAAGGGCCAATATTTCAATGGATGTAGTTCCTCTTACAACAATCTCTATAACTAGAGCTTCTGCCTTAGGCACAACAGTGACTACAGGAACATCAGTAGGAGCTGAACAGATTGTTGAAGTTGTTCAAAATCTGCCTGTTCAGAATTTGTCTATTCAGATAGAGGAAATGAAGAAATTGTAGGATTAATTGAAGACATTACAACACATGAAAGAAGTTGTAGACAATTCACATGCAGTTGAGTTGCAAAGGGAAAAAATTCAAATTGAGGTACTGTAGAAAGAAATCAAAGAATCTTACCTTGGAAATAAATTGGGTTTAGTAAAGGAAATGTTATGGGAAGAGATCATTGAATCAATCAAAGATATCTGGCCTTATATCAGGATAATATTTGATCAAAAGAACTTGTTGGAGAAAGCTCAGGAAGCTATTGAAACCATCTCCAAGGAACTTGAGGACATGCCAGAAGTTTCCACTGAAATAATCAAGTTTCTAAATTCTAAAGACAATTATGAGCTTGAAGAATTAGGAATTAATGACAGGACAACAACCATACTGGAAGTGAAGATGATTATTACGAAGAAAAATCTCATTCTTCAGTTGGAGGACAAATGCAGCAGTGTTAGTGTCATAATTCAATGTTTTTTCAACAGGTTGGAACCCTTGACCATCAAGGGTTTTCCCTCTATGCTGGTGATAAATGATAAATTAATGCCCATTGAAGACTATGTCTAGAAACTTGCAGAGGTCAGCACCAATGCCACGACATTTTCAAACATAAGAGGTTCAACAACACCAAGGGTTGTGCTAAATGCACTTAGAGATACCTTTTTCATCCTAAATTAAATCAGACATATATTTTTAGTGAAGCCTACTTTTACTAAATATATATAAATGGATGAGGTTTATCGAAGGGTGGCTAAGTTATCTATCCCAGATAAGAAATGTTGGGAACAATTAACTGATTTACTTGACTAAAAGGAGGCTCAAACAACATTCATCATTTCCAGGGATAGTCATCAACAACTCAGAAGTATTCAGTGTTTCCAAGAATAGTCATCAACATTTCAACACCAAAATAGTGACAGATCGACTATCAGTTCATATTCCTGATTTTGTATTAATCTATTTTTGTAAATTTGTTTAAGATATTTTCTTAGCTCTAAGATTGTATAAATAACTCTCTTTAACGAGTTATTAAGGGTTGCACCCTTGGAGAAACATTTGTAAGCACTAAATGTACTCAGTTTTTTCTGAATCATTAATACCAAAGCAAAGGATTCTGAATTTTGATTCATACAGTTTTGTATTCCTTGTAAGTTTTCCAGTTTTCATTCACTATGTTTTCTTCATATTCTTAAGTTTTACAAAGATAACCAGATAGGAGTAGTTGAGTTTCAATTCACTCTTATAAGCTTTCTGAAGTGATCATCTTTAAAGAGAATGAATTATAAAAACTGTTTGTTTAAGTAATTCCCTCTAAATCATAAAATCATCAGTATCTTTGTAACCTTAGGCATATTTTGTCAAACTTTCTGAACATTGTCTGAAGGTCTTCTTACTTATGGTTATTTAATTTTCTTTTTGAAAACTGTAATAGTCATATCATCTTTCTGTTTCTACTCATCACCAAATAAGCTAAATCACTGTGTGGATTGTAATAACATACCTTTGTTTAATATTAGTATTATTCAAAAAGGTTAGTCATCATTATTTTGAATCTGTTTCATACATCGGTCCTCCAAAAATTAAAACAAAATCCCCCAAAACAAATATCTTAGATGCCCTGGCACAATAGCTGACCATTATCATCTCAGAGATACAACAGGGTGAATTAGTATTTTAAAACTCACTAAAACATTTCAATTTCTTATTCATATTTCTCTATGTGACTTTAATTAACTGAACCAGTGTATGTACGTGACTATGATGAGGATAAGTAGTGTATATCCAGTTAACTAACTTTTCAACTAATTCATCATTTGTTTAACTTGAACCAGTGCATCAGTACTTCTTTAGACATTAATTAAATAGTAACCATGTATAGTAATAACAAAATAAACCATCACACATAAGCAATACATCAACACACATGAACACCAATATTTTTATATGGAAAACTAATGTGGTAAGAAACCATTGTTTTTGTCATGTATGTCTTCATCTTTTATTATAATGAAAAAATTATTACAATCAAGTATTGATGCAGACACATACTAGCATGCAGGCACCCACCTGCAGAAGGCTACAACCTTCTCTCATTCTCCAACACCCATGGGAAGGGAGCTCCAACCCCCTAATCTCGTTTACCAGCACCCACCAGAAGGGAGCTCCTACCCCCTGGTCTGATTTACCAGCTACCACTGGAACGAAAATTCGACTCCCTTACTAAAGGCTCCAACACTCAGCACTTCTGTGGACCACATTTCATAATATTTTATACTAGATCCACCTAAACCAAAACATTAAACTTGTAGGCCACATTTCATATAGTTTTTAGACTAGACCCACTACCATAATTTAAGCCCAATTCAAAATAATAAAATGGAAACCAATCATCATATCAAATCATTTAATCATTGTACCAATTGAGACCCAAATCAATATTAAACAACCGAAGCAGTTAGATCAATGTAAATCCATTTACTAGAATACCAATCCATATATTGTTCATCAAAGTAACTAGATTCTGTCACCGCAAACCCTGATCAACCATATATCAAAATATATACGAAACTGTTTTTAAGTATATTTGTGTATATACGCATTTTCCATGAAGCATAGTTGCGTACATATCTCAAAAAATTGAACCCTGAAACTAAATGAGTATCATATTTAAATGCTCACTGAATCACTTACAAAACCAATCACAGATCTTTAAACCACATACATATAGCAGCATTGTTACTATTCAAGAAATCAGTCCATAAATCATTCAACCTCAACCATCATTGTTAAAGCCAGATCATCATGAAAAACTTCATTGATAGACAATAGCAAACACAACAATATTGATCAAGTTAATCAGACATCACATTCAGAAAAATCCTAGAATATGTACACAACCCTCACAAAACATTTCTTTTTATGTACGCACCTTTCATATTTGATACCCATGTACATATCTATACATACCATAGAATTGATATGTTACTATTCAAAGTCTGATCCACATATCTACACGCCTTTTATGAAATAAACCTACGTACATATATGTAATTATTGACTCATACCTTCGTTTCACAACTGAACATCAACTAAACCCAAAATCTCAGCATATACTATAAAAGACACACATCATAACATCATCACAAATCTATCACCCCATAAGCATATTATTCAATGTGTACTCATTTCAGATCTATAAGATTTGATCCATCATCAAACTCTCGGGTGCACACTTATTTCAGATCAAACAATTCATCAATAAACCAAATCATGCACACATAACACTTTTATCTCCATCTCCTTATATAGCTTAGGCCTTAGGCAATACCTTAGGCTAATTCTATAGTTATACCGATGGTATTCTTTGATAGGATCAAATATTCATTGTTGTGATCATTACTATGGGCCAATGCATGGTAAAGGCCCCCATTATTGAGAATACTATTATGCGAAAACTGTACGTGACGTTTCTTCACAAAACTTGCATATAAGAGACTTTTCTTCACTAAACCTCCATATAAGAGACTTTTCTTCAAAAACCTACGTATATGTGACTTTTCTTCACCAAACCTATGTATGTGTTGGAAATAATACTGAGAAGGGGGTGGGGTGGGGTTGAATCTGTATTAGTCAAATCAATAACTTTTTCTTTTCATACTCTAATTTATATATGCTACTTCAATGAAGGTAACTCGCGTGTACACGCAACTGTATTTAAGGCAACCAACGTATATCCAACAAACTTATGATTCAGTTAATTCATCATATGTTGATATTTAATCAGTGCATCAGTACTTCATTAACCATATAAACAATAACCATGTGCAGTAATAACAGAACAAACCATCACACATAAGAAACACACATGAACACCAATATTTAAGGTGGAAACCCAATGCAGGACAAAAACCACCTGTTGCTGTCTTATTTTAATATAAGAAAAACCTGTTTACAATCTTGTACTGGTGCAGACTCATACCAGTAGGTAGGCACCCACTTGCAGAAGGCTACAACCTTCTCTCATTCTCCATCTACTACTGGAAGGGAGCTACAACCCCCTAGCTCTTGTACTAGCCAATCCGTTTACTGGTACGTAGGTGCCAACCTACAGAAGGCTCCAACCTTCACTCGTTTTCCAATTGCTACTGGAAGGGAGCTCTAACCCCCTAGCTCTTGTACTAGTTGATCCATTTACTAGTATGTAGGCACCAGCCTATAGAAGGCTCCAACCTTCACTCATTTTCCAGCTGTTACTGGAAGGGAGCTCCAACCCCCTGCCTCTTGTACTGGCTGATATGTTTACCAGTACGTAGGCACTGGCCTGCAGAAGGCTATGACCTTCTCTCTTCCTCCAGGGACCACGTTTCATAATTTTTCAAACTAGATGCTCCTCGTACACAA
This sequence comes from Pinus tabuliformis, assembly GCA_031772625.1. Taxonomy (NCBI): domain Eukaryota; kingdom Viridiplantae; phylum Streptophyta; class Pinopsida; order Pinales; family Pinaceae; genus Pinus; species Pinus tabuliformis. The sequence continues at coordinate 841,012,358 of CM062807.1, forward strand.
AAAGACACATGAAGGCCTCGTTTCATCAAATTTTCATACTCGACCCATCAACAACATTGAAGCTCAAAATCATAACTGCAATACAACCATCAAATACATGTGCATCAACCAATCACTAAAACTCAATCATCACTCTTTGAATCAACCACAACTGAATCAATCAATCACTGACAACCCATCATCACTGAAGCAAATCACAATCAATCAATCTGAACATTCAGAACACTGTCACCAGAATACAGTCACCATAACACAAAGCATAACCCAGAACTCTACATCAACAACCAGAACCAACTGCAACTTCAAACATCATATTTCATAATGTATATGCTACTTCGATGTGTCGAACCAACGTGTATACACTCTTTTACCAAAGCAAACCAACGTACAGTTCTGCAAATACTGAGTTAACTTCACAGATATTCCAAACTTGAGTCATACCCAGATCATAACATTTACAGAATAAAACATGCATCAGTATTAAGATCTAGACTATCCATGATCAAACCATGTAATGATAATTCATTTCAGGCCTTAGGATCCCGATCCATCATCCATCATCAACCACATAGGTGCATCCTTAGTTTAGATCAACCAAAGCATCAGAAGCCCATAACCTTCATATTTGATCTTACACTTCATAAGATATTCAATACTTTCACACCTTGGCCTAATGATCTTCTCCTTCTTATATAGTTTTAGGCCTTTCTCAATACCTTGGACCAAAACCACTTAGGACCAATTCCTTGGACCAAATACCTACGGTCATTACCTCAGACCAAATATTTTAAACAAAATACCTTGGATCAATACCTTGGACCAAAATACCTTGGACTAAATACCTCAGACCAAAACCTTGGTTTTCTAACATGTACACACTTTTCCTCCTATGAAGGTGTGTGCATACATATATGCTCCTTTTGTTCCATTAACCCACGTGTATACGCTGCTTGGACAAGGTGAACCAATGTATACTTCTTAAACTACTCTCTTTCTTCAATCTTTGGAGCCTGATCTGTAATCCTTTTCTATTAACCTGCTACGCTATGAACTGTCATCTGAGTGAGTTGCCATCAAGGACAACTCATGTATCATAATGCCAAGGATCCCCCCCCTTTGGACTTGATGGCAACAACAACACCAAGGCACTCTCCCCCTTTGACATCAAGGGCAGACCAAAATATTCTCCGCCTTCGATATACATTATGTTGTCCATGCTCCCCTTGAGTACATGTTGAATTCTTTGATTAACCTCCCCCGTTGTACATGCTGAGATGCACTAAATCATCCATGCTCCCCTTGAGCACAAGCAAAGTCTACAATTTTTTTTTCAAAAGAATACCATGACTCTATAACGTAGTTAAGTGAGTATGACCTTCCTATCACCAATGAATTATACATACATCAATCTCCCAACCAAGTGGGTATACATCAATTTTGACTCATCCACCCAGCTAGGTGGGGATATACCAAATGTTTATACATGACTGAAATATAAATTATTACATCATCCTTCCCATGCATAGTGGGGTTACAAATTAGGTATTTTCATGACCTTTACATCAAATGATATACATGACATTTATAATAAGGACCAACAATCTAAACAAGACCATGATAGTCATCAACAACTATCATACACCATATATGATCTGCACCATCAGCATCTATCAGCAGCATCAAGATCAACAACCTGTATATTTCCATCATCAAAAGAGTCACCTAAATCAAAACAACCATGTGAATCAAGAAATATAATAATCTTCATGTACCAAGATCTTCTAACATAATGCCAACAATGCATTATTGGAAGCATACGCTCCCCCTGAACCTATGCCAATTGTTCATTGTCATGTCTGATCATTTCAAATATCAGTATGAATCATCAAGGAATCATCATCAATTAGATATACGTCAAGTCATCAACAACTCAAGAGCACTTATACATATTATCAGCAGACTGTAATCATCATCAAACAAACTAGATATTTGACTGAACCATATCAGACCCCTTTTTTCTGAGTCTGTTCCACTATTTTTTCCTCGAACTCACGTATATACGTGACTTGTCTTCATGAAAATTGCGAATGAGATTTAGAACACTGAAGTTTCACACTTTCAACTCCCCCTGAGTCTATTATGTCTATACACTATGCTATGTCACATCTTTCTGATTGTACTTCCTTCTTCTTCCATATCTTCGAGTGTGATGTTGTTTTCTCCTTTTGGTATGGTGCCCGAAATTTTCTCTTACATTCCTTTGCTATATGTCCAAACTTGTTACATGCATAACATCTTACATGTTTCATATTCTTTCTATAGCAGTGAATGACTTTGTGACCAAACATATTGCAAGAAAAATAATAACCCTTAAAGTACCTGGAAGCTGATGATCTTTCTATGTGATCATCTTGAACCATTCTACTTCTGCATCTCATTGCAACATGTCCAAAATTATGACATATAAAACAGTCAACATTATTCATCGGAGGAAATAACCGACTATCACTTCCACAGTTAGGAGCAAGAGATTTTCTTTGAAGACTTTCTTTCCTTGGTTATTGATGGGGTTGGCCTCTCATCTCCTTGTTGAGAATTTCAGATTTTGCGTTAGAGTTCCTTGCCTCATCTTGTGAGCTAGATTCACCTTCAATAGATTCATGAAAACCGAGACCAGTTTTGACGGTATGAGACCTCTGACTACTAAGAATATTATCCAAAATCTTAGTATTGTCTTGAAATCGTAAGAGTTTATCCTTTTCTTCTAATTTACATTTTAAGATATTTACCTCAACCTGATATTGCTCTTCCTTTTCCACATATTGCGTTTTCAATATTTCTCTAGCCTTTCTTCCTTCTTCCACTTGTTGCCTTAATTTGAGAATTTCATTTTCTTGTTCTTCATCTGCTTGAAGTAGTTCTTCATTCTGCTTATTTTCAAGATCTTGTTTTAGAGAGAGGATCTTAGCTTCAAGACTTTCATAGTAATTGGATCTATCTTTAAGTCTCTTGATTGTTGTACTCTTTTCATTTACTTCATTTCTTAATGATGTCACTTCATCCTGCAGTTTTTGACATTGATCTTCCTTTTCCTTGTACTACTTCCTTTGTTTCCTTCCTCCAGCTAAGCTTTTAATCTGGTAACTTCTTCTTTGAAGGCACACTGCCTTTTGTTAAATATATCTTGTTGATCTCTGATTTTATTTGCAAGTATTTTAACTTCTACCTCTATGTTTCTTTCACGATCACTTCCAAAATATTCAATATTGCATGAACAAATAAAAGTATCACTAGAAGACCAAAAATTTGCACCTGATGCTTCATTTGCTTGCTCATCTTCGATCTGAGGTGATTCTGAATCTGAATACTTGCTTTCACCTAACGACCAATTGTCTCTCATGCTGTCACTATTCCCTTGAGATGTCTTCTTTTTCTGAGGCACTTTCTTCTTTAGCTTCTTTCCCATTGTTTCTACGGATCTCCTTCAAGTGATCAAGCTTCTACCAAAGGACCTACTCTGATACCAATTGTTGGAAATAATACTAGGGGGGTGAATCAGTGTTAGTCAAATCAATAACTTTTTCTTTTCATACTCTGATTTATATATGCTACTTCAATGAAGGTAACTCGTGTGTACACGCAACTATATTTAAGGCAACCAATCTATATCCAACAAACTTATGATTCAGTTAATTTATCATATCTTGATCTTTAATCAGTGCGTTAATACTTCATTAACCATATAAATAGCAACCATGTATAGTAATAACAGAACAAACCATCACACATAAGAAACACACATGAACACCAAGATTTAAGGTGGAAACCCAATGCGGGACAAAAACCACCTGCTGTTGTTTTCTTTTAATATAAGAAAAAATTGTTTACAATCTTATACTGGTGCAGACTCATACCAATAGGTAGACACCCACCTATAGAAGGCTACAACCTTCTCTCATTCTCCAGCTACTATTGGAAGGGAGCTACAACCCCCTAGATCTTATACTAGCCGATCCGTTTACTAGTATGTAGGCGCCAACCTACAGAAGGCTCCAACCTTCACTTGTTTTCCAGCCACTACTAGAAGGGAGCTCCAACCCCCTAGATCTTGTACTAGCTAATCCATTTACTATTACATAAGTGCCAGCCTACAAAAAGCTCCAACATTCACTCATTTTCTAGTTGCTACTAGAAGGGAGCTCCAACCCCCTGGCTCTTGTACTAGCCGATATGTTTACCAGTACGTAGGCGCCGACCTACAAAAGGCTATGACCTTCTCTCTTCTTCCAGGGACCACGTTTCATAAATTTTCACACTAGATGCTCCCGGTACAAAACAATAAACATGAAGCCCTCGTTTCATCAAATTTTCATACTGGACCCATTAGCAACATTGAAGCTCAAAATCATAACTGCAATACAATGATCAAATACATCTGCATCAACCAATCACTGAAACTCAATCATCACTCTCTGAATCAACTACAATTGAATCAATCAATCACTAACAACCCATCATCACTGAAGAAAATCACAATCAATCAATCTGAACATTCAAAACACTGTCGCCAGAATATAGTCACCAAACACAAGGAATAACCCAAAACTCTGCATCAACAACCAGAACCAACTGCAACTTCAAACGTCATATTTCATAATGTATACGCTAACTTGATGTGTTGAACCAACGTGTATACACGCTTTTACCAAAGCGAACTAGCATACAGTTCTGCAAATACTAACTTAAAACTTCACAGCTATTCTAGACTTCAGTCATACCCAGATCATAACATTTACATAATAAAACATGCGTCAGTATTCAAATTTAGACTATCCATGATCAAACCATATAATGATAATTCATTTGAGGCCTTATGATCCCGATCCATCATCCATCATCAACCACATAGGTTCATCCTTATTTCAAATCAAGCAAAGAATCAAAATCCCATAACCTGCATATTTGATCTAACACTTCATAAGATGTTCAATACTTGCACACCTTGGCTAGTGATCTTCTCCTCCTTATATATTTTTAGGCCTTTCTCAATACCTTGGACCAAAACCACTTAGGACCAATACCTTGGACCAAATACCTAGGGTCAATAGCTCGAACCAAATACCTTGGATCAATACCTTGGACTAAATACCTCAGACCAAAAACTTGGTTTTCCAACATGTACGCTCTTTTCCTCCTGTGAATGTGCGTGTATACATATACGCTCCTTTTGTTCTGTTAACCCGCATGTATACGCTGCTTGGACAAGGTGAACTAGCATATACTTCTTAAGCTACTCTCTTTCTTCAATCTCTGGAGTCTAATCTGCAATCCTTTGTTGTTAACATGTTGCATTGTGAACTGTCATTTGAGTGAGTTGCCATCAAGGACAACTCCTATATCATAATGCCAATAGTATGTACATGACTTTTCTTCATAGAACCTGTATATACTTCTTCGAATTGATTCCCCTTTCTCTGAATTGATATTCATGTGTCCAATCTTTCTATCACATCTGTACTGGCATGAATACTCATCGGGCTGCCATCATGTTGGTATATTTATTAAGTACTTTGGTCACCATAGTCACTACCACTAGTATAAACCTCTAAACTTATTTGTAGATATACCAAGTTTCTCTCCCCCTTTGATATTAAGGGAAAAGGGTTGACCACTGTTGAATGAAGGCTTCTCTCTCTTTGTTGTAGATATGAGCACTATAGGTCTGATATGAACATGGTACACTGACTATGCTCCCCCTGAGCACATGTTGAATATTCTAGAATATATACAAAGAAGTACATGACTTTATGACCTTTCCTATCACCAAAGTCTCATGCTTTCATCAATTACCCAACACATTATGGTTACATATTTGACTCAACATTACATTAAATTCCCAACATGGGATTACATACATAATTGACTTTACCCCAATAGTCTAAATATGACTAAGTATTACAATTATTACATCATGGGTCTTTGTATGAACTCTACATCAAGTGACATATGTGACATTTATTACCAAGACCAAATACCTCAATAGTGAGGTAGTAAGACCAATATAGTCTTCAACAGTCATCATATACCATATACAATCTACACCATAAGCATTTGACAACAACACCATGAACATCATCAAGAAGTAATGTAATATCATCAACCTGTGACCAAGTTTGCTTCATCAACAACATAATATTATTCCATAGAACTCATCCCCTTAACCTCATCAAAGTCAACTTTTTCTTTCCCTTAGTAGGAAGAGCCACAATCCACATTCATCAAATTCATATAGATCTTTTGCAGCACAACAACATATATTTTCATGCATCAAAAAAATATGTGACGGTCAAGCATATCATCATAAAGTAAGATAAGGAAATTTATAATCATTCATCAATATTATCAACATGTAACTAAATATTCCATGTCTCCAAGTATCATCCAATAGATGTAGCAGTAGTATATTAATAAATCATATCTTCATGAAACCTGTAGCAACGTCATTCTCTCGGCCCAAATTATTCATGCAATAAGAAAGACTACTTCATTATTATGTAGTTTAAGTAATCATCCATAAGATCCCTTTTTGTAATTCATCATCATCAACTACTCATCCCTGTGCATATCATCAAGATCATCATGCTTAGAGCCATACTCTTCTAGAAACATATCATTTGCATCATAGCATGTATATGTGAGAGCCAAGCACTATAGGCATCATCACCCATAACTGCACCATATGAAACTTATGCATCTTTGAAGGCATAATGAAAACAACATAAAATTAATGAGTGACACTCATCATCATCATCATCAAATAATGAGGTTTAATAATCAAGATCTGCTTATCTCCTTGAACGTATGAAGATCAACATGTAAGCAACATAGCATATCTACCATATGCATCATCAAAGGAATATTCTATCATCATAAATCTTATCAGTACCATCATAACGACTATGTGGCTCAAGCAATATATAAGTATCATCCATGATTTCGTCATAGGAAACCCATGACAGCAACATAGCATGATGCAACATATAGTCATCATTCAAAAACTTCAAGAACATGATTATCTTTAGAAGCATCATTAATATAAAAAACATTATGTAACAAGAAATTCTAAATCAATCAGAATGCCAACAATCCACTATTATATGCATAGAAAATGCTCCCCTTGAACCTGTGTGAACTGTTCAATGTCAGTTCTGATCACATCAACTCATCCATTAGTAATATCATCATAGAAACTTCATCAATCAGTAAACACATGTCATATTACAGCAAATCATAGACTATTATAGGCCAATACCATTTCTAAGTAGCATCCGCTTACTGTAACCAACCAAAGTTAGAACTAAAAAGCCAAATAATAACTAACTAAAGCATATCATAACTTCTTCTTGGGATAGTCCTATTGTTTCTTCATCATAGAGAAATATACGCGGTTGTCTGGATCTAAAATCATGTATAAACGCGACTTTCCTTCATAGGGCCCACGTACATAAAGTAAAATGTTGAATTTTCATAACCACAACTCCCCATGAGCTTGTACTCTTTGTACCTTCTCAATGTTACTACATCATATGTACTATTAGTAATCATGAATATTAAAACAACCATAGGAATCATCATCAACATATGTATTTCTCCCCTTGAGATTATACATCACTGATCCCGAGGACCTGATAATCATGGTTTTTTCTCATGAGGTCATGACATGCCTCACATCACTTTTGCAGTGATTTTTAGAAGTATTTTTTTAAGAATGATGGACTGCAATGGACACCATCTTCTTTTAATCTGAGTCTGAATCCTCCTCATATTTACGTTAATTCGGTTCTTTAAGCACATATAATTTCTCTAGGTTACTATATCCTCTTGCTATGAACTTTCCAAATTATTCATCTATAACTTTGCATTTGGTTGATGTAAACACAATTACATTTCCTTTATCTGCGATTTGACCTACACTTAGAATATTTCGCTTTATTCCTTGGACTGAAAAAGTATCAACTGCTCCTCTATGTTTATTAATCATGGCTCTACCTTTTCCCAGAACTTTCGTTGGAGCATTATTTCCAAGAATAACCCTACCATATTGATTTTTCCTAAGAGACTCGATCTTAATCTTATCTCCAGTCATGTGACGAGAGCATCTGTTGTTTATGTACCATTCATCTTCTTCTTCAAATGAGTAGAGAGAAATACTGCACCTTATCTATTCTTCTTCTTGCTTCTTATTATAAAAAAATTTGGTGGATCTATCAATATTCATGTCTGATTTCTTTCCACGTTTCTTGAGGCGATCCATAGATTTGTTCCCGCATTCTTTCGTTACATGCCCAAACTTATTACAAGCATAACATCTTATATGAGTAGAGGAATCATAATATTTATGTTTCATGTTCTTTCTATTGTAGTCAATAGCTTTGTGACCAAATATATTGCAAGAAAAACAATATCCATTAAAGAAGCCAAAGTACCTAGAAGTTGATGATCTTTCTGTGAATCGATTATTTGCTTGTGATTGAAACATTCTATTTTTGAAATTGGCTGCAACGTGTCCATAATTATGGCATATAAGACATTCAACATTATTGATTAGAGGATAGAATTGATTAACATTTTTATAGTTAGGAGTAAATGATTTTCTTTGAAGATTCTCTTTCATTGGTTGTTGATTAGGCTAACTTATTATCTCTTTGTTGAGAATTTTAGGTTTTGCATTGTTACCCTTTAGATTCCTTGCATTATCTTGTGAACTAGATTCTCTTTCAACAGTTTCATGAAAACCAAGACCAGATTTGATGGTGGTCTACCTTTGACTACTAAGAATATTATCCAAAATCTTACTACTATATTGAAATCTCAAATGTTTATGTTTTTCTTCTAATTTACCTTTTAGAATGTTTACCTCAACCTCCATTATTTGATACCTCTTCTTCATACCTTCTGCAACCCTTCTTCCTTCTTCCACTTGCTCCTTTAATTTAATATTCTCTTCTTTCAACCCATTTTCTTGTTCTTCAAATGCTTGAAGTAGTTATTCATTTCATTTATTTGATTTTTCAAGATATGCTCTTAGAGAGACGATCTAAGCTTCAAGACCTTCACAATATTTTTTATATTCCACAACAAAATTGATTGAGTTAATATGATCCTTGTTATCATATGCTTGCAACTTATCTTTAATATTAACAATATTTTTCAAAGAAAGGTCAAGTTTTGTTCTAAGATTAAAATTTTCTTCTAACCTATCTTGTTTTGAATCAGCAACTCCATTTGACATAACAAAGGTTGTTTTGTTATCATGTTAATTTTTTGACACATTGTTAGGGATATGATTACCTTGTAGTTCTTCTAATTAGGAATCTTCCTTTGGGATTTCTTCATGGATTTCTTGTAGATTATCCCATACTTTCTTTGCAGTTGTATAATGCATAACCTTATTTAATGTTGAATTAGGTATGCTATAAAAGATGTCACTCAAAGCCTTACTGTTCTTTTTCACTTCCACATCGGATGGAGGAATGTTGGTGTAGCCATTGCATACTAGATATAAAACATCAAGGTTCATTAGATCATACTTCATTTTTTCTTTCCGTTGTTGATAATTATCTTTACTTAGCATAGGTACATCTACATTATCCATTATTTCTGACTTGTCTTGATCTTCTGCTTCTAGAGGCATCACTTTTGAATTTGATTTCTCTTTAGAGCGATTACTTTCATTTTTACCCATGAGTGCAAGTTCATTTGTTTCACTATCATTATCACTATCAATATTCCATAGAAAAGGAAATGGACCATTGCAAAACAAAAGCCCATACCTGATAATTCTTTATTATCGTCTTCTTCATTCTTGATCAATAGAAAGCGGGGTGCTCCAAAACCTTAATATTTGCTGAGATTTGTAATTGTTACTACATACGATATATTACTGTCAAAGTTTTTCGAATCCCTCCTTTGAGCTATCTTCTTCTTTCCCATCATATTGACAGATCTCCTTTAAGTGATCAAGCTTCTTATAAAGGACCTACTCTGATACTGATTATTGGGAAAAACACTGAGAGGGGGGCTAAATCTGTATTTTAAAACTCACTAAAACCTTTCAATTTCTTATTCATGTTTTCATACGCGAATTTAATTAAGTGAACCAATGTATGTATGCGACTGTGATGAGGATAAGTAGTGTATATCCAATTAACTAACTTTTCAACTAGTTCATCATTTGTTTAACTTGAACCAGTGCATCAATACTTCTTTAGACATTCATTAAATAGTAATTGTGTGTAGTAAGAATAAAATAAACCATCACACATAAGAAATACATCAACACACATGAACACTAGGATTTTTAGGTGGAAACCCAATGTGGGAAAAAACACGTTGTTGTCATCTTTGTGTTCATATTTTATTATAATGAAAAACTTCTTACAATATTGTATTAGTGTAGACTCATAATAATACACAGGAACTCACCTTCAAAATAATACAACCTTCTCTCATTCTCCATTACCCACTAGAAGGGAGTTGCAACCCCATGATCTCGTTTACAAGAACCCACCAAAAGGGAGATCCTACCCCCTTATTTTCTTACTAGCTACCAATGGAAGGAATATTTAACTCCCTTATTAATGGCTCCAACCCTCAACACTTCATGGGCTGTGTTTCATAATATTTCATACTGGATCCACCTTAACCAAAACATCAAACACGGAGGCCACATTTCATCAAAATTTAGACTAGACCCACTACCATCATTTAAGCCCAATTCCAAATAATAAAACTGAAAGAAATCATCATATAAAATCACTTAATCATTGTACCAACTGAGAGCCAAATCAATCTTAAACAACCAAAGCAATTACATCATTGTAAATCCATTTAGCAAAATACCAATCCATATATTGTTCATCACATAAACTAGATTTTGTCACTACAAACCTCGATAAACCTATATATGTGTTTTCCATGAAGCATACCTACATACATATCTCAAAATACTGAACCCTGAAGCTAAATCACTGGCATGCTGAAATTATCACTGAATCATTTACAAAAAATATCACAGATCTTTGAACCACATACAGATAGCAACATCATTACTATTTAACAAATCATTCCATAAATCATTCAACCTAAGCCATCATTGTTAAACCCAGATCATCATGAAGGACTTCATTGACAGACAACAACAAACACAACAAGATTGATCAAGTTGATCAGGCATCACATTCAAAAAAACCCTAGCATATGTATGTGACCCTTACAAAACACTTCCGCATATGTACACGCCCTTCATATTCGATACCCACATACATATATGTCCATACTACAGGATTGATACACTATTATTCAAAGTCTAATATGTGTATGTAAACACTTTTTCTAAAACAAACTTGCGCACATATCTGTAATTATTGACTCATACCTTTGTTTCACAACAGAACATCCAGTAAACCCAAAATCTCATTATATACTGTAAAATACACACATCATAACATCATCAAAAATCTTTCACCCCATAAGAAGATTATTCAATGTGTAGTTATTTCAGATCTATAAGATTTGATCTATCATCATACTCTCGGGTGCACACTTATTTCAGATCAAACAATTCATCAATAAACTAAATCATGCACACATATCACTTTGATCTCCATCTCCTTATATAGCTTGGGCCTTAGCCAATACCTTAGGCCAATTTTGTAGCTATGCCAATGGTATTCTTTGACGGGATGAAATATTCATTGTCGTGCTCATTACTATGGGCCAATACCAAGTTAAAGTCCCCTGCTATTGAGAATACTATGGTCAGGAAAGTGTACGCAACTTTGCTTCACGAAATCTATGTATATGCGATTTTGCTTCACAAAACCTATGTATACGCGACTTTGCTTCACTAAACCTATGTATGTACATGGCTTTCCTTCACAGAACCTGTGTATACTTCTTCAAAATTATTCCTCTGTCTCTGAATGGATATTCCTATGTCCAAACTTTGTGTCTCATATGTACTGGCTTGAATACCCATCTTGCTACCATCATGTTGGTATCTTTATTAAGTAGGTTTTCATCAAGTACAACACATTTGTCATAATTCCAATAGTTTTCCATGTTTCATTGCTTAAAACATTTGTAAAGGATGTTAATCATGTTATTAATTGGTCTATATTGCAGGTGCAGCCAAAACAAGAATTCCAGATGGAACCTCAATGCATTTTGTAGAGAAAGATGCTCATGCTCCGAAATCGAGCAATTGAGCAGGTTAAAGAGTAGTGGAAGCACTTTAGGCCCGATGAAGCTACATGGGAAATGGCTGATCAAATGTGGGCTATGTGTCCTTCATTGTTTGTTGATTGAAGAAAATAAGTTTTGGTATATTTATATATGTATATGGATGTAAATGCCACTACGATATGTGTTATAAAGCTCCAATAAGCGGTATGCGTGTCATGTCATTAGGATTTTCATGTTGCTATGTTTTTCATGTTGGTTTGTGTTTCATCAGGTTGTTCATTCTAAATACTGCAATGAGCTAAGTTATAAAGCTCCATGGATAGTATGTTTTTCTTTTCAGCGGTCTCACTGGTTGTAGGTGTCATTGAACACTGAGGATGGTGTTCCTGTAAGGGGGAGGGGTTTGTAACAACCCCAGGTTAAAAATCCATGTAATAAAGTTAATAAAGGCAAAATAAGACCAAGGTCATGGGACATGTATTCTAAGATGAATGTTGGGAAAAACATCATAGTGGGTGTTCATTTGGTTTACTAACAATGTAAACTTTGAAACGGGAACCGATATTGTTACCCGTTTCGTAGAGATAGCAAAAGAGTGACCCGATTTTGAAAAGGGGGGATGCAAAACACACATATTTTTTTTAAAGCATAGTTTTTGGCACTTTAAATTTTTTTATGTACATTACGTTTTATAATGTTAGTAATATGCATGCTGATTTAAAAAAGTGGTGATTCTGCATGAGGCCTTTTTTTTAAAAGACCTATTTTTTGACTTTGAATTTTCTAATGTATGAAATGTAAATAATTATTTTCTAAATTTAACAAACTTTGACACTTTAAATTTTATATAATATATATCTATATATATATATATATATATATATATATTAAAAAAGACAAAAAAAACATTATATATATATATATATATATATATATATATATATATATATATATATATATATATATATATATATATATATATATATATATATATATATATATATATCTGTGTGTGTGTGTAAACCATAAAAAATAGTTGGCATAAAAAACAAAAAAAAAATTAAAAAAAATAAACTATAAAATTAAGTAACTAAAAATAGAGAAAAATTTTAAAAAGCATTAACAAAAAACTACAAAAAAGGAAAAATAAAAATAAAAAACAAACTAGATTAAAAAAAAAAAATGAAAAAAATCCAATAAAAATCTAAAAAATATTAAAATCAAGATTAAAAATATTAAAAAAAAAAACCAAAAAACAGTTAAAATTTAATATATATATATATATATATATATATAAACTAAAAACATTTTAAATATATATATATATGATTTAAAAAAAAAAAACATTTAAAAAAAAACATATATTTTCAATTTTTAAAAAATAAAAAACATTTAAAAATTTAAGAAACATATATTTACGATTAAAACTTTAAAAATATATCTGCACGCAGCTCTGCCACCTAGGGCCACACCCCCACGGGCGGCCGGGCGGTGGCTATCCGATTCTGAGAATCAGATAGCCACCCCCATGGGCGATCAAGCAATGGCTATCCGATTTTCGAAATTAGATAACCACCACCAGACTGCCCATGGGGGTGGCTATCCAATTCTGGGAATCAGATAGCCACCGCCCAACCACCCCCATGGGCAGCCGAGCGGTGGCCATCTGATTCTCAACCACCCCACAAGTGGCTGGGCAGTGACCCCCATGGGCAACCGGGCAATGGCTATTTGATTTCAAGAATTGGATAGTTTTATAGACATTTTTGGGCACTGCAACCCCAAGCATAAATGTCCATAAACCAAGGGCTCCTAAGTCCCTAAAGGTGTTTTTCCAACCCCTAGAAGAACAAGGTCAACTAATTACAGCGTCTCCCAAAAGTTCTCCATGAAAAACTACTCAAAACTGGTCAAAACTGGACCATTTCACCTGCTCCATAGACAAAGTGTGTTGCATCCCACCTAAATGCACACAGTAGGTGCGTTTCATGTCAAAAAGCCCTTCTATGGGGTGCGATGGGCGGGAAGGGACAAATGGCAGGGTCAATCCGCAAGGTGGAGAAGCATGGAATCTTCCAGAAACTTCTCCTGTGACACTTGCCTCTCTGAATTCGACCAGGGATGAGTAAGAGATCATCAATCTCCAAGTGGAATCAAGAACTATCAGAGGGAAGACACTAATCAAATCTCAAGCTGACTCACCTCCCTTGCAGACATCTATATATGGATCCCTCATCCCAGAGATCCAGAGGTTGGAATTTTGCATCTTGTAAGGAAGTGCTGTTGGTTTCTTGAGACAACATCATAGTTTTGGGTGATCTAAACTTTTCATGAGGTGAAGAAGGGCTTACTTGCTGAGAGGATGATGCTGGGTCAGAACAATCGGTTGTAATTCTCTTGGCTCTTTCTTTATTATCAATAAAACTATTCAAGTTTTCCTCCATACACTTGTGTGATTGATGTTTTATGCATTTGTGTGGTTAATATACATTTTATCCTATATTGATTATGATAATAGATCTATGTTCTCGTATAGTGTTATGCTGATTTGATTCTACAGGTACTCTGTGAAGCTGGGTACGAAAGCAAGTAGCAAAGGACTATCAGAAGAGAGAGGAATCAAGCAAGGAACCAAGTGCAAGAGAGAGGTTGGTCTCCTTTATTCTTCTCTCATCTATCTTTCATAAAGGAAAACGAAAGTAGTTTTAGTTTGTTTGTTTCTAAGGTAGCTACCAACCTTAGTGGGATTAGCAGTTCTGCATAGACACTATTCCCGTAACAAAATAGTGACTCCACTGGGGAGCGAGTAGATTGTTTGTTCATCTACATTTGTTTACTTTATAAACTTACAGACAGAGCTTGAAGTCAAGCCAGCTAGCCTTTGAACTGCATTTGCTATGCAAGTGCAAAGTAGATCAACGCTGCTTCAGTCAATCTCTGGGTTTTGTTTATGAATTAAACAATTGATTTACAAGCTTTCTAATTGCCCTCGTGGTGGCTCTAGTAACCTCCTTAGATCTACCCCTGTGATTGATTTACTGATTATCACTTGCTTGGCCTAAATCCCTGAACTGAAATGCAAACTATGACCCGGAATCCAATCAAAGTCTCGTCCCTGGTCCAGCGCACTGTCTGTTCTGTGAACTTCAAATGCAGCGCACTTCCCGAGTGTAGTAGGTGCATTTCATTTCAGTTTCATTGTGTTACAGGTGCGCTGATCAGACAAGGCCTTGTTCCTAAATTTTGGTTTCTGTGTTCACTCTTTTCAGATCTATTCAGGAGTTTTGCTGCCTATAGTCAGTACACCTCTGTTTGAAACCCCTTTCCTTGCTGTTATTCCGCCTCCATTGTGCAAAGAACTGTAAATGTTTTTATGTATTTTTGAGTCATTTTCAGTTCTCCTTTACAAAGAAGTAGCGTAATTGTACTGTCGTTTCTTGATTTGAAAGTGTCGCAAGTGTCGTTTTCAGTCATAGAAGAGAATCTGATTGTTCTTGATAGTCGATTACATTGTTACTATTGTATTTGATCTGAATTAGTAGTTTTTCTAGTGTCGAAAGCAAGTTTTCAATTCCAAATCGCAAAGTGTTGTCATTGTCCTCATTTTGTTTTGAAAAGAAACTTGTTAGTAATTGTCGCTTTGGAAAATAATTCAGATTTGCGCTTAGCTTTCTTTTTATCATTCACACATAAAGAAAGATGAAAACAAATACATGCATGTGCATTTGCATTTAGACTGTTTGTTGGTTTGATTTAGGACAGTGCATATAGTGTGTGCTCTATGCTCTTTGTTGAAAGAACGCCATCTCTCTTTCCTTAGTAGCTAGGATTTTCATTTGCAAAAAGAAGATTAAACGACTGTTTATCATCTTAGATTGCATTTTAGGAATTGTACATCCACATTACGCGGTGAACCTGAAAGGAAAATTTCTTAAGCAAGATCAACTATAAAATAAAAATAATGAATCTAAAAACGCTTTGGAACCTAACGCACAACATCTAGAAGTCTAGGCTAGAGACGTATTCCAGCGTCGTAAAGCTTGGTAACTGTTGTTTTCACTGTTGGTTGGGTGATTCCTCCACTTTGAGACGATAAGTGCCAGTACGGACTTGTGCTCTCACGTACCGTCGAGTATATTTTGGGAGACCACAATAGGCTTAATCCTTTATCCATAGGAAGCCGTGTCTACCGCCCTATCGATCGCAATGCACTAAACACAGCATTCGGGAAGATTGACTGCCGTACCGTAAAAAGTATTTTGCAGTTTTGCGATTGGTTTGGTAATCCCTTTGTCTAGATTTCCAGAGCAGTCCCTTTCGTTCCTTTTCAGACTCCTTAACGGAAAAGGTCCATCTGAGCACTTGTCACTTCAGGATCATTAAAAATCGAAGGCGACTAGAGTCATCCTTTGTTTTTTCTTGACTCTTAAAAATTGAAAAAACAAGTTGTGTCAAAGCGTCTAAAATTTATTTTAAACGGAATAATTGTCACCTTTCCTACATTGGTCTTAGGTTGAGGAAAATGGAGTCCACCAACCAAGGAGTTCCCCTTGGAGGAAATCCTAGTCCCTTCTCCTCTTGGGGAGATGTTGGTGCACCCCATATGGCCACATTGTCACTTCTAGGATTGACAATTGGCTTGCCCGTATGGCTCTTCTCAACCTCCATCGTTTAGAACACCGCGATTCCTAAACAATCGAGTCAGCAACTAATCGATTCCAGAGTTACCCCCCAACCCTCTACTTCGTCCAATTCTTCCTCTCCTCCTTCCTCTTCGCTTGATGAAGCTGGTAAAGCCAAAAATCAAGTACCTGAGAAGAGGAAGGAAAAGAAGAAGAAAGAGAAGAAGAAGAAGGAGCCAAAGGCGAAAAGGGGTAACCAAGCGTCGTCTAGCGAAAATCCACACACTGCACCCACCAGGCCTAAATCGCCATGTGTCATTTGCAAAGGAGACCACTTCCATCGAGATTGTCCTTGCATCCCTCGGATCTTAAGGGACTGGTCTCCTCGTTTGCACAACCGGGTGTCATCAACCTCTAATGGTCATGTTGAAAATACACCGTCAACTAGTGAAAGTGAAGCCCCTAGACAAAAAGGAAAATGTAAATTTCCTTGTAAACTATGTGAAGGTGATCACGCCGTCCACCATTGTCCCTTCTTAGATGAAACTAAAAGAGTCTTGGACGACCATCCGGTTTCACCGTTACGGCTTCCTCCTGGATACAAGAAACTTTTGCTAAGTCCGTCACTAGTTGAAAATCTGGCTGACACGCCCTTGTGGTCAGACGAAGCATCTATCATTGAAGATAAACCATCTGAATCCATACCAGATGAAAGTCAAAAGGTCGAGGCGGCAGTTGACCCGGTCATGCCTTCAGAGGATCAATCTTCAGATGATACAATCACCGAAGAGAACAAGAACGACACCGTTCAAATTCTCTTCGTAAACACAGACTCCGATGAACATGGGGGCAGTCTACCCATTCCTTTACTATAGGAAGGAAGTTCGTCAGAGTCATACCCAGCCGTCTATTCGGTCCCACCTCCAAGCAACCTAGTTGTTTCCTTTGACTGGAATCTACTAGGCTGACCCCGTTTACCAGCTAGTATACCATTCTGAATCATCGCTCAAGTATATAGAATGGTTATGGCCGGTACCATCATAGATGAGGGGGCTTCTGTGAGTATCCTTTCCTCAACTGCTTGGAAAGCGCTTGGTTCGCCATCACTTTTTCCTGAGATGAGAAATCTAACAGGCTTTGACAAAGGAACCAGTCGACTATTAGGGATCCTTCCCGATGTGCCCATAACATTGGGAAGGAAAACGTTCACATGAACGTAATGGTAGTCCAAGGACCCTTGGATTATAATATACTCCTTGGACGAGACTATATTTATTGCATGGGAGCCATTGTCTCCTCACTCTTTAGAGTAATGTGTTTTCCGCACGAAGGAAGAGTGGTCAAGCTCGTAGACCAACTTTCATTCCCCGGATCACACATAGCAAATAGTCATATACCAACCCTGAATGGTCTTTTTACGCAAGGAATGTCTCATCAATCCCCAGTCCATCCTCCTGATGAGCGCGAGTGATTCGGAGGGCATGACTGAAACCCAGGGGGCATGCACCCTGGCCTGTTTCGACAGGAAAACTTCAGGTATAGGGTAGGTTTCCGCGAAGGATATCTGACTAGTTTGACACTCCCGTCCGTTTAGGAAAAGGGGATTAGACTATAATAAGATTCCCTCGTCAAATTTACGTGAGTGGAGGCGTCTACGCCACTCACCTTTGTCTATTTTGGTAGACATCGCTGAAGAAATGTTTTGTTTGTGACACAAATAGAACAATATTTGGTAACCTGAAAAAGGTAGGCCTTTCCCGATGAAACAAATGTTTTGTCTGCAAATTGAGGGGTAACCTGAAAAGGTAGGCCTTTCCCAATAAAACAAATGTTTTGTCTGCAAATTGAGGGGTAACCTTGAAACTCTATTTCACTATACCTGGGGACATGCAAACCTTTTGGCATGCAAGCGAAGAGCGACCATTTATTTTTAAAATTTATAGGCCCTCTAACCCTTTAAACTCGTAGGATTGGTCGTTTCCTAACTTGCATAAAGAAAGGATGTGGGGCAAAACTTTGAAATAATGCCGTTTTTATATATGGGACATCCTTATTATGCGACTAGATTAATCGAGCATTTTTATCGTAGAATTCAAGCTCGTTAAAAAATAAACATAAGCAATGAGCAAGTGTTTCCCCCAGCATTTAAGCTAATTAAAAAATGAACCAATTTCTGGTAAATAACCATCGTGAATGTATTACTTCAATCTTTGAAGCCTTGGTCGTGTTCTCATCATCACCTCCACTCTGTATTGGCCGATAATTCACCTCCACTTGATTGTTTACCCCTTTTGAGGAACAGCTGCGAAGAGTGATCTTGTTAGCCATCCTTGTGACACTGCCGTGATTGGAAAATTCCAAACCTTACCTGGAATCAGCTGCTACCCGAACCTATCACTCGTTCCTCAAAAAACGAGTCTCCTTTAAGCTCTTTTCAGCTGACTCGTAAAACATGAAAAGATTGCCAAGCCATTGGCCTCTCCAGCTCGTTAAAGTGACCGGAAGTGCTATCCCTCCTCTAGATTTTAATCTTTTCGGACCTGAGGGATTATTACACAAAAAGATCGAGCGCTTGTCTTGTTCGGCTCGTTAAAATTACCGAAAATTCATCCCTTTCGTATTGTTTTATATTTTTTCGGACTTAAGGGATTAGATGACGAAAAAGGATTTTGGAGTTTCCTTTACGTTCCTTTTCAGACTCTCTAAAATTGAAAAGGACCGAGTTATCTTTGTCTTTAAACTCGTTAAAACCTAATAGCGACAAACTTGTCCATAACATACAAGAACAAGTTTCACTATCGCTAGGCTCGTTAAAACATAGCGATGGGTTTGCCCGAAGGGAAAATTATAGAACAAGCATATGTTATCCTCCTCAAGCTTGAAAAAAATAAAGAGGTACTGGTCAGCAACGACCAGGGAAAAATTGGGAAGAAAACTTGAAGAAACTTTGTTGGTAGCAAGTCGCTCTTGAACATGACACTTTCACTCTGCATCCGAGTCGGGTTGGGTTGTTTCATTCACTGGTCACATCACCATGGTTCCATCACACCATCCACATTTTGGGTTAATGCTACCAATCCATCATGTTAGTGTCGCCGATATGTTCAAGAGAAGTTGCTTAGAGAATTCACCTGTGTCTCACCCACTATAATACATTTTCGCTCCATTATTTCATGACTGCCACCCTGAACCGTATATCACCAGATTGTTTTCACCTCCATTAAAATCATTTGCTCCGTTCCGTGTCATTGATGTGGGATTCACTAAGGCCATCCTATGACAGATCGCTTCTTGTCGACATCAGCTCATTATCCAAGAAGTCGATCTAGGAACAACCCTTTCAGTACTTTGAAGCTTGCATGCCTCAATGGCAAGTTTCTCACTTCCGGTGACAGGTTTACATCAATGGCCTTCGAGCGAAAGATTTTATGTGGTGTTCGACACCAAGTCCATTATTCACACCACGTGAATTGTACTGCAGTACCTTGAGGATCATTATCATTATCGGTGACTCCTCTCGCGCCTGTTAACAACTTACATCATTGGTTGGTAATCAAGCGATGTATTTCCATGTTCGACTCCAGAACATCTCTCACATGGATTGACTTGTACTTTGAGTGAAGATCGAACGAGATTGAAGACCCCAGAACTAGTTTCATCCATCCGGGCTGCGATATATATTCATGAAAATAAAGACATCAAATGTACATCATTGTTGCACCGATAATCATCCAATCTAAGGGATGATGGCTCTACTAGAATCATCAGTCTACACTCAGACGATTGTCTGTCCTATGTACATGAAAATGAATTTATAAAGTTGAGCATGGGAATGCCCACCTCAGCTAGATCATGAAAATAAAATGAAGATAATGTATTGTATTGTATCTTATTACAGGTCACCTCCCAACTCGAAAAAACTTCGGATCCTCATGATAAAGCATTTCACCCGACATCAAAAGATTAATGACCTCATGCTTTAGGGGGCAACTGTTATAGACATTTTTGCGCACTACAACCCCAAGCATAAATGTCCATAAACCAAGGGCTCCTAAGTCCCTAAAGGTGTTGTTCCAACGCCTAGAAGAACAAGGTCAACTAATTACAGCATCTCCCAGAAGTTCTCCATGAAAAAATACTCAGAACTGGTTAAAACTGGACCATTTCACCTGCTCCATAGACAAAGTGCGTTGCATCCCACCTAAATACACACAGTAGGTGCGTTGCATGTCAAAAGTCCCTTCTATGGGGTGCGATGGGCGAGAAGGGACAAATGGCAGGGTCAATCCGCAAGGTGGAGAAGCATGGAATCTTCCAAAAACTTCTCCTATGACACTTGCCTCTCTGAATTCGACCAGGGATGAGTAAGAGATCATCAATCTCCAAGTGGAATCAAGAACTATCAGAGGGAAGACACTAATCAAATCTCAAGCTGACTCACCTCCCTTGCAGACATCTATATATGGATCCCTCATCCCAGAGATCCAGAGGCTGGAATTTTGCATCTTGTAAGGAAGTGTTGTTGGTTTCTTGAGACAACATCATAGTGTTGGGTGATCTAAGCTTTTCATGAGGTGAAGAAGGGCTTACTTGCTGAGAGGATGATGCTGGGTCAGAACAATCGATTGTAATTCTCTTGGCTCTTTCTTGATTATCAATAAAATTATTCAAGTTTTCCTCCATACACTTGTGTGATTGATGTTTTATGCATTTGTGTGGTTAATATACATCTGATCCTATATTGCTTATGATAATAGATCTATGTTCTCGTATAGTGTTATGCTGCTTTGATTCTACAGGTACTCTGTGAAGCTGGGTATGAAAGCAAGTAGCAAAGGACTATCAGAAGAGAGAGGAATCAAGCAAGGAACCAAGCGCAAGACAGAGGTTGGTCTCCTTTATTCTTCTCTCATCTATCTTTCATAAAGGAAAACGAAAGTAGTTTTAGTTTGTTTGTTTCTAAGGTAGCTACCAACCTTAGTGGGATTAGCAGTTCTGCATAGACACTATTCCCGGTAACAGATAGCCACCCCCATGGGCATCTGGGCAATGGCTATTCGATTCTGAGAATCGGATAGCCACCCCCATGGGCGATCAAGCGATGGCTATTCGATTCCAAGAATTGGATAACCACCCCCACCGATGGTCAGGCGGTGGCTATCTAATTCTCAGAATCAGATAACCACCCCCTGACCGCCCTTGAAGTGGATATCCGATTCTTAGAATCAGATAGCCACCGCTCCGCCACCCCAGCAGGCAGCCGAGCGGTGGCTATCCGATTCTGAGAATCAGATAACCACCACCTGGCCACCCCGATAGGCGACTGAGTGGTGGCTATCCAATTTCGAGAATCGTATAGCCACTGCCCAACCACCCGTGGGGGTGGCTGGGAAGTGGCTATTCGATTCTCGAAATCAAATAGCCACCGCCCAGCCGCTTGTGGGGGCGGTGGCCGATAATTTTTTTTTTTTTAATAAAAAATAAATTTTGTTTTTTAAATACAATAAACATATTTAACAAAATTTATTTTTTATTTGCAAAAAAACAATTTTATTGGCCACCGCCCCCACGAGCGGCCAGGCAATGGCTATCCGATTCTCGGAATCGGATAGCCACCACTCAGTCACCTGTGGGGTGGCTAGGTGGTGGTTATCTGATTTGGGTGGCCAAGCCATGGTTATCTGATTCTGAGAATCAGATAACCACCACCCATGGCTTTGATGTCTTCCTCTGCCTGCATGTCTTTGAAAACTGACCATTGTCTAGGAATTCTGAGGTTTTGGAAGACGTATTCTATAAGGATTCTAGTAAACCCATGGTAAGCGAACTGTTGGGAATTTCCCTCTTGCACTTTGATGCTTGAGTCTATTAGTGATTGCAACAAAAAGTATGGTATGTTGAGCCTGTGGTGAGGGGGTGTTTCTGCTCCAAATATCAGTTCTTCAAGAAGCCTAAAATGATAGCCATAAACCACACTATACCTACCCTCACATGAAATTTATTTGACCAGTTGGTAGATTACCTCATTCCACGGATATGGTAGACTTGCTCTCCTTACTCCATTTTTGTCCTCAGTGGGTTCCTCACCTTCTAAAAAGAATTTCCTTTTGGCAACCTAGCTATCTCCTTTGTCTTCCTTCCTTCATGGTACTCCCAGGGGAAGTGTGGTAGCTCTACTGATGAGTTCAAGGGTGAGTTCTATGGAGGCGCCTCTTACCACAACAGTAGCATGGACTTTGGTGAGTGGAATGAGGGAGAGAGAGAAATCTTGGGCCACCTCATCATCATACCCCCTTAATTTTTCGGAAAACCCCATCCAATCATGCCTTGTGAAGATTTCTAGTACCTGAGGGTGTTGTTAGATTCTCACAGTGTTTGTGGGCTCCCTATTTTTAAACCCTCCTATCATCTTGGTTGGTGAGGTTTTGAGGAGAAGAAATGGTTGATACAATTTTCAAATGCGGAAGTAAAAAAAACTAAGATGACTGTGCGGACAATTCTCTTGCACAACTGCCAAATTCACTCAAACTAGAGGATTTTTTTATTAATTTACTTGGAAAGAGGAATGTAATTACAGATCCTACCTCTTCATAATGTTTGATTTGGTCAACCCCCGAGATTTCCCCTCTGAAACTCCTCTCGGCCTATCCTATAGACTGTCTCTGTGTATCCTGTAGGAATTCCTTTACACAATCCTGTAGGAATTCATGTGCACGATCCTGTAGGAATTCCTGTGCAATCCTATAGGAATTCTTGTGCAGTAAAATGATGGAGTTTTTCTTTCGGTAGGTTTCCTGGGTATGAGAGTAACCTGTGAGAGCGAGCCTCGAGGAAGTGAATGCATGAATGCATGGGGACGATGATTATTTCCTCTTATGGTCATTTGGGTTGAGGTGGTGTGCTCGTAGCCGAGGTACGTTTCTATTTTTGGAGCGTTGGTCCCCACTAACACCTCATCATTCCCCACTCCTTGTAATCATCTCCCACCTTATGCATCTATAGCTTTAACTTTTTTTATTCTTCTCCTTCTCTGTTTTCAAGTTGACTACTGCCACGTGTGAGAGGACACCCTGTTTTGGCTGTGTTGACTGAGCGAAGGTGGCCAAGTTAACTGGCCACCTTTTCTCTTATAAACCAACTTACTCGTAACCTTTACATTTTCTTGACTACATGATGCATATGAGAAAGTGAGAAGGATACTTACCTGTGGCTCCAATACCTTATTGCAGTTGTTGAAGACTGGAGGTGCTTGTTGTGTGTATTGGTTGCATGTTATTCTTTTTCCCTTTTTTGTTGTTTACTGATGATCCATTTGTTTGTGCAGGTACTTGTTGTTGAATATGGTGGCATTGTTGTTGCTTTAGAGCTCCTTATGCCCTTAGATCATCATGATGGAGGCTTGCTACTCTTATGATTTGTATTTTGTGGGATAGGATGCTATAGGATTTCCTACAGAATGTCCTGTCGCTGCTTCTCCCTCAAAACTCTTAATCATATTCTTTTCTAGGGTTGTGAGGATGGTGACATGTATGGAGAGAGAGACTAGGAGTGTGGAGAATGAGTAATACTTAGGTGATGCTCTCTATTGCTCCCTATTTCCCTTTTTTCAAAGACTGACAAAATTTTTTGAAACTGATTTTGTTTTTAAGGGTGAATGCAAGGGTGATGATGGTGGGTAAGGTATGGTGATGGAATAATAATGAATGGGGTGTTATTTCATTGACATAGTAGGTCATTTTTTCCTTTAGGGTCGCTTCCTGTAGGATTTCTGGGTCACTGTGATTCCTACAGGATCATCCTGTAGGTTTACAGGGGATCCTGTAGAAAACACAGTCCCCTTGTAAACTGAAGGAAAGGAGTGGAAAAAATGAGAGAAATAGTAGAGTAATGAATGAAAATGAGTGGAAAAAATAAAATTTGAGTGGAATAGATCTCTTGGTGATCCTCCTTAGCTCTCTAATCATCCTTCTTGCTGACCTGCAAAATAGAAATTTTCATGATTTTTCTCTTTTCTTTTCTCTTTTTTTTTTTGAAAACAACTAGGCTGCCTTTGAGAGGTTTTCATCCTAGTTGTTTGCCCTCGGTGCCTCAAGAGAGGTTTTCACCCAGGGATCTTTTTATTCTCATTTTTTCTCTCTCTTTTTTTATATTGACACCATTGGGTCGCCCCAAGAGGTTTTCAACCCGATAGTGGGACTCAAGCACCTCATGGAGGTTTTCACTTGAGTCCTCATTCTTTTTCTTCTTTCTCTTAGTGATTTGATGAGGTAGGAGCTGAAACTTGCTCCACTATGATCATTGTTTTACTTATATCATCAACGTATTCTTGTTTGACAATGGTCTCTTGTAAATTTTCAGTCGGTGTCCATTAACAAGTAAAGGAATGGCCTCTTCATCTATGGTTATGATCTGTACTGAACCATTATCATGGCATATTTCTACAACATAAGGTCCTAGCCATCTTGTCCTTAACTTTCCCTTGAAGTCTTTATACCTAGAATCATATAACAAAGCCCAATCACCTTCTTGAAATTGCTTTTCCATGATGTTATTATCATGCCAGATCTTCCTCTAAAGTTGAATTACCTCTGTATGTAGGAGGGCCTGCATTCTGAACTCATCCAAACCATTCAACTGGAACAATCTCTCTTTTTGTGCACTGCTGAGATCTAGATCTAGTTGGGCTGCCATCCTTAATGTGTTATACTCAAATTCAATGGACAACAAGGCCTTTTTCCCATAGACCCTTCATAGGGTGTGAATCCAGTGGTGGTCTTCCAGGTGGTATTATAGGCCCAGATGGCCTCAACTAGTCTATCTGCCCAATCCTTCCTGTTGCTGCTTACCACTTTGGTCAAGATTCCCTCTAGCGCTCTATTGGTCACCTCCATTTTTCCATTAGCTTGTGGATGATAGGGAGTGGAGGTTCTATGCTTGATCTTGTACTGACTGAGCAAGTCTGCAATCATGTTGGAGGTAAACTAGTTTCCTTAGTCTATGACCAGCTCTATAGGGTACCCAAATTGTAAAATACATTCTCCCTTAGGAACTCAGCTACCTTCTCCTCTGTTGTTGCCTTAATTTCCTTGGTTTAAGCCCACTTAGTCAAATAGTCAGTGCACACAATGATGTACTATTTTTGCTTGGAAGGATGGTCAATAGGCTCAATGAATTCCATGCCCCACTTGTCAAATGGCTCGAAATTCACTTGAGGTTGTAGAGGCATTTCATATTTTGGAGTAGGCCTTCCCATCCTTTGGCACTGATCACATTAACTAGTATATCTTTTCACATCTTGATGAAGAGTGGGCGAATAATAGCCTACTTGTAACACTTTGAATGTTGTCCTCTTTACTGCAAAGTGACCTCCATAAGGCCCATCATGACAGGTCAAAAGGATGTCAAAGACTTCCTCCTCCTTGATACACCTTCTCAATATTTGATCTGGGCCAAGTTTGAAGTGATTTCCCTCAATCCAAGTGAAGGGGGCGCTCTTCCTCACTATCTTTCTCTTCTCTTTGGAGGACAAGTTCGGTGGGAACTGTGCAGATACCAAATAGTTTGCAATATCAACAAACCATGGAGAGAGAAGTGAAATAGAAAATAAGTGCTCATCCGAGAACTGGTCATCAACCATTCCTTCTTCACCTACATGCAAATTTAATCTGGACAAAAAGTTTGCAACAACATTTTCCTTACTAGGCTTATCAACAATAGTTAGATCAAACTACTGTAATAAAAGGAACCATCTTATAATCCGAGCATTCACATCTGGTTTATTCATTAAATATTTTATGAAAAAATGTTTGATAGCCTATAATATAATTCCTAAATTTGTTCAATGAATGCACACCAGCCAGGAGTTCCTTTTTGGTCAATGTGTAATTTAGTTCAGCCTTTGACAGATTCTTACTGATAAAGTAGATAACATAAAGTAATTTTTCATCTATCTAACCTACAGCTACTCTGATGGCTTTGTGTGAGGCATCAACATGAATATGAAAGGGAAGGGACCAATTTGGGCCTCGGAGAATTAGTGTAGTGGTTAAATTTTCTATTAGGGTGTCTAAGGCCTCTTGACAATTTTTTGACCATATAAACTCAGAGTCCTTGGCCAACAAACCAAATAAAGGAGAGGAAAACTTGTTGAAGTCCTTTATGAACCTTCGGTAGTATCCAAATAACCCTAGGAAACTTCTAATGCCTCTCCGCTTTTGAGGAGGTGGGACCCTTTGGATGATAGCTATTTTGTTTGGGTCTACCTGCTGTCCTTGTTGAGATATTGAATGACCTAGCACAGTCCCTACAGTCATCAGGAATTCACATTTTTTGGGACTGAGAGATAGGTTCATTTCAATACATTTGTGCAGTACTTTTCCTAGGTTGGATAGAGCCTCTTGAAAATCACACCCATAAGGTGTAAAATCATCCATATAAATTTCCACCGCATCATGGACTAACTCAAAGAAAATACTCAGGATTGCTCTCTGGAAAGTGGTAGGAGCATTGCATAGGCCAAAACGAAGGACCCTATAGGAAAAAGTACCCCAAGGACAAGTGAAGGTGGTTTTATCTTGGTCTTCCGGGTTGATCTGGATTTGGTTGTACCCGCTGAATCCATCTAGGAAAGAGAAAAACTTTTTCCCTGCCAGGCCATCTAGCACTTGGTCAATGAAGGGTAGGGGGAAATGGTCCTTCTTTGTGGCTTTGTTAAACTCCCTATAATTGACACAAATCCTCCACTTACCATTTTCATTTGGAACTAACACCAAAGGAGAGGCCCACTCACTGTCGGAGATAGGCTAAATGAATCCTACATCTAGCAGTTATGTAGTTCTTCTTTGACTATATCTTTAAGAGCTAGATTCATCCTCCTTTGGGGCTACCAGACTGGCTTGCAACCCTCTTTGATGTATATGTGGTGAGTACGCATTGAGGGGTGTACTCCCTTCACTTCTTTATATCTCCAAGCGAAGGCATCTAGATGTTCCTTTAGCATGTTTCATAACTTCTCTTCTTGGAGAGCAGAAAGAGATGGATTAATTTTCAAGGTTCTCTCGGGGTCGAATTCTATGGTTTTGACATGGAGGGGGTTGGAATCGGCCAAGCATAGGTCAATTGGATGATTGTTCTAGGTTTCCTTTACTACATATTCTAAGGGAAATGAATTGGTGGACTTTGGAGTAGGTTTTCAATCAAATCATCTTCATCCTGTTATCCTCCTCCCATGGTTGTTTCTAAAGTATAAATTTGGGTGGAATAAAATTCATCTTCTTTCTCCTCTCCAACCATAAAGGTAAATCATGCTCTAGAGATAGCTGTGCAAGAGGGTATAGGACTAACTGCTTGGACATATGCCCATTCTTGATGATCATATTCCTAGCTCTGCAACTAATGTAAGCATCGGCAGTGGCCAACCAGGGTCTCCCAAGGATGAGAGGGTAACAAGTAAGCTTAGCCTTAGGCTGGAGAACTAGGAAATCTGTAGGGTACTCCCAAGAGTCAATGGAGACCATCAAATACTCCACAATCCCCTCAGGGGTTACTGTGGAGCAGTCTGCAAGTTGCAGAACTGTTATGGTCTTCCTCAATGAACCTTGGAGATTGAGCTTAAGCATGGTGTCCTTGGTCATCACATTAATGGTAGCCCTAAGATCGATCAATGTGTGTGGGACAATGGTGCCATTAATGTGCACATCTACTACAGGGCTTGCAGGTTCCAAATAATTTGGACAGATTACCTACCCTAGCATTAAATCAAACAACTGTCCAATGGCATTAATGGTAGGGGCATCCTTTCTTAACCTCCCTGGATGCTTGAAGCACTTCTCCTTAATCAACTTATTGTAAATAGGAACATCTTTTATTGCTTGGAGAAGTGGAATCCTTACACATGGATTTTTCAATTCTCCCAGAAGTTCAGTCTCTTCTGGGGTAGGCTGGAGTGGTTGGGTTAATCTCTCAGGAAAGGGTGGATTCACTTTAAGAATGATTTCCTCTCTTTCTTCCTCAACCTCCCTAGGTGGAGGTGGAGGTTGGTTATCCGGGAGAACTCTCCCAGATCTCAGGTTAATCTCCTGGATTTCCATAGCATAAGCTGGATATGATGTCTCTCCACTGTATACTTACTGAGCCTATCTATTGTTCGGTTCAGATTTGGTTGGGAAAGCATTTGGGGTTGCTTGGCTAGACCAGAGTGTAGCAGTTGTGGTTGGGCAGGTGGTGGAGGAAATAAAGTTGGAGCATTGTTTTATTGGGGCCTCCACCCCTGGGGCGGTGCATTCCACTGAGGTTGTAGCAGATCATATGGTTGAAATGACTGGCTAGTTAGCTGAGAGTGATACTGAGATGCAAAGGACCAAGGAGGGGGTGTAAACTAGGAAGGATGAGCAGGGGATCCCCAAGAAGGTATGGTTGTGGTTTTGTTTGGGTTGTAATATGCATGGGATGACCCTTGCATGCCCTGTTGGAATGGTCTAGACCCATGAGATCTCCTTTGGTTTATGTAGCAGAGCTGCTCAGTCACCCCTTTAGCTCCTTGATATACAGCTTTGAGTCCAAGAAAAGAAGGGCACTTGTCTGTGGAGTGGTTTTCTTCACAGACTGAACAAATTTCAATAGAATTCAATGGACATTCATTCCTAGGATGCCTCCTGGTGCATCTAGGACAAAAAATGCCAAGGATCTCTGTGCTTCCTCCTGCTTTCTCTTAATGTGCATAGTGTCCATTTTCAAGGCAAGGGTTTGCAGCATCTCACTTTTGAAATCTTCCAGCATGTTTCCAATTTCACCCTTGATGGATGAGTTGGAGGAGGATGTACTGACCATAGGTTGACTACCCCTACCCATTTTCCTACTTGCCCTAGAATGGTTTCTAAAGACAGTCTTGATATCGTCATAGGATAATTGGTATATATATCCTCCTGCTAACAAGTCTAGGGTATCCAGAAGATCTTCCCTTACTCCCCTGAGAAGGACCAGCTTTAGTGACTCAGGGTCAAGTGTGCACCTGACCCTTTTGTAACTAAGCTAGAATCTTTCTTCGTAATCCTCTAGGGATTCATCATTGCCTATGGTCATCCTAAAAATTTCCTCTTTAGTATCCTTTGACCAACAGTAGTCTTGATATTTGTTGTTAAAGGCTTGTTGCATATCAGCTCGAGTTGTGATGTTATCCCAGGTAAACCCATGAACCAGTGCAATGCTTCATCCTTGAGGGTAGATGGAAATAGTTTTAACTTCTACTCATCATTTGTATAGTCATAGGTTTGGCATATAACAACAAACTCAAATAGGAAAGTGTCGGGGTCTTCTGTGGTCAAGCCATGGAAATGAGGTAGGGCTGAAGGGCTTATATTTTTCATCTTAGTGTCCCCATTAGTTTCCCTGATGGGGAAGGCACCCTCAACTCTCTCTCTCTATTCCCTCTGTCATTTTTGTTTTCAGCCATTAGTTCAGTAGGAATGAGTTCTTCTTCTTCTTCTTGCCCTGTAGTTTCTTCAAATATGTAAGGTTGGTTGTTTGATGTAGTGGGGGTATTTGTCAAAAATTTCCCTAAGTTATCCCTATTCCTACGAGGCATGAAAGGAAATGTTTTTGGTTTCGTTTTGTGTTTTTTTCAAACTTGGAAAGTACTTTGCAGAATTGAAATTGTTGATTGAATGAAAACTACTGACTGAATGAAAAAACTGCTTGTTGAATTGAAATCTTGCTTGCAAAATGGAACGTAAAGCAAAAAATGCAGAATGAAAAAGGAAGCAACTAAATTACTTTTGCAGAAATAAACTAATGGTAGAATATTAGAGACAAGAAATAGAAGAAAGAAGCAGTATTCACATATTACTCAGACACCTCCTCGAAAACGGTGCCAAAAAGTGATGAGTGCCAGTATTGCAGCAAGAATGTTGCAACTCCTAGGCTACCAGCTTTACTTTATCAACCTGAGGTTCATACAAACTTGGAGGTGACAGTGCTGTATACATAGGTAACAGTGATGGTTCTACCTTTTGTCACAGTTCAATTAGCGAGAGACCACTGGGCTTTTCAATCCATACTTCTATGGAGTTAGAAGAAGCTTGGTTTCTTGATTGAATAAAGGGAAATCTTCTCTAAGGGAGAGCTACTCTACTGCAATAATGGAAAAGACCGAAATTCAATGTTGAATCACACCATTTCCTAATTAACTGTGAAGAAACTATGCTTTGCAATAATGCTAAATTATCATGAACCAAATGCTACTATCTAAGAATGGAAGTAAGAAGCAACAAACATCCCTAATTTGCAAGTAAGGGACTGAAATAAATCTGTTTTGTCTTTATGTCTTTTCATGAAAAATCAAGTATGCAAACTAATTTGTTTTGGTGATGTGGCAGGTGAATTAAGGATGTTGGAGAGTGTCTGGAAGGGTTAGGAGATGGTTGGATGGTGTGAGATACCCTTGGGAGTCTTTTGGTGACTTCCTATAGATTTTCCCTCAATTTAGCCTCAAAACAGGCCATTTCAGGAAAACCTATAGGATGTACCAAAAACCTAGAGGATTCCCTATAAACCTACAGGATACAACCAAGAGAAAAATGTGAGGTGTTGGAGGTGATGGAAGGCTTAGGAAAGGTGGTTGATGGGTGGAATGGAGTGGGAGAAGGTCTAGGATCACTTAGAAGTCAACAATAAAGATAGGAGATGGTTGGATTCACTCAATGTGCTTGGAAAATTTTTTATGAAAATTGATGAAAACTAGTGAAGGTGATGGTGGAAACAAGGAATGACTATGGTGGATGAAGTGGAAAGTGGTTGCTGGATATGAAGTATCTATCTCCTCCTAAAGCACCTGCTCTTCATAAAACATGTATATTTTCCAAAACTCTATGTAAACAAGAAACATTCTTATAAACTAGAAAAGCAGAATTAATGAACTAACTGCCTACATTATGCATGAGGAAAGTTGCTGAAAGGAATGAAAGCATGGATGAGATCTACTGAAAAAATGAAGATGAAAAAGATGACAATGAAGTCCTACTTTGCAAAACTAACCAAATGCTAATTTAAAGACAACAAACTCCAAAGCTTATAAAAGAAATAGAAATTTGTGTTTTTAGGGCTGCCTAAGGGTCCTTCCTTAAGTCATGATCCCAGAGGGAGGAAGTGAGGCTGAGACACCTACTGACAACCGTGTGGTGATCCTTTTATCCCTGCTAACCTGCTACTGATGTAAGGCTCAAATGGAAGCAAACTAATAAACAACCAATCCAATCTACACTACTTGCAATGGAAATGCATCTAAAAGCAAATTAACAATGAAGCTATGAAACTAAACTAAACATACATATACAAGAAAGAGGAGCCTTGGCTACTAGGGTTGGGCCCTAACCCAAGAGCTTCAGCCCTCTGAGTTAACTCAGTGCTGGCTCAAAACAAAACTCATTCTTATTACCAAAATAGAAAATTACATCAATAAAACTCTCACAAGTCTGGAGCTCGAAAATAGCTTAGATTTTTACAAAAAAAATTCGAATCCTAATGAGGCTCTAGGCCTTTCTACTTATACAACTAAAATCCCCAACAACTTCCTTAAAATTAGGGAGGCTCGGCTCCCGAACTCGATATAAACTAACTCTTTTTATCTCACTTGCTTGGCTACCTTCTAATCCTCATGGCTTGGCTGCTTGCACTCTGAGCTAGTGTGATGGATGGAGGAATATTCAAATGGGGGATAAGTAAATGAGGAGGATTTACCTCCTACAATCCCTTTCCCTTGTCCCATTCAAGTTTTAACCTTAGTATTTGCAAAAATTCCTTGATTTTCTCCTTCAATCTTGCATTCAATGCATATTAGTCCACTAGGCATAATATCCAACTCTAGCTCATCTCATAAACAAAATATAATAAAAAACATTTAATAAGTTGTGAGAAAAGTTGGTTTGACTAACCTAGGAGGTGAATTAAGGCCCATATAATTACCTAATGATGAGGTTGATCACTTATAAAGGGAAAGCAACGCAAAAGTGAAAGTATGGGCATGTTGTTCAAGAAAGCGATGACATGGAGATTAGGAACTCGCATTCTTGTAAGTTTTTTGGAATTGAATTGAATTAGAGCTACAGGGTTTCGGTATTCCAGGATTCCAAGGTTCCAGGATACCCAAATACTTAGCAAAATTTACGCATTTTGGAAGGTTCCATAAGGTTGGTCATGGTTGTGGTGGCTCTCTTAAATGCATATTTTATTATTAAAAAGCATACTTAAGGCCCTAAATTTTTATTAAATATAAAATTAAAAACATAGATTAACACAAAGTGTCCCCATTTTTATTATGAATAAAAATGAAATGGGGGTTTGTTGTTTGCTATAATAGGTTCTTGGGTTATATTTTCTGGTTAAATTTGTCCAAAATCTCATTAAAATTTGTTAAAATTATAAGGTTGACTTGTGAATTCTGTCTAATCCATGTAATTTTGGTGGTTCTTATAGTTTTCAAGGTATTTTCAAATCCATTTATACATTCAAAAATGGACTTTAAAAATAAAAAGAATACAATTTAACTAAATTTTTCCTCACCTTATTCTAACCAAAAACTATAAATCTTAGAATAATTAGACAATTAAAATTCTACGTTTAGACACTAGTGGTAATGCAACCATGAAAATTGATATGGTTTCCTATCAGAGCATCATAACAATACTGTATAGGAAACCCCTAATAGCTTCTATACAAGTTTTCATAAGATTCTGATCAAATTGATCAAGTTTCCAAGATGTAACACTACAACGATTGGCCAACTTCTCACTAACTCCTGCAACATATATATCAATATTCCACTGTTGAATATTCAAAAAACCTGAAAAGACTACCACTAGAAAACTTCTCCCTAACTCCTATCATTGATGTATCAATATTCTCTCTTGAATAGGCAATCAGACTGAAAAGAATATTTCTTATCTTGGGAATTGAATCCTAATGGTGTTGCAAATGCTTTTTTCTCTATGTTTTGTTTCCCACATTACCAAAACCGGTACCCATTCTAAAAATATGGTAATGAGGAATATAGTGTTTTATTTTGGAAGACACGAATTGAGTCACTAGAGGGGTTGAATTCATCAAAACAGTTAGATGTGTCACAGTAAAAGAAGATCATCGTTAACACATATGTATTTGAAAACACCATGATTGATATCTTGAGAACATTGACTAGTAAGGATGACATTGGGATTGATTGTGAGCCATAAAGCTCTAGTTCCTTGTGTTAGTAACAGGGCAAGTTGGAAGCAAGAAGCAACTTAACTTAATTTGTATATTTTGGAAATATTTTGGATGTTGATGGATAAGAGTGAAGTTAATTATTATATCTTTCTTTCACCTCTCTGGTTTCCAATCTTCTTTAAATCTACGATCAAAATAAAAATATGTTAAAACAAAAACTCAGTGAAAATTAGGGTTTTTTTATTCACAACATCAACAACAACAACAACAACAAACAAAGAAAAATATGATCAATAAAAAGCAAAATCCATGTTTCTCCTTATCGTCGCTGCCTCTTATAACCACCACTTGCTTTGTTTCCCCTCTTTTGGTGTTGGCTTCTTCAACTATTTCAAGACAAGATAGCCACTAGGGTAGAAGTGTAGGAATAGGATATGCACTTGAAAAGTATGAAACATATATACTCATTTACAAGTTCCAACTGTAGAGATCTTGTGGAGGATCAATATCAGCACATAGGTTTTGTTCAAATGGAGTAGGAGTTATATGAGTGCAGAGTCTAAAGAAGGAATAATAAATGAGGAATAGGATGCATAAGAGCTCAATAAGCACAATGAGCTAAATCAGATGTTGTTGACACAATAGAAAGGAGGACATGGATTAGAAAATAAAGAGCCACCACAAAATATATAGACTAATGATATTGAATGAGAATGAAACAGGCCAGTTGATAGAGAACATAAATGTCTAAGTTGAGATGTCAATTGTAGTAGAATGTGAGATTGGACCAAAGAGAGAGCACAGATAAGTAGAATATTTATGATATCTAACAATTAAAGGTGCATTAGATTTATGATTATATGAAAAATTCAAATTTCCCATGTGCAAGATATAGGGTTGGAACTATCACAAGAGTTTGTTTTAAAGGGCTATAATTTTTCTAGTATATATTTGGTAAATACTTCAAAATTTTAGGGAGAAAGGTTAAATAATTTACTTTACTCTTATCCCTATACTTCCAAAATGTTTCCAAAATATTCAAGGTAAATTATACTCAAAAGATAATAATTTGGTCCTCCATCAAACAAAAAATCACCTCTTAAAAAAAGCATCACTAGAGGGGGCGTAAAAGTTGGTAATGGCCCAAATTCTAAAACTTAACCTTCGAAGGTATTATTCCATAACCATAGAAGAAATTGATGGAACAAATAGATCTAGCTTTTAGTAGCTCCTAAGTAATGTGATAAATGGCTCTAAAGGTCGATTTCTCAGGAAAAACCACAGACCAAGCTTACTCTGTGAAGCTCAAGGATTTACAATGATGTACAAGTGTGCATAGCTATAACATTCCAAAAATTCTCTTAAAATGAGTAACTATCAAATTTTAACTTTATTTAGCATACAATTCATGGATTTCCTCCTTATTCTTTGAAGTAGTGAACCACCAAATTCATAACATATCAGATAATTGAAATCACATGCTATAATAGATTGGACTTCAAGTAGTCATGCATATACATATAAATAACTTTATAGTTCATGAAGATAACAAAAAACAGATATATCCATAAGTTCAACATGACCATGAATGCATATAAATAAAATCATTAACCTTGAATATATAGTAATCTTAGCAGCCATCCATAGGTAGTGATGATCCATACAATTACATATCACATATCAGACATTTTCATCATCTATGTTCAAATAGATATAAGTAATTATACTTATATGTTTAACTTGAAATGGATGGAAACTGAAGAAGGGACTTCAACTCTCCAACCAACCATATACTAGCTAGACTACAACCTTTCTTACAACTAACCACCCCCAAGCCAAATTTAGAGTCTGAGTTACTTCCTCAAGGGAATTTCACACTGAGAATTCAACCAAACAAACAAGAGAAGGAGCTCTCTTTCTAAGTGGTTTATACATTCTCAGCAAGTCCTCAGTGACATGATTTACCCTTTTTGTTTTTTCATCTGATTCCAGATGGTAAGCTATACTAAAATTTAAATCAGTCCCAAATTCCTTAAACAAACTTGTCTAAAAATTGGACATAAACTTGGGATCTCTATCTGAAATCATTTCCTTGGGCACACCATTTAGTTTGGAAATTTTCTTTATGTAAATATTAGCAACATTAGCTACCTTGTGTGTTGACTAGATTGAAATGAAGTGGGTAACCTTGGTGAGTTTATCCACCACAACCATGATGAGATCATGTTTCTTCATTATTATGGGTATATTTGTAATGAAATCAATGGAAATAATTTCTCATTTCCACTTAGGAATGGGCATTGGTTGTAGCAATGTCATTGGATGCCTATTTTGGATTTTAGCCTTTTGGAATTTCAAGCACCTGGCTATATAATCAGTCACTTCTTTCTTCATACTTAGAAAAATTAATTGCTTTCTAATTATTGATATTGTCTTTTAGTACCATAGGTTTCCAACATAATACACTATATGCATCTCACTCAACACTGAATTTTTTAGCCCTTAGGAATCTAGCACATAAATCTTTCCTTTATACAAAAGAGCTCCATTTTCTTCCATTCCATAATTCATATATTTGGAATGCACTTATCCTTGTTGTAAGTTTCTCTTTATTTCCATGTATTGCTAATATGAATTTCCAACTTCTAAAATTATGATTTTCAAATCATATTTACATGTGAATATAGTTATAGCATGCATTCCCTTCACCTTCATTTTGAGTGCATAAACCATCCCATTTTCCTTGCCCTTTATGCGCTTAATTTCAAAGTCACAATCAGCGAAAATTGCATCCATCTTATGTCTAGAATTTAAATGTGGTTGTCCAAAGAAATGCTTTGTGGTAAGTTATTAATTCAAACCTCTTTCCCATGAGGTAATGCCTCCACATTTGAAAGGAATGTATAATGGTTGGAAACTCGAAATCATAAGTGGAATAATTCTTTTCATGCTCCATGAGATTCCTGGATTCATAACATATCACATGCCCGTTTTGCATGACAACTCCCCCATGTCCCTCGTATACATCTTTGAACACAAAAAAGTATTCATCTGGGTTATCTATCTTCAATATAGGAGCACTTGTAAACATCCTATTTAAATTCTAAAAGGCCTCTTCACATTTATGAGACCAGTCAAATTTTTGCACCTTTGTAAGAAGTAGTAGGATGGGGTATCCTAGAGAAGCCTTCAATAATTCTTTGTAATAGCATGCTAAACCCATGAAAGATCTTACCTCTACCACATTTTTGGGTGCTGGAAACTTTTTAATTGCTTTAGTCTTTTTTGGATCCATTACTATACATTCTTTTAAAATAATATGACCCAAATAATGGATCTTTTTCTGATAAAATGAGAACTTACTTAGGTTGGCATATAAATTATGCTCCCTAAGTACCTATAGCTCCATCCTTAAATGTTGTTCATGTTCTTCCTAAAATTTATAATATACAAGGATCTCATCCAAAAACACAATAACAAAATTATGAATCAAAATAGCAATGGGTTGATTATTTAACTTACCTTCCACTTCATCCATGTGTTCTTTATGCTTAGCCTACCTATTACCTAATGTTTCATAAATGATGGGAATGCTTCTACCCACATCCTCTATTATATCGACTTCTTGGATGTGGTGTATAGTCATCACTTTTTCTTATTTTTATGGGAATTCCCTATACCTATGTTCTAATTTTAGTTTTTTACTCAATGAATAAACCCCCTTTGGTTCACTGTGTGCTAGTTTTGTTGGCTATTTTACATGAGAATAATTTTTGAAAAATGAGGGTTTAGAACCTTTCTTCCTTTCTTCCATATTTTTTATTTTCCTATCATCCTGAGTCCGATGGAAAACTGACTTATCTTTACCATGATCATGAAGGTATTTTTCCTTCCTCATAGCTTCATATAAAGTCTTTGGTTCGTTAAATTTAATTCTATCACCATGAAATAGTGGAAATCCACTCACATACCTTAGTATCTTCATCTTTTCATCTCTAATGAAATCTACATGCCTCATTAACTTCAAGTGATATTCCTCTAGTGTCATGTTCCCTAATTTGAGTTTGAAAAACTCCTGCAGTTTTCTCTCATAGTAATGTTCAAACAAGTACTTCTTTTAGAAGTACTTTTGAATTTCTTCCATGAAATCTTATTTTCATCCAAATGTTTTACTTCCTTGAGCTATTCCCACCATAAATTTGTTTTCCCCTTCAAGTGATATATGGTAATTCATTCATATAAATTGGAATAATAATCATGTGGTTGAAGGTACTTTATCGTTTCCAACATCCAAGCTTTAGCCTATTTTGTTAGAAAATGTAGCAAGAAAGGCTCAATTTGACTTAGCCTTAGTCAAATTGAGTAAATCTAATTTCCAAATTAGTAGGACAACTTCGAGGTAGTTAAGTAGTGTGACATGGCACTTGTCACCCTGTTACATAAGTAAATTCGAGTTAGTGGGCTTGGAGTTCAATCATGCATGTGTGATTGCTAAATTTTAGCAATACAGTTCAATTATTTTTAGTTGTACTTAGTTAATTGACCTCTAAAAATTAATAGAGTTAGTCGAAGGTCATTTGTGCAGTGAGAAAATACCCTAACTCATAGATATGTCATTTAACTAATAAATCAGCCCAAAATAGAGCATGCATGAATAGAATTCGAATTGCTCATATAGAGTGGAAGAGACAAGGCTAGTGTAAAATAAGTTTTATACTAGTTGAGTGTAGAGTTATTGCATGTAGTCAGGAGATCAATTCCTTGGGAATTGCACAAGGAAATAGGAATTTCCCTATTTTTTAGGAGCTTGAATTTGCTCAAATTTGCACAAGAAAATAGGAGGCTAGAGGAGGAATAATTTGGCTAAGTGTTGGCTATAGGATCTCATTCAACAAAGAGAACGGTGTTGCTTTTGCAGGTTATGCTCGGAGCTAGAGCATGCAATTGTAATAATTTCTCTATTAAACTAATTAATGAAAAGAGGCTTGAGTGGGTTTTCCCAATTGGGTTCCCCTAGAAATCATTGTGTACTTGTGGTTTTGCTTGTTGCATGTCTATGCATGTTGTTCTAAATTGTGATTTCCATTTTGCAAATTAGTAGAGAAGAATGTGTGTCTCTTGTTTTCAGTTCAAATCTTGAACAATTGAAATTTCTATCAAATTTATACATGGTATTAGAGCCTTGAAATCATATTAGAACCAGTATTTCGAATTTTTCCCTCAGAAATTTCGAATTTGCAGTGTCAGTGCAGCATTTTTTTCTTTAGATTCGGGAGAATGTATTTCAACATACTCATATTGGAGTATGCCTTGGATGGTTGCTTGAATTTCATAGCATGGAAGGATTGAATGGAAGTAGTGCTTGATGATAATGGTGTGTTAGAATATGTTAAAATTGAAATTGTGAAACTATGGTAGTCTGATGCATAGTAATTAGCCCAATGGAAGAAGGATGTTGCAAAGGCCAAGAAACTTCTTCTAGAAGGTGTGAGAAACCACGTGGTCTCAAATATCCATGGGAAAGAAACACCATATGTTATGTGGAAGAAATTGATTGAGTTATTCAAAAACAACAGTGACCATAGAAAATTGGCCTTGAGAGACAAACTTTTAAACATTAGGATGAAGAAAAATGATATTATTCCATAATATCTCTCAAGATTTACACAAGTTCAAGATGAGCTTGGAGGGGTTAGGGTGAAAATTGCATATGATGACCTGGGGATCATAGTTCTTCTCAGTCTTCCAAAATCCTGGCACAGCTACGAGGACCCTGTGAATGGTAGGGAAAAATTACCAAATTGGGAAAGGTTGTGGCCCGATTTGGTTCATGAATATATCAAGAGGAATACTAGAGATGGAACATCAACCAGAGCTGAGGATGAAGAGGATTTTTCCTTGTTTGGGAAAGGGAAGAAGGGAAAAGGAAAGAATACCCAAAGAAAACCTAAATCTAGCCAAAATAATGGAAAGAAGATAGGCTTGAGCAAGATTAAATGTTTCCATTGGCATGAATACAAGCACTATGCAAAAAAATATTCGGACAAGAATTCTAACAAGAAGCCTTCAGGAGGAGCAGGAGGTAAAGCACTAGCTTCACAATTTGAATTAGACTTCACCCTAATAGAATGCATGGCCAGCATTATTATGGGGAGTGTGTGGTACCTTGACTTTTGTGCCCTGTTCCATATAACAGGGTGAAAGGAATTTTTCAGTAGCCTTGAGAAGAAGGATCTCCAGATGCATATTTAACTGGGGGATGACGGGAGGTACAGTGCTACAAGAATTAGTATTTTCACCTTTGAGAGGAACAAAGCCTCCCCTCATCACATCAAAGACGTTATGTATGTCCCTAGGCTGAAGAATAACCTGATCTCTATAGCAGTATTGGAGGATAGAGTTTATGATGTTATTTTCATTAAAGGAAAATCCTTTATGAGACACATAGTTATCAGGAAAGTGAAGTGGATTGGAGTCTGAGTGAAGAACCTATACAAACTTGACGTGGGAGATTGTGTTGCATTGAGAAGCAAGGCAGAAAAAGTGCAGAGTCAAGATGTTGGATAACTCTAGCGCATGAGATTGGGTCATCTACACCATGGTGCCTTAAAAATAATGAGACAATTTAATCCCAGTCTCCGTAAAGGCTCCCTTGACTAAAGGATGTCTGCAAGGGTTTCACATTAGGGAAATATGTCAAATACACATTCTATGTTTGAGATAACAGAGAAGATGCAATCTTGGAGTGAATCCACTCCGATGTTTGTGGACCCTTCTCCATAGCCTCCGAAAAAAAACATGAGTACTATGTAATTTTTATTGATGATTTCTCTAGAAAATGTTGGATTTTCTTCATGAGTAAGAAGGATGAAGCATTCTACAAATTTGTAGAATTTAAGGCATTCATTGATAAGGAGACTGGAAAGAAGGTAAAGGCTCTCAAGAGTGAAAATGGAGGTGAATATGTTTCAAATTCCTTCAAGGATTTCTATGCCAAAGAACGTATTTGAATAGAACTGATAGTACCCTATAACCCACAGCAAAATGGGGTAGCTAAGAGGAAAAACATGAGCATAGTTGGATCTAAAAGAGCTTTGCTACATGATCAGGGATTGGCATTGCATCTATGGGAAGAAGCATGTAACACAACAATTTACTTGCAGAACTAGAGTCCTCATAGAATACTTGGTATAATCACACCAGAGGAAGCTTTCTCTAGGAGAAAGCCTGATGTGTCTTATTTTAGAATTTTTGGGGCTTCAGTTTATTGTCATGTCTCCAAGTATTCAAGGAGGAAACTTGAGCCTACAAAAAATTTGGAAGTTTTTAGGATACACTGAAACTCCACACAATAACAGGGTGTATTTACCTTAACCCATGATGAAAGTGGTGAGGAGATGTCAAGTTTGATGAGGAAAAGGCTACGATATTATCTTTGGAACGAGAGATGAGTATCCCATCAAAATTGGAGCTTATATCTCCAAAGGAGGAGCCTCAGAATGAGCTTCAGGATGTTATAGAGCAAACATGAATGGAAGAGTAGAGAGGAGGCTGAATGGAGACACCCACTCAACTAGAGACATCCAGAGAAGGGAGAACAATAGAAGTTGATAGATTGATACAGGATGCACAGGACCATGTGGGACATCCTACATCATAGTGCAGGTAGAGGAGGACACCTGAGACGTACACTTGTTACCTGGCTCTCATGAAAAAGCTCATTGAGTCAGATCCTTCCTCATTTGAGGAAGTAGTTTCTCAACCTGTTTGGGTTGATGCTATGGTGGAATAATATGATTCCATCATGAATAACATTGTATGGGAAGTGGTGTCGATATGAGAAGGGAAATCAATGGTTGGTTCCATATGGATCTACAAAGTGAAGCATGCATCTGATGGGAGCATCGAGAAGTACAAGACCAAATTTATGGCCAAAGGATTTTCTCAGGTAGAGGGAGTTAACTATGAGGAAATATTTTCCCCTGTGGAAAGATATTCCTCCATTAGATCAATTCTTGCATTAGTTGTGCATATGGGGTGGAAAATCCACCAGATGGATGTGAAGACCACCTTTCTTAATGGTGTTTTTGAGGATTAAATTTCCATAGAGAATCTAGAAGGATTTGAGACATATGATCAGGAGTCACATGTGTGAAGACTCAGGAGAGAATTGTATGGTCTCAAATAGGCATCCCAAGCATCGTACACTTGGATCGAGAATTATCTCAATGGATTGGGCTTCACCAAAAGTGAAGTAGATGCAAACCTCTATCACATTGTAGTATATGGTAAGTTGCTTTTTTTTTTTGTATGTTGATGATTTAATATTGACAAGTGATGAGAAGCTGATTTTCTCTTATAAAGAGGATATTATAATGGAATTTGAGATGAAATACATGGGATTAATGCATTACTTCCTTGGATTGGAAGTATGGAAAGGTGATGGTGATTTTTTTGTGTCTCAATGGAAGTATGCCTATGAAATAATTCATAGATTTCACATTAAGAATTGTAATTATATGGACACGCCTTTAGCTACAAACTGGAGGAAGGAGAATACTACTTCAGGTGAAGAGGTTGATGTTACCATTTACAAGGAGCTTATGCAATCCTTGATGTATCTTGTGAACACAAGACCTAAAATGTTATATGTGGTAAAAAAACTTATTCAAGCTATGGTGAGGCCTACCAAGTTGTATTGGAAGGAAGCTAAGTACGTATTATGGTACCTTAGAGGCACTACCAAGTATGGATTATGTTATAGGAGGATAGAGGGAGTGAAGCTCCAAGGCTTCACCAATGCAAATTAGGCAGGGAGTCCATCAGATAGGAAAATCACTTCATGTGTTATCTTCACTATTGGGTTTGTAGCTATTTCTTGGTATAGCAAGAAGTAGAGGTCTATGGTGCTCAACTCAATACAGGCTGAATACATGGATGCAATCTAAGCATCATGTGAGGCCATATGGATGAGGAAACACCTGTGTCTCTTTTTAGTAAGGAGACACTTGTGTCTCTTTTTAGTAAGGAGATCGATACGGCAATGATATATTGTAATAATCAGATTTGTATTAAGCTCTTTGAGAGACTGGTATTTCATGATAGGTTGAAGCACATTGATATCTGGTATCATCATGTGCGAGACTGTATGCATAGGAGAATTATGTTGCTACAATGCATTCCAACTGAGAAGCAAGATGCTAACATCTTAACAAAGTAATTGTCAAGAGGTAAATTTGAATTCCACGTGTGCAAGATAGGGGTAGTGAAAAATCCCTTTGTTACTAAGAGGGGGTGTTAGAAAATGTAGCAAGAAAGGCTCAATTTGATTTAGCCTTAGTCAAATTGAGTAAATTGAATTTCCACATCATCAAGACAACTTGGAGGTAGTTAAATAGTGTGACATAGCTCTTGTTACTCAGTTAGCTCAGAAAATTCAAGTTTGCGGGCTCGAAGTTTAGTCATGCATGTGTTATTTCTAAATTTTAGCAATCTAGTTTAGTTATTTTTAGTTGTACTCAATTAACTGGCCTCTAACAATTAATAGAGTCAGTTGAAGGTTAGTTGTGCAGTGAGACAACAATATAACTTAGATAGTTGTCAATTAATTGATCAGTCATCCCAAAAATAGCTCATGTATGCATGGAATTCGAATTGCTCAGTTGGAGTGGAGGAGACAACGCTAGTGTAACATGAGTTGTATACTAGTTGAGTGTACAATTGTTGCATGCAATCAAGAGATCAATTCCTTGGGAATTGTGCAAGGAAATAGGGACTTCCCTATTATTTAGGAGCTTGAATTTACTCAGATTTTTGTGAGGAAATAGGAGGTTGGAGGAGATAAATTTTCTAAGTTTTGGCTATAGGCTCTCATTCAGCGGAGAGAACAATGTTGGTTTTGCAAGTTATGCTCGGAGCTAGAGCATGAAATTGTAATTGTTTCTTTATTCAAATGATTAATTCAAAGCGGCTTAAGGGGTTTTTCCTAGTTGGCTTCCCCTAGAAATCATTGTGTACTTGTGGTTTTTTGTGTTGCATGTTTATGCATGTTATTCTAAATTGTGCATTCCATTCCACATAATAGTAAAATATAATTTGTGTCTCTTGTTTTCAGTTTGAAACCTTTAGAAGTTGCAATTTCTATCAAATTTATACATCTTCTTCCTTCTTATGCTCATCATTAAATGTAGGTGGATTTATCTTTCTAAGTTATCCTTGTAAATTTCCCATGTCTATTTTCCTTCTTGGTCACCGAACTAGTGACATGCTTGAACTACTTTATGATCTTGAGTATGCATGGGGTCTCTTAGTGGATTTCCTTAATGCATGATGAGGCTACCTAACAACTCTCATATAATTTATTCAAACTCCAGTATATATCCCCTTAAATCCTAATTCATTTTCCTCTTATTTTCTAGAATCAAACCCCTAGTATATTCTCATATGCAA
The DNA here is from genome assembly GCA_031772625.1 of Pinus tabuliformis. Taxonomy (NCBI): domain Eukaryota; kingdom Viridiplantae; phylum Streptophyta; class Pinopsida; order Pinales; family Pinaceae; genus Pinus; species Pinus tabuliformis. Next base: position 841,056,871 of record CM062807.1, read on the forward strand.
TATATTCAGCCTTTGTGAAATCTGAGTGTTGTTTTTTATTATTCTCTTATCAAACTCTCATTGTTAGCTTTATAACTCAAAAACTCCATTTTAATTTGTCCCGGCATTACCCATGCTAATTTTCATGGCTTTTACCTCTTATTCATGGCTATAAGACCCTTGAGTATCCCCCACACTCTCGGTTCTTATTTTGTCCCTACCTTATAGGCCACCTATAGCCTTCTTTTGCACATTTCAGGAAATTCCCCACGTCAATGAAAATTCTAGGTGGTAGGAGTATTCCCCTTCTTGTTATATTTCTATAAACTATATTTTTTTCCAAATTTGAGTCCTAAGCTTAAAGTTATCGCATCTTATAGCTTTGGCATATTTACCCCAATTTCCCATGTTCTAACACAACACACTATTTCCAATTTCTTAATTAATTATGAACTCAAATTTTCAAATATAGTTATTTTGATAGGTTATATAGTTGCTTAAATTTCCACTAACTTCTTCAACACTCCAATTTGACCTCTAGTTGTTGAGTTACACCCCTTTGAGGTTACTCTCTTCCCTAATTTTCTTTCAAACTTTTTCAGTCATAATTTTTTCATATAAACTATGTTACACAATTGTATTATATTGTTGGAAATATCTTTTTGATATATCTTATTTGAATTGAAGGTTGTACTTCTTTTAGTACCTGAAAACATAATTTGGACCATCAAAAATTCCCTACAAGTGGATGACCTATAAATTTCACAAAAAATCAAAATAATTTGCTAAAATTCTGGCTAATTTTCCCACTCATAAATTTATTATGTGATTTTATCAAGAATATTCACTCCCCTTTGCACCTTTTATTTCCCTCATAAAATAATGAAATTATTATACTTTTTGTCTTTCTCTAGTTCTCATATGCTCAAATTGCCTTGTGTCTTTCCCCTTTGACGCTTTCCATGCATGTGGCCTTCCACCTTTCCTAGGTTTTCAATTCCCATTGGCCTCAAACTAGCTTGTGTCACCTCCTTTGACACTTGGAATGTGTGTATCCTTATACTTTACATTTGTCAAGGCCCCTTGTCTCTTTGGGTGTAATTTTCAAAATTGCCTATGAGTATTTTCATTGGTGATGTATCTAATGACATCATCACGATGTCACACTAATGTGGAATGCCACGTCAGCTACCCATGCTAGCTACCATGTTAGCTTCACTTGTTCCCTTGTTCCTACATGCCTCCATCACAACTATCTACCTATCTTGTTATGTGCCACACGGTCATAGGAAACCACCCCAACTAAAATTGTTGGTATTGCAAACCCCCGTGGTGATGGTTTTGAAGTTGGGGAAAGGGGGATCAAAATCAATCCCAGACAACGATTTTGGATGGGTGGATTAGGCATAAATCTCAACTACCCCTCCTTCCTGCCAAACATCAAAAATGAGGGTGGGGATAGCCAACATCGATAGTCGGTCTATAATGGTCATCATAACACAAATTTCCACCTCTCCCCCCCCACACACACTTGTTAAACTTCAACCGTAAGTGGGGGTCTTGTAGTTGATCTCATCTATAAAATATGGTGCTACTATATATCAATGGTTGTTCGCCCATTCGAACTGCACTTTGAATGCCTATTTACCAATTTTGCATAAAATTTCAAAAAAATGGTCAGAAATTTGGGTATTTTCCAATATTTCGCCAACTTCTCCATGGAATTCCTATAATTTCTTTAGCTCAACCAATTCATGGCCTAATTTCATTCAGGAAAAGGTTAAAATTGGAATTTTTTTAACCCTTGACTTTAATTTCCCTAATCCCAACTAAGAAATTTTAATAAACACTTGGTAGGCACCCTCTTATTAGCATTTTATCAAACATATCACCAAAAAACTTTGTACACCATATCTATGCATGGCCCATACAATCCTGATGTTACAAATTGGGCTATGATACCACACATAACATATCCCACCCACTAGTGGCTCATTCATACCCCTCTTGTGGCCCAACTTCATGCCAAATAACCCATGGAAACCTATGCTTTGAAATATTTTCCTTTTTTTAGGAAATTTCCACCTAGCAATTTACATAATGCAATGGATATTCTAAATGCCTACTAAAATGTAAAAAGAAATCACAGGCATACTTTACCACAATTATCTTTTTTCGATTAAATTTAATATATATATATATATATATATATATATATATATATATATGTATATATATGTATGTATCTATATGTATATGTATGTATATATACATACATATACATATATATACATACATATATATATATATATATACATATATATATATATATATGTATATGTATATGTATATGTATATGTATATGTATATGTATATGTATATGTATATATATATGTATATGTATATGTATATATATATATATATATATATCTAGATATATATGTATATGTATGTATATGTATATATATATATATATATCTAGATATATATATATATATATATATATATATATATATATATATATATATATATATATATATATATATATATATATATTGTTAACATACATCTAAAAACTTTGCATCGGAAATAATATAATAGAGAACAAATGTTTATCTTTAAAATTGTACAAATGGATGAAGACCTTCGACATTCTGCCCAAACATAAACCACATTGTTCATTTCTTTCACTCCTGAGATATGGCTTTAACTCCATGGGACATCAACATCAAATTGCCCAGAAACCTAGTACATACCTAGCACTAACAACTATTGGCCAAGGTACCAATCCCAATAGCCTCCAACCAACAACCTTGTGGCTTATGAGAATTCCACTTCCCTCACAGGCCTTCTAGGTACCCTGTTAGGCCTCACACAGCTAGGTTACCAAGCCTAACAACCTCCAAACAATAGTCTTATGGTTTCCAATAGTTCCACTATCCTCATAGGCCTTCCAAGCCTCCATTTCCATCATGGATTCCATGCTTCCATGACTGTCTTTCCAAAATCCTTCACAAGATTCATCTACACTTCTCCACAGCACAAGAATCCCCTGCATGTGTCCTTCATTGTGCCAAAGCATAATTTTTTGCATGCATGCCTATATTTTTCCCACTTGGAATTCACTCAAGCCCTAAATGAACTTTGGTTATATGCATGGGCACTTTTTAATGATCATTAAGTCATAAAATCCCTTTTTCAATCATCCATGGAGTCGCAACGCCCCATACTTGTTTATGAATTTTCGATCTGAAAATATTTATTTAATTAATATACATGTGTTACATAATTACATTTTCAAACCTTCTAGCCTCAAAATATAAAACATGTGCATATTGGCACGACAACCCTATTATACATATACACACATACACATGGGTGTCGTGGCCTTCAAAAGATGTCCTCCGCTCACTAGCCTAGTTCCACATATAAATGTTATTTACCTTCCATGGTTCAAATAGGGGTGTTACATTAAACATATTATAGTTCATATATGTGAGGGAGTATAGATCCATATAATTTAGATGAAAATATGAATACTAATACCAAATTGCAAGTCAATCTAAAAAGATAACCATTAAAGTATTCTAGCCTATAGAAAATTAGTTTATAAACAATAGACCACTTTTAGATTAAACCATTTCAAAATATTGATGTGTAGAAAATCAAAGGTTACTATAAAATATAAGATATTATAAGCTTATATGGTCTTGAAAGTGCAACGTATATAAACAATTAAAACCTTGTTAAACCCTAGGTTGTTAAACAAAGAAAAACAATGGAAAGAGAAAATTTAGATCAAGATAGTTAAAAAAAGAAAGGAAAACCTTATATGCTACTATTAAGCATGGTTTCTTTATTTATTCCTTCAATATATTTCGTCTACCTTAATTGTTGAAGTCCTCAAGTATTTCTTGGAAAATGGTTGGTGAGCATCAAACCCTAGAATTTGATTTGCGCAAGAGTCATTGGGAGGTTAAACCAAAAGAAAGGAATCAATATGGGTATTACAAACTTAAACATAGCTCAAAGAAAAGAATAACAACACCTATATATTCACCTCCAATACAAAGATATAATTTAAAACTTTAGCAAAGAAATGACAGAGAAAGCTTTCATTGCTCATTTGTTTTGTTTCCATTATAATACTTGTTTACGAATTTTCCATTTACAACTATTTATTTTATTAATATATTGTTATATAATTACATTTCCAAACCTTCTAGCCTCAAAATATAAAACATGTGCATATAGGTATTACAACCCCATTATACATATACACACATACACATCGGTGTCACGTCCCTCAAAAGATGTCCTCAGCAAACTAGCCTAGTTCCACATATAAATGTTATTTACATCCATTGGTTAGATATGGGTGTTACATTAAACATATTAGAGTTCATATATGTGAGGGAGGATATATCCATAGAATTTAGATGAAAATATGAAGATCTAATCCTAAATTGTAAGTCAATCTAAAAATAAAACCATTAAAGTGTTCTAACCTATAGAAAATTAACTTATAAACAATAGAACACTTTGAGATTAAACCATTTCAAAATATTGATGTGTAGAAAATCCAAGATTACTATAAAAGATAAGAGATTATAAGCTTATACAATCTGGAAAGTGAAACATAGATAAACAATTAAAACCTTGTTAAACCATGAGTTTGTAAACAAATAAAAACAATGGAAAGAGAATATTTAGATCAAGATGGTTAATAAAAGAAAGAAAAAACTTATATCCTATGATTAAGAATGGTGTCTTGATTTCTTCCTCCAGTATATTCCCTCTACCTTAATTGTTGAAGTCCTCAAGCATCTCTTGGACAATGGTTGGTGAGTATCAAACCCTAGGATTTGATCTGTGCAAAATTCATTGGGTGCCTAAACTAAAAGAAAGGAACAATCTAGGTATTACAAACTTAAACATATATCAAAGTAAAGAAGAAAACCCTCTATATATCCACCTCCAATACAAAGATATAATTTAAAACTTTAACAAAGAAATGGCATAGAAATATTTCATACCTCATTTGTTTTGTTTACATTGCAATATCCCCTTTCCTCAATATATCTTACATGCCAAATCCAAGTATCATTAATCCTATAACAATATAACCTAGAAAATAGACAATAAACTAGACCAAATAGAGAGCAAGAGTGTACTCAATTTCTTCCTAATCATGAAAAATGAGAGGTAAGCAACCTCCTTAATTATATGGAGGTCTATGAATACCATACTTTGAAAATTGTGAGCTAGAGTGAAATCATAAGCTCATACCATGCAATAAGATGAAACGATGAGCCTAAAACTATGTTCTCAACTTAAAACCAAGGGAAATTCCTTAAGGTATTGTATTAAAATCCTCAAATGTAGAGTTCCTTCCTCATAATGAGCACATACATAATTAATTCCACATATATTATCATTGAGTGGTCAAAGCACATGATAATTTTTACATGGTAATTTTAGTAGCATTGTAATTTGGACCAATGTTTCTCGCTTTTCTATTATGAACCCATTTTAGAAACAACATAGCGATTCTGCATTCAATGACATTGATTTGGTAGAATTCTAGACGCTTCGTCAAAATATAACCTCCCCTAAATATGGCCTCCCTCACAACATGTGCTCCAACCATCTATATGTGTGAAAATATTCACCCAATAAAGTAAGTGTTCCTTTGGGAATGGTCCACGTGGTTAATGCATGCTACATGTGCTGAAAACTATGAAAAATGGTGATGAAAATACATTGATGATGATGTGGCAATTTCATTGTCATACACTATGTTGATATGTATCCCATTGTAATGACACACACCCCAAGAAAAGTGGCACGGATCCCAATATAAGTAGATATTATTGAATCAAGGTACAGGGATACTAATGCAAGTACATGGATCTCAAGGCATGATGCATGAATATTGAGGCATACTACATTGATCCCAATGTAAGAGCACCCACTTATAATGAGGCATCAATCTTGAAACAAATCGTTAGGCAACACACATTAAGTAGTTATCTTCCAACAACATCTTAACATAGGCTAATTTTATAAATTTCCTAAATCTATCATGGTGGGACACTTTAACCCTCATTACACATGTCAATTCCTAGGACACGAAATATTACATATGTCATTTGGTTAAAGAGAGGAAAAAATGGTAATTAATTAACACAAAAAAGGACGGAAAACCTTATGTTTTGTCCTCAAAAGTCACGTTTAATTATGTATAAGATATTTTACTTGGGCAACTAGCTTTTAAAAGCTAGGAATCTTCAATTTGTCCATGCAACCCTTCTAAGAGGGAGCATTTTCTTAGAATTTCCACCTCAACACCTTATTTCTTACCCATTTTACATTTTCTTTGATTTTTTTAGTTATTTTTCTTTAGATATGTTTTTTTCACATAGGACTTTAGGTGGTGGACCTTTTTAATGAAGTGGTGTAGCTTTCACATCCTTATTTTTAAAAAAATCCTTGTACATGTGCTCTTCAACTCCAGTATTTTTTGGGTACGTTTCACCTTAGATAACATTTTTCTTGATCAAATCTTGTTGGATGACATTTGATAAGTTTCACACATGTAAGAGAAAATATTTTTTCTAATAGGATGACAGTTTAAGGAAAATGAAGGAGAGTGTTAAGTATGGTTAGGATATGTATATGCTACTTTCTTAGGTCACTAATAGTACCATATGCCTATGGTAAAACACACTTATCTAAGTACAATTATACCCTCTCATGGTATATAAGACAAAATAATAAAATTATTATAGTTAAGAATTATTTTTAGATCCTTCCCAAACTTTAGTACTTTAATGACAAGGTAAGATACCATAACATCCTAGATAAAAAAAGCATACACATGAAATCATAACACATCAATTAAAATGAAGATAATCATGAAGTACCATCTCTCAGAGCACATGTCATCTTAATGTGTAAGGCATAAGAGATGATATATACCATAGTAGAGTCATTTGAAAGAAATAATGGATGATGTGAGAATAGATGTTTTGATAAATTATAGAAGAAATGAAAGAGCAATTGTGAATTAGGTTATATGAGCAAGAGAACTCATCCAAGTGGAAATGTCGCATCACTAAGACGATTTCTTGGAAGGAGTTTCCATTTAGAGTGAAAATGGGGGTTTTGTAGCCAAAACCATTTGTAAATCTTAGGAGGAAATCAAACATAAATTGGTGTGAAAAATAACTCACTTAGAGTAGATTCCTCTCAAATACCATCATTTATGGTGGCTTCTAATGGTCCTTTTGGTGGTAAATCCATTGGTTCTTAACAAAAATAATGTACAACAAGGCTATTTAGATCCTTCGTGATATTTATGATAGTGAGTCTAGACATTAAAAGAATTGGGAAGTCTTAAATTCTAATACAAGTTTGGGTCGACAAGAAACACTATTCTAGAAAATGTTTATTAGTCCTAGGCAACCTCTTTCCTAAGCATAGTCGTGTAGGGTCTCTAGCTTGATGGGAAGTATGGAGATGAAATTGAAGAGAAGTTCCTTTTAAAGCACAATTCAAGTGATTTCTATTAATGGCCTTGAATAATTATGGGATTGAGGGAAATCTCAACCAAAACTAGAAAATTAAATCAAAGGAGAAGGTCTAGCTTTATGATTTGGAAGTGGCACATAAAGCTCTAAATGTGTCTTTCAACTCTTTTTAAATTCGTAATGGATATCCTATTTGGAACCCCATTAAATAACTCAGAATTTCACATCCCACATGAATTTAATGGGGCAAGAATGAAATCCATAAGCACTTCATCTAGTTTTGTAAGTATCTGCAATTAGTGTAAACATGAACTTTTAAGCTTTGTCACTCATCACTCCTACATCATAACACATTGGAAGATAGAATTTTGGGATATTATCTACCTTGGGACATAGATTTTTACATATCATGGTGCTATATTGGAATTGATATTTTATATCATATTATAGACTTTCAACCAAAAATGAAAGTTTATTTATCAGTTCTTAACACAACCCTAATTCTACTTAGCACCAGGGACCTTTAATATCCACCCTTGTGATTGTGGACATGATGAAGCTCATAACTTATCAAAGGAGATAAATGTTTCAAATAAACATATTTAGACAAAAATGAGATCCAAACATTTTTTTTTATCTTTTATTCGTTCAAAAATTGCTTTATAAAGATTTACACAGAACCATCCAAGTTTATTTGACATAGTCAACTTTAAGAGTTAAATTAATAACTAAACAAGAATTGCATGGGGCTCAAGGCACTTTGTGCATTATTTACTTCTATTATCTCATAATCCTACCCTAGATATGAGCAACCTATGTGCCATATCATCTCTTCTAGGTTTCAATTGAAAGTGCCTAAACTTACCTCTTGGTTTAGCAAGGTCAGTACACCATTTTGAATTTGATCATAGATGATTGTTGTTGATATTCATGCTATTGAAAAATCACAAAATCTTTCGAGGACTATTAGACAAGGATTGTTCATCAACTCTCTATGAGGGAAGTATATTTGCTAGTTACTACACTAGTTGTTGAGTAAATTGATCTTGACAACAATTAAGAACTAGAGCTTCATTAATTGATTTGGTTCTTTTAAAGCCATATTTCTTGAAGAAGTTCACTATATGCTGACATGATTGGCACTAAAAGCCCATTTTTTTGTCACACGGTGAATACATAAGAGAGCTCTATGCATTATTCATATCCATATGGAGTTGAATTATTATGACCTACCTAACCATTATATACATAGAATGAGATAAGGCACAATGAAGTTGATAAGAACGTGTAATTGGAGCTCAAGGTGTAAGCATCAGCCATCATGGGACAACACTTCCATGTAATAAAACATCAAACCCACATGTTAGGCGATGAGATTGAGTACCATCGTAGATAATAAAGTGCAAGCCAATGTCAATTTCATAAAGCCAAGCATGGGAGAGATAGGAGGAGTCATGAGCAATATTGGGTCAAAAACAATAGGGTAGGAAAAATAACATTAAACATAGATCCATGCAATGGTGTCAATTCAACACCATAGAAATTTATGAGGTGTAGACTAAATGGTTTGTGTGAAGATTAGCGTTTAAATCTCATGGAAAGGGGTTGAGGGTGGGAGCCAATTCTAAGGAATAAAAATTGTCTCAAAAAGCATCTGGACTCAACCAAGTCCCTTGTAGTCCCAGTGACAACATCAAGTAGTTGGACACATATTCTCTCATCCATCATTAAAATTAACCCTAACCTAAAATTAATTTTATTAGAAATTGCACCACATATTGCAAGGGAAACATCATAAGGTGGTATCATAGGAAACAATAGCATAGAAGAAAGAAGTAAAAAATTTATGCAATTTTGTTTCTTTACTAATGTTCCATTTATATCATGTGTTATGTTTCAGGGAGATTCCAACAAGGCCAATATTCGAGATAACATTAAAAAAGAAGGTAATGCACAACATCTTAACTCCAAAGGATTTATGAAAATTCTTTTCATTAAGATTCAGGAATTGCACCATTCCCAACTGTTATTAGTGAATGATTTAAATAAAGAATTTCATAGCACAAGTAATCTCATATCACATTTAATTCACATGCAATGGATAATAGCTTTTTTAGAAGGGATTTGAGATAATGTATATTCGTTTTGAGTAATTTTTAATGTCAATTCCAGCATGTTGTCACAATTTTGTTTTTTTAATCAAGAGTATAGAATTTTTAGAGTAGTGTTCTATGTGCACTAAAATAAATGTGAAGTCCAACAATGAATATATCCCACTAGCAATCTAACAAAACACTTTCAAGTTAATTGTTGTATTTTTCCTTCTATGATGTTTTTGAAATGGTTGTTGTATAAAATACAATCAGCAAATAATAGGTGTATCTTTTAATCAATTGTAGTAAATACCACTTAATTACTTAAGCCACAAGTCACTAATGATTATATATTAATTTACTTAGTTTTCCGGGTTTAAACTTGTAATGGTTGTATCTTATGCTCAGATTCTAAAAGATTAATTTAATTAGTTTTCTGGGTTTCAACTTGTAATGATTGTATCCTAAGCTCAGATTTGACCAGCACCATCCCGATGGAGGATGTATCATGTGAAATTCTGTCTATGCAGAACCTGGTTATGCATATTCTGTCGAGCAAAGCTTCACATTGACAAATTTTAGATGGTTTCTCTACCTATACCATTCATGTGTTTTGTGATGCTAATTTTCCCATCCTGTTTAAAAAAATTATGTTGCATAAATTTTTGTATGACCGAACTCATTTCAGCTCGAGTGTTACTATTTTTGCAATTGTGATGCTAGGTAATTACATCAAGCCTTATATGATTGAAAACTTATGTACATTTTGTGATACTTTAAATTCCATAAATTTGGCTGAGAGAACTTCCTCATCAAAAGGAATTAGTGTTGAAATTTCATGATAATTCCATAACAGACAGACAAAAAAAATGCTCTGTTTTAACACTCTGTTTTTTGATTGAAACTGAAAAACGTTTGCTGGAAACGGTGTTGCAGCAACATAGTTTGGTGTTGCAGCAACGCTGAATAACACTCTGTTTTTAACACAGAACAATACTCTGTTTTTTTTTTTAACACAACGGAATACGGTGTTACAGCATCGGTGAAACTGGTGTAACAGCAACGGTGATGGTGTAACAGCAACGTGCAATTGGTGTAACAGCAACAGAAAAAATAACTTGTGTTTATTAAAAATAAACTAACTGTTACAGATTCGTCCCTCTCTCACAGCAAACAACCATAAAACAAATTACATTCAAAATATCTGCACTGCTGTGCATTTTTCCCTTTCTGTTCTCTGCTATGCTGCTGCGTCTACTCCTGCTGTGCACTGCTGTGCGTTTCACTATTCTGGAAGTATTTTTCTTCACGCTGCTGCGTGCTCTCCTCTGCTCTCTATCATTCTTCTGCTAACCTCAAAACAGAACTGCTGTGTGATACATTTATATGTTAAAACATATCTGATTTAAACAATAAAATAGTACAAAATATCTTCTAATGTTTATCTGTGAATTGAATGCAGCAAGGCGGTGATGCCTTCATCAAGTGATCAAGTCGGCGGTTGCAGGGGAATTCAATTTTGAGAATTTAATGCACATTTAATGTGCAAAATATCAAGCGCTACTTTGATGCATCGAACAGCCTGGAATATCTACGGAAATTAGATTTCTGTCCAGCTGTTCATTGTTGCAGTTGGAATTAAATTCCAACACTCCCCCTTAATTTCAACTGCTGCATACCCAGACATTTCCTGAAATGATCAAAACCTTTCTTTGCTAATGGTTTTGTCAAGATGTCAGCAAGCTGATCCTCTGTTCTGCAGTGCTGCAAAACAATCTCACCATTGTTAACCAATTCACGTATGAAAGGAAATTTGGTGTCTATGTGCTTTGTTCTTTTATGAAAAACAAAGTTTTTAGACAATGCTATTGCAGAGCTATTGTCAAAGTAAATGGTTGTGCCCTTTTCTTGTTCATGACGTAAATCTCTGAGAACTCTTCTCAGCCATACTGCTTGGCATGTTGTTGCTGTTGCTGCCACATACTCTGCCTCTGCTGTTGACAAAGACACAACTGGTTGCTTCTTGGAAGCCCATGAGATGGCTCCCGATCCCATATGAAACACATATCCCGATGTGCTTTTCCTATCATCAACACTTCTAGCCCAATCACTGTCAGTGTAACCTGTCAACATGAAACTTTCAGAAGAGGAGTATAAAATACCAAACCCCTTCGTTCCATTCACATACCTTAGAATCCTCTTGGTTGCCTGCCAATGAGTCTCTTTCGGTCTTTCCATAAATCTGGAGATTAAACTCACAGCGTGCATAATGTCCGGCCTAGTTGCAGTTAAGTACATAAGGCTGCCAACTATGCTTTTGTACAATTTTGGATCAAAATATTTGCTGCTGTCTTCTTTGGTCAATTTCAACCCCACTACAGTTGGAGTCACAGTTGCCTTGCTGTTCTGCATGTTAAATCTCTTCAACACTGCTTCTACATATTTATCTTGAGAAATGAAAACACCATTTTCACTTTGGTCTACTTCAATTCCAAGAAAATATCTTAAGAAGCCCAAGTCAGTCATTTCAAATTCACTTTTCATGACTGCTTTAAAATCAGCAATGAGAGAAGCATCATTGCTAGTAAAAATCAAATCATCTACATATAAAACAACAATAATAATCTTACCGTCATTCTGCTTTATGTAGAGTGTGGGTTCACCATCACACTTATCAAACCCATTCTCAATCAGATAAGCATCTATTCTGTTGTACCATGCTCTTGGAGCTTGCTTCAACCCATAAAGAGCCTTCTTCAGTTTACAAACTTTATGCTCTTGGCCTTCAACTTCATAGCCCGGAGGTTGATCAACATAAACCTCTTCTTTTAATACTCCATTCAGGAATGCAGATTTAACATCCATCTGATAAATCTTCCATTTGTGTTGTGCTGCAATAGACAACACTGTTCTGACTGTTTCCATCCTTGCTACTGGTGCAAAGGTTTCATCATAGTCTTTGCGTTGTTGCTGCTTGTAGCCTTTCACAACAAGTCTTTCTTTGTGCTTGTCAATCTTACCTTCAGCATTGCTTTTGGTCTTATAAACCCACTTAACTCCAATGACATCTTTGCCTTCAGGGAGGTCCACTAACTCCCATGTTTTACTCTTCTCAATTGCACCAATTTCTTCATTCATTGCTTCAATCCATTTATCTTCATTTACAGCATCTTCAAAATGAATTGGGTCATCAACATGACAATACAAAGCAAATAATGAATTCAGACCGGTATTGTTACTTACCTCTCCTTGTTCATAAATCTCATTCAGATTTCTGAATCTTGGTCTTCTTGGTGTGCTTGGAGTTCCATCTGAACTTGAGGGTATTTCTGATCCCTGTGGTGTGCTTGGAGAAGCACTTCCTTGACTTCTTAAGGCTGTTCGAATTCCAGCTTGTGGTGTGGTTTGTTGTACTTGCTGTGGTGGAAGAGGAGCCACCAAGGAAGAATTATTTGCTGCCGTCCATTCCTCTTCTTCTTCATAAGACACAATTGTCTTCACATTCACTGTTTTTTCCAAGCTTCATCTTCAATGAACTGCACATCTCTGCTTACTATCAATTTCTTGGTGGATGGATTATAGAGTTTGTATGCTTTTGACTCATCACAATAGCCAATAAAGACACACTTCTCCCCCTTACTATCAAGATTTTGTCTTAGCTGATCCGGTACATGTGCATATGCCACACAACCGAATACTCTCAAGTGAGTGACAGTTTGTTTTTTACCACTCCATGCCTCTTCTGGTATTCTGTTCATGACAGCTTTAGTTAGGCATCTATTCAAGATGTAAACTACGCAAGTAAAAGCTTCTGCCCAATACTCATGTGGCAAGTGTTTTGCCTTCAACATACTTCTGACCATGTCAAGAATGGTCCTATTCTTTCTTTCAGCAACACCGTTTTGCTGAGGTGTATACCTTGCGGTGAACTGCTTTTGTATGCCATTCTCTCTGCAAAAACGCAGAAAGTCTTGGGAGATGTACTATCCTCCTCTATCTATTCTGAGCACTTTGATATAATGCCCACACTGCTTTTCAACAAGAGTTTTGAAGTGGCGGAATTTCTCAAACACTTCACTCTTCTATTTCAGCATATACACCCATGTCTTTCTAGTGTAATCATCAATAAAAGTTAAAACATATTTATTTTCGGCAAATGATGGTATTTGCATCGGTCCGCACACATCAGAGTGAACAATTTCCAAGGGTGCTTTTGCCCTTATACTCTTTCCTGCTAGAAAGGTTTCTTTGTGTTGCTGCAAGATGCAGCCTTCACAAAGGCTGTCCGGTTTCTCGATCAACGACAATCCCTTTACCATTCCCTTTCTGTGCAACAGATTCAGGCCTCCAAAATTGAGATGTCCAAATCTCAAATGCCACAACCAATTCACATCTTTCACCTGTTCTTGAAGGACTTCTTGTGTTACAGCCGCAATAGTTCTTCCTTCCTTCAAGTCTGCCCTGAGTTTGAGAGGAAACATTCTATTGCTAGTCATCTGCACCTATGCAATGATCTTCTTACTTGGAGGTATGTCTCTGATTGTACACGTATCATCTTTGAAGAACACATTGTAACCTTTGTCAATGAGCTGTCCAATGCTCAAAAGATTACATTTCAGACCAGGTACATAGTATACCTCTGGCACAATCATCTGTTCTCCATTTTTTGCTCGGATACTAACTCTGCCCTTACCCTTGACAGATATCTTATTATCAGTCCCTGTTGTTACCTCAGATTTCACATTTTCATCCAGATTGACAAACATTTCAATATTTCCAGTCATGTGATTACTACAACCTGAGTCTAAGAACCAAAAATCTTCTTGTTTGTCTTGTGCTATGTTACATGTTAACATCACGTTCTTTGGGTTCTTATCTTCTTCATTTGCAAAATTTGCATTCTGCCTATTATTCATGTGATTTTGTTTTTTCTTGCATTCATTGGCATAGTGCCCATATTTCTTACAATAATGACATTGAACTTGGGATTTGTCATACCTTTGTCCATGAGCTTGCTGTTTGCTTGAACCTTCAGCTTGGTTCTGATTGCAGCTCCTTCCGCTTGTGCTAGCAGGATAATTTCTGCCTCTGTTTTGGCTTCTTCCATGACCTCTGTTATTTGCTCTGCCTCAACCTCTTCTTTGGCCAAAAGACATCTGATTCTTGAATGTTTGCTCAAATGAGGAATCTGTTCCTTTACTCAGTATGTGTTCATGAGACAAACGAGAAGCACTCAGCTCATCTACCGTGAACTGTGAGAGATCTTTTGTTTCTTCTATTGCTACCACAATAGATTCAAACCTTGAGGGTAAACATCTCAATATTTTCTCTACAATCCTTCTATTTTCAAGAATCTCACCATGAGATCTTATCTGGATTATCAAGCCAATAACCTGAGTGAAAAATGAATCTATTGTATCAGATTCTTCCATGCTGAGATTTTCAACGTCTCTCCTCAACATCTGCAACTTTGCAGTCTTCACCTTCTCTATGCCTTGATAGGCAGTTTTGAGAATATCCCATGCCTCCTTAGATTTTGTTACTGCTGCAATCCGTGGAAAAACACTTTCATGTACTGATTAGAAGAGGAAAAAGAGGGTTTTGGCATCTTTTTCCTGTCGCTCTTCAACTGGTCTCTTTCTGCTACTGTCAAAGCAGCTAGTGTTGTTGCATCTGTAGGTTCAGCATAGCCAGTTTCAACCAGCTCCCATATTCCTTGAGAAGCAAACAGTGCTTTCATTGTTATGGACCAATAACTGTGATTTTTCCCATTAAACTGTGGCAGTTGGGAATTTGTCAAACCTGTTCCAGCATCTGCCATCTTAACCTGTATTGGTAAAGAAGAGATACTGACTGTATAATGAAAACAAGCAAAAACTTTCTCTGCTGGAAAAAATCTGCTCAACAAGCTTCTTACAGCTCCTACAGTGAAAAACAAACTCTGTTTTTTACTCACTGAGTGCCTAGACCGGCTCTAATACCATGTTAAAATTTCATGATAATTCCATAACAGACAGACAAAAAAAATGCTCTGTTTTAACACTCTGTTTTTCTTTTTTGATTGGAAACTGAAAAACGTTCGCTGGAAACGATGTTGCAGCAACACAGTTTGGTGTTGCAGCAACGCTGAATAACACTCTGTTTTTAACACAGAACAATACTCTGTTTTTTTTTTTAACATAGCGGAATACGGTGTTACATCATTGGTGAAACTGGTGTAACAGCAACGGTGACGGTGTAACAGCAACGTGCAATTAGTGTAACAGCAATAGAAAAAATAACTTGTGTTTATTAAAAATAAACTAACTGTTACAGATTCATCCCTCTCTCACAGCGAACAACCATAAAACAAATTACATTCAGAATATCTGCACTGCTGTGCATTTTTCCCTTTCTGTTCTCTGCTATGCTGCTGGGTCTACTCCTACTGTGCACTGCTGTGCGTTTCACTATTTTGGAAGTATTTTTCTTCACGCTGCTGCGTGCTCTCCTCTGCTCTCCTAAAAACAGAACTACTGTGTGATACATTTATATGTTAAAACATATCTGATTTAAACAATAAAATAGTACAAAATATCTTCTAATGTTTATCTGTGAATTGAAAGTAGCAAGGCGGTGATGCCTTCATCGAGTGATCAAGTCGGCGGTTGCAGGGGAATTCAATTTTGAGAATTTAATGCACATTTAATGTGCACAATATCAAGCGATGCATCGAACAACCTGGAATATCTACGGAAATTAAATTTCTGTCCCGCTGTTCATTGTTGCACTTGGAATTAAATTCCAACAATTAGAAGGGTAGCATTGAACTCAGGGAACGTGAGTAGGATACAATGCATAACTTATGTACATTTTGTGATACTTTAGATTCCATAAATTTGGGTGAGAGAACTTCCTCATCAAATGGAATTAGAGGGGTGGCATTGAACTCAAGGAACGTGAGTAGGATACAATGCATATGATATCTTTTTCATATCACGGACGTGAGTAAAAGAATTCCCAGTTAATTACATGTCTTCCAATATCAGCCTACAAAAAATTAAAGAAACATAACTGTGACAATCGATATTATTAACAGGACAAGATCATTGCCCGATCTAAATAATTTAAATTGTACGAGAGAATTGATCCAGGACAGAAAAAGTATGAAAATAATTGCTAAAGTCTATGAGATTCACAAAAACTAAAGATAAATGTAAATAAAATTAAGTATATTTGGAAAATGCAGCTATCCAGCATTTTTTTTTTTAACAAAATGGAATAAAAGATATATTACCAAAAATTTTGATGGAGCAAGCTAGCATATTACAATCTCTGTAGGATAAGTGGAAACTCTACGTCTACCCCTTTCAGATAACTATATACGAGATGCAGCCAACAACTCTGTATCAAGACCTTAATCAACAACCATCACTCGTAAGGGGTTCAAAATTTCCTGTTGAAGGCATTGAGAAAGAGAATTTTTATTTTCTGGGTCTATTATCTTTCTTCCATCAACTTGCAAGGCAAATAAATCCACCTCACAGATTCCTTTAGGATTTGTAGAGAGACGTCCATATTGTATCTGCAAGATATTAAAATAAGAAAAATAGGCCAACTAAACACGACATTTTAAACAAGCACACTTACAATGCAAAATAAAATAACGACTTACTTTAATATTGTATTCCTTTAAGGTTCTCAGAACATCATAAGCGTAACAGAAACTTTAATGATAAGCGTGCTCTTAGATTGTAAACTATTAGAATCTACCTGAAATGCGATAGTTCTTAGGTGAACAATTCATCGACAATTGAAGGTGACAACAGCGAAATCGGTGCATATTCCATTGGCATAAGCTCAGGAGGAGCTAACCGGAGTTCACAATTAGTATTGGATTCAAAAATAACATATTTCAAACGATCACAAACATCCTGTCGCCTCTTTGTTGTATGCAACCAATCTCTGTAAAATAAAAGTAATTATTTAAATAAAAATCCTTCGCCTGTTATCAGTGATGAAGAAGTTTGTCACTTTGCCTTCGGGAGTTGTCGAAACCTCCACTTTCTGAACAATGAGTTCGATTTCCCACAGTACTTGAGACGCGTCTACATCAGTAACCCCCAAGCATGCCACAATTTTGAGGACAAATACATTTAACCAGATTGCTAGCTAAAAGCGATCCGCAAAATTTAAAGCAACCTGCAACTTAGTAAGTGTGACCTACTCGATCCAAGGAACAAATTTGCAAGATATATACATTATTGGACCTCAGTTCCGGTATGTCCATAAGGAAAATGTGGGCTGGATTTGGGGGACAACTAGATATAAAATTCATCTTCAGGATCACCCTTCATATCGGTGGGCCGACAGCACCCAAAATTTTAAATAGCACCATTTCCTATTGGTCTATAGATGTACGTAAGAAAAAATCCTGAATTTCAGACCATACAAATCATACCTTTATTAAGTATTAATTAACAATGGGTAAATTCTATAAACAATACTTACCTCTTTTAGTAATATTTAGGCCAACTTTGTACAGTGATGTGTGGTTTGATGGTAAGTCTATTTGGGCAAAACCTAGAAGACTGTAGTTCAAATCTCATTGAGTACATTGACCTGCTTTGATGTTTACAAATCATTTAAATGTACAATTATAGCATTGAAAACAACAAAAACTCTTTTAAAATTGTTTCAATTATAAATATTGCAAATAAAATTATATGTTAGACCAGTGCAAATCTCATTGAGTACATTGGCCTGCTGTGGTGGTTACAAATCATTTAAATGTACAATTATAACATTGAAAACAACAAAAACTCTTTTAAAATTGTTTCAATTATAAATATTGCAAATAAAATTATATATTAAACCAATTAACTTAGTTTTATATTTAGAATAGCAAGTAGGATAGTAGGTTTTAAGGATTTTTCTATTGATTCATTTATCCACATGCATCATAAATTATATGATACTTAATATAAAGTGAATTTCCAAGAAATTCAACATTACAATGAACCATATAAATTCTACATTATCAAGTATTTTATGTTCATAATAAAATGGTATATTAAGTGTGTGCAAACATTCTTTAAAAATATACACTTATATTATCAATTGCTAATTATTCATTATCAAACCAAATCCATCTCTAATTTATAGTTTATAGTAACAACATTTATTATTTTGTATAATACAAAATGTTAATCAATGTAATTTAATACTTACTCAAAATAATATAAAATGTTAATATGTGTAATTTAATACTTATTCAAAATCAAGAAAATCCACCTTCAAAACAAAATTTCATTTATTAATATAATTTATAAAATATTTCTGTTTATTAAAATATGTTTATTTAAATTTAATAAATCCACAAATTTACATTACTTACATTATTAATTGTAAATTTTTAAATACTTCATTAAAAAGCTGCTGAGAAATTTCTGTAAAATTCTTATTGCATATCATTTATTAGCCATAATCTCATACCATTTCATAGATGGAAAGATGTTTTGAACAGTAAATGAAAAGCTAGAATCTCTGATTACAATTAGAAATCTGCCATGGTCTTAATATATTAATTCCTAAACCTATGACTGTGAAGCTAATATCATCGTATCAAACTTGAAATGACGTATTAATTTGAAGCTAATATCTAGTGTATTGTACCAAACTCGAAATGACGTATTAATTCGCAAATCTATTTGAACTGGTGAATTTCCTAATTTTTTTCGGCAGTAGGGTTGAACTTCATAACTATGCTTGCCTGTAGTTGGATATACTCTTGGTGTTATGGTCACAGCTAATCCTGGGTCTCCCATTGATTAGGACTCACCATGTGGTTAAAAAAAAAAAAATAGTTAGACCAACTTCAAAGATAATGCACGCCAGATGGCAACTAAGGCCAATTTTGTTAGCACAACGTAGTACTATACCATTTCATATTGGGGATATATGTTGAAGAAAAAATGTCATAATATATTTGGGATATATAAGGGTAAATGGTTTTTATATTGGAAATTATAAAAAATGGAGCTCAAAGTTGATGAAAAAATATAAAAGGTATAAAAAATGTTAATGAAAAAATGGATACTTACAATATCTAGTGAAAGTAAGGGTTTTCTAAATTGTAAGGGTTTTTTAAATTGGAAAGATGTATTGGATTCCCATTAGTATGGCTTAAATAATGAGATTTTTAGAAGTATTTTCTAATATGTAGTTGAATTAGAGGTATTGTTTAGTATGCCATGAATACATGTGATATGTCAAAGGTTCATTAAGTGAAACCAGGTGGTGTAATCAACAGTCTTATCTATAGGAAAAAGATCCCATGGCTGGAAGAAATCACTTAATATCCCTTAACGACAAATCCTTCAACACCCTTACCCTTTTGAACCCAACCCAGTTAGAATCTTAAACCTCAATCTACTAAATATCACTTTCCAAAAAATCTAAAACCCCAATCTACCAAATATAGCTCTGCAAATCAAACATCCTACATTCAAGCCATTCCCTGTCAAAACCCTAGTCCTCCCATATTTCATGTGTAATTTTTTTCCAAACCTTAACCTAGCTTTGATTCTGTCTAAAACATACAGAAATTTTCTCCATCAAATGTCATTACACAAAAAAAAATTCTTGCCAAAACAATAACCTCCCAGGGACCTTCATTGAAAAGGTATATTGTCGGTCCCTCACATCTCGCCCAAAACTACAAATCCTTCAAACCCCTAATCCTGTTGAGCGCAACCAGGCTTAGAATTTTAAACCTTAATTAACAATCTACCAAATGTCACTCTGCAAATCAAACACGGTGCATTCAAGCCATTCCTAGTCAAAACCCTAGTCATCCCATATTTGACACCATGAATTCGATCGGTTGAATGAAACCCTCTTAGAAATTAAATGTAAAAAACCATGTTTGGTGTTAAATGTAAGGAAACATATCCGGTGTAGTTGCATCTACGCAAAGGAAAAACAAAAAGAGTTGAGAGTCGCAACCGCCACATGTCGGCGCAATTCAAATCAAGAGGCGAGCATAATCGAATCGTCTAATAGAAGATCAAATGACACAATAGAGAAACTTATTTGCACTTTTAACGTATATGATACTCATCACTAAAAGGAACCATATAAATTCTCGAAACATTCGTCCAATAAGACGAACGAAATTGTCCCAAACCGTCCCTTACGGTACAAATGACTCTAGGCTCCATTTATCGAGTAATAATTTTCGAAACATTCGTCCAATAAGACGAACCAAACTGTCCCAAACCGTCCGTTACGGTAGCCTCCATTTATCGAGTAATAATTTTCTCCATTTAAAAGATTTGTTCTCTATAAACCTAACCTCTTGAAGTTTCCCCATGATCATTGTCATATGCGGACGCTAAGATAGAAGTCCAACAACGAGTTCACGTGGATAATTAACCATTTCCGATGCTGCTATGGTGTAGACATTATCACTAGCTTTTGCCGCGAATAATAATAGAATTCACTTTCCAGCACCAAGATCAACAATAATGCGACCATCAAATTCGATAGGTTTTTAATGGAATTGTTTTGTGCGATTTTTTAGATTTTTTGATGTTAAAATTTGGTGGACAAAATTGAGGTGAAATTCTGATTTGTGTTATTTAAATTGGTTTTTTGACTATATAGATTCAGTACCATGAAAAATCCCAAGTTACTTGAATTGTACATAAATTACCTATAAAACTTGTGATTTCAATAAATTTCTCCAATCATTCTCAAAACAACTAAATTTTCAATAAAAAGCATCACAACAACACCCTATCCCAGGCGGCTGCTTAAAAAACAAGGGAGCAAGAGACACCACTAGCGTTTGGTCCTCTATCAAACAGGGGCGCCGTCTCGATTGAACAAGGCACCAGGAGAGGGGGCCTAGAAGTTGGGTAGCTAGGTTGTTTGTAAGATTTTGAGATACACAGATAGATCTAGATCTGTAAAACAATAACAAGCTTGCAAGAGAACGAAGAAAGCAAGCAAGAATTGAGAAAGAATGAAAAGTAAATCTACATTATGAGGTTTAGTATAAATACATAAAAGCACTTAAGTTAAGCTTAGTTGTGCATGCAATAACTAAAGCTAACTAAAGCTAAGTGTGCTGTGCCGCATGCATGCAAACAATGAGTTCACTGGACCTAATCTAGGTGCATGTACACCAGCACAACTAGTCTACAGCTAGTCTAAGTCTACGGCTAGTCTACAGCTAGTGCATGTACACCAACACCCCCCCTTAAGCGTAACTTAGGTGAGTGTGATGCAATAATGAATGAGTCCCGGCAACACGGCCATTTTAGGTACCCATATACAATGCATAAAAATGAGGAAAGAGGGAAAACCCAGTGGGAAGAAAACCCCCCTCAAATATAATGCAAAAATAGAGATAAATCTTCATGATATGATCATGCAGAAGTGGAATAAACGTTAAAATTGAAGCGGGAGATGTCGCTGGTGCTGATTTTGATGCCTCCACTCACGCTCTTTATCACTGCTCCTCCGCGCTTCAACGACGCAGACTGTTGCCCTTCGTTGAAACTCATACTAAACGTCTGTATCCCTGCGGAAGCACTAAATGTCCTCGAAACGCTGCCAGAGGTCAAAACCACGCTGGCAGGCTGAGTCAACACCGCAGTCACGTACACGTCATCGCTTAGGTCCGCCGTGGCTTTGGCGTTCTTAGAGTGCGTATAATAGAACAGGTAGAGTGAATCCTGAGTCACGGAGGGCTGCTTGCCCGTTTTGTACCATCGGATGTAATGCTCGCCCAGGTCCAGGAACGCACGGTGGGTGAAGCTCGCCACGTCGCTTGCTGCCACGCTGAGCGGAGGTGCCACGTAAGAGCTCTCCACCCAGTCGTTCCACGTCACGATCTCGACAAGGGGAGGGTTGAGGCTTATGATTTGCTGCCATCGGGTGAGCCAGAGGCCCGGGCCTTGATAGTTGCCCTTCACTTGGCAATTGCAATTATTTTCGTCGGAATTCATGCACGCCGACGAGCAACAGCTATCGCTCTGGATGTTCTTGAAGAACCAAGGGCTCGGGGTAGCCATGTACACCTTACCCTTCTCGTTACAGGCCTGCAGATAATTGCTGTCCTTGTCACCCGACGGCGTCTGGAGAGCCGAGTCGTAGTAAGGCCAGGCCGAGGTGTCCCACGCCATGAGACCGGTTGGCCCTCCATGGGCGACGTGTAGGCGAATTCGGACCACCCAATCTGGGGGCCGTTCCAGCGCATAATCATCGATGTCAAGATCGTTGGTGAATCTGAGAGGAACTCCTCCTGCTTCAGTTGGTGAGCACGACATTAGGCTTTCCGCGGCGGCCTGTATGAGACTCGAATTGAAGTAGGAGTTGCCCTTCTTGCCGATGCTGACGACTGTGTAATTGATGCCGAGCTCGCGAAGCTCCGCCATGCGGCGCTCGGCCTTCTTCAAGACGAAATTGTTGTAACCGCCGCAGAGGCCGCGATCGCCCGTGACGACGACGATGGCGATCTTCTTGATAGGACGGATTTGCGTGAGAGGAATGTCGATGTCCTCGGTCTGGAGCTGGTCGTTGAGGTTGTAGAGAACCTGGACGAGGGTTTCTGAGAAGGGACGCCCGTTCACCACAGCTTCCTGAGCACGGCGGACCTTGGCAGCGGCCACTTTCTGCGCTTTGTTGGCAGTCCAGGACTCATTATCGGGGCTATCGGGGTGGCCCTTTTCTTGGGCGTCCAAACCCTCAACGATATTCGTGCTTCCCGCGCAGACCAGTTGATCGACGACGAAACCCGTGAATTCGAACTCTTGGTCATCATCGGGTTGTAAGCTTGTTTGCCTTTCAATCTCTCGCAAGTTCGAAATCGAATCCAGAGGATCGTCGTCTTCGTACTCACCACCGTCGGTTTCTTGGAGACCTTGGACGTAGTTGGTGGCGTACAGGCTGGCGACATGAGGGTCCTCCGGTTCTAAGCTAAAGCTTTCATGACAATTTCTATAGATTGCAATTGAATCCTCTACCATTTTAAGCATTTCATTTGGTTTTCCAAACAATTCTTCCAAAATTTTCCATACCTGATTTGGAGTTGAACATGATTCAACATAAAATAGCAGTTCCGGAGAAATAGAAAAACATAGGATGCCGAAGGCTTCGTCCATGCGATTGAAATATCTTGATTTCTCCACTGCCGATGTTGGTTCAACTTCCGTTTCCATGGTTATTCGAAATAAGCCTCTACTTCTGAGATGAAGTTGAATCTTTGGCTTCCATTCGAAATAGTTATATGGAGTGAGAATTGCCGATGGTGGAAACTCCAATTTAGACTCCATTCTTTGTTGTTGCTTCAATCTTCTGAACCTGCAAATAAATTGCTTGTGCACTGATTTACAAATCCCTGTGCTCCGATACCATGTAAGATTTTGAGAAACACAGATAGATCTAGATATGTAAAACAATAACAAGCTTGCAAGGCAAAGAAGAAAGCGAGCAAGAATTGAGAAAGAATGAAAAGTAAATCTACATTATGAGGTTTAGTATAAATACATAAAAGCACTTAAGTTAAGCTTAGTTGTGCATGCAATAACTAAAGCTAACTAAAGCTAAGTGTGCTGTGCCGCATGCATGCAAACAATGAGTTCACTGGACCTAATCTAGGTGCATGTACACCAGCACAACTAGTCTACAGCTAGTCTAAGTCTACGGCTAGTCTACAGCTAGTGCATGTACACCAACATTGTTGCCCTCTGATCACAGTGTACCCCATCACAGAAATATCCAAGGCAGGAAACATGACTTCCACTCATTTGTTTAGTCACAGCGCTACTCATTTGGACATATGGCCACACCTGGTTTGATGTCGAGGAGTTGTAGATTTATCTGCCAGGTCTCCCTGACCCACACCATAATTTTTTTCAAAATCTTACCAAAATTTCCGACAAATTTGAAACCTCGTTATGCTAGTTCCATTAGCAGCGGGCATTTGTTATTGAAGTGGTACAATAGAATCCAACGAAGCCGCGACAAAACATATTGAACTACGCAGCGCTGGAAGAGAGATGTGACAGTGACATAATCTACAGATGGTCAATAGAGAGTGCGTGATACAAAAACATAGACGGGACGTTGAGGCTACATTAGATTGAGTGTGGGAGATATAAAAGAGACTCTCCACGTTGAGGTTACGTCAGGCCCATTGGGTGTCCATAGGTAGGTTCGGGGAAACTCTGTTAAAGATATAATAAGCATAGGTAGGTTCAGCGAAACTCTGTTAGAAGATATAATAAGCTAACGATAATAATTAATAGGGTGTGGTTTTTGTTAGCTGAGGCGTAACTTCTTTTTTCAAGATCAATTGACAAATTTTATTTTCGTTGACGGAGGGTTTTAAAAATTGAGTTTTAAAATGATATATACTAATTGATATTAAATTAGTGTAGTTATATAAATTAGTATATTAAAAAATTGGGAAAGGAAACATCCAAGTGAATGATAATGATTGGTTGTTTAAAGATAAGAGAAGATTTTTAATTGGTTCTGGAGTAAGTAATGAAAGATTTATCCAACAAGATATATGGATAACGTAATAATCTGATATTACCCACACTTATACATACCTTAAACAATGTGAAGATAAGGATTTTTGGAGTTGGTAGAATGGCATGAGTAATAATAAGATTGGTGATATTATTGCCCAATTTTCATTTCTGAATTCTTTTCAACAATCGATGAATGGTAATCTTTCTATACAAATTTCATAATTAGTTTCTCCCAATAGTTGATTAATAAAAGTCAGGTTATCAACTGGAATCTTCAATTTAGACCTGATCACATTGCATTCGGGAAGCCCAGAATCATTATTAGTCCCTGCCATCTGGCAATGGCCAGGGACTATAGTAATCCGATTGGGTTGATTTAGCATTAATTCGAAGTGCTATTTCGGAGAATGCGGTGGTTAGAGCAAAGTTTTAAAATGCTCCGTGCCAGGATGACCAAAGTCTTCTGGTTTGCCATCTTATTTGGCCTCTTCCCGAGGCGGGAGAGGCCGGAGCTTAGGCTATTTTCCTTAGCCGTGTTTATTATTGCTGACCGTCAGAGGATTTCGTATATTAATGTTAGCGTTACTTAGCATTAGTTTGGATTGTTTGCAGTTTGAATTATTTGCAATTTTGGTTTGGGCGTATTGGCAGGCAGGTGTTCTGCATGCAGGTGCTGCAGCTGTCCATGCATGGCGGAGCTGAATTAACTGTTGCTTAATCTGGACCAGGTACCCGCTTTCAGTCTCGCCTTCTGCCTACTTCACTCAACCCGCCTATTTCCCTCCTTCGATTGCCCTACCAGTAGGCCCTTCTGATTCAAAGAGATTCGAGTGCAGCTGGTTCTGGCTCAAATGGATCCACTCGACCAAGAAACGCTCGTGCTACCGCGCCTCGTGGATGCAAATTCAGCACTCTTGTCGATGCCATGTTTTCAGGGAGCACAAGGGCTTCAATTCCCTTGATTCCGTGGAATTCTCTGAATCCCGTTTTCAGTGCTGTAGTCACGGCTTCGGTGGCGAAGCCCATCCCCCAGTATCTTCTGGCGATCGCGTACCCCATCTTAGCTCGGCAGTTGTGAATACCGGTTCCAACAGCTAAGAACCATGGAACACTTGTGAGCTATTAATTTTTAGACATACTATAATCAGGTAAGAAGATTGATTCTTTTACTATATTTTTACATATTGTACTCATGTTTCACAGATCAATACATGATATTCTGTTTTGCTTTCATATGTTCACCCATAACAATCAATGCTTAACATGGGGTTGCTATTTTACCTGTGTTATTTCACGGCCGATTCCACCATAGGAGAAACCATCACCTTCCCTCCATGGCCGAAAAGGTGATATCAGCTTCGCTTTGTCCTTCTCCATCTTTTTAATCATCAGCCATGGCTTATGCATAGATCTTCTTGTAAGGCAAGCCAAGTATTCATTCATCAACCAACAACAGCAGCTGAGAACCATGGAACGCTTGTGAGCTATTAATTTTTAGACATACTATAATCAGGTAAGAAGATTGATTCTTTTACTATATTTTTACATATTGTATTCATGTTTCACAGATCAATACACGATATTCTGTTTTGCTTTCATATGTTCACCCATAACAATCAATGCTTAACACGGGGTTGCTATTTTACCTGTGTTATTTCATGGCCGCATAGCCCTCATCGATTCTGCCATAGGAGAAACCATCACCTTCCCTCCATGGCCGAAAGACTCGCATCCTAATTTCTTCTTCTTCTTCTAACTTAGGGTCGCAAAATAGCCAAAATTGCGTCTCCACTCTGCACAACCTCATCATGGTATCAAATCTCGCCGACGCCCCTTCTGTGAAAATCGAACTAGTGCTGCTTGTGGGTCTCTGTATTATTTCAGCAGTATTGGCAGCAACATTTCGCAAGAGCTTTGTGGTAGATTTATTAGGTGGCGTTACATTACATTGCAGGGTCTTCCTGCTCGGGTTTCAGGTTTCAATATGCCTGATCACAGATGTTAGCCTGATCACAGATGTTACACTAGTTTCAATCTTCCTGCTCGGGTTTCAGGTTTCAATCTGCCTGATCACAGCTGTTAACCTGATGCAACCTTAGGTGGCCTGCTGTAGAGCTTGCATGTGTTATGCTATGGAGAGAGAGGTGTTAGGCACATGGCCCTCATGTAGGGCCCACAAGGTGGATAAAAGTTTCGATTTTCATTTTTATTTTTATTGAAATCGATTGATTTTCTTATTTTTATTTAAATTTGAAATTTCATGGTGCATTGTCGTTTCTCAGTTGAGAGCTTACCAGGGTTCTGCCCCATTGATTCACTCTTCGCCTCTGTCAATGGATACGACTTAACGACCCTCTTCTGGTTTTGGAGCTTTCTTTGTTTCTAAACGACTTGAATTGCTCTCCCCACCGGTTACTTCGGAAACATCAACTCCAGCTCCCCTCCCTTATTGATTGTTGGGCAGCATGACGAAATGCACAATATCCAGATCCACTCTTAAGTGCCGGGACAGATGGCCTCAATTTCAATGCTGCAGAGGGGTAGATAGCTATGAGAGTGAGCAGGGAACGCGAATGCATAACCGAAGGGGATCAACAGAACTCGAAAGGTGTTCAATAATGGTTTCTGAAGCGAGGTTCCATATTCATATACGTAGCATTGTATTATTTCAGCAGTATTGGCAGCAACATTTCGCAAGAGCTTTGTGGTAGATTTATTAGGTGGCGTTACATTACATTGTAGGGTCTTCCTGCTCGGGTTTCAGGTTTCAATATGCCTGATCACAGATGTTAGCCTGATCACAGATGTTACACTAGTTTCAATCTTCCTGCTCGGGTTTCAGGTTTCAATCTGCCTGATCATAGATGTTAACCTGATGCAACCTTAGGTGGCATGCTGTAGAGCTTGCATGTGTTATGCTATGGAGAGAGAGGTGTTAGGCACATGGCCCTCATGTAGGGCCCACAAGGTGGATAAAAGTTTCGATTTTCATTTTTATTTTTATTGAAATCGATTGATTTTCTTATTTTTATTTAAATTTGAAATTTCATGGTGCATTGTCATTTCTTAGTTGAGAGCTTACCAGGGTTCTGCCCCATTGATTCACTCTTCGCCTCTGTCAACGGATACGACTTAACGACCCTCTTCCGGTTTTGGAGCTTTCTTCGTTTCTAAATGACTTGAATTGCTCTCCCCACCGGTTACTTCGGAAACATCAACTCCAGCTCCCCTCCCTTATTGATTCTTGGGCAGCTTGACGAAATGCACAATATCCAGATCCACTCTTAAGTGCCGGGACAAATGGCCCCAATTTCAATGCTGCAGAGGGGTAGATAGCTATGAGAGTGAGCAGGGAACGTGAATGCATAACCAAAGGGGATCAACAGAACTCGAAAGGTGTTCAATAATGGTTTCCGAAGCGAGGTTCCATATTCATATACGGAGCGAGCAAGCTATTAATTGGCACAATTCACATCAAAAGAGGAGCCATGCAAAAATATAATGCTGAATTAAAAATTCAAAATTAGAGGCATCTTTGTTCAAGGAGCTCTTTCTCATTGGTCATTTAAGTCAGTAATCCATGGGCTGTACATTGAGATCTGTTTCAGGTCATTACACTGTTGTCATGCAGAAATGTAAGTTGTAACGTTGTTGAATTAAGAATTCAAATTGTAATTTAAAAAACTGTATGCTAATATTTGATTTATCCAGCATTATGTTAAATAGACAGTTTACGTCGCCCTTACTTGGGAAGTGAAGGAATCTGTGGATTGTTCTTTGCAGGTTCATTCATTGGAAATCCAAACTGATTGAAAAATTCAACTGTTCTCACAATGGTATGCAATGTGCATTTTATTTCCACTCATATACTTTTCCAAATATGGATTTTTTATCGGAATTTAGTTGCCTTATTTCAGCCTAATAGAATATTGTCTTTCAGGTATGTTGGGAGGCTTTTTGTCAAGGCTCTGGGCAAGCCAATAGAAATTATTACAAAGCTGAATGCCATGGCTGGTTTTCCACCAGATGAGGAAATTGATCTTTACGAGGTTAGTTGAATAAAAGCTTTTGGATACTGTGACACTAATTAGTGACGATGTCATGTGGTGCTGGCAAATTAATTATAAGCATTCTTATTCCAAGGTATCTGTGGATCCTTGTTGCACCTAGTTTGTTGGTTGTCTATGATCCATTGGTTAATTTTTTATGCATTGGGTGTTGTAATATGTAGGAAATCAAATTTGAACCAAATGTCATGTGTGAACCCATTGAAAAGAGAATTACTTTTCGATCTAGCCAGGTTAGTTCAGTTTTATACCATTGTTGTCAACACTTGTTTTATCATTATTGTATCTCTATTTATTTTAGAAAGGGTCAGTGAGGGGATTTATTATTCAAAATTCATGCAATGCAGCTTGTTACTAAGTATGGTTCCCTCACTATATTATTTCCTATATTTGTGGTGATGTCAATCATGCAGCTTGAAGATGGGGACATCATTTGTTTTCAGATATCTCTAGCTACATCTGAAGAGGATATACATCGATTTCCAGATGTTCCTTCATTCCTGGATTATA
Organism: Pinus tabuliformis; assembly: GCA_031772625.1. NCBI lineage: Eukaryota > Viridiplantae > Streptophyta > Pinopsida > Pinales > Pinaceae > Pinus > Pinus tabuliformis. Next base: position 841,086,579 of record CM062807.1, read on the forward strand.
TTCATAATCTGTAGGTACATAATCTACTAGTAGCCCTGTATTTTTTCACACTTGCAATTTCTTGGACCAGCCTTCTATCATTCAGTTTGTTTGCAGTGCGTTTTCTAACCGATGTAAAATTATTATTAAAGAAAATGAAGGTTTTAATTAGTACTTTAGATTATATGGCACAAGCATGTATGTGGAACGCTCAAAAACTCAGTAAGAGATACCACTATGTATCTATGAGATGCAAAAACAGACTAGGAAGCTTAAGGACAGGTCAACATTTTGGCCAAAATACTTGCCGACCTAGATTTCACAATTTCTAAAGAAAATGATGTTTATCTTGGTACCATTCAGGTCGACTCACCATCCAAATAGATAGCTTTTCTGAATATTTTTGTTTTATCTAAAACTAGCAGCAAAACTGCATATATCTATGTCATGTTTTGGTCTCTGTCTGGTTTGTTTATGTCTATGTATCGAAGTGCTTCCCTTGTGGGCCAGTTAGTCTGTCAAAGCAAGACCGTCTGTATCCAAGTCCTTGTCTTCTGAAATATTTGTTTCTATGCTTGTATCTAGGTTTATTGCTTACAGGTTTACCATTTCTCTGAAAATATTCACTGGACTGTTACGATTTCAGCTCTAGCTGTTGATTTATTCCCAGGGATAATGTTATCTATGTATGTGTAATTGTACTGGTAATTCTATTAGCATAGGATTGTTAAAAAAAACATGCATTGTCAATGCGCAGGTTACTGTATTAAGGCTCTACAGTTATTATTATTTTGCATATTAAGATCTATGGTGGTGAATTGTTTGGGCCATAAGCCTTTGATTATGGAGCAGAGTTCAAAGCAAATATGTTATATGAAAATAAGACAATGACCATAATTTGGTCCTATATTTGCCTGAAGGTAATCCTCATGCTGATCTGTCTATAAGCTAAATTGAAGAGGGGAGAGGGAACACCCCTGTTCTATTTCAGTGGTGCCAAAAATGCTTTCTGTGAACCCTCTCATTTTGTCATTTTGCACTGTGATTCTTGTAGAGTGACATGACGGCTATCTGAATCCTGTCTGGAGCCCCCAACCTAATGCAACCTATCAAATAAAAGTTACCTAGGCAATGTGCTAGTTTCCTGAAAGGTTAATTGACAGTTGGAAGGATAGGACCTTCTTGAACAGAGCTTCTTTAATAAGGGCTCTTAAAGTGAGTCCCGTGAATGCTGTGGAAGCTTCTATAGAAGAAGACTGCTTGCCCGTTTTGCCAGAAGATTTCTTTTAGTAGTAAATTTCCAAATGTTTAGTGAAGGAGTGTCTTTTTATGCCAAATAACAAAATAATTGTGTTGCACTAAAATTTGAATACTTATTTTGCTGATCAATGGGTTAAGTTTTTAAGCAGTGCCTATATAACTAAAATGCAACTTATACATGAAATAAGGTGTGCAATTCTAAATAGGTGCTTTTCTTATGGATAGGGTGCATTCAACCACACGATTCCAATTAACTAATACTGACATAAATTGTTAAATATCTTCAGCAATTTTTTCTTCATTTACATGTTTCCGTTGGTTAAGGGTTATGCGAGCTTTTATGCATTAAGTCAACTATAATGCAAATGCATTAGGTCCCTATATCACATGGTTTGAGTTTTTGTTTGAGTTCAGAGACCAAGTTCAGCAGCGCAAAACTATAACATGAAGTTTGCAGTGAAAAACATGTAATAAATTCAGCATTAAATTTTAGAAGCTCAACGTATAAAATTTTCAAAATTAATAAAGGTACAAATTTAGGGATGTAGGTTTGGTTTTTTGAATTAGATTTTTTACTTCTATTAAAAATTGAATTTGAATAACTTAGGCATAAAGTTCAACTTGACATTTGTTTAGAGTTGAAGGTCTGCAAATTTCAAATTTCAAGCTTGAAATCACTGAATGCAGTGACTAATTTAGACCCAGCCTTTCTGTAGTGTTCACCCTCAGGTAGATATCCTATCTTCAATAAATTTGGCTGGTTAAAATGTTGTTCTTGTGGTCACAAGGGCCAAAATTAGATTGTGAAGCACAAGCCAATGTGGTAGCACATGTTAGTGCTCTTACTGAAGCTTATGTGAAGCACATATCAATCTGTCTCTTCAGTGCTAAGTTGTAACATTAAAAGCATTTCTTCACCTTCCCCTTCATTCAGCTCGAGAGAATTATCATTTTTCCATCATCTTTAGTTGTTGTTATCAGGTAATGTGTCTAGTTACTTTTGCCTAATAACCATTTCGAGTGAGATGCTTTAATGATCTAATATTTTTCCCAAATAACTATTTGACCAGCTGCCGGGCCAGGACGGTGCAAAATCAATAATGGGGGTTGCTGGCATAGTACCCAGGATGGACAGATGTTCTCTGCTTGTCTGGTAGAGCTCTTATCCTACTCAACTGGAAGTTAACCATATAGACTTCAATGGAAAATAATATTTACTCTTTCCACTACTACAGGACACACAGACAAGTGGATGCAAGTGTCCTCCTGGATTTAGGGGAGATGGTGTTGATAAGTGTGAAGGTATGTTGAGGCAGATACCTACTAATTCTCTTTTTGTTTTAATAACTTGCTGCTCAGATATAAATGAATGCAAAGAAAAGGTAGCTTGCCAGTGCTCAGAGTGCAGTTGCAAAAATACATGGGGCAGCTATGATTGTAGCTGCAAAGGTGACCTTCTGTATATTAGAGACCATGATACCTGCATAAGTAAGTAGTTCAGTCATCTGAGAAATAAAGTATAGCTTTCCAGTTAACCAGGGCAAGCAAATGACCCAATCATTGTTACCATATTACTCCTTGAACCAATTAATGCATTAGCCTGTATGTCATCACGTGTTGTAAGCTTATTTCACCAGCTTAGCTTGGACTATTATGGTACTAAGGGCATAATTAGAGTCTTATACATGGAGGCACAATAAAATAGAATATAGCTAGTATTACGTAGTGTGCTTTATAAGAAATGGCTTTAATTACACCATTATAGACTCAGAGATGGCTTTCATTTCACGAATTAAACATCCTTACATTGTAGGATATAAGGAGGCATGGTGTCTTTTAAATTGGGTCATTTTGAAACATTGAGGCAGTTTCTTGTGCTTTTGCTCTACCATGGTCTGTGCTTGTGTTTTTTCCAGTTGGGCTGTGCATTATTGTAATTTATTATATGCTTCCCCCAATTATTCCTATGTTCTATCTAAATCAATATTGAGAGGAATGAAATGAACAAACGTTGTAAATTGCCCCATAAGGCATGATAACCTGTTGTCTGAACATGTCTTTCATACACTCATTACTTGTCCTGTCTAGCCAATTGTTTATTAGAATGGCTTGGACCCGCCAGAAAGTGAGTGTAATATAATCTATTGCCCACAGCCCTTTTGTAAAATGCGACATCATTTTGATTAGGTTCATGCTCCCAGGTCTGCAGAGCACATATAACCACAGCTCCGAGCCTATCACACTCAACTGCGAAAACCTCACTTGCAATCTAACACCAAGATTTCATTTGAGATTTGCCCCTGATGTCAAATACATCACCTAATTTCCCATTTACTTTTGCCGTCACATACATCATTTCATATGCCATCTGCCTCCGATGTCAGATAGATCACTTAATTGCACCGATTGCTCACTTAACTGCACCGATTGCATATCAAATTCTGCACCTTCCATCTTGCAACATTGAAATGGTAAGTTTTTTGTTTTATGGCGATCATTAAATACTGGTTTGCTCCAATAAATGCTCCTCATATTGGATTATATCCCCTCCAATATGATCTTGAAGTATTTCAACTCCATTCCAAATCAATCCGTATATGTACTTACTTCTGCACGTGTCAGAAATTTATCCCGCATTCAACTCTTGCGATCTTGCACGGCTTTCCTTATTTGGTTGTACAGTAAAATATTCTCAAAAACTCAGTTCCATTCACACTTAAAACCAGCTTGCAAACACGTTGAACTCTTTTATAAATTGGCAAAAGCAATGCCTAATTTCTTGCCTACAAAACAAAACCACCTTCTGCACCTACATATTGACATACATCTCTCTGCTTCACATAACATGGAATCCATTAGCATAAGCCAACTTACTCAATTGGCAGCATTGTTTCTCTTAGCACTTGTTCTCATGACTCTTCTGATTATGGACATCGTAAAAGTAGAAACACAAAGAAAAAAGAAACCAAGAAAACAATAACATCTCGAACGAGGAGCATATGAATCTACAACAAGTACTTGGCTATTAGACTATCCATCTACTGCTTCTGCCTCTACATCATCCTTGCCAGGGAATAGAAATAATTGGCTTTTGGGTGCAATTCTTTTCCTTCTTCTGCGTATGGTTTTGCACAATGATTATGGAGTATATTTGAGTTACAGCTCACATTTTTGTGGAGAGATTGTCAAAATTCTGAATCTCAGGCCTATTTTTGCATTATTTTACGCGTTGTCTTAATTCCCGGCTTCCTTCTCTGTTACAGGTCTATACACAAATTTGCAATCACCTAGATGAGATCGAGACCTAGCCCTTTCAGTTGTTTAAGCAAGGGAGTCTGTTGATTAAGCTGTACCCGCCCGAGCCATTGATTATTCAGTCGACTCTGTTGATTCGGTTGATGCAGATAAGTAGCAAACACAGCATCTGGATCAAACTTATGGTGGTGAGACAACCGGGTCTACGAGGGATGCTTCAAATATGGATTTGGATCTGCCATGGTGGTGAAACTCTCATTTTTTATGCTTTTATCGTCTCTGTTGAGATGCCAATGATTACAAAACTAGAATATCAAGCTGAAAAAGGAGAGGCATTGTAGACTACCCTGATTGGAAATAACAGCGCTCCAGTGGTAGCCGGTGTTCGGACGAAGCCAAAGCTTGAGAGTGAAAATGTCACATAGGATGACAGAGTTAAAGATGATTTTAAGATCGTTGAATCTAAACTCAGGACTGATAAATGTATCATTGATGCCAGTATTCCTTTCAGGGAAAGTACCGTATGCAAGTTTCCAGTTTTGTTTGGCAGCAGTTGCAGTTATCAATTGTTTGAGACAGTTTTCTATATATATGAAAACTTTCTGAAAAGAGTATCAGTCTGCTTGATAGGTCTAATGTCTTAATTGTTAGCATTTATTTTGTATCGGGTCTATTTTATGTTTGTGTCTAACCTGAGAGGTTATATAACGATAAGATTCTTTGACTTATATGTATAAGCTATCGATCATTCATACTCTGAATATGGCCATGTAAACTCTTCTTTTAGTTCACTAATGTGTTTCATTACTCTGAGCACTAGATTTTCAAGCTTGAAACTTGCATCTCAGTATATCCACTGTCCACTAGGAGCTGACTTAATGCATCCAGGATGCCAAAATTCTTCTTTGCTTTCATGTTGATAGGGATCGATACAAATAACTGTTCCAAAGTGCCATGCATTTATTCTTGTAGTTCATCTGAAAGGTTCAAGTGTCCTGCACCCCTTATCAAAGTCAAGAGTGTTGCAAATTCTTATACTGTCAAATCCCTCTAGCTTCTTCAAGCTATCCAAGGATTACAATATCATACATGATGCTGGAGAGAAGAGACAACATAAATGATGTTGAGCTGCATATGCTGGGATGTTATACCTAGGGCAATGCCACAAATAGTAGAACTCATGCCACATATAACCAAGAATATTCACTGCACAGGGTTCTATCCTTGATAGCTACAGGTCTTCATACTTTCAGGAAGACCATTCCTTTAGACTGCTCTGCTACTGAAGTTTCCTATGACTGTATTAAAGCTTAGATGCTTTCGCTTATTGATGCCTGTAGCTACTATAAGACAGAAAATCTCCACAAGTTGGCTCAACTTAGTCTCCTTTACGCACAACTTAGTTTCCTTTACGCACAGGAGACTCACTTGTTTTCAACAGATTCTCTGCTCTGCTACTGAAGTTTCCTATGACTATATTAAAGCTTAGATGCTTTCGCTTCAGCACAAGTAACTAGTGTTTTTCCCAATTCTCAGGCTCAACTTGATGCAGGGACTTGCTGCCTCGTAGCTTCCCTTGTTTATTGTTGTTTCAGAGTGAAGGTCAACAAAGGTAAAATACTTCCCTGAAATGAGATTCCAATGAATCAACGACAATTAATAATGTTTGGAGTAAAAGGAAAATAAGGATATTACATGTTACTTGGTAATAAATAAGGAGAATAAAAGCAATTTGTTTTATATCTACAAAACTTACAATATTGAGGTGTAATTGCTAGAATTGCTTCACATACAGCTTCCTTCTTACCTTTTGTTGGAACTCCAGTCGAAGAAGTACCATTAATCTGCATAGTCGCAGTAAATTTGGGACAATGTGCACATCCCATCTTTGTAAAGCGATAAGTAGGAAGAAGTATGTTCTTCTTTTGAGCGAGATGCTCAAGCATATTTTTAGGTGTCTTACTTGGTAAACACATAATATAATTAAGGAAGTTTACAACATTTCATTATATTTCAATAGATAAATAAATATATTTAACAAAAATAAATTAAATAAATTCCAAACCAGGTAGATCAATAGAAATGGAAAATCAAAATAAAATAAGCATTTTCCATGGAGGATCTAAGTAGACTTTAGGCTTACTTGAAGATGTATAAGTATACCCTTAGATCTTTGATAGTTGCCTCGGCTTCAGCATTTTGGGAAGGCTTCTTGTGTTCTAATCCTTTCGGTTTTTTTTTATTTTGTTTAACTTTACAGTGGTCATCCACATTCAACACTTTTTCAACAATAGCTCGGTTGTCCACATTTATAATTTATGAACCTTTTTCAACAGTAACAACATTCTCAATAATAAACTTTTCTTCAATGATTTTAGACTCATTTGTTGCTAGTAGTTGATTATTAGAAATCATGTTATCAAAGGACATCTTCAATTTAGTCTAGGTCACATCTCATTCTCCATTGGAATGTCGAAAATCATTACTTATTATGCTTTTAGAATTAAGTTCAACAACATAGAAAGAATTACCTTAAATGAGATTCTGATGAATTAGAAATGATTAATATTGTTAAGAGTAGGAGGCAAGTGAGGATATTGCATAATAGTTCAAAATAACTAAGGAGAATGGAAACAATTTGTTTTCCATCTACAAAAGCTCACAATCTTGGGGTTCAATGGCCTAAATTGCTTCACACACAACTTTGTTTTATGCCTCCTTACTCTTGTTGGGCCTCCAATGTAAGAGGCCCGTGAATATGTATAGTGGCAGTGAAGGTGGGACAATGGGATATCCCTCCATTATATAATGATAAATAGGAAGAGACAATTTCTTCTTTTGAGCTAGCTAATCAATAACATGTTTAGATAGTCTGGTCTCCTACCAAAGATTATAATTAAAGAAGTCGTTGACGGTGTTGGACCCGCCAACATTCAGGGGATCACCCGATATGAAGTCCAAACTAGAACTCACATCATTTGGTATGGGAGTCCCATCCGGTATGATGGCCTGGTTGCCGTTGTCTTAAGGATTTGCCTCAACTCTTGTTTGTCAACATAGGAGAGTGGTGTGATTTTTCTTTAAGAAGTGATATTCACATGTCTGGTGAATGCTAGTGTAATTGTGTCAATGGTTCTTTCACTGTAAAGGGAGAGTGTGGGAGTGAGTCCCAAGTTGGTTGTGATGAAGTCCCAACTCGGCTAGGAACACACAACACAACAGGATGTGCACAGATTCCGGAGGAGTAGTCCACACGGATGCGGTAGTCACAACACACAAGGTAAGATAACACGTACAACACTCGGCAGATGAGTCTGCATGAGTGTAACGATTGTTACACAAGTTTTATGTCAAAGGTTTGTCTGTTGTCCGAGAGGGTAGCCACCACGGGAAAGACAACGTTAACAACATGGACAACACATTTTCATTAACATATTATGTATTACAACAAGTGAAATAAGTTCAAGTGTTCAACATAGGTTAAAGAAACATGTATTACAAGTGTTCGAGGTTATTCTTACAATAGTTACAATACATGTGAGAAAACGTGTCGGCTTGTTAGCAGGCTTCTGAATTAAGCGAAAGTTCCAAGACACATTGTTACACCATACATCACTAACCATGAGCACATGGTGTTGGAGCCACTACTTACTCCTCAAAGAAAAGGTTACAGAATCTCTTGGCATGTGGGAGGAGCTGAAGTGAAAATTCCTTTCTATGTACAAATGAGGGGGTATTTATAGCCAAGGGTGAAACTGACCCTTGTGGCTATTTGAATACCCTCATGATTGTTTAACTTCCATGACTTTTCAACTTTACATGGTTCTTTGTACAATAAGTGGGTCTCTTTGACTTCCACATTACATTACATTGATTTGACAACATGGCCCATAGTGGAGATGTGGACAACTTGACTCATGACATGACTTGACATGATAGTGCTGGTACATTCGTGTTACTGTTGGAGTGCATGTCGAGCTGTAGTGCTGTTGGGTGATGGATGTCTTAATGGTGTATCACAGCTTCACCTCCGCATGGCAAAGTGCGTGGAGTCTTCGATAGTCGTTGGTTCTCTTGATGTTGCTTTGACACGTTGCTACTTGCTTGTATGTTGGAAGGCTTGAAAGGCTCATCTATTTGCAAAAGGTGCATGTTTGTCTGTTCTTCTGTCTGTGAGCACACCTTGCATGTTTTCTCATTCGTCTGTTCGCGAACACATCTTTGCATGATCATTTGTTCGTGAGCACATCTCTTCGCATGCATCATTCGTTCATCTATTGGTGAACATTTCCTTCTACATGTGCTCCCTTCGTTCATCCCATTCGTCATTGCACCATGTTTGTTAGTGTACTTGTGCCTGAAGTTACTCATGACGAGACGAAATCAAATCCAAAATCCTCCTACTCTACCATGACACATGATCATTTTGGATGCAGGTGACCGGCAGAGGCAGCAAGGTTGCAAGGCGGGATGATGGCTCCGAGCACTGTTGACGAAAACTGCATAAGAATCACTGGCTGATGAAGATGGGCAATCCAAGTCGATAGTGACTTTCCACGAGGTCTAGCTCGGCTGGAAATTGCACAAATTTTTGGAGGGATAGTCCGGGCTGCAGGAAGGCAAGGCAAACAGAATCTGCACATTTTCCGGAATGAGTGGGCAGCAGGAGCTAGAAGGCAAAATTTGCGCAATTTTCATGGGGAATAGGCCAGGCAGCATGGAGGATCAACAAGCAGAAATTGTGCAGTTTTTTGGAACTGGCCAGGAACCTGGCAGCCAAAACTGTGCAATTCCTAGAGGGAACTGGTAGTTTGTTGTTGGGTCACTGGCAACAGAAACTGCACAATTCCTAAGGGGAACAGGCAGTCAGTTGCTGGGAGCTTGGAAGAAGAAAATGCGTAATTCTTGGAGATAACTGGTAGTTTGCTACTAGGACCTACTTGCGAGGGAAACTGTACTGAGGTTGGGAAGCTGACTTGCCGATCATCTCTGTGCAATTTCTGAGTTGAGCGGACTGCTAGGCAGTAGAATGCCTGCTCATGGAAACTGCGCAATTTCCTAGATGAGCAGCTGGTCGACTGTCAAGATGACTAACTAGGAAAACTATGCAATGTTCTAAGGGAGACAGGGATGAGCACTTGGTGTCTATCCAGCCTGTGTGCGCAATTTCCTTAGTCAGCAGAGCGGACAAGGTGAGCAGCGTCTGCACAATTTTTGAGGGGAGTCAGTCCCGGGGTGACTGCCTCATCCGACTCTCTGTGTAGCTAGCATGAAAGTTGATTGAATTGCTTGTGATCAACACAACTTGGAAAGACTTGCTTGGTGCTTCTACTCTATTCTCAGTGACAGTCGATCAAGTCGATGGTGGGTGATGGTCCAGTTGTTAGAGGGAAGTTTGGTCGTCAGAACTGAGCTAATTGACCAAGTGTGTGAACGAGTGAAAGATGCAAATGTGATCTTACAAACACACACCAACATGAATTGATGATGCGACGACTCAAACCAACCAGACACACATGTTTGACATGACTGACCAACGGTGCAAGCGACAAGCATGACACTCGTGATTGATCATTGATCGATCGTGACGACACTTGCATGACAATGAATGTGACTTTATGTGTGAGTGTGACAGATGTTTTCATAGTGAACATAACATGTACACACGAAGCGAAGACCTTGATCATGACCAGAAAATGGTCATAAGCACAACATTGACATCAACATGCAAAAGATTGGGTGGAATGAACAAGAAAGGGGAATGCTAAGACTCACATGAGCTCATGGAGTGAACCCGAGCATGTGCAGTCATCAAGTGAAACTCTCAAGGGAGGCTCTGAAATTGAGTGCAGACCAAAATTTTAGAGGGTGGTTGTCACTGCTACAACAGAAGTTTACAATTCTTCCATGGAAAATGAAATGTAATGAAATTGATATTAACAATTAAATTGAATACGTAGATTTTATTTAGTGCTTTTGATTGAAATTGCAGTGTGTGGCTTTTGTTCTAGTGTGAAACTATATGGAAGTAAAATGGATTCAGGATAGCAGCAGGCTAATATATTATTGAAATATGTGTAAGCGCTAATTATTAAAAATGTGGGTGTGTAGGTTGACCCAACACCCTTATTTTTCTTATGAGAAATATAGGTGGCAATCTATATCTAGCTGGTTATTTTTTGTATTTTCTTTGTAAAATGTAGAACAAAACACTTGCATTTGTTGGGGATTCATTAGGAAATAAATAGTTCCATTCTATGGTGTGCCTCATTACAGAGAGGCACATTCTTTTGTGGTAATCACACAGATGTTTTCAACTGAGAAATCTTTAATAACATTAGGTTGTAATTCTGAAATGCACTACAACCCTTTATTTGATATGGAATTAGGTTCTCCAGTTGGCACGGATGGAAGACTTTCTATTCTTGAAGGTGTATCCAAAGATGGGCATGCTGAAGCAGAAAATTTTGGATACTATTATGAATATAAAACATATATGATGAATGGCTGACATATGAGAATCCATACAAATTGAAGCCACTGACAATCAATCACTGAGTTAAAAAAAAATCTCATTTGATTCAGAAAAATCTTATGAAACAAAAGTGAATGCCCAGGAAATAATGAAACTAAGCCAAACTAAACCAAATAATGAAACTAAACCAAACCAATAGAACAAACCAATAGAGTTGAGCCTACTTTCCACTAATAATTCAACGATCCACAATATGCTCTAAATATAATCCAGATACTATATCATGAAATCAAAGAGTCCAAAGCAAATGCAAAGAATATATCATGAAAACAAAGAGTCAAAAGGAAATGCCCCAAAAAAAAAAGAAATCTTTCTCTTCCTTTGAATGGAAGGAGACATATCTTAAAGGAAAGCAACCAGCAACAACTGAATGTGATTATATGAAGTGGAATGCCCAAAAACAGAGCAGACAAACAAATACATTGAAATAAGCTTCTGTGAGTGAGTTTACTCAGTCCCGTGAGACTTGCAACTGAATTTCTCCATTATAAAGGGGTGGAGAGTAATTGAAGAAACAAACCTAAAAAACATATTTCCAGATGATTCTCTTATAAATAGTCTAGGGGAATCAACCTCTGAACACATTCATCTAAAAGAAAAACAATTGGAAATGGAGCTCTTGCCCATCCCCTTGAAACTTCTGCATCAAGCTAGCGAGAACTACTAACTGTCAGAACACGTGGTACTTCACCAAATAAAGCCAGTGTACCAAACGACTAAGAGGGACAGGGTTTTCCCAAGAAGGAATTTGAGGCAGTGACGGGATCGATGGTGCAAGCATGGCAATGACGAGATTGATTGACATTTGGCGGACAAAAATATAAACCACGTGTTGATATTATGTGCTGCAATCAACAAGAGAAACCTGAGAGACCCAAAAACCTTGTCTAATATCATGTCAAACAAGTGCCTATTCCATGACTCCTCTTTTCTAAGGGTTTTGAGAGAAAAGGGGTAAGCAGATTTAGGTGTGTAATCACAGCTTTTGTAAAGTAATTTTTTGTTTACTTTGTAATGTTTGTGACTAGAAAAAAGACATGTTACCCTTGGAGAGCAAAATGAGGGAATTGTAGAGTCAGTTATGCCTAAATAAGAGCAAGATTGAAAATGTGTAACTAGAAGGATAGGATCTATCTGTTGTTTTAAACAAATAAATGCTATTACAGATTGTATATTTAATTGCAAGAACTGAGGGTCTTAGTTGGATTTGGTTTAATATTGTTAAGTGGCAATCTTGGATGATGGAACTGTTATTAGACAAGTTGAAAATAATTAATATTATTTTGTATTAATGGAGAAAATGGTTACATAGTTGTAACGTTCTCCCTAGTTTAGGAATAGTTCCTAGAGTTTAGGGGTTTGGTTGCAACTTCCTAATTCCTAGTATTGTATTTAATGATGTAATCTTTCATTGATGAATATAGAGTGTACGAGAGTGATCTCTCTGTTCTGAGTGTAGTCTCTAGGTGCAGGCCTCACCTGTGAGCTACATCTCCTTCTTTTTCAATTCTGTTCACATTTTATCTTGGTATCAGAGCTCAGATTGGGTGAGCCTGATCTTGTATCACCTCTTGTGACTGAAGTGCCTTTGTGGCCAGCTTGCCCTTGTGGAAGAATTGCCTATGTGGTGTGAGGTGCCTTTGTGGCTGCGTGTACACAAAGAGTTGTGTGCTCAATTGAGCAGGTGGACTTCGAGACACCTGGCTCGGACTGGATGTCTTTTATTTTTCTAAATAGAAGGAGATTGGCGCGCTTTTCGCGCTAACAGAAGCACCAGGAGTGGAATTGGGGTGACTGTTCGTCTGTTAATCGTGCCAAAGTGCCAAATTACCCTATTGGCGTGGAAAATCACGGAAAAATCGCGCCAACAAATTTTACTCTAACCGATTTTTTCTTGGCGCGGATTTTTCGCTTGGGAACGCGCCAATACGCTCGGGGACGTGCCAATCCACCTTCAAGGAGATCTGCGGGAAGCCTCATCTTCGTTTGGCGATTTTCGAAGGGAGCAGATCGGAGAATTTGCAGATCTATCCGGGAGAGGCAGATCAGATCAATTTTTTTATCAGATCGATTTTTTGGCTGTATTGAAAACAGTGGATTTGCTCATCAGAGTGCGACTGATTTTGCTAAGTTGTCAGATATTGGCGGATCTAAATCGGTGACAGATCGATTTGAAAGGTATCAATTTTTTGTTACTGTTGGGTAGATCCATTTCTTAAATTTGATCAGAATGAGTAATACGATGGAATCTTATCTCCATGAGTCTGGCAAACTCGATGGATCTAACTTCACGAACTGGAAGTTTAAGATCCAAACCTTGCTTGAAGGTGCGAATGTTGGGTCCATAGTTACAGGTGATGAGCAGAGGGTGAATGAGGGGGAATAGGAGCAATACTGGGATAAGCGAGAGAACAAGGCGAAAGTTTTTCTGAAAATGTCTGTGAAGGACAACGTTATCCCGCACATCAGAGACTGTAAAATGTCCGCAGAGATCTGGACAACCATCAAAAGTTTGTATCAGACCCAGAACACAAGCCGAGTTATGGCACTTAAAAGCAAGCTATTTTCGATGAGGATGAACGAAAATGAGACTGATGTTGCATTTATTGCGTGAATCAAAGATGTGAAAGATGCATTGGGAAACATCGGAGAGGCGATGTCTGACTCTGATCTTGTCTCAATCACACTGAATGCGATGTGAGATGAATTTCAAATGTTCATCACTAGCTTGGCGGCAAGGGAGAAAGAGCCCACATTTGATGATCTGACAGGGATCTTGCTGCAAGAGGAGGAGCGGCGACAGAACTCGAACCCCCAAAGTGATGATCTTGCGCTGATGGCGAAACGACGACCATTCAGAGGGAAGCAGCCACAGCAACAATCACAGCAGAAAGGAGGAACATCACAGAAGCGTCCACATAAAGGTATGATTGCAAATAATTCTGTAAAGAAATTTTATTATTGTGGAAAGAACGGTCATATACAAAGTGTATGCTTTAAGAAGCAGGTTGATGATGCAAAGAGGAAGCAGGCAAAGCACAGAGGATACTTTGTTGAAGATGATGTTGAAGAAGATAAAGATTTCAGTCATGAATTTTGACTGTTCATAGTCGACCATGCCCTTTCAACATCTGATGAGGATGATATATGGTATGTTGATTCTGGAGCATCCTCTCACAAGACAGGTAAAAAGGAATTTTTTGATAGTCTTGAGGAAAGTACATATGCATCAAAAATCTATTTAGGAGATGGTAGTGGATACGAGATTAAAGGTTATGGGGTTATTCCAGTCAAGTTACCAAATGGAAAAATTAGTCATCTTCAGAATGTTTTATATGTACCTGGAATTAAGAAAAATCTGATATCCGTATCCATGATAACTGATCAAGATATGCAAGTCGAGTTCTTCAAGACTCACTGTGTGATAAAGGATTGCAGGAAAGAAATAGTTGCAACAGGCATGCGTGTTGGAAGCCTATACAGACTAGATGTGAAGAGTATATCAAAGCGAGCCATGGTTGCAGGAGGATCGACAGCCGAACAACTCTGGCATCAAAGATTCGGTCACTTGAATTTGCAGGACCTCATGCTATTGCAGAGAAAAGGTATGGTTGAGGGGCTCCCTATCTTTCGTAATATTCAGTTAAATTGTGATGGATGTGCCTTAGGTAAAATGCATAGAGAACAGTTTCCTGTGCATGATAGGAGGAAGGAAACAGATATTTTAGAACTAGTGCACACTGATATATGCAGACCTATGTAGACAAGGTCGCTAGGTGGAGCATATTATTTTTTGTTATTTACTGATGACTACACTAGATATTCATGGGTTTATTTTCTAAGTAAGAAAAGTCAGACTTTCCAGTGCTTTAGAGAATTTAAAACCTTGATGGAAAAACAGTTTGGTAAGAGTATAAAAATTCTCCGTTCTGATCAAGGGGGAGAATACAAGCTAGGGGAATTCATGAAATTCTGCAAATCTCACGAGATTGTTCAGCAGTTTACAGTGCCACACACACCACAGCAGAATGGAGTCGCAGAACGCAAGAACGGAACCTTAGTGGAGTGCGCAAGGAACATGTTACAAGGTAAGGATCTATCTAAAAGCTTTTGGGCAGAGGCTATTAACACTATTGTATATTTGAAGAACAGAAGTCCTACCAGGTATCTTAGCTTCAAAACCCCTTTTGAAGCTCTATATGGATTCAAACCAGCAGTAAATCATCTAAGAGTATTTGGGTCAAAAGCATTTGCCCATATACCCAAAGCTGATAGGAAGAAATTAGATCCTAAAGCTGTGAAATGCATCTTTGTTGGTTATGGCACAGAATTTAAAACATATAAATTGTTCAATCCTGAGACTCATAAGATATTTACAAGCAGGGATGTATTGTTTCATGAACAGGTACAGGAAGGGAAAGATGACATTGGTGATGATTGGCACATTCCATTGTTGATGGATGAAAATAGCGAGGATGAAAGAGAGCAGGAGCAGAAAGAAGAGCAAAAAGAAGAACAGGAAGAAGGTGATAAAGCAAGCCCATTTAGAGCTGAAGAAAACAAATTTGAGGTAAGTCCCCTACCAAGGAGATCTAGTAGGAAGACTCAAAAACCATTAAAATTGAGAGACTATGCTCTGATGTCAAATGTTTTGAACATTGTAGAGCCCACTAATTACAAAGAAGCTAGTCAATTTAAGGAGTGGAGAGCTGCAATGAATGAAGAGATGGAATCAATTCTTAGAAATGACACTTGGGATTTAGTTGAACTGCCTAAGAATAAAACACCCATAGGATGTAAATGGTTGTTTAAACCAAAAATGAATGCAGATGGAAGTATAGAGAAATTAAAAGCTAGGCTGGTTGCAAAAGGATATTCACAGCAGGAAGGTATAGATTTTGATGATACTTTTGCACCTGTAGAAAAGTTAAATACAATCAGAATGCTTATTGCTTTAGCTACTAAATATAATTGGGAGCTACACCAGCTTGATGTCAAATCTGCATTTTTAAATGGTGAATTAAAAGAGGAAATTTACTTAGTACAGCCAGAAGGGTTTGTAAAGTAGGGGCAGGAACATCTTGTTTGCAGATTGAAAAAGGCTTTATATGGTTTAAAACAAGCACCCAGGTCTTGGTATGAAAAGGTTGATTCTTTCTTTTTAGAGTATGGCTTTCATAGAAGTTTGAATGACCCAAATTTGTATACCAAGTATAATAAGCAGGGGCAGATTATTCCGATTTCTTTGTATGTAGATGACATGATTATAACAGGAGATGCAGATGATTTAATCAGAGGAATCAAAAGGCTTATGGCACAAGTTTTTGAGATGAAAGACCTTGGAAGACTTCATTACTGTCTGGGATTAGAAGTATGCAGAGATACTGGGCAAACTTTTCTTACCCAAGGGAAGTATGCCAGAAATCTATTAGAAAAGTTTGGTATGGATTAGTGTAGATCAACAGCGACACCTTTACAGCAGAATCTGAAGTTAAGCAGTAACGATGGCACTAATGAGGTTGATGCTACAATGTATAGACAACTGATTGGTAGCTTGATATATCTTACAACAACTAGACCTGACTTAGCATACTCTGTTAGTGTGTTGAGCCAATTCATGTCAAAACCACTTGAAAGTCACTGGGTAGCAGCAAAAAGTGTGTTGAGGTATCTTTGTGGTACCGTTAATTATGGCATTTTATACACTGACGCATCTGATGTTATTCTAGTAGGTTTTTCAGATTCAAATTGGGCAGGTAACTTGGATGATCGAAGATCCATCACAGGTTATGAATTCAGCATAGGATTGGGGTCATAGCATGGAGCAACAAGAAGCAGAGTACTATAGCCTTGTCATCATGTGAAGCTGAGTATCAAGCATTGTGTGTAGTGACTTGTGAAGCGATTTGGTTGAGAAGGCTTCTCAATGATGCAAGAAAAGAACAGAAGAATTCCACTTCCATCAAAAGCGACAACAAGAGCACCATTAAATTGGCATACAATCCAGTGTTTCACAAAAACACCAAATATATAGACACTCAGTTCCATTTTGTCAGAGAAAAGATACAGTCAAAAGAAATTACTGTTGAATATTGTAAAACTTGTGACAATATGGCTGATATTTTTACAAAGCCACTTGCACGTGTGAAGTTTGAATTGTTTAGAAGGATGCTAGGAGTCCAAGAGAACCCTTTCTCCATTAAGGGGGGGAGTTGAAAATAATTAATATTATTTTGTATTAATGGAGAAAATGGTTACATAGTTGTAACGTTCTCCCTAGTTTAGGATTAGTTCCTAGAGTTTAGGGGTTTGGTTGCAACTTCCTAATTCCTAGTATTGTATTTAATGATGTAAGCTTTCATTGATGAATATAGAGTGTATGAGAGTGATCTCTCTATTCTGAGTGTAGTCTCCAGGTGTAGGCCTCACCTGTGAGCTACATCTCCTTCTTTTTCAATTCTGTTCACATTTTATCTAGATAGATATTTGTCAATCGCGGAAAAGATGGATGAAAAATAAACGCTCTTCCTTTCACATATTACTAGTATTTTCACAAGATTAATTTCATCCATCACATTGCATATTGTCATGGACGCCATGGAATAAATGCCCATGGAGAATCGTTTTCCTCAAATTTCTTCAAAATGAAATTATTATATAGTTTAAAGCCATAAATCACATAATATTTGATTAGAATGCAAGCCTCGACCCTCGGTTCGTCATTTTCCAGGTATGCTTAAAACCATTTTCAAGTTTTCCTTGATAAATTAGCTTCATTCTTTGGGTATGATAAAACTTCATTCTTCGGCAGTGGCGGTGGCATTCTGCAGTGCCGTCAGTAGTTGGTCATGTCAGCAACACCACTGCCAATCCCAGCGCCGCACTCGCACTCCCATCGAGACGTGTCATTTTCGGATAGGTGAGGGGTTGGTCTTCTCAGCAACACCACCACCGTCAAGTCAAGCGTCACACTAGCACTCCCACTAATACATGGCATTTTTGGATAGGCTTTGGATAGGCGACAAAGGTCGGTGAGGCAAGGATGGGATCGACGGTGAAAACATGGCAATGACGAGATTGATTGACATCTGGTGGACAAAATATAAACCACGTGTTGATATTCTATAGGCTTTAAATAGATGAGGAAAGCTTTAGAGCAGCCTCTCCTTAATAAAGGCTTTCGATGTAATTAAATTAAATGGTGGGTAAATTCTTACACACATTAAAACACTTATTTCATGATACATTTCACATTGTCAAAATTAATATATATATATATATATATATATATATATATATATATATATATATATATATATATATATATATATATATATATATATATATATATATATATGTAAATTAATTAAATTATAATTTTTTTAGAATAATTATTATTATTATAAAAAGATAGTATATTAGTTAAACATATATACATTTAAGAAAACATGTAACAAGATTTATAACCATGGATATTCACCCTATTTTATCTTTGAAATTCTTAAGTTGTAAATAGTTTTTTTTTAAATACCATGACTTATTAATACCAAATGCCCAAAAAAGTATACCTTGTATTCATATCACACATCTTCATATGATACTATTTTTAATTAATCAATTTAACTAAAAGAATAAAAAAGACATAACTGCTTTATGCTCATCAAATTTATGCTCCTCATGTAGATATTTCTAATTCCATATGTTATGGCCACCTGTTTTGCTACTCCATTAGGGTCATAAGGCCTAGTCGGGATGGTGGGCAACTTCAATACCTCAATAGATCACATCTCTTTCCCAGCATGTCCATAATTGGATAGAGGGAAAATACAAGAAGATAAAGGAAACTGAGGCCAAACCGTCTTATTGGAATCTTTCAATGCCTTGATAATTCCATGACCTACTGTTTGGTAAGCCATTTCCCTACACAGAATCTTGTTTGGAACATAAAGATGTAGGACATGGGGCTATACATAGCTACCCAAGACTCTGATATATGTGAATAACTTTCCACCAAACCAATTCCCATTCTTCTTGAGGTTTTCCATAGCATCTAAGGACATTCTGGTAGGTTTCGTTCCAAAGAGGAATAATGACTCTCTAACAAATCTAATAAAAATGGCCAAAATAATTGGACTCCCAAAGTAAACTGTGATAAATGTGGATTGGTGAGGGGTCAGAAAGAGTCCACTTCCATCCCATGGTTGGGAAATCAAGATAGTAACAAATATAGATCATGATGTAGGTTGACATGTAAATTAGAGGAATATTATTCTTAGACACAATGCGGAAGGTACGAAAAGCCAAAATCTGCTTGGCTAGGTTGTTGGATAAAATAGTGGCCCAATAAAAAATGTAACCCTTAGAAGACCCATTAATTAAGGAAACCCAACTATCAGGGAATTCAGACACATTAGGGTAGGCATGAAATATGTTATGAATGGCAGCAATTTGACTAAAAGGAGAGGTGATTATGGGGGGGTTGTTGTTTGCTACAAAAATTGATGATGCACTGGGAGAAATAGTTATTCTATAATAAATATATGTTTTTTTAAATAAAGGAATAAATATTGGACAATATCATAATGCTAGAATTCAAACTTTCCCCAAAAAGTTTCTGTGATACACAAACCAAGAAAAATAATCATTATTTGTGAACTTAATCAATATGAGACCTTGTTTTTTAGAGTAGATAGTAATATCATCCAAGTAGATAACCATTGAATTGTTGATAAGACCTCTAAACGCTATGTCCATATCCCTCTGAAAAGTGGATTGCACATTGATTAGACAAAAGGGAATATTTTGATATGCATGTGTTTCCCATTTAGTTCTAAATGTAGTCTTCAACCTGTCTATATGGTGTACCAAAATATGATTGTAACCAGAAAATCCATCTAATAAGGACATTAATTCTGAGCCTACTATAGACTGTAAAATTTTCTCCATGGGAGGAAATGGGAATTTGTCTTTCTTAGATTCTTTATTCAGATTTCTAAAATATATAAAAATCCTTATATCATCATTCTTCTTTCTTACTGGAACTAGGTTGGATGCCCATTTAGAGTGTCTAACATAAAAAATAATTTAGGCCTTGACTAGTTTATTAAGTTTGGCTTTGATTTGGGACTCAAGGTTTGGATGGATTTTCCTGAGCTTTTGTTGGATAGGCTTGACATCAAGTAACATGGATATTGTATGCTAAATTATTGAAGTATCATATGTTTTCAAGTCATCGTATCTACAAGAAAAAACATCTTTGTATCTTCTGAGAAGGTGTATGAATCTAAGTCTTTGATTTGGGGAGAGACCTAGTGATAAATTAATGTCTTTAGGATTTTAATCAATACCTATATTGACAACGTCAAACTTTAAGGTAGAACTCTGAACCTTGCAGTTAGTTGGGAGTTTAAATATGTATTTTAAATCATAAATATCCTCCAACTTGACTACTAACTTGGGCAACACATTTTCTATTTTGTCTTCTCCTGAAGATTTGTTAAGCTCTCTATCATGCATGTCCTTGTCTATAATTTGATCATCATAAGTACCTTCAGATGTGAGAAAAATTATAATGTCATCATCATCATTAAATACTCTCCATTCGGTGATATTATCAGGAATATAGGGTCAAAAAGTCAATTCTATTGAAAATCGGTCAAGACTAATGTCTTCTATAGGAAAGAGCTTAGATGCGACATTCGCCGATAAGTCAACACTAGCATTATGTAACTTCGGAATAGGATAACTATTAAATGCCAAAAATTGTAATGTTAATTCTTGGACTAAGGCTTGATAATGTTTAGCGTGATTGGAGACACAATGTATGTTGTTTCATACCTGTTTTATTATGATCTGTGGATATCCAAAGACTTTCAAGAACTTGACATCAAGACTAATTGTTGTATGCATTCCCTAAACTAGTGCTTCATATTCTACCACATCATTTGTACATTCAAACTCTAGTTTATAGGTAGGCATGGTTTTTTTCATTCCTTGGAATAACTAAAATACAACCAAATCTTGAACCATCATTAGACTTTGATCCATCAAAATAAAATGTCCAAATAAATCATCTACAATCTTATCTATAGAAGAATCTACTATATTTATACATCTGAAATAATTTGT
Organism: Pinus tabuliformis; assembly: GCA_031772625.1. Classification (NCBI taxonomy): domain Eukaryota; kingdom Viridiplantae; phylum Streptophyta; class Pinopsida; order Pinales; family Pinaceae; genus Pinus; species Pinus tabuliformis. The sequence continues at coordinate 841,107,736 of CM062807.1, forward strand.
TTATGAGAAATTTTGAGTCTGGGAAGACATAGATTCTAAAGGATGAGGATAGATCTAGCTGGAAAATTACCATAGAAAGATTATGAATAATAATTACCTAGAATAATGTTCACAAATGCAACAGGCTCATTTTCCTCATAGAGATCAGTCATTGTGTTCTTCATATGTACTCTCTATCAACTCTAATTTGATTTGGTTTCTCGTTATAAGGTAGCCAAAGATGAGACAAATTTGTAGAAATATAACCATTCAGTGTTTGAGACCAGTCTCTACCTAATATAAGGCCATAAAATTTTGAAATGTATGCAACTAGGATATCAATTATTTGGAAAACCATGGGATTAGATGAAAATCTAATCAAAACCCCATATATTTCTCCTAAACCTTTAAACTTTTTCCAGTCTAGTTGAACTATTTGAGTAGCATATTTTTTAGGCTTCACATTTAATTTTAAGCATACTGAATAGGGAATGATATTTGATGAAGCTCCTGAATCAACTAGACAATTATCATAACGTTTTTATTAAATATTTCAAATGTTAAGAGGAAAGGAGGTGTATGTGAGTTTGACTTATCTCCAATGAGGATAGTGTCTATTGGATCTATCTTGTCTGGAGATGAAGAAAGAGACTTAGATTTAGCCTTACTCTTAGTACCCTTAGTTGTAACTATAGTTGAAGGCAGTGAAGAAGTAGGCTAGTATTCAAAGAATTTAATACTAATTTTTGTTGTTTTTTTAATTTACTGACTCTTTAGAGTGAAATATTAGCCTTTTATTTCTTCATGTCTTCGAGAATGTTATACTTGATATTATCATCAATATTATCAGATACTAATAAAGTTTTAGATGAGGGTGAAGTTGAGGAAGAAACTTTAGGTGTAGAAGGACTAGTAGACTAACCATAGGTCTTCTTAGGCATACCTTTTTAAGTTGAAGAATCGCATACAATTTTTTTTCCTTTTCAGGGTGCAACTGTAGGTCCTTTGCTTCTAGTTGTAACAGGAAGACCTTCTTTCTCATATTCATTTGAAGTAGGTAAAATAAAATCCGAAATTCCATGTGCTCGAGGTACTTCTTCTTATTTAGTTTCTTCTTAAATGGATTGTCCCTCTTCCTCCTCTTCTTCATCATCATCATTATTATTTGATATTTGCGAAGGTGGTTGAGTAGGGGATGCAACTTGTTGATTCCTTTTAAAAGGTCTAAAGGATCATTTTGAGGAAGAAATTTCAGCAACTTTCTTCTTTAACTTGACCATTTCATTTGACATCATTTTAAGAACTTTTTACAAGCCTTCCATATCATAAGGATCTTCAGAAGTTTTCTTCTTTGGCTCTTCCTTGAATTCCTTTCCTTAGATGCAACTTCCTTCTCTGGTGTTAACAATATTTATTCAAAAGTTTATTAAATCTAGAGTTAAAATCCTTAATTTTTTCATTAGGGGTTATGTTACAATTATATAAATCATTGATTAATGTGGCCATTGTTTTATCTTCTCCATATTTTTGAAGAAATTGCTCTTCAAATGTATCCCAATTATTTATTGATCTAACAGGTAGAGAGAAATACCAAGATCCAGCTGATCCTTCAAATGTGTAAGGGAAAATCCTACAAACTACATCCTCCTCAGAGACACCATTAATATTGATGGCCAACATGAAATTATGAAGATGTTCCTCTACTGGAAGACCATCATCTAGATTGAATTTTGGTAACCATCTCTCTAGATGCTTAGGAAGAGGATGTAAAGGATAGTTCATAGCTATAGGTCCTGGGTTGTTCCAAGGTCTGTCTTCCATTCTGGGATTTATAATATGACCTGTGGTGGATGAGATAGACCCAAAATTATATGTACTTGATGAAGTGGTAGTTGAAATAACAATGGACGATGATGACCCTACAAAAATACTAACAATAGTAGTACCTGTTGGTTGGATGGAAATAGAAATAGTAGAAGAAATTGATGAGGTTCTAGATGTATGAGTGAAAGAGGATAAAGAATGGTAAGAAGGTGGTAAATAATAAAATGAACAAGTTGCGATAAAACTAATGGGATAATATGAGCAAGAGGATAGGAAAACCGTGTGATAATTTCACTAGCGAACTAATCAGATCCAGAAACTAATTTTTTCCTATGTTGAGCTTGTAAAGGGAACTCAAAAGTTTTGATTCCTAATTTTTCTCTCTATGCTATGGTAATGACTCGAGAATGGTTCAAAGATGATGAGATGTTCCCTTTAGAGGGTTGAGGTATATTAAATTTCTCTTCAGAAATTGAAAACTCTTCAAGCTTATGAATAATGGTTTGAATCTCAATAGCTTCAACAAGTTGAGTAGGAAGGGGAGTATTTATTGAAGGATCACTGGAATATATTCTTACAGGGCTATGATATTTATGAGAATGTTATGCAACTCCTAATCCAGGAGGTGGAGAACGAGAAGGGGATCTAGAAATTGAAGGTGAGGGTTAGGGCGGAGATTAACTCTTGGAATGGAAACTTGATTTAATATGTTATCTTTTTTCCATTCAAAGTCTAATAGCCATCCTTCTAGCGCCAAAAATGTGGATGGCCAAAAATGACTACATCAACATTTGGGAATCCACCTAGTCATAGCCCCAAATCAGACTCTTTTTTGCTGAAGTTGGTGGGTTCGAGTTGTATTTTGGGTCGAGTTACCCATGACAACTAATAGTGTATAGGGATGAAGTGGATGGTGATGATAACTGATAAACTAATGTAATTACTCGTATAAACTATAATTAATTTAATATAATCACTTTTACCAAACTATATTATGTTATATGTGTTATAATAAATAACATTATTTCATGACAATAAAGATTCCCACGAAACAGAGTTCTTAAAATCAAGAAAACAATTTATTTGATTAAACAGTTAATCAAATAAATTATAACCTCATCACATATAAATAAAAAATTCGTTAATCACTGTATGTTAAGTAATTTAATACACACACTTCAAAAGTGATAATATTAGAATCAACAGAAACACATACATTAACAATATCCAAATATTTGAAACAATTCCTTTAATAATAGAATGCATACAATGCAAATAAAAGTTCCCAATCTATTGGCAATCTATGTAGGTAAATAAAACTTGAGTACAAAAGTGCAACAAAAGCTTTTCTTTTCTCAAAAAATTTTAAACCCCTTGCAATGAGATCAAAAGGGGAATTTATAGTCTTCTTTACAATAAAGAGAGGAACATCTCTCCCTAAAACTCATCACCTAAAGCATAAAAAATGAGCAGAAAAATAAAATGTTTGTAACAACTCTCATCCAGTTGAAGATGAGCCAATAATTCTTTGCCATAACCTTTGAATGTCTAGAAGCACTGCCAACTCTGGAGGGGAACGAGGTTTGATGTGCATTTGGCAACTAAAGATAGACGTTCTCAAAAGTGGAAACATTTGGATAGAGGTATTACTCAGTGCCTTTAAAACCATCCAATGGCTATGAGGGTTGGTCAAAAAGTTCCAATTGAGTTCAATATTAACCTTAGTTAACTTGTCAATTCTCTTAACAAATACTTCCCTCTCTTCAAGCCAATCTTTGAGCAATCTTTCCACATCTGGAAAATAATATTTTGGATAACTAGGGATTATATTTGATTCAATCAATGAACCATTGATGGATTCGACTACGGAATTTGATAACTCCCTTAGATCATTGATGAGCTTATTAACCAAATGAATCATGGCTTTCCATCCTTTGAAAATAATTGAATTTTGCAATTCATCAATTTTAGGAAAGTTATATTTCCTTCCTTCAGGATTCTTTTTCCATTTGAGAAACTCATTATGATATCATTTGGCTTCATCATACAAATTTTTTCATATCAACCAACTCGTCAGTCAAAGTATTACCCAATTTACATTACACCTGAATCAATTCTAGTTTCTCACAAAATAGTTGTTGAATTTGTAGTTGGGCAGTAAGGTCATAGGCCTCCTATTTTAATTTCATCGAATGGGGAGTCCCGACCTACAATTGCTCCAATATTTGTTGTGATTCCCTGAGTTGTACATATTTTTTCTTAATCTCCTCTGCGTGTTGGATTTGTAGTGCTTTGAATTGCTTTTGCAGTTCTTCTAATGTAATTTCATTTTCATCTAACTAATCATGCCATTATTCTCTCAATTTCTCTTTCTCATTCATAAATTCTTGCTCCATAGTGGAAATATTTTCATCCTTCTCTCTTAACAATTCTTACACCTTAATTTATTTATCCATGGTTGCAGAGGCATACGCACTAGTAAACTGAGTTAATTTCCTAGTCTCTTCAGCAAGGAAATTGGATGAACCTTTCTATAGAAGTGGCTTGAGAGGTTTTTCCTAGGACTAGAGCCTAGGATTCATCAATATTCCCCTTCTTCCTACCTCTTTTGACCACAATTTTGTACATTGGGATGTTAAAAATCTCCATTAGAGGGATCTCCTCAACATTGAGGAAGATCAAAAGTAAGATTAAGAGGAATAATCTATACCTTAGGCTTGTGTTGTGGCCACCAACAACCCCCCTCCTTATTTAGTATTAGCAATAACACTATGTAAGAGGGGACCCTTAGTCAAAAAATTCAAAAAATCAATTAGTGCTCATATATGTCACTCCTTAAGAAATATCGCATCGCGCAAAGAATGATAGGGCATTTTCTTATGAGTCAAAATGATAAAATGTGAGATTGCGACGCGAACTCCATCACATCGCATGCATTAATGAACACTCACATTGGAAAACCTTAAAAATCGCTGATATGCGATATCGCATCTCGCAAAATTGCATGGAAGACACATAATGATTAAATGATTGAGCGATCTGCGATCTTGCGATACTGTGATCTGCGATCCTTGCGATAGCGCGATCAAAGATCCTTGTGATAGCATGATCAAACAACCTTGCAATAGCACGATCAAACAACCTTGCGATAGCACAGCACGGAAAAAATTGCAGTAATGCGATACTGCGGTAATACGATACTACGATGCAAATCGCAAAAACATTCCATCGCAGATTTTCCTTGCTCAATATTCAAGAAAAAGTTTTTCCATGAACCAAGAACTGGTTACGCGCTTTAATGATAATTAATGAGTTATATGCCAGTTGTTAATAAAATATGGTTTTGTGTTGTTCGAAGAGCCAGTTCACGTAAGGTGGCGTGTTTTTGCATATCCGTAGCATTTAAAGCTTTCATGTCGTTATTTATTATCATTACTCTCTCCTCACTTGTGAACTGCAGGAATGAAAAACAAAAGTTACACAAATCAATGTGCAGGAAGCTATGAGGAAAAAGGGTAGAGCTCCAATGTTCAAAGACAAAGAAAAGACGCCCTCATAAACAGATACTGCATGTGACAGAGCCATAGATTCACAAAATGTTTTTGAGCCATCCATTACAGGTCTTTCATATACAGCCATGGTTGAATGAGTACTGAACGATGTTGATATCAACAGGCATTTTAATGCTCAGGGTCAAGAGCTCACGAGGTCATTATTTTTACAAATTTTGAAGCTTTATACCCGATAAAGATGAAGAGGCGCAAAAGGTGAAAAACGCATCAAAGAAGCCCAGATCAAAGAACAGAGGCAGTTTTCGATGCGTGATTAGTGCCATCGCTAAGAAAATTGCTCGAGAAGGAAAGCCTCTAACTGCTCAGGCACCTGTAAGCCCGAAAAATGCAAGAAAGCAATTGTAAAAAACAAACTGGAAACAGAAAGCTAAAGAAAAGGCAGAAGCAATCCAAAGGGTTAACCAAGTTGAACTGAGATTATTACCGGGCATACGCGGTAAAGCCACATAGTCAGAGGATGATTCTCGAGTATATCATCGATTTTGCTGAGAAGATGGTGCCAACTCTTACCAATTCTGTTTACTTAGCTCAACCAAAAGCGGAAGATAGTCAGCCGACTCTACTCAGGCAAATACTAAATGCTTGCAATGTTAAGGAGCAAATGCAGAAACAGTTAGATATTAGATTTAATTTTTAGAAATAGTTTTGTTTTATTTTTGCTTAGAAAAAGGGTGGTCATTTAAACCGTATCCTGAATTTGTGTAATTAAGTTATTTAGTTAGTAGTATTTAAACCCTTCTCATGCATTTAGAGAAGGGTCTAGAAATTTATCAAAAACTTGTCCTCAGAACATGCACTTTTGCACCCTCAGAGGAGGTTTTGGTGAATGAATGAACAACATTTGTTGATGTTTGCATTTGATATTTGCTACTGATGTTGCACTTCTGTACTCTTAGTGGATGTTAGAGCAAAGAGAGATAAATCATTGTCGCTTGAAGCTCATAAGTAGGACTAGTCATAAATGGTACTTTTATCTCTTGACCATTTCTTCTTATGTGTTAAAGTGATATACAGTTTTTAGTTGTTTATGTATTATTACATGAATGCCTGAGTTATCATTTGGCACTTTTGTACGGTGATATCTATTTATTTATGCTTAATGTATGAATAGCTCATTATGCGATATGTTTTTCACAATTGTTTCGTCTAACTTTTTATGCGAAGTGGTTCATCCTTATTGATTTCCTTTCTCATAACAGCTGAATGATCTTTATTACCAATTGTTATTTGAAATCGTTTTAGATCGCATAATAGAAGAATTACATCCCGGGTTAGTATAGACTTAGATGTTGCTGCTTATTAGATTACAATAGCATAGCATTAGATTAAATTTAGAATTAGAATATCTTAATTAGGAACTGTTAGATCAGGAACATCAAATTCTACACACACACACTCATAGATTGGAAAACTGGTCCCATATCCCCAGTCGGATCTGCTATACCAAACGGATAAGGAGCTGCCAACCAAGGTCCAGACCGAGCGGGTATCCCCCTTGTTGTAGACCCGATTTCCGGGGCTTCAACAGCTTGGTAACCAATTTTTTCTTCTAAGATACTAACTGGTCTAGATGAAAAGAGGAATTATTCTTTATGTTATACTATTTAGAAACAGTCTCTCCTCCTAGGATCTCATTTTCTTATTCCCCTTGCTTGGCCTATTTTAGGTCTTAATAAAATTGTTCCCAAACATTTTCCATCCATGAGTCTAATGTAATAATTTCTTCACCAAGGTTAGAATAACTAGTTGTTGCTATTTTTTGTGGTTGAGGAGAGACCACTGGTTGAGAATAATTTTCCTGCTAAGTAGAATCCCTATTGTCTTTCATAGATGCTTGTTTTTATAGGGAAATATGCAACAAATCCATAGGAAAGGGAGCTAATCTTAAATTTAAGAAAGCGAGAAACTATTCTTGCTCCTTCACTCACAATTTCTCATCCTCAATTCTCAAAACTATACAATAAGAGGAGGCTTTAGCAAATAGATCATCAAATTTATGCTCCTCATGCAGATATTTTCTAATGTCATATGTTATGGCCACCTATTTTACTACTCCATTAGGGTCATAATGTCTAGACGAGATGGTGGCCAACTTCAATACCTCAATAGGTCACATCTCTTTCTTAGCATGTCCATAATTTCCCAAATATAAAATACCAAAATATAGAGGGAAATGAGGACAAACCCTCTTATTAGAATCTTTCAATGCCTTAGTAATTCCATGGCCTACTGTTTGGTAAGCCACTTCCCTGCACAAAAACTTCCTTGGAATATAAAGGGGAAAGAAATGGGGTTCTATATAGCTACCCAAGACTTTGATATACATGAATGACTCTTCACCAAACCAATTCCCAATTTTCTTGAGTTTTTCCATAGCTTCCAGGGACATTCTGGGAGGTTTGATTCCAAATATGGTTTCTTAATTAGGGATAATGACTCTCTAGAAAATATGATCAAAATGGAAAAGATAATTGGACTCCAAAAGTAAATTGTGATAAATGTAGATTGGTGAGGAGTCAGAAAGAGTCCACTTCTAGTCCCATCCCATGGTTGGGAAATAAATATAATAACGGAGACAATCCATGATGTAGGCTGGCATGTAAAATTAAGGGATTTTATTCTCAAACCCACTGCGGTAGGTACAAAAAACCAAAAATGTGCTTGGCTAGGTTGTTGGATAATATAGTGGCCCAGTCAGAAATGTAACCCTTAGAAGCCCCATCAATTAAGGAAACCCAACTATCAGAAAATTTAGACACATTAGGGTAGGCATGCAATCTGCAAAGCATAGCAGCAATTTGACTAAAAGGAGAAGTGAGTGAGTCTATTGAGTACTTACCATCCTCCTATTTTTTGTGTTTATTTGATTCCTTCCTCCATTCTTTTATAGAATCAGTTGGTTCACCATGCTTCTTTATGAAGTCCTCCACATACTTTTTGTTGTAAATGCATTGTGGGTCTGGTAAATGATACATGGCATGAAGGGCTTTTGTTGTGAATAAACCAATTGTGGTTCCTTTCTATTTGTGAAATTTTTCATTCAATAATATTCACATTTTCAACAACCCATCTGACCATATCTATATATGAAAAAAGTTGAGGCCTTGCTCCAATTCTATGCAAGAAAGAATATGTTGTGTCCTGAGGGATTGTCTCTGATGTTGGGGTTTCATCATCAGCCACAATTGTCCTCACTGTCACCTTAAGCTCTCCATCCTCAAAGTATTTGTAAATGGCTTCACATGAGGAGTGCCCTAAATATACAATACAAACTGTATTTGTAAACACCCCTATACCTGGTAGCTTTTCATCTATTGTTTCCCTGAATGGGCCAATAGATTTTTGTACAGGTGCCTTCTTCTTCTTCTCCTTAGCTTTATTCATTTCTTCTTGGTGAGAGGAATTGAATCTTGCCTATGAAAGTGGAGAGGTTAACATATCAGAGCTATTAAAGAAAAATCAATAGAATGGAATAGTAAAAACAATGGTTTAATCTTGTTAAATAAACCAATTACAACCATTAATGCGATAGCGTAGAGCATCAATTAAAAATTTAAGTTGATTGTACAGGGACGAGGTGCGATACCACATGAAGGATTTCATATCACAACTTAGGAGTAGAAATCACATAAGAAATTATAATTGGTATTTACTTAAAGTTTCCAGGGTTTCGGGTACTAGTGGAGCATAAGAGGAGTGAAAGCTCGGAGGGTAAAATCCTGTAAAGAAATGAAATAAGGATCTGGGGAAATACGACATGGGATGTCTTAACTATGATAGAGGGATACCTTGAAGCCGAGATTCCCATAAGTGTTTTTAATTAGAATTTAAAAAATGCTGCAGGATTCTGGGCAAGTGGGAATTAAAAAGGAGAGGGACCACATATTATTAAATCAAGGAAAAAAACATAAACTATAGGAATTTGAGTCATATGTGTGCTAAGATGACGTCAAACTTGGGTACCCATATGCTCATAATTTTTGGAAAATAAATATTTAAAAATGTTACGGTCTTATGCGGAGTGGGGCTTAATATAGCATAGCAATGGAAGTGGATCATTTTCCTTATTGATGAGCGTCAGTATTGCAGCAAGAATGCTACAACTCTTGGGCTATCAGCTTACTTTATCAACCTGGGGTTCATACAAACTTGGAGGTGAGAGTGTTGTATACACAAGTAACAGTGATGGTTCTGCATTTTGTCACGGTACAGCTGGCGAGAGGCCACTAGGGTTTTCAAGCCAGACTTCTATGGAGTCAGAAGAAGCTTGGTTTCTTGATGGAAGAAAGGGAAATATGATATAAGGGAGAGCTACTCTACTGCAATAATGGGAAAGACCGAAATTCAATGCTAAGTCACACCATTTCCTAATTAACTGCCAAGAAACTATGCTTTGCAATAGTGCTAAATTATCATGAACCAAATGCTACTATCTAAGCATGGAACCAAGAATCATAAAACATCACTAATGTGCAAGTAAAGGAACTAAAATAAATTTGTTTTTGTCTTTGTGTCTTTTCATGCAAAATCAAGTATGCAAACTAATTTCTTTTGGTGATGTGGCAGGTGAATTAAGGATGTTGGAGGATGGATGGAAGGGTTAGGAGATGGTTGGATGGTGTGAGAGACCCTTGGGAGGATTTTGGTGACTTCCTAGAGGTTTTCCCTTAATTCAGCCTCAAAACAGGCCATTTCAGGAAAACCTACAGGATGTATTAGAAACCTACAAGATACAGCCGAGAGAAAAATGTGAAGGGTTGGAGGTGATGGAAGGCTTAGGAAAGGTGGTTGATTGGCGGAATGGAGTGGGAGAAGGTCTAGTATCACTCAAAAGTCAACAACAAAGATAGGAGATGGTTGGATTCACTCAATGTGCTTGGAAGAATTTCTATGAAAAATGATGAAAACTAGTGAAGGTGATGGTGAAAACAAGGAATGACTATGGTGGATGGAGTGGAAGGTGGTTGTTGGCTATGAAGTCTTTGTCTCCTCCTGAAGCACCTTCTCTGCATAAAACATGTATATTTTCTAAAAAGCTATGTAAACAAGAAACATTCTTATAAACTAGAAAAGCAGAATTAATGAACTAACTGCGTACATTATGCATGAGGAAAGTTGTTGAAAGGAATGAAATCATGGATGAGATCTACTACAAAAAATGAAGATGAAAAAGATGACAATGAAGCCCTACTTTGCAAAACTTACCAAATGCTAATTTAAAGACACCAAACTTCAAATCTTATAAAAGAAATGGAAATCTATATTTTTGGGGCTGCACAAGGGTTCCTTCCTCAAGTCATGATCCCAGAGGGAGGAAGTGAGGCCAAGACACTTGCTGAAAACCTTGTGGTGCTCCTTTTATCCCTGCTAAACTTCTACTAAAGTAAGGCACAAATGGAAGCAAACTAATAAACAACCAATCCAATCTACACTACTTGCAATGGAAATGCATCTAAAAGAAAATTAACAATGAAGCTATGAAACTAAACTAAACATACATATAAAAGAAAGAGGAGCCTTGGCTGCTAGGGTTGGGCCCTAACCCAAGAGCTTCAAACCTCTAAGTTAACTCAGTGCTGGCTCAAAACAAAACTCATTCTTATTACCAAAAAAGAAAATTACATCAATAAAACTCTCACAAGTCTCGATCTCGAAAATAGCTTAGAGTTTTACAAAAAAAATTCGAATCCTAATGAGGCTCTATGCCTCTCTACTTATACAACTGAAGTCCCCAACGAATTCCTTAAAATCAGGGAGGCTTAGCTCCTGAACTTGAGATAAAGTAGCTCTTTTTCTCTCACTTGCTCGGCTGCCTTCTAATCCTCATGGCTTGGCTGCTTGCACTCCGAGCTGGTGTGATGGATGGAGGAATATTCGAATGGGGGATAATTAAATGAGGAGGATTTACCTCCTACAATCCCTCTCCCTTGTCCGATTCGAGTTTTAACCTTAGTATTTGCAAAAATTCCTTGATTTTCTCCTTCAATCCTGCATTCAATGCATATTAGTCCACTAGGCATAATATCCAACTCTAGCTCATCTCATAAACAAAATATAATAAAAAATATATAATAAGTTGTGAGAAAAGTTGGTTTGACTAAGCTAGGAGGTGAATTAATGCCCATATAATTACCTAATGATGAGGCTCATCATCACCCCTACTAAAAGTGTTGCTCATCCTTTGAGCAACTCAATCAATATACATATCCTTCATAGCTCTAGTGGCCTCCCTGACATCCCATGCCTCTGTTGTGGTTTCCTCTTCTTGTTCATAGAAGCCTGCTTTCCTTTCTACCTCCTCCCACTGCCTCCTTTCTTCTTCTTCCTTCCTTCCTTCTAGCATTCCTAAGAGTAGTGGTGGACTGAGTTTCAGGCCAATCCAATTGACTTTCAACCTTTGCATAGATTTCTTGTACATGGGTGTCCTGTTTAGTGCTTCTCTCAATCTTTGAGGAGAGTGGTACTCTCTTATCTTTAAGCTGTATGGAAATGTGTTCCATCTCCTCAGGCAAGCATGTATGCTATCATCCCCTAACAGCCTGAACATGTCCTCAAAATGTGAAATTGCTTGCTCTTGGGCAGCAAGATACCTAGGTGCAAGCTGAGGATCATTTGCAATCAAATTATGGGTACTAATGAGGGCCATGGGATCTGACTGTTCAGCTCTGATCATAAGAGGTTCAGTTTGCTCTCTTGCCAATATCTTCTTCATCTCTGCAGCCCTTGATTCCTCATGGTTCATCCATGATGCCAAAGCCATCAACTGTAAATCTCCTAGCTTGGCATTAGGGTCCCATACATTCATGTATGTTAAGGCCATGTTGTACAAATAAAACTCAGACATATTCGCCCTATATTCTAGTGTGCTATGATCACAAAGATCAATGAACTACCTGTAGTCCTGAAATGGCATGGTGCCTCTTTGTGCTAGGGTCTTGATCTGGAACTGCAGCCATTGTTCCTTGAGGTATAGGGCATAAGATTTAGCTAGAATCCTACACTGGATTGCTTCCAAAGAGAGATTGGTCATACATGCCAATTGATTCCCTCTTTCTTGCAGTTGTCCTCTCAACCATGCATTTTCTGCCTCTAGTTTATTTTTCATTATGCCCTCTCTGTCTCTCAAGCTACTTAGCTCTCTTCCCATCTGCTTGAGCTTCTCCTCCATGTTCCCAATGTCTTCCACCCCCTTGGATTTGGCGATATGCATCCATCAATGAGTTCTGGATCTCTCCTTCTCAAACTCGAAGAATAGTGGAATAGCAAATTTTTGAGGTATAACCCTGCCTCCTTCAATAAACCTGTAGTAGGTGTCAAGGTTAGGTTGGGGGCTAGGTTCTTTTGACTCTGGGTCCTCTTCTTTAATTCCTTGTTGTTGGCCTACCTCCTTTTGCAATTTTTGTGTCTCCTATAGGTTCAGCATAGTATCTTGTAGCACTGCTTCTACTTCCTGTATATTCTGTTGTGTATCCTGTAGGATTGCTTTTCCATTGGAGGAGGTGATCTAGTCATAAGCCTTCTCACATAGGTGATAGGAGACTTAGGGGAAGGCATTTTCTCCTTTTTTTTAGGTGAGTCTTCAATCACGATGGGAATTTTGGTTGGTGTTTGGGGTTTCCCCTGCCTTATTCTTGTGCTTTTCCTTGTCCTGAAATATAAGGGGGTCTGCCTATACCTTTTGCATGTTTGCTTGATGGGGGTGCTAAGAGTAGTGAGGGTAATTGTTGCCTTTCTCTCAGTGGGTTCTGGAGACACCCTAGGTGACTTCTCGTTGTTTTCCGCCCCCTCTTTTCCATTGCTTTCTTCACCTATGTCTTTCCTTTCTTCTTCCTCTTGTAGATCCTCGTCATCTTTATCAATTTCCTCCTTAACATCCTCCTTTGTTTCTTCATCATCATCCTTCTCTTTCCCCTCTTCTTCTTCATCTTCCTCATTTTCTTCCGTGTCATCTTCTTCTTCATCCATCTCATCTTCATCTCCTCCTGTTTCTTCTTCTTCCTACTCTACTTCTTCTTCCTCTGCTTCAGTCTCTTCCTCTTCCTCTTCACTGACAGTAGGACTGACATCATATGTGAGAGCTTTGATGTCTTCCTCTGCCTACGTGTCTCTGAAAAATAGCCATTGTATAGGAATTTTGAGGTTTTGGAGGGCATCTTCTATAAGGATTCTAATTAACCCATGGTGAGTTAACTGTTGGGAATTTCTCTCTTGCACTTTGATGCTTGAGTCTATTAGTGATTGCAGCAAAAAGTATGGTATGTTGAGCCTGTGGTGAGGGGATGTTTCTTCTCCATATCTCAATTCTTCAAGAAGCCTAAAATGATAGTCATAGACCACGCTATACCTACCCTCACATGAAATGTATTTGACCAATTGGTAGCTTACCTCATTCCAAGGATGGCAAACTTTCTCTCCTTACTCCATTTTTGTCCTCAGTGGGTTCCTCACCTTCGAAAAGGAATTTCCCTTTGAAAACTTGGCTATCTCGTTTGTCTTCCTTCCTCCATGGTACTCTTAGGGCAAGTGTGGTAACTCTACTGATGAGTTCAGGGGTGAGTTCTATGGAGAGGCCTCTTACCACAATAGTGGCATGGACTCTGGTGAGTGGAATGAGGGAGAGAGAAAAATCTCAGGCCACCTCATCATCATACCCCCTTAATTTTTCTAAAAACCCCATCCAATTATTCCTTGTGAAGATTTCTAGTACCTGAGGGTGTTATTGGATTCTCACAGTGTTTGTGGGCTCCCTCTTATTAAACCCTCCTGTCATCTTGGTTGGTGAGGTTTTGAGGAGATGAGATGGTTGATGCAATTTTCAAATGCGGAAGTAAAAGAACTGAGATGACTATATGGACAATTCTCTTGCACAATTGCCAAATTCACTCAAACTAGAGGATTTTCTGATCAATTTACTTGGAAAGAGGAATGTAATTATAGAGCCTACCTCTTCATAATGTTTGATTTGGTCAACCCCCGAGATTTCCCCTCTAAAACTCCTCTCGGCCTATCTTGTAGACTATCTCTGCATATCCTGTTGGAATTCCTGTGCACGATCCTATAAGAATTCCTATGCAATCCTGTAGGAATTCCTGTGTAGTAAAATGATGGAGTTTTTCTTTCAGTAGGTTTCCTGGGTATGAGAGTGACCTATGAGAGTGAACCTCGAGGAAGTGAATGCATGAATGCATGGGGACAATGATTATTTCCTCTTATGGTCATTTGGGGTGAGGTGGTGTGCTAGTAGCTGAGGTACGTTTCCATTTTTGGACCGTTGGTCCCCACTACCACCTTATCATTCCCCACTCCTCGTAATCAACTCCCACCTTATGCATCTATAGCTTTAACTTCTTTTTTCCTTCTCCTCTATTTTCAAGTTGATTGCTACCATGTGTGAGAGGACACCCTGTTTTGTCTTTGTTGACTAAGCGAAGGTGGCCAAGTTAATTGGCCACCTTTTCGCTTATAAACCAACTTAATCATAACCTTTACATTTTTTTGACTACATGATGCATATGAGAGAGTGAGAAGGATACTTACCTGTGTTGCCAATACCTTATTGCAGTTGTTGAAAATCGGAGGTGCTTGCTGTGTGTATTGGTTGCATGCTATTCTTTTTCCCTTTCTTGTTTTCTGATGATCCATTTGTTTGTGAAGGTACATGTTGTTGAAGATGGTGGTGTTGTTGCTGCTTTGGAGCTCCTTCTTCCCATAGATCATCATGATGGAGGCTTTCTTCTCTTATGATTTTTATTCTGTGGGATAGGTTGCTAAAAGATTTCCTACAGGATGTCCTGTAGCTTCTTCTCCCTCAAAACTCTTAATCATACTCTTTTTTGGGGTTGTGAGGATGGTGACATGTATGGAGAGAGAGATTAGGAGTGTGGAGAATGAGGAATACTCAGGTGATGCTCTCTACTTCTCCCAGTTTCCCTTTTTTTGAAGATTGTCAAAAGTTTTCGAAACTAATTTTGTTTTTAAGGGTGAATGCAGGGGTGATGATGGTGGGTAAGGTATTGTGATGGAATGATGATGAAGGTGGTGTTATTTCATTGACATAGCAGGTCATTTTTTCCTTTAGGGTCGCTTCCTATAAGATTTCTAGGTCACTATGATTCCTACAAGATCATCTTGTAAGTTTTCAAGGGATTCTGTAGGTTTACAGGGGATCCTATAGAAAACACAATCCCCTTGTAAACTGAAGGAAAGGAGTGGAAAAAATGAGAGAAATGGTAGAGTGATGAATGAAAATGAGTGGAAAAATAAAATGTGAGTGAAATAGGTCTCTTGGTGATCCTCCTTTGCTCTCTGATCATCCTTCTTGCTGACCTGAAAAATAGAAATTTTCATGATTTTTCTCTTTTCTTTTCTCTTTTTTTTTTGAAAACAACTACGCTGCCTTTGAGAGGTTTTCATCCTAGCTATTTTCCTTGGGCGCCTCAAGAGAGGTTTTCACCTAGCGATCTTTTTATTCTCATTTTTTCTCTCTTTTTGTTTTATATTAACACCATTGAGTCGGCCCAAGAGGTTTTCAACCCGATAGTGGGACTTAGGCGCCCCGTGGAGGTTTTCACTTGAGTCCTTATTCTTTTTCTTTTTTCTCTCAGTGATTTTATGAGGTAGGAGCTGAAACTTGCTGCACTACCATCACTGTTTTATTTTATATCAACAATGAATTCTTATTTTGACAATGGTCTCTTGTAAATTTTCAGTTGGTGTCCATTAACAAGTAAAGGAATGGCCTCTTCATCTATGGTTTTGATCTATACTGAACCATTATCATGGCATCTTTCTACAACATAAGGTCCTAGCCATCTTGTCCTTAACTTGCCCTTGAAGTCTTTATACCTAGAATCATATAACAAAGCCCAATCACCTTCTTGAAATTGCTTTTCCTTGATGTTCTTATCATGCCAGATCTTCCTCTGAAGTTGAATTACCTCTGTATGTAGGAGGGCCTGCATTCTGAACTCATCCAAACCATTCAATTGGAACAATCTCTCTTTTTGTGCACTGCTGAGATCTAGATCTAGTTGGGTTGCCATCCTTAATGTGTTATACTCAAATTCAATGGACAACAAGGCCTTTTTCCCATAGACTAGCTCATAGGGTGTGAATCTAGTGGTGGTCTTCTAGGTGGTATTATAGGCCCAGGTGGCCTCAACTAGTCTATCTGCCCAATCCTTCCTGTTGTTGCTTACCACTTTGGTCAAGATGCCCTCTAGTGCTCTATTGGTCATGTCCACTTGCCCATTAGCTTGTGGATGATAGGGAGTGGAGGTTTTATTCTTGATCTTGTACTAGATAAGCAATTCTTCAATCATGTTGGAGGTAAACTGGCTACCTTGGTTTGTGACTAGCTCTCTAGGGTACCCAAATTTGTAAAATACATTCTCCCTTAGGAACTCAGCTACCTTCTCCTCTGTTATTGCCTTAATTGCCTTGGTTTCAACCCACTTAGTCAAATAGTCAGCGCACACATTGATGTACTATTTTTGCTAGGAAGGAGGGTCAATAGGCTCAATGAATTCCATGCCCCACTTGTCAAATGGCTCGGAAGTAACTTGAGGCTACAGAGGCATTTCATCTCTTGGAGTAGACCTTCCCATCCTTTGGCACTAATCACACTGACTAGTATATCTTTTCACATCTTGATGAAGAGTGGGCCAATAATAGCCTACTTGTAATAATTTGAATGTTGTCCTCTTTGTTGCAAAGTGACCTCCACAAGGCCCATCATTACAGGTCAGAAGGATTTTAAAGACTTCCTCCTCCCTAACACACCTTCTCAAGATTTGATCTAGGCCAAGTTTGAAGAGATTTCCCCCAATCCAAGTGAATGGGGTGCTCTTCCTCACTATATTGCTCTTCTCTTTAAAGGACAAGTTCGGTTGGAACTGTGCAGATACCAAATAGTTTGCTATATCAACAAACCATGGAGAGAGAGCTGAAATTGCAAATAAGTACTCATCTGGTAACTGGTCATCAACCATTCCTTCTTCACCTGCAGGCAAATTTAATATGGACAAAAGTCAGCAACAACATTTTCCTTACCAAGCTTATCAACAATAGTTAGATCAAATTGTTGTAAGAAAAGGAACCATCTTATAATCCGAGCATTCACATCTGGTTAATTCATTAAATATTTGATTGCAGCATGGTCAGTATGCACAAATGTTTGATAGCCTGTAATATAATGCCTAAATTTGTTCAATGAATGCACAAAAGCCAGGAGTTCTTTTCGGTCACTGTGTAATTTAGTTCAGCCTTTGACAAATTCTTACTGATAAAGTAGATAACATAAATCAATTTTTCATCTATCAGAACTAGGGCTGTTCCTATGGCTTTGTGTGAGGAATCAACATGAATATGAAAGGAAAGGGACCAATTTGGGCCTAGGAGAATCGATGCAATGGTTAACTTGTCCTTTAGGGTTTTTAGGGCCTCTTGACAGCTTTTTGACCATATAAACTCAGATTCCTTTGCCAAAAAACAAAATAAAAGAGAGGCCAACTTGTTGAAGTCCTTTATGAACCTTTGGTAGTATCTAAATAATCCTAGGAAACTTTTGACATCTCTCTTCTTTTGAGGAGGTGGGACCCTTTGGATGATAGCTATTTTATTTGGGTCCACCTGTAGTCCTTGCTAAGATATTGAATGACCTAGCACTGTCCCTGCAGTCATTAGGAATTCACATTTTTCTGTACTGAGAGACAAGTTCATTTCAATGCATTTATGTAGTAATTTTCCTAGGTTAGACAGAGCCTCTTGAAAATCATAGCCATAAGGTGTAAAATCATCCATATAAATTTCCACCGCATCGTGGACTAACTCGGAGAAAATACTCAAGACTGCTCTATGGAAAGTGGCAGGATAATTGCATAGGCCAAAAGGAAGGACCCTATAGGAAAAAGTACCCCAAGGACAAGTGAAGGTGGTTTTATCCTGGTCTTCTGGGCTGATCTGGATTTGGTTGTACCCATTGAATCCATCTAGGAAAGAGAAAAACTTTTTCCCTACCAGGCCATCTAGCACTTGGTCAATGAAGGGTAGAGGGAAATGGTCCTTCTTTGTGGCTTTTTTCAACTCCCTATAATTGACACAAATCCTCCACTTACCATTTTTCTTTGGAACTAACACCAAAGGAGAGGCCCACTCACCGTCAGAGATAGGGTAAATGAATCCTGCATCTAGGAGTTTTTGCATTTCATCTTTGAATATATCTTTAAGAGATAGTCTCATCCTCCTTTGGGGCTGTTGGACTGGCTTGCAACCCTCTTTGATGTATATGTGGTGAGTACACACTGAGGAGTGTACTCCCTTCATTTCTTTGTAACTCCAAGCAAAGGCATCTAGATGTTCCTTTAGCATGTTGCATAACTTCTCTTCTTGGAGAGAAGAAAGAGATGGATTGATTTTCAAGGTTCTATCAAGGCTGAATTCTATGTTTCTGACACGGAGGGGTTGGAATCGGCCAAGAATAGGTCAATTGGTTGATTGTTTTGGGTTTCCTTTACTACATCTTCTAAGGTTAATGTATTGGGAATTGGACTTTGGAGTAGGTGTTCAATTAAATCATCTCCATCCTGCTATCCTCCTCCCATGGTTGTTTCTAAAGTATAAAGTTGGGCGGAATAAAAGTCATATTCTTCCTCCTCCTCCAACCATAAAGGTAAATCATGCTCTAGAGACGGCTAAGTAGGAGGGTATAGGACTAACTGCTTGGACATATGCCTATTCTTGATGGTCATATTCCCAGCTCTGCAGGTAATGTAAGCATCGGCAGTGGCCAACCAGGGTCTCCCAAGGATGAGAGGGTAACCAGTAAGCTTAGCCTTAAGCTGAAGAACTAGGAAACCTACAAGGTACTCCCAAGAGTCAATGGAGACCATCACATCCTCCACAATCCCCTCAGGGGTTACTGTGGAGCGGTCTGCAAGTTGCAGAACTATTGTGGTCTTCCTCAATGAACCTTGGAGGTTGATCTTGAGCATGGTGTCCTTGGTCATCATATTAATGGCAGCCCCAATATCGATCAAAGTGTGTGGGACAATGGTGCCATTGATGTGCACATCTACTACAAGTCTTCTAGGGTCTAAATACTTTGGACAGATTATCTGCCCCAGAATTAAGTCAGACAACTGTCCAATCACATTAATGGTAGGGGAATCCCTTCTTCACCTCCCTGGATGCTTGAAGCATTTATCCTTAATCAACTTATTGTAAATAGGAACATCTTTTATTGCTTGGAGAAGTGGAATCTTTACACAGATTTTTCAATTCTCCCAGAAGTTTAGTCTCTTCTGGGGTAGGCTAGAGTGGTTGGGTTAATCTCTCAAGAAAGGGTGGATTCACTTTAATAATTCTTTCCTCTCTTTCTTCCTCAACCTCCCTAGGTGGTGGAGGTTGGTTATTTGGGAGAACTCTCCCAGATCTCAGGTTAATATCCTAGATTTCCACATCATAAGTCGGATATGATGTCTCTCCACTGTATACTTGTTGAGCCTGTCTGTTGTTCGAGTTCAGATTTGGTTGGGCAGGCATATGAGGTTGCTTAGGTGGAGCAGATTGTAGCAGCTGTGGTTGGGCAGGTGGTGGAGGAAATAAAGCTAGAGCATTGTTTTATTGGGGCCTCCACCCGTGGGGCGGTGCATTCCACTGAGGTTGTAGCAGAGCATATGGTTGAAGTGACTGGCTGGCTGGCTAGGAGTGATACTGAGATGCAAATGACCAAGGAGGGGGTGTAGACTAGGAAGGATGAGCAAGGGATCCCCAAGAATGTATGGACGTGGTTTGGTTGGGGTTGTAATATGCATGGGATGACCCTTGCATGCCTTGCTGGTATGGTTTAGGCCCATGAGGTCTCCTTTGGTTTATGTAGCAGATCTACTCAATGACCCTTTCAGCTCCTTGATATACAACATTGAGTCTAAGAAAAGAAAGGCACTTATCTGTGGAGTGGTTTTCTTCATAGATTGAACAAATTTCAATAGAATTCAATGGAGATTCATTCCTAGGATTCCTCCTAGTCCATCTAGGAGAAAAAGTGGCCAAGGCTCTCTCTGCTTCCTCCTTCTTTCTCTTAATGTGCATAGTGTCCATTTGCAAGGCAAGGGTTTGCAGCATCTCACTTTTGAAGTCTTCCAGCATGTTTCCAATTTCACCCTTGATGGATGAGTTGGAAGAGGATGTACTGACCATAGGTTGACTACCCCTACCCTTCTTCCTAGCTGCCCTTGAATGGTTTCTAAAGACAATTTTGATATCCTCGTAGGGTAATTACTAGATATATCCTCTTGATAACAAGTGTAGGGTATCCAGAAGATCTTCCCTTACTCCCCTAAGTAGGACCATCTTTAGTGACTCGGGGTCAAGTGTGCACCTGGCCCTTTTGTAACTAAGCTAGAATCTTTTTTTGTAATCCTCTAGGGATTCATCATTTCCTATGGTCATCCTAAAAATTTCCTCTTTAGTATCCTTTGATCGACAATAGTCTCAATATTTGTTGTTAAAGGCTTGCTGCATCTAAGCCCAAGTTGTGATGCTATCCCAGGTAAACCCATGAACCAACACAATGCTACATCCTTGAGGGTAGATGGAAATAGTTTTAACTTCTTCTCATCATCTGTATAGTCATAGGTTCGGCATATAACAACAAACTCAAATAGGAAAGTGTCAGGGTCTTCTGTGGTCAAGCCATGGAAATGAGGTAGGGTAGAGGGGCTTATATTTTTCATCTTAGTGTCCCCATTGGTTTCCTTGATGGGGAAGGCACCCTCAACTCTCTCTATTCCCTCTATCATTTCTGTTTTCAACCATTGGTTCAGTAGGAATGGGTTCTTCTTCTTCTTCCCCTGTAGTTTCTTCAAATATGTCAGGTTGCTCACCTAAGGGTTCCTCTAGTTCAGAGCCACCGAAGAAGAGGGAAGGTTGGTTGTTTGATGTAGTAGGGGTATTTGGCAAAAATTTCCTGAAGTTATCCCCATTCCTACGAGGCGTGAAAGGAAATGTTTTTGGTTTCGTTTTTTGATTTTTTCAAACTTGGAAAGTACTTTGCAAAATTGAAATTGTTAATTGAATGAAAACTACTAACTGAATGAAAAAACTACTTGTTGAATTTAAATCTTGCTTACAAAATTGAAAGGAAAGCAGAAAATGCATAATGAAAAAGGAAGCAGCTAAATTACTTTTGCGGAAATAAACTAATGGCAGAATATTAGAGACAAGAAATAGAAGAAAGAAGCAGTGTTCACATATTACTTCGACACCTCCCCGGAAATGGCGCCAAAAAGTGATGAGTGCCAATATTGCAGCAAGAATGTTGCAACTCCTATGCTACCAGCTTTACTTTATCAACTCAGGGTTCGTACAAAATTGGAGGTGACAGTGTTGTATACACAAGTAACAATGATGGTTCTACCTTTTGTCATGGTTTAGCTAGCAAGAGACCACTGGGGTTTTCAAGCCATACTTCTATGGATTCATAAGAAGCTTGGTTTCTTGATGGAATAAAGGGAGATCTGCTCTAAGGGAGAGCTACTCTACTTCAATAACGGAAAAGACTGAAATTCAATGCTAAATCACACCATTTCCTAATTAACTGCAAAGAAACTATACTTTGCAATAATGCTAAATTATCATGAACCAAATGCTACTATCTAAGCATGGAAGTACGAAGCACCAAACATCACTAATGTGCAAGTAAAGGGACTGAAATAAATCTGTTTTGTCTTTCTGTCTTTTCATGCAAAATCAACTATGCAAACTAATTTCTTTAAGTGATGTGGCAGGTGAATTAAGGATGTTGGAGGATGGATGGAAGGGTTAGGAGATGGTTGGATGGTGTGATATACCCTTGGGAGTCTTTTGGTGACCTCTTAGAGGTTTTCCCTCAATTCGGCCTCAAAACATGCCATTTCAGGAAAACCTACATGATGTACTAGAAACCTACAAGATTCCCTATAAACCTATAGGATACAACCGAGAGAAAAATGTGAGGTGTTGGAGGTGATGGAAGGCTTAGGAAAGGTGGTTGATGGGTGGAATGGAGTGGGAGAAGGTCTAGGATCACTCAGAAGTCAACAACAAATATAGGAGATGGTTGGATTCGCTCAATGTGCTTGGAAGAATTTCTATGAAAAATGATGAAAACTAGTGAAGGTGATGGTGAAAACAAGGAATGACTATGGTGGATGGCGTGGAAGGTGGTTACTAGATATGAAGTCTTTTTCTCCTCCCGAAGCACCTTCTCTGCATAAAACATGTATATTTTCAAAAAAGCTATGTAAACAAGAAACATTCTTATAAACTAGAAAATAAAATTAATGAACTAACTACCTACATTATGCATGAGGAAAGTTTATAAAAGGAATGAAAGCATGGATGATATCTACTGCAAAAATGAAGATGAAAAAGATGACAATGAAGTCCTACTTTGAAAAATTGACCAAATGCTAATTTAAAGACAGCAAACTCCAAAGCTTATAAAATAAATAGAAATATGTGTTTTTGGGGCTGCATAAGGGTCCCTTCCTCAAGTCATGATCCTAGAGGGAGGAAATGAGGATGAGACACCTTCTGACAACCTTGTGGTGCTCCTTTTATCCCTACTAACTTGCTACTGAAGTAAGGCACAAATGGAAGCAAACTAATAAACAACCAATCCAATCTACACTACTTGCAATGGAAATGCATCTAAAAGCAAATTAACAATGAAGCTATGAAACTAAAATAAACATACATATACAAGAAAGAGGAGCCTTGGCTACTAGGGTTGGGCCCTAACCCAAGAGCTTCAGCCCTCTGAGTTAACTCAGTGCTGGCTCAAAACAAAACTCATTCTTATTACCAAAACAAAAAATTACATGAATAAAACTCTCACAAGTCTCGAGCTCAAAAATAGCGTAGAGTCTTACAACAAAAATTTGAATCCTAATGAGGCTCTTGGCTTCTCTACTTATACAACTAAAGTACTCAACGACTTCCTTAAAATCAGGGAGGCTCCGCTCCCGAACTCAAGTAAACTAGCTCTTTTTCTCTCACTTGCTCGACTGCCTTCTAATCCTCATGGCTTGGCTGCTTGCACTCTGAGCTGGTGTGATGGATGGAGTAATATTCGAATGGGGGTTAAGTAAATGAGGAGGATTTACCTCCTAAAATCCCCCTCCCTTGTCCCATTCAAGTTTTAACCTTAGTATTTGCAAAAATTCCTTGATTTTCTCCTTCAATCCTGCATTCAATGCATATTATTCCATTAGGCATAATATCCAACTCTAGCTCATCTCATAAACAAAATATAATCAAAAACATGTAATAAGTTGTGAGAAAAGTTGGTTTGACTAATCTAGGAGGTGAATTAGGGCCCATATAATTACCCAATGATGAGGCTCATCACTTATAAAGGGAAATCAACGCAAAAGTGAAAGTATGGGCATGTTGTTCAAGAAAGTGATGACATGGAGCTCAGGAACTTGCATTATTGTAAGTTTTTTGGAATTGGATTGAATTAGAGCTGCAGGGTTTCAGGATTCCAGGATTCCAAGGTTCCGGGATACCCAAATACTTAGCAAAATTTGCGGATTTTGGAAGGTTCCATAAGTTTGGTCATGGTTGTGGTGGTTCTCTTAAATGCATATTTTATTATTAAAAAGCATACTTAAGGCCCTAAATGTTTATTAAATATAAAATTAAAAACATAGATTAAAACAAAGTGTGCCCATTTTTATTATGAATAAAAATAAATTGGGGGTTTGTTGTTTTCTATAATAGGTTCTTGGGTTATATTTTCTAGTTAAATTTTTCCGAAATATCATTAAAATTTGTTAAAATTATAAAGTTGACTTGTGAATTCTATCTAATACATGTAATTCGGGTGGTTCTTACATTTTTCAAGGTATTTTCAAATCCATTTATACATTCAAAAATGGACTTTAAAAATAAAAAGAATACAATTTAACTAAATTTTTCTTCACCTTATTTTAACCAAAAACTATAAATCTTAGAATAATTAGACAATTAAAATTCTACATCTAAACACTAGTGGTAATGCAACCATGAAAATTGATATGGTTTCTTATCAAAGAATCATAGCAATACTGTATAGGAAATCCCTAATAGCTTAGATACATGTTTTCATAAGATTCTAATCAAATTGATCAAGTTTCCAATATGGAACACTTCAACTATTGGCCAACTTCTCACTAACTCCTACAACATATATATCAATATTCCACTGGTGAATATTCAAAAAACCTGAAAAGACTACCACTCAAAAACTTCTCCCTAACTCCTATCATTGATGTATCAATATTCTCTCTTGAATAGTTAATAAAACTGAAAAGAATATTTATTATCTTGGGAATTGAATCCTAATGGTGTTGCAAATGATTTTTGCTCTATGTTTTGTTTCCCACATTACCAAAACCGGTACCCATTCTAAAAGTATGGAAATGAGGAATATAGTGTTTTATTTTGGAAGACACGAATCGAGTCACTAGAGGGGTTGAATTCAACAAAACAATTAGATGTGTCACAGTAAAAGAAGGTCATCGTTAACACATATTTATCTGATAACACCATGATTGATATCTTGAGAACATTGACTAGTAAGGATGACATTGGGATTGATTGTGAGCCATAAATCTCCACTTCCTTGTGTTAGTAACAGGGCAAGTTGGAAGCAAGAAGGAACTTAACTTAATTTGTATATTTTGGAAATATTTTGGATGTTGATGGATAAGAGTGAAGTTAATTATTATATCTTGCTTTCACCTCTCAGGTTTCGAATCTTCTTTAAACCTATGATCAAAATAGAAATATGTTAAAACAAAAACTCAGTGAAAATTAGGGTTTTGTGATTCACAACAACAACAACAAAAAACAAAGAAAAATATGATCAATAAAAAGAAAAATCCATGTTTCTCCTTATCGTTGTTGCCTGTTATAGCCACCACTTGCTTTGTTTCCCCTCTTTTGGTGTTGGCTTCTTCAACTATTTCTAGACAAGACAACCATTAAGGTAGGATATGCACTTGAAAAATACGAAACATCTATACTCATTTACAAGTTCCAATCGTAGAGATCTTGTGAAGGATCAATATTAGCATATAGGTTTTGTTGAAATTGAGTAGGAGTTATATGAGTGCAGAGTCTAAAGAAGGAATAATAAATGAGGAATAGGATGCATAAGAGCTCAATAAGCACAATGAGCTAAATTATATGGTGTTGACACAATATAAAGGAGGACATGGATTAGAAAACAAAGAGCCACGAGAAAATATAGAGACTAATGATATTGAATGAGAATGAAACAAGCCAGTTGATAGAGGACATAAATGTCTGAGTTGAGGTGTCAATTGTAGTAGAGTGTGGCATTGGACCAAAGAGAGAGCACAGATAAGTAGAATACTTATGATATGCAACAATTAAAGTTGCATTATATTTATTATTATATGAACAATTTAAATTTCCAATGTGCAAGATATAGGGTTGGAACTATCACAAGAGTTTGTTTTAAAGGGCTATAATTTTTCTAGTATATTTGGTAAATACTTCAAAATTTTAGGGAGCAAGGTTAAATAATTTACTTTACTCTTATCCCTATACTTCCAAAATGTTTCCAAAATATTCAAGGTAAATTATACTCAAAAGATAAGAATTTGGTCCACTATCAAACATAAAATTACCTCTTAAAAAAGCATCACTAGAGGGGGCGTAAAAGTTGGTAATGGCAAAAATTCTGAAACTTAACCTTTGAAGGTATTATTCCATAATCATAGAAGAAATTGATAGAACAAATAGACATAGCTTTTATTAGATCCTAAGTAATGTGATAAATGGCTCCAAAGGTCGATTTCTCAGGAAAAACCACAGACCAAGCTTACTCTGTGAAGCTCAAGGATTTAAAATGATGTACAAGTGTGTATAACTATAACATTCCCAAAATTCTCTTAAAATGAGTAACTATCATTTTTTAACTTTATTCAGCATACAAGTCATAGATTTCCTCCTTATTCTTTGAAGTAGTGAACCACCAAATTCATAACATATCAAATAATTGAAATCACATGCTATAATAGATTGGACTTCAAGCAACCATGCATATACATATAAATAACTTTATAGTTCATGAAGATAACAAAAACAGATATATCCATAAGCTCAACATGACCATGAATGCATATAAAGAAAGTCATTGACCTTGAATATACAGTCATCTTAGCATCCATCCATAGGTAGTGATGATCCATACAATTACATATCACATATCAGACATTTTCATCATCCATAGTTCAAATAGATATAGGTAATTAGACTTATATGTTTAAATTGAAATGGATGGAAACTGAAGGAGGGACTTCAACTCTCCAACCAACCATAGACTAGCTAGACTACAAACTTTCTTACAACTAACCACCCCCAAGACAAATTTAGAGTCTGAGTTACTTCCTCAAGGGAATTTCACACTGAGAATTAGACCAAACAAACAAGAGAAGGATCTCTCTTTCTAAGTGGTTTATCAATTTATCTATTCCATTAAGAACCACAATGACTCTCTTCCTCTCTGAAATATATCATATGGATTCACCCAAGTCTCAATTGAAGTACTACTCAATGCCAGGAGATTGAATACACTATATAGGTGGTTTATCAACTAGATTTCAAGGAAATCACTATAGGAGGCTATATCCCATTGACAAGGTGGTTTATCAACTTACCTAGTAATAAATAAGTGGTTTATCAACTTCCCCAGCAAGCACTTAGTGTTTTATCAATTTTTTTTAGCAAGCACCACAATGGGTTGGGTTATCTATCTAGTGGTTTATCAACCTTATAGAAAACACCCAAGTGGTTTATTATCCCATTCTACAAGAAATAAATGGTTTATCGGTGTGTTTAACAAGCACTTATTTGTTTATCAACTTACTCTATAAGCACTAAGTGATTCAAATCTCCAACGAGCCTTCAATGGCCATTTAAACATAGGCACATAGTTCAGGATTCAACAAAATCACATGGAATTTCTTCCCAACCACATAGCACTAACTGAGGGATACTTTTCTTCTTCCTTTGTCCTATGTGTTTTTTTTCTTACTCTTCCCTTATTTTCATTTATTGACTCATATTTTTCCTAGACGGTTGTTCTCCCTCTCTCCATCACATCCCATGAGGAGGAGGATGGTATGGATGTTGTCCTCCACTTAAGTGGCCCATAACAAAACTTCACTACCTATTTTACACACCATTTAATTCATTAGGGATATATATAAAGGGAAGTAAATGAGGTGCGTGTCACTTTGTTTAAACAAATCAAAAGAAACATCTCTCCTTCAAATCTTTGATTTTTTATCCCCTCCTTTAGCACAGTCATCAATTGCATTTTTACATAAACTACATAATCAAATTTACATAGTGACATTTAAATGGGGTACAGAAAAATGGGTTGTTACAACCTTTTGGTTATGTTTAATATTTGCAACTTACTCTTCCATTTCCCTATAAAACCCTTGACCAACAATGGCCCTGTCAACTAGACTATCCCAACTTACTGGTGTGTTGTACTTCCTCCCATACAAGGCTTCAAAAAAGCTCATATTCAACTATGTTTGGTACCTATTATTATAAGCAAACTCCACCATATGCAAATATTCTTCCTATTTAAATGGTTTTTCCTTCCTATACATCCTCAGCAAGTCCTCAGTGGCATGATTTACCCTTTTTGTTTTTGCATCTGATTCCAGATGGTAAGCTATACTAAAACTTAAATCAGTCCCAAATTCCTTAAACAAACTTGTCTAAAAATTGGACATAAACTGGGGATCTCTATCTGAAATCATTTCCTTGGGCACACCATGTAGTTTGGAAATTTTCTTTATGTAAATATTAGCAACATTAGCTACCTTGTGTGTTGACTAGATTGAAATGAAGTGGGTAACCTTGGTGAGTTTATCCACCACAACCATGACAGGGTCATGTTTCTTCATTATTATGGGTATATTTGTAATGAAATCAACGGAAATAATTTCTCGTTTGCACTCAGGAATGGGCATTGACTGTAGCAATGTCATTGGATGCCTATTCTAGATTTTAGCCTTTTGGCATTTCAAGCACATGGCTATATAATTACTCACTTCTTTCTTCATAACTAGAAAAATTAATTGTTTTATAATTATTGAGATTGTCTTTTAGTACCGTAGGTTCCCAACGTAATACACTCTATGCATCTTACTCAACACTAAATTTTTTAGCCCTTAGGAATCTAGCACATAAATCTTTCCTTTATACAAAAGAACTCCATTTTCTTCCATTCCATAATTAGTATATTTGGAATGCACTTCTCCTTGTTCTAAGTTTGTTTTTATTTCCATGTATTGCTAATATGAATTTCCAACTTCTAAAATTATGATTTTCAAATCATATTTACATGTGAATATGGTTATAGCATGCATTCCCTTCACCTTCATTTTAAGTGCATAAACTATCCTATTTTCCTTGCCCTTTATGTGCTTAATTTCAAAGTCATAATCAACCAAAATTGCATCCATCTTATGTCTAGAATTTAAATGTGGTTGTCCAAAAAAATGCTCTATGGTAAGTTATTAATTCAAACCTATTTTCCATGAGGTAATGCCTCCACATTTGAAAGGAACGTATAATGGTTGGAAACTCGAAATCATAAGTGGAATAATTCTTTTCATTCTCCATGATCTTCCTAGATTTATAATATATCACATGCCCATTTTGCATGACAACTCCTCCATGTCCTTCATATGCATCTTTGAACACAAAAAAGTCTTCATATAGGTTATCTATCTTCAATATAGGATCACTTGTAAACATCCTATTTAAATTCTAAAAGGCCTCTTCACATTTATGAGACCAGTCAAATTTTTGCACCTTTGTAAGAATAATAGGATGGGATATCATAGAGAAACCTTCAATAATTCTTTTGTAATAGCATGGTAAACCCATGAAAGGTCTTACCTCTATCACATTTTTGGGTGTTGGAAACTCCTTAATTGCTTTAGTCTTTTTTGGATCTATTACTATACATTCTTTTAAAATAATATGACCCAAATAGTGGATCTTTTTCTGATAAAACAAGACCTTACTCAGGTTGGCATATAAATTATGCTCCGTAAGTACCTATAGCTCCATCCTTAAATGTTGTTCATGTTCTTCCTCAAATTTATAATATATAAGGATATCATCCAAAAACACAATAACAAAATTATGAATCAAAATAGCAATGGGTTGATTACTTAACTTACCTTCCACTTCGTCCATGTGTGCTTTATGCTTAGCCTACATATTACCTAATGTTTCATAAATTATGGGAATGCTTCTACCCACATCCTCTATTACGTCAACTTCTTGGATGTGGTGTATATCATCACTTTTTCTTATTTGTATGGGAATTCCATATACCTATCTTCTAATTTATTTATTTTATTCAATGAATAAACCCCCTTTGGTTCACTATCTGCTAATTTTGTTGGCTATTTTACATGAGAATATTTTTTGAAAGATGAGGGTTTAAACCCTTTCTTCCTTTCTTCCATATTTGTTATTTTCCTATCATCCTGAGTCCTATGGAAATCTGACTTATCTTTACCACGATCATCAAGGTATTTTTCCTTCCTCATAGCTTCATCTAAAGTCTTTGGTTCGTTAAATTTAATTCTATCACCATTAAATAGTGATAATCCACTCACATACCTTAGTATCTTCATATTTTCATCTCTAATGAAATTTACATGCCTCATAAACTTCAGGAGATATTCCTCTAGTGTCATGTTCCCTAATTTGAGTTTGAAAAACTCCTACAATTTTCTCTCATAGTAATGTTCAAACAAGTACTTCTTTTAGAAGTACTTTTGAATTTCTTCCATGAAATATTATTTTCATCCAAATGTTTTACTTCCTTGAGCTATTCCCACCATAAATTTGTTTTCCCCTTCAAGTGATATATGGTAATTAATTCATATAAATTGGAATAATAATCATTTGGTTGAAGGTACTTTATCATTTCCAACATCCAAGCTTTAACCTCTTTTGTTAGAAAATGTGGCAAGAAAGGCTCAATTTGAATTAGCCTTAGTCAAATTGAGTAAATCTAATTTCCAAATTAGTAGGACAACTTGGAGGCAGTTAAGTAGTGTGACATGGCACTTGTCACCCTGTTAGATCAATAAATTCGAGTTAGTGGGTTTGGAGTTCAATCATGCATGTGTGATTCTAAATTTTAGCAATATAGTTCAATTACTTTTAGTTGTACTTAGTTAACTGACCTCTAAAAATTAATATAGTCAGTCGAAGGTCATTTGTGTAGTGAGAAAATAGCCTAACTCATAGATATGTCAGTTAACTAATAAATAAGCCCAAAATAGCGCATGCATGAATATAATTCGAATTTCTCATATAGAGTGGAGGAGACAAGGCTAGTGTAAAATAAGTTGTATACTAGTTAAGTGTAGAGTTATTGTATGTAGTTAGGAGATCAATTACTTGGGAATTGCACAAGGAAATAATGATTTCCCTATTTTTTAGGAGCTTGAATTTGCTCAAATTTGCACAAGAAAATAGGAGGCTAGAGGAGGAATAATTTGGCTAAGTGTTCGCTAGAGGATCTCATTCAACAAAGAGAATAGTGTTGCTTTTGCAAGTTATGCTCAGAGTTGGAGCATGCAATTGTAATAGTTTCTCTATTAAACTAATTAATGAAAAGAGGCTTGAGTGGTTTTTCCCAATTGGGTTCCCCTAGAAATCATTGTGTGCTTGTGGTTTTACTTGTTGCATGTCTATGCATGTTGTTCTAAATTGTGATTTCCATTTTGTAGATTAGTAGAGTAGAATTTGTGTCTCTTGTTTTCAATTCAAATCTTGAACAATTGCAATTTCTATCAAATTTCTACATGGTATTAGAGCCTTGAACTCACATTAGAACCAATATTTTGAATTTTTCCCTCAGAAATTTCGAATTTGCAGCTTCAGTGCAACAACTTTTCTTTAGATTCAGGAGAATGTATTTCAACGGACTCAGATTGGAGTATGCCTTGGATGGTAGCTCGAATTTCATAGCATGGAAGGATCAAATGGAAGTAGTGCTTGATTGTAATGGTGTATTAAAATATGTTAAAATTGAAAGTGTGAAACTCTGGCAGTCTAATGCATAGTAATTAGCCCAATGGAAGAAGGATGTTGCAAAGGCCAAGAAAATTCTCCTCGAAGGTGTGAGAAACAAAGTGGTCTCAAATATCCATGGCAAAGAAACACCATATGTTATGTGGAAGAAATTGATTGAGCTATTCAAAAACAATAGTGACCATATAAAATTGGCCTTGAGAGACAAACTTTTAAACATTAAGATGAAGAAAAATGATATTATTCCATAATATCTCTCAAGATTTACACAAGTTCAAGATGAGCTTGGAGGGGTTGGGGTGAATGTTACATAAGATGACCTGGGGATCCTATTTCTTCTTGGCCTTCCAAAATCCTGGCCTAGCTACAAGGACTTTCTGAATGGTAGGGAAAAATTACCGAATTGGGAAAGGTTGTGGACTGATTTGGTTCATGAATATATCAAGAGGAATACTAGAGATGGAACATCAGCCAAAGTAGAGGATGAAGAGAATTTTTCCTTGTTTGGGAAGGGGAAGAAGGGAAAAGGAAACAAGACCCAAAAAAAACCTGAATCCAGCCAAAATAATGGAAAGAAGATAGACTTCAGCAAGATAAAATATTTCCATTGCCATGAATACAAGCACTATTCAAAACAATATTCGGACAATAATTCTAGCAAGAAGCCTTCAGGAGGAGCAAGAGGTAAAGCACTAGCTTCACAATTTGAATTAGACTTCACCCTAATAGAATGCATGGCTAGCATTGCTATGGGGAGTGTGTGGTACCTTGAATTTTGTGCCCCATTCCATATGATAGGCTGAAAGGAATTTTTCAGTATCCTAGAGAAGAAGGATCTCCATATGCATATTGAATTAGGGGATTATGAGAGGTATAGTGCTACAAGAATCAATACTTTCACCTTTGAGAGGGACAAAGCCTCCCCTCATCACATCAAAGATGTTATGTATGTCCCTAGGCTGAAGAATAACCTAATCTCTATAGCAATATTGGAGGATAGAGTCTATGATATTATTGTAGAAATTTTGGTTTTCCCACCCCGGTTTTCAGTTTCTCCTTATTTCTCCCATATAGTTAAATGCCCTTTCCCATAACCATACATTTAACAAGCTGAAAAAAATAAATTTGCTGAAAACACAAATTCTGGAAATTTTACAAAATGCTGGAAATTGCAGAAATAAAAATCAGCAGTAATAAACAGCCATTAAAACACATTTAAACACTGAGATTCTTGGTCAATGTGACCCTAGAAAAACCCCCTACAACTCTTGGGGAAAACCAATTTGAGAGCTCTTCTTTATTTATGAAAATTGCCTTTTACAGTGAGAAATTTTCAGCAAAAAATTAGCAAGCAAATTTACAACTTATCTCTTTTCCCATGCTTCACAGCAAACTGGAAATTATAGCAAATAGGACAGCAATAAATGCTATACGGTCTCCTCGATTTTCGTGCCCACTTTCAACATTAAATGTTGTTGTATGGCCCTCGTTTTGCGTGCAGGAAAACCAGCAAACTGCTCCTCGATTTTTGTGCAAACATCTCCTCGAAAATCATGCCAAAATCTGCCTTTCACTATGTGCTGAATCAGCTGTACAAATCTACTCAACTGCTACCTTGGAATGTGTGCCAAGCTGCTGTCTCCTTCTCCTCCCTGCTCAGAAATCTCTCTTGCTCTCTTGCTCTCCTTCTCTCAATCTGCTCATGAAAGAATTGAATCGAATGTGATCTTTTCCTCATTTTCCTCCCTTAATATAACTCCAAATGACTTTTGGGTGACCCAAGTGACTTTTGGGTGATCTCTAAATCCAATGGCTGAAATAGATTTAGATCAATGGCTGAGATTAAATGCTCATTTAAATCTCACTTTTTATCTTTTAATTCACCCCACTTTAATAAAGACCCACTTAGTCATTTATTTCCAAAGTCACTTTTCCTTTCTAATTTTTCATTGACTTTATAAAAGTCACTTTAAAATTAAACTTAATAACTTTATCACTTAAAGTCACTTTTAAATTAAATTTAACTTTATAAAATTATAAAGTCACTTTAGGAGAAAAATTAAATTCTTTTGGACACCTTTCCCTAGGCCAAAGATCAAAGCCTAAGGGAACCACCTATCCTCCGGTACCAAATTTCAACACTCCCTCTTACCGAGGAAGGTGTTCCTCACCACACCCATCTTGTCTCTGAAGTAGACATGCTTGCCCCGTGGTAAGGCTTTGGTAAGAATATCTGCAACCTGCTCATCAGTGGAAATATGCTCAAGCTTCACAGCTCCCTTCTGAACATAGTCTCTGATGAAATGATATCTAATCCTGATATGCTTTGACCTGTCATGAAATATTGGATTCTCTGTGAGTTTAATGCAACTCTGATTATCACAGTAAATCACTGAAGGTCTCAACGGCTGACCAAATAAGCCAAACAACATCTTGCGAAGCCAGATAGCCTCACAACTAGCTAGACTGGCTGCCATATACTCTGCTTCTGCTGAACTCAGTGCTACTGACTGCTACTTCCGGCTGAACCATGACACTACTGCTGAACCCAACCCAAAACAGCACCCTGAAGTGCTCTTCTTATCAGAAGCACAACCTGCCCAATCAGAATCAGTGTATCCTGCCAATCTCACTCCATCTCCCTACCTGTAGTCCAGACCATAATCCACTGTCCCCTACAAGTATCGCAAAATGTGTTTTGCAGCCACCCAGTGAACCTTCTTAGGCTCACACATAAACTGACTCATCGTGTTGACTGCAAAACAGATATCTGGTCTAGTGTTGACCAAATACATCAAGGAACCAATTCGTTGCCTGTACAATGTGGGATCCACCAACTCGGAATCCGAAGCATGAAGCTTCTTCCAATTGGTGATCATTGGTGTCAACATGGGTCTACAATCCTCCATGTGGAATCTGCTAAGGATGTCCACAATATACTTCCCTTGCCCCAGGAAGAAATGCCCCTCCTCCTGCCACACCTCCAAACCCAAAAAGTAATGCATCAAGCCGATGTCCTTCATCTCAAACTCCGTCGCAAGATCTCTCTTGCAGTGCTCTATGAGTCTCTCTGCACTTGTAATGATCAAGTCATCCACATACAGCACCAGAATGAGAGGCTCTTCACCAATCACAATAAAGTAAAGGTTCGGATCTGCCTCACTCTTTGTGAAACCCATCCCCTGCAAATATGTATCTATCCTGGAGTACCAAGCTCTGGGAGCTTGCTTCATGCCATAAAGGGCCTTCTTCAGTCTGCACACATGGGACTCCTTCCCATGCACCTCAAAGCCCTGTGGCTGCTCAATGTACACCTCCTCCTGTATGAAGCCATTGAGAAATGCGGTCTTCACATCCATCTGGTGGATCTTCCAACCCATCTCTGCTGTTATCGATATAATGGAGCGGATTGAATTATATCGAGCCACGTGAGCGAATGTCTCCTCATAATCAACTCCCTCTACCTGGGAGAACCCTCTAGCCACAAACCTCGCTTTGAATTTCTCAATGCTGCCATCTGCAGCATGCTTTACCTTGTAAAGCCATCTGGAAGTAACCACGGATTTG
The DNA here is from genome assembly GCA_031772625.1 of Pinus tabuliformis. NCBI lineage: Eukaryota > Viridiplantae > Streptophyta > Pinopsida > Pinales > Pinaceae > Pinus > Pinus tabuliformis. The sequence continues at coordinate 841,142,817 of CM062807.1, forward strand.
CCTTCAGGCCTCGGCACCACCTCCCAAACATCATTCTTCATGATAGAAGAATACTCCTCCTGCATGGCCTCTCTCCAGACCTGCTGGCTAGCTGCCTCCTCATAGCTAGAAGGCTCAGAGTCAAGGATGCTGGTAACCATCGCCATATAGCTACAAAACCTCTCAGGTGGTCTACTCTCTCTGACCGGCCTCTTCGGCTCAGCAACAGATGTGGCATCTCTCAAGGAGTCCTGAAGCCACTTGGGCTTTCTCTTCCCTGAGCATGCTTCTCCCGTAGGAGAATGAAACTCCTCCTCCTCATCACCATCAATAGCCTGAACTCCTGACTGTCTGTCTGCTGTCCTCCTGCCTGCACCTAAACCTGTAGAAGCTGAGGCACCATGTGAACTGTCCATCAATGGACTCCCTAGTGAACTACTCTGTGAACTTCTCTGCATGCTGCCCGGAGCACCACCCCTCTGGCTCGGCAAGCCACTGCTCACTGACGGACCTGACATCCTCATAGATGTACCTCCGAATCCTCCTGATCCCTGCCCACTGGATCCCTGCAACTGACTCAACTGCTGCTGAGGGTCTGGCTGATCCAGATACTCTAACTCCCGTGACCTCCTAAAGGCCCTGTCCTCCTCGAACTTCACATCCCGTCTGACAAAAACTCTCCTCTGTGCAGGAATGTAAATCCGAAAGGCCTTTGAGGTCTCACTGTAGCCCACAAAGATACCCTTCTCTGCGGTGGGCTCTAGTTTGGTCCTCTTCTCCTTGGGTATATAGGAGTATGTAATGCATCCAAAGATATGAAGATGACCAATATCAGGCTTCTTCCCAAAGAAATCCTCCTCTGGAGTCATGTGCCCCAAGGCACGATGCGGACTCTTGTTCTGCAAGTAAACAGCTGTGTTGCAGGCCTCTGCCCACAAGAACAATGGCAACCCCTGATCATGTAACATGGCTTTGGCAGCCCCTATGATGGATCTGTTCTTCCTCTCCGTAACCCCGTTTTGCTGGGGGTTGTAAGGAACAGTGAACTCCCTCCTAATGCCTGCCTCCGCACAATAGTCAACAAACTCTCCAAGGGTGTACTCTCCTCCATTGTCTGACCTCAAGGACTTGATCTTTCGACCTGTCTGAGTCTCCACAAGAGCTCTGAACTCCTGAAACCACTTGAAGACCTCACTCTTGGTCTTCAAAAAATAAATCCAGGTCCTCCTGGAGTGATCATCAATGAATAAAACATAGTACTCATATCCACTTAAGGAAACATGAGACATCTGACCGCTCACATCGGAATGAATCAAATCAAGTATCCCCGTCGCTCTGCTGTCACTGCTGGGAAAAGGGGATTTGGCAAATTTGCCCATCGCACAACCTCTGCAAGTATCAAAGTGATCAATACTGAAATCTGGCACACCTGTAGTGATCTCCCGCAATGTGCTCAAGGCCCCATGATACATATGTCCCATCCTGCGGTGCCAAATCTCACACAACTCAGAACTGCTAGCTCTGCTGTCGGTACTACTGCTCAATGCCAAAAGGGGTTGGAATGCAAACTTGTACACCTTTGCATGGCGTACACCTATCACTCTAGCTGAATCAGCTGGAGTGCCCCTGGGATACATCAACACCTGTCCTCCCCTGAACAGTACCTCATATCCTCTGTCCTCCAAAGCTGAGACGGATATGAGGTTCTTCCTCATCCCTGGCACATAAAGAACCTCTGACACCTTCAAGGGAGGTTTGGACTCCCTCTGAAATGTCACTATCCCCACCTCGACTGCTCTAACAACTCTTTCACCACCGAGTACTACCTCAATATTAGTGCCACTCTCTGAAAGCTCTGAGAAGTACTCACGGACTCCTGTCATATGACGTGAAGCCCCACTATCTACATACCAGATACCTGAAGATGCTCCGCTAATCGAGGCAAAAGCATGCTCCCTCTGAACCTGTGTGGCAGGTGATCCTGCACTAGAGGACTCACACGTAGTGAACGCAAACTCTCGGTCAAAATGAACAACAAAGTCTTCAATCTCTGCTGAAGCTGCCACGTCCTCGTTCTTCCCCTTCTTCTTCTTCTTCTCCGGACACACAACTGCATAGTGTCCCATCTTTTGACAATTCCAACACTTCACCTTGGAATAGTCCTTCTGTGTGTTCCCCTGTTTACCTTTACCTTTTCCTTTGCCCCCACCACTGCTTGTGGAAGCCTGCTTCTTCCCTTTGCCTTTCTTGCCTCCTGCCACAGCACTCATCCTGCTCAACTGGCTTGGCTACCCCAAGCTGACCTTTCCTGATCTCTGTCTGAATGCAATCATCCCAAAACCTCTCCCATGTGGGAAGGGTCTCACGTGCACAAACCCCATCAGCAAAGTTCAACCATGAACGGGGGAGGCCATTCACTGTAATCCGCACCAACTCAGTGGGTGGAATGGCCTCTCTAATCGCTACCAACTCATCTCTCACATTAGTAATCTTTGTGAGATATCCAACTGCACTATCATTACCCATCTTAATGTTCTTCAGCTTCTCCTTCAGGACCATCTTCCGGTTCTCATTGGTGCTCTGGTAGAGATTGGACAATGTTGTCCACATCTCATGGGAATTGCTCTTTCCTCTCACATGAGGAATGCAATGGTCTTTGATTCTGTCTAGAATCAGCCTCTTACCCTTGTTGTTCTTTTTATTATAAGCTGTCAACTAAGTAGCATTAGTAGGCACAACAACAAGGTTCTGTGTGGTATGCACCATGATATCCCAGACTTCTGCCTCCTCAAAGATACTCTGCATTCTCTCCTTCCAAACGCTGTAATTTATATGCCCATCCAGCCTATCCTCCACCCTCAATCCCAATGACATCCTGTTGTCCTAAAACTGAAAAATAGCACTGCTGTAGTAAAGATAAAACTTTTGTTTATGAAAAAATCAGCTTGCTGGAATTTTCTGAGAGAAAAATCAGCAACTGTAATTTTTCCTTTTGCTGTCCCAAACTGCCCTTCAGCACTCAAGCTCTGATACCATGTAGAAATTTCTGTTTTCCCACCCCGGTTTTTATTTTCTCCTTATTTCTCCCATATAGTTAAATTCCCTTTCCCATAACCATATATTTAACAAGCTGAAAAAAATAAATTTGCTGAAAACACAAATTCTGGAAATTTTACAGAATGCTGGAAATTGCAGAAATAAAAATCAGCAGTAATAAACAGCCATTAAAACACATTTAAACACTGAGATTTTTGGTCAATGTGACCTTGGAAAAACCCCCTACAACTCTTGGGGAAAACCAGTTTGAGAGCTCTTCTTTATTTCTGAAAATTGCCTTTTACAGTGAGAAATTTTCAGCAAAAAATCAGCAAGCAAATTTACAACTTATCTCTTTTCCCATGCTTCACAGCAAACTAGAAATTACAGCAAACAGGACAGCAATAAATGCTGTACGGTCTCCTCGATTTTCGTGCCCACTTTCAGCATTAAATGTTGTTGTATGGCCCTCATTTTACGTGTAGAAAAACCAGTAAACTGCTCCTCGATTTTTGTGCAAACCTCTCCTCGAAAATCGTGCCAAAATCTGCCTTTCACTGTGTGCTGAATCAGCTGTACAAATCTACTCAACTGCTACCTTGGAATGTGTACCAAGCTGTTGTCTCCTTCTCCTCCCTGCTCAGAAATCTCTCTTGCTCTCTTGCTCTCCTTCTCCCAATCTGCTCATGAAAGAATTGAATCGAATGTGATCTTTTCCTCCTTTTCCTCCCTTAATATAACTCCAAATGACTTTTGGGTGACCCAAGTGACTTTTGGCTGATCTCTAAATCCAATGGCTGAAATAGATTTAGATCGATGGCTGAGATTAAATGCTCATTTAAATCTCACTTTTTATTTTTTAATTCACCCCACTTTAATAAAGACCCACTTAGTCATTTATTTCCAAAGTCACTTTTCCTTTCTAATTTTTTATTGACTTTATAAAAGTCACTTTAAAATTAGACTTAGTAACTTTATCACTTAAAGTCACTTTTAAATTAGATTTAACTTTATAAAATTATAAAGTCACTTTAGGAGAAAAATTAAATTCTTTTGGACACTTTTCCCTAGGCCAAAGATCAAAGCCTAAGGGAACCACCTGTCCTCCGGTACCAAATTTCAACAGTTATTTTCATTAAAGGGAAATCCTTTATGAGACACATAGTTATCAGGAAAGTGAAGCGGATTGGAGTCTGGGGTACAAACTTGAGGTGGAAGATTATGTTGCATTGAGCAGCAAGGAAGAAAAAGTGCAGAGTCGAGATGTTGGATAACTATATCGCATGAGATTGGGTCATCTACACCATGGTGCCTTAAAAATAATGAAACAATTTACTACTAGTGTCTGTAAAGGCTCCCTTGACTAGCAGGATGTCTGCAAGGATTTCACATTCGCGAAATATGTCAAATACACATTCCATGTTTGAGATAGAAGAGAATATGCAATCTTGGAATGAATCCACTCTGATGTTTGTGGACCCTTCTCCATAGCCTCCATAGAAAAAACATGAGTACTATGTAATTTTTATTGATGATTTCTCTAGAAAATGTTGGATTTTCTTCATGAGTAAGAAAGATGAAGCGTTCTACAAATTTGTAGAATTTAAGGCATTCGTTGATAAGGAGATAGGGAAGAAGTTAAAGGCTCTCAAGAGCGAAAATGGAGGTGAATTTGTTTCAAATTTTTTCAAGGATTTATGTGCCAAATAATGTATTCGAATAGAACTAATAACACCCTATAACCCACAGCAAAATGGGGTAGCTGAGAGGAAAAACATGAGCATAGTTGGATCTACAAGAGCTTCACTACATGGTCGGGGATTGGCATTGCATCTATGGGAAGAATCATGTAACACAATAGTTTACCTGCAGAACTAGAGTCCTCATAGAATACTTGGTATGGTCACACCAAAGGAAGCTTTCTCTGGTAGAAAGCCTGATATGTCTCATTTCACAATTTTTGGGGCTTCAATTTATTATCATGTCTCCAAGGATTAAAGGAGGAAACTTGATCCTACAACAAAGTTGGGAGTTTTTTTAGGATACACCGAAAATCCACACAATAACAAGGTGTATTTACCTTCACCCAGAATGAAAGTGGTGAGGAGATGTCAAGTTTGATGAGGAAAAGGCTATGATATTATCTTTGGAATGAGAGGTGAGTATCCCACCAAAATTGGAGCTTATAGCTCCAAAGGAGGAGCCTCAGAATGAGCTTGAGGAAGTTATGGAGCAAACACGAATGGAGGAGTAGAGAGGAGGCCGAATGGAGACACCCACTAAACCAGATACATCTTAAGAAGGGACAAGGAGAATAATATAAGTTGATATATTGATATAGGATGCACAGGACCATGTGGGAGATCCTACATCACAATTCAAGTAAAGGAGGACACCTGAGATGTACACCTGTGACATGGCTCTCATGAAAAATCCCATTGAGTCAGATCCTTCCGCATTTGAGGAAGTAGTTTCTCAACCTGTTTGGGTTGATGCTATGGTGGAATAATATAATTCCATCATGAATAACATTATATGGGAAGTGGTGTCGATATGAGAAGGGAAATCAATGGTTGGTTCCAGATGGATCTACAAAGTGAAGCATGCAGCTGATGGGAGCATCGAGAAGTAAAATACCAGATTTATGCCAAAGGATTTTCTCAGGTAGAGGGAGTTAACTATGATGAAATATTTTCCCCTGTGGAAAGATATTCCTCCATTAGATCAATTCTTGCATTAGTTGTGCATATGGGGTGGAAAATCCACCAAATTGATGTGAAGACCATCTTTCTTAATGGTGTTGTTGAGTATTAAATTTTCATAGACAATCTAGAAGGATTTGAGACATATGATGAGGAGTCACATGTGTGAAGACTTGGGAGAGAATTGTATGGTCTCAAATAGGCATCCCGAGCATCGTACACTTGGATTGAAAATTATCTCAATGGATTGAGATTCACCAAAAGTGAAGAAGATGCAAACCTCTATCACATTGTAGTAGATGTTAAGTTTCTTATTTTTTTGTATGTTGATGATTTAATATTGACAAGTGATGAGAAGTTGATTTTATCTTGTAAAGAGGATATTGTAATGGAATTTCAGATGAAATACATCATATTAATGCATTACTTCCCTTGGTTGGAAGTATGGAAAGGTGATGGTGAATTTTTTGTGTCTCAAGTGAAGTATCCCTCTGAAATAATTCATATATTTCACATTGAGAATTGTAATTATATGGACACGCCTTTAGCTACAAACTAGAGGAAGGAGAATACTACTTCAGGTGAAGAGGTTGATGTTGCCATTTACAGGGAGCTTGTGTGGTCCTTGATGTATCTTGTAAACACAAGACCTGAAATGTTATATGTGGTAAACCAACTTATTCAAGCTATGGTGAGGCCTACCAAGTTGTATTGGAATGCAGCTAAGCATGTGTTACCGTACCTCAAAGGAACTACCAAGTATGGATTATGGTATAGGAGGACAGAGGGAGTGAAGCTCCAAGGCTTCACTGATGCAGATTAGGTAGGGAGTCCATTAGATAGGAAAATCACTTCATGTGTTATCTTCACTATTGGGTTTGTAGCTATTTCTTATATAACAGGAAGAAGAGTTCTATGGTGCTCAGCTCAGCACATGTTGAATACATGGATGTAATTTAAGCATCATGTGAGGCCATATGGATGAGGAAACACTTGTGTGTCTTTTTAGTCAGGAGATATATACGAAAATGATACATTGTAATAATTAGATTTTCATTAAGCTCTTTGAAAGTCTAGTATTTCATGATAGGTCGAAGCACATTGATATCTGGTATCATCATTTGTGGGACTGTATGCATAGGAGAATTATGTTGCTACAATACATTCCAACTGAGAAGCAAGATGCTGACATCTTAACAATGACATTGTCAAGAGGTAAATTCTAATTCTAATTGTGCAGGATAGGGGTGGTGAAAAATCCCTTTGTTACTAAGAGGGGGTGTTAGAAAATCTAGCAAGAAAGGCTCAATTTGATTTATCCTTAGTCAGATTGAGTAAATTTAATTTCCACATCATCAAGACAACTTGGAGGTAGTTAACTAGTGTGACATAGCTCTTGTTACATAGTTAGCTAAGTAAATTCAAGTTTGTGGGCTTGGAGTTTAGTCATGCATGTGTTATTGCTAAATTTTAGCAATCTAGTTCAGTTATTTTTAGTTGTACTCAATCAATTGGCCTCTAACAATTAATAGAGTAAGTTGAAGGTCAGTTGTGCAGTGAGACAACAATATAACTTAGATATTTGTCAATTAAGTGATCAATCATCCCAAAAATAGCTCATGTATGCATGGAATTCGAATTGCTCAGTTGGAGTGGAGGAGACAACACTAGTGTAACATGAGTTGTATACTAGTTGAGTGTACAATTGTTGCATGCAGTCAGGAGATTAATTCCTTGGGAATTGTGCAAGGAAATAAGGACTTCCTTATTGTTTAGAGCTTTAATTTGCTCAAATTTGTGTAAGGAAATAGGAGGTTGGAGGAGGCATAAATTTGCTAAGTGTTGGCTATAGGCTCTCATTCAGCAGAGAAAACAAAGTTGGTTTTGCAAGTTATGCTCAGAGTTGGAGCATGAAATTGTAATTGTTTCTCTATTCAAATGATTGATTCAAAGAGGATTGAGGGGTTTTTCCTAGTTGGGTTCCCCTAGAAATCATTGTGTACTTATGGTTTTTCTTGTTGCATGTTTATGCATGTTATTCAAAATTGTGCATTCCATTCCACATATTAGTAAAATATAATTTGTGTCTCTTGTTTTCAGTTTTGAAATCTTGAGAAGTTGCAATTTCTATCAAATTTATCCATCTTCTTCCTTCTTATGCTCAATCTTAAATCTAGGTGGATTTATCTTTCTAAGTTCTCATTGTAAATTGCCCATGTCTATTTTCCTTCTTGGTCACCTAACTAGTGACATGCTTGAACTACTTTCTGATCTTGAGTATGCATGAGCTCTCTTAGTGGATTTCCTTAATGCATGATGAGCCAACCTAACAACTCTCATATAATTTCTTCAACCTCCAATGTATATCCCCTTAAATCCTAATTCATTTTCCTCTTATTTACTACAATCAAACCCCTAGTCTATTCTCATCTATAATATATTCAACCTTTGTGAAATCCGAGTGTTGTTTTTTATTGTTCTCTTATCAATCTCTCATTGTTAGCTTTATAACTCAGAACCTCAATTTTAATTTGTCCCAGCATTACCCATGCTAATTTTCATGGCTTTTACCTCTTATTTATGGCTATAAGACCCTTGAGTATCCGTCACACTCTCGGTTCTTATTTTGTCCCTACCTTATAGGCCACCTATAGCCTTCTTTTGCAAATTTCAGGAAATTCCCCACTTCAATGCAAATTCTAGGTGGTAGAAGTATTCCCCTTCTTGTTATCTTTCTATAAACTGTATTTTTTTCCAAATTTGAGTCCTAAGCTTAAATTTATGGCCTCTTATAGCTTTGGCCTATTTACCCCAATTTCCCATGTTCTGACACAACACACTATTTCCAATTTCCTAATCAATTATGAATTCAAATTTTCAAATATAGCTATTTGGATAGGTTATATAGTTTCTTAAATTTCCACTAAGTTCTTCAACACTCCAATCAGACCTCTAGTTGTTGAGTTACACCCCTTTAAGGTTACTCTCTTCCCTAATTTTCTTTCAAACATTTTTAGTCATAATTTTTTCATATAAACTATGTTACACAATTGTATTATATTGTTCAAAATATATTTTTGAAATATCTTATTTGAATTGAAGATTGTACTTATTTTAGTACCTGAAAACATCATTTAGACCTTCAAAAATTCCCTACAAGTGGATGACCTATAAATTTAGCAAAAAATTAAAATAATTTGCTAAAATTCTGGCTAATTTTCCCACTCATAAATTTATTATGTGATTGTATCAGGCATATTCACTCCCCTTTGCACCTTTTATTTCCCTCATAAAATAATTAAATTCTTATACTTTTTGGCTTTCCCTAATTCTCATAGGCTCAAATTGCCTTGTGTCATTTCCCTCTTGACGCTTTCCATGCATGTGGCCTTCCACCTTTCCTAGGTTTTCAATTCCCATTGGCCTCAAACTAACTTGTGTCACCTCCTTTGACACTTGGAATGTGTGCATCCTTATACTTTACATTTGTCAAGGCCCCTTGTCTCTTTGGGTGTAATTTTCAAAATTTCCTATGAGTATTTTCATTGGTGATGTCTCTAATGACATCATCATGATGTCACACTGATGTGGAATGCCACGTCAGCTGCCCATGCTAGCTACCATGTTAGTTTCACTTGTCCTCTTTTTCCTACATGCCTCCATCATAACTATCTACCTATCTTGTTATGTGCCACATGGTCACAAGAAACCACCCAACCTAAAATTGTTGGTATTGCAAACCCTCGTGGTGGTGGTTTTGAATTCGGGGAAAGGGGGGGGGGATGATAAAATCAATCCCAGCCATTGATTTGGGATGGTTGGATTGGGCATAAATCCCAACTACCCTACTTCCTGCTAAACATCGAAAATGAGGGTGGGGATAGCCAATATCGGTAGTCGATCTATAATGGTCAGCATAACGCAAATTTCCAACCCCCCCCCCCACACACACTTGTTAAACTTCAACCATAAGGGGGGTTCTTGTAGTTGATATCATCTATAAAGTATGGTGCTACTATATATCAATGGTTGTTTGCCCATTCGAATTGCACTTTGAACGCCTATGTACCAATTTTGCATAAAATTTCAAAAAAATGGTCAGAAATTTGGGTATTTTCCAATATTTCCCCAAATTCTCCATGGAATTCCTATAATTTCTTTAGCTCAACCAATTCTTGGCCTAATTTCATTCACAAAAAGGTTAAAATTGGAAATCTTTTAACCCTTGACTTCAATTTCGCTAATCCCAACTAAGAAATTTTAATAAACACTTGGTAGGCACCCTCTTATTAGCATTTTGTCAAACATATCACCAAAAAACTTTGTACACCATATCTATGCATGGCCCATACAATCCCGATGTTACAAATTGGGTTATGATACCACATGTAACATATCCTACCCACTAGCAACTCATTCCTACCCCTCTTGTGGCCCAAATTCGTGCCAAATAACCCATGGAAACCTATGATTTGAAATATTTTCCGTTTTCTAGCAAAGTTCGACCTAGCAATTTACATAATGCAATGGATATTCTAAATGCCCACTAAAATGTAAAAGGAAATCACAGGCATATTCTACCACAATTATCTCTTTTCGATTATATATATATATATATATATATATATATATATATATATATATATATATATATATATATATATATATATATAGATATATATATATATATATCTATATCTATATCTATATCTATATCTATATATATATATATATATATATATTGTTAACATACAGCTAAAAACATTGCATCGGAAATAATATAATATAGAATGTTTATCTTTAAAATTGTACAACTGGATGAAGACCTTCGACATTCCATCCAAACATAAACCACATTGTTCATTTCTTTCAATAGCAGGTCGCTCCCAAGCTATGGCTTTAACTCCATGGGACATCAACATCAACTTGCCTAGAAACTTAGTACATACCTAGCACTAACAAATATTAGCTAAGGTACCAATCCCAATAGCCTCCAACCAACATCCATGTGGCTAATGATATTTCCACTTCCCTCATAGGCCTTCTAGGTACCCTTCCAGGCCTCACACAGCGAGGTTACCAAGCCTAACAACCTCCGACCAATATTCTTATGGCTTCCAAGAGTTCCACTATCCTCATAGGCCTTCCAAGCCTCCATTTCCGCCATGGATTCCATGCTTCCATGACTGTCTTTCCAAAATCCTTCACAAGAGTCATCTACACTTCTCCACGGCACAAGAATCCCCTGCATGTGTTCTTCATTGTGCCAAACCATCATTTTTTTGCATGCATGCCTATATTTTTCCCACTTGGAATTCACTTGAGCCCTAAATGGACTTTGGTTATATGCATGGGCACTTTTTAATGAACATTAAGTCATAAAATCCCTTTTTCAATCATCCATTGAGTCGTAATGCCCCATACTTGTTTATGACTTTTCGATCTAAAAGTATTTATTTAATTAATATAAATGTGTAAAATAATTACATTTTCAAAACTTCAAGCCTCAAAATATAAAACATGTGCATATCTGCACGACAACCCCATTATACATATACACACATACACATGGGTGTCGTGGCCTTCAAAATATGTCCTCCACTCACTAGCCTACTTCCACATATACATGTTATTTACCTCCCATGGGTCAGATAGGGGTGTTACATTAAACATATTATAGTTCATATATGTTAGGGAGTATGGTTCCATATAATTTAGATGAATATATGAATATCTAATACCAAATTGCAAGTCAATCTAAAAATATAACCATTAAAGTATTATGGCCTATAGAAAATTAGCTTATAAATAATAGACCACTTTTAGATTAAACCATTTCAAAATATTGATGTGTAGAAAATCAAAGGTTACTATAAAAGATAAGATATTATAAGCTTATATAGTCTTGGAAGTGCAATGTATATAAACAATTAAAACCTTGTTAAACCTAGGTTGTTAAACAAAGAAAAACAATGGAAAGAGAAAATTTAGATCAAGATGGTTAAAAAAAGAAAGAAAAACCTTATATGCTACTATTAAGCATGGTGTCTTTATTTATTCCTTCAATATATTTCATCTACATTAATTGTTGAATTCCTCAAGTATCTCTTGGAAAATGGTTGGTGAGCATCAAACCCTAGAATTTGATTTGTGCAAGAGTCATTGGGAGGTTAAACCAAAAAAAAGGAATCAATATGGGTATTAAAAACTTAAACATAGATCAAATAAAAGAATAAAAACACCTATATATTCACCTCCAATACAAAGATATAATTTAAAACTTTATCAAAGAAATGACAGAGAAAGCTTTCATGGGTCATTTGTTTTGTTTCCATTATAATACTTGTTTACGAATTTTCGATTTAAGATTATTTATTTTATTAATATACATGTGTTATATAATTACGTTTCCAAACCTTCTAGCCTCAAAATATAAAACATTTGCATATGGGCATGACAACCCCATTATACATATACACACATACACATCGGTGTCATGTCCCTCAAAAGATGTCCTCAGCAAACTAGCCTAGTTCCACATATAAATATTATTTACATCCATTGGTTAGATATGGGTGTTACATTAAACATATTAGAGTTCATATATGTGAGGGAGGATATATCCATAGAATTTAGATGAAAATATGAAGATCTAATCCTAAATTGTAAGTCAATCTAAAAATACAACCATTAAAGTGTTCTAACCTATAGAAAAGTAACTTATAAACAGTAGAACACTTTGAGATTAAACCATTTCAAAATATTGATGTGTAGAAAATCCAAGTTTACTATAAAAGATAAGAGATAATAAGCTTATACAATTTGGAAAGTGCAACATAGATAAACAATTAAAACCTTGTTAAACCGTGGGTTGTTAAATAAATAAAAACAATGGAAAGAGAATATTTAGATCAAGATGGTTAATAGAAGAAAGAAAAAACTTATATCCTATGATTAAGAATGGTGTCTTGATTTCTTCCTTCAGTATATTCCCTCTACCTTAATTGTTGAATTCCTCAAGCATCTCTTGGACAATTGTTGGTGAGTATCAAACCCTAGGATTTGATCTATGCAAAATTCATTGGGAGGCTAAACCAAAAGAAATGAACCAATCTAGGTATTACAAACTTAAACCTATATCAAAGTAAAGAAGAAAACCCTCTATATATTCACCTCCAATACAAAGATATAATTTAAAAATTTAACAAAGAAATGGCATAGAAATATTTCATACCTCATTTGTTTTGTTTACATTTCAATATCTCCTTTCCTCATATCTTACATGCCAAATCCAAGTATCATTAATCCTATAACTATATACCCTAGCAAATAAACAATAAACTAGACCAAATAGAGAGCAATAGTGTATTCAATTTCTTCCTAATCATGAAAAACGAGAGGTAAGCACCCTCCTTAATTATATGGAGGTCTATGAATACCATACTTTGAAAATTGTGATCTAGAGTGAAACCATAAGCTCATACCATGCGGTAAGATGAAACCATGAGCTTAAAACTATGTTCTCAACTTAAAACCAAGGGAAATTCCTCAAGTTATTGTATTAAAATCCTCAAATGTAGAGTTCCTTCCTCATAATAAGCACATACATAATTAATTCCACATATATTATCATTGAGTGCTCAAAGCACATGATAATTTTTACATGGTAATTTTAGGAGCATTGTAATTTGGTCCAATGTTTCTCAATTTTCTACTATGAACCCATTTTAGAAATAGCATAGCCATTCTGCATTCAATGACATTGATTTGGTAGAATTCTAGACGCTTTGTCAAAATATAACCTCCCCTAAATATGGCCTCCCTCAAACATGTGCTCTAACCATCTATATGTGTGAAAATATTCATCCAATAAAGTAAGTGTTCCTTTGGGAATGGTCCACATGGTTAATGCATGCTCCATGTGCTGAAAACTATGAAAAATGGTGATGCAAATACATTGATGATGATGTGGAAATTTCATTGTCATACACTATTTTGATATGTATCCAATTGTAATGACACACACCCCAAGAAAAGTGGCACGGATCCCAATATAAGTAGATATTATTGAATCAAGGTACATGGATACTAATGCAAGTACATGGATCTCAAGGCATGATGCATGAATCTCGAGGCATACTACATTGATCCCAATGTGAGAGCACCCACTTATAATGAGGCATCAATCTTGAAACAAATCATTAGGAAACACACATTAAGTAGTTATCTTCCAACAACATCTTAACGTAGGTTAATTTTATAAATTTACTAAGTCTATCATGATGGGACACTTTAACCCTCATTACACATGTCAATTCCTAGGACATGAAATATTTCATATGTCATTTGGTTAAAGAGAGGAAAAAATGGTAATTAATTAACACAAAAAAGGAAGGAAAACCTTATGTTTTGTCCTCAAAATTCATGCTTAATTATGGATAATATATTTTACTTGGGCAACTAGCTTTTAAAAGCTGGGAATCTTCAATTTGTCCATGCAACCCTTCTAAGAGGGAGCATTTTCTTAGAATTTCCACGTCAACACCTTATTTCTTACCAAATTTACATTTTTCTTTGATTTTTTTAGTTATTTTTCTTTACATATGTTTTTTTCACATAGGACTTTAGGTGGTGGACCTTTCTAATGAAGTGGTGTAGCTTTAACATGCTTATTTTAAAAAAAAAATCTTGTACATGTGCTCTTCAACTCTAGTATTTTTTGGGTACATTTCACCTTAGATAACATTTTTCATAATAAAATCTTGTTGGATGACATTTGATAAGTTTCACATATGTAAGAGAAAATATTTTTATTAATAGGATAACAGTCTAAGGAAAATGATGGAGAATGTTAAGTATGGTTAGGATATGTATATGCTACTTTCCTAGATCACTAATAGTATCATATGCCTAAGTTAAAACACACTTATCTAAGTATAATTATGCCCTCTCATGGTATATAATACAAAATAATAAAATTATTATAGTTAAGAATTATTTTTAGATCCTTCCCAAACTTTAGTACTTTAATGACAAGGTAAGATACCATAACATCCTAGATAAAAAAACATACACATGAAATCATAGCACATTAGTTAAAATGAAGATAATCATGAAGTACCATCTCTGAGAGCACATCTCATCTTAATGTGTAAGGCATAAGAGATGATATATACCATAGTAAAGTCATTTGAAAGAAATAATTGATGATGTGAGAATAGATGTTTTGATAAATTATAGAAGAAATGAAAGAGAAATTGTGAATTAGCTTATATGAGCAAGAGAAATCATCCAAGTGGAAATGTCGCATCACTAAGATGATTTCTTGGAAGGAGTTTCCATTTAGAGTGAAAATGGGGGTTTCGTAGCCAAAACCATTTGTAAATCTTGGGAGGAAATCAAACAGAAATTGGTGTGAAAAAATAACTCACTTAGAGTAGGATTCCTTTCAAATACCATCATTTATGGTGGCTTCTAATGGTCCTTTTGGTGGTAAATCCATTAGTTCTTAACAAAAATAATGTACAACAAGGCTACTTAGGTCTTTGGTGATATGTATGATAGTGAGTCTAAAGATTAAAAGAATTGGGAAGCCTTAAAGTCTAATACAAGCTTGGGTCTACAAGAAACACTATTCTAGAAAATGTCTATAAGTTAGTCCTAGGCAACCTCTTTCCTAAGCATAGTCATGTAGGGCCTCTAGCTTGATGGGAAGTATGGAGATGTAATTGAAGAGAAGTTCCTTTTAAAGTACAATTCAAGTGATTTCTATGAATGGCCTTGAATAGTTATGGGATTGAGGGAAATCTCAACCAAAACTAGAAAAATAAATCAAAGGAGAAGATCTAGCTTTATCATTTGGAAGTGGCACATAGGGCCCTAAATGTGTCTTTTAGTTCTTTTTAAATCTGTAATGGATATCCTATGTGGAAACCCATTAAATAACTCAGAATCTCACACCCCACATGAATTTAATGGGCAAGAATGAAATCCATAAGCACTTCATCTAGTTTTGTAAGTATTTGCAATTAGTGTAAACATAAACTTTTAAGCTTTGTCACTCATCACTCCTACCTCATAACACATTAGAAGATAGATTTTTGGGATATTATCTACCTTGGTACATAGATTTTTACATATCATGGTGCTATATTAGAATTGATATTTTATATCATATTATAGACTTTCAACCAAAAATGAAAGTTTATTTATCAATTCTTAACACAACTCTAATTCTACTTAGCACCAGGGACCTTTAATATCCACCCTTGTGATTGTGGACATGATGAAGCTCATAACTTATCAAAGGATATAAATGTTTCAAATAAACATATTTAGACAAAAATAGATCCAAACATTTTTTTATCTTTTATTCGTTCAAAAAATTCTTTATAAGCATTTACAAAGAACCATCCAAGTTTATTTGACATAGTCAACTTTAAGAGTTAAATTAATAACTAAACAAGAATTGCATGGGGATCAAGGCACTTTGTGAATTATTTACTTCTATTATCTCATAATCCTACCCTAGATATGAGCAACCTATGTGTCATATCATCTCTCCTAGGTTTCAATGGAAACTGCCTAAACTTATCACTTGGTTTAGCAAGGTCACTACACCATTTTGAATTTGATCATGGATGATTGTTGTTGATATTCACGCTATTGAAAAATCACAAAATCCTTCAAGGACTATTAGACAAGGATTGTTCATTGACTCACTATGAGGGAAGTCTATTTGCTAGTTACTACGCTAGTTGTTGAGTAAATTGATCTTGACAGCAATTAAGAACTAGAGCTTCATTAATTGATTTGGTTCTTTTAAAGCCATATTTCTTGAAGAAGTTCACTATATGCTGACATGATTGGCACTAAAAGCCCACTTTTTTGTCACACGATGAATACATAAGAGAGATCTATGCATTATTCATATCCATATGGAGTTGAATTATTATGACCTACCTACCATTATATACATAGAATGAGATAATGCATAATGAAGTTGATAAGAACGTGTAATTGGAGCTCCAGGTGTAAGCATCAGCCATCATGGGACAACACTTCCATGCAATAAAACATCAAACCCGCATGTTAGGCCTTCAGATTGAGTACCATCGCAGGTAATAAAGTGCAAGCCAATGTCAATTTCATAAAGCCAAGCATGGGAGAGATAGGAGGAGTCATGAGCAATATTGGGTCAAAAACAATAGGCTAGGAAAAATAACACTAAACATAGATCCATGCAATGGTGTCAATTCAACACCATAGAAATTTATGAGGTGTAGAATAAATGGTTTGTGTGGATATTAGTGTTTAAATCTCATGGAAAGGGGTTGAGGGTGGGAGCCAATTATAAGGAATAAAAATTGTCTCAAAAAGCATCTCGACTCAACCAAGTCCCTGATAGTCCTAGTGACAACATCAAGTAGTTGGACACAAATTCTCCCATCCATCATTAAAATTAACCCTAAACTAAAATTAATTTTATTAGAAATTGCACCACATGTTGCAAAGGAAACATCGTAAGGCAAGGCAGTATCATAAGAAATAATAGCATAGAAGAAAGAAGTAAAAAATTTATGCAATTTTGTTTCTTTACTAGCATTCCTTTTATATCATTTGTTATGTTTCAGGGAGATTCCAACAACGCCAATATTCCACATAATGTTCAAAAAGAAGGCAATGCACAACATCTTAACTCCAAAGGATTTACGAAAATTCTTTTCATTAAGAAGGTAGTTGCACCATTCCCAACTGTTATTAGTGAATGATTTAAATCAAAAAATTCATAGCACAAGTAATCTCATATCACATTTAATTCACAATGCAATGGATAATAGCTTTTTTAGAAGGAATTAGAGATAATGTATGTTCATTTTGAATAATTTTTTATGTCAATTCCAGTATGTTGTCACAATTTTGTTTTTTTATCAAGAGTATAGAATTTTTAGAGTGGTGTTCTATGTGCACTAAAATAAGTGTGAAGTCCAACAATGAATATATCCCACTAGCAATGTAACAAAAAGCTTTCAAGTTAGTTGTTGTATTTTTCCTTCTATGATGTTTTTGAAATGATTGGTGTATAAAACAAAATCAGCTAATAATGGGTGTATCTTTTAATCAATTGTAATAAACACCACTTAATTACTTAAGCCACAAGTCACTAATGATTATAGATTAATTTACTTAGTTTTCCGGGTTTAAACTTGTAATGGTTGTATCTTATGCTTAGATTCTGAAAGATTAATTGATTAATTTAATTAGTTTTCTGGGTTTCAACTTGCCATGATTGTATCCTAAGCTCAGATTTGACCAGCACCATCCCGATAGAGGATGTATCATGTAAAATTCAGTTTATGCAGAACCTGGTTATGCATATTCTTTCGAGCGAAGCTTCACATTGACAAATTTTAGCTGGTTTCTCTACCTATACCATTGACGTGTTTTGTGATGCTAATTTTCCCATCCGGCTTAAAACAATTATGTTGCATAAATTTTTGTGTGACCGAACTCATTTCAGCTCTATCAGTTTTACTATTTTTGCAATTGTGATGCTAGGTGACTACATCAGGCTGAGAGAACTTCCATAAAACTTATGTACATTTTGTGATACTTTAAATTCCATAAATTTGGCTGAGAGAACTTCCTTATCAAATGGAATTAGAAGGGTGGAATTGAACTCAGGGAACGTGAGTAGGATAGAAAGCATATGATATCTTTTTCATATCAGGCACTCGGGGACGTGAGTAAAGGAATTCCCAGTTAAGTGAGTAAAGGAATTCCCAGTTAAGATCACTTATTACATGTCTTCCAATATCAACCTACAAAAAATTAAAGAAAAATAACTGTGACAATCGAGATTATTAACATGACAAGATCATTGCCACATCTGAATAATTTAAATTGTACAAGAGAATTGATCCATGACAGAAAAAGTATGAAAATAATTGCTAAAGTCTATAAGATTCACATAAACTAAAGATAAATGTAAATAAAACTAAGTATACCGAGAAAATGCAGCTATCGACCATATTTAACACCAGCGTTACATTAAGTAAAACTCTAGGTCTAGCCCTTTCAGATAACTCTATACGAGATGCAACCAACAACTCTGTATCAAGACCTTAATCAACAATCATCACTCGTAAGGGGTTCAAAATTTACTGTTGAAGGGATTGACAAAGCGAATTTTTATTTTCTGGGTCTATTGACTTTCTTCCATCAACTTGCAAGGCAAATAAATCCACCTCTCAGATTCCTTTATGATTTGTAGAGAGACGTCCATATTGTATCTGCAAGATATTAAAATAAGAAAAATAGGCCAACTAAACACGACATTTAAAACAAGCACACTTACAATGCAAAATAAAATGACCACTTACTTTAATATTGTATTCCTTTAAGGTTCTCAGAACATCATAAGCGTAACAGAAACTTTAATGATAAGCGTGCTCTTAGATTAAAAACTACTAGATTCTACCTGAAATTGCGATAATTCTTAGGTGAACAATTCATCGACAATTGAAGGTGACAACAGCGAAATCGGTGCATATTCCATTAGCATAAGCTCAGGAGGAGCTAACCGGAGTTCACAATTAGTATTGGATTCACCAATAACATATTTCAAACGATCACAAACATCTTGTCGCCTTTTTGTTGTATGCAACAGATCACTGTAAAATAAAAGTGATTATTTAAATAAATATACTTACCTGTTATCAGTGATGAAGAAGTTTGTCCCTTTGCCTTCGGGAGTTGTCGAAACCTCCACTTTCTGAACAACGAGTTCGATCTCCCACAGTACTTGAGACACGTCTACATCAGCAACCCCCAAGCATGCCACAATTTTGAGGACAAATACATATAACCAGATTGCTATCTAAAAGCGATCCGCAAAATTTAAAGCAACCTACCACTCAGTAAGTGTGACCTACTCGATCCAAGGAACAAATTTGCAAGATATATACATTATTGGACCTCAGTTCCGGTATGTCCATAAAGAAAATGTGGGCTGGATTTGAGGGACAACTAGATATAAAATTCTTCTTCAGGATCACCCTTCATATCGGTGGGCCGAAAGCACCCAAAATATTAAATAGCACCATTTCCTATTGGTGTATAGATCTACATAAAAAAATTCCTGAATTTCAGACCATACAAATCATACTTTTATTAAGTATTAATTCAGAATCTGTAAATCTTATAAACAATACTTACCTCTTCTAGCAATACTTAGGTCAACTTTGTACAGTGATGTGTAGTGATGTGTTGTTTGACTGTAAGTCTACTTGGGCGAAGCCTGGGAGACTGTAGTTCAAACCTGATTACATTGGCCTGTTGTGGTGGTTACAAATCATTTAAATGTACAGTTATAACATTGAAAACAACGAACACTCTTTTAAAATTGTTTCAATTATAAATATTGCAAATAAAATTATATATTAGACCAATTAACTTAGTTTTATATTTAGAATAGCAAGTAGGATAGTAGGTTTTAAGGATTTTTCTATTGATTCATTTATCCACATGCACCATAAATTATATGATATTTAATATAAAGTGAATTTCCAAGAAATTCTACATTACAATGAACCACATAAATTTCACATTATCAAGTATTTTATATTCATAATGAAATAGTATATTAAGTGTGTGCAAACATTCTTTAAAAATATACATTTACATTATCAATTGTTATTCATTTATCAAACTAAATCCACCTCTAATTTATGATTTATAATAACAACATTTATTATTTTATATAATACAAAATGTTAATCAATGTAATTTAATACTTATTCAAAATAATATAAAATGTTAATATGTGTAATTAAATACTTATTCAAAATCAAGATCAAGAAAATCCTCCTTAAAAATAAAATTCCATTGATTAATATAATTCATACAATATTTCTACTTATTAAAATATGTTTAAAATATGTTTGTTTTAAATTAATAAATCCACAAATTTACATTACTTACATTATTAATTGTAAATTTTTAAATACTTCGTTAAAAACCTGCTAAGAAATTTCTATAAAATTCTTATTGCATATCATTTATTAGCCATAATCTCATACCATTTCATAGATGAAAGATGTTTTGAACAGTAAATGAAATGATAGAATCTCTTATTACAATTAGAAATCTGCCATGGTCTTAATATATAAATCCTTGAACTTATCACTATAAAGATGATATCTAGTGCATGTTATGGTCACAGCTACTATGATTGATCCTGGGTCTCCCATAGATTAGGACTGGCAGTTACCGATTCACTCTGTGGTTAAAAAGAAATAAAAAAATACTTAGGCCAACTTCGTGGGTCTCCCATAGATTAAGACTGTCAGTTACCGATTCACCATGTGATTAAAAAAAAAAAAAAATACTTAGGCCAACTTCCAAGATAATGCATCCCAGATGGCAACTAAGGCCAATTTTGTTAGCACAACTTAGTGTAACCACAAGGTGTCACCATGATTCTGACTAAGATTCTGAACAACTATGATCTATGGGAGTTTCATAAGGGGATAAATACTATACCATTTCATACTCTGGATATATCTTGAAAAAAAATGTCATAATATATTTGGGATATATAAGGGTAAATGGTTTTTGTATTGGCAATTATAAAAAATGGAGTTCAAAGTTAATGAAAAAATATAAAAAGTAAAAAAAATGTTAATGAAAAAATGGATACTTACAATATCTAGTGAAAGTAGTGGTTTTCTAAATTGTAAGGATTTTTTAAATTGGAAAAATGTATTGGGTTCCCATTAGTAAGGTTTAAATAATGAGATTTTTAGAGGTATTTTCTAATATGTAGTCAAATTAAGAGTATTATTTAGTATACCATAAATACATGTGATATGTCAAAAGTTCATTAAGTGAAACCCAGTAATGTAAGCAAACAGTATTATATATAGAAAAAAATCCCATGACTGAAGAAATCACTTAATATCCCCTAACAACAAATCCTTCAAAACCCTTACCCTTTTAAACCCAGCCGAGTTAAAATCTTAAACCTCAATCTACTAAATATCACTTTCCAAAAATTCTAAAACACCAATCTACCACATGTAGCTCTGCAAATCAAACATCGTACATTCAAGCCATTCCCTCTCAAAACCCCAGTCCTCCAATGTTTCATGTGTAATTTTTTTTCAAACCTTAACCTTGCTTTGATTCTGTCTAAAACATACAGAAATTTTCTCCTATCAAATGTCATTACACCAAAAAAAAAAAATCTTGCCAAAACAATAACCTGCCGGGAACCTTCATTGGAAAGGTATACTGACGGCACCTCACATCTCGCCCAAAACTACAAATCCTTCAAACCCCTAATCCTGTTGAGCGCAACCAGACTTAGAATTTTAAACCTTAATTAACAATCTACCAAATGTCACTCTACAAATCAAACACGGTGCATTCAAGCCATTCCTGGTCAAAACCCTAGCCATCCCATATTTGACACCATGAATTCGATCGGTTGAATGAAACCCTCGTTGAGAAATTAAATGTAAAAAAAACATGTTTGGTGTTAAATGTAAAGAAAGATATCTGGCGTAGTTGCATCTACGCAAAGGAAAAACAAAAAGAGTTGAGAGTCGCAACCGCCACATGTCGGCGCAATTCAAATCAACAGGCGAGCATAATCGAATCGACTAATAGAAGATCAAATGACACTATAGACAAACTTATCTGCACTTTTAACGTATATGATACTCATCACTAAAAGGAACCATATAAATTCTCGAAACATTCGTCCAATAAGACGAACCAAACTGTCCAAACCGTCCGTTACGGTAGCCTCCATTTATCGAGTAATAATTTCCTCCATTTAAAAGATTTGTTCTCTACAAACCTAACCTCTTGAAGTTTCCCCATGATCATTGTCATATGCGGACGCTAAGATGGAAGTCCAACAACGAGTTCACGTGGATAATTGACCATTTCCTATGTTGCCATGGTGTAGACATTAACACTAGCTTTTGCCGCGAATAATGATAGAATCCACTTTCCAGCACCGAGATCAACGATATTGCGACCATCAAATTCGATAGTTTTTAATGGAATTGTTTTTAGTGTGATTTTTTAGATTTTTTGGTGTTAAAATTTGGTGGAAAAAATTGAGGTAAAATTTTGATTTGTATTTTTTAAATTGAAATTTTGACTGTATATATAGATTTAGTGCTATGAAAATCCAAAAATACTTGAATTGTACATAAATTACCCATAAAATTTATGATTTCAATAAATTTCTCCAAATCATACTTAAAACAACTAAATTTTCGATAAAAAACATCACAACAACATCCTATCCCAACAACATCCTATCCCATGTAATCTTACAAGATTCCAATCAAATTGATCAAGTTTACAAGATGGGTCACTTCAAATATTGGCCAACTTCTACCTGACTCCTGCGACTGATGTGTCAATATTCCACTCCTGAATAGTCAAACAAACTGAAAAGACTACTATTGGCCAACTTCTCCCTGACTCCTGCAACTGATGAATCAATATACGTCTTGTGAATAGTCAATCAGACAGAAAAAGGCTGTTGGGAATTGAATCGTAATGGTGTGGCAGATGCTCTTTGCTCCTTAATTTGTTTCCATATTGACAAAGTGGGTCCCATTATAAAAAGTTGACAGTGAAGTATATAGCCTCTGATATTGAAAGACGAACTAAGTGATCGGTGGAGGGTTTGAATTTTTCAAATCAGTCAGATACGCCACAGCCAAAGTAGGCCATCGCTAAGACCCGTGTATTCGACAACACCACGACGATATCTGAATAATAGGAACAAAGTCATTTATATTCAAAGTGATTATTTGATTTTGTTCTGGTTGGTGCCGACTGCTTCGACCGTTGCAAAACAAAGTTGGCCAGTTGGCCCTGACCTAGAAGTGCAGGAATAGTATAAACACCGGTACCAGATGAAACGTCAAAGTCAAACAATTTGATTGGAATAAAGTCAAATAATTTATCTAATTTTTATGCATTAAATGTAAAAGATTCATAAGAATAAAATTAAATAATTCATTCCTAAGAATAAAATGAAATAATTCATGTTAGTTTGGCTTAGGTCAAGTGGTGATGGTTATGAAATAAAGTTTTATTGAACTAGAGATTTTGGGTTTGAATCTTGTGTTGATAATGGACATGTAAACTAAAGAATAGGAGAGTTCTATAAAGCTTGAAAAAAAAAAAAAAAAACTTGTAATTCAAATTTAAGTTTTTGAGATCTATATATTTTGATCGTTTGAAAACATTTTTGGAAAAAATCACATTGGAAGATTTAGAGACCTTTTGAACTAATCTGTGTGATTCATCATCAGGATAAGATGAACCACACAGGTTGGTTCTAAACTAGTCTAAATCTTCCAATGTAATTTTTTTCAAAAGTATTTTGAAATAATTCATATAATTCTTAAATATCAAATTTAAAAATATTTCAGAAATCTACCATCCTTCAAAAACACAGTGATTTGATATTTATTAAAAAAAAACCACCTCCATTGGAAAAAAAACATGGGACCCTAAAAGTTGGCTAGTTGGGTTGTTGTTCTCTCATTACAAACAACCCCAGAGCAGAAATATCCAACACAGGAAAGATGACGCGGGCTCACTTGTTAAGCCATAGTCGTACTCATTTGGACATACCGCCACACTTTTGGCTTGATATAAAGTCTGACGCTGGCTCAAAAACAAAGTAGACACAAATAGATTCATTATGATATGCAAGAGTTAAAATTACACCTTTGCAGGATAGAGCATTGGAACTATCACAGGCGGTTGCTAAAAAAACAAGGGAGCAAGAGACACCGCTAGCGTTTGGTCCTCTCTCAAATAGGGGCTCCATCTCGATTGAACAAGGCACCAGGAGAGGGGACCTAGAAGTTGGGTAGCTATGTTGTTGTCCTCTGATCAGTGTACCCCATCGCAGAAATATCCAATGTAGGAAACATGACTTCCACTCATTTGTTTAGTCACATCGCTACTCATTTGGACATATGGCCACACCTGGTTTGATGTCGAGGAGTTGTAGATTTATCTGCCAGGTCTCCTTGAACCACAACATAATTTTTTCAAAATCTTACCAAAATTTTCGTCAAATTTGAAACCTTGTTAGGCTAGTATGGCTAAAACCATTGGGTATGAAACTGGTTCCATTAGCAGCGGGCATTTTTTATTGAATGTAAATGTGTTAGAAAACCTGCACAGAGGAATCTAGCTAGTAAAGGTTGAACACACAGCTTTGCAGAGCAAAAACACTAAAAGAAAATCGAAAGAACAAAAGAATGATTCATTAGAAAATAGGTTACAATGCTCATGATATAGCATTACTGAGTAAAGATCCCAAGGTAATGCACCATAGTGGTGATCAATGAGAGGACTCAACACCTACAACAAGTTCTGGAGAGAACAAGCCAGTTGCAAAGTTAAAGAAGGAGTAAATCAGGGAGTAAATCATGCAGAAGAACTAGCCAGTTGCGAAGTTAAAGAAGGAGAAAATCAGGGAGTAAATCATGTAGAAGGAATCTTGCATGTAGTCCCATGCTCTAACTAAGTGTCTGCATGTAGGTGTGTAGTACCTCCAACACCCCCCCTGAACACCACTATGGGGAAAAATAGAAAATAGGCCCTAGAAACCAAGGCCAAAGGTCACCCAAAATACAGTGCAACTTGAACTAAAATTGAGGAAAGAGGGAAAACCTCGTGGGAAAAACCCCCCGTCAAAATATAATGTAATCAAAAGAAAAGAGGAAGAAAAGATAGTTGCTAAGCAACTGTGTCCTTCACTCCAAGACGATCTCACAAAGAGCGAAACTTTTGCTCAGTGAATGTCTTGGTGAAGATGTCTGCAGTCTATTCTGTTGAAGGACAAAACTACAAATCAATGACCCAATCATGTACTAAGTCTCTGATGTAGTGCATATGGATCTCTATGTGCTTCGTCCGTTGCCGCTATACTAGATCCCTGCAAAATTTGAGAGTGCTCTGGTTGTCACACCAGATGATAGTGGGCTGGTGGAACTGGATGCCCAACTCAGTGAGGAAGTGTTGTAGCCACAGAGGCTGAATGGTGATGTTGACTACTCTTCTGTACTCGGCCTCAGCTGAAAAGAGAGCAATAGCAACCTGCTTCTTGCTCGACCAACAGATAGGGTGAGATCCTATACTGAGTGAATATCCAAAGGTGGACTTGCGATCAATGCTATCACCCGCCCAATCATAATTTGTGAAGCCAAGGAGATTCAATGTAGTGCCCGCTACATAGTGAATCCCGAAGGTGATGGTGCCCTGCACATATCGAAGGATGTGCTTGGCAACATTCCAATGTAGCTCATGCAACTCTTGCATGTATCTGGAAGCTGCCCCTACTACATATGAGAGAATTGGTCTGGAGTGGGTGAGGTACAATATGCTCCCCACTAGTTGTCAGTAGAGAGTACTGTCAATTAATGGAGTGTCACCTCCATCCTCAAGACGGACCCCAGACAGAAAAGGAGTCGGTGCTGGCTTGCAGTCAATCATGTGAAATCTCCTGAGGAGATCTTGTGCATACTTAGCCTGAGAGAGTTTGATGTCTGTGGCATCTTGGCTGATCTCAAGACCAAGAAAGAAGTGTAATGGACCCATGTCCGTCATCAAGAACCTATCATGAAAGGCCCTCTTGACTGCAACAATGGCTGAAACCGAGCTGCCAGTGATCAGGAGATCATCCACATACAAAACTAAGATAAGAAGAGAATCATGTGTCATGAGCATGTAAACATTCGGATCAGACTTACATCTTTCAAAGTTTTGTGATAAGGGAAAAGAATCCATCTTTGCATACCAAGCTCTCGAGTCCTACTTAAGGCCGTAGAGAGATTTCTTCAGTCTGCAGACCAAATATGAATCCTGAATGAAACCATGTGGCTACTCCATGTAGATCTCCTCTGATAGGTCTCCGTGAAGAAAGGAAATCTTCACATCCATCTGATGTACTTCCCATCCATGGGCAGCCGCAATGGCAAATGTAAGGCATATGGAATCCATCTTTGCTACTGGAGCAAAGGTCTCGTCATAATCAATGCCATGCACTTATTGAAAGCCTTTGGCTACTAGCCTAGCTTTCTGTCTGGTGATTTTCCCATCTGCAACACTCTTGGTCCTGTAGACCCATTTGCATCGGACAAGTTTCCTTCCTGAAGGAAGGGGGACCAGATCCCATGTCTGGTTCTCGAGGAGGGAGTTGTACTCCTCCTCCATGGCGGAATCCCAAGATGGATGCCCAGCAGCCTTAGAATAAGACTGCGGATCAGAAGACTGAACCAAATGACAATGCTAGGATGGTGATGGTTTAGTGGCAGTGAGGGCAAGAGGAGGCTCAATAAACTTTGAGCTAGTCCTCTACAGATCATAATTATCCCCCACAAGACCATTTCTAACAGCTGGGTGGTCTTGTGCATATATCTCACGTAAGCTCCTTGTTCTCTGATTTATGACAGGGGAAGTTGATTCACTGCAAGAAGCCCGATCTGTGCTTGGATGTGGATCATCATATGCATGCACTGGATTTGTATCTAAAGACTCTATCTCTGCATCCTCATGATCTACCGCGGCATCTGCATGCTCTGTATTTGCATCTGAGTGTATCAAGTCATCATCTCGGACATGAGGTAGATAAAATATGTCTGCATGCGGCAATTGAGGTTCATGCAAGAGACTTTCCTCAAATTTGACACTTCACTCAATGATGAGCTTGTCCATAGAGGAAATCAGGAGTCGGTATCCCTTCACACCATCAGGGTATCCAACAAAGATGCACCCAATGCTCTACGTATCAAGAGCTTTACTCTTTTTAGAGGGGATCCTGGCCCATGCTCAGGAGCCGAAAACATGGAAGTGGGTGACCTCCAGTTTAGTGCCACTCCAAGCCTCAAAGGGGGTCTGATCCTTGACAGACCTATGAGGAGATCTATTCTAGATTTAGTTAGCACAATTAAGTGCTTCGGCCCATAGCTTATGAGGCAGTGACTTAGCATGCAGCATGCAGGAAGCCATTTCTTTGAGAGATCAGTTCTTTCTCTCAGCAACTCCATTTTGTTGCGGAGTGTATGGAACTGTGTACTGCAACTGTATGCCGGACTGAAGGAAAAGGTTTTGAAGTGCTATGTTAACATATTCCCCCCCATTCTGTATGGAGGGCTTTGATCTTTCTCTCTCACTGTGTCTCAACTAGTGCTTTGAAATCTTTAAAGTGCGCAAAAACTTCAGATTTGGGCCTAAGAAGATACACCCAAGTATACTGTGAGAAATCATCAATAAATGTAAGCACATACCTTGCTTTGTTGATGGAAGGATGAGGAAAAAGCCCCATGAGATCACTATGGATCAGATCTAGAGGAGAGGATGCTCTGTGAGTCTTGCCAATGTCAAACTTTTCTCTAGGATGTTTGCCAAGGACACACCCTTCACAAACTCCTTTGGAGAAACTGATATTTGGCAAGCCTTCCACCATCTCATGCTTTCTTTGCTGCTGCATATAACTGTAATTTAAGTGACCAAACCTCTCGTGCCAAAGCCTACTACTATCATCAACATGTGTAAGCAATAAGGAGGATTCAAATTCAATAAATTCAGAAAATGTATACAGTCTGGCTCCATTGTTTACCTCACCGGTTGCAATTTTGGAGTTGCTATGTAGGTCATATATTTTCACTGCATCTGGAGTGAATTTCACTCTCTTTCCTGTGCCGGAATGAGTGTTCTGATAAACTGAAAGTAGTGTTTACCAAAAGTTTTGGAACATGAAGCACATCTTCAAAGCTTTCGTGTAAAAGTTCCACTCTACCTTTTCCGGTGACCTCAATAGTTGAGTCATCTCCCATGAGGATGGGAGGTCCTTTGCATGCATCCAAAGAGGAATAGACTTCCTTTGCAGTAGCCATATGATGTGATGCACCATAATCTATAATCCATCCATCAGGGGAAGAATTAATTGCAACTAAAGCATGAAAATTGTTACCTTTCCCGTGTGGTGAATCCTCAGTTTTCTTCTTGGCGCCCTGAGGGATGTGGTCCCCAAGGTTGTGCTTCTAAAGGATTTCTGCCATTTGGTCAATTTGTTTCTTCATGCAAGAGGATTCTGGATGGAATCCTCTTTGACAGTAGGTGCATTTGTTTCCTTTCTTCCCTTTCTCATTTCTCGAGCCCGAGGAGTCATTGAAGGGCTTGGTGTACCCTTCTTTCTTTGGATGGGAATGCGCTTTTCCCTTGTCTTTTTGTTGCTAATTTTTCTGATTTGAATCAGATCTATGATTTTCATTGTGGCTGCCATCATGCACAACAAGTGCATGTGCTTTTAGACATTTGATTTTCCCCATGCCAATGAGTTTATCTTGCTCAAAAGTAAGGGACTCCATGAACTCTTTGAGAGAAGGCATAGTGTAGGATTTACCTGTTGCAAGCCTTATTGAATGAAATGTAGACACAAAGATGGAGTGTTCCAGTCTGAGCTTTGACATAATAGAGAGAACTTGGCGACTCTCCTCCTTGGATTTGTCAATTCCACAACCCTTGAGTTGCAACAAATAGATCATTATATTTGGTGAAGAAGTCTTGAATTCTGTCATAGTTCCGTAGATCCAATGACAGCAGCTCTACTTTGAGCAGATGTCCTTTCATCTCATCCTATTTCTCATAGAGTTCTTCAACCTTTTTCCAAATCTCATTGGGAGTATTGCAGGCAGATAGATGAAACTGCAGCGCTAGGGAGATGCACATGCATATGGATCCGTGGGCCTCATCCATGCGGTTGAGGTACCTGGATTTATCTATGGGTGAAGTGGGTTCCACTTCTGTAGCCATGGTAATCTTGTACAACCCTTTTTGACGAAGGTATCGAGCCATTGTTCCTTCCATTCGTGATAGTTGTACGGTGTTGGGATCGATGCTTTTGGAAACTCCATTTTTCTGTCAATCTTCGATCTCCAAGCTGTAATGCCTGCAAAATAAAGTACTGGTGCGCCTTTTATCCAGCAACCTGTGGGCTCTAATACCATGTAAATGTGTTAGAGAACCTGCATATGTGAATCTAGCTAGTAAAGGTTGAACACACAGCTTTGCAGAGCAAAAACACTAAAAGAAAATCAAAAGAACAAAAGAATGATTCATTAGAAAATAGGTTACAATGCTCATGATATAGCATTACTGGGTGAAAATCCCAAGGTAATGCACCATAGTGGTGATTAATGAGAGGAATCAACACCTAAAATAAGTTCCAGAGAGAACTAGCCAATTGTGGAGTTAAAGAAGGAGCAAATCAGGGAGTACATCATGCAGAAGAACTAGCGAGTTGCGGAATTAAAGAAGGAGAAAATCAGGGAGTAAATCATTGTTTTCGGGAAAAGTGTCTATTCAGAACGACCCTATCCCACAGGGTTGTGACAGAGACCTCAGAAACAAACAAGGAAAACTACTCTTGTATTCTTCTTTATGAACTATAAACGAAGATGATTAAGATGAACCGACCTGTGTCTTGTGCTAGTTGTTCGAACCAATCTCTCTTCTCTTTGCCAGCTTCCAACGATCTGCTCCCTCACTTGCCCAATGTCACTGAGTTCCTGCAAGTTCACAGAAGAGAGAAACTACACAAAGACATGGATTTATGTTCATAAAAAGCTTAGGATCAGATTTAAGCTAAACATACAAATATAGCACACATCAGA
This sequence comes from Pinus tabuliformis, assembly GCA_031772625.1. Classification (NCBI taxonomy): domain Eukaryota; kingdom Viridiplantae; phylum Streptophyta; class Pinopsida; order Pinales; family Pinaceae; genus Pinus; species Pinus tabuliformis. The sequence goes on from CM062807.1 coordinate 841,173,259, forward strand.
TATACAAGCATGTAGGAGAAACTCAAGTAGTTTTATTGATAAAACAAGAAGATCCAGGAGGAGTTACAACCCATGATTCCTGATCCAGCATCAACCTCCCAGCATAGAATCCCTTCTTCACCTCCAACAAAGCATAAATCACCCAATACTCTAATATCAATCACAAAACCAACAGCAATTCTCTGCAATGTACAAAATTCCAGCCTCTGGATCTCTTGGTGAGGGATCCATATATAGATGTATGCAAAGAGGATGAGTCAGCTCATGAATTGATTACTGGCTTCTCTTTGTCAGTTCTTGCTTCCACTTGGAGACTGAGAGCCTCTTACTCATCACTGGTCGAATTCAGTGAGGCAAGTGTCATTGGAGAAGATTCTGGAAGCTTCCATTGTCTCTCCACCTCGTTGAATGACTCTACCACTTGTCATTTCCCACTCAATGCACCCTGGTAGTGCATTCAAGTGCGTTGCAATGCACCTAGCCAGTGTATTTGGGTGCTTTGCAACGCAGTCAGCTAGTGGAGCACTTGAAATGATCCTGTTTTGACTAGTTTTCAGAAGTTTCTGGTGGAGAACTTCTGGGAGAAGATGTAATTTGTTGACCTTGTTTCTTTAGGAGCTGGAACAACACTTTTAGGGACTTAGGATCCCTTGGTTTATGGACATTTCATGCTTATAGCTGTAAGGCACAAAAATGTCTATAACAGTTGCCCCCTAAAGTATGAGGCCGTTTATCGGGTGAAATGCTTTATTAGGAGGATCCGAAGTTATTCTAATGCTGGAGAGGAGACCTGTAATGAGATACAATACAATACATTATTTTCATACTGTTTTCATGATCTAGCTGAGGCGGGCATTCCCATGCTCAGCTTTATAAATTCATTTTCATGTACATAGGACAGACAATCGTCTGATGGTAGACTGATGATTCTGATGAATTCATCATCCTTTTGGTAGGATGATTATCTGTGCTGCAATGCTGTACATTTCAATGTCTTTATTTTTTCCTGAATATATATCGCAGCCCGGATGGATGAAACTAGATCCGGGGTCTTCAATCTCGTCTGATCTTCACTCTAAGTACAAGTCGATCCATGTGAGAAATGTTTTGAAGTCGAACATGGAAATACATCGCTTGATTACCAGTCAATGATGTAAACTGTTAATAAGCGCGAGAGGAATCACCGATAATGACAATGACCCTCAAGGTACTGCAGTACAATTCACGTGGTGTGAATAAAGGACTTGGCGTTGAACACCACGCAAAATCTTTCGGTCGAAGGTCATTGATGTATACCTGTCGTCGGAAGTGAGAAACTTGCCATTGAGGCATGCAAGCTTCAAAGTACTGAAGGGGTGTTCCTAGATCAACTTCTTGGATAATGAGCTGATGTCGACAAGAAGTGATCCGTCAAAGGAGGGACTTAATGAATCCCACATCAATGACACGGAACGGAGCAAATGATTTTGATGGAGGTCAAAACGATCTGGTGACATACGGTTCAGGGTGGCGGTCATGAAAGGGCGAAGTATAATGTATGGTATTGGACGGGACACGGGTGACTTCTCTGGATGACTTCTCTTGAACATGTCGGCGACACTTATGTGATGGATCGGTAGCATTTACCCCAAATGTGGATGGTATGGCGTGACCATGGTGATGTGACCGGTGAATGAAACAACCCAACTCGACTCTGGCATGGAGTGGAAGTGTCATGTTCAAGAGCAACTTGCTACCAATAAAGTTTCTTTGAGTTTTCTTCCCAAATTTTCCCCAGTCATTTCTGACCAGTACCTCTTTATTTTTGTCAAGCTTGAGTAGGATAACATATGCTTGTTCTATAATTTGCCCTTCGGGCAAACCCATCGCTATGTTTTAACGAGCCTAGCGATAGTGAAACTCGTTCTCGTCTAAAGACAAGTTTGTCGCTATTAATCTTTTTAACGAGCCTAACGACAAAGATAACTCAGTCCTTTTCCTTTTTAGGGAGTCTGAAAAGGTACGTAAAGATAACTCCGGAATTCCTTTTTCGTCATCTAATCCCTTAAGTCCGAAAAAGTATAAAACAATACAGAAGGGATGAATTTTCGATAATTTTAACGAGTCGAACAAAACAAGCGCTCGATCTTTTTGTGCAATAATCCCTCAGGTCCAAAAATATTAAAATCTAGAGGAGGGATAGCACTTCTGGTCGCTTTAACGAGCTGGAAGGCCAAAACTCGGCAATCTTTTCATATTTTATGAGTCAGATGAAACGAGCTTAAAGAAGACTCGTCTTTTGAGGAACGAGTGATAAAATGGGTAGCAGCTGATTCCAGGTAAGGTTTGGAATTCTCCAATCACGGCAGTGTCACAAGGATGGCTAGTGAAATCACTCTTCGCAACTGTTCCTCAAAATGGGTAAACAATCAAATGGAGGTGAATGATCGGCCAAATGAAAAGTGGAGGTGGCGGTGCAAACACGACCAAGGCTTTAATGGCTGAAAATGCTTCATTCACGGTGGCTATTTACCGGAGGATAGTTCATTTTTTAACGAGCTTAAATGCGGGTGGAAACATTTGCTCGATCTTATGTTTATTTTTTAACGAGCTTGAACTATGCGCTAAAACTGCTCGATTAATCCAGTCATATGATAAGAATGTCTCATATAAAAACGACAACTTTTAGATTTTTGCCCCACATCCTTTCTTTATGCAAGTTAGGAAACGACTAATCCAAAAAGCAGATAAATAATCGCTCTTTCGCTTGCATGCCCCCAGGTATAAAATATGGTTTCAAGGTTACCCCTCAATTTGCAGACAAAACATTTGTTCTATCAGGAGAGGCTTACCTCTTACAGGTTACCCAAAGATTGTTCTATTCGCGGTAAACAAAACACTTCTTCGGCGATGTCTACCGAAATAGACAAAGGTGAGTGGCGAGATCAACCAACCCTCATAACTTTGAAAAGAGAATTTTATTCTAGAACAACCCCTCTTCCAATCACGGACGGGGTACGGACTAGTCACATTCCCCCGCGGAAACCTACTCTATACCTGAAGTTTTTCCTGCCGAAGCAGGCCAGGATGCATGCCCCCTGGGTTTCAGTCATATCCCTCTGAATTACTCGCGCTCATCGAGAGGACGGACTGGGACTTGAGACATTTCTTGCATGAAGAGACCATTTAGGGACGGTATATGACTATTTGCTATGTGTGATCCGGGAAATGAAAGCTGGTCCACGAGCTTGACCACTCTTCCTTCGTGCGGAAAACACATTACTCTAAAGAGTGAGGAGACGATGGCTCCCATGCAATAAATATAGTCTCGTCCAAGGAGTGGGTTATAATCCAAGGGTCCTTGAACGACCATGACGTTCATGCGAACTGTCTTCCCTCTCAATGTTATGGGCACATCGGGAAGGATCCCTAAAGGTCGACTGGTTCCTTTATCAAAGCCTGTTAGATTTCTCATTTCAGGCAACAGCGATGGCGAACCAAGCGCTTTCCAAGAAATAGAGGAAAGGATACCCACAGATGCCCCCTCATCTATGATGGTGCCAGCCATGACCATTCTATATATTTGAACGATAATTCGGAATGGTATGCTTGCTGGCAAACGGGGTCTGCCTAGTTGATTCCAGTCAAAGGATACAACTAGGTTGCTTGGAGGTGGGACCGAGTAGACGGCCGGGTATGGCTCTAACGAACTTCCTTCCTGCGATAAAGGAATGGGTGGATTGCCCCCGTGTTCGTCAGAGTCTGTGTTGATGAAGAGAATTTGGACGGTGTCATCCTTATCCCCTTCAGTGACTGTATCATTTGAAGATAAAACCTCTGAAGGCAAGACCGGGTCAACTACCGCCTCGACCTTTTGACTTTCGTCTGGTATGGATTCAGTTGGTTTATCTTCAATGATAGACGCTTCAGCCGACCACTTGACCGGGCCAGCTGGGTTCTCAACCACTGACGGACTTGGCAAGAGTTTTTTATATCCATGAGGAAGTCGTAACGGTGAAACTGGACGATCATCCAAAACTCTTTTAGCCTCGTCTAAGAAGGGACAATGGTGGAGGGCATGGTCGCCTTCACACAGTCTACAGGGAAATCTAGCTTTCCTTTTTTGTCCTGGGGCTTCACTTTCACTAGTTGACGGTGTGCTTTCAACATGATCTCCAGAGGTTGATGACATCGGATTGTGCAAATGAGGAGACCAGTCCCTTAGTATCCGGGGGATGCAAGGACAATCTCTGTGAAAGTGGTCTCCTCTACAAATGACACATGGCGATTTAGGCCTGGTCGGTGCTGTGTGTGGATTCTCATTAGACGACACTCGTTTTCCCTTATTCGCCTTTGGCTCCTTCTTCTTTTTCTCTTTCTTCTTCTTTTCCTTCTTCTCCTTAGGAACTTGGCTTTTAGCTTTACCAGTCCCGTCAAGAGAAGAAGAAGGAGGAGAGGAAGAATTAGAGGAAGTAAAAGGCTGGTGGGTAACTCTGGACTCGTCTAATTGCTGATTCGATTGTTCAGGAATAGTGGTGTTCTGAACGACATTGGTTGAGAAGAGCCATATTGGCAAGCCAATTGTCAGTCCTGGAAGCGACAATGTGGCCATATGGGGCGCACCAACATCTCCCCAAGAGGAGAAGGGACTAGGATTTCCACCAAGGGGAATTCCTTGGTTGGTAGGCTCCATTTTCTCAACCTAAAGATCAACGCAGGAAATGGGTATGAATATTCCGTTTAAAATAAATTTTAACATGCTTTGACACAACTTTGTTTTTTCAGTTTTAAAGAGTCGAGAAAAAACAAAAGATGACTCTAGTCTCCTTCAATTTTTAATGAGCCTGAAGTGACAAGTGCTCAGATGGACCTTTTCCGTTAAGGAGTCTGAAAAGGAATGAAAGGGACTGCTCTAGAGGTCTAGGTAGAGGGAGTGCCAAACCAATCGCAAAACCGCAAAATCCTTTTTAGGGTACGGCGGTCAATCTTCCCAAATGCTGTGTTCAGTGCATTGCGATCAGTAGGGCGGCCGACACGGCTTCCTATGGATAAAGGTTTTATGCCTATAGGGGTCTCCGAATATATACTCGACGGTACGTGGGAGCACAAGTCCGTACTGGCACTTATCGTCTCAAAGTGGAGGAATCACCCAACCAACAGTGAGGACAACAGTTACCAGGCTTTACGACGCTGGAATACGTCTCTAGCCTAGACCTCTAGATGTTGTGCTTAAGTTACAAAGCGTTGTTAAGTTCATTGAATTTATTTTAGGTTGATCTTTCTTATGAAGTTTGCCTTTTGGGTTCACCACGAGATGTAGATGTAATTCCTAAAATGCAATCTAAAGATGATAAGCAAGCCTTTATCTCTTTTCAGCAATGAAAATCCTAGCTACAAGGGGAAAAGAAAGACACAATCTTTTCTCAAAGAGCAAAGAGCACACTGTAAATGCACATTTCCTAAATCAAGCCATACAAACTGTCAATATGCAAATGCACTTGTGCATGTATTTGTTTTTCACTTTCTTAATATTAATGCCTAAAAAGAAAGTTGTTGTACAAATTTGAACTCGATTTCAAGTGAAAAACACAAACAAGCTTCTTTTCGAAATCAAAAAGTAGAGACCATTACGACACTTTATGATTTTGAAGTAAACACTTGTTTCGACACTAGAAATTCACAAATTCAAGCCAAAGGCAAAAGTAAAAGCGTAATCAACTTGTCAACAGCAAACAAACTTTCTCCTAAGATCAAAACGACACTTACGACAGATCTAGATCTAAGGGCGACAGTATGACCAGTTTACTTTTGCAATGGGAAACTGTAAATGATGTAACAAATACACAAAAACAAATACAGTTTCTTTTATACAACTGAGGCGGAATTAAGGCAAAGAAAAGGGGCTTTTAAACAGACAAACACACTGATCATAGGCTGCAAAAATCAGAGGCAAAACTGAAAAAGTGAGCAAATAACCTCAGCTAGGCAGGGCTAGGCTGATCAACGCACCTGCTACACAGAGAAACTGAATTGCAACGCAGGTAGCCCTCTCGGGAACTGCGCTGAAATGCAGAGTCTCTTCACAGAGCCTGCGCTGAAGCAGAAATGAGAATTTTCTCTAGGTTCTGGGTCACAGTTTGCAGTTTAATCTATGGTTTTTGGCCGACTAAAAGCAATCAAATGTGTACAATCAGAGGGTTGATTTACAAGAGGTTTAAGAGCTATCACAAAGGGTAATCAGATCATTTGTGAGTCAACTGTTCAGATCATAAACAAGCCCAGTGAATGGACTAAAGTAGCAGATGTCTACTTTGCATTTGTAAATGGCAAATGCAGTTCAATTCGCTACTCCTAAGTTTATGAGATGAACAACAATAGAAACACAAATAAACTAACTAGACACGTTCCCCAGTGGAGTCGCCATTTTGTTTTCGGGAAAAGTGTCTATTCAGAATGACCCTATCCCACAGGGTTGTGACAGAGACCTCAGAAACAAACAAGGAAAACTACTCTTGTATTCTTCTTTATGAACTATAAACGAAGATGATTAAGATGAACCAACCTGTGTCTTGCACTAGTTGTTCGATCCAATCTCTCTTCTCTTTGCCAGCTTCCAACGATCTGCTCCCTCACTTGCCCAGCGTCACCGAGTTCCTGCAAGTTCACAGAAGAGAGAAACTACACAAAGACATGGATTTATGTTCATAAAAAGCTTAGGATCAGATTTAAGCTAAACATACAAATATAACACACATCAGATATACAAGCATGTAGGAGAAACTCAAGTAGTTTTATTGATAAAACAAGAAGATCCAGGAGGAGTTACAACCGATGATTCCTGATCCAGCATCAGCCTCCCAGCATAGAATCCCTTCTTCACCTCCAACAAAGCATAAATCACCCAATACTCTGATATCAATCACAAAACCAACAACAATTCTCTGCAATGTACAAAATTCCAGCCTCTGGATCTCTTGGTGAGGGATCCATATAAAGATGTATGCAAAGAGGATGAGTCAGCTCATGAATTGATTAGTGGCTTCTCTCTGTCAGTTCTTGCTTCCACTTGGAGACTGAGAGCCTCTTACTCATCACTGGTCGAATTCAGTGAGGCAAGTGTCATTGTAGAAGATTCTGGAAGCTTCCATTGTCTCTCCACCTCGTTGAATGACTCTGCCACTTGTCATTTCCCGCTCAACGCACCCTGGTAGTGCATTCAAGTGCGTTGCAACGCACCTAGCCAGTGTATTTGGGTGCTTTGCAACGCAGTCAGCTAGTGGAGCACTTGAAATGATCTTGTTTTGACTAGTTTTGAGCAGTTTCTGGTGGAGAACTTCTGGGAGAAGCTGTAATTTGTTGACCTTGTTTCGTTAGGAGCTGGAACAACACTTTTAGGGACTTAGGATCCCTTGGTTTATGGACATTTCATGCTTATAGCTGTAAGGCACAAAAATGTCTATAACAATCATGCAGAAGGAATCTTGCGTGTAGTCCCATGATCTAACTAAGTGTCCGCATCTAGGTGTGTAGTACCTCCAATATTGAAGTGGTACAATAGAATCCAATGAAGCCGTGACAAAAGATATTGAACTACGCAGCGCTGGAACAGAGATGTGATAGTGACATAACCTACAGATGGTCAATAGAGAGTGCGTGATACAAAACATAGACGGGACATTGAGGCTACATTATATTGAGTGTGGGAGATATAAAAGAGAGACTCCACGTTGAGATTACGTTAGGGCCATTGGGTGTCCATAGGTAGGTTCAGGGAAACTCTGTTAGAAGAGATAATAAGCTAACGATAATAATTAATAGGGTGTGGTTTTTGTTATCTGAGGCGTAAGTTCTTTTTTCAAGATCAACTAACAAATTTTATTTTCATTGATGGAGGGTTTTATAAATTGAGTTTTAAAATGGATATATATTAATTGATATTAAATTAGTGTAGTTATATAAATTAGTATATTAGAAAATTGGGAAAGGAAACATCCAAGTGAATGATAATGTTTGGTTGTTTAAAGATAAGAGAAGATTTTTAATTGGTTCTTGAGTAAGTAATGAAAGATTTATAGAATAAGATATATGGATAATGTAATAATCTGAAATTACCCACACTTATACATACCTTAAACAATGTGAAGATAAGGATTTTTGCTATTGGTAGAATGGCATGAGTAATAATAAGATTGGTGATATTATTGCCCAGTTTTCATTTCTGAATTCTTTTCAACAATCAATGCAAACTCAATGGTTAATCTCTCTATAGTAATTTCATAATTAGTTTCTCCCAATAGTTGATTAATAAAAGTCAGGTTATCAATTTGAATCTTCAATTCAGACTTGATCACATTGCATTCGGGAAGTCCAGAATCATTATTTATTGTTGTTTCAGAGTGAAGGTCAATAAAGGTAAAATAATTCCCTAAAGTGAAATGAGATTCCAATGAATCGACGACAATTAATAATGTTTGGAGTAAAAGGAAAATAAGGATATTACATGTTACTTGGTAATAAATAAGGAGAATATCGCTCTGAAAAAATAATAAGGAGAATAAAAACAATTTGTTTTATATCTACAAAACTTACAATATTGAGGTGTAATTGCTAGAATTGCTTCACATGCAGCCTCCTTCTTACTTTTTGTTGGAACTCCAGTCGAAGAAGTACCATTAATCTGCATAGTCGCAGTAAATTTGGGACAATGTGCACATCCCATCTTTGTAAAGCCATAAGTAGGAAGAGGTATGTTTTTCTTTTGAGCGAGATGCTCAAGCATATTTTTAGGTGTCCTACTTGGTAGACACATAATATAATTAAGGAAGTTACAACATTTCATTATATTTCAATAGATAAATAAATATATCTAACAAAAATAAATTAAATAAATTCCAAACCAGAAAAAATCAATAGAAATGGAAAATCAAAATAAAATAAGCATTTTCCATGGAGGATATAAGTAGACTTTAATATTACTTGAAGATGTATAAGTGTACTCTTAGATCTTTGATAGTTTCCTTAGCTTCAGCATTCTGGGAAGGCTTCTTGTGTTCTAATCCTTTCAATTCTTTTATATTTTGTTTAACTCTACAGTGGTCGTCCACATTCAACACTTTGTCAACAATAGCTCTGTTGTCCACATTTATAATTTATGAACCTTTTTCAACAGTAACAACATTCTCAATAATAAACTTTTCTTCACTAATTTTAGACTCATTTGTTGCTAGTAGTTGATTATTAAAAATCATGTTATCAAAGGACACCTTCAATTTAGTCTGGGTCGCATCTCATTCTCCAGTGGAATGTCCAAAATCATTACCTATTGTGCTTTTAGAATTAAGTTCAACAACATAGAAAGAATTACCTGAAATGAGATTCTGATGAATTAGCAATGATTAATATTGTTAAGAGTAGGAGGCAAGTGAGGATATTGCATAATAGTTCAAAATAACTAAGGAGAATGGAAACAATTTGTTTCCCATCTACAAAAACTCACAATATTGGGGTTCAATGGCATGAATTGCTTCGCACACAACTTTGTTTTATGTCTCCTTACTCTTGTTGGGCCTCCAGTGTAAGAGGCCCATGAATATGCACAGTGGCAGTGAAGGTGGGACAATGGGATATCCCTCCATTATATAATGATAAATATGAAGAGACAATTTCTTCTTTTGAGCTAGCTAATCAATAACATGTTTAGATAGTCTAGTCTCCTACCAAAGATTATAATTAAAGAAGTTGTTGATGGTGTTGGACCTGCCAACATTCAGGGCATCACCCTGGTATGAAGTCCCAACTAGACCTCACACCATTTGGTGTGGGAGTCCCACCCGGTATGATGGCCTGGTTGCTGTTGTCTTAAGGATTTACCTCAACTCTTGTTTGCCAACACAAGAAAGTGGTATGCTTTGTCTTCGAGAAGTGATATTCGTGTGCCTGGTGAAAGCTAGTGTAATTGTGTCAATGGTTCTTTCACTGTAAAGGGAGAGGGTGGGAGTAAGTCCCAAGTTGGTTGCAATGAAGTCCCAACTCGACTAGGAATACACAACACAACAGGACATGCACAGCTTCCAGAAGAGCAGTCCACACGGATGCGGTAGTCACAACACACAAGGTAAGATAACATGTACAACACTCAGCGGATGAATCTGCACAAGTGTAACGATTGTCACAGCAAGTTTTATGTCAAAGGTTTGTTTGTTATCGAGAGAGTAGCCACCACGGGCAAGACAATGTTAACAACATGAACAACACATTTTCATTAACATATTATGTATTACAACAAGTGAAATAAGTTCAAGTTTTCAACACAGGTTAAAGAAACATGTATTACAATTGTTCAAGATTTGTCTTACAACAGTTACAATACATGTGAGAAAACGTGTTGGCCTATTAGCAGGCTTCTAAATTAAGTGAAAATTCCAAGACACATTGTTACACCATACATCACTGATCATAAGCGTGAGGCGTTGTAGCCACTACTTACTCCTCAAAGAAAAGATTACAGACTCTCTTGGCTATGTGGGAGGAGCTGAAGTGAAAATGACTTTCTATGTACAAATGAGGGGGTTATTTATAGCCAAGGGTGAAACTGACCCTTGTCATTGTTTGACTACCTTCATGACTATTTAACTTCCATGACTTTTCGACTTTACATGGTTCTTTGTACAACAAGTGGGTCTCTTTGACTTCCACGTTACATTACATTGATTTGAGAACATGGCCCACAGTGGAGATGTGGATAACATGACTCATGACATGACTCAACATGACAGTGCCAGTACATTCATGTTACTGCTGGAGTGCATGTCGAGCTACAGTGCGGTTGGGTGATGGATGTCTTCATGGTGTATCACAGCTTCACCTCCACATGGCAAAGTGCACGGAGTCTTCGATAGTCGTTGGTTCTCTTGATGTTGCTTCGACACGTTGCTACTTGCTTGTATGTTGGAAGGCTTGACAGGCTCATCTATTTGCAAAAGGTGCATGTTCGTCTGTTTGTCTGTCTGTGAGCACATCTTGCATATTTGTTCGTTCGTCTATTCGCGAACACATCTTTGCATGATCATCCATTTGTGAGCACATCTCTTCACATGCATCATTTGTTCATCTATTGGTGAATGCATCCTTTTGCATGTGCTCCCTTCGTCCATCCCGTTCGTCGTCATGCCATGTTTGTTAGTGTACTTGTGCCTGCAATCACTCATGACGAGATGAAATCAAATCGAAAAACCTCCTACTCTACCATGACACATGATCATTTGGGATGCAGGTGACTGAGAGAGGCAGCAAGGTTATGAGGCGGGATGATGGCTCTAGGCATTGCTGATGAAAACTGTGCAAAAGTCACTAGGTGATGAAGATGGAAAATCCAAATCAACGGTGACTTTCCACGAGGTCTGGCTCAGCTAGAAGGCAAAACTGCGCAAATTTTGGGAGGGACAGTCCAGGCTACAAGAAGGCAAGGTAGACAGAATCTGCGCATTTTTCAGAATGAGCAGAAAGCAAGAGCTGGAAGGAAAAATTTGTGCAATTTTCGTGGCGAACAGGCTAGGCAGCATGGAGGATCAGCTGGCAGAAATTGTGCAATTTTTTGGAACTGGCCGAGAGCCTGGCAGCCAAAACTGCGCAATTCCCAGAGGGAACTAGCAGTTGGCTATTGGGTCACTAGCAGTAGAAACTGCACAATTCCCAAGGGGAACAGGTAGTCAGCTGCTGGGAGATTGGAAGCAAAAAATGCACAATTCTTGGAGGGAACTAGCAGTCTGCTACTAGAAGCTACTGGCAAGGGAAACTGTATTGAGGCTAGAAGGCCGACCTGATGATCATCTCTACACAATTTCTAAGTTGAGCGAACTACTAGGCAGCAAAAGGCTTGATCATGAAAACTGCGCAATTTCTTGGATGAGCAGTTGGTCGACTGTCAGGACGACTCACTGGGAAAACTATGCAATTTTCTAAGGAAGACTGGGACAAGCACTTGGTGTCTGTCCGGCCTATCTGTGCAATTTCCTCAATCAGCAGAGCAGACAAGTTGAACAGCGTCTGCGCAATTTTTTAGGGGAGTCAGTCCTGCGATAACTACTTGGTTCGACTCTCTGGGTGGCCAACATGAAAGTTGATTGAATCACTTGTGATCATCACAACTTGGAGATACTTGCTTGGTGCTTCTGTGCTATTCTCAGTGACAGTCGATCCAGTCAATGGCGGGGTGATGGTCTGGTTGTCAGAGGGATGTCTAGTCGTCAGAACTAAGCAAATTGACTAAGTGTGTGAACGAGTGAAAGGTGCAAATGTGATCTTACAAACACACACCAACATGACTTGACAACACGACGAATCAAACCAACCAGACACACATGTTCGACATGATTGACCGACAGTGCAAGCAACAAGCAAGACACTCATGATTGAATATTGATCGATCGTGACGATTCTTGCATGATAGTGAATGTGACTCTATGTGTGAGTGTGACAGATGTTTTCATAGTGAACATAACATGTACACATGAAGCAAATACCTTGAGCATGACCAAAACATGGTCGCAAGCACAACATTGACATCAACATGCAAAAGTTTGCATGGAATGAACAAGAAAGGGGAATGCTAAGACTCACATGAGCTCACAGAGTGAACTCGAGCTTGTGCAGTGATCAAGTGAAACTCTCAAGGGATGCTCCGAAATTGGGTGCAGGCCAAAATTTTGGAGGGTGGTTGTAGCCACTACAATAGAAGTTTACAATTCTTCCATGGAAAATGAAATGTAATAAAGTTGATATTAACAATTAAATTGAATATGTAGATTTTATTTAGTGCTTTTGATTGAAATTGCAGTGTGTGGCTTTTGTTCTAGTATGCGACTATATCGAAGGAAAATGGATTCAGGATAGCAGGAGGCTAATATATGATTGAAATATGTGTAAGCGCTAATTATTAGAAATGTGGGTGTGTAGGCTGACCCGACACCCTTATTTTTCTTATGAGAAATATAGGTGGCATTCTATATCTGACTGGTTATTTTTTGTATTTTATTTGTAAAATGTAGAACAAAACACTTACATTTATTGAGGATTCATTAGGAAATAAATAGTTTTAGTCTATGGTGTGCCTCATTACAGAGAGGCACATTCTTCTGTGATAATCACATAGATGTTTTCAACTAAGAAATCTTTAATAGCATTAGGTGGTAATTCTGAAATGCACTACAACCCTTTTTCTAATATGGAATTAAGTTATCCAGTTGGCAGGGATGGAAGACTTTCCATTATTGAAGGTGTATCCAAAGATGGGCCTGCTGAAGTAGAAAATTTTGGATACTATTCTGAGTATAAAACATATATGATGAATGGTTGACATATGAGAATCCATACAAATTGAAGCCACTAACAACCAATCACTGAGTTTAAAAAAAATATCTCATTTGATTCAGAAAAATCTTATGAAACACGAGAGAATGCCCAAGAAATAATGAAACTAAGCCAAACTAAACCAAATAATGAAACTAAACCAAACCAGTAGAGTTGAGCCTACTTTCCACTACTAATTCAACGATCCACAATATGCTCAAAATGATGTAATTAGAAGGATAAGGATCTATATGTTGTTGTAAACAAATAAATGCTTTTACAGATTGTATACTTAATTGCGCGAACTGAGGGTCTTAGTTGGATTTGGTTTAAGATTGTTAAGGGGCAATCTTAGATGATGGAATTGTTATTAGACAGATGTTTGTCAATCGTGGCAAAGATGGATGATGTAAACGCTCTTCCTTTCACATATTTCTAGTATTTTCAAAAGATTAATTTCATCCATCACTTTGCATATTGTCATGGACGCCTGGAATAAATGCCAATGGGGAATCGTTTTCCTCAAATTTCTTCAAAATGAAATTATTATATAGTTTAAAGCCATCAATCACATATTTTATTAGAATGCAAGCCTCGGCCCTCGGTTCGTCATTTTCCAGGTATGCTTAAAACCATTTTCAAGTTTTCCCTGATCAATTAGCTTTATTCTTCGAGTATGATAAAACTTCATTCTTCGGCAGTGGCGACAGCATTCTGCAGTGCCGTAAGTAGTTGGTCATGTCAGCAACACCACTGCCAATCCCAGCACTGCACTCGCACTCCAGTCGAGACGTGTCATTTTCAGATAGGTGAGGGGTTGGTCTTCTCAGCAACACCACCACCGTCAAGTCAAGCATCACACAAGCACTCCCACTAATACGTGGCATTTTCGGATAGGCTTTGGACATGCGACAAAGGTCGGTTAGGCAAGGATGGGATCGACGGTGCAAACATGGCAATGATGAGATTGATTGACATTTGGCGGACAAAATATAGACCACGTGTTGATATTCTATGGCTTTAAACAGACGAGGAAAGCTTTAGAGCAACCTCTCCTTAATAAATGCCTTCGACGTAATTAAATTAAATGGTGGGTAAATTCTTACACACATTAAAACACTTATTTCATGTTACATTTCACATTCTCAAAATTAAAAAATATATATATAAATTAACTAAATTATAATTTTTTTTGAATAATTATTATTATTATAAAAAGATAGTATATTAGTTAAACATATATACATTTAAGAAAATATGTAACAAGATTTATAACCATGGATATTCACCTTATTTTATCTTTGAAATTCTTAAGTTGTAAATAGCTTTTTTTATAGTACCATGACTTACTAATACCAAATGCCCAAAAAAGTATACCTTGTATTCATATCACACATCTTCATATGATACTTTTTTTAATTAATCAATTTAACTAAAAGAATAAAAAAGACATAACTATGCTCATCAAATTTATGCTCCTCATGTAGATATTTTCTAATTCCATATGTTATGGTCACCTGTTTTTCTACTCCATTAGGGTCACAAGGCCTAGTCGGGATGGTGGGCAACTTCAATACCTCAACAAATCACATCTCCTTCCCAGCATGTCCATAATTGGACAGAGGGAACTGAGGCCAAACCATCTTATTGGAATCTTTCAATGCCTTGATAATTCCCCAACCTACTATTTGGTAAGCCATTTCCCTACACAGAATCTTGTTTGGAATATAAATATGTAGGACATGGGGCTATACATAGCTACCCAAGACTCTGATATATGTGAATAACTCTTCACCAAACCAATTCCCATTCTTCTTGAGGTTTTCCATAGCATCCGAGGACATTCTGGTACGTTTCGTTCCAAAGAGGAATAATGACTCTCTGACAAATCTAATAAAAATGGCCAAAATAATTGGACTCCCAAAGTAAACTGTGATAAATGTGGATTGGTGAGGGGTGACGTAGAAAGAGTCCACTTCCATCTCATGGTTGGGAAATCAAGATAGTAACAAACACAGATCATGATATAGGTTGACATGTAAATTAGAGGAATTTTATTCTTAGACACAATGCGGGAGGTACAGAAAGCCAAAATCTTCTTAGCTAGGTTGTTGGATAAAATAGTGGCCCAATAAAAAACGTAACCCTTAGAAGCCCCATTAATTAAGGAAACCCAACTATCAAGGAATTCAGACACATTAGGGTAGGCATGAAATTTGTAATGAATGGCAGTAATTTGACTAAAAGGAGAGGTGATTATGGGGGGTTGTTGTTTGCTACAAAAATTGGTGATGCACTGGGAGAAATAGTTATCTCTATAATAAATATATGCTTTTTTTAAATAAAGGAATAAATATTGGACAATATCATAATGTTAGAATTCAAACTTTCCCCAAAAAGTTTCCGTGGTACACAAACCAAGAAAAATAATCATTATTTGTGAACTTAATCAGTATGAGACCTTGCTTTTTAGAGTAGATAGTAATATCATCTAGGTAGATAACCATTAAATTGTTGATAAGACCTCTAAAAGCTATGTCCATATCCCTTTGAAAAGTGGCTTCCACATTTATTAGACCAAAGGGAATATTTTGATATGCATGTGTTTCCCATTTAGTTCTAAATGTAGTCTTCAACCTGTCTATATGGTGTACCAAAATATGATTGTAACGAGAAAATCCATCTAATAAGGTCATTAATTTTGAGCCTGCTATAGACTATAAAAGTTTCTCCATGGGAGGAAATGGGAATTTGTCTTTCTCAGATTCTTTATTCAGATTTCTAAAATATATAAAATTTCTTATATCATCATTCTTCTTTCTTACTGGAACTAGGTTGGATGCCCATTTAGAATGTCTAACAGAAAAAATAATTTAGGCCTTGAGTAGTTTATTAAGTTTGGCTTTGATTTGGGACTCAAGGTTTGGATGGATTTTCCTAAGCTTTTGTTGGATAGGCTTGACATCAAGTAACATGGATATTGTATGCTAAATTATTGAAGTATCATATGTTTTCAAGTCATCGTATCTCTAAGAAAAAACATCTTTGTATCTTCTGAGAAGGTGTATGAATCTAAGTCTTTCATTTGGGGAGAGACCTAGTGCTAAATTAATGTTTTGAGGATTTTAATCAATATCTATATTGACAACCTCAAACTTTAAGGTACAACTCTGAACCTTGCAGTTAGTTGGGAGCTTAAATATGTATTTTAAATCATAAATATCCTCCAACTTGACTACTAACTTGGGCAATGCATTTTCTATTTTGTCTTCTCCTGAAAATTTGTTAAGCTCTTTATCATGCATGTCCTCATTTATAATTTGATCATCATAAGTACCTTTAGATGTGAGAAAACTTATAATGTCATCATCATCATTAAATACTCTCCATTCAGTGATATTGTCAGGAATAGAGGGTCAAAAAGTCAATTCTATTGAAAATCAGTCAATACTAATGTCTTCTATAGGAAAGAGCTTAGATGCGACATTCGCCAATAAGTCAACACTAGCATTATGTAACTTCGGAATAAGATAACTATTAAATGCCAAAATTTGTGATGTTAATTCTTGGACTAAGGCTTGATAATGTTTAACGTGATTAGAGACACAATGTATGTTGTTTCATACCTGTTTTATTATGATCTTTGAATATCTAAAGACTTTCAAGAACTTGACATCAAGACTAATTGCTTTATGCATTCCTTGAACTAGTGCTTCATATTCTACCACATCATTTGTACATTCAAACTCTAGCTTATAGGTAAGCATGGTTTTTTCATTCTTTGGGATAACTAAACTACAACCAAATCTTGAACCATCATTAGACTTTGATCCATCAAAATAAAATGTCCAAATAAATCATCTACAGTCTTATCTATAGAAGAATCTACAATATTTATACATCTGGATGAATTTGTTTATGAGAAATTTTGAGTCTGGGAAGACATAGATTATGAAGGATGAGGGTAGATCTAGGTGGAAAATTACCAAAGAAAGATTATGAATAATAATTACCCAGAATAACGTTCACAAATGCAATAGGCTCATTTTCCTCATAGAGATCAGTCATTTTGTACTTCATATGTTACTGTCTATCAACTCTAATTTGATTTGGTTTTTCGTTATAAGGTAGCCAAAGATGAGACCAATTTGTAGAAATATAACCATTCAGTGTTTGAGACTAGTCTCTACTTAATATAAGGCCATAAAATTTTGAAATGTATGCAACTAGGATATCAATTATTTGGAAAACCATGGGATTAGATGACAATCTAATCAAAACCCCATATATTTCTCCTAAACCTTTAAACTTTTTCCAGTCTAGTTGAACTATTTCAGTAGCATATTTTTTAGGCTTCACATTTAATTTTAAGCATACTGATTAGGGAATGATATTTGATGAAACTCCTGAATCAACTAGACAATTATCAGAACGTTTTTATTAAATATTTCAAATGTTAAGAGGAAAGGAGGTGTATGAGAGTTTGACCTATCTCTAATGAGGATAACATCTATTGGATCTATCTTGTCTGGAGATGAAGAAAGAGACTTAGATTTAGCGTTACTCTTAGTACCCTTAGTTATAACTATAGTTGAAGGTAGTGAATAAGTAGGCTAGTATTCAAAGAATTTAATACTAATTTTTGTTGTTTTTTAATTTACTGACTCTTTAGAGTGAAATATTAGCCTTTGTTTTCTTCATGTCTTCAACAATGTTATACTTGATATTATCATCGATATTATCAGATACTAATAAGGTTTTATATGAGGGTGAAGTTGAGGAAGAAGCTTTAGGTGTAGAAGTACTAGTAGACTAACCATAGGTCTTCTTAGGCATACCTTTTTAAGTTGAAGAATCGCATACAATTTTTTGTCCTTTTCAGGGTGCAACTGCAGGTCCTTTGCTTCTAGTTGTAACAGGAAGACCTTCTTTTTCATCTTCATTTGAAGTAGGTAAAATAGAATCCGAAAGTCCATGTGCTCGAGGTACTTCTTCTTATTAGTTTCTTCTTAAATGGATTGTGCCTCTTCCTCCTCCTCTTAATCATCATCATTAGTAGTTGATATTTGCGAAGGTGGTTGAGGAGGGGATGCAGCTTGTTGATTCCTTTTAAAAGGCCTAAAGGATCATTTTGAGGAAGAAATTTCAGCAACTTTTTTCTTTAACTCGACCATTTCATTTGACATCATTTTAAGAACTTTTTACAAGCCTTCCATATTATAAAGATCTTTGGATGTTTTCTTCTTTGGCTCTTCCTTGAATTCCTTTCCTTAGATGTAACTTTCTTCTCTAGTGTTAACAATATTTATTCAAAAGTTTATTAAATCTAGAGTTAAAATCCTTAATTTTTTCATCAGGGGTTATGTTACAATTATATAAATCATTGATTATGTGGCCATTGTTTTATCTTCTCCATATTTTTTAAGAAATTGCTCTTCAAATGTATCCCAATTATTTATTGATCTAGCAGGCAGAGAGAAATACCAAAATCCAGCTGATGCTTCAAATGTGTAAGGGAAAATCCCACAAACTACATCCTCCTCAGAGACACCATTAATATTGATGGCCAACATGAAATTATGACGATGTTCCTCTATTGGAATACCATCATCTAGATTGAATTTTGGAAACCATCTCTCTAGATGCTTGGGAAGAGGATGTAAAGGATAGTTCATAGCTATAGGTCTTGGGTTGTTTCAAGGTCTTCTTCCATTCTGGGACTTATAATATGACCCGTGGTGGATGAGATATACCCAAAATAACAATGGACGATGATGACCCTACAAAAATACTAACAGTAGTAGTACCTGTTGGTTGGATGGAAACAGAAATAGTACAAGAAAATGATGAGGTTCTAGATGTATGAGTGAAAGAGGATAAAGAGTGGTAAGAAGGTGGTAAAGAATAAAATGAACAAGTTGTGATAAAACTAATGGGATAATATGAGCAAGAGGATAGGAAAACCGTGTGATAATTTCACTAGCAACCTAATCAGATCCAAAAACTAGTTTTTTCCTATGTTGAGCTTGTAAAGGGAACTCAAAAGTTTTGATTCCTAATTTTTCTCTTTATGCTATGGTAATGACTCGAGAATAGTTCAAAGATGATGAGATGTTCCCTTTAGAGGGTTCAGGTATATTAAATTTCTCTTCAGAAATTGAAAACTCTTCAAGCTTATGAATAATGGTTTGAATCTCAATAGGTTCAACAAGTTGAGTAGGATGGGGAGTATTTATTGAAGGATCACTGGAATATATTCTTACAGGGCTATGCTATTTATGAGAAGGTTATGCAACTCCTAATCCAAGAGGTGGAGAATGAGAAGAGGATCTAGAAATTGAAGGTGAGAGTTAGGGCGGAGATTAACTCTTGGAATGGAAACTTGATTTAATATGTTACCTTTTTTCCATTCAAAGTCTGATAGCCATCCTTCCATTGCCAAAAATGTGGATGGCCAAAAATGACTACATCAACATTTGGGAATCCACCTAGTCATAGCCCCAAATCAGACTCTTTTTTGCTAAAGTTGATGGTTTCGAGTTGTATTTTGGGTCGAGTTACTCGTGACAACTAATAGTGTATGGGGATGAAGTGGATGATGATGATAATTGATTAACTAATGTACTTACTGGTATAAACTATAATTAATTTAATATAATCACTTTTACCCAACTATATTATGTTATATGTGTTATAATAAATAACATTGTTTCATGACAATAAAGATTCCCACGAAATAGAGTTCTTAAAATCAAGAAAAGGATTGATTTGATTAAACAGTTAATCAAATCAATTATAACCTCATCACATATAAATAAAAATTTCGTTATTCACTATATGTCAAGTAATTTAATACACACACTTCAAAAGTGATAATATTAGAATCAACAGAAACACATACATTAACAATATCCAAATATTTGAAACAATTCCTTTAAAAATAGAATGCATACAGTGCAAATAAAAGTTCCCAAACTATTGGCAATCTGTGTAGGTAAATAAAACTTGAGTACAAAAGTGCAACAAAAGCTTTTATTTTCTCAAAAAATTTAAAACCCCTTGCAATGAGATCAAAAGGGGAATTTATAGTGTTCTTTACAATAAAGAGAGGAACTTCTCTCCCTAAAACTCATCACCTAAAGCATAAAAAATGAACAAAAAATAAAATGTTTGTAACAACTCTCATCTAGTTGAAACATTTGGATGGAGGTATTAGTCAATGCCTTTAAAACCATCCAATGGCTATGAGGGTTGATCAAAAAATTCCAATTGAGTTCAATATTAACCTTAGTTAACTCGTCAATTCTCTTAACAAATACTTCCCTCTCTTCAAGCCAATCTTTGAGCAATCTTTCCACGTCTGGAAAAGAATATTTTGGATAACTAGGGATTATATTTGATTCAAGCAATGAACCGTTGATGGATTTGGCTATGGAATTTGATAACTCCCTTGGATCATTGATGAGCTTATTAACCAAATGAATCATGGCTTTCCATCCTTTGAAAATAATTGAATTTTGCAATTCATAAATTTTAGGAAAGTTATATTTCCTTCCTTTAGGATTCTTTTTCCATTTGAGAAACTCATTATGATATCATTTGGCTTCATCATAAAATTTTGTCATATCAACCAACTCATCAGTCAAAGTATTGCCCAATTTACATTGCACCTGAATCAATTCTAGTTTCACACAAAATAGTTGTTGTTGATTTTGTAGTTGGGCAGTAAGGTCATAGGCCTCCTATTTTAATTACATCGAATGGGGAGTCCTGACCTACAATTCGTCCAATCTTTGTTGTGATTCCTTGAGTTGTACATATTTTTTCTTAATCTCCTCTGCACGTTGGATTTGTAGTGCATTGAACTGCTTTCACAGTTCTTCTAATGTAATTTCCTTTTCATCTAACTAATATTTCCATTATTCTCTCAATTTCTCTTTCTCATTCATAAATTCTTTCTCCATAGTGGAAATATTTTCATCCTTCTCTCTTAACAATTCTTACACCTTAATTTCTTTATCCATGGTTGCAGAGGCATACACACTAGTAAATTGAGTTAATTTCCTAGTCTCTTCAGCAAGGACAGTGGATGATCCTTTCTAGAGAAGTGGCTTGAGAGGTTTTTCCTAGGACTAGAGCCTGGGATTCATCAATATTCCCCTTCTTCCTACCTCTTTTGACCACAACTTTGTGCATTGGGATATAAAAAATGTCCATTAGAGGGATCTCCTCAATATTGAGGAAGATCTCAAAAGTAAGATTAAGAGGAATAATATATACCTTAGGCTTGGTAACCAATGTTTTCTTCTAAGATACTAACTGGTCTAGATGAGAAGAGGGATTATTCTTTATATTATACTATTTAGAAACAGTCTCTCCTCCTAGGATCTCATTTTTTTATTCCCCCTGCTTGGCCTATTTTAGGTCTTCATAAAATTGTTCCCAAACATTTTCCATCCATGAGTCTAATGTAATAATTTCTTCACCAAGGTTAGAATAACTAGTTGTTGCTATTTTTTGTGGTTGAGGAGAGACCATTGGTTAAGAATAATTTTCCTGCTACATAGAATTCCTATTGTCTTTTATAGATGCTTGTTTTTATAGGGAAATATGCAACAAATCCATAGGAAAGGGAGCCAATGTTAAATTTAAGAAAGCGAGAAACTATTCTTGCTCCTTCACTCATAATTTCTCATCCTCAATTCTCAAAACTATACTATAAGAGGAGGCTTTAGCACATAGATCATCAAATTTATGCTCCTCATGCAGATATTTTCTAATGTCATATGTTATGGGCACCTATTTTACTACTCCTTTAGGGTCATAATGTCTAGATAGGATGGTGGCCAACTTCAATACCTCAATAGGTCACATCTCTTTCTTAGCATGTCCATAATTTCATAAATATAAAATACCAAAATATAGAGGGAAATGAGGCCAAACCCTCTTATTAGAATCTTTCAATGCCTTAGTAATTCCATGGCCTATTGTTTGGTAAGCCACTTCCCTGCACAAAAGCTTCCTTGGAATATAAAGGGGCAGGACATGGGGTTCTACATAGCTACCCAAGACTTTGATATACGTAAATGACTCTTCACCAAACCAATTCCCAATCTTCTTGAGTTTTTCCATAGCTTCTAGGGGAATTTTGGGAGGTTTGATTCCAAATATGGTTTCTTAATTAGGGATAATGACTCTCTAGAAATTATGATCAAAATGGAAAAAATAATTGGACTCCCAAAGTAAATTGTGATAAATGCAGATTGGTGAGGAGTCAGAAAGAGTCCACTTCTAGTCCCATCCCATGGTTGGGAAATATATATAATAACAAAGACAATCCATGATGTAGGTTGACATGTAAAATGAACGGATTTTATTCTCAGACCCATTGCGGTAGGTACAAAAAACCAAAAATGTGCTTAGCTAGGTTGTTGGATAATATAGTGGCCCAATAAAAAATGTAACCCTTAGTAGCCCCATCAATTAAGGAATCCCAACTATCAGAAAATGTAGACACATCAGGGTAGGCATGCAATCTGCAAAGCATGGTAGCAATTTGACTAAAACGAGAAGTGAGTGAGTCTATTAAGTACTTATCATCCTCCTATTTTTTGTGTTTATTTGATTCCTTCCTCCATTCTTTTATAGAATCATTTAGTTCACCATGCTTCTTAATGAAGTCCTCCACATACCTGTTGTTGTAAATGCATTGTGGGTCTGGTAAATAATACATGGAATGAAGGACTTTTGTCGTGAATAAACCAATTGTGGTTCCTTTCTGTTTGTGAAATTTTCCATTCAATAATATTCACATTTTCAACAACCCGTCTGACCATATCTGTATATGGAAAATGTTGAGGCGTTGCTCCAATTCTATGCAAGAAAGAATATGTTGTGTCCTGAGGGATTGTCTCTGATGTTAGGGTTTCATCATCAACCATAATTGTCCTCACTGTCACCTTAGGCTCTCCATCCTCAAAGTATTTGCAAATGGCTTCACATGAGGAGTGCCCTAAATATATAATACAGACTGTATTTGTAAACAACCCTATACCTGGTAGCTTTTCATCTATTGTTTCCCTGAATGGGCTAGCAAATTTTTGTATGGGTGCCTTCTTCTTCTTCTCCATAGATTTATTCATTTCTTCTTGGTGAGAGGAATTGAATCTTGCCTATGAAAGCATAGAGGTTAACATATCAGAGCTATTAAAGAAAAATCAATAGAATGGAATAGTAAAAATAATGGTTTAATCTTGTTAAATAAACTAATTACAAACCATTAATGAGACACCGTAGAGCATGAATTAAAAATTTAAGTTGATTGTATAGGGAGGAGGTGCAATACCACATGAAGGATTTCATATCACAACTCAAGAGTAGAAATCACATAAGAAATTATAATTGGTATTTACTTAAAGTTTCCAAGGTTTCGAGAACCAGGTACTAGTGGAGCATAAGAGGAGTGAAAGCTCAGAGGGGACAATCCTGTAAAGAAATGAAATAAGGATCTGGGGAAATACGACATGGGATGTCTTAACTATGATAGAGGGATACCTTGAAGCCGAGATTCCCATAAGTGTTTTTAATTAGAATTTTAAAAATGCTACAGGATTATGAGCAAGTGGGAATTAAAAAGGAGAGGGACCACATATTATTAAATCAAGGAAAAAACTTAAACTATAGGAATTTGAGTCATATGTGTGCTAAGATGACGTCGAACCTGATTACCCATATGCTCATAATTTTTGGAAAATAAATATTTAAAAATGTTACGGTTTTATGGGGAGTGGGGCTTAATAGAGCATAGTAATGGAAGTGGATCATTTTCCTTATTGATGGGTGCCAGTATTGCAGCAATAATGCTGCAACTCTTGGGCTACCAGCTTTACTTTATCAACCTGGGGTTCATACAAACTTGGAGGTGAGAGTGCTGTATACACAAGTAACAGTGATGGTTCTGCATTTTTTCACGGTCCAGCTGGCGAGAGACCACTGGGGTTTTGAGGCCAGACTTCTATGGAGTCAGAAGAAGTTTGGTTTCTTGATGGAAGAAAGGCAAATATGATCTAAGGGAGAGCTACTCTACTACAATAATGGGAAAGGCCGAAATTCAATGCTAAATCACACCATTTCTGAATTAACTTCCAAGAAACTATGCTTTGAAATAATGCTAAATTATCATGAAACAAATGCTACTATCTAAGCATGGAACTAAGAATCATAAAGCATTACTAATGTGCACATAAACGAACTAAAATAAATCTGTTTTTGTCTTTGTGTCTTTTCATGCAAAATCAAGTATGCAAACTAATTTCTTTTGGTGATGTGGCAGGTGAATTAAGGATGTTGGGGGATGGATGGAAGGGTTAGGAGATGGTTGGATGGTGTGAGAGACCCTTGGGCGGATTTTGGTGACTTCCTAGAGGTTTTCCCTCAATTCAGCCTCAAAACAGGCCATTTCAGGAAAACCTACAGGATGTACTAGAAACTTACAGGATACAAATGAGAGAAAAATGTGAGGGGTTGGAGGTGATGGAAGGCTTAGGAAAGGTGGTTGATTGGTGGAATTGAGTGGGAGAAGGTCTAGGATCACTCAAAAGTAAGCAAGAAAGATAGGAGATGGTTGGATTCGCTCAATGTGCTTGGAAGAATTTCTATGAAAAATGATGAAAACTAGTGAAGGTGATGGTGAAAACAAGTAATGACTATGGTGGATGGAGTGGAAGGTGGTTGTTGGCTATGAAGTCTTTGTCTCCTCCTAAAGCACCTACTCTGCATAAAACATGTATATTTTCCAAAAAGCTATGTAAACAAGAAACATTCTTATAAACTAGAAAAGCAGAATTAATGAACTAACTGCCTACATTATGCATGAGGAAAGTTACTGGAAGGAATGAAATTATGGATGAGATCTACTGCAAAAATGAAGATGAAAAAGATGACAATGAAGTCCTACTTTGAAAAACTAATCAAATGCTAATTTAAAGACACCAAACTTCAAATCTTATAAAAGAAATAGAAATCTATATTTTGGGGGTTGCATAAGGGTCCCTTCCTCAAGTCATGATCCCAGAGGGAGGAAGTGAGGCCAAGACACCTGCTGAAAACCTTGTGGTGCTCCTTTTATCCCTACTAACCTGCTACTGAAGTAAGGCACAAATGGAAGCAAACTAATAAACAACCAATCCAATCTACACTCCTTGCAATGGAAATGCATCTAAAAGAAAATTAACAATGAAGCTATGAAACTAAACTAAACATACATGTACAAGAAAGAGGAGCCTTGGCTACTAGGGTTGGGCCCTAAACCAAAAGCTTCAAACCTCTGAGTTAACTCAATGCTGGCTCAAAACAACACTCATTCTTATTATCAAAACAGAAAATTACATCAATAAAACTCTCACAAGTCTCGAGCTTGAAAATAGCTTAGAGTTTTACAACAAAAATTTGAATCATAATGAGTCTCTAGGCCTCTCTACTTATACCCCAACGAATTCCTTAAAATTAGGGAGGCTCAGCTCCCAAACTCGAGATAAACTAGCTCTTTTTCTCTCACTTGCTAGGCTGCCTTCTGTTATCGGGAAATCTAGTGTCGACTCGGAGCTACTAGTCCCACTAAGGCTGGTAGCTATCTTAGAAACAAACAAACTAAAACTACTTTCGTTTTCCTTTATGAGAAGTAGATAAGAGGGGAATGAAGGACACCAACCTCAGCCTTGCGCTTGGTTCCTTGCTCGATTCCTCTCCCTTCTAACAGATCCTTGCCGCTTCTCCTTCGTCTACCCAGCTTCAAAGAGCACCTGTGGAATCAAAGCAGCATAATAATATCGAAGAACAGAGATCTACAATCATAAACAATATAGGACCAGATATATATTGACCACACAAAAGCATATATCATCAAACATAGAAGAATTTGGAGGAAAACTTGAATAGCTTTATTAATATCAAGAATAGCAAAGAGGATTATAACCAATTGTTCTGACCCAGCATCATCCTCTAGAATGAAAGACCTTCTTTCACTTCATGAAAAGCTTAGATCACCAAACACTATGATATTCCACCAAGAAACGAACAACAATTCCTTACAAGATACAAAATTCCAGCCTCTGGATCTCTGGGATGAGGGATCCATATATAGATGATTGCAGGGGGGTGAGTCAGCTTCTGGGATTTTTATTAGTGTCCTCTCTCTGATAGTTCTTGATTCCACTTGGAGGTTGATGATCTCCTACTCATCCCTGGGTGAATTCAGAGAGGCAAGTGTCATAGGAGAAGTTTCTAGAAGATTCTATGATCATCCACTTCGCAAACTGTCTCTGCCATTTGTCCACTCTCGCCCATTGCACCCTACAGAAGGGCTTTTCAGTATGCATCGCACCCTTTTCACTGGGCAGGTGAGATGCATCGCACCCTCTGCACTGGGCAGTCTATATGGTCCAGTTTTGACCAGTTCTGAGGAGATTCTTGTGGAGAACTTCTGGGAGATGATGTAATCGGCTGACCTTGTTCTTTTAGGGTATGGAACAACACTTTTAGGGACTTAGGAGCCCTTGATTTATGGACATGTTTGATTGGGGTTGCAGTGCCTAAAAATGTCTATAACAGTTGCCCCCTAAAGCATGAGGTCGTTAATCTTTTGATGTCAAATGAAATGCTTTATCATGAGGATCCAAAGTTTTTTTGAGCTGGAAGGCGACCTGTAATAAGATACAATACAATACATTATCTTCATAATATTTTTCATGATCTAGCTGAGGCGGGAATTCCCATGCTCAGCTTTATAAATTCATTTTCATGTACATAAGACAGACAACCGTCTGTGAGGCAGACTGATGATTCTGATAGAGTCATCATCCTTTGGTTCGGATGATCATCTGTGCAGCAACAATGTACATTTGATGTTTTTATTTTCTTGAATATATCGCAACCCGGATGGATGAAACTAGATCCGGGGTCTTCAAACTCATTCAATCTTCACTCGGAGTACAAGTCGATCCATGTGAAAGATGTTCTGGAGTCAAACATGGAAAGACATCGCCTGATTACCAGCCAATGATGTAAGTTGTTAACAGGTGCGAGAGGAATCACCGATAATGATGATGACCCTCAAGGTACTACAGTACAATTCACGTGGTGTGAAAAGGGACTTGGCGTCGAACACCACGCAAAATCTTTAGATCAAAGGCCATTGATGTAAACCTGTCGCCGGAAGTGAGAAACTTGCCTTTGAGGCTTGCAAGCTTCAAAGTACTGAAAGGGTTGTTCCTAAGTCGACTTCTTGGATAATGAGATGATGTCGACAAGAAGAGACCCATCGTAGGAGGGCCTTAATGAATCCCACATCTACGACACAGAACAGAGTAAATGATTTTGGAGGTGAAAACAATCTGATGATACAGGTTTCAAGGTGGTGGTCATGAAAGAATGGAGCGTGAATGTATTGCAGCGGATGAGACACAGGTGAATTCTATGAGCGACTTCTCTTGAACATACCGATGACACTGACATGGATTGGTAGCATTAACCCCAAATATGGATGGTGTGATGGACCAATGGTGATATGACCAGTGAATGGAACAACCCAACCCGACTCAGATGCGGAGTGAAAGTGTCATGTTCAACAACTTGCTACCAATAAAGTTTCTTCAAGTTTTCTTCCCAATTTTTCCCAGTCATTGTTGACTAGTACCTCTTTATTTTTGTCAAGCTTGAGGATAACATATGCTTGTTCTATAATTTTCCCTTCGGGCAAACCTGTCGCTATGTTTTAATGAGCCTAGCGACAGTGAAACTCGTTCTTGTCTGTATGGACAAGTTTGTCGCTATTCGGTTTTAACGAGTTTAACGACAAAGATAACTCGGTCCTTTTCAATTTTAGAGAGTTTGAAAGGGACGTAAAGGAAACTCCAACAATCTTTTTTCGTCATATAATCCCTTAAGTCCGAAAAAGTATGAAATAATACGAAAAGGATGAATTTTCGGTAATTTTAACGAGCCGAACAAAACAAGCGCTCGATCTTTTTGTGTAATAATCCCTCAGGTCCAAAAAGATTAAAATCTAGAGGAGGGATAGCACTTCCGGTAGCTTTAACGAGCTGGAGAGGCCAATTGCTCGGCAATCTTTTCATATTTTACGAGTCAGATGAAAAGAGCTTAAAGGAGACTCATTTTTTGAGGAACAAGTGATAATTTCAGGTAGCAACTGATTCCAGGTAAGGTTTGGAATTTTCCAATCATGGCAGTGTCACAAGGATGGCTAACAGGATCACTCTTCGCAGCTATTCCTCAAAAGGGGTAAACAATCAAATGGAGGTGAATGATCGGCTAAAACAGAGTGGAGGTGATGGTAAGAACATGACCAGGGCTCAAAAGCTAATGATAATGCATTCACAATGGTTATTTACCGGAAATTGGTTCATTTTTTAATGAGCTTAAACTCTGGGGGAAACATTTGCTCATTGCCAAGGTTTAATTTTTAACAAGCTTGAACTTCGCATAAAAACTGCTCGTGCCAGTCGTATAATAAGGATGTCATATCGATAGGTTCAATTTTTAGGGAGCTAGCACCATTCGAAACTTTGCTCCGGATCCTTTCATTATGAAAGCTAGGAACGACCAATCCTACGAGTTTAAAGGGTTGAGAAACTACAAACTAAGAAAATAAATGGTCGCTCTTCTCTTGCATGCAAAAAGGTTTGCATGCCCCCAGGTATAGCGAAATAGAGTTTCCAGGTTACCATATCAAAGCTCTCCATCCACGTTGCAGACAAAATTCTTCCTTGGCGATGTCTACCGAAATAGACAAAGGTGAGTGGCACATGTTACACAAAATATTGTCACCATGACTATTTGCAATCAATGTGAGTCTATCACCACTCATATTGTCCTCCTTTGCAAGTCTCAAACCCCAGCTCTTTATGTCAAGCTTTAAAAATGAGAGAAAGTCCTTGAAAATCAATAAAGCTCTGGTTCCGCACTTTCTTTTACCATTACCTACGGTCCCGCACCCCTTGGTCATGTTACCTGCGGACCTGCCCGCTCTGTCTCTAAAGGAGTGGGTGTGGACCCCTGTGAAAGTCAAAAAGGCATAAGTTTATTCTTAAAAACTCACTTTGGGTTAATTCTAGATGCTTCTAGAAGGAATCTTGACGTGGTTGGTTCGCTCCTAGGTGGTTCATGCATCCCATAACTAATGGAGCTAACCCCTTGATAAGAGGAGCTTATCCCTTTGAAGGAGGGCTTTATCCCTTTGAAGGTGGACCTAGTAACTTCCCTCCATTGCACTATAAATTAAGGCATTGGGCTGGTTGCTAGAGAGGTTAGAAGCTGAACATTTTTGAGGGTAAATGATGTTGGAATTGAGACTTCCTAGTTAAGCTTGAGAGGAGAGATCACATACCTTTTGGCTTCTTTGGGAAGAGAGTGAAACTTGTCAAAGTAGAGGAGATTCTTGCTGGACCCTGGGAGGAGCTTTTACAGCATCAAGGCACCAAGGTTGTAAAGTTCTTCTTTGATTAAAGTTCATACAATCAGATTCATTTTTCTCAATAAATTGTCTTCTATGATTTATTTCATGAATTCCTTTATCATCATGATAAATATGCTTTATTATATTGGCTTTTCAGGTGCTATTTGATGTGTGTGCCTGTTTGTGTTTGCAGATTCTTTAAAAGGGAGCTCATTTGGATCAACGAAGCATGGCTTCCACAAACTAGCACTGGACCCGAGGTAGGCCTAAAACATCTACTAGCCTTTATTTATAAATTACATATTTAGAGAAAGATAGAATTTGTTTGGTTTGCTTGTCGCTAGATATCATTAGATACTAGGGAGGTCAGTCTTGTCTGCAAGAACGACTTATCCGATCGACAAAATGGTGACCATACTGGGGACTTGAATTTTTTATTTTTTCCTTTGTTTTTACTTTGACTTGAGAAACTGTTTCTCTATTTCTGGTTTTTGCTTGCTGTGTGGGATTGGGTAGGTTATGTAGATCTTGAATTATTTTTTGTTTTTCGTTCTTTTGGAAGAGGACTGCACCCTCTGCTTGTAACACAGTGTGGACATCCCCGCACTTTTGCTTTACACACAGAGCGGTACCACACCTAGGTATACTAGGGGCCTGCGGACCCTGTCAAAATTTTGAAAAACTTGAAATATTTTCTTTTAGTCGGCTTAGGTGTTGTGGGGAAAAGTATCCGACTCGGAATGACCCTATCCCTACTCTAAGGGTGATAGTTCCTTAGCAACAACTGAAAGTAAAGCTTTGATATTTTTCCTTTATGAAAGTACAGAGAAGGAAGAAAAGATTGACCAACCGATGTCTTTCGCTTTTGTCGATCCTGTCTTCTCTCTTTGCCTCTTGTTCCAGCTCCTTGCTCCCTTTGCCGGCCCAGCTACACAAAGATCCTGCAAAAACAAGAGAGGGAAACTACAAGAAACATGTACTCATAACTGATGCATGGATTAGAATGGATCAAATATACAGATAAAAACAATACATCATTGCAATACAAGTATATAGGAGAACATCAAAGCTTCATTGATAGAAGAAAAAGGTTCTGAGAAGGTTACAACCATAAATGGCTCCAATCCAGCAGCACCTCCCCAGCAGCAAGAAATCTCCTCTTCTCCTCTATAAAAGCAATCACCCAATAGCTCTAACTGTAAACCAATAGCACTTCCTTGCTTTGCACAAAATTCCAGCCTCCCTAGACCTCATAGAAGAGCTCTATATATAGGGTAGAAGGAGAAAGGATGAGTCAGCTTGAGACTGACATAAAGCTGCCTTGTGTCCTCTCCCTCTTCAGTTAAACTTCAGTTCTTGAGTCCACTTGGAGATCCTTGCTTCCACATGGAGATCAAGTACCTCTTACTCATCACAGGGCGAATTCCTTGAACCAAGTGTCAGTCTGGAAGCTTCCTGGGCAATTGACACCTTGCAGAATGACTGTGCCACTTGGCCAATCTCGCCCAGCGCGGGTAGCCTTCATTAGAGTTGACTTTCAGCGCAGGTACAAGGAGGAGCAGTTGACATTCAGCGCAGATGCTCAGTGGAGCAGCTGACATGATCCAAAAATAGCCTGTTTTTAAGTGTTTTCAGGTGGAGAACTGATAGGAAGTGCTATGGTTTGCTGACCTTGTTCCTCTAGGGGTAAGAACAACATGTTTAGGGACTGAGGATCCCTGTAATTATTGACATTTCATGCTCCATGCTGCGAGGCACAAAAATGTCTATAACATTAGGATTTGTTTATGTGTTTTTAGCCTCTGCCCAGATCTGCACGTGACTTGTCAGAAACTTTTCATAGATTAATTCCATTGGCATTTAGGTTTTAGGTGAAATTTCTAGAAGCTTTGTGTGCCGCACTTGATTTTCATTTGGTCTTTGTAGTAACTCAGAGCTTAGAAGCCTTAGAAACCTCAGATCACCCTGGTTTTTGCTGGTCTTCTTATGAGTCTGACCGATTTGTAAAATATGCCTTTGTTGAGGAATCCATCTTGTTTTTCTCTTTGCGAAGCTTTGAAAGAACTTGTGTTGAAAGTTTTGGATTTCATTTTTAGAAAAGAAAACAAAAGCTGGTTGTTTTTTGATTAATTTGTGATTCTGGACAAATTAGTCCTTAGTTTGTTTATAACTAAGTAAAACATCCTTGAAAAGAAATCTTGTAAGCTTTTACTTCAATTAACTTTTTAGAATTTATAGCTCTCAAGATTAGATTTTTCAATAGTTTTGAGGGTTTTTTAGAGAATTAAAAAAAAAAAAAAAATATCTCTTTTGAAAAAGTTTGTTTTTGTAGTGTTTGAAAAGGGAAATTTTGGTGAGCATAACTAGTTGTCTCGTTTTTGAGTTCATTGGAAAATACAAAAAGTTCTTATTTTTATTTGTTTGTTAAGGAAAGATTTGTTTTTACTAGCACTTGCATTCTCAACTCTTTCTTTAGCTATAAATTCATTGAAGAAAAAGGATTGATTTTCATCTTAAGTGAATTTTTAGTGATTTGGAGTCGAGTCTTCACACCATAAATTTTCATCTCCGCACCTTTTGACTTAAGAAAAAACCAATAAAAATAACGCTTAAAGTAAAATCTATCTAGTAATCTTTTTATTTCTAGGGCTCTTTATCACCAACATAACTTAGGCTAGAATCTTGGAGTAGGGAGTAATTAACTCTCCAAAAAAGTAAAACAAACAAGTAGCTGTATATTGCGGTAGGAGATAAATTCCAATTGTTACATCTATGCTCTAGGAAGCTCCTCTTATAAGAGTCAAGCATGAGATCATGTCCGAACCAGTGGGGTAATCAATCCTTCCTCATTGGGAACGATACAAGATATACACGTATTAAAAATGGTAAACCTCGGATTAACCATTGTCGAGGAGCCTGGGGTCACTTGTTGGTAAACCTTGGATTATGTCAAGGAGCCTTCAAGGGGATTGAGCTTGTTACTCTACCCTTGCGTGTGTATCAGATCACAGACTGTTCCCCCAGGTATATTTGTTTCCGTTGGTAACCATAGTGACCATATTCTATAGGATTCTTTCCTAAGGTGACGGTGGAGGGAAGATCCCACTATACCTGGAGCAGACGTCGGCTAGACTCACTTGGATTTTATGGGGGGTTCTCTTCACTCGAGACGGTTTAGTGGAGAAACTTGTGCCAGTCTATTCATTAAGCAGGTTGTCGGGGTAACTGTTCCAACCGCCATTTCTGTATTGAATTCTGCGACGTTGGATTTCATCACCAACTAGTGTTTTTGGTACGGAAAGTTACTGTTTGTGTGTGTTTTGACCTCCTAGATTCTTCAGGCGTGTGATTCAAAATTGTTTGGTTCTTTAGAGACTTTAGGTGGTTTTCATTGAGATTTTTCTTTGTTTGCGTGTGAAGTAGTTAAAATATTTAATCATGGCTGAATTACCGAGGAAGTCCATAGACTTCGAGGCCAACCTCCTGAGTTTTCACCGAGCCAGCTTGAAGGGCTTCGAGCCCTTGTAACTCCTAGTGACAGTAGAGTTGGGTCACCTGAAGAAGGACAGTCTTCTTTAGTTGTACATCCTGATTATCAAGTGTAAGCACCAGAGTATATTTTGGAACCTGTTTCTTTTTCCGAAGTTACTAGTAGTTTTTCTTCTACTAGTGAATTAGCCGAGGAACATGAAATATCTGAACCTGAAACTGAACCTACTGCTACTCCAACATCAGGATTTGCCTCTCCAACTTCCAGTGGTCCTGGTTCACCCAGGGTAGAAAGGGTCATTACCCAAAATCTTCCTTCTGGAATTATTGCTATTGAAGAACTTGTTACTCCGAAAGAAGGTATACATATCCTTGAATATAAACCAGCTATAGAACTTAGGGAGCGTGAATCGATCTTTTGCAGTCCACCTAGGAGGGACGCTTGGTATTCTTCATTGACCAATTTTTTGGGAAACCCAGGACTAAGTTTTTCACCACCTCGCATTCCTTTTCATCCAACACCTAGGGGTTATTATCCTCCTTTGAATATGTCGAGACAGTCGTCCATGTTTTCTCAATCTCCAGAAACCTTTTTACATGGCGGTCCTTCTGTTCTGTCTGGGTATCAGTCACTTACTCGTACTTTTTCGGGAGAATCTCCTCAACCTATTGAACAAGGGTTATTAACTGGTAATAACAGAACTAAGCCGTTGAGTGTAGAAGATATTCTTATGATGTCAGGTACCATTCCAAATCCACAACCTCAAGGTGGTCAGTTACCGCCTGGGGGGCAGCCTCAAGGTCCTCAATTATCGCCTGGGGGGCAACCTCAAGGTACCAAATTACCGCCTGGGGGACAACCTCAAGGACAATACATACCTACGGGACAATACATTCCTCAAGGTCAACCCCAGACTCAGTATGTACCTCAAGGTCAACCCCAGTATCAATATGTACGTCAAGGTCAACCCCAGTATCAGTACGTGCCTCAAGGTTATCAACCTCAAGGTCAGTACCCAACCCAATGTTTCCAACCATCTTCCGGTCAATCATTTGTCCAAGGAACTAGAAATGTACCTTTGAATTATCAACCCTACCCTTAACCCAGTTATGGTCCTCAGTATGCTCAACCTTCTATGGGTCCATACCCTAGAATGAACTTAGTGTGGGATCCATCTCAATCACAACAGATCTTGCAACCGAATGTGCAGTTGTCATCTCAATCTGGACAATCCTTGGTTTCTGGTTCAACCCAGCAACCTGTCCAGCCTACTAATCAAACTTCTGCACCTTCTATAGTTTCTCAGCCTGGGCCTAGTTCACCTCGAACTCTGCCTCAAACGACTGATGCAACTATTGCAACATCTGTTCCATCTACCCCACCTACTTCTGGAGTATCCACAGCTCCGGTTTCTACTGTTCCTGCATTAATTCCTAAAGCATCTTTACCTCAGTGTGGACCCACAATTCAGACTTTAGTTCAAATGCCTGTAGGACAACCTGGTCCAAGTACGGTTGTCACAAGTCAACCTCAATTTACTTATCAACCATACCAGGGACAGTACCAATTCGGTCCTGTTGTGCAGAACCCAGTCTATCAGTATCAACCGTACCCTGGATATACTTATCAGCAACCTCAACAACCCCAGTATGGTCCGGTTAATCCTGGTTTTCCAGGAGGATATAATATCCCAAATGCAATTCCAATTCCTAGTTATCCTGGATATCCTCCTCCTGGGGCTGGTCTCATGACCCAGGGTTTCAGGGACCCTAATCGTCAGTTACCATTCATTGCAACTTTGGACTTGCCTGATTTGTCGCGCCTTACGAACGATCCAATTAATTATCTTCCGTTTTGGCCGCTAATGCCGAATAAGTTGCCTAGTGATATTCCTAAGTTTGAAGGTAA
The DNA here is from genome assembly GCA_031772625.1 of Pinus tabuliformis. Taxonomy (NCBI): domain Eukaryota; kingdom Viridiplantae; phylum Streptophyta; class Pinopsida; order Pinales; family Pinaceae; genus Pinus; species Pinus tabuliformis. The sequence continues at coordinate 841,208,454 of CM062807.1, forward strand.
ATCAGGAGAGGATCCGTCGAACCATGTGATGACTTATCACCTCTGGTGTGCATCTAACTCCATTTCAGATGATTCAATTCGTTTACGTCTTTTTCAATGCACTCTAATTGGTCTTGTGGCCAAGTGGTACATTGAGTTACCGCGAGCCACTTTTTATAATTTTAGTCAGTTAGCTACTTCGTTTTTAACTCATTTTCAGTTGCCAGTCAAATATGACAATGGCACGGAATTATTAACTTCATTAAAACAGTCAATGTCCACTTACATTTCAGATCACATTCATGAATGGAGACGTCGATGTTTAGTGAAAGTTTTTATCCCGAATCAAATCTTAGCAGAATGGTTTGTCAAATCTTTATTACCGAAAATCACTGAGGATGTAGCTAATGCAAGAGGCGTTACTGAAGATCAAGTAATTGCTTAAGCTCAATACCTTGACCTAGTTTATACGCAGTCAAGTACGTTACACGAGAAGATCCCCGACCTTCCTAAACAAAATCAAATAACTGCAACTCCTTCAGGGTCTCAAGCCGCTGATGGTATGATTGGCACAGTTAATACCAAAAGTAAGAGGAAATCTTCCAAGAATTCTTCTCCTATCATAACCTTACCAGATTCCCCAACCGAAGATTCTTCCGTGGAAATTTCTGCCGATATTCATGTTGTGGAGTCATCTACAGCCAAATCAAAATCCGGCGGTAAAAAGAAAGGGAAGAAGAAAAATAAAACAGATAAAAATTCGAAAGAGAAACCAGAAAAAATGGAATCTACTGATGAGAAACGCAAACCTCGTTATCCTTGTCTCATTTGTGACGAAGAGCATTTTACAAGAGACTGCCCTCATCACGTTGAGGTTGCGAAAATCGTCAAAGGTTCTCAAACTCCTGCTGTTTTGAAGGATCCTTTTCCTAGTCAAGACAGTAAGATGATAGGTTCTTCCTCAAATGCCTCAGAAGAACCCATAATGATGATGTCCCATTTTAGGATTGCAACACGATCGCAAGATTATGGAAGTAAAAGTCCTGTTGGTGGGAAGGAAGCATAATATTCTAATTCGAACCCATCAACTTCAACTCCTGGTTCCGATCCACTACAGATCGAGAAACCTAACCCAGACTTAGTAATCAAACCGCCTGCCAAGGGTATACTTCGAAAGTCAGCTTTCAATCCACATGCGAGAGTTGCTCAGAACTATAACATTATTGAAGATTTGGTTATTTCACCTTTAGCAATGTCGGCTTTGGAGGTGCTGCAATCATGTCCAGCACAGTGTAAATTGCTATTGTTGGCTATAGGAGCTGTTTATATTCAGGACTCGAACCTTATAATTTTCGATCTAGAAAATAGTACACCTCGCTTACCTCATCAAATGGCTTTCCATATTCCAGTGTTAGTCAAAAACAGACCTTGCTATAGGACTGTGATTTATGAGGGAGCCTCAACGTGTATTATGTCGATCCAGTGTTGGAGATTGCTTGGTTCTCCTACACTTAATCAATCCCTGATGATTCTAAAGGCTTTTGATGGCTGTGGGTTCCATCCTTTTGGCATTCTACAGGATTTACCTATAGGGGTTGAAGGCAAAAATGTTAATCTAGATGTGGAGGTGGTTGATGCCCCTCTAGATTACAACCTTCTCTTGGGTCGTAGTTGGTCTTACGCTATGACTGTTGTTGTTTCATCGGTCTTTCGGCTCATAAAGTTTCCTCATAATGGAAAGATCGTAACTATAGACCAACTAACTTACTTTTCATCTGACCCAGCCTCTTCTGAAAATATCCAGCATGTCAGTGAAACAACTATCCCTTATAAGGATGTTGGAGTAGGATGATGGAGATAGATTCATTTGGTGATGCTATGCCTTTGAGTCCATATGAAATTGTGTATCAGGCCGTACAGTCGTTTTCTGACCCTTCTTCAACCGAAATTGACTTAATGAATGTGGTCCATGAAGAATCACTTTCAACATCAAACTCAAATTCAACAACTTTTTCTGAACTTGTTCACACTAATGAGAAAATTCATGAAATCTTGTGTGTTGATGATTTACCATGGGAAGATCTTCATCATAGATCTTCATTTTTACCTGAGATTGATCGCTTTGAAAATGATTTTTCATCTATTTTTACAACTGATTATGTCAAGGAACCTCAGAATCCAATGACAAATCCTGATTCTGAGTTAAATTTGGGAAATATTTCTCGAACTATTCCTACTGACATTTTGGTTAAGCCTGGAATTGTTGAAAACATTCATATAGGTGCCTCTTGTACGGAAGATGAAATTCAAACATATAAGGCCCTATTTCAAGAATTCCGCGACGTATTTGCCTGGTCATATGAGGAAATGTCAGGAATTGACCCAGCAATTGTTGTTCATGAAATCAAAACTTACCCGGATGCTAAACCCGTCCGGCAACGTTTGCATCAGATCCACCTGCGAAAAGTTGCTGCTATTAAAGCAGAAGTTGAAAAATTACTTAAAGCAGGTTTCATTTATCCAATTCCCTTAACAGATTGGGTATCGAATATTGTTCCTGTTAACAAAAAACAAGGAACAATAAGAATATGTATCGATTATAGGGATATTAATTGAGCCTGTCCAAAAGACAATTACCTAACTCCCTATATCAATCAAATCATTGATGATTGTGCCGGCAGTGAAATATTCTCCTTCATGGATGGTTTTTCCGGATACAATCAAATAAATATTCTACCTGCTAATCAACCAAAAACGGCTTTCATTTTTCCATGGCGGACATTTGCTTATTGCAAGTTACCTTTTGGGCTCAAGAAGGCCGGTGCAACTTTTCAAAGAGCCATGTCTTACGTGTTTCATGACATCAAGCACATTGTGCAACCCTATCTCGATGATTTACCTGCTCATTCATTACATCGAGCCAATCATCTCATCCATTTACAAGCAATCTTTATGAGGTGTAGGCATTATTGAATTAGGTTGAATCCACACAAGTGTGTTTTCTGTATAGAAATGGGTCGGTTACTGAGATTTGTTGTTTCGAAAGCCGGCATTCGCGTCGATCCCTCGAAGGTTGAAGCTATTGTCAAATTTCCTCCTCCTTCGAGTCTTCGCCAACTCCAAAGTTTGCAAGGGAAAGCAAACTTTTTACGTCGATTCATTCCTAACTACGCCGAGATAACAAAGGGTTTTACCCGATTGTTGAAACAGAATACTCCATTCTTTTGGGATGAGATAGCTGACAAATCTTTTGATGCACTAAAACACGCGTTGACCCATGCACCGTTATTGCATCCTCCCAACTACAACCAGGACTACTTCTTATATCTCGCCACCTCGCATTCCACCATTGGAATGGTGCTAGTTCAGGAAGATGAATTCGGTAGTGAACATGTGATATATTACCTTAGTCGAACCTTAAATCCAACTGAGCTAAAATATTCACATGTGGAGAAATTGGCTCTGGCAGCTGTTCAAGCTGTCCAACGTTTTCGTCATTACATTTTACTACGCAAAACTATAGTAATTTCCGATTGCAACCCTATGATCTATATTTTTACCAAACAATTGCTAGGGGGCAAGTACTCCAAATGGATTGTGATCCTGCAAGAGTTTGACTTGGAATTTGAAAAGTCTAAGTCAAAGAAATCTTTAGTTTTTGCGGAGTTGATGTGTGACATCCCGCATGCCGATACTGAAACTGTGGCGGAAGAGCCCATTGCGGACGAATCCTTGTTTCTAATCAGCACTTTAGATCCATGGTATGGAGATATCATCGTTTATCTCCAAACCCAATCCTTTCGGCCTGAAATTTCAAGATCTCAACGTCGGAAAATACGATTCCAGTCCCAACAATTCAAAATTATTGGAGATACACTTTATCGTTGAGGGGCGGACTCTGTTTTCCGACATTGTTTAATTCATGAGGAAGCCGAAAGGGTTCTAAATGACTGTCACTCTGGAGCATGTGGCGGTCATATGTCTGGGTTTGCCATAGCCCAAAAGATATTGCGCGCTGGCTATTTCTGGCTGTCTTTGTTTAAAGACTGTATTAACATAGTCCGAAAATGCCACAACTACCAAATTCTTCATCGAAAGATGCATGCTCCACCTGCTCCTCTCCACCCTATAATTGTCGTCGGTCCTTTTGCGAAATGGGGTATCAATTTTATTACATGTAACCCTCACTCAGCTGGGGGGAATGCGTATATCATCCTTGCAGTAGATTATTTTACCAAGTGGGTCGAGGCGATGCCTACATTTGAGGCAGACGACAAAACTGCTACGATTTTCATTTTCAATCATATAATTGCTAGGTTCGATGTTCCACAAGCGATTATCACTGATCATGAGCGTCATTTTCGAAATATTATGATGACTGAACTAACAGACCAACTTGGCTTGCATCACGATAGTTCAACTCCATATTATCCACAGTCTAATGGTTTGGTTGAAGCCATCAACAAATTTCTAGTCATCATGATCCGACGAATCATTGGGATTCATTGGACGAATTGGCATAACATGCTATTTTCAGTGCCTTGGGCGTATCGAACCTCAGTAAAACATCAACCGGTTTCACTCCTTTCCAACTAGTTTACGGTTTAGAAACTATGTTACCCATTGAATGCGAAATCCCGTCATTGCAAATGGCCATAGAATTACTTCCAGCCACTTCCGAAGAGGAAAAACGTTTGTTGTACTTGGCTTAGCTAGATGAGAATCGACGTGATGCTGCACTAGCAATCGAAGCTCATGCCAAACGTATTAAAGCCCAGTATGATCGAAATGTTACACCTCGTAATTTTTCGGAAGGAGACCTAGTCTTACTGTACAATCAAGCAAATGATAAATTAGGCGCTGGAAAATTCGTACCCATGTGGCATGGTCCTTATGTTGTTAAGCGAAAGCTGGCAAAAGGGGCCTATGAATTGGTAGACTTTGACGGGGTCTCTTTAGGTAAGCCCAGAAATGGTCTTTACCTGAAGATATATTATGCTTAAATCTGGGTGTGGAGATTTTTAGTTAGGTTAGTTTTCTTTCTAGCTGGTGTGTTTTAGATTAAAAAGTGTGCTTAGTTTAGAGAGTGTTTTCGTCATTATTCCTACTTATCTTGATTTTACTCTGGATATTGCATATGTCGGCGTCTCTCCAAACATATATTGGTTTTGCTGATGGTGCTTGTCGTAATGCACGGAACATTTCTTCCGCAGCTTGGGTCATCTATTCGCCCTCTGATGAGTTGGTATCTATGCATGGGGTAAGCCTCGGTCAAACAACGAACAACATTGCAGAGTATAGTGCAGTGATTGAGTTATTATCTGAATCCATCTCATTTGGGATTCAGAGTTTGATTGTGAGGTTAGATTCTGAACTCGTTGTGTTACAGCTTAATAGAGTATATGCCATTAGAAATCCAGTATTATTGAGATTATTTTTTAGAGTTCGTCTCTTGGAACATGAATTTGACTATATTGAATATCAGCATATTCCAAGATATTTAAATACATTAGCAAATGCAATTGCTTCTTGAATGTTAAGTAGACATTTGTAGTAATCAAGCAAGTAAATTTAAAAACATTCCATAACATGTTTTACAAGATAAGCCGGTAATAGTGATATAGCATAGCATAGAAGTGTGTCAAATATACATTGTCTTCGATCATAGGTTGAAAAATACCTTATGATCGGCAAAAATGATAGTACAAAAAGCAAAAATGTCATATGAGTCTACAACAGGCGATCATCCTATCACTGGTGATGATCACGATAAGAAACCACTGTACGGACCACCCTACAAAGGAACCTCCTAAAAGGTCCTCGGACCCCAATCACATAGCGCTATAGCCTAAGAGGAATGTCATCTATGTTGGTCTCTGGAATTTCTGTTGTCAAATGCTCTAGATGGTTTTCCAATTCGGCCAGGGTCTCTGTAGATTCGTCCCATGGGGCTGGTGCTACTACAGCTGGCTGTTTCCTCTCATAGGGCCGGAGAGTGGCTGGTCGCCGTGGACCTACATCTGCATTTGAAACTTTTTACTATCAATTTTGGGACGATTTAAAAACAAAAAAAATTAAATTAGAAAATGTTGAAAATGATTTTACCTGAGTCATCCCATTTCTCTCCTAGTGGAAGAGCGATGTCTGGGTCACCACGATAATCCATCCCAGCATAAGGAAAATCCTAAATAGAAAATACTTGGTTCTCTAACCAATGAAAATACTCAGGAGGGAATCCAACAACCTCTAAACCCTCCTCAGGATTACGGGCCATAACTACAACCCAACGCATCAGTTTGGGCTCTCGGGGATGTCCAGCTCCAACGGAAAGATGTTGTGGGACCAACATTGGGACCCTCTCTAGACCAAAGCTCACAACTAAGAAACCATATCCAAAGTTTTTTAGTTGTCCGTTCTTTGCTCTAGTCAGTTGGCCTTTTACATTAGCCAACACAGCTTCGCACCAGTTGAATATGGTGCCCCAAAAGCAATCTACTGCCATCTGCATTTGGGATCCAGTGGCCACATGTAGTGCTACGCTTCCGCAGAGCCTGGTAACAGTATATACAATCACTTTGAGTTCAGGACGGGAGATGATTTTGATATCAATCCCTTTGTCTCTCGTTTGGTCGTTACAAAACTCTAGCCAGAGGATATCGACAGACTGGCCACCTGGCCTAGCCCCGAATAGAGTCAAATGTTCACCTCTCTTTGGAAAACCAGTCAAAAAGTAAACGTCTTCTAGCTCCATTTCGAGCTGGTGGCCACCAATAAAGAAACACTGGTCCTGTACATTCCACCTGTCTACCAGCCACTGCAAAAAGTCCACCTGGGCCCTCATGCCAGGTATCGCCCAGAACTTGAATAAACCGCATGCCTTCAATGCATCAATCAAAGGTTGATGATTAATCACGGCGAGATCCACATCCTTGTGCTCCCGTTCCCACCAGTCAAGCATGATGTATACCCTGCATTCAATAAAAAGGTGGATTAAAACATTTAAATCAAAGTTTTTGGGGCGGAATTTGAAAATTTTAAGTTTGAAAACCTATGCTGCGGGGACCGCACCCTCTATGTTAGAGACAGTGCGTAGGTCCGCACCCAGGATATACAGCAGGTGCGGGCCCCTGACTTTTTTCTGCATGCGAAAAAGTCGGGGTCTGCAGGTTTCCTATGTTATGCCTGCGGACCCCCGCGCGTGGGTTTTTAACCTAAATATTTCCTAAAAATGAAAATAAAACCCTAAAAACAATTTTCAAATGGATGAAATGCAAGAGTAAGATAATGTGGATTACCTGGAGGTGACGGTGTTCGATTCCAACGGATGGATTTTCCGCAATCTTCACGGGAAGTTTCTTACCAAAAGCTCTCTTTTCTCACTCTGAAGTCAAACGGTAAAAATGAATTTACAAAAGCCCTTTTTATAAGCTTTTTTGAATAAATGAATTTTTAATTTGTTTATTTTTCACTTTAAAGAGGTAACTTTTGAAGCATCTTTATCTATTTTAAAACAGGTATGAGTAATGTTTGAGTTTTTGTGCAGGATAACGGATTTTTCAGGCAAAATTGGTCATTTTTGACAAAAAACATTAGAGTCACCTTTAAGCTCTTTTCTGACTCCTAAAATATGAAAATATTGCCGAGTTTTTCTTTTTAAGCTCGTTAAAATGGAATTAAAAAGATGGTCCACTTACAGCCCTTTTCTGACCATAAAAACATGAAAAGATTGCCGGATTTTTGTCGTTTTAAATTCGATATTGGTTATAAAACGATGTTTCATTGATCGCTTTTTTACTTTTTCGGATCAGAGACACTAATTATGAAAAGTACTCCTTGATCGTAATGATCAAGCGGTTCTCTCAAGTATTATTTTATACTTTTTCAGGCTTGGGAGGCACAAATTTACGAAAAAGGACAACCACAGAGTTTTCTTAAGTTCTTTCAGACTCCCTAAAATTGAAAAATGCCAAGTTTCTCCTATACTGGACTCGTTAAAATTTAATAGTAAAGGACCTGTTCAATTACAAATAGGAACAGACCACTCCTTCTTAGGGTTCGAATTTAAACTAGTTGGACTCATCCAAAGGATGAGCTTATAATCAAGCAAATGTTATCCTCCTCAAGCTTGTTAAAAATAAAGAGGTACTTGCCAGAAATGGTGGGGGAAAAGAGAGAAAAATGAACTTGTTTGTTATACTTTGTGTCTCAGAAAAAAATTTAACCACTCTTGAACACGACACTTTTTGTTCACCTGGGTTGGGAAATCCTTTGCCTAATAGTTAATCAAACCATATTGAAAGTCTTCAGCCGGTTTCTAGGTATTAGCTTTGGGTCAATTGTAACCAAACCATCTGCAGTGTCGTTATGTGTTCAAGAGGTCAGTGCAAATAAACCATTCATCTACAAAATATCTGTCACCCATCTTGACCATCCCTGAGTCAGTCCTTGCAACTATATTTCTTCAAACTTGATCTATGATTTCGTGTTGTGGGCTTGCCTACGACAGATCGTTTTCTATCGACTTCAACTCATTATCTAGAAAGATGATCTAGAAATCGTCAGTACCTTGGGATCTGCATGCCTCAATGGCAGGTTTCTCGCCTTCGATGATAGGTTATATCATTGACCTTCGATCAAAGGATTCTGTGACATGTTCGACATCGACACATCTATTCACATTTCATGGATTGTACTGAGTACTTTGAGAGCCATTGACATTACTGGTGGTTTCTCTCACACTTGTTAACAGTTCACATCATTGACTGGTAATCAAGTGGTTTCTACCATGTTCGACTTCGACACATTCATTCACATGGATAGAATCATACTATTTCGGGGAGTAGAAATCAAGACCCTGGATCTAGTTTCCACCATCCAGGCTGCGAGGAATTTTGTATTCATTATACAGTGGACTATTCATAAACAGATGGTTGCGCCCATACTGTATCTACATGTGTCTATACTTGTGATGTATTGCAAGATCATTCCTACATCATAGCAGTTTAGTTAGTTTTCTAGTCAGTTTTGATCTGAGTATGGGAATGCCTACCTCAGCAATGATATGATCTCATATATATATTTTTTATTGAATGTTTTTACAGGTTCCAACCAGGCTCTCCACAAGATGATCCTCGAAATGATAAAGTACTTCACTCTTCTTAGATGATAAATGAAATCCTCATCTACTACAGACTTCGCACTTTAGGGGGCAATTTGTTACACAAAATATTGTCACCATGACTATTTGCAGTCAGTGTGAGTCTATCACCACTCATACTGTCCTCCTTTGCAAGTCTCAAACCTCAGCTCTTCATGTCAAGCTTTAAAAATGAGAGAAAGTCCTTGAAAATCAATAAAGCTCTGGTTCCACACTTTCTCTTACCATTACCTGTGGTCCCGCACCCCTTGGTCATGTTACTTGCGGACCTGCCCGCTCTGTCTCTAAAGGAGTGGGTGCGGACCCCTGTGAAAGTAAAAAAGGCACAAGTTTATTCTTAAAAACTCACTTTGGGTTAATTCTGGATGCTTCTAGAAGGAATCTTGACGTGGTTGGTTCGCTCCTAGGTGGTTCATGCATCCCATAACTAATGGAGCTAACCCCTTGATGAGAGGAGCTTATCCCTTTGAAGGAGGGCTTTATCCCTTTGAAGGTGGACCTAGTAACTTCCCTCCATTGCACTATAAATTAAGGCATTGGGCTGGTTGCTAGAGAGGTTAGAAGCTAAACATTTTTTAGGGTAAATGCTATTGGAATTGAGACTTCCGAGTTAAGTTTGAGAGGAGAGATCACATACCTTTTGGCTTCTTTGGGAAGAGAGTGAAACTTGTCAAAGTAGAGGAGATTCTTGCTGGACCCTGGGAGGAGCTTGTACAACATCAAGGCACCAAGGTTGTAAAGTTCTTCTTTGATTAAATTTAATACAATCAGATTCATTTTTCTCAATAAATTTTCTTCTATGATTTATTTCATGAATTCCTTGATCATCATGATAAATATGCTTTATTATATTGGCTTTTCAGGTGCTATTTGATGTGTGTGCCTATTTGTGTTTGCAGATTCTTTAAAAGGGAGCTCATTTGGATCAACGAAGCATGGCTTCCACAAACTAGCACTGGACCCGAGGTAGGCCTAAAACATCTACTAGCCTTTATTTATAAATTGCATATTTAGAGAAAGATAGAATTTGTTTGGTTTGCTTGTCGCTAGATATCATTAGATACTAGGGAGGTCGGTCTTGTCCGCAAGAACGACTTATCCGGCCGACAGCGCAGTCGTCTCCACTCACATAACTTTGATGAGGGAATCTTATTCCGATCTAATCCCATTTTCCTAAATGGACGGGTGTGTCAGACTAGTCATATATCCTCCACGGAAACCTACCCTATACCCAAGGTTTTCCTGCAGAAACAGACCAGGGTGCATGCCCCCTGGGTTTCAGTCATGTCCTCCCGAATCACTCGCGCTCTTCAAGTGGATGGACTGGAGATTGATGAGACATTCCTTGCATGAAAAGACCATTTAGGGATGGCATTTGACTATTAGATATGTGTGAGTCGAGGAACGAAAGCTAGTCTACAAGATTGACCACTCGGCCTTCATGCCGAAAACACATTACTCTAAAGAGTGAGGAGACAATGGCTCCCATGCTATAAATATAGTCACGTCCAAGGAGTAGATTATAATCTAGAGGTACTTGGACTACCATTACATTCATGTAAATGGTTTTCCTTCTCAACGTTATGGGCACATTGTGAAGGATCCCTAACAGTCAACTGGTTCCTTTGTTGAAGCCTGTCAGATTTCTCATCTCAGGCAGAAGCGATGGTGAGCCAAGCGCTTCCCAACAAGTTGAGGAAAGGATACTCACAGAAGCACCTTCATCTATCATGGTACCGACCATGATCATTTTGTAATCTTGTACAATGATTCGGAATGGTACATTAGCCGGTACCCGGGGTCTGCCCAGTAGATTCCAATCGAAGGAAACGACTAGGTGGCTTGGAGGTGGGACCGAATAGATGGCTGGATATGACTCTGACGAACTTCCTTCCTACGGTAAAGGAATGGGTAGACTGTCCCCATGTTCATCGGAGTCTGTACTTACGAAAAGAATTTGAATGGTGTCATTCTCATTCTCTTCGGTGATTGTGTCATTTGAAGACGGACCTTCCGAAGATAAGACCAAGTCGACTGCTGCCTCAACCTTTTGACTTTCATCTGGTATTGATTCAGCGGGTTTATCTTCAATGACAGATGCTTTGACTGACCACAATGGTGTGTCGGTTGGATTTTCAACTAGTGATGGACTGAGCAAGAGTTTCTTATCTCCAGGAGGAAGCCATAGCGGTGAAGCAGGACGTTCATCCAAGACTATTTTAGCTTCATCTAGGAAGGGACAATGGTGGACGACGTGATTGCCTTCACACAGTTTACAAGGAAATTTACATTTCCTTTTTTGTCCAAATGCTTCGTTTTCACTAGTTGATGGTGTACTTTCAACATGATCTTTAGAGGTTGATGACACCGGATTGTGCAAACGAGGAGACCAATCCCTTAAGATCTGAGGGATGCAAGGACAATCTCGATGATAGTGATATCCTTTGCAAATGACACATGGATATTTAGGCTTGGATGGTGCAGTGTGTGGATTTTCACTAGACGATGCCTGGTTACCCCTTTTTGCCATTGGCTCCTTCTTCTTCTTCTCTTTCTTCTCCTTCCCCTTCTTCTCCTTCTTAGTTACTTCACTTTTGGCCTTACCAGCTTTATCAAGCGAAGAAGAAGAAGGAGAGGGAGAATCGGATGAAGTAGAAGGTTGGGGGGTAGCTTTAGTATCATCCAGTTGCCGACTTGATTTCTCAGGAATTACGGCGTTCTGAATGACGGAGGTCGAGAAGAGCGATATTGGCAAGCCAATCGTCAATCCTGGAAGTGACAATGTGGCCATATGAGGTGCACCAACATCTCCCCAAGAGGAGAAAGGACTAGGATTTCCTTCAACAGGAAATCCTTGGTTCCTCGACCTAAGACCAACGTGGGAATGGTGATATTATTCTGATTAAAATAAATTTTAGATGCTTTGACACAACTTGTTTTTTCAATTTTTAAGAGTCGAGAAAAAACAAAAGATGACTCTAGTCGCCTTCGATTTTTAATGAGCCTGAAGTGACAAGCGCTCAGATGGATCTTTTCTTTTAAGGAGTCTGAAAAGGAACAAAAGAGACTACTCTGGAAATCTAGACAGAGGGATTACCAAACCAATCGCAAAACTGCAAAATACTTTTTACGGTACGGCAGTCAATCTTCCCGAATGTTGTGTTTAGTGCATTGTGATCGATAGGGCGGCAGCCATGGCTTCCTATGGATCAAGGATATAGCCTATTGTGGTCTCCCAATATATACTCGACGGTACGTGGAAGCACAAGTCCGTACTGGCACTTATCGTCTCAAAGAGGAGGAATCACCCAACCAACGGTGAAAGTGACAGTTACCAGGCTTTACGACGCCAAAATACGTCTCTAGCCTAGACTTCTAGATGTTGTGCGTTAGGTTCCAAAGCGTTTTTATGTTCATTGAATTTATTTTACAGTTGATCTTTCTTAAGAAATTTTCCTTTCAGGTTCACTGTGTGATGTAGATATACAATTCCTAAAATGCAATCTAAGATGATAAACAATTGTTTAATCTTCTTTTTGCAATGAAAATCCTAGCTACTAAAGAAAGAGAGACGATATTCTTTCAACATAGAGTAGAGAGCACACACTAGATGCACTGTCCTAAATCAAACCAACAAGAAGTATAAATGCAAATGCACATGCACGTATTTGTTTTGAACTTTCTTAATGTGTGAATGACAAGAAGAATGCTAAGTACAAATCTGAATTATCTTTTCAAAGCGACAGTACTAACAAATTTCTTTTCAAAAAAGAAAGGAAGATAATGACGACACTTTGCTATTTTTAATTGAAAACTGCTTTTGACACTTGAAAAATTACTAATTCAAATCAAATACAAGAGTAACTGTATAATCGATCGTCAAGAACAATAGAATTCTTTTATTTGACTGAAAACGACACTTGCGACACTTTCAAATCAGAAGACGACAGTTTGATTATGCTACTTCTTTGTAAAAGAGAATTGAAAATGCCACACAATACATAAAAACATTCACATTCTTTGCACAATGGAGGCAGAATGATGGAAAGGAAGGGAGTTTCCACAGTGGTATACTAATCACAGACAGCAAAATCCCTGAATAGAGCTTAAAAGAGTGAAGAAAAACCAAAACCTGGAGGCAAAATTAGCCTTTTCTGATCATCGCACCTGTAACACAGGGAATCCAGTATGCATCCCACCTACTGCACACGGGAGGTGCGATGCATACAGACTTCCTTGAAGAGAGGGTGCGATGGTACCAGGACGAGACTTTACTTGGCTCTTGGTCACAGTTTGCAGCTCAGTTCAGGGATTTAGGCCGAGGAAGTGATGTTCAGTAAATATAAATCATAGGGGCTGATCTAATGAGGTTACTAGAGCCACCACTAGGGCAATTAGAAGGTTTTCAAATCGATTGTTCAGTTTATAAACAAAACCCGGAGATAGACTGAAGCAGCATTGATCTACTTTGCACTTGCATATCAAATGCAGTTCAAAGGCTAGCTAGCTTGATTTTAGGCTCCGTCTATAAGTTTATAAAACAAACAAATATAGACAAACAAACAATCTATTTGCTCCCCAGTGGAGTCGCCATTTTGTTATCGGGAAATCTAGTGTCCACTCGGAGCTGCTAGTCCCACTAAGACTGGTAGCTATCTTAGAAACAAACAAACTAAAACTACTTTCGTTTTCCTTTATGAGAAGTAGATAAGAGGGGAATGAAGGACACCAACCTCAGTCTTGCGCTTGGTTCCTTGCTTGGTTCCTCTCCCTTCTGACAGATCCTTTCCACTTCTCCTTTGTCTACCCAGCTTCAAAGAGCACCTGTGGAATCAAAGTAGCATAATACTATCGAAGAACAGAGATCTACAATCATAAACAATATAGGACCAGATATATATTGACCACACAAAAGCATATATCATCAAACATACAAGAATGTGGAGGAAAACTTGAATAGCTTTATTAATATCAAGAATAGAAAAGAGGATTACAACCAATTGTTCTGACCCAGTGTCATCCTCTAGCATGAATGCCCTTCCTTCACCTCATGAAAAGCTTAGATCACCAAACACTATGATATCCCACCAAGAAACCAACAGCACTTCCTTACAAGATACAAAATTCCAGCCTCTGGATCTCTGGGATGAGGGATCCATATATAGATGATTGCAGGGGGGTGAGTCAGCTTCTGGGATTTTGATTAGTGTCCTCTCTCTGATAGTTCTTGATTCCACTTGGAGGTTGATGATCTCCTACTCATCCCTGGGCGAATTCAGAGAGGCAAGTGTCATAGGAGAAGTTTCTAGAAGATTCTATGATCATCCACTTCACAAACTGTCTCTGCCATTTGTCCACTCTCGCCCATCACACCCTACAGAAGGGCTTTTCAGTATGCACCGCACCCTCTGCATTGGGCAGTCTGTATGGTCCAATTTTGACCAGTTCTGAGCAGATCCTTGTGGAGAAATTCTGGGAGATGATGTAATCAGCTGACCTTGTTCTTTTAGGGTATGGAACAACACTTTTAGGGACTTAGGAGCCCTTGGTTTATGGACATGTTTGATTGGGGTTGTAGTGCCCAAAAATGTTTATAACACCTTCTAATCCTCATGGCTTGGCTGCTTGCCCTCCGAGCTGATGTGATGGATGGAGGAATATTCAAATGGGGGATAATTAAATGAGGAGGATTTACCTCCTACAATCCCTCCCCCTTGTCCGATTCGAGTTTTAACTGTAGTATTTGCAAAAATTCCTTGATTTTCTCCTTCAATCCTACATTCAATGCATATTAGTCCACTAGGCATAATATCCAACTCTAGCTCATCTCATAAACAAAATATAATCAAAAACATGTAATAAGTTGTGATAAAAGCTGGTTTGACTAAGCTAGGAGGTGAATTAAGGCCCATATAATTACCCAATGATGAGGCTCATCATCACCCCTACTGAAAGTGTTGCTCATCCTTTGAGCAACTCAATCAATATACATATCCTTCATAACTCTAGTGGCCTCCTTGACATACCATGCCTCTGATGTGGTTTCCTCTTCTTGTTCATAGAAGCCTGCTTTCCTTTCTACCTCCTCCCACTGCCTCTTTTCTTCTTCTTCCTTCCTTCTAGCATTCCTAAGAGTAGTGGTGGACTGAGTTTCAGGCCAATCCAATTGACTTTCATAATTTGCATAGATTTCTTGTACATGGGTGTCCTATTTAGTGCTTCTTTCAATCTTTGAGGAGAGTGGTACTCTCTTATCTTTAAGATGTATGGAAACGTGCTCCATATTCTCATGCAAGCATGTATGCTATCATCCCCTAACAGCCTGAACATGTCCTCAAAATGTGAAATTGCTTGCTCTTAGGTAGCAAGATACCTAGGTGCAATCTAAGGATCATTTGCAAACAAATTATGGGTACTGATGAGGGCCATGGGATCTAACTGTTCATCTCTGATCATAAGAGGTTCAATTTGCTCTCTTGCCAATATCTTCTTCATCTCTACAACCCTTGATTGCTCATGATTCATCCATGATGCCAAAGCCATCAACTATAAATCTCCTAGCTTGGCATTAGGGTCCCATACATTCATGTCTGTTAAATCCATGTTGTGCAAATAAAACTCAGACATATTGGCCCCATATTCTAGAGTGCTATGATCACAAAGATCAATGAACTACCTATAGTCCTGAAATGACATGGTGCCTCTCTGTGCTAGGGTCTTGATTTGGAACTGCAGCCACTATTCCTTGAGGTATAGTACATGAGATTTAGCTAGAATTCTACAATGGATTGCTTCCAAAGAGAGATTGGCCATACATGCCAATTGATTCCCTCTTTCTTGCAGTTGTCCTCTCAACCATGTATTTTTTGTCTCTAGTTGATTTTTTTAATTATGGCATCTCTATCTCTCAAGCTACTTAGCTCTCTTCCCATATCCTTGAGCTTCTCCTCCATCTTCCCAATGTCTTCCACCCCCTTGGATTTGGCAATCTGCATCCATCAGTGAGTTCTGGATCTCTCCTTCTCAAGCTCGAAGAACAGTGGAATAGCTAATTTTTGAGGTATAATCTTGCCTCCTTCAATAAAACTATAGTAGGTGTCAAGGTTAGGTTTGAGGCTAGGTTCTTTTGACTCTAGGTCCTCTTCTTTAGTTCTTTGTTGTTGGCCTACCTCCTTTTCCAACTTTTTTGTCTCCTGTAAGTTCAGCATAGTATCCTATAGAACTACTTCTGCTTTCTGTATATTCTATTGTGTATCCTGTAGGATTTCTTTTCCCTTGGGGGAGGTTGATCTAGTCATAAGCCTTCTCACATAGGTGATAGGAAACTTAGGGGAAGGCATTTTCTCCTTTTGTTTAGGTGATTCCTCAATCACAATGGGAATTTTGGTTGGTGTTTTGGGTTTTCCCTGCCTTATTCTTGTGCTTTTCCTTGTCCTGAAATATAAGGGGGTCTGCCTCTATCTTTTCCATTTTTTCTTGATGGGGGTGCTAAGCGCAATGAGGGCAGTTGTTGCCTCTCTCTCAGTGGGTTTTGGAGACACCCTAGGTGACTCCTCCTTGTTTTCTGCCCCCTCTTTTCCATTGCTTTCTTCACCTATGCCTTTCCTTTCTTCTTCCTCTTGTAGATCCTCATCATATTTATCAATTTCCTCCTTAACATCCTCCTCTGTTTCTTCATCATCATCCTTCTCTTTCCCCTATTCTTCTTCATCTTCCTCATTTTCTTCCATGTCATCTTCTTCTTCATCCATCTCATCTTCATCTCCTCCTGTTTCTTCTTCTTCTTGCTCTACTTCTTGTTCCTCTGCTTCAATCTCTTCCTCTTCCTCTTCACTGACAGTAGGATGAACATCGTATGTGAGAGATTTTATGTCTTCCTCTGTCTATGTGTCTCTGAAAACTGGCCATTGTATAGGAATTCTGAGGTTTTGGAGGGCACTTTCTATAAGGATTCTAATTAACCCATGGTGAGCTAACTGTTGGGAATTTCTCTCTTGCACTTTAATGCTTGAGTCTATTAGTGATTGCAGCCAAAAGTATGGTATGTTGAGCCTATGTTGAGGGGATGTTTCTTCTCCATATCTCAATTCTTCAAGAAGCCTAAAATGATAGTCATAGACCACGCTATACCTACCCTCACATGAAATGTTTTTGACCAATTGGTAGCTTACCTCATTCCAAGGATGGTATACTTTCTCTCCTTACCCCATATTTGTCCTCAATGGGTTTCTCAGCTTCGAAAAAGAATTTCCCTTTGGAAACTTGGCTATCCCATTTGTCTTCCTTCCTCCATGGTACTCCTAGGGCAAGTGTGGTAACTCTGTTGATGAGTTCAGGGGTGAGTTCTATGGAGAGGCCTCTTACCACAATAGTGGCATGGACTCTAGTGAGTGGAATGAGGGAGAGAGAAAAATCTCAGGCCACCTCATCATCATACCCCCTTAATTTTTTGAAAAACCCCATCCAATTATGCCTTGTGAATATTTCTAGTACCTGAGGATGTTGTTGGATTCTCACAGTGTTTATGGGCTCCCTCTTATTAAACCCTCCTGTCATCTTGGTTGGTGAGGTTTTAAGGAGATGAGATGGTTGATGCCATTTTCAAATGTGGAAGTAAAAAAACTGAGATGACTATATGGACAATTTTCTTGCACAACTGCCAAATTCACTCAAACTAGAGGATTTTTTCATCAATTTACTTGGAAAGAGGAATGTAATTACAGAGCCTACCTCTTCATAATGTTTGTTGTGGTCAACCCCCGAGATTTCCCCTCTGAAACTCCTCTCAGCCTATCTTGTAGACTATCTCTGCGTATCCTATAGGAATTCCTGTGCACAATCATGTAGGAGTTCTTGTGCATGATCCTGTAAGAATTCCTATGCAATCTTGTAGGAATTCCTGTGTAGTAAAATGATGGAGTTTTTCTTTCGGTAGGTTGCCTGGGTATGAGAGTGACCTGTGAGAGTGAGCCTTGAGGAAGTGAATGCATGAATGCATGGGGACAATGATTATTTCCTCTTATGGTCATTTGGGGTGAGGTGGTGTGCTGGAAGCCGAAGTATGTTTCCATTTTTGCACCGTTGGTCCCCACTACCACCTCATCATTCCCCACTCCTCGTAGTCAACTCCCACCTTATGCATATGTAGCTTTAACTTCTTTCTTCCTTCTCCTTCTCTACTTTCGAATTGATTTCTACCACATGTGAGAGGACACCCTGTTTTGTCTTTGCTGACTAAGCGAAGGTGGCCAAGTTAATTGGCCACCTTTTCACTTATAAACCAACTTACTCGTAACCTTTACATTTTTTTGACTACATGATGCATATGAGAGAGTGAGAAGGATACTTATCTATGGTGCCAATACCTTATTGCAGTTGTTGAAGATTGTATGTGCTTGTTGTGTGTATTGGCTACATGCTATTCTTTTTCCCTTTCTTGTTGTTTTCTGATGATCCCTTTGTTTTTCAAGGTACATGTTGCTGAAGATGGTGGTGTTGTTGCTACTTTGGAGCTCCTTCTACCCATATATCATCATGATGGAGGCTTTCTTCTCTTATGATTTGCATTCTGTGGGATAGGCTGCTACAATATTTCCTACAGGATGTCCTGTAGCCGCTTCTCCCTCAGAATTCTCAATCATACTCTTTTTTGGGGTTGTGAGGATGGTGAAATGTATGTAGAGAGAGACTAGGAGTGTGGAGAATGAGGAATACTCAGGTGATGCTCTCTATTGCTCCCAGTTTCCCTTTTTTGAAGATTGTCAAAAGTTTTTGAAACTGATTTTGTTTTTAGGGGTGAACGCAGGGGTGATGATGGTGGGTAAGGTATGGTGATGGAATGATGATGAAATGGGTGTTATTTCATTGACATAGCAGGTCATTTTTTCCTTTAGGGTCACTTCTTGTAAGCTTTTTGGGTCACTGTGATTCCTACAGGATCATCCTGTAGATTTTCAAGGGATCCAATAGGTTTACAGGGGATCCTGTAGAAAACACAGTCCCCTTGTGAACTGAAGGAAAGGAGAGGAAAAAATGAGAGAAATGGTAGCGTGATGAATGAAAATGAGTGGAAAAATAAAATGTGAGTGAAATAGGTCTCTTGGTGATCCTCCTTTTCTCTCTGATCATCCTTCTTGCTGACCTGCAAAATAGAAATTTTCATGATTTTTCTCTTTTCTTTTCTCTTTTTTTTTTAAAACAACTAGGTTGCCTCTGAGAGGTTTTCATCCTAACTATTTTCCTTGGGCGCCTCAAGAGAGGTTTTCACCTAGGTATCTTTTTATTCTTATTTTTTCTCTCTTTTCTCTTTATATTGACACCATTGAGCCACCCTAAGAGGTTTTCAACCCGATAGTGGGACTCAGACGCCTCGTGGAGGTTTTCACTTGAGTCCTTATTCTTTTTCTTTTTTCTCTCAATGATTTGATGAGGTAGGATCTGAAACTTACTCCACTACCATCACTGTTTTATTTATATCATCAATGAATTCTTGTTTTGACAATGGTCTCTTGTAAATTTTCAATCAGTGTCCATTAACAAGTAAAGGAATGGCCTCTTCATCTATGGTTCTGATCTGTACTAAACCATTATCATGGCATCTTTCTACAACATAAGGTCCTAGCCATCTTGTCCTTAACTTGCCCTTGAAGTCTTTATACCTAGAATCATATAACAAAGCCCAATCACCTTCTTGAAATTGCTTTTCCTTGATGTTCTTATCATGCCAGATCTTCCTCTGAAGTTGAATTACCTCTATATGTAGGAGGCCCTGCATTCTGAACTCATCCAAACCATTCAACTGGAACAATCTCTCTTTTTGTGCACTGCTGAGATCTAGATCTAGTTGGGCTACCATCCTTAATGTGTTATACTCAAATTCAATGGACAACAAGGCCTTTCTCCCATAGACTAGCTCATAGGGTGTGAATCCAATGGTGGTCTTCTAGGTGGTATTATAGGCTAGGTGGCCTCAACTAGTCTATCTGCCCAATCCTTCCTATTGTTGCTTGCCACTTTGGTCAAGATGCCCTCCAGCGCTCTATTGGTCATGTCCACTTGCCCATTAGCTTGTGGATGATAGGAAGTGGAGGTTTTGTGCTTGATCTTGTGCTGGCTGAGCAAGTCTTCAATCATGTTGGAGGTAAACTGGCTGCCTTGTTCTGTGACCAGTTCTCTAGGGTACCCAAATTTTTAAAATACATTCTCCCTTAGGAACTCATCTACCTTCTCCTCTTGTTGCCTTAATTGCCTTGGTTTCATCCCACTTAGTCAAATAGTCAGTGCACACAATGATGTACTATTTTTGCTAGGAAGGAAGGTCAATAGGCTCAAGGAATTCCATGCCCCACTTGTCAAATGGCTCGAAAGTAACTTGAGGCTACAGAGGAATTTCATCTCTTGGAGTAGACCTTCCCATCCTTTGGCACTAATCACACTGACTAGTATATATTTTCACATCTTGATGAAGAGTGGGCCAATAAAATCCTACTTGTAATAATTTGAATGTTGTCCTCTTTGTTGCAAAGTGACCTCCACAAGGCCCATCATGACAGGTTAGAAGGATGTCAAAGACTTCCTCCTCCTTGACACACTTTCTCAAGATTTGATCTAGGCTAAGTTTGAAGAGATTTCCCCCAATCCAAGTGAATGGGGCGCTCTTCCTCACTATATTTCTCTTCTCTTTGGAGGACAAGTTCGGTTGGAACTGTGCAGATACCAAATAGTTTGATATTTCAGCAAACCATGGAGAGAGAACTGAAATAGCAAATAAGTGCTCATATGGTAACTGGTCATCAACCATTCCTTCTTCACTTGCAGGCAAATTTAATCTAGACAAAAATTCTGCAACAACATTTTCCTTACCAAGCTTATCAACAATAGTTAGATCAAATTGTTGTAAGAAAAGGAACCATCTTATAATCTGAGCATTCACATCTAGTTAATTCTTTAAATATTTGATTGCAGCATGGTCAGTATGCACAAATGTTTGATAACCTGTAATATAATGCCTAAATTTGTTCAATGAATGCACAAAAGCCAGGAGTTCCTTTTCGGTCACTGTGTAATTTAGTTCAGCCTTTGACGGATTCTTATTGATAAAGTAGATAACATAAAGCAATTTTTCATCTATCTGAACTAGGGCTGCTCCTATGGCTTTGTGTGATGCACCAACATGAATATGAAAGGAAAGGGACCAATTTGGGCCTGGGAGAATTGGTGCAGTGGTTAACTTGTCCTTTAGGGTGTCTAGGGCCTCTTGACAACTTTTTGACCATATAAACTCAGAGTCCTTTGCCAAAAAACCAAATAAATGAGAGGCCAACTTGTTGAAGTCCTTTATGAACCTTTGGTAGTATCCAAATAATCCTAGGAAACTTCTGACATCTCTCTGCTTTTGAGGAGGTGGGACCCTTTGGATGATAGCTATTTTATTTGGGTCCACCTACAGTCGTTGTTGAGATATCTAATGACCTAGCACGGTCCCTGCAGTCTTTAGGAATTTACATTTTTCTAGACCGAGAGACAAGTTCATTTCAATGCATTTATGCAGTACTTTGCCTAGGTTGGATAGAGCCTCTTGAAAATCATAGCCATAAGGTGTAAAATCATCCATATAAATTTCCACCGCATCGTGGACTAACTCGGAGAAAATACTCAGGACTACTCTCTGGAAAGTGGCAGGAGAATTTCATAGGCCAAAAGGAAGGACCCTATAGGAAAAAGTACCCCAAGGACAAGTGAAGGTGGTTTTATCATGGTCTTCCAGGTTGATTTGGATTTGGTTATACCCATTGAATCCATCTAGGAAGAAGAAAAAAAAATTCCCTGCCAGGGCATCTAGCACTTGGTCAATGAAGGGTAGAGGGAAATAGTCCTTCTTTGTGGCTTTGTTCAACTCCCTGTAATCGACAAAAATCCTCCACTTACCATTTTTCTTTGGAACTAACACCAAAGGAGAGGCCCACTCACTGTCAGAGAGAGGGTAAATGAATCCTGCATCTAGGAGTTTTTGCAGTTCTTCTTTGACTATATATTTAAGAGATAGTTTCATCCTCCTTTGGGGCTGTCGGACTGGCTTGCAACCCTCTTTGATGTATATGTGGTGAGTACACACTGAGGGGTGTACTCCCTTCATTTCTTTGTAACTCCAAGCGAAGGCATCTAGATGTTCCTTTAGCATGTTGCATAACTTCTCTTCTTGGAGAGCAGAAAGAGATGGATTGATTTTCAAGGTTCTATTAGGGCTGAATTCTATGTTTCTGACACAAAGGGGGTTGGAATCGGCGAAGCATAGGTCAATTGGTTGATTGTTTTGGGTTTCCTTTACTACATATTCTAAGGGTAATAATTGGACTTTGGAGTAGGTGTTCAACCAAATCATCGTCATCCTGCTGTCCTCCTCCCATGGTTATTTCTAAAGTATAAAGTTGGGCGGAATAAAATTCATATTCTTCCTCCTCCTCCAACCATAAAGGTAAATCATGCTCTAGAGATGGCTAAGCAGGAGGGTATAGGACTAATGGCTTGGACATATGCCCATTCTTGATGGTCATATTCCCAGCTCTACAGGTAATGTAAGCATCGGCAGTGGCCAACCAGGGTCTCCCAAGGACGAGAGGGTAACTAGTAAGCTTAGCCTTAGGTTGGAGAACTAGGAAACCTACAGGGTAATCCCAAGAGTCAATGGAGACCATCACATCCTCCACAATCCCCTCAAGGGTTACTATGGAGAGATCTGCAAGTTGCAGATCTGTTGTGGTCTTCCTCAATGAACCCTGGAGGTTGACCTTGAGCATGGTGTCCTTGGTCATCATATTAATGGCAGCCCCAAGATCGATCAAAGTGTGTGGGAAAATGGTGCCATTGATGTGCATATCTACTACAAGGCTTCTAGGGTCCAAATACTTTGGACAGATTCCCTGCCCTAGAATTAAGTCAGACAATTGTCCAATCACATTAATGGTAGGGGAATCTCTTCTTCGCCTCCATGGATGCTTGAAGAATTTATTCTTAATCAACTTATTGTAAATAGGAACATCTTTTATTTCTTGGAGAAGTGGAATATTTACACATAGATTTTTCAATTCTCCCAGAAGTTTAGTCTCTTTTGGGGTAGGCTAGAGTAGTTGGGTTAATCTCTCAAGAAAGGGTGGATTCACTTTAATAATTCTTTCCTCTCTTTCTTCCTCAACCTCCCTAGGTGGAGGTGGAGGTTGGTTATCCAGGAGAACTCTCCCAGATCTCAGGTTAATCTCCTGGATTTCCACAGCATAAGTTGGATATGATGTCTCTCCACTGTATAATTGCTGAGCCTGTCTATTGTTCGGGTTTGGATTTGGTTGGGTAGGCATCTGAGGTTGCTTGGGTGGAGCAGAGTGTAGCAACTATGGTTGGGCAGGTGTTGGAGGCAATAAAGCTAGAGCATTGTTTTATTAGGGCCTCCACCCCTGGGGCGGTGCATTCCACTGAGGTTGTAGCAGAGAATATGGTTGAAATGACTGGCTGGCTAGCTAGGAGTGACACTAAGATGCAAAGGACCAAGGAGGGGGTGTAGACCAGGAAGGATGAGCAAAGGATCCCCAAGAAGGTATGGACATGGTTTGGTTGGGGTTGTAATATGCATGGGATGACCCTTGCATGCCCTGCCAGTATGGTCTAGGCCCATGAGGTCTCCTTTGGTTTATGTAGAAGATCTGCTCAGTGACCCCTTCAGCTCCTTGATATATAACTTTTAGTCTAAGAAAAGAAGGGTACTTATCTGTGGAGTGGTTTTCTTCATAGACTAAACAAATTTCAATAGAATTCAACAGACATTCATTCCTAGGATGCCCCCTGGTGCATCTAGGACAAAAAGTGGCCAAGGCTCTCTCTGCTTCCTCCTTCTTTCTCTTAATGTGCATAGTCTCCATTTGCAAGGCAAGGGTTTGCAGCATCTCACTTTTGAAATCTTCCAGCATGTTTCCAATTTCACCCTTGATGGATGAGTTGGAGAAGATGTATTGACCATAGGTTAACTACCCCTACCCTTTTTCTTAGCTGTCCTAGAATGGTTTCTAAAGACAATCTTGATATCCTCATAGGGTAATTAGTAGATATATCCTCTTGCTAACAAGTTTAGGGTATCCAAAAGATCTTCCCTTACTCCCCTAAGTAGGACCATCTTTAGTGACTCGGGGTTAATTTTTCACCTGACCCTTTTGTAACTAAGCTGGAATATCTCTTCATAATCCTCTAGGGATTCATCTTGCCTATGGTCATCCAAAAAATTTCCTCTTTAGTATCCTTTGACCGACAATAGTCTCAATATTTGTTGTTAAAGGCTTGCTACATCTAAGCCCAAGTTGTGATGCTATCCTAGGTAAACCCATGAACCAATGCAATGTTGCATCCTTGAGGGTAGATGGAAATAGTTTTAACTTCTTCTCATCATTTGTATAGTCATAGGTTCGGCATATAACAACAAACTCAAATAGGAAAGTGTTAGGGTCTTCTGTGGTCAAGCCATGGAAATGAGGTAGGGCTTAGGGGTTTATATTTTTCATCTTAGTGTCCCCATTGGTTTCCCTGATGGGGATGGCACCCTCAATTCTCTCTCTATTCCCTCTATCATTTCTGTTTTCAGCCATTGGTTCAGTAGGAATGGGTTATTCTTCTTCTTCCCCTGTAGTTTCTTCAAATATGTCAGGTTGCAAACCTAAGGGTTCCTCCAGTTCACAGCCACCGAAGAAGAGGGAAGGTTGGTTGTTTGATGCAGTAGGGGTATTTGGAAAAAAATTCCTGAAGTTATCCCCATTCCTACGAGGCATGAAAGGAAATATTTTTGGTTTGGTTTTGTGTTTTTTTCAAACTTGGAAAGTACTTTGCAGAATTGAAATTGTTGATTGAATGAAAACTACTAACTGAATGAAAAAACTACTTGTTGAATTGAAATATTGCTTGCAAAATGGAAAGAAAAGAAAAAAATACATAATAAAAAAGGAAGCAACTAAATTACTTTTGCAGAAATAAACTAATGGTAGAATATTAGAGACAAGAAATAGAAGAAAGAAGCAGTGTTCACACATTACTCAAACACCTCCCCGGAAATGGCGCCAAAAAGTGATCAATGCCAATATTGCAGTGAGAATGTTGCAACTCCTAGGCTACCAGCTTTACTTTATCAACTCGGGGTTCATACAAACTTGGAGGTGGCAGTGTTGTATACACAAGTAACAGTGATGGTTCTACCTTTTGTCATGGTTCAGCTGGCGAGATACCACTAGGGTTTTCAAGCCATACTTCTATGGATTCATAGGAAGCTTGGTTTCT
Source organism: Pinus tabuliformis (assembly GCA_031772625.1). Taxonomy (NCBI): domain Eukaryota; kingdom Viridiplantae; phylum Streptophyta; class Pinopsida; order Pinales; family Pinaceae; genus Pinus; species Pinus tabuliformis. The sequence goes on from CM062807.1 coordinate 841,233,898, forward strand.
TGATGGAAGAAAGGGAGATCTACTCTAAGGGAGAGCTACTCTACTACAATAATGGAAAAGACCGAAATTCAATGCTAAATCTCACCATTTCCTAATTAACTGCCAAGAAACTATGCTTTGCAATAATGTTAATTTATCAAGAACCAAATGGTACTATCTAAGCATGGAAGTAAGAAGCACGAAACATCACTAATGTGCAAGTAAAGGGACTGAAATAAATCTATTTTTGTCTTTGTGTCTTTTCATGCAAAATCAAGTATGCAAACTAATTTCTTTTGGTGATGTGGCAGGTGAATTAAGGATGTTGGAAGATGGATGGAAGGGTTAGGAGATGGTTGGATGGTGTGAGATACCCTTTGGAGTCTTTTGGTGACCTCCTAGAGGTTTTCCCTCAATTCGGCCTCAAAACATGCCATTTCAGGAAAACCTACAAGATTCCCTGTAAACCTATAGGATACAGCCGAGAGAAAAATGTGAGGTGTTGGAGGTGATGGAAGGCTTAGGAAAGGTGGTTGATGGGTGGAATGGAGTGGGAGAAGGTCTAGGATCACTCAGAAGTCAACAAAAAATATAGGAGATGGTTGGATTCGCTCAATGTGCTTGGAAGAATTTCTATGAAAAATGATGAAAACTAGTGAAGGTGATGGTGAAAACAAGGAATGACTATGGTGGATGGAGTGGAAGGTGGTTGCTGGCTATGAAGTCTTTGTCTCCTCCTGAAGCACCTTCTCTGCATAAAACATGTATATTTTCCAAAAAGCTATGTAAACAAGAAACATTCTCATAAACTAGAAAAGAAAATTAATGAACTAACTACCTACATTATGCATGAGGAAAGTTGCTAAAAGGAATGAAAGCATGGATGAGATATACTGCAAAAATGAATATGAAAAAGATGACAATGAAGTCCTACTTTGCAAAATTGACCAAATGCTAATTTAAAGACATCAAACTCCAAAGCTTATAAAAGAAATAGAAATATGTGTTTTTGGGGCTGCATAAGGGTCCCTTCCTCAAGTCATGATCCTAGAGGAAGGAAGTGAGGATGAGACACCTGATGAAAACCTTGTGGTGCTCCTTTTATCCTTGCTAACTTGCTACTGAAGTAAGGCACAAATGGAAGCAAACTCATAAACAACCAATCCATTCTACACTACTTGCAATGGAAATGCATCTAAAAGCAAATTAACAATGAAGCTATCAAACTAAAATAAACATACATACTCAAGAAAGAGGAGCCCTAGCTGCTAGGGTTTGGCCCTAATCTAAGAGCTTTAGCCCTCTGAGTTAACTCAGTGTTGGCTCAAAACAAAACTCATTCTTATTACCAAAATAGAAAATTACATCAATAAAACTTTCACAAGTCTGGAGCTCAAAAATAGCTTAGAGTTTTACAACAAAAATTTGAATCCTAATGAGGCTCTAGGCCTCTCTACTTATACAACTAAAGTCCCCAACGACTTCCTTAAAATCAGGGAGGCTCGGCTCCTAAACTCGAGATAAACTAGCTCTTTTTCTCTCACTTGCTCAGTTGCCTTCTAATCCTCATGGCTTGGCTGCTTGCACTCCGAGCTGGTGTGATGGATGGAATAATATTCAAATGGGGGATAAGTAAATGAGGAGGATTTACCTCCTACAATCTCTCTCCCTTGTCCCATTCGATTTTTAACCTTATTATTTGCAAAAATTCCTTGATTTTCTCCTTCAATCCTGCATTCAATGCATATTATTCCATTAGGCATAATATCCAACTCTAGCTCATCTCATAAACAAAATATAATCAAAAACATGTAATAAGTTGTGAGAAAAGTTGGTTTGACTAAGCTAGGAGGTGAATTAAGGCCCATATAATTACCCAATGATGAGGCTCATCACTTATAAAGGGAAATCAACGCAAAAGTGAAAGTATGGGCATGTTGTTCAAGAAAGTGATGACATGGAGCTCAGGAACTCGCATTCTTGTAAGTTTTCTGGAATTGGATTGAATTATGGCTAGAGGGTTTCAGGATTCCAGGATTCCAAGGTTCCGGGATACCCAAATACTTAGCAAAATTTGCGGATTTTGGAAGGTTCCATAAGTTTGGTCAATGGTTGTGGTGGTTCTATTAAATGCATATTTTATTCCCTAAATGTTTATTAAATATAAAATTAAAAACATAGATTAAAACAAAGTGTCCCCATTTTTATTATGAATAAAAATAAATTGGGGGTTTGTTGTTTGCTATAATAGGTTCTTGGGTTATATTTTCTGGTTAAATTTGTCCAAAATATCATTAAAATTTGTTAAAATTATAAGGTTGACTTGTGAATTCTGTCTAATACATGTAATTCAGGTGGTTCTTACAGTTTTCAAGGTATTTTCAAATCCATTTATACATTCAAAAATGGACTTTAAAAATAAAAAGAATACAATTTAACTAAATTTTTCTTCACCTTATTCTAACCAAAAACTATAAATCTTAGAATAATTAGACAATTAAAATTCTACATCTAAACACCAGTGGTAATGCAACCATGAAAATTGATATGGTTTCCTATCAGAGAATCATAGTAATAATGTATAGGAAACCCCTAATAGCTTAGATACATGTTTTCATAAGATTCTAATCAAATTGATCAAGTTTCCAATATGGAACACTTCAACTATTGGCCAACTTCTCACTAACTCCTACAACATATATATCAATATTCCACTATTGAATATTCAAAAAACCTGAAAAGACTACCACTGGAAATCTTCTCCCTAACTCCTATCATTGACGTATCAATATTCTCTCTTGAATAGTTAATCAAATTGAAAAGAATATTTCTTATCTTGGGAATTGAATCCTAATGGTGTTGCAAATTATTTTTGCTCTATGTTTTGTTTCCCACATTACCAAAACTGGTACCCATTCTAAAAATATGGCAATGAGGAATATAGTGTTTTATTTTGGAAGACACGAATTGAGTCACTAGAGGGGTTGAATTCAACAAAACAGTTAGATGTGTCATAGTAAAAGAAGGTCATCGTTAACACATATGTATTTGAAAACACCATGATTGATATCTTGAGAACATTGACTAGTAAGGATGACATTGGGATTGATTGTGAGCCATAAATCTCCACTTCCTTGTGTTAGTAACAGGGCAAGTTGGAAGCAAGAAGGAACTTAACTTAATTTTTATATTTTGGAAATATTTTGGATGTTGATGGATAAGAGTGAAGTTAATTATTATATCTTTCTTTCATCTCTCAGGTTTCGAATCTTATTTAAATCTATGATCAAAATAAAAATATGTTAAAACAAAAACTCAGTGATAATTAGGGTTTTGTAATTCACAACATCAACAACAACAACAACAAAGAAAAATATGATCAATAAAAAAGAAAAATCCATGTTTCTCCTTATCATTGTTGCCTGTTATAGCCACCACTTGCTTTGTTTCCCCTCTTTTAGCATTGGCTTCTTCAACTATTTCAAGACAAGACAACCACTAAGGTAGGATATGCACTTGAGAAATATGAAACATCTATACTCATTTACAAGTTCCAACCTTAGAGATCTTGTGGAGGATCAATATCAGCATATAGGTTTTGTTGAAATTGAGTAGGAGTTATATGAGTGCAAAGTCTAAAGAAGGAATAATAAATGAGGAATAGGATGCATAAGAGCTCAATAAGCACAATGAGCTAAATGATATGGTGTTGACACAATAGAAAGGAGGACATGGATTAGAAAACAAAGAGCCACGAGAAAATATAGAGACTAATGATATTGAATGAGAATGAAACAGACCAGTTGATAGAGGACATAAATGTCTGAGTTGAGGTGTCAATTGTAGTAGAGTGTGGCATTGGACCAAAGAGAGAGCACAGATAAGTAGAATATTTATGATATGCAACAATCAAAGTTGCATTAGATTTATTATTATATGAATAATTTAAATTTCCAATGTGCAAGATATAGGGTTGGAACTATCACAAGAGTTTGTTTTAAAGGGCTATAATTTTTCTAGTATAGATTTGGTAAATACTTCAAAATTTTAGGGAGCAAGGTTAAACGATTTACTTTACTCTTATCCCTATACTTCCAAAACGTTTCCAAAATATTCAAGGTAAATTATACTCAAAAGATAAGAATTTGGTCCACTATCAAACATAAAATCACCTCTTAAAAAAGCATCACTAGAGGGGGCGTAAAAGTTGGTAATGGCCCAATTTTTGAAACTTAACCTTTGAAGGTATTATTCCATAATCATAGAAGAAATTGATAGAGCAAATAGACCTAGATTTTATTAGATCCTAAGTAATGTGATAAATGGCTCCAAAGGTCGAATTCTCAGGAAAAACCACAGACCAAGCTTGCTCTATGAAGCTCAAGGATTTACAACGATGTACAAGTGTGTATAACTATAACATTCCCAAAATTCTCTTAAAATGAGTAACTATCATTTTTTAACTTTATTCAGCATATAATTCATGGATTTCCTCCTCATGCTTTCAAGTAGTGAACCACCAAATTAATAACATATCAAATAATTGAAATCATATGCTATAATAGATTGGACTTCAAGCAGCCATGCATATACATATAAATAACTTTATAGTTCATGAAGATAACAAAAAACAGATATATCCATAAGCTCAACATGACCATGAATGCATATAAAGAAAGTCATTGACCTTGAATATACAGTCATCTTAGCTGCCATCCATAGGTAGTGATGATCCATACAATTACATATCACATATCAGACATTTTCATCATCCATAGTTCAAATAGATATAGGTAATTACACTTATATGTTTAACTTGAAATGGATGGAAACTGAAGGAGGGACTTCAACTCTCCAACCAACCATAGACTAACTAGACTACAAACTTTCTTACAACTAACCACCCCCAAACCAAATTTAGAGTCTGAGTTACTTCCTCAAGGGAATTTCACACTGAGAATTAGACCAAACAAACAAGAGAAGGATCTCTCTTTCTAAGTGGTTTATCAATTTATCTATTCCATTAAGAACCACAATGACTCTCTTCCTCTCTAAAATATATCTTATGGATTCACCCAAATCTCAATTGAAGCACTACTCAATGCCAGGAGATTGAATACACTATATAGGTGGTTGATCAACTAGATTTCAAGGAAATCACTATAGGAGGCTATATCCCATTGACAAGGTGGTTTATCAACTTACTTAGTAATAAATAAGTGGTTTATTGACTTCACCAGCAATAATTTAGTGTTTTATTAATTCTTTTTAGCAAGCACCACAATGGGTTGGGTTATCTATCTAGTGGTTTATCAACCTTCTAGAAAACACCCAAGTGGTTTATTATCCCATTCTACAAGCACTAAATGGTTTATCGGTGTGTTTAACAAGCACTTAGCACTTAGTTGTTTATCAACTTACTCTATAAGCATTAAGTGATTCAAATCTCCAACGATCCTTCAATGGCCATTTAAACATAGGCACATAGTTCAGGATTCAACAAAATCACATGGAATTTCTTCCCAACCACATAGCACTAACTGAGGGACACTTTTCTTCTTCCTTTGTCCTATGTGTTTTTTTTTCTTACTCTTCCCTTATTTTCATTTATTGACTCATATTTTTCCTAGATGGTTGTTCTCCCTCTCTCCATCACATCCCATGAGGAGGAGGATGGTATGGATGTTGTCCTCCACTTAAGTGGTCCATAACAAACCTTCACTACCTATTTTGCACACCATTTAATTCATTAGGGATATATATAAAGGGAAGTAAATGAGGTGCGTGTCATTTTGTTTAAACAAATCAAAAGAAACTCAAATCTTTGATTTTTTGTCCCCTCCTTTAGCACAGTCATCAATTGCATTTTTACTTAAACTACATAATCAAATTTACATAGTGACATTTAAATGGGGTACAGAAAAATGGGTTGTTACAACCTTTTGGTTATGTTTAATATTTGCAACTTACTCTTCCATTTCCCTATAAAAAGCTTAACCAATAATGGCCCTGTCAACTAGACTATCCCAACTTACTGGTGTGTTGTATTTCCTCCCATACAAGGCTTCAAACAAGCTCATATTCAACTATGTTTGGTACCTATTATTATAAGCAAACTCCACCATATGCAAATATTCTTCCTATTTAAATGGTTTTTCCTTCCTATACATCCTCAGCAAGTCCTCAGTGGCATGATTTACCCTTTTTGTTTTTGCATCTGATTCCAGATGGTAAGCTATACTAAAATTTAAATCAGTCCCAAATTCCTTAAACAAACTTGTCTAAAAATTGGACATAAACTTAGGATCTCTATCTAAAATCATTTCCTTGGGCACACCATGTAGTTTGGAAAATTTCTTTATGTAAATATTAGCAACATTAGCTACCTTGTGTGTTGACTAGATTGAAATGAAGTGGGTAACCGTGGTGAGTGTTATCACTCAGGTTTTCCCAAAAGTTGTAAGAAGGGGAAAGGAGGCTGAGGTAACCACAGACCAATCTTTTAGATACAAAATCTAGCCAATCTGTATCTAGAGAGGGCTCTCTCTTTATGATTTAGCTTTGTTCTGAATGGTATTAGGCTAGTTATGAAGTTCAAGGATTTTGTTTGAGTTTGGGTGGTGAGATTCAATAGAACAAAGAGGTAAGACAGAATAGTTCAGCCCATTGGGCATGATGGAGTCAAAGAAGATGGCTTTCTGGATTTGGTTTCTTAACATAGGATGGCTTCACAGAGCAAGGTAGTCAAACAGGGAACAAATGAAGGATTGAAACAGATGGAATGGGTTCAAATTGGGTGAAGTGTAGTTAAGAATCCTTCAACCTATTTAAAGAGGGAAAATGGATGATTACTGGTAAGGAGCGGTTAAGGATTCCTTAACAAATAATCAACATGAAAAAATCAGGAAATAGGAGCAATTAAGAGTTCACTGCTTATTCAAATTCTGAAGAAAACACAGAGAACAACAAAGACTAAAAACAGAGTGAAATCAAGCATATTCTAAAATTAACCATTTTCTTTATCATTTAGTTTATGAAACACAGATGATATAATAAACAAGAAAACTGTAAAACACAAGATATAGGGGTCCGGTGGTTGATTCAAGAAATCTGTGACAAGTCCTCTACTTCAATTCTTCATGCAGTCGGCCATGCAAGAGTTTGATTCCAACAGCTCTTTATTCGAAAATTTCAGTATTACAACATAGTCTAAGAAATCCACACCCCACACAATACTCTAATGGGGGGTATTTATACAACAAAATATGTACAACCTGTATCTCATAACAGCTGTGAGATAATATCTAGGATGATTAATAATAATTTACAAGTAAAATAGAAACAGCTAACTAATGTAGTGCTGGAGGCAGGCATTTAGGGTTCGACTTGCAGCTATCCTCTGCAATAACTGTACATCGACTGCCTGTCTTAACTGTGCTCTTTCATTTTGATATGATTTTCTTCAATGTTGATTTGATACTCTTTAATTCTGCTCTGACACTCTTTAATTCTAATCTGATGTATTTAATGTTGATCTGCTTTGCCTTTAATGCTGATCTGATACTCTTTAATGCTGAACTGATACACTTTGATTTGTTTTCCTTTGTTCATCGCTGTCCCTCGTGGTCTGGTAAAACAAAACTCCTAATGTGTCTTATGATCATCTTTCCTCTGGTAATTTGTGTCTCTGAAGGCCCACTGGTTAGGGTAGCAATCTCCCTGTATATCCTTTTATTTCTTTCTTGTGTGAGCCTAGAAGTCCCTGGGTGTTGTTTCGAACTGTATTTAAAGAGGGAGACTACACTATGCAGGTTGAATGGCAGGCTGCGGAGCTCACATTGTAGCTTTTCTGGTCGGGCAATAGTTTAAAAACTGGAACTATGAACTCAGAAGTTTTTATGCCCGGAGCGTTGTTTGCAGCGAAATATAGCGAAACTGATATTTGATCCTTTTCTTTTGAAAAAATGAAGTTTTTTGGCAGGATTTTTTTCTTTGAAGGGTAGATGATGTAAGCGAGAGTACGGGGGTAGGTGATGTGGCGAGTGACGATAGCAGAAGGACGGATGACGTAAGTAGAAGGGTGACGTCAACGAGAGTGGTAAGTGGTTTTGCCCGCACCGCTTTTGGTGCTGGGTGGTTTCGGGCAAAGGGCGAGCGATCATAGTGGGAGTGCGACGTGTGGCAAAGTACGGACACCAAAACTACCAGTCCCCGCAAGTTAATGTTCAATGATGGAGAGGGTCGCGATACAATCATCGACCGTTGGATGAAGGAGCAGAGATCAGATGGTTGTTGGGTTTGGAACATGGCGGAAAGTTAAGCAGCAGGGCTGACACAATAGACTGTGTTTTTAAATTTTTCGTGGTTGTTTTGATTGGGTTGGGGGTAGTGGTTATTAATTAACCAGAGGTTAATTAATCCCTTATAGTGCGCAGTGTGGAGGGTTCTCAATGAACTTCAAACAAATTCATCAATCCCTGTTAAATTGTAACTATGGTCGTATTCGACCGGGGTGGGAATATTAATATTTGCGGCTTTTTATTTATATTTACATAATACGGAATGGGCAAAAATTTTTTATAAGGGAGTTATATAATAAAATTTACGGTTAATATGAATTTGAAACAAAGAGCGCTAAGTTTATAATGTTTTTTGCATTAAAAACTTAGGTTGTAGTGGAAAAAAGGGGTTTATATGATATTTGTGCATTTCTCTAAGTGAAATGGGGTTTTTACTTAGGCAATCGTTATGGAATAGAATGAGTGGTTTATGAGGGATATCAAGAACAGATTCTTAATATTTTTGAGGGGGAAATTAGTAAATGACTAGGGAGAAATATGAAGAGGAGTTAGTTATGAAACCTTGCCTCGCTTGAGCTGCTTCAAGTGTAATGTCTGCCTTTGCACTAGTGATAGAAGTGAAAGTTAACACTTTTTTAGAAACATAATCCATCACAAGTATCATTCTACAACACCAATCTACCTACCCTGCCTACTTTGCCTAGCATTTTTTCCTTCTTTACTTGGGTGCACTTGGACTAGCAAACCCTCATCAACTTTTCTTTTCTTTGCATGGTAAGCCTACCTAATTCTGCACTTATTACTTCCAAGGGCTTAGATTAAACTATTGAGCTCCTTTACTTCTCTACCTATCTACTTATCTACCAAGATTAAACAGTTTGGTCAGATTTTTATTCTCTATCTCTAAAACATGAAATTCAAACATGAACTAGCCAAGATTGAGCTGTTTGGCCATTCGTCAATTGTGGCATGAGTTAACAAGCTACACACAATGCTTTATTTATAGAAAATGAAAAAGTAGTGGCATTTTGGACTTGCACACTTTCCTGGTCTTTCTTTATTTGGGGTTCATTTCTTTCACTTTTTTGACCATCTTATTCTTTTTACCCTTTGATTTTTCTTTTAGGGCATACCCTCTTTACATTTTTTACATTTTTTTTATATTTTGGTAATATGGAAAACCTTTGCAACAAGGAAAGGGATGAACATATTACAGAGCTCAACCAGTCAATCATGAAATATGACACCTATTGGTATAGGAGTATAACAGTGAGTTTATCCACCACAACCATGACAGGGTCATGTTTCTTCATTATTATGGGTATATTTGTAATGAAATCAATGGAAATAATTTCTCGTTTCCACTCAGGAATGGGCATTGACTGTAGCAATGTCATTGGATGCCTATTCTAGATTTTAGCCTTTTGGCATTTCAAGCACATGGCTATATAATTACTCACATCTTTCTTCATAACCAGAAAATTTAATTGTTTTCTAATTATTGAGATTGTCTTTTAGTACCGTAGGTTCCCAACATAATACACTCTATGCATCTCACTCAACACTAAATTTTTTAGCCCTTAGGAATCTAGCACATAAATCTTTCCTTTAAACAAAAGAACTCCATTTTCTTCCATTCCATAATTAGTATATTTGGAATGCACTTCTCCTTGTTGTAAGTTTGGTTTTATTTCCATGTATTGCTAGTATGAATTTCCAACTTCTAAAATTATGATTTTCAAATCATATTTACATGTGAATATGGTTATAACATGCATTCCCTTCACCTTCATTTTAACTGCATAAACCATCCTATTTTCCTTGCCCTTTATGTGCTTAATTTCAAAGTCACAATCAGCCAAAATTGCATCCATCTTATGTCTGGAATTTAAATGTGGTTTTCCAAACAAATGCTCTATGGTAAGTTATTAATTCAAACCTATTTTCCATGAGGTAATGCCTCAACATTTGAAAGGAATGTATAATGGTTGGAAACTCGAAATCATAAGTGGAATAATTCTTTTCATTCTCCATGATCTTCCTGGATTCATAGCATATCACATGCCCATTTTGCATGACAACTCCTCCATGTCCTTCATATGCATCTTTGAACACAAAAAAGTCTTCATCTAGGTTATCTATCTTCAATATAGGATCACTTGTAAACATCCTATTTAAATTCTAAAAGGCCTCTTCAAATTTATGAGACCAATCAAATTTTTGCACCTTTGTAAGAATTAATAGGATGGGATATCCTAGAGAAACCTTCAATAAGTCTTTTGTAATAGCATGCTAAACCCATGAAAAGTCTTACCTCTGTCACATTTTTGGGTGTTGGAAACTCCTTAATTGCTTTAGTCTTTTTTGGATCTATTACTATACATTCTTTTAAAATAATATGACCCAAATAATGGATCTTTTTCTGATAAAACAAGACCTTACTCAGGTTGACATATAAATTATTCTCCCTAAGTACCTATAGCTCCATCCTTAAATGTTGTTCATGTTATTCCTCAAATTTATAATATATAAGGATATCATCCAAAAACACAATAAAAAAATTATGAATCAAAATAGCAATGGGTTGATTATTTAACTTACCTTCCACTTCGTCCATGTGTGCTTTATGCTTAGCCTACCTATTACCTATTGTTTCATAAATTATGGGAATGCTTCTACCCACATCCTCTATTATGTCAACTTCTTGGAGGTGGTGTATAGTCATCACTTTCTTATTTGTATGGGAATTCCCTATACCTATGTTCTAATTTTAGTTTTTTATTCAATGAATAAACCCCCTTTGGTTCACTATCTGCTAATTTTTTTGGCTATTTTACACGAGAATATTTTTTGAAAGATGAGGGTTTAAACCCTTTCTTCCTTTCTTCCATATTTGTTATTTTCCTATCATCCTGAGTCCTATGGAAAACTGACTTATCTTTACCACAATCATCAAGGTATTTTTCCTTCCTCATAGCTTCATCTAAAGTCTTTGGTTCGTTAAATTTAATTCTATCACCATTAAATAGTGGTAATCCACTCACATACCTTAGTATCTTCATCTTTTCATCTCTAATGAAATCTACATGCCTCATAAACTTCAGGAGATATTCCTCTAGTGTCATGTTCCCTAATTTGAGTTTGAAAAACTCCTACAATTTTCTCCCATAGTAATGTTCAAACAAGTACTTCTTTTAGAAGTACTTTTAAATTTCTTCCATGAAATCTTATTTTCATCCAAATGTTTTACTTCCTTGAGCTATTCCCACCATAAATTTGTTTTCCCATTCAAGTGATATACGGTAATTCATTCATATAAATTGGAATAATAATCATTTGGTTGAAGGTACTTTATCATTTCCAACATCCAAGCTTTAACCTCTTTTGTTAGAAAATGTAACAAGAAAGGCTCAATTTGACTTAGCCTTAGTCAAATTGAGTAAATCTAATTTCCAAATTAGAAGGAAAACTTGGAGGCAGTTAACTAGTGTGACAGGGCACTTGTCACCCTATTAGATCAGTAAATTCGAGTTAGTGGGCTTGGAGTTCAATCATGCATGTGTGATTCTAAATTTTAGCAATATAGTTCAATTATTTTTAGTTGTACTTAGTTAACTGACCTCCAAAAATTAATAGAGTCAGTCGAAGGTCATTTGTGTAGTGAGACAATAGCCTAACTCATAGATATGTCAATTAACTAATAAATCAACCCAAAATAGCACATGCATGAATAGAATTCGAATTGCTCATATAGAGTGGAGGAGACAAGGCTAGTGTAAAATAAATTGTATACTAGTTAAGTGTAGAATTATTGCATGTAGTCAGGAGATCAATTCCTTGGGAATTGCACAAGGAAATAAGGATTTCCCTATTTTTTAGGAGCTTGAATTTGCTCAAATTTTCTCAAGAAATTAGGAGGCTAGAGGAGGAATAACTTTGCTAAGTGTTGGCTAGAGGATCTCATTGAACAAAGAGAATAGTGTTGCTTGTGAAAGTTATGCTCAGAGCTAGAGCATGCAATTGTAATAGTTTCTCTATTAAACTATTTAATGAAAAGAGGCTTGAGAGGTATTTCCCAATTGGGCTCCCCTAGAAATCATTGTGTACTTGTGGTTTTGATTGTTGCATGTCTGTGCATGCTGTTCTAAATTGTGATTTCCATTTTGCAGATTAGTAGAGTAGAATTTGTGTCTCTTGTTTTCAGTTCAAATCTTGAACAATTGTAATTTCTATCAAATTTCTACATGGTATTAGAGCCTTGAAATCACATTAGAACCAATATTTCGAATTTTTCCCTCAGAAATTTCGAATTTGCAGCTTCAGTGCAACAATTTTTCTTTAGATTCAGGAGAATGTATTTCAACAAACTCAGATTGGAGTATGCCCTGGATGGTAGCTCGAATTTCATAGCATGGAAGGATCAAATGGAAGTAGTGCTTGATTATAATGGTGTATTAGAATATGTTAAAATTGAAATTGTGAAACTCTGGCAGTCTAATGCATAGTAATTAGCCCAATGGAAGAAGAATGTTGCAAAGGCCAAGAAAATTCTTCTGGAAGGTGTGAGAAACCATGTGGTCTCAAATATCCATGGCAAAGAAACACCATATGTTATGTGGAATAAATTGATTGAGCTGTTCAAAAAGAACAGTGACCATAGAAAATTGGCCTTGAGAGAAAAACTTTTAAACATTAGGATGAAGAAAAATGATATTATTCCATAATATCTCTAAAGATTTACACAAGATCAAGATGAGCTTGGAGGGGTTGGGGTGAATGTTGCAGAAGATGACCTAGGGATCCTATTTCTTCTTGGCCTTCCAAAATCCTGGCACAGCTACAAGGACTTTGTGAATGGTAGGGAAAAATTACCAAATTGGGAAAGGTTGTGGACTGATTTGGTTCATGAATATATCAAGAGGAATAATAGAGATGGAACATTAGCCAGAGTAGAGGATGAAGAGAATTTTTCCTTGTTTGGGAAGGGGAAGAAGGGAAAAGGAAAGAAGACCCAAAGAAAAATTGAATCCGGCCAAAATAATGGAAAGAAGATAGACTTGAGCAAGATAAAATATTTCCATTGCCACGAATACAAGCACTATGCAAAACAATATTCGGACAATAATTCTAACAAGAAGCCTTCAAGAGGAGTAAGAGGTAAATCACTAGCTTCACAATTTGAATTAGACTTCACCCTAATAGAATGCATGGCCAGCATTGCTATGGGGAGTGTGTGGTACCTTGAATTTTTGCCCCGTTCCATATGACAGGGTGAAAGGAATTTTTCAGTATCCTGGAGAAGAAGGATCTCCAAATGCATATTGAATTGGGGGATGATGAGAGGTATAGTGCTACAAGAATCAATATTTTCACCTTTGAGAGGGACAAAGCCTCCCCTCATCACATCAAAGATGTTATGTATGTCCCTAGGCTGAAGAATAACCTGATCTCTATAGCAGTATTGGAGGATAGAGTCTATGATGTTATTTTCATTAAAGGGAAATCCTTTATGAGACACATAGTTATTAGGAAAGTGAAGCGTATTGGAGTCTGAGTTACAAACTTGAGGTGGAATATTGGGTTGCATTGAGCAGCAAGGCAGAAAAAGTGCAGAGTCGAGATGTTGGATAACTCTATTGCATGAGATTGGGTCATCTACAACATGGTGCCTTAAAAATAATGAAACAATTTACTACCAGTGTCTGTAAAGGCTCCCTTGACTAGCAAGATGTTGCAAGGGTTTCACATTAGGGAAATATGTCAAATACACATTCCATGTTTGAGATAGAAGAGAATATGCAATCTTGGAACGAATCCAATCTGATGTTTGTCGACCCTTCTCCATAGCCTCCACAGAAAAAACATGAGTACTATGTAATTTTTATTAATGATTTCTCTAGAAAATGTTGGATTTTCTTCATGAGTAAGAAAGATGAAGCATCAAGAAGAAAACTGACGGAGAATGCGGGAGAGCCAAAGCAACTAGGGTTACAATAAACAGCAGAGTTCGTCTCTAATGGAGAGTGGCAAGGGAGGGAGCTTAGCTCCCTCCTAGAAAGACGATGTGGCCAATAGAGGTAAATCACCGATTGGAAATAGTAAAGGTTGTACGGATGATAGGAACAAGGATAATGAAAAGGAAACAGATGGGACCAGAACCAAGGAAAACAGCAGCACCAAGGACAAAGAGGAAGAAGACAAAAATCTGGGTTCAAGAGACAAAAAACAAAAAGGACCTTGCAAACCAAAAGCAGAAATCACTCCTAGAGTAATATTAAATGATCCTGCTCTGCAGGTGCACAGGGAACACATGGGGACCTACGCCATTATCTGTAAATTCATGGGACTATGGCCCACTAAAAAGGCTTTACAGACGTGGATCAAGTATCACTGGAAACCCAAAGGAAGCATTGACCTACATCTTGGGTCAAAAGGATTCTTCACAGTGGTGTTCTCTAACATCGAAGATAAAGATAGAATATTCAAAGGAGGACCCTACTTTTTTGCAGCAGCCAGTCTCTATATGAGGCCTTGGAGGATGAACTTTGTCCCAGAGCGGGAAACTTTCTCTTTAGTTCCAGTGTGGGTAAGGCTCTATTCTCTACCTCTAGATTATTGGCAATCTGAATCGCTTGCTGCCATTGGCAATAAACTAGGACGCTTTGTCAAAGCTTCGGAAGCCACAAGAAGGGGAAAATATACCTCCTTTGCAAGGATATGTGTGGAAATGGACCTATCAGGAGCGCTTCCGGATGAAGTAATCCTGGAAGTTTTTGATGAGGAATGGGTGCAGACAGTGGACTATGAGCATATCCCTTTCAGATGCCGAAGATGCCATGAACATGGACATCTGTTAAGAGACTGCCCTCTCAGTAAAGCAGATAACAAAGAAAAACTTAATACAACGAAGGACACAGAAAGCTTTCAGAAAGTGGCAAGTAGAGGAAAGGGAGGAAAAAAGGGGTCAAAGAAACAACATAACGAGGGGTAGAAGGGCAGTCAGAACAAGTTTCAAGTGCTAGAAGAGAATGAAGAAATTACACGAGAGAACCAATATCAGGAGGAAGGTACTAAAGAAAAAGAAAAAGAAGAGGACAAAAACCAATCTCAAGATATGGATTCTCAAAAAGAGGCGATGAGAAGTGAAACAGAAATGGAGATGGACCAGGAAATGACCCAAAGTGAAATAGATCTAGAAGATCTTGAACTACAAGAAATTCTCGACAAGGAAAACCTGGATCTAGAAGGATTCCTGATGCAGGGAACCAAAGGAGGAATAGCTTCACTGCCTCAAGAAGAATGCAACAGAATACAACAGTTGTTTTTATGGAAAACTCAAAAACGAGGGCTGGAAAAAGGTAAAAACATCCACATACAGGAGCACAAAGGGGTGAAAACAATTAAATCAACTCCAGGATTAGCTACTAGAAATCCAGGAAAGAAGAGGACCAAAAAAAGGCAAAATGAGCACTTGATGGAGTGTGGAAAGCTAATGATAGATTCGGATAAGATGAAAGATCTAACCAGTTACTCCTTTACAAATATTTAATTATGAAGTTCATATCTTGTAATATCAAAGGTCTAGGTAGTAAAAGAAAACAGAGAATGCTAAGTAACAAAATGAAACTAGCAATACCGGACATAATCTTCATTCAAGAAGCAAAATGCTCCATTCAAAAATTAAAACAAATCCATAGAAAATGGCTTAGTAAATTTGAGTTTCTAGAAGTTAAAGCAGAGAACACAGCTGGGGGCATTCTCACTCTATGGAACCCCCAAAAAGTCAGCATAATAGATGCAGAGGCATAAAGAAATTATTTATCAGTTATCATTCAACTAGTGGGGTTATTTGACACGTTCCTGGTTACAAATGTTTATGGTCCTCCAAGAATAGATGAGAAACTCAGTTTTCTTGACTCCCTGGTAAATCTCAGAAGCAGACATGTAGAAATCCCTTGGGTCATTGGAGGAGATTTTAACATGATAAAATCTCTTTCAGAAAAAAGGAGGTACCAGAATGCTAAGTAAAGATTCAGTAGCATTCCAATCCTTCACAAAAGATATGAAAATGGTTGACTCTGAAATTCACAATGGCCTTTTTACTTGGAATAACAAAAGAGGTGGTGACACCCAGGTCGCCTCTAAGTTAGACAGATTTTTGATCTCTGAGGCGCTGATGCTCACAAATAAAGAAATATCTACAGGTGTTCTCCCCTTTGGAGGTTCTGATCACTAGCCGATTCATTTAGAAATCAAGGGGCTCGATTCTCCCAGGAATAGACCCTTCAGATTTGAGAATATCTGGCTCTCCCACCTAGATTTCATCAGCAACATTGAAAAATGGTGGTCCGAAGATCTGCAAATTCAGGGCACCAAAATGTTCCTCCTTCATAAAAGACTAAAGCACATAAAACTCAAACTCAAAGAATGGAACAAGAAGGATTTTGGTAACATTTTTGTAGACAAAAAATCAGTGGAAATTAAAGTACAGGAACTAAACCAAGCATTGATCAAAGATGGTTTTGATAAAGTCAAAAACGAGCAAGCTGAAAAATACAACCAAGAATGGGAGAATTTATGCAAACAAGAGGAAATCTTTTGGAGACAAAAGTCTAGAGTTCAATGGCTCAAAGAAGGTGAACGAAATACTAGATTTTTCCATAGATCCACCATAGCCAATAGAACACACAAAAACATCTCTTCGATATTGAATGAGAATGGGGAGCTTTAGACCTCTCATAAGAATATTGAAGCTGTGATGGTTCAGCATTTCAGAGGCATCACAAAGGAAAATAATCTAAACAGAGAGAAACACATTAAGGAAATTACAAAAAATATCCCCAGAATGGTGTCCAGAGAAGATAATTTTAACCTGAATAAACTAGTAACTGAAGAAGAAGTCAGTGAGGTAATCAAAGATATGCAGAATGGCAAAGCTCCAAGTCCAGATGGTTTTAATGTAGACTTTTTCAAAGCCTACTGGAATGTTGTCAAACAAGATATTTTGGATGTTGTAGAGGACTCCAGAAGAAGTAGGACCATTCTGAAAGCCCTCAACACCTCCTTCATCTCCTTGATCCCCAAACAGGATTCAGCCTTGACTCCTGAGAAGTTCAGACCCATTACTTTATGCAATGTGGTGTACAAAATTATTTCCAAAATTTTGGCTAGCAGACTCAAACCTCTTCTCCCTTCTTTAATTTCAGGGGAACAATCTGGTTATGTCGAAGGACAGCAAATCCTAGACAACATTATTCAGGCCCACGAGGTAGTTCATACGCTTACCAGCAAAAGGCAGGCTGGTATGATCATGCAATTAGACATTGCAAAAGCGTATGACAAGGTGAACTAGATTTACATCAAGAAGGTCCTTACTACTTTTGGGTTTGATCACAACTGGGTCAGATGGGTTATGGCTATGGTTACTTCTTCCAGCTTTTCAATTTTGGTGAATGGCTCGCCCTCAGAGATCTTTACTCCTTCCAGAGGCCTCAGGCAAGGAGACCCACTCTCTCCCTTTCTCTTTATCCTCATGATGGAAGGACTGGGCCAGTCCATTAAACATGCCAAAGTCTTAGGAAAGATCAAGGGCCTCCAATTAATGGAGAATGGTCAAGCTATGACCCATCAACAATTTGTGGATGACACCATGCTAAAGGGTATCCCCACAGTCAAAGAAGCTTCAGCGTACAAACAAATCCTAAATGACTTTGCCTTGGCTTCAGGTATGGAAGTTAATCTCTCTAAATCAAATTTTTTTTCTTAAATACTAACATTGCTATTCAGAGGAATATTTCCAGAATTCTGGGCTTCCAAAGGGATTCCCTCCCTTCAAAGTATTTGGGAATTCCCCTTACAGCTAAACCATTGCACAAAAGTATCTAGGAACCGATGCTTAACAAGATGCAAGACAAGGTCAAAAATGGACTTTCAAATCACTGAACCTTGCTGGCAGGTTGATTCTAACAAAGGTCGTTCTGCAAGCTATCCTCGTTTTCTTTTTATCAGCCCTTCCAACTCCCAAAGGGTCTAACAGCAATTTAGGAATATCCAGAGAGACTTCCTTTGGGGTAAGGAGGAAACTAGGAAGAAATTGGCCCTAGTTTCTTGGGATAAAATCTGTAAACCCAAAAGTCATGGAGGCCTAGGCTTAGATGATCAGGAGATTCTGAGTAACGTTTTAGGAGCCAAGCTCTGGTGGAGATGGGTTAAAGAACCAAGGGCTCAATGGGCTAAAACTTGGAAAGAAAAATATGCAAGCTCTTGGCAAACAAGTGATCTTATAAGAATGTCTGGAAACATAAAAGGCTCTTACATCTGGAATAAAGCCTGGGAAAATAGAAGCCTAGTACAAAACAACAGTTTCTAGGAAATCAGAGCAGGAGACCTAGCTCTCTTCTGGGAAGACAAATGGAAACAAGAACCAATGCTGTTAAGAGAGGACTTTATAAGCCTCAAGCAGGAAACCGATTCCCAAGGATTAATAAAAGTTAAAGATTTCTGGAATCTTCCTCATGACTCCGGAAAGTGGAGAAACTGGAGAAAAATAGACTGCAGAGGGGACAGAACCATAAAAGCAAAAACAGAAGAACTCTTGAGCATGTTAAAACAAAGGAAGATCTTGGTAACAGATGGGCAGGATCAGCTAAGATGGGGCCACAATAAAGAAGGTATCTTCAATATTAAGGAAGCAAAAAGAATTATTCTAAACCTAGATCCATGTGTTTCAGTGAAGTCCTGGCAAAAACTTTGGAGCCACCAAGGATGGATGAAGATCAAGCTTTTTATGTGGTTAGTTCATCACAAGAAAATATTAACTTGGGAAAACATTCAAAAGTGGGGCGTTATGGGGCCCTCTAGATGTCAGTTATATGAAGCTCAAGAGGAGACAACGGAGCATATTCTCAACAGCTGCACCAACACCACCTGGTTGTGGGATTCTTTTGAGATCATTTTTCAACAGACAGACAGAGATAAGGGCAGTATCATTACTACCTTGAACAAGTGGAGAAGAAACTTTTCAGAGTATGAAATCCTTAATTTGGCCTGGACCTTTGTGCCAAGCTTCATTATCTGGAATGTTTGGAAAGAAAGGAATAAAAGAATTTTCAAGGAAGAAAAAACTACTCTTCGCCTGATAGATCTAATCTTGAAGTAGATTAAGGAGACAGTTTCCACCACAGTGCACAGTCTTCTCAAGAATCCTCCCATAGCGATTGAATTGAGAATTCTCAAGCATCTGGGAATGCATGAGATCATTCACCATGGTCTTAACAGAAAGGAAAGAGGGTGGGAAATGGAAAAGGAGTTCTGGCATCCTCCACCGAAAGGTTATCTGAAATGCAATATTGATGGAGCTTCAAAAAGCAACCTGGGGACAACAGGTTATGGAGGGGTGTTAAGAGATGAAGAAGGTAAAATAATCTTTACATTCCACTGTCATTTAGGCATAGCCACCAACAACATGGCTGAATTAATGGCATTGGAACAATGTCTAGAGCTTCTTAAACTAAATCACAACTCAAATGTCATTATCGAAGTAGACTCAGAGATCTCTATAAATGTAGTCAAGAAGATCAGTTGTGGAACAGCGCCAAAAAAGGTCTCAAAACATTGGAGACTAATACAAGTGTACCAGAGAATTCAAAAACATTGCCTGAGTCTTCGAACTATTAGCTTCAATCATGTTTGACGAAAAACCAATAAACCTACATATTTACTGGCCAACCAAGGATTTATCAATTCAAAATGCAAGATTGAGATGAAGTGGCAGGGGACGCCTCTAAGCAGGTTAAAAGCTCTCTGCAATGAGCAAGCAGTAGAGGACAGAGAAATTTTTAAGTATTGGGCTAAAAGGGTTTAATTTACAGTCAGCGGATGTTTCTATTGCGAGTTCCATTGTCAGCTTTTGCGGGATGGATGGATGGACTGATCCCGCACGAGAATTTCTCCTGCATTCCTCCTTTGGAATGGAAAACCAAGCTTTGAGCGGTACCCAGGCGATTGCGAGGCATTTGAATGGTAAGTGGTATAGGATTGTTGAGAGTGATTCCACTAGGCTCTCAACACATGGCATGGGTGGGGTTCATAATACCACCCTCCATCACGCCTTATGGATCGTGCATCTTGGCTTTCCGATTTCTTTTCAAGCCGTTCATTTTTGTAGTGGGATTTTGTGGGGCCGCTAGTATTATCAAACTTTGTGAATTTATGATGGAAGGGATCGCAGAGTTCAACTTTGGGTCAGCGTTTACCCATGGGGACTATTTAAAAGGTTAGCTTGTCCTTTAGTTTGTTCTAAGGGTCACATCTACAGCAATATGCCCTTGATGTTTTCGCAGTCCATGACAAATTCCCGTTTTTTGTATATATTGTAACATTACTTTTGGTTTAATGGAATAGAAGGACAGTCTCTTACTTTAGCAAAAAAAGAAAAAAGATGAAGCGTTCTACAAATTTATAGAATTTAAGGCATTCGTTGATAAAGAGACAGGGAAGAAGGTAAAGTCTCTCAAGAGCGAAAATGGAGGTGAATTTGTTTCAAATTCTTTTAAGGATTTATGTGCCAAAGAATGTATTCGAATAGAACTGATAGCACCCTATAACCCACAGAAAAATGGGGTAGCTGAGAGGAAAAGCATGAGCATAGTTGGATCTACAAGAGCTTCGCTACATGGTCAGGGATTGGCATTGCATCTATGGGAAGAAGCATGTAACACAATAGTTTACTTGTAGAACTAGAGTCCTCATATAATACTTGGTATGATCACACTAGAGGAAGCTTTCTCTGGTAGAAAGCCTGATGTGTCTCATTTCAAAATTTTTAGGGCTTCAGTTTATTGTCATGTCTCCAAGGATTCAAGAAGGAAACCTGAGCCTACAACAAAGTTGGGAGTTTTTTTTAGGATACACCGAAACTCCACACAATAACAAGGTGTATTTACCTTCACCCAGAATGAAAGTGGTGGGGAGATGTCAAGTTTGATGAGGAAAAGGCTACGATATTATATTTGGAACGGGAGATGAGTATCCCACCAAAATTGGAGCTCGTAGCTCCAAAGGAGGAGCCTCAGAATGAGCTTGAGGATGTTATGGAGCAAACATGAATGGAGGAGTAGAGAGGAGGCCGAATGGAGACACCCACTAAACCAAAGACATCCGAAGAAGGGACAAAGAGAACAATAGAAGTTGATAGATTGATATAGGATGCACAGGACCATGTGGGAGATCCTACATCACAGTGCAAGTAAAGGAGGACACATGAGATGTACACTTGTTACATGGCTCTCATGACAAAGCTCATTGAGTCAGATCCTTCCGCATTTGAGGAAGTAGTTTCTCAACCTGTTTGGGTTGATGCTATGGTGGAATAATATAATTCCATCATGAATAACATTGTATGGGAAGTGGTGTCGATATGGGAAGGGAAATCAATGGTTGGTTCCAGATGGATCTACAAAGTGAAGCATGTAGCTGATGGGAGCATCGAGAAGTAAAATACCCGATTTATGGCCAAAGGATTTTCTCAGGTAGAGGGAGTTAACTATGAGGAAATATTTTCCCCTGTGGAAAGATATTCCTCCATTAGATCAATTCTTGCATTAGTTGTGCATATGGGGTGGAAAATCCACTAGCTGGATGTGAAGACCACCTTTCTTAATGGTGTTGTTGAGGGTTAAATTTTCATAGAAAATCTATAAGAATTTGAGACATATGATTAGGATTCACATGTGTGAAGACTTGGGAGAGAATTGTATGGTATCAAACAGGCATCCTGAGCATTGTACACTTGGATCGAAAATTATCTCAATGGATTGAGATTCACCAAAAGTGAATAAGATGCAAACCTCTATCACATTGTAGTAGATGTTAAGTTTCTTATTTTTTTGTATGTTGATGATTTAATATTGACAAGTGATGAGAAGCTGATTTTATCTTGTAAAGAGGATATTATAATGGAATTTCAGATGAAATACATCATATTAATGCATTACTTCCTTGGGTTGGAAGTATGGAAAGGTGATGGTGAATTGTTTGTGTCTCAAGGGAAGTATCCCTTTGAAATAATTCATAGATTTCACATTAAGAATTGTAATTATATGGACACACCTTTAGCTACAAACTGGATGAAGGAGAATACTACTTCAGGTGAAGAAGTTGATGTTACCATTTACAGGGAGCTTGTGTGGTCCTTGATGTATCTTGTGAACACAAGACCTGAAATGTTATATGTGGTAAACCAACTTATTCAAGCTATGGTGAGGCCTACCAAGTTGTATTGGAATGTAGCTAAGCATGTGTTACGGTACCTCAGAGGCACTACCAAGTATGGATTATGGTATAGGAGGACAGAGTGAGTGAAGCTCCAAGGCTTCACTGATGCAGATTAGGTAGGGAGTCCATTAAATAGGAAAATAACTTCATTTGTTATCTTCACTATTGGGTTTGTAGATATTTCTTGGTATAACAGGAAGTAGAGTTCTATGGTGCTCAACTTAGTACACGCTAAATACATGGATGCAATCTAAGCATCATGTGAGGTCATATGGATGAGGAAACACTTGTGTGTCTTTTTAGTTAGGAGATAGATTACGAAAATGATATATTGTAATAATCAGATTTTCATTAATCTCTTTGAACATCTGGTATTTCATGATAGGTCGAAGCATATTGATATCTAGTATCATCATTTGCGGGACTGTATGCATAGGAGAATTATGTTGCTACAATACATTCCAATAGAGAAGCAAGATGCTGACATCTTAACAATGGCATGTTGTCAAGAGGTAAATTCGAATTCCACATGTGCAGGATAGGGGTGGTGAAAAATCCCTTTGTTACTAAGAGGGGGTGTTAGAAAATGTAACAAGAAAGGCTCAATTTGATTTATCCTTAGTCAAATTGAGTAAATTTAATTTCCACATCATCAAGACAACTTGGAGGTAGTTAACTAGTGTGACATAGCTCTTGCTACTCAGTTAGCTAAGTAAATTCAAGTTTGTGGGCTTGGAATTTAGTCATGCATGTGTTATTGCTAAATTTTAGCAATCTAGTTTAGTTATTTTTAGTTGTACTCAATTAATTGGCCTATAACAATTAATAGAGTAAGTTGAAGGTCAGTTGTGTAGTGAGACAACAATATAACTTAGATATTTGTCAATTAAGTGATCAATCATCCCAAAAATAGCTCATGTATGGATGGAATTTGAATTGATCAGTTGGAGTGGAGGAGACAACACTAGTGTAACATGAGTTGTATACTAGTTGAGTGTACAATTGTTGCATGCAGTCAGGAGATTAATTCCTTGGGAATTGTGCAAGGAAATAAGGACTTCCCTATTATTTAGGAGATTTAATTTGCTCAAATTTGTGTAAGGAAATAGGAGGTTGGAGGAGGCATAAATTTGCTAAGTGTTGGCTATAGGCTCTCATTCAACAGAGAAAACAATGTTGGTTTTGCAAGTTATGCTCAGAGCTGGAGTATGAAATTGTAATTGTTTCTCTATTCAAATGATTGATTCAAAGAGGATTGAGGGGTTTTTCCTAGTTGGGTTCCCCTAGAAACCATTGTGTACTTGTGGTTTTTCTTGGTGCATGTTTATGCATGTTATTCAAAATTGTGCATTCCATTCCACATATTAGTAAAATATAATTTGTGTCTCTTGTTTTCAGTTTGAAATCTTGAAAAGTTGCAA
This sequence comes from Pinus tabuliformis, assembly GCA_031772625.1. Taxonomy (NCBI): domain Eukaryota; kingdom Viridiplantae; phylum Streptophyta; class Pinopsida; order Pinales; family Pinaceae; genus Pinus; species Pinus tabuliformis. The sequence continues at coordinate 841,257,872 of CM062807.1, forward strand.
TTTCTATCAAATTTATCCATCTTCTTCCTTCTTATTCTCATCCTTAAATGTAGGTGGATTTATCTTTCTAAGTTCTCCTTGTAAATTGCCCATGTCTATTTTCCTTCTTGGTCACCTAACTAGTGACATGCTTGAACTACTTTCTGATCTTGAGTATGCATGGGCTCTCTTAGTGGATTTCCTTAATGCATGATGAGGCTACCTAACAACTCTCATATAATTTCTTCAACCTCCAATATATATCCCCTTAAATCCTAATTCATTTTCCTCTTATTTTCTACAATCAAACCCCTAGTCTATTCTCATGTGTAATATATTCAGCCTTTGTGAAATCTGAGTGTTGTTTTTTATTGTTCTCTTATCAATCTCTCATTGTTAGCTTTATAACTCAAAACCTCCATTTTAATTTGTCCCAGCATTACCCAAGCTAATTTTCATGGCTTTTACCTCTTATTCATGGCTATAAAACCCTTGAGTATCCCTCACACTCTCGGTTCTTATTTTGTCCCTACCTTATAGGTCACCTATAGCCTCCTTTTGCAAATTTCACGAAATTCCCAACGTCAATGCAAATTCTAGGTGGTAGAAGTATTCCCCTTCTTGTTATCTTTCTATAAACTGTATTTTTTTCCAAATTTGAGTCCTAAGCTTAAAGTTATGGCCTCTTATATCTTTGGCCTATTTACCCTAATTTCCCATGTTCTCACACAACACACTATTTCCAATTTCCTAATCAATTATGAATTCAAATTTTCAAATATATCTATTTGGATAGGTTATATAGTTTCTTAAATTTCCACTAAGTTCTTCAACACTCCAATCTGACCTCTAGTTGTTAAGTTACACCCCTTTAAGGTTACTCTCTTCCCTAATTTTCTTTCAAACTTTTTTAGTCATAATTTTTTCATATAAACTATGTTACACAATTGTATTATATTGTTCAAAATATATTTTTGATATATCTTATTTGAATTGAAGATTGTACTTATTTTAGTACCTGAAAACATCATTTAGACCTTCAAAAATTCCCTACAAGTGGATGACCTATAAATTTAGCAAAATACTAAAATAATTTGCTAAAATTCTGCCTAATTTTCCCACTCATAAATTTATTATGTGATTGTATCAGGCATACTCACTCCCCTTTGCACATTTTATTTCCCTCATAAAATAATGAAATTATTATACTTTTTGGCTTTCCCTAATTCTCATAGGCTCAAATTGCCTTGTGTCATTTCCCCCTTGACGCTTTCCATGCATGTGGCCTTCTACCTTTCCTAGGTTTTCAATTCCCATTGGCCTCAAACTAACTTGTGTCACCTCCTTTGGCACTTGGAATGTGTGCATCCTTATACTTTACATTTTTCAAGGCCCCTTGTCTCTTTGGGTGTAATTTTCAAAATTGCCTATGAGTATTTTCATTGGTGATGTCTCTAATGACATCATCATGATGTCACACTGATGTGGAATGCCATGTCAGCTGCCCATGCTAGCTACCATGTCAGCTTCACTTGTTCCCTTGTTCCTACATGCCTCCATCACAACTATCCACCTATCTTGTTATGTGCCACATGGTCACAGGAAACCACTCCAACTAAAATCATTGGTATTGCAAACCCTCGTGGTGGTGGTTTTGAATTCGAGGAAAGGGGCGGGGGTCAAAATCAATCCCAACCATTGATTTGGAATGGTTGGATTGGGCAGAAATCCCAACTAGCCCCCTTCCTGCTAAACATCGAAAATGAGGGTGGGGATAGCCAACATCGGTAGTCAATCTATAATGGTCAGCATAACACAAATTTCCACCCCCTCCCCCCCCCCCCCAACACACTTGTTAAACTTCAACCATAACGGTGGTTCTTATAATTGATATCATCTATAAACTATGGTGCTATTATATATCAATGGTTGTTCGCCCATTTGAATTGCACTTTGAACGCCTATGTACCAATTTTGCATAAAATTTTAAAAAATTGGTCAGAAATTTTGGTATTTTCCAATATTTCCCCAAATTCTCCATGGAATTCCTATAATTTCTTTAGCTCAACCAATTCGTGGCCTAATTTCATTCACAAAAAGGTTAAAATTGGAAAGTTTTTAACCCTTGACTTCAATTTCCCTAATCCCAACTAAGAAATTTTAATAAACACTTGGTAGGCACCCTCTTATTAGCATTTTGTCAAACATATCACCAAAAAAGTTTGTACACCATATCTATGCATGGACCATACAATCTCGATGTTACAAATTGGGCTATGATACCAAATGTAACATGTCCCAAACACTAGCGGCTCATTCCTACCCCTCTTGTGCCCCAACTTCATGCCAAATAACCCATGGAAACCTATGCTTTGAAATATTTTCCCTTTTCTAGGAAAGTTCCACCTAGCAATTTACATAATGCAATGGATATTCTAAATGCCCACTAAAATGTAAAAAGAAATCACAATCATACTCTAACACAATTATCTTTTTTCTATATTATATTATTTATGGTGCAATGTTTTTAGATGTATGTTAACAATATATGTATGTATATATATATATATATATATATATATATATATATATATACATATATTGTTAACATACATCTAAAAACATTGCATCAGAAATAATATGATATAGAACAAATGTTTATCTTTAAAATTGTACAACTGGATGAAGACCTTCGACATTCCATCCAAACATAAACCACATTGTTCATTTCTTTCAATAGCAAGTCGCTCCCAAGCTATGGCTTTAACTCCATGGGACATCAACATCAACTTGCCCAGAAACCTAGTACATACCTAGCACTAACAACTACTAGCTAAGGTACCAATCCCAATAGCCTCCAACCAACAACCATGTGGCTAATGATATTTCCACTTCCCTCACAGGCCTTCTAGGTACCCTTCTAGGCCTCACACAATGAGGTTACCAAGCCTAACAACCTCCAAACAATAGACTTATGGCTTCTAGGAGTTCCACTATCCTCATAGGCCTTCCAAGCCTCCATTTCCACCATGGATTCCATGCTTCCATGATTGTCTTTCCAAAATCCTTCACAAGAGTCATCTACACTTCTCCACAGCACAAGAATCCCCTGCATGTGTTCTTCATTGTGCCAAAGCATCATTTTTTTGCATGCATGCCTATATTTTTCCCACTTGGAATTCACTCGAGCCCTAAATGGACTTTGGTTATATGCATGGGCCCTTTTTAATGAACATTATGTCATAAAATCCTTTTTTCAATCATCCATGGAGTCGTAATGCGCCATACTAGTTTATGACTTTTCGATCTAAAAATATTTATTTAATTAATATACATGTCTAAAATAATTACATTTTCAAACCTTCTAGCCTCAAAATATAAAACATGTGCATACCGGCACGACAACCCCATTATACATATACACACATACACATGGGTGTCATGGCCTTCAAAAGATGTCCTCCAGTCACTAGCCTAGTTCCACATATACAAGTTATTTACCTCCCATGGGTCAAATAGGGGTGTTACATTAAACATATTATAGTTCATATATGTTAGGGAGTACGGATCCATATAATTTAGATGAAAATATGAATATCTAATACCAAATTGAAAGTCAATCTAAAAATATAACCATTGAAGTATTATGGCCTATAGAAAATTAGCTTATAAAAAATAGACCACTTTTAGATCAAACCATTTCAAAAGATCTGTAGAAAATCAAAGGTTACTATAAAAGATAAGATATTATAAGCCTATACAGTCTTGAAAGTGCAACGTATATAAACAATTAAAACCTTGTTAAACCCTAGGTTGTTAAACAAAGAAAAACAATCGAAAGAGAAAATTTAGATCAAGATGGTTAAAAAAAGAAAGAAAAACCATATATGCTACTATTAAGCATGGTGTCTTTATTTATTCCTTCAATATATTTTGTCTACCTTAATTGTTGAATTCCTCAAGTATCTCTTGGAAAATGGTTGGTGAGCATCAAACCCTGGAATTGGATTTGTGCAAGATGTTGGAAATAATACTGAGAGGGGGGATGAATTAGTATTGTCTAGCAATTTAATAAATCTTCCCTATTTGATCTTTGAATTATTTTACATGTCAGTACCATAAAATAATGAGCATGAAAAACAGATAGTCACACCAAAGAACACAAGATGTAAGGTGGAAACCCAATGTGGGTGAAAACCACCTGCTGCAATATGTCTCTATCTTCTTTCAATTTAGAAACTTCTTTTACAATGATTTTGTACTGGTGCAGTTCTTTACCAGTACGCAGGCTGCAACCTGCAGAGAGCTACAACTCTCTCTCTCTCTTTCGTTTTCCAGTCTACTCCTGGAAGGGAGCTACAACCCCCTACTTCTTTTCATAAAGCATCAGATAATCAACAAGTACATAACAGATATAGATCACTACAGATATCAGATCAGCAACAACAGAACTAACCCAGAACACCTTATCAATAGAGAAATTCAATCAACAGAACATCTTAAAACAGAGACGCAGTTTTTCTTTCTGTGGCCTGCGACCAGACGTTGTTAACCTTCTGCTACTCTGCGTCCACACGCAGAAATCCTTCTGCTCCGCTGCGTGCCCACGCACTGTTCCTTTGACTGCTCTGCGTTCTGTTGCTTCAGGGACGCACCCAAAGATACTATCGCGCCGCGTCTTTCGCTACAGAGATGCACCTGAAAACACTATCGCGCCGCGTCTTTCGCTACAGAGACGCACCTGAAAACACTATCGCGCCGTGTTCTTCTGCTTCAGAGATGCACCTGAAACTTGATCGCCCTGCGTCCCCACGCAGGTCTCTCTCTACTGTGCTGCGTCTCGGTGCACTTGCCCTTTACAGTACCTGCGTCCCGGCGCACTTTTCTTCCACTGAACCTGCGTCCCTTCAGATATAAATGATATGAAGACTTCAAGACTAACCCAAACAGTCAGATCTACAGATCTGATCATGCGCCATAGAGATCACAGTCCATTAGAAGATTCGCCCTCTTAGATCTGGACTAGATCTCACCAAATAAGATATTCAACCAAAGACAATGCTCAATCCAAATGAACTCCTTTGCTTTATATAGGCAAGTGCCTCCCCAAAATATGGAACAATACCACGAGCCAACACCATAGAAACACAAAACCGTCGGCTAGATACCACACAAGAAACCCCCACATGCTTTTTCTCTGCCTTGAAATGTGTGCACTGGGTGGACGCACCCCCTGAACGGCTGGCCAGCGTCTCTGGACGCGGACCCTGCATGGTGTACCTGCGGGTACGCACCTCCTGAACTGGTTTCCTGCGTCCTTCTTAATTTTCAACAAACTGAGAGCCTTGCCACTGGAGTTGCCATCAAGTACAACATCTGTACCATACAGTCATACCAGAAAACATAATGCCAACAATCTCCCCCTTTGGACTTGATGGCAACCTTACAAACTTCAGCTTCATTCTCCCCCTTTGACATCAAGGGCAAAGGGTATGCTCCCCCTAAGCTCATGCTCCTCCAGATCTGCAACACCATGAAAGAGATAGAGACATATTGCAACTATTTCCAAGATCTCCTTCTCCATAATGCCAACAATGCATTATGTGCTCCCCCTGAGCCTGTACCACCAATAAGAAGATGTTCAACAATAAGATGATGCATCAACAACCCCCAGCTTTTGCCTGAGGTATTCAAACGTGTCCCTGGGCAATGGTTTGGTGAGAATATCAGCAACTTGTTCCTTGGAAGGAACATACTCCAACTTGACTTTCTGTTCAAGCACTTGTTCCCGGAGAAAATGGTACTTGATTGGTATGTGCTTGGTTTTTGAATGCATAACAGGGTTCTTTGAGATGCTGATTGCACTTGTATTATCACATAAGATGGGGATTGGTGGTGTACAAGTGATTTGAAAATCCTGCAAAGTCTGCATCATCCAAAGAAGTTGGGTGCAACAAGATGCAGCAGCAACATATTCCGCTTCAGCTGTAGACAAGGCAATCGAACTCTGTTTCTTGCTGAACCAAGATACCAGTCTGGAACCCATAAAGAACGCACCACCACTTGTGCTTTTCCTGTCATCCACGCTTCCGGCCCAATCTGCATCTGTATAAGCATGAAGAGAAAGATCTGTATCTCTAGGATACCATAAGCCATAATTTTGAGTCCCTTGAAGATATTTGAATATTCTCTTTACTGCCTGAAGATGAGTCTCCTTCGGATTTGCCTGAAATCTTCCAACTATTCCAACTGCATGCATGATGTCCGGTCGGGTACCTGTCAAATATAGTAAACTTCCAATCATAGATCTGTAGGTTGGTTGATGTACTGCTGCAGATTCATCATTTGCACTGAGACTACATCCTGTGACCATGGGTGTACATACTGGTTTTGCATCTTCCATGCCATATTTCTTCAAAATCTGTTTGAGATACTTGGTTTGAGATAAAAAGATTCCTCCTTCCTTTTGTTGGATTTGCAAACCAAGGAAATATGTCAGTTCTCCTAGCAAGGACATTTCAAATTCTTTCTGCATGACCGAGGCAAAACTTTGACTCATAGCTTCTTCATTGCTGCCAAAAATAATGTCATCTACATACACAACAAGTATTAGCAATTTGTCATTTTCAACTTTTATATATAGATTGCTATCTGCTGAACCTTTTGAAAAACCTTGTTGATGAAGATATTTGTCCAACCGGTAGTACCAAGCCCTTGGAGCTTGTTTGAGACCATAGAGAGCCTTTTTCAATTGGCATACAAGATTTGGATCATTTCCAAGAATGAACCCATCTGGCTGTTCAACGTACACTTCTTCTTCCAAGTCTCCATTCAGAAAGGCTGATTTCACGTCCATTTGAAATACTTTGAAGTTTTGAAAACTTGAGAGAGCAAGGAACATTCGGATGGCCTCAAGTCTTGCAACAGGAGCAAAAGTTTCTTCAAAGTCTATTCCTTCTTGCTGCGCATACCCTTTACAAACAAGTCTGGCTTTGTTTCTAATTACTTCTCCATTTTCATTCAATTTATTTTTGAAGACCCATTTTGTTCCGATAACATTCTTATCCTTTGGTCTAGGAACCAGCTCCCAAGTGTTGTTCTTTTCGATTTGCTCAAGTTCTTCATCCATTGCTTTTACCCAACATTCATCTTTGCATGCTTCTTTCACATTTTGTGGTTCAGTAGAGGATAGTAATGCCAAATAGCTTGAGGCTTCTGCAACTGTTCTTCTTGTTTGTACACCTGCTTCTTTTTGCCCCACAATCTGAGATTCTGGATGATTCTTCTGAACATATCTGGATGGAGTTTTCTCTTCTATTCTTGTCTGCTCCTCTGGTTCTTCTTGAGGTTCTTCTTCTTCATCATTCTGTCTTTGAGGGTAGCCTTCATCTTCTTCGATATCTTCCCTATGTACTTGCCTAGGAATGTATCCCTTCTCATCAACCACCACATCAATGCTGTCAACAATTCTGCCAAGTCTTTTATTGTAGCACTTGTATGCTTTGCTATGTGGAGAGTAACCAAGAAGAATGCCTTCATCTGCTCTAGGTTCAAGTTTGCCAAGCTGCTCATCGATATTCTTGATATAGCATTTGCTCCCAAAGATTTTGAAGTGCTTTACCGAAGGAGTTTTACCACTCCAGAGCTCATGAGGAGTTTGAGTGCTGTTTACCCGGACATTTGTCTTGTTGAGAATAATAACCGCAGCATGTGCAGCTTCACCCCAGAAAGTTGCGGGAGTTCCTAATTCATCAAGCATAGCACGAGCCATTTGTTGGATTGTTCTGTTCATTCTTTCAACAACTCCATTTTGCTGAGGAGTTCTAGCTGTAGAGAATTCTCTCCTTATGCCATGTTCATCACAGAAATCGAAAAATTCATTTGAAGTAAATTCCCCACCTCTGTCGGATCTGAGGCACTTAATTTTGTGACCTGATTCATTTTCAACCAAGGCTTTGAAGGATTTGAATTTTTCGAAGCTTCATCTTTGTGCTTCATAAGTCCTAACCAGACAAACCTGGAGAAATCGTCAATAAATAATATCAAGTATTCCTCTCCTCTAGGTGTTCTTTTCCTGAATGGACCACATGTATCTGTATGTACTAGCTCAAGAGGCATGCTAGCTGATCCTTCCTTCTCTGGAAAGTTAGTCCTGGTTTGTTTTCCAAACTGACATGATCTGCATATGGTGTTGTCAGGAATTTTGATATCTGGAAGATCGCGAACTGCCTGATATTTGCATGCTTTCCTTATTTGTGAGAAGCTTAGATGTCCCAACCTTCGATGCCATAACCAGTGCTCTTCATCCTTGCTCAGATAGCATTGTTGTTGTCCTTCTTCAAATATGTACAGATTATTTGGAGTTCTTTTGCCTTTTAGTACTGTTTTACCTGTATCAAGATCACGAACAAGACATCCATTAGATCTGAAAATAACCTCGGTCCTTTGATCACACATCTGGCTGACACTTAGAAGATTATGCTTCAATCCATCAACATACAAAACATTTCCAGCCTTGACCTTTCTTTTAACTGAGCAATGCCTTTTCCTTTTATAATTGCAGGAGTATCGTTTCCAAAAGAGACTTTCTTTCCTTTTTCTAGAACAGAATAAGATTCAAGTTTTTCTTTATCACCTGTCATATGCTTCGAACATCCACTGTCAATGTACCATAGATTTTCTTGTCCCTCTGCATAAAATGCTATTCCACATCTTTCTGTTTGAGGTTCCTTTATTCTCCATGTTTTGGTGCTTGAGGCTTGCTCCTTTTTCTGCTGAAACCTGCTCCTGCATTCAGATTCTTCATGACCAAAGTTATTGCAAATAGAACATTCGACTTCATTTTCAAGAACCGAAAAGTTGTTATAGGTCCTTTTTGTTATCCCTGTCATACTTCTTTGTTTTTGAGCTTCCCTAGTCATGATTGTTTTATATGCAACACATTGAGCTGCTTTGTGACCAAAATTATGGCAAGAAAAGCATTGTCCATTGAAGAAGCTTCTGCGGTTATTGAATCTACCTGCCAACTGATTGTAATTTCTATTTTCATCTATTCTTGAACCAAACTGAGAAGATTTTACCTGTGGCTGGTTGTAGCTTTTGTTCACCCTTAAGATGGATTGCCCCTGATAGTTTCTGTTTGTATTTTGTCCCTGCTTTACCTGATTATCTTCATTGTTCTTCTGCTCATTTCTTCTTGCCGCATCAAGATAACTTTTTGAGGTGGAAGCTTGAGAGGTTTCTCCATTGTAACCCAAACCTGTCTTGTTTAGAGGAGACCGCTGCACATTGATAATCTCATCCAAGGTTTCAGATCCTTTGACAAACTTAAGATTAATAGCTTTTGTTTTCTCAATTTCTTTTCTGAGACCAACAATTTCACCTTCTAGTTTTTCAAGATGTTTTTCTTTTTCATCAATTTGAAATTGTAGAGTATCAATGATCACATTCTTTTCTTCTATACATCTCTTGAGTCTAGTAATTTCATCATAGAGGTTATTCACATCTACAACATCCTCATAATCATCATCTTCAAATGCCATTAACAACTTATATTTATTACCTTGTTCATCTTCATCACTGTTTGATAAACCATCACTATCTTCATGGGTGTAGTAGCTTTTCTTATTTGCACTTTGTTTCTTGTTCCATCTAGCAGGTTCCTTTCCTTTATCCTTATAAGGACATTTTGCAGCATAATGACCTACTCTTCCACAAGCAAAGCATTTGAAAGGTAGCTTACCTCTGAACCTTCCAGAACCCCTTTGAAGATTTCTGACAAAATTTGATTCTTCTTCCTCTTCTTCTGGAACATGGCTTGCTTCATAGTAATCTTCTTTGCCTGATGCCTTAAAAGCAGCTTCCCTTCTGTCTGATGGACCTCCCTTTCTCATTTCATAAGCAGTTAGAATTCCATGTAGCTGAGACATAGTGAGAACACGGAGATTTTCTTTTTCTTCTATTGCAGATACTTTAGATTCAAACTTGGGGGATAATGATCTTAGAATCTTTTGAACTACTATAGCCTCTTTTATTTCTTCACCCAAATTTTTCATACAATTAACAATCTCATCTACCCGAAGAAAATAATTAGCAACACTTTCATCATTATACATCTTGAGAGTCTCATATTGAATCCTGAGAGTTTGAAGTTTAGCTTGTTTTACCTGTTCATCTCCTTCATAGCTCGTGACCATTTTGTCCCATATCTCTTTTGCTGATTTGAAGTGCATTACCTTCATGAATTCTGTTTGGGATATACTTCCTAATAGAGTACTGACTGCTTTTGCATTTGTTTCATACTTCTTTTTCTCAGCTGGATCTGTAGGAGTAGCTGAAGGAAAAGCATAGCCTGTTTCTACAATGTCCCAAACTTCTGTACCAAGAGATTGAAGATATGCAGTAACTCTTACCTTCCAATAATTGAAGTTTGTCCCATCAAAAATCGGTGGCCTGATTGATGCTTCTCTCTCGTAGTTGCTCATGATGAACGATCTACCTTCAAGCGATCAAGCTTCTCTGAAGGACCTGCTCTGATACCAATTGTTGGAAATAATACTGAGAGGGGGGGTGAATCAGTATTGTCTAGCAATTTAATAAATCTTCCTTATTTGATCTTTGAATTATTTTAGCATGTCAGTACCATAAAATAATGAGCATGAAAAACAGATAGTCACACCAAAGAACACAAGATGTAAGGTGGAAACCCAATGTGGGTGAAAACCACCTGCTGCAATATGTCTCTATCTTCTTTCAATTTAGAAACTTCTTTTACAATGATTTTGTACTGGTGCAGTTCTTTACCAGTACGCAGGCTGCAACCTGCAGAGAGCTACAACTCTCTCTCTCTCTTTCGTTTTCCAGTCTACTCCTGGAAGGGAGCTACAAACCCCTACTTCTTTTCATAAAGCATCAGATAATCAACAAGTACATAACAGATATAGATCACTACAGATATCAGATCAGCAACAACAGAACTAACCCAGAATACCTTATCAATAGAGAAATTCAATCAACAGAACATCTTAAAACAGAGACGCAGTTTTTCTTTCTGTGGCCTGCGACCAGACGCCGTTAACCTTCTGCTACTCTGCGTCCACACGCAGAAATCCTTCTGCTCCGCTGCATGCCCACGCACTGTTCCTTTGACTGCTCTGCGTTCTGTTGCTTCAGGGACGCACCCAAAGATACTATCGCGCCGCGTCTTTCGCTACAGAGACGCACCTGAAAACACTATCGCGTCGCGTCTTTCGCTACAGAGACGCACCTGAAAACACTATCGCGCCGCGTCCTTCTGCTTCAGAGACGCACCTGAAACTTGATCGCCCTGCGTCCCCACGCAAGTCTCTCTCTACTGTGCTGCGTCTCGGCGCACTTGCCCTTTACAGTACCTGCGTCCCGGCGCACTTTTCTTCCACTGAACCTGCGTCCCTTCAGATATAAATGATATGAATACTTCAAGACTAACCCAAACAGTCAGATCTACAGATCTGATCATGCGCCATAGAGATCACAGTCCATTAGAAGATTCGCCCTCTTAGATCTGGACTAGATCTCACCAAATAAGATATTCAACCAAAGACAATGCTCAATCCAAATGAACTCCTTTGCTTTATATAGGCAAGCTCCTCCCCAAAATATGGAACAATACCACGAGCCGACACCATAGAAACACAAAACCGTCGGCTAGATACCACACAAGAAACCCCCACATGCTTTTTCTCTGCCTTGAAATGTGTGCACTGGGTGGACGCACCCCCTGAACAGCTGGCCAGCGTCTCTGGACGCGGACCCTGCATGGTGTACCTGCAGGTATGCACCTCCTGAACTGGTTTCCTGCGTCCTTCTTAATTTTCAACAAACTAAGAGCCTTGCCACTGGAGTTGCCATCAAGTACAACATCTGTAACATACAGTCATACCAGAAAACATAATGCCAACACAAGAGTCATTGGGAGGTTAAACCAAAAGAAAGGAATCAATATAGGTATTAAAAACTTAAACATAGATCAAAGAAAAGAATAAAAACACCTATCTATTCACCTCCAATACAAAGATATAATTTAAAACTTTATCAAAGAAAGGACAGAGAAAGCTTTCATGGTTCATTTGTTTTGTTTCCATTATAATACTTGTTTACAAATTTTTGATTTACAATTATTTATTTTATTAATATACATGTTTTATATAATTACATTTCCAAACCTTCTAGTTTCAAAATATAAAACATGTGCATATGGGCATGACAACCCCATTATACATATACACACATACACATCAGTGTCACGTCCCTCAAAAGATGTCCTCAACAAACTAGCCTAGTTCCACATATAAATGTTATTTACATCCATTGGTTAGATATGGGTGTTACATTAAACATATTAGAGTTCATATATGTGAGGGAGGATATATCCTTAGAATTTATATGAAAATATGAAGATCTAATCCTAAATTGTAAGTCAATCTAAAAATACAACCATTAAAGTGTTCTAACCTATATAAAATTAACTTATAAACAATAGAACACTTTGAGATTAAACCATTTCAAAATATTGATGTGTAGAAAATCCAAGTTTACTATAAAAGATAAGAGATTATAAGCTTATACAATTTGGGAAGTGCAACATAGATAAACAATTAAAACCTTGTTAAACCATGGGTTGTTAAATAAATAAAAACAATGGAAAGAGAATATTTAGATCAATATGGTTAATAGAAGAAAGAAAAAACGTATATCCTATGATTAAGAACGGTGTCTTGATTTCTTCCTTCAGTATATTCCCTCTACCTTAATTGTTGAATTCCTCAAGCATCTCTTGGAGAATGGTTGGTGAGTATCAAACCCTAGGATTTGATCTATGCAAAATTCATTGGGAGGTTAAACCAAAAGAAAGGAATCAATCTAGGTATTACAAACTTAAACCTATATCAAAGTAAAGAAGAAAACCATCTATATATTCACCTCCAATACAAAGATATAATTTAAAACTTTAACAAAGAAATGGCATAGAAATATTTCATACCTCATTTGTTTTGTTTAAATTGCAATATCTCCTTTCCTCATATCTTACATGCCAAATCCAAGTATCATTAATCCTATAACTATATACCCTAGAAAATAAACAATAAACTAGACCAAATAAAGAGCAAGAGTGTATTCAATTTCTTCCTAATCATGAAAAATCAGAGGTAAGCACCCTCCTTAATTATATGGAGGTCTATGAATACCATACTTTGAAAATTGTGATCTAGAGTGAAACCATAAGCTCATACCATGCGATAAGATGAAACCATGAGCCTAAAACTATGTTCTCAACTTAAAACCAAGGGAAATTCCTCAAGGTATTGTATTAAAATCCTCAAAAGTAGAGTTCCTTCCTCATAATGAGCACATACATAATTAATTCCACATATTATCATTGAGTGGTCAAAGCACATGATAATTTTTACATGGTAATTTTAGTGGCATTGTAATTTGGTCCAATGTTTCTCAATTTTCTACTATGAACCCATTTTAGAAATAACATAGCCATTCTGCATTCAATGACATTGATTTGGTAGAATTCTAGATGCTTTGTCAAAATATAACCTCCCCTAAATATGGCCTCCCTCAAAACATGTGCTCCAACCATCTATATGTGTGAAAATATTCATCCAATAAAGTAAGTGCTCCTTTGGGAATGGTCCACATGGTTAATGCATGCTCCATGTGCTGAAAACTATGAAAAATGGTGATGCAAATGCATTGATGATGATGTGGCAATTTCATTTTCATACACTATTTTGATATGTATCCGATTGTAATGACACACACCCCAAGAAAAGTGGCATGGATCCCAATATAAGTAGATATTATTGAATAAAGGTACATGGATACTAATGCAAGTACATGGATCTCAAGGCATGATGCATGAATCTTGAGGCATACTACATTAATCCCAATGTGAGAGCACCCACTTATAATGAGGCATCAATCTTGAAACAAATCATTAGGAAACACACATTAAGTAGTTATCTTCCAACAACATCTTAACATAGGTTAATTTTATAAATTTACTAAGTCTATCATGGTGGGACAGTTTAACCCTCATTACACATGTCAATTCCTAGGACATGAAATATTTCATATGTCATTTGGTTCAAGAGAGGAAAAAATGGTAATTAATTAACACAAAAAAGGAAGGAAAACCTTATGTTTTGTCCTCAAAATTCATGTTTAATTATGTATAAGATATTTTATTTGGGAAACTAGCTTTTAAAAGCTAGGAATCTTCAGTTTGTCCATACAACCTTTCTAAGAGGGAGCATTTTCTTAGAATTTCCACCTCAACACCTTATTTCTTACCAAATTTACATTTTTCTTTGATTTTTTTAGTTATTTTTCTTTAGATATGTTTTTCTCACATAGGACTTTAGGTGGTGGACCTTTTTAATGAAGTGGTGTCGCTTTAACATCCTTATTTTTTTTTTAAAATTCTTGTCCATGTGCTCTTCAACTCTAGTATTTTTGGGTACGTTTCACTTTAGATAACATTTTTCATAATAAAATCTTGTTGGATGACATTTGATAAGTTTCACATATGTAAGAGAAAATATTTTTATTAATAGGATAACAATCTAAGGAAAATGATGGAGAGTGTTAAGTATGGTTAGGATATGTATATGCTACTTTCTTAGATCACTAATAGTATCATATGCCTAAGTTAAAACACACTTATATAAGTATAATTATGCCCTCTCATGGTATATAATACAAAATAATAAAATTATTATAGTTAAGAATTATTTTTAGATCCTTCCCAAACTTTAGTACTTTAATGACAAGGTAAGATACCATAACATCCTAGATAAAAAAACATACACATGAAATCATAGCACATCAATTAAAATGAAGATAATCATGAAGTACCATCTCTGAGAGTACATGTCATCTTAATGTGTAAGGCATAAGAGATGATATATACCATAATAGAGTCATTTGAAAGAAATAATGGATGATGTGAGAATAGATGTTTTGATAAATTATAGAAGAAATGAAAGAGAAATTGTGAATTAGATTATATAAGCAAGACAACTCATCCAAGTGGAAATGTCACATCACTAAGACGATTTCTTGAAAGGAGTTTCCATTTAGAGTGAAAATGGGGGTTTCGTAGCCAAAACCATTTGTAAATCTTGGGAGGCAATCAAACAGAAATTGGTGTGAAAAAATAACTCACTTAGAGTAGGATTCCTTTCAAATACCATCATTTATGGTGGCTTCTAATGGTCCTTTTGGTGGTAAATCCATTAGTTCTTAAAAAAAATAATGTACAACAAGGTTATTTAGGTCTTTGGTGATATGTATGATAGTGAGTCTAAAGATTAAAAGAATTGGGAAGCTGTTACACAAAAATATCGTCACCATCATTATTTGCAGTTAGTATGGGTCTATCATCACTTGTACTGTCCTCCTAAGCAAGTCTCAGACCTCAGCTCTTCAAGTCAAGCTTTGAAAATGAGAGAAAGACATTGAAAATCAACAAAGCTCTGGTTCCGCACTTTGCATGCGGTCCCGCACCTCCTGTTTACAAAAACTGCGGACCTGCCCGCTCTATCCCTAAAGGAGTGGGTGCGGACCCCTGTGAAAGTCAAAAAGGCGCAAGTTTATTCTAAAAACTCACTTTGGGTTAATTCTAGATGATTCTAGAAGGAATTTTGATGTGGATTGGCCGCTCTTAGGTGGTTCATGCATCCCAAAAGAGAAGGAGCTAATCCCTTGATGAGAGGAGCTATCCCTTTGAAGGAGGGCTTTATCGCTTTGAAGGAGGACCTAGTAACTTCCCTCCATTGCACTATAAATTAAGGCATTGGGCTGGTTGCTAGGGAGGTTAGAAGCTGAACATTTTTGAGGGTAAATGCTGGTGGAATTAAGACTTCCTAGTTAAGCTTGAGAGGAGAGATCACATACCTTTTTGGATTCATTGGGAAGAGAGTGAAACTTGTCAAAGTAGAGGAGAATTCTTGTTGGACCCTGGGAGGAGCTTGTACAGCGTCAAGGCACAGGTTGTAAAGTTCTTCTTTTGATTTGAATTAATACAATCAGATTCATTTTTCTCAACAAATTGTCTTATGTCATTTGTTTCATGAATTCCTTGACTTTCATGTTAAATATGTTTTATGATATTGGCTTTTCAGGTGCTATTTAATTTGTTTGCTTGTTTTTGTTTGCAGATTCGCGACAAGGGAGCTCATTTGGATCAAAGGAGCGAGGCTTCCACAAACTTGCGTTGGACCCAAGGTAGGCCTAAAACACTTGTTTGCCTTTGTTTATAAATGCATATTTAGAGAAAGATAGTTTGTGATTGGCTTGCTTGTCACTAGGTCTTCTTTAGATTCTAGGAAGGTCTATCTTGTCCGCAAGATCGACTCATTCCGTGTGACAAAATGGCAACTCCGCTGGGGACTTGATTTTTTCCTTGTTTTTACTTTGACCTGAGAAACTGTGTTTTTGTTTCTGTTTTTGGCTTGTTGTGTGTGGAATTGGGTAGAATTAGTAGATCCAGGGTTATTTTTTGTTTTCCATAACTTTGGGAGAGGACTGCACCCTAGCCTTTTGACACAGTGCGTACTTATCCACACTTTTGCTTTTAGCACAAAGCAGTACCGCACCTGTGTTAACTGTGGGCCTGTGGACCCTGTCAAAATTTTGGAAAACCTAAGATTTCCTCTGTTAGTCAGCTTAGTTTTTATATAGAAGTTATTATCCCCTGCCCAGACCTGCATATAACCTGTCAGAAGCTTTCCTTAGGTTGATTTCATTGGTGTTAGGGTTTTAGGTGAAATTCCTAGAAGTTTTGCTTGTTGGGTTTGTTTTTCATTTTGGTCTTGTAGTAGCTCTAAGCTCAGAAGCTGTAGGAACCTCAGATCACCTTGGTTTTTACCAGTCTTCTTATGAGTCTGACCATTTTGAAATCTACCTTTGTTGAGGAATCCGCTTTGTGTTTTCTCTTTACAAAACTTCGAAAAGCTTGTATTTAAAAGTTTGGATTTCATTTTTAAAAAGAAAACAAAATTGGTTGTTTTTGACTGATTTGTGATTCTGCATAAATTGGTCCTTAGTTTACATCTAGCTAAGTAAAACATCCTTAAAAAGACATCTTGTAGGCTTTGACTTCAAATAGGTTTTTATAATTTATAGATCTCAAAGTTAGTCGTTTGCATAGTTTTGAGTGTTTTATAAACATAAAAAAATCTCTTTTGGAAAAAGTTTGTTTTTGTAGTGGTTGAGTGTTTTGAAAAGAAAAGGGAAATTTTTGTGAAAATAACTAGTTGTCTCATTTTGAGTGCATTGGAAAGGACAAAAGCTCTTCTTTTAATTTGTTTGTTAAGAAAGATTTGTGTTTACAAGTATTTGCATTCTCAAACTCTTTCCTAGCTAGAAGTTCATTGAAGGGAAAAGATTGTTTAATCATCTTAAGTGCATTTTTAGTGAATATGAGTCGAGTCTTCATACCACGAGTTTCATCTCCACACCTCTTGACTTAAACAAAAACCAATAAAAATAACGCTTAAAGTAAAATTCATCTAGTAATATTTTATTTCTAGAGCTCTGATACACCAACATAGCTTAGGCTAGTGTCTTGGAGAAGGAGAGTAATTAACTCTCCAAGACAGTAAAAACAAACAAGTAGTTGTATCTTGTGGTAGGGAAGAAATCCAATTGTTGCATTTATGCTCTGGGAAAGCTCCTCTTAAAGGAGAAGCACGAGATCGTGTCTGAACCAATGTGGGAAACAATCCTTCCTCATTGGGAACGACGCCAGATATTCACGTATTAAAAACGGTAAACCTCGGATTAACCATTGTCGAGGAGCCTGGGGTCACTTGTTGGTAAACCTTGGATTATGTCAAGGAGCCTTCAAGGGGATTAAGCTTGCTACTCTGCCCTTGCGTGCGTATCAGATCGTAGACTATTCCCCCAGGTATATTTGTTTCAGTTGGTAACCTTAGTGACCATATTCTTTAGGATTCTTCCTAAGGTGACAGTGGTGGGAAGATCCCACTGTACCTGGAGCAGACGTCGGCTAGACTCACTTGGATTTTCTGGGGGGTTCTCTTCACTCGAGACAGTTAAGTGGAGGAACTTGTGCCAGTCTATTCATTAAGTAGGTTGCCGGGGTAACTGTTACAACCGCCATTTCTGTATTGAACTCTGCGATGTTGGATTTCATCACCAACTAGTGTTTTCAGTACGGAAAGTTACTATTTGTGTGTGTTTGATCTCCTAGATTCTTTAGGCGTGTGATTCAAATTTTTTTGGTTCTTTAGAGGCTTTAGGTGGTTTTCATTGATATTTTACTTTGTTTGCGTGTGAAGTAGTTAAAATTTTTTAACCATGGCTGAATTACCGAGGAAGTCCCGTAGACTTCGGGGCCAACCTCCTGAGTTTTCACCGAGCCAGCCTAAAGGGTTGAAAGTCCTCGTAACTCCTAGAGACAGAAGAGTTGGGTCACTTGAAGAAGGAGAGTCTTCTTTGGTGGTACATCCTGATTTTCAAGCTTTAGTAGCAGATTATAATCCACAATCAGTGCCTGTTTCCGAAGTTACTGGTAGCTTTTCATCTACTAGTGATATAGGTGAGGAACCTGAAATATCTGAACCTGAAAGTGAATTTGCTGCTACTCCAACATCGGGGTTTGCTTCTCCAGCTTCTAGTGGTCCTGGTTCACCTAGGGTAGAAAGAATAATTACCCAAAATCTTCCTTCTGGACTTATAGCTATTGAAGAACTTGCTACTCCGGAAGAAGAAGTAGGCATCCCTATCCCTGAAAATGAACCTGCTATTGAACTAAGGGAGCGTGAATCAATTTTTTACAATCCACCTAGGAGCAGTGCTTGGTATCTTTCTTTGACTAATTTCTTAGAAAACCCAGGGTTAAGTTTTTCACCACCTCGTGTTCCTTATCACCCACACCTAGAGGTTATTATCCTTCGTTAAATATGTCAAGATAGTCGTCCATGTTTACTCAATCGCCAGAATCCTTTTTGTACGGCGGTCCTTCTGTTCCCTCTGGGTATCAGTCACTTTCTGGTACTTTTTCGGGAGCATCTCCTCAACCCATTGAACAAGGGTTATTAACTGGAAGAAATGGTACTAAGCCGTTGAGCGTAGAAGATATTCTCATGATGTCAGGTACTATTCCCAATCCTCAACCTCAAGGTGGCCAGTTACCGCCTGGGGGGAAGCCTCAGAATCCTCAATTATCACCTGGGGGGCAACCTCAAGGTACTCAATTTGCGCCTGGGGGGCAACCTCAAGGACGGTACATACCTACGGGACAGTACATACCTACGGGACAGTACATTCCTCAAGGTCAACCCCAGACTCAATATGTACCCCAAGGTCAACCCCAGTATCAATATGTACCTCAAGGTCAACCCCAGTATCAGTACGTGCCTCAAGGGTATCAACCCCAAGGTCAGTACTCGAACCAAGGTTTCCAACCACCCTCCGGTCAATCATATGTTCAAGGAACGAGAAATGTACCTTTGAATTATCAATCCTATCCTCAACCCGGTTATGGTCCTCAATATTCTCAACCTGTTATGGGTCCGTACCCCGGAATGAATTTAGTGTGGGATCCGTCGCAAACTCAATAGGTCTTGCAGCCGAATGTATAGTTGTCATCTTAAACTGGACAACCCTTAGTTTCTGGTACACCCCAGCAACCTGTCCAGTCTACTATTCAAACTTCTGTACCTTCGGTAGTTTCTCATCCTGGGCCTAGTACGCCTCGTACTCCACCTCAAACGACTGCTGCAACTGCCGCAACATCTGTTCAATCTACCCCACCTACTTCTGGAGTATCGACAGCTCCAGTTTCTACTGTTCCTGTATCTACTCCTCAGACATCTTTACCTCTGTCTGGATCCACGATTCAAACTTTGGTTCAGATGCCTGTAGGACAACCTGGTTCAAGTACGGTTGTCACAAGTCAACCACAATTTACTTATCAACCGTACCAGGGACAGTACCAATTCGGTCCTGCTGTGTAGCAGCCAGTCTATCAGTATCAACCGTACCCTGGGTACACATATCAACAACCTCAACAACCCCAGTACGGTCTGGTTAATCCTGGTTTTCCGGGAGGATACAATATCCCAAATGCAATTCCTATTCCTAGTTATCCTGGATATCCTCCTCCTGGGGCTGGTCTCATGACCCAGAGTTTTAGGGACCCTAATCATCAGTTACCGTTTATCGCAACTTTGGACTTGCCTGACTTGTCGCGCCTAACGAACGATCCCATTAATTATCTTCCGTTTTGGCCGCCAATGCCGAATAAGTTGCCTAGTGATATTCCTAAGTTCGAAGGCAAATCAGGAGAGGACCCGTCGAACCATGTGATGACTTATCACCTCTGGTGTGCGTCTAACTCCATTTTAGATGATTCAATCCGTCTAAGGCTTTTCCAGTGCACTCTAATTGGTCTCGCGGCCAAGTGGTACATTGAGTTACCGCGAGGCACTTTTTATAATTTTAGTCAGTTAGCTACCTCGTTTTTAACTCATTTTCAGTTTCCAGTCAGATATGACAATGGCACGGAATTACTAACTTCATTAAAGCAATCGACGTCCACTTACATTTCAGATCACATTCATGAATGGAGACGTCGACGGCGTTTAGTGAAGGTTTTTATTCCGGATCAGATCTTGGCTGAAAATCTTTGTTGCCAAAGATCACTGAAGATGTAGCTAAGGCCGGAGTCGTTACTGAGGAGCAAGTAATTTCTCAAGCATAGTACCTTGACTTGGTCTATACTCAGTCAGGTACGTTACACGAGAAAATCCCCGATCTTCCCAAGCAAAATCAAATCATTGCAGCTCCTTCAGGGTCTCATGCCGCCGATGGTATGATTGGTACGGTTAACACAAAAAGTAAGAAGAAGTCTTCCAAGAATTCTTCTCCTATCATAACCTTGCCTGATTCCCCGACAGGAGATTCTTCCGCGGAGATTTCTACCGATATTCACGTTGTAGAGTCTTCTACAGCCAAATCAAAATCCGGTGGCAAGAAGAAAGGGAAGAAGAAGAATAAAACGGACAAAAATTCAAAAGAGAAACCTGAAAAATCGAAATCCAATGATGAAAAATGCAAACCTCGTTATCCTTGTCTCATTTGTGATGAAGAACATTTTACAAGAGACTGCCCTCATCATGCAGAGGTTGCGAAGATTGTCAAAGGTTCCCAAACGCCTGTTGTTTTGAAGGATCCTTTTCCAAGTCAAGACAGTAAGATGATAGGTTCTTCCTCGAGTGCCAATGAAGAACCCATACTGATGATGTCCCATGTTAGGATCGCGACTTAATCGCATGATTATGGTAGTAAAAGTTCTGTTGATGGTAAAGAAGCAGAATCTTCTCATTCTAACCCATCAACCTCAGCTCCCGGTTCTGATCCACTACAGATCGAGAAACCTAATCCAGACTTGGTAATCAAACTGCCCGCCAAGGGTATACTTCAAAAGTCAGCTTTCAATCCACATGCCAGAGTGGCTCAGAACTATAACATTGTTGAGGATTTCGCTATTTCACCCTCAGCAATGTCGGCTTTGGAAGTGCTACAATCATGTCCAGCACAGCGTAAATTACTTTTGTTGGCTATAGGAGCTGTTGACGTTCAGGACTCGAACCTAATAATTTTCGATCTAGAAAATAGTACACCGCGCTTACCTCATCAAATGGCTTTCCAGATTCCAGTGATAGTCAAAAATAGGCCTATTCATCGGACTGTGATTGATGAGGGAGCCTCAACGTGTATTATGTCGATACAGTGTTGGAGATCGCTTGGTTCTCCTTCGCTAAATCAATCCCCGATGATTCTAAAGGCCTTTGATGGCCGTGGGTTTCATCCTTTTGGCATTCTACAGGATTTGCCTATAGGGGTTGAAGGAAAAACCGTTAATCTAGATGTGGAGGTGGTTGATGCCCCTCTAGATTACAACCTTCTCTTGGGTCGTAGTTGGTCTTACGCTATGACAGCTGTCGTTTCATCGGTCTTTCGGGTTATAAAGTTTCCTCATAATGGAAATATCGTAACAATAGACTAGCTGGCTTACTTTTCATCTGACCCAGCCTCTTCTGAAAGTATTCAACATGTCGGTAAAATGACTATCCCGTATAAGGATGTTGGAGTAGGACTAGTTAAAGATGTCGGTTTACTGGGAACTTTTCCTTTTCCTCCGCTCAACGCTTCATCTTCATTTGCAACCATTCATATGATTTCGTCAGACACCATTGTTTATGATGATCCTTGGATCGTTCCTTCTGAATCTGAGATAGACTCATTTGGTGATGTCATGCCTTTGAGTCCATATGAAATTGCGTATGAGGCCGTGCAATCGTTTACCGACCCATTTTCAACCGAAATTGACTTAATGAATGTGGTCCATGAAGAATCACTTTTCACATCAAGCTCGAATTCGATCATGTTTTCTGAACTTGTTCACTCTGATGAGAAAATTCGTGAAATCCTATGTTTAGATGATTTACCATGGGAAGATCTCCATCAAAGATCTTCATTTTTACCCGAGAATGATCGTTTTGAAAATGATTTTTCATCAATTTTTATGACTGAATATGTCAAGGAACCTCAGAATCCAATGAAACATGCTGATTCAGAGTTAAATTTGGGAAACATCTCTTGAACTATTCCTATTGACATTTCGGTTAAACCTGGAATTGTTGAGAACATTCATATAGGTGCCTCGTGTACAAAAGACGAAATTCAAATATATAAGGCCCTATTTCAAGAATTTCGCGACGTGTTTGCCTGGTCCTATGAGGAAATGCCAGGAATTGATCCCTCGATTGTTGTTCATGAGATCAAGACTTACCCGGATGCTAAACCTGTCTGGCAACGTTTGCGTCAGATTCACCCGAGAAAAGTTGTTGCTATTAAAGCAGAAGTTGAAAAATTACTCAAGGCAGGTTTCATTTATCCAATCCCATTAACGGATTAGGTATCGAATATTGTTCCGGTTAATAAAAAGCAAGGGACAATAAGAATATGTATCGATTATAGGGACATTAATCGAGCCTGTCCAAAGGAAAATTACCCAACTCCCTATATCGATCAAATCATTGATGATTGTGGCGGCAGCGAAATATTCTCCTTCATGGACGGTTTTTCCGGATACAATCAAATCAATATTCTACCTGCCGATCAACCAAAAACGGCTTTCATTTGTCCATGGGGGACATTTGCTTATTGCAAATTACCTTTTGGGCTCAAGAATGCCGGAGCAACTTTTCAAAGGGCCATGTCTTATGCGTTTCATGACATCAAACACATTGTGCAACCCTATCTCGATGATTTGCCTGCTCATTCATTACATCGAGCTGATCATCTCATCCATTTACGAGCAATCTTTATGAGGTGTAGGCATTATCGAATTTGGTTGAATCCACACAAGTGTGTTTTCTGTATAGAAACGGGTCGATTGCTAGGGTTTGTTGTTCCAAAAGCCAACATTCGCGTCGATCCCTTGAAGGTCGAAGCTATTGTCAAATTTCCTCCTCCTTCGAGTCTTCGCCAACTCCAAAGTTTGCAAGGGAAAGCAAAATTTTTACGACGATTCATTCCTAACTATGCCGAGGTTACAAAGGGTTTTACCCGGTTGTTGAAACAGAATACTCCATTCTATTGGGATGAGATAGCTCAGAAATATTTTGATGCACTAAAACACGCGTTGACCCATGCACCGTTATTGCATCCTCCCAACTACAACTAGGATTACTTCTTGTATCTCGCCACCTCTCATTCCACCATTGGAATGGTCTTAGTTCAGGAAGATGAATTCAGCACAGAACATGTGATATATTACCTTAGTCAAACTTTAAATCCAACTGAGCTAAAATACTCACATGTGGAGAAATTGGCATTTGCAGCTGTTGAAGCTGTCCAACGTTTTCGTCACTACATTTTACTACGTAAAACTACAGTAATTTCTGATTGCAACCCTATGATCTACATTTTGACCAAGCAATTGCTAGGGGGCAAGTACTCTAAATGGATTGTTATCCTACAGGAGTTCGACTTGGAATTTGAAAAATCTAAGTCTAAGAAATCTTTAGTTTTTGTGGAGTTAATGTGTGACTTCCCGCGTGCTGACACGGAAACTATGGCGGAGGAGCCCATTGCGGACGAATCCTTGTTTCTAATCAGCACTTTAGATCCATGGTATGGGGATATCATCATTTATCTCCAGACCCAATCCTTTCGGCCGGAAATTTCAAGGTCAGAACGTCGGAAAATACGATTCCAGTCCCAACAATTCAGGATTATTGGAGATACTCTTTATCGTCGTGGGGCGGACTCTATTTTTCGACGTTGTTTAACTCACGAGGAAGCTGAAAGGGTTCTAAATGACTGTCACTCTGGAGCGTGTGGCGATCATATGTCTGGGTATGCCACAGCCCAAAATATATTGCGCGCTGGCTACTTCTGGTCGTCTTTGTTTAAAGATTGTATTAACGCGGTCCGAAAATGCCACAACTGCCAAATTTTTGATCGAAAGATGCGCGCTCCACCTGCTCCTCTCCACCCTATAATTGTCATTCATCCTTTTGCCAAATGGGGTATCGATTTTATTACATGTAACCCTCACTCGGCTGGGGGCATGCGTATATCATCCTTGCGGTAGATTATTTTACCAAGTGGGCCGAGGCGATGCCTACATTTGAGGCAGACGGCAAGATAGCTGCAATTTTCGTGTTCAATCATATAATTGCTAGGTTTGGTGTCCCACAAGCGATTATCACTGATCATGGGTGTCATTTTCGAAACGTTATGATGACCGAACTTACAGGCCAGCTTGGTTTGCATCACGATAGTTCAACTCCTTATTATCCACAAGCTAATGGTCTGGTTGAATCCATCAACAAAGTTTTAGTCATCATGATCCGACGAATCATTGGGATTCATCGGTCGAATTGGCATAACATGTTATTTTCAGCGCTTTGGGCGTATCGTACCTCAGTAAAAACATCAACAGGGTTCACTCCTTTCCAACTAGTTTATGGTCTGGAAGCTGTGTTACCCATTGAATGCGAAATCCCGTCATTGCAAATGGCCATCGAGTTACTTCCAGCTACTTCTGAAGAGGAAAAACGTTTGTTATACTTGGCTCAATTAGATGAGAATCGACGTGATGCTGCATTGGCGATCGAGACTCACGCAAAACGTATGAAAGCTCAGTATGATCGAAATGTGACCCCTCGAAATTTTTCGGAAGGATATCTAGTCTTAGTTTATGATCAAGCTAATGATAAATTAGGCACTGGAAAATTCGTTCCTATGTGGCATGGTCCCTATGTTGTCAAGCGAAAGCTAGCAAAAGGGGCCTATGAATTGGTAGACTTTGACGGGGACTCTTTGGGTAAACCCAGAAATGGTCTTTACCTGAAGAGGTATTATGCTTAAAGAATGGGTATGGAGATTTTTAGTTAGGATAGTTTTTCTTTCTAGCTAGTGTGTTTTAGTTTAAAAAGTGTGCTTAGCTTAGAGAGTGTTTTTCATCATTATTCCTGCTTATCTTGGTTTTACTCTTGATATTGTAGATGTCGATGCCTCTCCAAACATACATCGGTTTCGCTGATGGTGCTTGTCGTAATACACGGAACATTTCTTCCGCAGCTTGGGTTATCTATTCACCCTCTGACGAGTTGGTATCTATGCATGGGGTAAGCCTCGGTCAAACAACGAACAACATTGCCAAGTATAGTGCAGTGATTGAGTTATTATCTGAATCTATTTCATTTGGGATTCGGAGTTTGATAGTGAGGTTAGATTCTGAACTCGTTGTATTACAGCTTAATAGAGTGTATGCCATTAGAAATCCAGTGTTATTGAGGTTACTTTTGAGAGTGCATCTCTTGGAACGTGAATTTGATTATATTGAATATCAGCATATTCCAAGATCTTTAAATACATTAGCAGATGCAATTGCTTCTCAAATGTTAAGTAGACATTTGCAATAATTATACATGTAAATTTAAAACCATTCCATAACATGATTTACAAGATAAGTCGGTAATAGTGATATATATATAGGAGTGTGTCAAAAAATACATCGTCCTCGATCATAGGTTGAAAAACACCTTATGATCGGCAAAAATAAATACAAAAAGCAAAAATGTCATATGTGCCCACAATAGGCGATCATCCTATCACTGGTGATGATCTCGATAAGAAACCACTGCATGGGCCACCTTGCAAAGGAACCTCCTAAAAGAACCTAGGACCCCAATCACATAGCGCTGAAGTCGACGAGGAATGTCATCTATGGTGGTCTCCGGAATATCTCCTGTCAAGCGCTCTAGATGACTCTCCAACTCGGCCAAAACCTCTACTGATTCGTCCTGTGGGGCTGGCGTGGCTGCAACTGGTTGTTTCCTCTCGTAAGGCCGGAGAGCAGCTGGTTGCTGTGGACCCACATATGCATTTGAAACTTTTACTATCAGTTTTGGGACGATAGAAAATAAAAATAAAAATTAAAATAGGAAAATGTTGAAAATGATTTTACTTGAGTCATCCCATTGCTCTCCTGGTGGAAGAGCCATGTCTGGGTCACCACGAAAATCTACCCCATCGTAAGGGAAGTCCTGAATAGAAAAAACCTGGTTTTCCAACCATTGGAAACACTCAGGTTTGAATCGAACAACCTCTGTCCCCTCGTCCGGATGACGGGCCATAACTGCAACCCATCGCATCAGTTTGGGCTCTCGAGGAAGCCCAACTCCAACAGTAAGGTGCTACGGGATCAACATGGGAACCCTCTCCAGACCAAAGCTCACATCCAAAGCCCCATAACCAAAGGTCTTTAGTTGTCCGTTCTTGGTTCTGGTCAGTTGGCCTTTCACATTGGCCAACACAGCATCGCACTAGTTGAAGATGGTGTCTCGAAAGCAGTCAACTGCCATCCGCATTTGGGACCCTATGGCAATATGTAATGCGGCACTCCCGCAAAGTCTAGTGACAGTAAACGCGATCACCATGAGTTCAGGAAGGGATATGGTTTTAATGTCTATCCCTTTGTCTCTAGCCTGGCTGTTGCAGAACTCTAGCCGGAGGCTATCGACAAACTGGCCACCTGGCCTAGTCCCGAATAGAGTCAAGTCTTCGCCTCTCTTAGGAAAACCGGTCAAGAAATATATGTCTGCCGGCTCGATTTCGAGCTGGTGGCCACCAATGAAGAAGCACTGGTCCTGTATGCTCCATCTGTCAACCAGCCACTGTAAGAAATCCACCTGGGCCCTCATGCCAAGTATGGCCCAGAATTTGTACAAGCCGCATGCCTTCAAAGCATTAATCGAAGGTTGGTGATTCAACACGGCAAGATCCACGTCCTCATGCTCTCGTTCACGCCAATCTAGCATGATGTACTCTCTGCATCCAATAAAAAGACAAATTAGAATGCTAGAAATTAATTTGTTTGGGTCAAATTTGAGAATTTTTGGGTTAAAAACCCTTGCTGCGGGGACCGCACCCTCTGGGTTAGAGACAGTGCGTGGGTCCGCACCTTGCCTACATGGAAGGTGTGGACCCCTGACTTTTTCCCCATTGAGAAAAAGTCGGGGTCCGCGGGCTACCAGTGTTACGCCTGTGGGCCCCCGCGCGCGGGTTTTTAGCCTAAAAACCCTCCAAAAAATGAAATAAAAGCCTAAAACAAAAAATGAAACGGTTAAAAATGAAGAGTAGGATGATGTGGATTACCTGGAGAAGACGGCGTTCGATTCCAACGGTTGGATTTTCCGCAATCTTCATGGGAAGTTTTCTGAACAAAAGCACTATTTTCTCGCCCAAATCTCAAACGGTAAAAATGAATTGATGAAAGCCCTTTTTATAAGTTTTTTGAGTAAATAAATTGCAAATTTGTTTATGTTTCATTTTGAAAAGGTAATTTTTGCAGCATTTTTATCCATTTCAAACAAGTATGAGTAATGTTTGCATTTTTATTCAGGATAACAGATTATTCAGGCGAAATCTATCATTTTCAACGAAAAAAAACATTTAGAGTCACCTTTAAGCTCTTTTCTGACTCCTAAAACATGAAAATATCGCCGAGTTTTTCTTTTTAAACTCGTTAAAACGGAACTAAAAAGACGGTCCACTTACAGCTCTTTTCTGACCGTAAAAACATGAAAAGATTGCCGGATTTTTGTCGTTTCAAATTCGATATTGGTTATAAAACGACGTGTCATTGATCACTTTTTTACTTTTTCGGATCAGGGGCACTAATTACGAAAAGTACTCCTTGGTCGTAAAGATCAAGCGGTTCTCTCAAGTATTATTTTATACTTTTTTGGGCTTGGGAGACACAAATTTACGAAAAAGGTCAACCATGGAGTCTTCTTAAGTTTTTTCAGACTCTCTAAAATTGAAAAACGTTGAGTTTCTCCTATATTGGACTCGTTAAAATTTCACAGTAAAGGACCTGTTCAATTACAAACAGGAACGAACCACTCCTTCTTAGGGTTTGAATTTAAACTAAGTTGGACTCATCCGAAGGATGAGCTTATAATCAAGCAAATGTTATCCTCCTCAAGCTTGTCAAAAATAAAGAGGTACTTGCCAGAAATGGTGGGGGAAAAGAGAGAAAAATGAGCCTGTTTGTCATACTTTGTAACCACTCTTGAACACGACACTTTTATTCAGCTGGGTTGGGAAATCCTTTGCCTAATAGTTGATCAAACCACATTGAAAGTCTTCAGCCGGTTTCTGGGTATTAACTTTGGGTCAATTGTCACCAAACCATCTGTTGTGTCGTTATGTGTTCAAGAGGTCACTGCCAATAAGCCATTCATCTGCAAAATATCTGTCATCCATCTTGACCATCCCTAAGTCAGTCCTTGCAACTAAATTTCTTCAACTTGATCTATGATTTCGTGTTGTGGGCTTGCCTACGACGGATCGCTTTCTATTGACTTCAGCTCATTATCTAGAAAGATGATCTAGAAATCGTCAGTACCTTGGGATCTACATGCCTCAATGGCAGGTTTCTCGCCTTTGACGACAGGTTGCATCATTGACCTTTGATCAAAGGATTCCGTGACATGTTCGACATCAACACATTTATTCACATCTCGTGGATTGTACTGGGTACTTTGAGAGCCATTGACATCACTGGTGATTTCTCTCACACTTGTTAATAGTTTACATCATTGACTGGTAATCAAGTGGTTTCTACCATGTTTGACATCAACACATTCATTCGCATGGATAGAATCGTACTGTTTCGGGAAGTAGAAATGAAGACCCTGGATCTAGTTTCCACAATCCAGGCTGCGAGGAATTTTGTATTCATTATATGATGGACTATTCATAAACAGATGGCTGCGTCCATACTGTGTCCACATGAGTCTATACTTGTGATGTCTTACAAGATCATTCCTGTATTAGAGCAGTAGTTAGTTTTCTAAGTCAGTTTTGATCTGACTATGGGAATGCCTACCTCAGCGATGATATGATCTCATATATATATATCTTGCATTGAATGTTTTTACAGGTTCCGACCGGGCGCTCCACAAGATGATCCTCGAAATGATAAAGTACTTCACTCTTCCTAAATGATAAATGAAATCCTCATCTACTACAGACTTTGCACTTTAGGGGGCAATCTGTTACACAAAAATATCGTCACCATGATTATTTGCAGTCAGTTTGGGTCTATCATCACTTGTACTGTCCTCCTAAGCAAGTCTCAGACCTCAGCTCTTCAAGTCAAGCTTTGAAAATGAGAGAAAGACATTGAAAATCAACAAAGCTCGAGTTCCGCACTTTTTCTCACTGTTGCCTGCGGTCCCGCACCTCCTGTTTACAAAAACTGCGGACCTGCCCGCTCTGTCCCTAAAGGAGTGGGTGCGGACCCCTGTGAAAGTCAAAAGGTGCAAGTTTATTCTAAAAAACTCACTTTGGGTTAATTCTAGATGATTCTAGAAGGAATTTTGACATGGATTGGCCGCTCTTAGGTGGTTCATGCATCCCAAAAGAGAAGGAGCTAATCCCTTGATGAGAGGAGCTATCCCTTTGAAGGAGGGCTTTATCCCTTTGAAGGAGGACCTAGTAACTTCCCTCCATTGCACTATAAATTAAGGCATTGGGCTGGTTGCTAGGGAGGTTAGAAGCTGAACATTTTTTAGGGTAAATGCTCGTGGAATTAAGACTTCCTAATTAAGCTTGAGAGGAGAGATCACATACCTTTATGGCTTCATTGGGAAGAGAGTGAAACTTGTCAAAGTAGAGGAGACTTCTTGCTGGACCCTGGGAGGAGCTTGTACAGCGTCAAGGCACAGGTTGTAAAATTCTTCTTTTGATTTGAATTAATACAATCAGATTCATTTTTCTCAACAAATTGTCTTATGTCATTTGTTTCATGAATTCCTTAACTTTCATGTTAAATATGTTTTATGATATTGGCTTTTCAGGTGCTATTTAATTTGTTTGCTTGTTTGTGTTTGCAGATTCACGACAAGGGAGCTCATTTGGATCAAAGGAGCGAGGCTTCCACAAACTTGCGTTGGACCCAAGGTAGGCCTAAAACACTTGTTTGCCATTGTTTATAAATGCATATTTAGAGAATGATAGTTTGTGATTGGCTTGCTTGTCACTAGGTCTTCTTTAGATTCTAGGAAGGTCTATCTTGTCTGCAAGATTGACTCATTCCGTGTGATAGAAGCCTTAAAGTCTAATACAAGCTTGGGTCTACAAGAAACACTATTCTAGAATATGTCTATAAGTTAGTCCTAGGCAACCTCTTTCCTAAGCATAGTCATGTAGGGCCTCTAGCTTGATGGGAAGCATGGAGATGTAATTGAAGAGAAGTTCCTTTTAAAGTACAATTCAAGTGATTTCTATGAATGGCCTTGAATAGTTATGGGATTGAGGGAAATCTCAACCAAAACTAGAAAAATAAATCAAAGGAGAAGGTCTAGCTTTATCATTTGGAAGTGGCACATAGGGGCCTAAATGTGTCTTTCAATTCTTTTTAAATCCGTAATGGATATCCTATGTGGAAACCCATTAAATAACTCAGAATCTTACACCCCACATGAATTTAATGGGCAAGAATGAAATCCATAAGCACTTCATCTAGTTTTGTAAGTATTTGCAATTAGTGTAAACATGAACTTTTAAGCTTTGTCACTCATCACTCCTACCTCATAACACATTAGAAGATAGATTTTTGGGATACTATCTACCTTGGGACATAGATTTTTACATATCATGGTGCTATATTAGAATCGATATTTTATATCATATTATAGACTTTCAACCAAAAATGAAAGTTTATTTATCAATTCTTAACACAACTCTAATTCTACTTAGCACCAAGGACCTTTAATATCCACCCTTGTGATTGTGGACATGATGAAGCTCATAACTTATCAAAGGAGATAAATGTTTCAAATAAACATATTTAGGCAAAAATGAGATCCAAACATCTTTTTATCTTTTATTCGTTCAAAAATTTCTTTATAAACATTTACAAAGAACCATCCAAGTTTATTTGACATAGTCAACTTTAAGAGTTAAATTAATAACTAAACAAGAATTGCATGGGGATCAAGGCACTTTGTGCATTATTTACTTCTATTATCTCATAATCCTACCCTAGATATGAGCAACCTATGTGTCATATCATCTCTCCTAGGTTTCAATGGAAACTGCCTAAACTTACCACTTGGTTTAACAAGGTCACTACACCATTTTGAATTTGATCATAGATGAGTGTTGTTGATATTCATGTTATTGAAAAATCACAAAATCCTTCAAGGACTATTAGACAAGGATTGTTCAACAACTCGCTATGAGGGAAGTCTATTTTCTAGTTACTACATTAGTTGTTGAGTAAATTGATCTTAACAGCAATTAAGAACTAGAGCTTCATTAATTGATTTGGTTCTTTTAAAGCCATATTTCTTGAAGAAGTTCACTATATGCTGACATGATTGGCACTAAAAGCCCACTTTTTTGTCACACAGTGAATACATAAGAGAGATCTATGCATTATTCATATCCATATGGAGTTGAATTATTATGACCTACCTAACCATTATAACATAGAATGAGATAATGCACAATGAAGTTGATAAGAACGTGTACTTGGAGCTCCAAGTGTAAGCATCAGCCATCAAGGGACAACACTTCCATGCAATAAAACATCAAACCCACATGTTAGGCCATGATATTGAGTACCATCAAAGGTAATAAAGTGCAAGCCAATGTCAATTTCATAAAGCCAAGCATGGGAGAGATAGGAGGAGTCATGAGCAATGTTGGGTCAAAAGCAATAGGCTAGGAAAAATAACACTAACATAGATCCATGCAATGGTGTCAATTCAACACCATAGAAATTCATGAGACGTAGACTAAATTGTTTGTGTGGAGATTAGTGTTTAAATCTCATGGAAAGGGGTTGAGGGTGGGAGCCAATTCTAAGGAATAAAAATTGTCTCAAAAAGCATCTCAACTCAACCAATTCCCTGATAGTCCTAGTGACAACGTCAAGTAGTTGGACACATATTCTCCCATCCATCATTAAAATTAACCCTAAACTAAAATTAATTTTATTAGAAATTGCACCACATGTTGCAAAGGAAACATCGTAAGGCGGTATCATAGGAGATAATAGCATAGAAGAAAGAAGTAAAAAAATTATGCAATTTTGTTTCTTTACTAACGTTCCTTTTATATCATTTGTTATGTTTCAGGGAGATTCCAACAACGCCAATATTCCACATAATGTTCAAAAAGAAGGTAATGCACAACATCTTAACTCCAAAGGATTTATGAAAAAAATATTCATTAAGAAGGTAATTGCACCATTCCCAACTGTTATTAGTGAATGATTTAAATCAAAAATTTCATAGCACAAGTAATCTCATATCACATTTAATTCACAATGCAATGGATAATAGCTTTTTTAGAAGGGATTCGAGATAATGTATGTTCATTTTGAGTAATTTTTTATGTCAATTCCAGCATGTTGTCACAATTTTGTTTTTTAATCAAGAGTATAGAATTTTTAGAGTGGTGTTCTATGTGCACTAAAATACGTGTGAAGTCTAACAATGAATATATCCCACTAGCAATCTAACAAAAAGCTTTCAAGTTAGTTGTTGTATTTTTCCTTCTATGATGTTTTTGAAATGATTGGTGTATAAAACAAAATCAACTAATAATGGGTGTATCTTTTAATCAATTGGAATAAATACCACTTAATTACTTAAGCCACAAGTCACTAATGATTATAGATTAATTTACTTAGTTTTCCGGGTTTAAACTTGTAATGGTTGTATCTTATGCTTAGATTCTGAAAGATTAATTTAATTAGTTTTCTGGGTTTCAACTTGTAATGATTGTATCCTAAGGTCAAATTTGACCAACACCATCCCTGTCACGCCCCCAGGCCTACGGTAGTCTTCCAACCGAGCCGGCGAGGTGCGGCACCACCGTGCACTTTCTTTTCACCAATACTCGTACACATGGACTACGCCTACTTCACATTAACATACTTAGTTTGTGTTTTGCAACCAAGTAAAATGCATTAGCCCTTATACTTAATGAAGCCCATAATCATTCATTATCCATTATGCAATTAACCAAGACAATAATAATTGCACACAAGTATAAAGGGAGGGGCAACTCCCGAACAAGTCTGCCCGATAATAATATATTATGACAATTCTTCAATAATACATCATACAAGTGTGCTTGACAGAATTCAAGCCAACACTTAGAAATATTTACAATCAAGGCAAAGACAGCCTTTTACAACCATGTGCCAACCGTCTACGGTAGGAGGGTGCTCACCCGAGACACCAAGAACTCCACCTCTCGGTTCTGCACAAAATCCCAACTCAAACCGTATCTCTGCACCTAAGCTCGACCTCCGGTAAAGACTGCGCACTCCACGGTAGAGCGCATGAGTTATGCGCACTCTACTATTTCTGCGCCTTCCCTTTTACCCCTTATCGAACTGCAGAAGAGATGCGAAGTGCGTTGATTTCCAAATGAGGCTCTGCGCCTTTGTATATATACGCATGCTTCCCAAATGGTGAAGGGGTGTCAACCTTAAAGCCGACCCCCATAACTTATGTTATAACGCCCACACTTTACTCCAAGTGTAAGTCGGCTTGCCCATTGGCAAGACTCTCCAACGCGTGGGTATAAACTCCCTTTACCCCTCGCATTATTTCACTAAGTCTTCGCACTTAGTTCTGTTCGTCGCATTTCGTCGCTCGACTGTTTGTCGCATTTCGTCACTCGCCCGGAGAACCGTCGTTTCCTTGCTCGCCCGCTCGTCGCATGACCGCGCCTGCTCGTCGCATAACCACGCCCGCTCGTCGCATAACCGTGCCCGCTTGTCGCATCACCCGACGGCTCGTCGTGCACGGGGCACCCGCCCATCGTGCAAGGGACGCCCGCCCGTCGTGCGTGCCTACCAGAGTCGCGTTCACCGTCTACCCGTCGTGCAAAGGGGCACCCGCCCGTCGCGTTCACCGTCCACCCGTCGTGCGTGCCTGCCCGAGTCGCGAAGGCCTTACAATCCCGATGGAGGATGTATCATGTAAAATTCAGTTTATGCAGAACATGGTTATGCATATTCTTTCGAGCGAAGCTTCACATTGACAAATTTTAGATGGTTTCTCTACCTATACCATTGATGTGTTTTGTGATGCTAATTTTCCCATCCGGTTTAAAACAATTATGTTGCATAAATTTTTGCATGACCAAACTCATTTCAGCTCTATGAGTTTTACTATTTTTGCAATTGTGATGCTAGGTGACTACATCGAGCCTTATATGATTGAAAACTTATGTACATTTTGTGATACTTTCAATTCCATAAATTTGGCTGAGAGAACTTCCTTATCAAATGGAATTAGAAGGGTGGCATTGAACTCAGGGAACGTGAGTAGGATAGAAAGCATATGATATCTTTTTCATATAGGCCCTCAGGGACGTGAGTAAAGGAATTCCCAGTTAAGATCACCTATTACATGTCTTCCAATATCAACCTACAAAAAATTAAAGAAAAATAACTGTGACAATCGAGATTATTAACATGACAAGATCATTGCCAGATCTGAATAATTTAAATTGTACAAGAGAATTGATCCATGACAGAAAAAGTATGAAAATAATTGCTAAAGTCTATAAGATTCACATAAACTAAAGATAAATGTAATTAAAACTAAGTATACCGAGAAAATGCAGCTATCGACCATATTTAACACCAGCGTTACATTAAGTAAAACTCTAGGTCTACCCCTTTCAGATAACTCTATACGAGATGCAACCAACAACTCTGTATCAAGACCTTAATCAACAATCATCACTCGTAAGGGGTTCAAAATTTCCTGTTGAAGGGATTGACAAAGAGAATTTTTATTTTCGGGTTCTATTACCATTCTTCCATCAACTTGCAAGGCAAATAACTCCACCTCACAGATTCCTTTAGGATTTGTACAGAGACGTCCATATTGTATCTGCAAGATATTAAAATAAGAAAAATAGGCCAACTAAACACGACATTTAAAACAAGCACACTTACAATGCAAAATAAAATGACCACTTACTTTAATATTGTATTCCTTTAAGGTTCTCAGAACATCATAAGCGTAACAGAAACTTTAATGATAAGCGTGCTCTTAGATTAAAAACTATTAGATTTTACCTGAAATTGCGATAATTCTTAGGTGAACAATTCATCGACAATTGAAGGTGACAACAGCGAAATCGGTGCATATTCCATTGGCATAAGCTCAGGAGGAGCTAACCGGAGTTCACAATTAGTATTGGATTCACCAATAACATATTTCAAACGATCACAAACATCTTGTCGCCTTTTTGTTGTATGCAACAGATCACTGTAAAATAAAAGTGATTATTTAAATAAATATCCTTACCTGTTATCAGTGATGAAGAAGTTTGTTCCTTTGCCTTCGGGAGTTGTCGAAACCTCCACTTTCTGAACAACGAGTTCGATCTCCCACAGTACTTGAGACACGTCTACATCAGCAACCCCCAAGCATGCCACAATTTTGAGGACAAATACATATAACCAGATTGCTATCTAAAAGCGATCCGCAAAATTTAAAGCAACCTACCACTCAGTAAGTGTGACCTACTCGATCCAAGGAACAAATTTGCAAGATATATACATTATTGGACCTCAGTTCCGGTATGTCCATAAAGAAAATGTGGGCTGGATTTGAGGGACAACTAGATATAAAATTCTTCTTCAGGATCACCCTTCATATCGGTGGGCCGAAAGCACCCAAAATATTAAATAGCACCATTTCCTATTGGTGTATAGATCTACATAAAAAAATTCCTGAATTTCAGACCATACAAATCATACCTTTATTAAGTATTAATTCAGAATCTGTAAATCTTATAAACAATACTTACCTCTTCTAGCAATACTTAGGTCAACTTTGTACAGTGATGTGTAGTGATGTGTTGTTTGACTGTAAGTTTACTTGGGCGAAGCCTGGGAGACTGTAGTTCAAACCTGATTACATTGGCCTGTTGTGGTGGTTACAAATCATTTAAATGTACAGTTATAACATTGAAAACAGCAAACACTCTTTTAAAATTGTTTCAATTATAAATATTGCAAATAAAATTATATATTAGACCAATTAACTTAGTTTTATATTTAGAATAGCAAGTAGGATAGTAGGTTTTAAGGATTTTTCTATTGATTCATTTATCCACCTGCACCATAAATTATATGATATTTAATATAAAGTGAATTTCCAAGAAATTCTACATTACAATGAACCACATAAATTTCACATTATCAAGTATTTTATATTCATAATGAAATAGTATATTAAGTGTGTGCAAACATTCTTTAAAAATATACACTTACATTATCAATTGTTATTCATTTATCAAACCAAATCCACCTCTAATTTATGATTTATAATAACAACATTTATTATTTTATATAATACAAAATGTTAATCAATGTAATTTAATACTTATTCAAAATAATATAAAATGTTAATATGTGTAATTAAATACTTATTCAAAATCAAGATCAAGAAAATCCTCCTTAAAAATAAAATTCCATTCATTAATATAATTCATACAATATTTCTACTTATTAAAATATGTTTAAAATATGTTTGTTTTAAATTAATAAATCCACAAATTTACATTACTTACATTATTAATTGTAAATTTTTAAATACTTCGTTAAAAACCTGCTAAGAAATTTCTATAAAATTCTTATTGCATATCATTTATTAGCCATAATCTCATACCATTTCATAGATGAAAGATGTTTTGAACAGTAAATGAAATGATAGAATCTCTTATTACAATTAGAAATCTGCCATGGTCTTAATATATAAATCCTTGAACTTATCACTATAAAGATGATATCTAGTGCATGTTATGGTCACAGCTACTATGATTGATCCTGGGTCTCCCATAGATTAGGACTGGCAGTTACCGATTTACTATGTGGTTAAAAAGAAATAAAAAAATACTTAGGCCAACTTCGTGGGTCTCCCATAGATTAAGACTGACAGTTACCGATTCACCATGTGATTAAAAAAAAAAAAATACTTAGGCCAACTTCCAAGATAATGCATCCCAGATGGCAACTAAGGCCAATTTTGTTAGCACAACTTAGTGTAACCACACGGTGTCACCATGATTGTGACTAAGATTCTGAACAACTATGATCTATGGGAGTTTCATAAGGGGATAAATACTATACCATTTCATACTGGGGATATATGTTGAAAAAAAATGTCATAATATATTTGGGATATATAAGGGTAAATGGTTTTTGTATTGGCAATTATAAAAAATGGAGTTCAAAGTTAATGAAAAAATATAAAAAGTATAAAAAATGTTAATGAAAAAATGGATACTTACAATATCTAGTGAAAGTAGTGGTTTTCTAAATTGTAAGGGTTTTTTAAATTGGAAAAATGTATTGGGTTCCCATTACTAAGGCTTAAATAATGAGATTTTTAGAGGTATTTTCTAATATGTAGTCAAATTAAAGATATTATTTAGTATGCCATAAATACATGTGATATGTCAAAAGTTCATTAAGTGAAACCAGTGGTGTAAGCAATAGTATTATATGTAGAAAAAGATCCCATGACTGGAGAAATCACTTAATATCCCCTAACAGCAAATCCTTCAAAACCCTTACCCTTTTGAACCCAGCCGAGTTGAAATCTTAAACCTCAATCTACTAAATATCACTTTCCAAAAAATCCAAAACACCAATCTACCAAATGTAGCTCTGCAAATCAAACATCGTACATTCAAGCCATTCCCTGTCAAAACCCTGTAATTTTTTTCCAAACCTTAACCTAGCTTTGATTCTGTCTAAAACATACAGAAATTTTCTCCTATCATTACACAAAAAAAAAATCTTGCAAAAACAATAACCTCCCGGGAACCTTCATTGGAAAGGTATATTGACGGTACCTCACATCTCGCCCAAAACTACAAATCCTTCAAACCCCTAATCCTGTTGAGCGCAACCAGACTTAGAATTTTAAACCTTAATTAACAATCTACCAAATGTCACTCTGCATCAAACACGGTGCATTCAAGTCATTCCTTGTCAAAACCCTAGCCATCCCATATTTGACACCATGAATTCGATCGCTTGAATGAAACCCCCGTTTAGAAATTAAATGTAAAAAAAACATGTCTGGTGTTAAATGTAAAGAAAGATATCTGGTGTAGTTGCATCTACGCAAAGGAAAAACAAAAAGAGTTAAGAGTCGCAACCGCCACATGTCGGCGCAATTCAAATCAACAGGCGAGCATAATCGAATTGACTAATAGAAGATCAAATGACACAATAGACAAACTTATCTGCACTTTTAACGTATATGATACTCATCACTAAAAGGAACCATATAAATTCTCGAAACATTCGTCCAATAAGACGAACCAAACTGTCCAAACCGTCCGTTACGGTAGCCTCCATTTATCGAGTAATAATTTCCTCCATTTAAAAGATTTGTTCTCTAGAAACCCAATCTCTTGAAGTTTCCGCATGATCATTGTCATATGCGGACGCTAAGATGGAAGTCCAACAACGAGTTCACGTGGATCCATTTCCGATGCTGCCATGGTATAGACATTATCACTAGCTTTTCCGCGAATAATGATAGAATTCACTTTCCAGCACCGAGATCAACGATAATGCGAACATCAAATTCGATAGGCTTCTAATGGAATTGGAATTAGAATTGGAATTGTTTTAGTGTCATTTTTTTAGATTTTTTTTGGTGTTAAAATTTGGTGGAAAAAATTGAAGTGAAATTTTGATTTGTATTATTTAAATTACTTTTTTGACTGTATATATAGATTCAGTACCATGAAAAATTCGAAAATATTTAAATTGTACATAAATTACCCATAAAACTTGTGATTTGAATAAATTTTTCCAAATCATACTCAAAACAACTGAATTTTCATTAAAAACATAACAACTATCCCATGTAATCTTACAAGATTCCAATCAAATTGATCAAGTTTCCAAGAGGGTCACTTGAAATATGGGCCAACTTCTCCCTGACTCCTGCGACTGATGTGTCAATATTCCACTCCTGAATAGTCAAAAAAACTGAAAAGACTACTATTGGCCAACCTCTCCCTGACTCCTGCCACTGATGAATCAATATACCTCTTCTGAATAGTCAATCAGACCGAAAAAGACTGTTGGGAATTGAATCGTAATGGTGTGGCAGATGCTCTTTGCTCCTTAATGTGTTTCCATATTGACAAAGTGGGTCCCATTATAAAAAGTTGACAGCGAAGTATATAGCCTCTGATATTGAAAGACGAACTGAGTCGGTGGAGGGTTTGAATTTTTCAAATCAGTCAGATACGCCACAGCCAAAGTAGGCCATCGCTAAGACCCGTGTATTCGACAACACCACGACGATTGATATCTGAATAATAGGAACAAAGTCATTTATATTCAAAGTGATTATTTGATTTTGTTCTTGTTGGTGCCGACTGCTTCGACTGTTGCAAAACAAAGTTGGCCAGTTGGCCCTGACCTAGAAGTGTAGGAATAGTATAAACACCGGTACAAGATGAAACGTCAAAGTCAAACAATTTGATTTGAATAAAGTCAAATAATTTATCTAATTTTTATGCATTAAATGTAAAAGATTCATAAGAATAAAATTAAATAATTCATTCATAAGAATAAAATTAAATAATTCATGTTAGTTTGGTTTAGTTAAGTGGTGATAGCAATGGAATGAAGTTTTATTGAATTAGAGATTTTGGGTTTGAATCTTGTGTTGATAATGGACATGTAAACTGGAGAATAAGAGAGTCCTATAAAGCTTATAAAAAATTAAATAATTCATGTAATTCAAATTTAAGTTTTGAGATCTCTATATTTTGATGGTTTGAAAACATTTTTGGAAAAATTCACATTGGAAGATTTAGAGACCTTTTGAACTAATCTGTGTGATTCATCATCAAAACAAGACAAGATAAGCCACACAAATTGGTTCTAAATTAATCTAAATCTTTCAATGTAATTTTTTTCAAAAATATTTTGAAATAATTTATATAATTCTTAAATATCAAATTGAAAAATATTTCAGAAATCTACCATCCTTCAAAAACACAGTCATTTGATATTTATTAAAAAAAACCACCTCCATTGAAAAAAAAACATGGGACCCTAAAAGTTGGCTAGCTGGGTTGTTGTTCTCTCATTACAGACAACCCCAGAGCAGAAATATCCAACGCAGGAAAGACGACGCGGGCTCACTTGTTAAGTCACAGCCGTACTCATTTGGACATACCGCCACACTTTTGGCTTGATGTAAAGTCTGACGCTGGCTCAAAAACAGAGCAGACACAAATAGATTCATTATGATATGCAAGAGTTAAAATTACACCTGTGCAGGATAGAGCGTTGGAACTATCACAGGCGGCTGCTAAAAAAACAAGGGAGCAAGAGACACCACTAACGTTTGGTCCTCTATCAAACAGGGGCGCCGTCTGAATTGAACAAGGCACCAGGAGAGGGGGCCTAGAAGTTGGGTAGCTAGGTTGTTGTCCTCTGATCAGTGTACCCCATCGCAGAAATATCCAATGCAGGAAACATGACTTCCACTCATTTGTTTAGTCATAGCGCTACTCATTTGGACACATGGCTACACCTGGTTTGATGTCGAGGAGTTGTAGATTTATCTGCCAGGTCTCCCTGACCCACAACATAGTTTTTTCAAAATCTTACCAAAATTTCCGACAAATTTGAAACCTCGTTAGGCTAGTACGGCTAAAACCACCGGGTATGAAACTGGTTCCATTAGCAGCGGGCATTTGTTATCGAAGTGGTACAATAGAATCCAACGAAGCCACGACAAAATATATTGAACTACGCAGCGCTGGAAGAGAAATGTGACGGTGACATAATCTACAGATGGTCAATAGAGAGTGCGTGATACAAAACATAGACGGGACGTTGAGGCTACATTAGATTGAGTGTGGGAGATATAAAAGAGAGACTCCACGTTGAGGTTACGTCAGGGCCATTGGTTGTCCATAGGTAGGTTCAGGAAACTCTGATAGAAGAGATAATAAACTAACGATAATAATTAATAGGGTGTGGTTTTTGTTATCTGAGGCGTAAGTTCTTTTTTCAAGATCAATACACAA
This sequence comes from Pinus tabuliformis, assembly GCA_031772625.1. Lineage (NCBI taxonomy): Eukaryota > Viridiplantae > Streptophyta > Pinopsida > Pinales > Pinaceae > Pinus > Pinus tabuliformis. The sequence continues at coordinate 841,299,578 of CM062807.1, forward strand.
ATTTTATTTTCGTTGATAGAGGGTTTTATAAATTGAGTTTTAAAATGGATATATATATATATATATATATATATATATATATATATATATATATATATATATATATATATATATATAGGGTTTTATAAATTGAGTTTTAAAATGGATATATATATATATATATATATATATATATATATATATATATATATATATATATATATACTAAATTAGCGTAGTTATATAAATTAGTATATTAAAAAATTGGGAAAGGAAACATCCAAGTGAATGATAATGATTGGTTGTTTAAAGATAAGAGAAGATTTTTAATTGGTTCTTGAGTAAGTAATGAAAGATTTATCGAATAAGATATATGGATAACGTAATAATCTGATATTACCCACACTTATACATACCTTAAACAATGTGAAGATAAGGATTTTTGGAGTTGGTAGAATGGCATGAGTAATAATAAGATTGGTGATATTATTGCCCAATTTTCATTTCTGAATTCTTTTCAACAATCGATGAATGGTTAATCTCTCTATACTAATTTCATAATTAGTTTCTCCCAATAGTTCATTAATAAAAGTCAGGTTATCAACTGGAATCTTCAACTCGGACTTGATCACATTGCATTCGGGAAGTCTGGAATCATTACTTATTGTTGTTTCAGAGCGAAGGTCAACAAAGGTAAAATAATTCCCTGAAATGAGATTCCAATGAATCAACGACAATTAATAATGTTTGGAGTAAAAGGAAAATAAGGATATTACATGTTACTTGGTAATAAATAAGGAGAATAAAAACAATTTGTTTTATGTCTACAAAACTTACAATATTGAGGTGTAATTGCTAGAATTGATTCACATGCAGCCTCCTTCTTACTTTTTGTTGGAACTCCACTCGAAGAAGTACCATTAATCTGCATAGTCGCAGTAAATTTGGGACAATGTGCACATCCCATCTTTGTAAAGCGATAAGTAGGAAGAGGTATGTTTTTCCTTTGAGCGAGATGCTCAAGCATATTTTTAGGTGTCCTACTTGCTAGACACGTAATATAATTATGGAAGTTTACAACATTTCATCATATTTCGATAGGTAAATAAATATATTTAACAAAAATAAATTAAATAAATTCCAAACCAGAAAAAGTCAATAGAAATGGAAAATCAAAATAAAATAAGCATTTTCCATGGAGGATCTAAGTAGACTTTAAGCTTATTTGAAGATGTATAAGTGTACCCCTAGATCTTTGATAGTTGCCTCAGCTTCAACATTCTGGGAAGGCTTCTTGTGTTCTAATCCTTGCCTCAGCTTCAACATTCTGGGAAGGCTTCTTGTGTTCTAATCCTTTCGGTTCTTTTAGATTTTGTTTAACTCTACAGTGGTCGTCCACATTTGACACTTTTTCAACAATAGCTCGGTTGTCCACATTTATAATTTATGAACCTTTTTCAACAGTAACAACATTCTCAATAATAAACTTTTCTTCACTAATTTTAGACTCATTCGTTCCTAGTAGTTGATTATTAGAAATCATGTTATCAAAGGACATCTTCAATTTAGTCTGGGTCGCATCTCGTTCTCTAGTGGAATGTCCAAAATCATTACTTATTGTTCTTTTAGAACTAAGTTCAACAACATAGAAAGAATTACCTGAAATGAGATTTTGATGAATTAGCAATGATTAATATTGTTAAGAGTAGGAGGCAAGTGAGGATATTGCATAATAGTTCAAAATAACTAAGGAGAATGGAAACAATTTGTTTCTCATCTACAAAAACTCACAATATTGGGGTTCAATGGCCTGAATTGCTTCGCACACAACTTTGTTTTATGTCTCCTTACTCTTATTAGGCCTCCACTGTAAGAGGCCCATGAATATGCACAGTGGTAGTGAAGGTGGGATAATGGGATATCCCTCCATTATATAATGATAAATTGGAAGAGACAATTTCTTCTTTTGAGCCAGCTAATCAATAACATTTTTAGATAGTCTAGTCTCCTACCAAAGATTATAATTAAAGAAGTTGTTGACGGTGTTGAACCCGCCAACATTCAGGGGATCACCCTGGTATGAAGTCCCAACTAGACCTCACACCGTTTGGTGTGGGAGTCCCATCCAATTTGATGGCCTAGTTGTCGTTGTCTTAAGGATTTACCTCAACTCTTGTTTGTCAGCGCAAGAAAGTAGTATGCTTTGTCTTCGAGAAGTGATATTCGCGTGCCTGGTGAATGCTAGTGTAATTGTGTCAATGGTTCTTTCACTGTAAAGGGAGAGGATGGGAGTGAGTCCCAAGTTGGTTGCAATGAAGTCCCAAGTTGGCTAGGAACACACAACACAACAGGACATGCACAGCTTCCATAGGAGCAATCCACATGGATGCGGTAGTCACAACACACAAGGTAAGATAACATGTACAACACTCAGCGGATGATTCCGTACGAGTGTAATAATTGTCACAATAAGTTTTATGTCAAAGGTTTGTCTGTTGTTGAAAGGGTAGCCACCACAGGCAAAACAACATTAACAACATGAACAACACATTTTCATTAACATATTATGTATTACAACAAGTGAAATAAGTTCAAGTGTTCAACACAGGTTAAAGAAACATGTATTACAAGTGTTCAATATTTGTTTTGCAATAGTTACAACACATGTGAGAATACGTGTTGGCCTGTTAGCAGGCTTCTGAATTAAGTGAAAGTTCCAAGACACATCGTTACACCATACATCACTAACCCCGAACACGGGGTGTTGGAGCCACTACTTACTCCTCAAAGAAAATATTACACACTCTCTTGGCTATGTGGGAGGAGCTGAGGTGAAGATTCCTTTCTATGTACAAATGAGGGGGTATTTATAGCCAAGGGTGAAATTGACCCTTGTGGTTGTTTAACTACCCTCATGATTGTTTAACTTCCATGACTTTTCGACTTTACATGGTTCTTTGTACAACAAGTGGGTCTCTTTGACTTCCACGTTACATTACATTGGTTTGACACATGGCCCACAGTGGAGATGTGGACAACATGACTCATGACATGACTCAACATGGCAGTGCTGGTACATTCGTGTTACTGCTGGAGTGCATGTCGAGCTACAGTGCGGTTGGGTGATGGATGTCTTCATGGTGTATCACAGCTTCACCTCTGCGTGGCAAAGTGCGCGGAGTCTTCGATAGTCATTGGTTCTCTTGATGTTGCTTTGACACGTTGCTACTTGCTTGTATGTTGGAAGGCTTGACAGGCTCATCTGTTTGCGAAAGGTGCATGTTTGTCCATTCGTCCGTCTGTGAGCACATCTTGCATGTTTGCTCGTCCGTCTGTTCATGAACACATCTTTGCATGATCATCCATTCGTGAGCACATCTCTTCGCATGCATCATTCATTCATCTATTAGTGAATGCATCCTTCTGCATGTGCTCCCTTCGTTCATCCCGTTTGTCGTCGCACCATGTTTGTTAGTGTACTTGTGCCTGCAATCACTCATGACGAGATGAAATCAAATCCAAAAACCTCCTAGTCTACCATGACATATGATCATTTTGGATGTAGGTGACTGGGAGAGGCAGCAAGGTTGCGAGGCGGGATGATGGCTCCGGGCACTGCTGATGAAAACTGTGCAAGAGTCACTGGGTGATGAAGATGGGCAATCCAAGTCGATAGTGACTGTCCACGAGGTCTGGCTCGGCTAGAAGGAAAAACTGCGCAAATTTTGGGAGGGACAGTCTGGGCTGTAAGAAGGCAAGGCAAACAAAATCTGCTCATTTTTCAGAATGAGCGGACAGCAAGTTCTGGAAGGCTAAATTTGTGCAATTTTCGTGGGGAACAGGCTAGGCAGCATGGAGGATCAACAGGCAAAAATTGTGCAATTTTTTAGAACTGGCTAGGAGCCTGTTGGGTGATAAAAGGTGTCTTTTTAACTCCTAATTATATTCACATTAATTATCAATCCAGGTACAATTTTCTATTTCAAGAGTGTACTCAGTTTGAGGCGGCTATTTACTCAAGAGTAATGTTTCTAAATTGCAGTACAGTGCTCTCAAATACAAGAATAAATGGATGCAGCTAGTGAACTCAAATTGCAGTTAAAAGAAACTCAATGCTCTGAAACTAAATCATTCACTCAGGAAATGAGTCAAGTATGTAGTAGCAATAACTCTTTCCTCTGTCAACTGATGTAAATGAAATCAATCATGAACAAGATCCTCAATCTAAGAACTTAGACAATGATAGTCAATGTCCTTTATAGTTGTTGATCTTACACTTCCACACCAAAACAATTAACTGGAAATGACAATTCAATCAATAATGCTGCTAGTAGAAATGAAACAAACACACTTGCTGCAATAACATTTAAAAGGTGAAACCAAATCCTTGCATGAAAGAGATAACAACAAAGCCTATTTGAACAACAAAGCTAATTTACCGGAAATGAACAACAACACTAAATTAATGGAAATGAACAGCAAAGCTAAATTAATGGAAATGAACAACAAAACTAAATGAACAGCAATTTGTAATGAACGGTAGAGTCCGAAGTGAACAACGAAGCTTTATAACTAGAATGAACAGCATAACAATTTAAGTTGCAAAGGATAATAATCTTGTTATGATGGAAGAAAATGGCAACGCGATTCAATTACAATTTTATGCCATAAAATGATTTCAGGGAAATGTAAAGAAACAGGAAATTGTAAAGCAATGCAATTCAAAGAAATGAAAAGTAAATCAAACCATCACACGACTGGAATTGTAAAGTAATGGTACAAATAACAAGTGGATCCACCAAGGCCGGGCCCTTAGCCGCCGGTGAATACCACCAGATTACTTCAGGAGATGCGAAGGAACTGCAACTGTTTTTATATATTCATCATTGCATAATCATTACAGCAAGTGCGTGCTCTGCTTCAACAACGAGAGTTGATAATCAAAGTTACAATTTCAATAGTAATTCTCCCATTCCTCCTATCCTATCCTAGCTATCTCTAATCTAATGATCCATCTAATTCTCTCTCTAATCATCCATCATGAATCTCCTTCTTTGATCTCTGTTCTCATTTAAATACACAGAGAGCAAAGAGAAGTTACAACAGATATGATTACAAAATGATTTCTATTACAAAATTGGATTGTTCACAACAAATTGATCAGCAAGATCATATCTAAAATATCTTTCCATCAGCATTCAACAATAACAGGTTGAATTTGGTATTGCAACTGAGATAATTTGGAAAATGGCCACAACAGCGAATCTAAGAAAAACGTCTTCAGAGAACCTTCTGTTTCTCTTAGTATGAACCAAATTTGGGAAAACTACTCATTAAAAAACTAATTTGGTCCATTCTGAACAAAACCCATGTTTCAGATTTTCCATATTCTTCTCCATTTGCCCGAACTGTTCAATACAAAACTGTCACTTCTTATTCCAACAAATTTCTGAGTTGGCACATTTAATGATGAGCTGGAGATCAAATCTTCAATCTGGAAAATATCTTGGAGGTTAAAATGGTGAACAAATTTATTAATAAACCATCATTGGTTAAAACATGCATAATAATCAATTTATTAAAAATAAAGGAGAAGAAAAAATATTTATCCATAAGAGCATAAATAATTATAAAATGAGATTATATGATAAATCATGATAAATGACATGATAAAGAAGAGTAGAAATGGATGAAATAGGTGTTAAAAAGTGATAATAATAATGAGATATTAACGGCCCAACAGAGCCTAGCAGCAAAAACTACGCAATTCCTAGAGGGAACTAGCAATTGGTTGTTGGTTCATTGGCAGTAGAAACTGCGCAATTCCCAAGGGGACAAGTAGTCAGATACTGGGAGATTGGAAGCAGAAACTGCACAATTCCTAGAGGGAACTAGCAGTCTGCTACTAGGAGCTACTAGTGAGGGAAACTGTACTGAGGCTGGGAGGCCAACCTGATGATCATCTTTGCGCAATTTCTAAGTTGAGCGAATTGCTGGGTAGCAGAAGGCCTGCTCATGAAAACTGTGCAATTTCCTGGATGAGGAGTCGGTCGACTGTCAAGACAACTGGCTGGGAAAACTATGCAATTTTCTAAGGGAGACAGGGACAAGCACTTGGTGTCTGTCCGACCTATCTGCGCAATTTCCTCAGTCAGCAGAGCGGACAAGGTGAATAGCATCTGTGCAATTTTTTAGGGGAGTTAGTCCCGCGGTGACTACTTGGTCAGACTCTCCGGGTGGCTAGCATGAAAGTTGATTGAATCGCTTGCTATCAGCACAACTTGAAAAGACTTGCTTGGTGCTTCTGCACTATTCTCGGTGACAGTCGATCGAGTCGATGGTGGGGTGATGGTCTGGTTGTCAGAGGGAAGTCTGGTCGTTAGAACCAAGCAAATTGACTAAGTGTGTGAACAAGTGAAAGATGCAAATGTGATCTTACGAACACACACCAACATGATTTGTTGACGCGATGACTCAAACCAACCAAACACACATGTTCGACATGACTGACCGAAGGTGCAAGCAACAAGCGCGAAACTCACGATTGATCATTGATCGATCGTGACGATGCTTGCGTGACAGTGAATGTGACTCTATGTGTGAGTGTGACAGATGTTTTCATAGCGAACATAAAATGTACACATGAAGCGAAGACCTTGAGCATGACCAGAATATGGTCACAAACACGACATTGACATCAACATGCAAAAGCTTGGGTGGAATGAACAAGAAAGGGGAATGCTAAAACTCACATGAGCTCACGGAGTGAACTTGAGCGTGTGCAGTCATAAAGTGAAACTTTCAAGGGATGCTCCGAAATTGGGTGCAAGTCAAAATTTTGGAAGGTGGTTGTAGCCGCTACAACAAAAGTTTACAATTCTTCCATGGAAAATGAAATGTAATGAAGTTGATATTAACAATTAAATTGAATATGTAGATTTTATTTAGTTCTTTTGATTAAAATTGCAGTGTGTGGCTTTTGTTCTAGTATGTGACTATATCGAACGAAAATGGATTCAGGATAGTAGGAGGCTAATATATTATTGAAATATGTGTAAGTGCTAATTATTAGAAATGTGGGTGTGTAGGTTGACCCAACACCCTTATTTTTCTTATGAGAAATATAGGTGGCAGTCTATATCTGACTGGTTATTTTTTGTATTTTATTTGTAAAATGTAGAACAAAACACTTGCATTTGTTGGGGATTCATTAGGAAATAAATAGTTTCAGTCTATGTTGTGCCTCATTACAGAGAGGCACATTCTTCTGTGGTAATCACATAGATGTTTTCAACTGAGAAATCTTTAATAGCATTAGGTGGTAATTCTGAGATGCACTACAACCCTTTTCTGATATGGAATTAGGTTCTTCAGTTGGCAGGGATAGAAGACTTTCCATTATTGAAGGTGTATCCAAAGATGGGCCTGCTAAAGCAGAAAATTTTGGATACTATTATGAGTATAAAACATATATGATGAATGGCTAACATATGAGAATCCATACAAATTGAAGCCACTGACAACCAATCACCGAATTAAAAAAAATATCTCATTTGATTCAGAAAAATCTGATGAAACGAGAGTGAATGCCCAGGGAATAATGAAACTAAGCCAAACAAAACCAAATAATGAAACTAAGCCAACCTAAACCAAATAATGAAACTAAACCAAACCAGAAGAGTTGAGCCTACTTTCCACTAAACTAGAAGAGTTGAGCCTACTTTCCACTAATAATTCAATGATCCACAATATGCTCAAAATATAATCCAAATACTATAGCATGAAATCAAAGAGTCAAAAGGAAATGCAAAGAATATATCATGAAAACAAAGAGTCAAAAGGAAATGCCCAACAAAAAAAAAAACAAAAATTTTCTTCCTTTGAAGGAAAGAAGACGTATATTAAAGGAAATCAACCAGCGACAGTTGAATGTGATTATATGAAGTGGAATGCCCAAACACAGAGCGGACAAACAAATACCTTGAAACAAGCTTTTGTGAGTGAGTTTACTCAATCCCGTGAGACTTGCAACTAAATTTCTCCATTATAAAGGGGCGGAGAGTAATTGAAGAAACAAACCTAAAAAACATGTTTCTAGATGATTCTCTTATAAAGAGTCTAGGGGAATCAACCTCTGAACACATTCATCTATAGGAAAAACAATTGGAAATGGATCTCTTTCCCATCCCCTTGAAAACTTCTGCATTAAGCTCGTGAGAACTACTGACCGTCAGAACACTTGGTACTTCACCAAATAAAGCCCGTGTACCAAACGATTAAGAGGGACAGGGTCTGCCCAAGAAGGAATTTGAGGCAATGACGGGATTGATGGTGCAAAATCCTTTTACAGATTGTATACTTAACTACGCGAACTGAGGGTCTTAGTTGGATTTAGATTAAGATTGTTAAGTGGGAATCTTGGATGATGGAATTGTTATCAGACAGATGTTTGTCAATCGTGACAAAGATGGATGAAATAAACGCTCTTCCTTTCACATATTTCTAGTATTTTCACCATATTAATTTCATCCATCACTTTGCATATTTTCATGGACGTCATGGAATAAACGTCAATGGAGAATCGTTTTCCTCAAAATGAAATTATTATACAGTTTAAAGCCATCAATCACATATTTGATTAGAATGCAAGCCTCGGGCCCTCGATTCATCATTTTCCAGGTATGATTAAAACCATTTTCAAGTTTTCCCTGCTCAGTTAGCTTCATTCTTCAGGTATGATAAAACGGCAAGAGCTAACCAACCTGCCATAGGGCATTAAATGCCCGTATGGAGGCCGGATCTAGCATGGATGTCGAATGGATGTCGAGGGGGGTCATCCTCCATGCATCGTTATTCCGGCGAGAACTAACCACCGTTTCCAGGAATGCGAGACCCGCCATCCACGAGCTGGCACCGGGACCCATTTTCAAACGGCGACCTCCCCTCGCGCCCAAATACCATTTTCATTTTCGAAAACTCTCTCCCGGTTCGAACCTGCTCTGCGCATCCTCTGCAACCGTCTGTGCATGCTCTGCGCAACCTTTGCGACCATCTGCGCATCCTCTGCGTTGGTTAGCTCTTGCCCTCTGCGCATCCTCTGCAACAGTCTGCGCATCATCTGCACCCACCTCGCAGGCAATCTCGGGCGCGAGGTAAAAATACAATCATGCTCTCACATTCCAATTATGCAAAATCGATAATCTGCTATCCTTTGCTTCTTATCGCTGCTATCCTTCAATTCCAGCCTTATATTACATTAAAAATATCATATTGTTACAACCATTCAAAAAGTAGTTCGGACAGAAAGAACCTGGTCAATTTTTAAAGGGACTCCTTCAAGAAGCCGAGCATCTGCAGGAACAATATCTCCAAGTTTAATGCTAATTATGTCACCAGGAACCAGACAAGCATCATCTTCTTCACTCCACCGTCCATCCCTTAAAACCTGAAAAGCTCAGGACATTGTAAACACGCACAACTCAGAGTTAACAACTAAAATTCACAAGCGATAACCACCAAGCCACTAAGTATTATCTCTAGTGAGTCAGAAACAAGAAAAAAAACCATAAATGCAAAGCAGTAGACTCAGGCAAGGACCTTTGCTTTTGGAGCCAACTGTGCCATTAGTGATGCAGCTGCATTGCCTGCATTGTTCTCTTCAACGAAACTTATAGTAGAGTTGATCAAAAGAAGTGCTATAGTACCAACAAAATCTTGCCAATCAGGAGGTTTGTTATGCAAATCATACAATGAAAATGACAAGAACATGAGCAGTGCCTTGAACTAATTACTTGGTGTATTAAAAAAAGCAAATCTAAACATGCATCTATTATTAATAATCCATGTCACTGATTTTGGCATGGCCATACAGACACTGCCCTCTATTGAGCGCTGGTTTGACACTACTGTTTAAAATGTACTTACTCCTCCATTTTCCAAAGCAATGGACATCACTGCTGCAGCTTCCATGACCCATGATAAAGGATTCCACATAAAGCCCAAAAATTTCAAGAATTTACTTTCTTGCAAAGAAAGTAATTAGAAATAGAAACAGGGTGTGAGAAACTAGTTCATTGTTTCATACTATTAAGGGAGTGTTTCTATTCCAAAATCTTAAATGACTGCCCTTTCCTACATCCCAAAGACCAGAGGAAGAAGATTATGAATGTATTTGAACCAGGTAAAGATCATTCCAAGGAATGAGGAGCATTGTGGAAGAAAGCTTACCTTTTTCTCTTCAAGCTTGTTGGGTCCAAAGAGCTCCAACCACTGCTGTATTTCATTAGATGTCAAACCTTCCCGTTTGCATCGAAGGTTTACAAAAACCTCCTTAATGGGGATATTTTCCTGCATTGACCATAATAACACAGTTAGGGTCCACAATAACACAGTTAGGGTCCGGCCTGAATACAGAAACCTGTATCTGCTTAAGAAAAAATCCTAAACCCAAAACCAGCTTGGTCAAAAGCATCTTAGGTCTGCCATTCAAAATTTATAGAAGACTCCATACAGATTAAGAATCAGAGAAGACTTCATACAGATTAAGAATCATGTGGCATGACAAATAACCCAAATCAAGAACAAATCAACACATAGACCGTCCATACTAAAATTATACGTTGATTGTGGCTGTTCCTGCAAGAAATTCTCCAGTCTGAGCATGGTAATACAGAGAACGCAATCATCCAACTACATTAAGAAGAATATGTTCAATTAGTATACACAAAATAAATGACAGAGCAGACAAGAAAATATAGAATCCAGTCCCTAACGTTTATTTCATTCTCTAACTATTTTCAAATGGCCAAATCCAAGACAAGGAAAAACAATTCCCAGCCTTTGGGCCTTAGAGAACTGATAGAAAAAATACAATAATTCTTCCCATAAAAAATGCAAATCCAAACATTCCACTGACAATAGCTTCAATTGAGTAATCAATCATTTAAGTCCCGTGTCTTTTATTTCTATTCCAATCCAATACAAAACCAATATCTGTAATTGAGGAATCAAGCATTCAGCACCAATATCCTTATTGCTAATGCCCATATGAGCAAATAGGGGAAGAAACAGAAGGGGAAAAGCATGGAACATAACAACCAGAAGCCAAATTGACCCAGTGAACTGTATTTCCAAAACTACCGACTCAAGACCTTACAAAGAGGACAAAAGAACTTACTCTTAAGCTTCCTTTCTTCCTTGCAGGTCTGCTAACATCAGCAAGATGGTATTCGTGCATGATCCAATTTGTCTTTGTGCCTTTGGGTGCTTTCCCAGCATAGAAGACAAGAGCCTTCTTGATTCCCACTCGCTTCTTTCCACCTTTAGCAGTAATGGGCTTATCAGCACCTGTAGCTTTCCAGTATCAAGAACCAGCAGCCCTATTGGGCCTTGATCCATTCCGGTACTTCCTATCCCTGGAGTGAAAAAATACCATTCCTTCTCTCCAAACAGGGCCTTCTCTGTAAACAGAAAAAAGAAAAGAATAGGCTCTTTGTTAAGTCCTGAAATCCATCTGATCACACCTTCTATAATCTGTTTAGAAATATGGGTACAAGGATTAGAGGGGAGAAATGAAAAATATACCTGGAAGTTGCCATGGATCATATTTGTAGAGATCCACTTCTGCTATTATAGGAACAGGGATCATCTGAGAGGCTGCCTTCTTGCACAAGTAATGCACAACCAGCTCTTCATCTGTAGGGAAGAATCTAAATCCAGGAGGCAACTGTAAGTCAGCCTCTGCATTTCTTCTACTCATACCCATGGCTATGTTTATCCTAGTGTTTTCTTCTCAATACTCCTGAGATGCTCTGATCATCTCTACTAACACAACATATAATAAATGATGCATCATTACAGTAATATTTCAGTCTAGACAACCTTGTCATGTCTGCCTAGAAGAATATTTTAAAATGGCATTTTCGAACAATAATTTTTGAACACAAGGTAGGGATACCTTTCATTATATCCACAACTGGAGATGTTGCAGGAGCCAATTGTTTTTCCCTCTGGTATGGAACTGCAGGAACTGCGGGATAAATGGCAATCAGTCAAAGCCACTGTGAAATCAGACATTATAACATCATCTTATAGCAGCACTAACTTTTCATACTAATAATGTGGAGTTAGGGCTATTTTGACACCTTCATAAGCAATACACTTCAAAAGGTAGCAGATATGGGTTTGGGAACAAAAACATTTCCCATTTTCATAGGACTTTAGCGAATGCAGCCAGCTACTCATTGGGTTCAAATAGTTATGTTGGTAAAACTCAAAACTCAGAAAAGTTCTTGTGCAACATCTACTAAGTAGCTTCTATGCAAGAAGTTCTTGTTTCAGGGATTTGGATAAAGAACAATGAGGTGGGGAATCTTTGCAGACGACTTGGAGCCAAGAGATTGAGGGTTCTGTTTTAAATTGAGATACATAGACAGAGGTTTCAGTAATAGGATTGGGTCTTCAGAATATAAACCCATGCCATGATCCATATTTATCAAGGAGTTGTTGGATTTTCTTTGCAACAGATTTTGCATGTTATTATGTTTCTTTTAGCAATGTATTGATTATACCAAGATGAAGCATTTGAAAGTCTATAATACTATTTTGTGCATGGGTAGGAAATATTGAAGGGGAGATAGGGAATTATGCTCTAAATGTGTTTATATCTGGTGGGGTCTTGAGTGTAAATTGTACACACTACAAAAAATTGCATTTCAAGTGGTGTTCAATATTTATAGTATGAACTGTTGCTCATATGTTTAGTCAATATTCGTGTTCCCTCATTTGTATAGGGATTTGAAGAATGAAGAAGTGGGACTTGATCAATGAGTTGGAGGTTGAGGACCCAGAAGGAATGATAGAGTTTTCAGCAGAAGATTTGACATGGACAGAAGTAGCAGGAGACCAAGTCGCGATTATTCCATATTGTCGACTTGAGGATTTTATAAGTGGAGAGCAAATGAGGGAAAGTGCACCTACTCAATTTGTTGCTAAAACTCGACGAATTAAAGATGTGAAGGATATCAAGAGGACAAATTCTTCAACATATCTAGAATATGTTGTGTGAGTCTCTCTCTCTCTCTCTCTCTCTCTCTCTCTATATATATATATATATATATATATATATATATATAATTTTGATTTTAAGTTCACTATGTCAAACATGCATAAATATTTTATTTAATTTTTGGTAAATTCTTGATCACAGATATTGGTGTGCCTATGGTCCAAATCATGTACAATCCAGCAATGTAGCTGAACCTGGATCTACAACTAAAAAACGTCTTCCACGTCACAGCATCAAAGTTGGTTGTCAGTGTCACTTTATTATGCGACGACTTGCTCTTAGACCAAATGATGCCGTTCTAATATATACAGCATGCAGACATATTGATGACAAAAATGTGGTTTGTCATGGAAATGAGGCAAATGACATGCCCAAGAAATTCAATTTTGCGCTGCATTTAACAGAGCATATACGAACTATTGTTGAAGATTTGGTTCGTGATGGTTTTAATGCTACGATGATCTGGGAAAAATTTATCTTTGATTTAAGGTATGGATCTGGTGAGTTGTTCACAGGGGCACCTCGAGATTCTTTCATGACAAGAAAGGATGTGTCAAACATGTACAATAATATCAAGAGGCTAGAGTATGTGAAGCATGAAAGTGATCCAATGAGTGTGGATTGTTGGGTTAGTGAGTGCCCAGAGAGCTTTTTCTTCTACCAACAACAAGATGTTGTTAAAAACATCCCTTTCATTATAGGCATACAAACTAAGTGGATGCTTTCAATGATGGTGAAATACTCACACAACAACATGTTATCAATGGACTCCACTTTTAGCACTAACAAATATGGGGTAAACATATTTACCAAAACTTCATTTATTCAACTTTATTTCAATGTCGTCCTCTTATATGCTTATAATCTTGTTTTCTTATTGTAATGCAGTATCAACTGTACACCATAATGGCTTTTGATGATCATCACAATGGGATTCCAGTCGCATGGGTAATATCATCACGAAATGGTACTCCTGATATTTGTAAATGGATGTCACAATTATTTGCAAATGGGAAAAAGGAAAACCCAGATTGGCATGTCCGAGCTGTCATCACAGATGATGCAATAGCGGAAATCGAGGCATTAAGGTGAACCAGTTTTTTCTTTTTAGAAGAGATAAAAAGCAATAATGTTCAAGGATATTCTCTTATAATGTTATATTATTTCAGGACTTGCACAAACTGTATATTATTATTGTGTGTATGGCATGTTCGTAGAGCGTGGTTGAAAAATGTTGGAACCAAAGTCAGGGGAAAGGAAAATAAAGTCTGTATCTTCCGTGCTCTAGGATTAATCATGCATTCGTGTGAAGATGATGCATCTGTGCAACATGAAATTCAAAGTTTCTTTGATTAATTCAAAGAAGAAACTGTGTTTTTGGATTATTTTGCAACCAACTGGTTAAACAACAACAAATTATGTAAGTTTCTTAAAGTTGCATTTTATCATTTTATTTTGTAATTGACCATTTTATATTGTTTCTTCACATCTAATATATGTTTTTTTCCAGATATGTGGGCAAAAGCATATAGGGACTTCCCACATTCCAACTAGGATACTAATAATGCTATCGAATCTTATCACTGGTATCTAAAGCAAAGGTACCTCTGTGAGAAGAATAATGCGTCCCATAGAATTGTGGATTGGCTGTTGCACCTATTATTAAAAAAGGTTGAGTTGTATTACATTCACATGCAACGTCTAAAAAATGTTGGTTTTTTCCGAGCTTCAAAAATTGAGCAACAAATAAATTTAAGTAAGTGCAAAGCAAAGAATATCCCAGATGAAGATTGTATGGCTAATGGAAACAAAGAAAGTGAGTATTTGGTTCGTAGCCAAACTATGGCAACTCGTGATACATGGTATCATGTCACCTATAAAGGGCTAAACCTAAACTTTTGTAATTGCAAATGGACCCTAAATGGCAATATTTGTAAACATATTTTAAAAGTTGAGATGGTAGTGACTAGCAATGTTTCAAGGGGCAACGAATTGCCTAATGTCTCTAGGTCTATTACAGAAAGACTTGGATATTTACTTGATTTAAATGAATCGTTTGTAATGAGCCCAGAAATTGAAATGAACCTTCCAGCTTCTCCTTCCACTAATTCAACCATTGTAAGGCTAGATAGCGCCCTAACAATCGATGAGGAAATTAAATTTGTGATGTCATCAACTCATAAGAGATTGAAGGGTTTATTACAAATAACACCGACAACTTTGGAGCAGGCATATGCACTAAATCAATTGGTAAAAAATGTAAGCCAAGAGTACAATAATAAGAAATTTGATGTTGTAACTCCATCCAAGGTCACTACCAAGAGGCGACATAGTTTCTTGAGCCCAACAAAAAAGGGGGCAAAGTGTTCCTGCGTTGAAATCAAGAAAATATGGACCACAGTTTCTAAAGGTTGGACGGTGTCGTGGAAGGAAAAGAAGCATGAATGAACAATTGGAGATTTCTTCTACAAAAGAAATCAATCTGGACCACACATCTAGAAGGGTACAAGGTTCTATTTTGCAAAATACTGGTATGGAAATATCAATTGATGTATCATTTTATGTGAAATTCAAAATATCATTATCTTCATTGCCTTCAATGCAATTGCATAACAATGTGTTTTTTTTTTTTTTATTACAGCTGAAGATTCCACATCTCATAATACTTCAAGTTGCCAAGTTCGTTTATTTCATGAGAATAATGTGGATCCAAATATGGGGGGTTCATTGATTCATTTTCCATTTGATTCACCACGTCCACCTCTCCCGTTTGATCATCGAACCCCCTGGTTGTTTCCACCAATTGCACCAAATTCATTCATTGGGTAGCCTACTTCAACCCATAAAATTTTGGTTCCACACCGGAGGGTGATGCCCCCTATTGTACAACCAGTCGGATTGTATCACCGCTTGCACTCTATACAGGAAATAGCGGGTGAAGAGAACAATCAAAGTGCCAGCAATCAATGGCGAGATGACAAATATTCGAGCTGATGAGTATTCATGGATATAATATGGGCATAACCCTATAAAGGGCTCTCCTAATCCAAGAACATGTTGTGTGCATGATGGGTTGAAAATGTTTTTGGATATGTACAACATTATCTAATTTCAATTTTGTATGGTTATCGTATTGAGCTATTGAAATCTTTTTGTTGAACTCAAAGCATATAAAATCTCAGTGTAAATGTTGGCTGAACTCTAACAAACTCCAGGAAAAGGTTATTTGCCTTTTTGCTACTATAAGCTTGATACATCCTTTTTGGATAACAGTATAGTGTATTGTACATAAAGGCAGAATTGGAACTCTTATATATCAGGCTGGCTCATTATTGTAGATGTTATTTTGGCATGTTGCTTCAATACAAAATGAATTTCAATGAAAATTGGTGAAAATTGGTGAAAATTATTGACATGCTCAAAGTCAGTCCTTTGGTGTCTGGAAATGATTGAAAATTGTGGAGTTGGAACCCATCTATGCATACTCAATGCTATGTCTTTCAAGTCCAATGTGTCATGACTCATGAAGGAAGGATGGACCTAGCAGGATAAAAACAATTATTGTAGAGCTATGTTGCAGGAAATGTACCCCCTGCATACCAGCCACATTTCAGTACAAAAACTCCAAAACACGGCTGAAACACGCCTAAAATACATTTCAGTGGGGCTGAAAAAAGTATCTTATTGCTTCTTACTTTTGGTGAAAAAACTGCGTGACCAGAATTTTGGATCTGAAATAAAAAGGTATCTTTTAAATCATGAATCTATATTCTAAACCATAATGTTAAAACTGAAAATTTCACTGTTTACTAATTTGAGGGGTCACATTTCCATCACATTTCTGTTTCAAATTCAGGTTTCCATTTCCCCATATCATGCAGCTTAGTTATAGAGGTATTCCTACTTCACCAAATTTCGTCATCCAACATTTTCCTTGGTTGTCCATGGCCACATAGTAGGTGTATTGTCTCTTCCATCTTAATTAGAGAGATCAAATTCTGCCATTAGGAGACAGTCCACATATGCTGAAGAAGGAATCTAAACCCCTTCAACCATTACTTCCATTCTAACCTTATTGGCATCCTCTAATTTAAAATGGACATACTCAAAAAATTCTCTCTCTTCTTGCAAAATGGTATACCATCTAATACTTTGTTTGGAGACAGAGTTTAGTCCAATTCCTAGCCTATCCATTTTTTGGTTGGCAATGGCTAGGAGGCCAAAAATTTTGGCTCAAACAAAGGGTGTTAGAGATAGCAATCTACACGTTGGGATTTTATCATCTGGTAAAGAATTCATTGGCTGATTTAATGCCTTTCTTGAAAAACCTTAAAGTTAAGACCTAGGGAGAGTCGAACAGCAGCTTGCCCTCAAACTTCACAAGAGGGGACCACCACAGCTGGTGATCATGAAATGACATGCCATATCTGAGAAACTAATCCTTCTAGGAAAGAAAAATCTTAACAGCCTCACAAGCCTTCCAAATGCTCTTCAAACCACAGTTCATCTCATTATCAGTTACCACAAGGTGAGTTTCCCCATATTTCTTTTGAATTCTTTTTCACTTTGACCATTTTTCATCACTTCCTAGGCCTCCATAATGATATTGCTTGCTTAAACATTGGGAGTTACAGATAACAGGCCCAAGGATCCATGCTTGTTGACTTACTGTTTACATTTCCATTTCTACCCATTTGTAGTTGCCCTTTTTGCTCGGTTTCCCTGCATTTTTGATGGCCTTGGAACTGTAAACTGTTAGTGTATGTGGAGATTTTGGATTAGATCAAATAGGAAATGGTGGTTCTAACTTCAAAGTTAGCTTAGAACATCGTGTTCTCTGACTGCAATTTAATTCTGTTGAAGAGGATCGCCATCATCATGGGGAGGGGTTGGTGGTTCAATTATGCCAAGTAAGTTTTCTGATCAGTTGGGTTGCTGTGCCAAAATATTTATTGGAATGAAAAGAAACTAGATGATCCTAATGGTGTTATGGCCAATAACCCAACTGTCCAAAATTCAGTGACAGTTTAAACTGATCTCGCCTTGCAAATTATTTGAGCCATGCTAGGATTGGATAGTGCTGCTTTAAAAGATGATTTATGATTTCATGTTTGTTATTGCAACTAAAATACTTCGTAGCCTTCCTTTCAGGGGAGGAATCAAACAATTGCCATTACCTGTTTCTTGCTATGGTTTTGTCATTTCTTTTGGTCAGTGTATTCAAAGTGTTTCATTTTGGGGTTTTATTGCTTTGCTTCCTCATGATATGACTTTTGGGCTATTCTTCAGTAGGTCTGGTTGGTTTTATAGTTGCAACAAAACACCTCTGAGGATTGCTTGCATAGTTATGTTGGCATGAAATGATCAGCTGCTCTATTAAACAGACATGGTCTCATTGTATAGTATTAGAGACAGCCGGGATTTAATTTCAAGAGCTATGTTAGAAAGATATTGAATTTTGTGAGAGCAGAAGAGACTGGCTTACTATGGGAAACCATTGTGAAGTCAAACTGTACACAACCTAGACACCTGTGTTTTTCAGAGGTATGCTAATCAAGCTCGTTCCAAATTGTGACATTTGACCTTGATATTTTTCTGCTTTGGGCTTTTTCTGTTCTTGAATGTTTGAGTTAAAGAATGCACTCAAAATTTTGAAAGTTTGCAGCTACCCCCTAGAATTCTCAAACAACACTTAAACTCAAGCAAAGAGTACATGCTACAATATCAGTTCTCTAAATTGTTTTGTGCTTCATGTTTCCAGGAACTTAATCGCCAGGCATCACCTAGCAGTTTGCGTGGCAATCGACTGCAATCTTGAGCTGATTATTAATTTTTTATGGCAGAATCATCATCTCCTTGCAGTTATAGTTGTCTTTTGATGTCCATGAAAGTGAATAAAATCAGCCTTTCCAAGTTTGTTTGGAAAGCCATCTCACAGATTCTCTGATCAGGGAGTCAGCTGGTTCGTATAGGATGGTGACAAGGTGCAACAGGTGGAAGACATAACTAATAAATTCCTATTCACACTAATAATATATTAGGTTTCTTTTCAGATATTTAGTCTAACCTTATATCACTTTCCTGCAGAACGATCTGGTTATTGTTATACCTTTTCGGCTATATTATGTATCAAGAGTTATCTATTCTTCGGAACAGAGCTATAATAGCAGTTCCATGGCTATTTGTGTTGTCAGCCTCCTCCAAGTGAGACACCCATTGCTTTGGAAAGCAGAGTTAGTGATGGAGTTTTTCAAATGTCATTGTAATTTGTAGCATATTTCACTATATTTATACAAAATTTTATTCTTTTAGTATATGCTTGGGAAGATAAGGCCTGTAAAGCACCATGGTTTTTCAACAAGTTTTTTTTGTAAAGTTTGATCTGCGTAACTAGCCATACGACTAAGCAGTTATCTTGTCTATGGAGGATATTGGCAGCTTAATGGATCCTTGTTCTTCAATCAGTGAGGAGGAGGAAAGACAGTATTATTGTAAAAGTTGCAATTATTATGGACATTACATAGATAACAACCCATATACCAAAGAGGGTCCTAAAGGCATTACACTGGATTTAAATCTAATGAACAAAAGTTGTAATATCATACTAATCTAGTCTCTGGGTGCACCATAATTTAATTCATTTAGTAAATGAATTGATTTAATCTGTTATGATTGTGAAAATAGGTCCAGAAGGCATTACACTGAAACATTCTGGATTTAAAATCTAATGAATAAAATTTCTAATACCACACTAATCCGGTTTCTGGATGCACCATAATTTAGTTCATTTAGTAAATGAACTGATATAATCTGTTATGATTGTGAAAACATAGTGATGTCATATGTAAACTAGCCTTGGCTCCAAAAAACCATGAGCACAGGCCATCTCTAGGCCATTCACACAACCAATTTTACATCTCTATAAAAGTATAGCTATACAATTATTCATAAGGCTTTAGGATATATGAATTAATCAAGCTGCTCACTGCTAGACTCTAATTAACATATAATATAGAAATAACCTTGACACCTTGATATAAGTGAAAGTGATGCTTGTGATAATAGTACATGGGCTCCATAACATAGTATTCCACCTCTTTATGCATTACACGGGATCTAAAGATGAATTATATGGTACAACAAGTAATCCTCCTTTTAGATATATTATTTGACTTGGTTGGTGAGTTATTAATCCCCGTTTTAGATATATTATTTGACTTGGTCAAATGTAAAGTGATATTCATTTTAAACTTGGAAGTTTTAAGAGAGCTTCGAACTCATTGTAACGTTTCTTTGGAAACGACTCTGCTTTACTTACTAGTTTGGATGTGAAAGATGCATGTACATCAGGGTAACGGAATGCTGTAAAGGTTACCTAAATTGCCATTGAGCAGGTAGTGGTGTACAAGTACTTGAGCTCTGAACAGTTTAGGGTTGTTGCTAGTTTTGGGTTGTTACAAGTGGTAACATTGTTTAGTTTTGGCATGCTATTGAAGGGTTCTTGCCATATTGTGTGGATATTGAATGGAGCATTGTTCTAAATGTTTGATAACCTACTCTGTTCCATCAGGATTCTTGTAGTTGCTGTGTATATGTTAATAAGCATGGTATTTTGTTACATCTTTCTTCGTTACACTTTGATGAATATGGATGGTGATGATGTACTTCCCTGTTATGGTTTATGGCATGCTTTTTATGGTCGCACATCACCGTTGATTCTGGTGTAAAGTCAATAGTGAGTGTTCTTGATTAGATGATGAGCTATGGCCATTAGCTGAGTTAGACCTGTGGTAACGAGATGGCCAATATTATGGGGCATTACGCTTTAAATTTCTAGTTGTTATTGTTGGTGTCATTCTTGCAATAGTTTTTGGTTCCGGTGCTGGAAACATGGGACACTAGACTCTAGAGCATTTCTTGTGCTTGTAAGAAAGGTGTCCTAGTTGGAAGATTAGTGTGGGTGTGACGAACAAGGGACATGCCAAGAAAAACAAATGTCAAGAAAATGGGGGATTAAGCTTTTTGAAGCAGAATTTATCATTATGATTTTGACAAAGTTTACGGACTCCATATTTGTAATCTTTTAGGCAATTTTGAAAGATGAGCATTTCTTCACTTGTGTTCTTTATTTATTAAGATTATGGCATCTTCAAAGGCATCTGGGCATGTAGGGCTTCATTGATATATGCGTACATTGCATCATTCTAGGGAAAACCATGTACCTAAGAAAATTCACTTCATACTAGGTTAGAGTTTGTCATTATTATGCATCAATGTTCTTAGGAGGGTTTCATGGTATGAAATTCTTCATCTCACATTAGATCACGCATCAACTATTTTCGGCTTGTCATCATATAGATATGGATATGGATATAGCTAGGGTTTGCATCAGAAATGACTTATACTTCTTAAATGTTGTGAAAACCAACAAACCAGATGTAAATAACCCTATTTTGTTACTTTCATTTATTCCCATGGCATCCATCCAGGTGGAAATCAACACTGTATTAAAGAGGTAGCATCTGAAACTTGAAATTAAAATTAAATTCAAACGAAGCTACAATAATCTTCACTGAACCATTAGTAGGTTAAGAATAATTAGTTCACCTCAAATATAATGTACATAATTGGACACATGAATTCAGTTATAACATGATTGGACATCTAAGGTGAATGATATTACAAAACGAAAAAAAAAAAGTACATTAACGAGTTCTTTACTGAAAGAACCACGGTATGAGAATCCCAAGAAAAATGACAACCATGGTGTATACACATAGTCGAGACCTATACTGATGCTGATCAATGTTTGCCAGTGGAATGAATGATGATCCTGAATCATCTCTGGCACCTGCATCTACACTTGAGATTGCTCCAACCATTAGATCAGTAGACATTTTATGGATCTCCGTAAGGTGCTTTATCGTAAAAGAATTAAACCGAGCACTCCATATTTTTGCCTCTCTGTAGAGGGGCTTCAAATTGTCTGCGCGAACATTGTAGATGCCTTCCATGTGATTACAGATTAAATCTGAGTTTGTCAGCACTGTTATGTTATTCACCCCATTGTGTTTTGCCTCTTTTAACCCCGCAACAAGTGTAATGTAGTATGCTTCGTTATTGGTTGTCTTTCCTTGCACTTACCATATTATATAAATCACATGATTTTTTGCCCCATTGTGAAGGACAAATTTTAAAGATGCTCGACCCAGATTTGGGCGGCATGATACTTCAATGCACAGTGTCCACTTTTCCACCATTCCGTGAGCTTAGAAGCACTGCATAGTGACAACAACAAAATAGATTCATGTTAGAATACTTTAATATGACAAAATATCCTGATTGAAACTGATTATTTTTATGCTACCTCAAGTTTGAATGCACATCCTTGAAAAATAACAGAAAATAAAATATCAGTGATAAGACTTTGGGCATAAAGAGTTAATAATGCATGCATGCTCATGAAAATGAGGATGTAGCATGACAAGAAGAAATGAATCATTTAAGACAAACCTTGTCATGCTATCAAGGATTCTAAGGACTTCAAAATATCAGGTATTAGTAAGATTGACTAAAGAAACCCTAGAAAATGGTTTTTCCTGTTACATTTTCAAAAACATTGCTATATCCAGCGATTCCAATTGCAATTCACTGTTAGTGTTTTCCAAAGCTATTGCTCACATCTTGAAAGAGGGATTGCATTGGGTGGAGGGTTCCAAATAGAGAGAACACTCCTATGCTTATCTAGATCACCATCAACAAGAGGCAAAATCCAGGAATTCAAATCATGTGTGCTAAATGTTTCCAATCTATGAAGTCAAATCATGTGTGCAGCAGAATCTGCAATCCAAAACATAAATTTTTTAGTTTGGTTGTTGTCCATCTTGGATGTTCGCAGAATCTGCAGTACAAAACATAAATTGTTTGACTTTGTTGTTGTCCACCCTAGATGTTCCCAGAATTTGCAATTCAAAACTTTTGGGTGTTGTCTCATGACCCCAAAATTTTGTCCACACTATGAATTTCTGGACAAAATCTTGTGAGAAAATTTTGGGGAAATCCGTGAGAGTGTTTAAATCGTTGTTTTGATGGCATAAATGGATTGGCACCATAAAAAAAAGGCTTGGACACAGGCTGCTAAATATTGCACTGATATAACTATTATGATGATTGATGTTTGCATTGTCTGCAAGTTTAAAGAAATAAATTAATACCTCTTTGGCCAAGTGGGCATGGATAAGGAATTTAAAAAATTGGTGGAGGTTAAGTAGAAAGAAATTCATACCTATAGCCTCTGATGTTGTTACAGAGGAATCGGTTAGGATGCCATTAAATGTGAAATTCTTGTTGTCCACAAACTGAAGATATTCCCTTACTAGGTCATAGCTATAATTTGGCAAAATTAGCAGCAAATATTTCTAGCCCTGCAGAGTGTGCATCTTGTAGAATACGTGTAGGTGCTTCTAAATACAAGTTTGTATCGACCTCATCTGATGGAAACTAAAGCTTCTAAATACAAGTTTGTATCGACAGCTATCTGATGACCATCCTACCAAGATCATGTTTGTGCTTTTTTGTTTGTGTTTGTTAAAAACCTCATTGATGGAAACTAGAAGAAAATGAAACCAACATGCATAACAACAATTAACTGATATAATGTGACAGAAGGTAATGTTTCTCACGCCTTCCCATATTTGTTTTTAAATAGATTCTTATGTTCTCATTTCTAAGCTAATTATGGCCTTTCCTATGTAAGATTCCCTTTGGAAACACCTTAATTTTTCCCTTAAATCTCTGAGTTTTTATTGAAGTTCTCGGTGAGAGATTTCGTCAAACAATTTAATGTCTTATGGCTGTAGGTGGTTGTTTCTTCTTTTTTATTTCAGATTAGAAAAGATAATGATGTATTCATGCCCAAACATTTTTCAAATAGCAGGACAACCTTAATATTAGACTTCAGCCAAAGATACAATTCTGATATACACCATACAATGACAAGAAGTACCTTTCACCAATGCAAATAACCCAGAACTAAATAATATTTCATTTCTAATTTATGAGCTGATATGCCAACCAGTATTCAACCAACAACTAATATACCATGCAATACTCTGAAATAACACCATTCACTGATAAATATGAGGAAGCACGTGCAATCACCTCAACAATCTTAACAAATTTCAATGACTTGTATGCAAGCATCTCACACAATTTTGAGGGAGATAATATGGAACATCTCACCCCTTACACAATAACTTCAAAATATTCACGAAAGGAACTCTAAATATGAGCATCACATCCTTCCTTTTCTCATGCACATTCCTTCTACACATATTCAATCTCAGACCAATATAAAGGTAGCTAGAACAAGCATCGCATCCTCAAACCACAGTCAAACATCCTTCTTAACAGTCCCACAACTTAGAGGGAACTAACAGGGATTCTCTTAACCCTCTAGTGCAACAGCATTTTCTATATTTTCTTGTCTGCTCTGTCATTTATTTTGTGTATACTAATTGAACATATTCTTCTTAATGTAGTTGGATGATTGCGTTCTCTGTATTACCATGCTCAGACTGGAGAATTTCTTGCAGGAACAGCCACAATCAACGTATAATTTCAGTATGGAAGGTCTATGTGTTGATTTGTTCTTGATTTGGGTTATTTTTCATGCCACATGATTCTTAATCTGTATGAAGTCTTCTCTGATTCTTAATCTATATGGAGTCTTCTATAAATTTTGAATGGCGGACCTAAGATGCTTTTGACCAAGCTGGTTTTGGGTTTAGGATTTTTTCTTAAGCAGATACAGGTTTCTGTATTCAGGCCGGACCCTAACTGTGTTATTGTGGACCCTAACTGTGTTATTGTGGTCAATGCAGGAAAATATCCCCATTGAGGAGGTTTTTGTAAACCTTCGATGCAAACGGGAAGGTTTGACATCTAATGAAATACAGCAGCGGTTGGAGCTCTTTGGACCCAACAAGCTTGAAGAGAAAAAGGTAAGCTTTCTTCCATAATACTCCTCATTCCTTGGAATGATCTTTACCTGGTTCAAATATGTTCATAATCTTCTTCCTCTGGTCTTTGGGATGTAGGAAAGGGCAGTGATTTAAGATTTTGGACTAGAAACACTCCCTTAATAGTATGAAACAATGAACTAGTTTCTCACACCCTGTTTCTATTTCTAATTACTTTCTTTGCAGGAAAGTAAATTCTTGAATTTTTTGGGCTTTATGTGGAATCCTTTATCATGGGTCATGGAAGCTGCAGCAGTGATGTCCATTGCTTTGGCAAATGGAGGAGTAAGTACATTTTAAACAGTAGTGTCAAACCAGCGCTCAATAGAGGGCAGTGTCTGTATGGCCATGCCAAAATCAATGACATGGATTATTAATAATAGATGCATGTTTAGATTTTCTTTTTTTAATACACCAGGTAATTAGTTCAAGGCACTGCTCATGTTCTTGTCATTTTCATTGTATGATTTGCAGAACAAACCTCCTAATTGGCAAGATTTTTTTGGTATTATAGCACTTCTTTTGATCAACTCGACTATAAGTTTCATCGAAGAGAACAATGCAGGCAATGTAGCTGCATCACTAATGGCACAGTTGGCTCCAAAAGCAAAGGTCCTTGCCTGAGTCTACTGCTTTGCATTTATGGTTTTTTTCTTGTTTCTGACTCACTAGAGTTAATACTTAGTGGCTTGGTGGTTATCGCTTGTGAATTTTAGTTGTTAACTCTGAGTTGTGTGTGTTTACAATGTCTCGAGCTTTTCAGGTTTTAAGGGATGGATGGTGGAGTGAAGAAGATGATGCTTGTCTGGTTCCTGGTGACATAATTAGCATTAAACTTGGAGATATTGTTCCTGCAGATGCTCGGCTTCTTGAAGGAGTCCCTTTAAAAGTTGACCAGGTTCTTCCTGTTATGCAAAATTGACCAGGTTCTTTATGTCCGAACTACTTTTTGAATGGTTGTAACAATACGATATTTTTAATGTAATATAAGGTTGGAATTGAAGGATAGCAGCGATAAGAAGCAAAGGATAGCAGATTATTGATTTTGCATAATTGGAATGTGAGAGCATGATTGTATTTTTACCTCGCGCCCGGGATTGCCTGCGAGGTGGGTGCAGATGATGCGCAGACTGTTGCAGAGGATGCACAGAGGGCAAGAGCTAACCAGCGCAGAGGATGCGCAGATGGTTGCAAAGGATGCGCAGAGCATTCGCAGACGGTTGCAGAGGATGCGCAGAGCAGGTTCGAACCGGGAGAGAGTTTTCGAAAATGAAAATGGTATTTGAGCGCGAGGGGAGGTCGCCATTTGAAAATGGGTCCCGGTGCCAGCTCGTGGATGGCGGGTCCCGCATTCCTGGAAACGGTGGTTAGTTCTCGCCGGAATAACGATGCATGGAGGATGACCCCCCTCGACATCCATTCGACATCCATGCTAGAGCTGGCCTCCATACGGGCATTTAATGCCCTATGGCAGGCTGGTTAGCTCTTGCCTGATAAAACTTCATTCTTCGACAGTGGCTATGGCTTTCTGCAATGCCGTAAGTAGTTGGTCGTGTCAGCAAAACCACCGCCAAGCCCAGCGCCGCATTCTCACTCCCGTCGAGACATGTCATTTTCGGATAGGTGAGGGGTTGGTCTTCTCAGCACCACCACCACCATCAAGTCAAGAGTCACACTCGCACTCCCACTAATACGTGGCGTTTTCGGATAGGCTTTGGACAAGCGACAAAGGTCGTTGAGGCAGGGACGGGATCGACGGTGCAAACATGGCAATGAAGAGATTGATTGACATTTAGCTAACAAAAATTTAAACCACGTGTTGATATTCTATAGGCTTTGAACATACAACGAGAGCCTCAAAATAGCCTCCCCTTAATAAACGCCTTCGGCCTAATTAAATTAAATGGCGGGTAAATTCTTAGAGACATTAAAACACTTATTTCATGATACATTTCACATTGTCAAAATTAATATATATATATATATATATATATATATATATATATATATATATATATATATATAGATACATTAATTAAATTATAACTTTGTTTTGAATAATTGTTATTATTATTATTATAAACAGAAAATATGTAACAAGATTTATAACCGTGGATATTCACCCTATTTTATCTTTAAAATTCTTAAGTTGTAAAATTCTGAAGTTGTAAATAGTTTTTTTTACAATACCATGACTTACTAATACCAAATGCCCCAAAAAGCATACCTTTTTCTTTTTTTTTTTCTTTTTCTTTTTCTTTTTCTTATTCTTCTTTTTTTTTTTCTTTTTCTTTTTTTTTCCCGAAGGTGGCATAACCTATCAAACTCAGGTGTCAAAACCAACAGTGAGGACAGCCATCTCTGGCTGCTATCCGTGAATGTCGGTTTGACTCATCACTCTTATCAAGGAAAACCATGCCACCTGTAATAACCCACTGGTGGTCCGTAAGGGAGCAAGCTTTCACTCTTGCCAGATGCCTCTGGGTCTTGGGCCGTTAACCTGTTTCCTTACGTTCGAGGAAGACGAGCTCTTAGCCAAGCAGAAGCAGTTTTACGGCATACCCCAAAAAGCATACCTTGTATTGTAGTGACTGTCCTAAATTAAAGAGTCCTTACCGAAACTGTAAAGATTACTGAGACTGTGAAACTGTATTAATTGATTTGATGGAGTACTTACCTGATCTGCTACGGCTGTTGCGATGATCTGCTGCAGAACTTCTCTCGTTACCGAATGACCAAACCACCCAGCCGAACCGAGTATACCTGGATACTCAATCCAGTATGCCTCTCAACCGAAGCATACCGTTCCCCCGTGCCCAGAGACTTCAAAACAAGTAAGGCTCAATAGTTCCGAATTATAAGCAGTATGGATAATTTCCTCTCCTTCAGCACTCTCCTTCGTCCTTCAACAGCCCCCGGTTCAGTTTTTCCACTCACAGTCAATCCAACCTCCCCCCTTGAGACATAGAACACCCCCCCTTTTATAGCAGAGGTTCCTCCCTCTCTACGCACCAGTTCACCGCCTTTATGAAAGGATAAGATTTTGTTAGGCGGTGACCGCTTTGTCAAGATATTTGCCTTTAATAGAATCCGATCTTCACACATCGGATGGTGTCACTTTAATTTATGACAGATGGTACTTTAATTTAAATAGTATAAAACCATGATGATTTAAATATTACATATTATTTTATGTCTTATAAAATATTAAGTCTAATCATAAGGTTTATGGGTTTAGTTTTATTAGTACACCTTTTGGGTTATATATATGTAACCATATGAATAAACTCAACTATATTTCTCAGTGAGTGTATATTTCTTCTATTTACGAGAATTAGGTATTTAGTTACACCTTTGATAATTAATTCATTTATCTTATATTTTAGACATTCTCCATGAATAGTCGATATATAGTCGATGTGTATATATATATATACTTATACTAGTGCAATGTAAATGATGCATGCATATGTAGCTATCATATGCATGCCTCACATGCATGCTAATATTGCTATGCTGTTCGGGATTTGAGATGGGTTGTTACATACACCCCTCCTTCAAAAGAACTTCGCCCCGAAGTTAAGGGTTTATAAAGTATATTGATAATTCCTTTAAGGTATGAAAGGATTGTATTATGTGATTGAATTTTCATTTATGATCGTGAGGACACTTTAAAATTTGAGATTTTGAACGCTGATAGATTTCCAATTTTAATAGTCATGCCTTGCCCAAACCAGGTTCCCAAGCTATTCTAAAATCATCCTATCCTTCCTAATCTCTTCCGCTCCCATCCTATCCGTCCTCTACTGGAGTATGCCATGGCGTCAGCTATACTGACCTAACCATGCATAAACTCTAAGGATGGCAGCGTCGACTATATCGACCTGCTTTCCCAATAGGCATCCGCAATCATCATCACACGTCTAGGGGAGCGTGACTCGCACAATCCTCCCATGACCCCAGGTTTTAGAGGATAAACGGTGGGCAACACCTCCACCCCTCCCAATAGAATCAGGGTTAATACCCTTTCATGGAATCTCTTTGAGCCTTAATTGTTCTGAAGTTTCTGTCATCACGTGGTCATTTGGTAACGGATTTTACCTGCAATCATAAACACTTGTCCAGCATTTATAACATGTGCATTAATATTTTCAAAAAAACACATAGCTTATGTATATTTCATACATGTCTTTTAAAGTATAACATACCTTGCCATAATCTATTCATGTCATTAGCTTTCATATTTACAAGATAATCATTCTTTTGTGTATTGTTTGTGCATAAAACTTATGACTTTAGATTGCTAACTGACACTTGATATTTGATCTTACGAGCACATATCGTTATGTTTCAAACATTCATCGATCTGTATGTGTTTGCTCCAGTAACAACTAGCTGGGTTATTGTCTTACTTGGTAACAAAATGCAGCATATAGTCATTAGTAAGGGCAAATCTCAATTCCTCCCTTTTACAATAATGTTATTTGGTGTATCCTTTTATATATAATGATTGAAATACCTAGCTCAAAGTATGGTATGCAACATATTCGGGGAACATATTTTGAACTCAACATTTCCTTTAACAATAATACACCGAACATTGCTCTATGTTTAAATGGTAGTACTCTTTCAATACCTTGGCCCTATGGGTTGAATTTATGCTCATGGTACCTTTGCTCAGGTTGTATTCATCACTTATCTTATTGCTAAATTAGGTCTGGATGTTGCGTAGTATCCGATCCTATTGACTGTTCCACTACCAAGGACTTGATATTCATGCCAAGTGAACTACTGTTTCCAGATCTTTTGCCAGCGCACATTCCAGGGTCCGAACTTAAGTTCTATGCATTATACCAGTTTTTTTTTTTTTTTTTTTTTTTTCTTGCCTCTATATAATTGAGTTAATGACTGTTGCAATTCTTAGTTAGTTCCTCATCACACGGTGTTTAATGGTAGTGTATTCCTTGTTGAATAATTGAGAATGGTATATAGAACCGCTTGAGCTCAATTGTCTGGTTCTGTTATCATTTAACTGGAAGTATAGTGGAAAAACTGCTCATCAGAGTTCAATTGAAAGCTGAGACACGTCACTTTAGATTGTTTGAATGTAACAAATCAAAATGGAAATAAAACCTGCTTGCATCCTAATATTCCTGATATTAACCTTCTATTATATATCTGACCACTGTGTTGCAAAACATTAAAATGCAGAATAAAAAGGCATGATATGGCTTTAACGCCCTTGAAAATATTTGAATATCGATAGATATAGATATGACATTCTTCGAACCCACACCTCTGTCAAAATCTGAACCCGATACAGAGGAAAAAGGGCTAACCAGTCCGGTGAAACAGAATAACCATCAAAATTTGCAGAACATGCGCTTCCATCAACATTCCAAAATATGGCAATCATTGTAAACATGACCATTGGAAGGCCAACAGGGTTTGCACGTTCTTGAGAAGCCTACTCTTTTTTTTTTTTTTTGACAATATCTCTAGGAGCATCAGACACTGGTCAATGTCAGTTGACCAGATAAGCACATAATCATGTCCTGCTACAAAAAAAATTAATGCCAGTCCATTGTGCTCTACAACATCAAGAACCCTAGAAAATAATAACCTGACTCCTGCGATTTAAGCACAATTCCTATTCTCAATTTTGTATAATTTACATCTTTGGACTTGGTATAAATAATTGGATCACAGTGCAAGTAGATTAGAGTGTTATTTGGTTTGAGAATATCATCAGCAGCACCTATGATTGTACTTGTTCATGACTTTACTTCAGATAAGATAGACATTTTTGAGGTAGGTCTGCTAACCAGATAGAAAACTTCATGCTTTGGCACACTCCTGTGAAGGCATATGTCAACTCTGGACAAGTTACACAACACCATATTTCGCAATTTTGTAATTTGGGGGCTGATTCTACTTTCTTTCAAACAAAGCCACTTTTGACAAAGGCAGATCAAGAAATATGAAATTGGTGAGTTTGCTTCATCTATCATAACATTAGGTATATCTGGTATTTTTCCAAACCCCATCCATATTCCAGTAGCCTTAACAGGGTTAAATGACTGGCCTTTGAAATTGTTTAAGGACTCAAACAGTTTAAAACAAAATAGGAACCAATATGGTTTTGTAACAAGGATTATCTTTATCAGCCTTTGTTTCCATTTTCGTTCAAGCAATGCCATGATACACAATCTACAGCTTACAGATAACAACCGATGTGAAAAAAAAGGATCACTGCATCCTTCACACAAACTCAGAAATTTGTCAGAAATTAAGAGAATATACCGGAGGGAGTCCTACATCTTTTACTGTGGTGTAGTGATAATAATATGGCTAAATTATGTATAACAGCTGGGGTAATTTTGAGTAAGGAAGATATTATATTTGACTCTTTTAGAGACCTCATTGAATGTTATTTGTCCACAGTATATATATATTTTCTGAGGTAAAACTATTATGAAGACATCTACAGAAGTTTTCATACGAAATTGAAGAAAGGTCTCATAGAAGAACATTATACAAACTCAATTATCAAGGAGGAACATCTACGTGGTTGCAGTAGAGTAGAATTATCATCACATCTCAGCAAAATACCTTAGAGATTGAAATGTCCCGAACATTAACTATAGGAGCCAATACAAAAGACTGTATTAACTGTAATCAATTGCACCAGCAGTAGAATGTGTGAGGTTTAAGGTTTATGTGATGGTTCTGTTCATGTGTGAGGTAGGCATGTAACAACAAAACTAGCCTTCAAACAATTGTTAAAGATGATCCTAAATTGCATTAATCCAACAGTGAAGAATATATCATTACAGAGCACCATTGATTATAAAAGGCGAGAGCAGATTCTAACCATTCAACAACTTGTGGTTTCTATGCAAGATAGAAGGAGACCGTTTGAGGAGTGAGTCCCCTAGTAATTATAAAGGAGGATGACTAAACAAAATGAATATCTAGAAGTTTGTAAGAATATAAACATCATTACCACTTGTTTGTTACTGGAGCATAAATAATAATAAAACGAATTCATCCAAGCAAAATTTACAATTATAAGAGACTAATAATAATTAAAATCATAATATCAAAATATTCAAGAAAGTACTTATCTCTAGAGAATACGTCAACTCCTTTCCGTTCAACTCTTCAAGGAGTTAATCTCGTCCATATTATCCTCATCAGGAAGTCCATACATCATCGGCAGGAAAGGCCAGTTTGTATCATCAGGTGGAATATCCTTCAACCACCCTAGGTCAACGTTGCCAATGTCTGTGTGAAGCATCTCAAGGAACCGTTTTATTCTCCTTGCAAGAACATTGTTCATCCCTCGGTCCTTGATGGCATCTGTAGTATCTTCACGATCAGCATATCTGACTGCATCCCAATTCACAGCATCCTCGGTATTTCAGTCCCTTTCTCTTTTAATCTACAATCTTCTACATTTGTATTCTTCGTTATAGCTTCCCAATCAAATTTGTTCTTTCTACAGTTCCCGTCAATGTGATAATGGTTTATGTGATTGCTATTGCAAATGAAATGGAACTGTTAATTGGGATAATATGGAACATCGAAGTAATTGTCCTAACAAAGGACATAACTAAAATTAACAGAATGCCTATCCTAGAGATATGTTATTACTTGGATCATCACTAATATAGTTGAAATTGAGGTATATAAGAAGGAAAGGTCGGACTCGTCATAAAAACTTCAGAATGATAGAAGTTTCATGGTAGCATGATCTTGATTGCAAACCAACAGAGATGCCCTTGCCAACCAATAGATCTTTCCAGAAAAAAAATGCCTCAGATTTAAAATGCCACAAAGATTATAACTTGGCTACAGAGGTAGATACGAGCTCATTAGAGAGACTTTGGTTATTGGATCCAAGGGACTTGATTTTGACTGCAGAGATTCAAGAGAACCAATACCACGACTTCTTGATATCGATTCTTCTTACTCATAAATATTTGGACCATACCTTAGAGAGGTTAAATCACCGAAATAAAAACCAATTCGGATTCCCATAAGATGCCAAGAAGTATAATAACAAGGATGATATATGATGTTAATACTTTGTTCAATTTGATCTCTGGCTTTTTAAAGGATCAATAATATCAGTACAAATTCAGGAGCCATAGATACATTACTTAGAGATCACTGAGTATAGAAAGGTTAGAACGGATAGGTGATCATACCTTTAACCATTCTTTCACTTGTACCTTCCAAGATTGAAACTTCTGAGAAATACCACTGATGATTCCAAGTGCAAGGATTGATACTCCAACTTCCACTTTAGGAACCAAGTAATCTTTGACTTTCTTCCTTAACCTAGCTCGGGTTCCTTGTTAGAAGACCAAATATAGTGTAGTACAAGCAATGTTTTCTGAACTTCAGATATTATTTGTGAGGTTAACAGTACTTCTTTTAGATTTATTCTTCTATCAACAAATAATTATACCTAAGAAATTAACCACAGTAGTAAGGAGAAAGAAGAGATCACAATACACAATAAGAGATACCAGAAATTAGGTCTAAGGCCAGGGCAAAACCCACCCAAATCCTTCTTAGAGAGATCCTTCAAAATACATAAAGACAAGGACTATACTGACCCAAGAAGACTTCCACAAGTGCAAGGTTTCCACAATTGAATGTCCTATAAAGATCACAAAGGAAAGGTTGATTCTCTCACAAGACTGGAATGTACCCTTCCTATACAACATTAGATCCAGATCTTTAGGTTCTAAAGCTCGAAGAAACTGTTGGAGTGTTGAATTCCCCAAGCAACTCAGAAAACCCCTGGGTAAAGCATTTAATTTGCTCTGCAACAGGTATCACAAAATGACATTGAACCAGCAGTTTAACATATCGATGTCGATTCTTACTGTTTACAACCAAGTCCCTGCCCCCTGGACAAAGTTCCATGACTTTTCGGGAACCCAGTTCTTCAACTTCTGTCACAAACGTGAGTCCTAGCCACAGGTTTTTCCCCCTTAACATGAAATAATACTTTTTATGTTTACCCAGATTGTATTTTAGCTCACTACTTAGCATACTGTCTTAATAATTTCCTGAGGTGGTTATTTATCATCCTGCAGGAATAGTCAACATACGATGTTTTAATGAGATTACTTACCAAAGGAGTGAAATTTAACTTTTATCATGTCTCTATGAATATAAACATGTTAAATGTTTATATATCGGAAAACGCACAAATTACTGCTTTAGTTATCATTGATCAATAACTATCGGATTGAAAATAATAACCGAAACTTTGAAAACATGAAACCTGGGCATATTCCATATAATTACATGAAATTGATCCCTCATATCAGTAAGACCATGAAAATATATCTGATAGAGAATGTCGAATGTAACATAAACTCGAGCATGGCCAATATGACTGTAATCATAAGCAGTAACTCCGCAAACGTACATGCTCACTTTTCCGGGCTCTCTGGGCTTAAATAACTCTTTCTTTTTACTCAGAGTATTGAATATATACAAATCCGTTTCCGCGATTTTCTTATTGTTTTCTCCAGAAACCCCGCTGCCGGCACTAGAAGACTCTAACCTCGAATCCACACAAAATCCTCTGTTTTTCATGTCTGCGAGTGATTTGATCCCGAGGAAACTATGCGTCCTAAATTTTTTTTTAAAATTGGTCGCAAATGGGAAGTCGGTGAAGTTCGTCCTTAAATTTTTTTTTTAAAATGGTCGCAAATGGGAAGTCGGTGAAGTTCGTCCTGATTACTAAAGAAATATCGGCGTATAATGACTCATAAGAGCCCACG
Source organism: Pinus tabuliformis (assembly GCA_031772625.1). Taxonomy (NCBI): domain Eukaryota; kingdom Viridiplantae; phylum Streptophyta; class Pinopsida; order Pinales; family Pinaceae; genus Pinus; species Pinus tabuliformis. The sequence goes on from CM062807.1 coordinate 841,334,452, forward strand.
GGGCACGTAATTCTTTACGCGTCAATTAACTACCAAACTCACGCTTTATTTTAACACGCAATCGTTTAGCTGGCATCGGATAAGTCCGCAATCCATCCATTGACATGAGCCTTGACAGTTGCACATTCACCTCGGACTGGCATGCACAGTATAGGCATTTCCATATTTAGCGGGCGTCAGCATGAGCCCTTGAAGAGCCGCGTATCTATATAATAATGCAGAATAGAATGTAGAATGATTGGATTCATTGAGATTGAATCTCAGTTTATTTGTAATTACCAAAAGTCCAGATAATAAATGAAGCTTGACCACTCAGTCTACATGCTTCCTTTTTTGTGTATTAAATTCTGTTGTTGATGGTTGCAGCCTTCTCGTTAAGTGAAATTTATAAATTTTGTAGGTTTTCCTTCCCTGGTTTAAATAGAATATATGCGAATCTCACTGGACTTCCTTGACCTTGAGGGTTCCAGTTTGTAGAGTAAGAAGGTTGTCCCAATTAATTTCAAGCAACTGAGATAGGGTTGCGTTTCTAGCATTGATAATAGGAATTAAGACAGATTGGTCTGGTGAGATTCATCAGGTGTGGATGGGTTATTGGAATTCCATCTCCAAACAAGCCACTTGCTTTGATTCTCAATCTAACTCCATGACCCAATGCTAGGTGATAGTTTCTGGGAGCCATCCCAATTTGGTAGCGTTTATTTTGTGAGTTTCATCTGCTTTGCAGTTTGATTTGTCTTCTTTGAACCCATGAATAAATTGCAGGTAGGACTTAGGGATACCCCCTAATGTTGGCACAAAACAAATTGAAGCGAGAGGAGCTCAAGAGGTGACAAACCCGAGTTCCTAAACTACTCACCCAGTGACCCAAGGCTCATTCGGTGTAACAACAAAAAAAGGCATAGATATACTGCATTTGATTCAATTTCCATGACCTTATGAGTAATGACTGTCATCACTATTTAGATTGCATATTGAAATCTGATATAAGCAGTTTGGCGTGAAAAGTCGTTCACATATTGTCTAATAGATCCATAATCTGGGGATGAAACACCTTGCTGTTTATAAGCATCTGTATTTTCATGGTTTCTTTCATTTTCAACAACTGTGTCTGTTGTTGTATTTGTGATAGCAGTCATGTTGAATTCTTTATGTGGCTCCTTCATCAACATTGTTTCTTTTTCTTCCATTGCATTTTCATTTCTATAAAAGTTCTCAATGACTTCTGCTACTGTATCACTAGCTTGAGCTATGTCTGTCTCTTCATAATTTTCTTTCAACATTGAAGATGAAATACTTTTCTGTTCATATTTAGAAGTATCAGCAGCTTCTGGTTCTGCATTAGTGGCTTCTGTTGTGTCTGTCTCTTCACATTCCTTTAGAGCAAAAGATGAAAATTTGTGCTGTTCATCACCAAAGGTTTCAAAAGCTTCTGAGGCTGTATCAGTGGCTTCAGCTATATCTGTTTCTTCACTATTTTCATTCAACACTGATGATGAAATACCCTGCTGTTCATCAGCAGAGGTCTCGACAGCTTCTGGTGCTGTGTTGGTGTCTTCAGTTGTATCTGTCTCTTCACGTTCTGGTATAACTGACAATGAAAGTTTTTGCTGCTCAGCAACAAAGTTTCCAACAACTTCTGGTGTTATATCAGTGGATTGAGTTGCATCTATTTCTTCAAAATATTCTTTCAAAACAGAAGATGGAGTACTTTTCTGCTCATCTGTAAAGGCCTCAAAAGTTCTGGCTACCTAACGTTTTGCAGAGTGCTAACAGACAGTTTTAGTCATATTTATTATTGAATGCATGATTTAAATGGCTTTACCACCACCTTATTTTGATAAATTTAAATCTTTTAACAACTTAACAGGTCCGAAAGTTGAACCAGCTCTGATACCATATGTAATGACTGTCCTAAATTAAAGAGTCCTTACCGAAACTGTAAAGATTACTGAAACTGTGAAACTGTATTAATTGATTTGATGGAGTACTTACCTGATCTGCTACGGCTGTTGCGATGAAGATGCTGCAGAACTTCTCTCGTTACCGAATGACCAAACCACCCAGCCAAACCGAGTATACCTGGATACTCAATCCAGTATGCCTCTCAACCGAAGCATACCGTTCCCCCGTGCCCAGAGACTTCAAAACAAGTAAGGCTCAATAGTTCCGAATTATAAGCAGTATGGATAATTTCCTCTCCTTCAGCACTCTCCTTCGTCCTTCAACAGCCCCCGGTTCAGTTTTTCCACTCACAGTCAATCCCACCTCCCTCACATTCCTCCCCTGAGACATAGAACACCCCCCCTTTTATAGCAGAGGTTCCTCCCTCTCTACGCACCAGTTCACCGCCTTTATGAAAGGATAAGATTTTGTTAGGCGGTGACCGCTTTGTCAAGATATTTGCCTTTAATAGAATCTGATCTTCACACATCGGATGGTGTCACTTTAATTTATGACAGATGGTACTTTAATTTAAATAGTATAAAACCATGATGATTTAAATATTACATATTATTTTATGTCTTATAAAATATTAAGTCTAATCATAAGGTTTATGGGTTTAGTTTTATTAGTACACCTTTTGGGTTATATATATGTAACCATATGAATAAACTCAACTATATTTCTCAGTGAGTGTATATTTCTTCTATTTACGAGAATTAGGTATTTAGTTACATCTTTGATAATTAATTCATTTATCTTATATTTTAGACATTCTCCATGAATAGTCGATATATAGTCGATGTGTATATATATATATATATACTTATACTAGTGCAATGTAAATGATGCATGCATATGTAGCTATCATATGCATGCCTCACATGCATGCTAATATTGTTATGCTGTTCGGGATTTGAGATGGGTTGTTACATGTATTCATATCACACATCTTCATATAATACTTTTTTTAATTAATCAATCTAACTAAAAGGATAAAAATGACATAACTACTTTTAAAATAGATCACAATCTTTGATATGATGTGACTAATTATAAGAATTTTCTAGAATTTTATGGTAATATAAAGTAAAGTGGTGTTCCCCTCAATCAATGTCATTTTCACATCAAAATGCATGATAACACTTTTAAGATGAACCCAAACTTGAAACCAAGGAAAGTTTTAGGCAAGTGTTTGAAGGAAATGGAATTAAAAGAATTGAATTCTTGTGAGGACACACTTCAACTAAAAGGTTTGATACCAAATGATGAAGTGGACATCACAACAAACACTTTAGAAATAGAATCTTAGATAAAAATAAAAGCTAAATATATTCTTATTTTTTATTCCTTTAACACTGGTTTTACCAATATTTACAAAGAATTAATTTGAGTTTATTTGGCATTGTCAACCTTAAACACTTAGTTAATTAAAAACATGAAAATTAAGGTAAATTTTTCATTTATTTATTTCTATTAACTTATTATTCTACCATTGAGAAGAGTGCCCTATGTGCCATATCAGCAAACTGAATTGCCAATTTGAAAAGTGGATATGGAACTAAGAGAATAGGCCCCCAAAAAGCACTTGCATGCCACTATACACACAACCAAGGTTTAAGCAAACAACACCAACAACATAGAGTAAGTTAAATTATAACAAAGTGTCAATAGAGGTGAAGGAAATAGAACCCCAAAATTGTGTAAGAAAATCCATTCTTAAAAAAAATGTAGAGCATCTAATGAACCTAAACATGGTCTCCCATAATCACTGTAGTTCACTATAATGATTTAGTTCTTCTCCTAATAACAAACACTCTTATCTTCACATCAATTTTATTCCTATCCAATTGTGATTATTCTCCTCACTTTAACTTTATAACTTAATTATTTATATTTTAATTTTTGTAGCAGCAAGATAAATACTCTAAACGCTAATCAATCCCAACAGATACCTTCCCAACATCTGAATTAAAATTGTTCATTTTTTCTCTAAATAATTAACTTTAACTTTCCAATAATAACATTACCAACAACATCAAAACACACTTTATTTTGCATTTTATTATATTAAAATTATTTAAACTTTTTAAAGATTTAAAAGCTTTAAACATTGCAATCAATTTAATTTAATTTTTTAATTACAATCACTTTTAACCTTTATTCTTAAAAAAATTTGTAAAAATGTAAAAATAACCAATAACCTCACAATTTCTCGATATTCCTGAACGCTCTAGTTTGCATGATGTAACCTTTGTAATCAATCACCCTTTCAATTACAAGTAAATATTGAAAGTAATATTTTGGAGAACATATTTTAGAATTCAAGATAACATATTTTATTTAGCTTTTGTAATTTTATATTTTGTTGATATTTTTAAATATTTATAGTTTGGTCTGCGTCATGTTCTTTTTAGTTTAATTCGAATTAAAATTTTTGAAACTAATTTTGGGGAGATAATTACATCAATATATTTAACACCATCGCATGTAATTCATTGAATTTAATTTTTGTGATATTAGTATATTTTGTGACCGGTTTCGCTAGGTTTCACTCGTTTCTGATTAGATAAAACTTTTCGCATCGCCTTCGTACGTGGCGTGGCTGTCTTGCAACCGTTTTCCATTAAGTGCACAGAATAGAATACGAAACATCTCAGGCATATATACAGAGATAGAGTTGCTTTATATCCGAAAAGTCCTGTGACTTTATAACACAGGATAGGGTCGAAAAGAGAACACCAGCGTCATGGATGACAGCAATATAAAAGGACGGCTAATTTAAATATTAGTGGTGTCACTGTCAGCTTCTCCTTGAAGTTGACGACTGCGTCGTACCAGCCTTTCCGAATGCCGTGGCCAAACCTGATATCTTAGTACCCTGTCTGTCTACCGAACGATCACGAGAATCAAACTGTTCATTGCCCTGTTTTGTACATTTTGATTTCGCCATCAGATTTCGGTCGGCGGCACTTTTGCCTTGCTGCACGACGGTGGCATCCCACCCTGTAACCTTAGGTGCAGTGCCTGAGAATGGAGATTGATGTAAAGCGACCTGCGCGACCCTGGAACTAGTTGGGTTTGTAGTCCTCTTGTAAGCACCCAACCATTTGGCTTGCATGTACCGATACTTCCTCCAAGGCGGAAGGGACATTCCTCTCTCCTTCAACGATTTCCTGGTGGCGCCGCACATGATCTTGATGATGCCGCATAACTTCTCTCCCCTCCCCACGAACAAAGTGGGCAGCCGCTGCAGCAGGGCATTGTAATCGTCAGTGGGGCGGGCAATTTCGAATTGCGCCCTGAAATTGATGTCAACGAAGAAACGCTCGTTTTTGAATCTGGATCCTTCGATAACCACATCGATGAACTCGTAATCCCCTGTACACAAAAACCAGACCTCGTCATTTCAGAAACAAAGCATAACAATGACAGAAAACAAAATCTCTATCCATTGCAGTATGCTGATAGGAACAATATGAAAACAAAAAGTAGGATAGGCTGTCTTCAACTCGAATAGGGTTTTTGGAGTCTGTGCACAGTTGTGGGAAGTGTTATAGTTATGTGGGCATCTTTTAACTATGATATGTTTTTGAATTTTTTTATTGAAAGTTTAGTAAATATATTTTTGGTATTATGATTTTTTTTTATTTAAAAATATTTTTTGCATGGGATATATATATATATATATATATATATATATATATATATATATATATATATATATATAATATTTTAGTAAAAGATTTTGAACATATTTTTAATATTTTAGTAAAAGATTTTGAACATATTTTTAATATTTTAGTAAAAGTTTTTGAACATATTTTTAATATTTTAGTAAAAGATTTTGAACATTTAAATTATAAGGATTTAAATTATTAACGTTAACAAATTCAAACTTGTTAATGGGATTATGATGTGGTAACAAATTCAAACTTGTGAATCAGATCATGATCGTTGTAAATTAATGAGAGATTTATGGTGAAGAAATTAAAGATCAAACAGTGGTTCAAAAGGTCTTCAGATTTTTGTCTATCATGTTGTGATAGCAGCCATAGAAGAAGTGTTGATACTTGATGAGTTGATGGGATCACTTTTATCGCATGAGGCAAGGATAAACAGAAATAAGGATTCCACTTTACATACCGCTTTCAAAAGAGGTTTCTATTTCAAGACAAAGGTAGATCAAGAGGTAGAGGACAAAGCAGAAAATATGGTGGTGAGAGAGATAGTTGAAAAAAAAGCATGAACATGAAAGTGGAACCAACCACAGAAACTTTAGCAATAATAAAAAGTTTGACAAATCAAAGGTGAGAAGTTATTATTGCAATAAATTTGGTTACTATGCTCGTGTGACTGCATGAAAAAGATAGCTGATCAAGGAACCATAAGGGTAATGTCACTAAAGCACTAACTTTATGTTCCTAACGTGCCATAGCATACATGAACTTTATGATAGTATGTGGCTATTAGACAGTGGTTGCAGTAACCAAACAGTGATTGCAAACTTTGCCATAACTGCATGACACCAACAAAAATTTTGTGGCAAGTTGGATGTAAATGGCAAAAGAGTGGTCAACAATTTAACCAAACAAAAAAAAGCCAAAAACAATTTTAAAAATATATTATATTCTAGTCTTAGATCAATTAACACACAAAAAATTTACAAAATTATCTTTCAAAATCAGATTTCCAACAAAATACATCGGGAAAACTCCAAAACCAATAGCATATTACACCTATTTCAGTTGTAAAAAACTGACTGACCTGCAGGTTGTCCTATCGTCTGCTCCCACCTTGTCTTGCAGACGGCTGCGTTGTATCCCGAGGAGCGCAGACTGTTCATTACAAATCGGCGTAAACTACTGTTCTCCTCCTCTTTATCATGAGCATTGAAGCCCGCTTTTTCCTTCGCTATCGCAAGAGCTTTCTCTGCATCTCGCAACAGACGTAGCTCAAATGCAGGACTGCCGCTAGATGAAACACCCTGTATATTCACAGCCTTCTCATTAGGGATTTTAATTTATGTTGGTCTGTACAGCAAAAAGAAATCTACATGAAGAAATATCAAAGTCTTTAGCCATGTAGGCTGAGAAAAAACTGGCGATAAGGTTTGTGCGATCTCTTAGTTTTGGGAGATAGTCGGTCGAAAGGCTGAAACTGATTAATTAACCTGGACGATGGAGATGACGATGTACCAGGGAGGTGCGCGCTTTATTTAGAAATTCAAACCTGTCTGAGTTATAAAAAATTAATGCAAATTCATTTTAATTATATTAGATGCAGATTTATCTTTCTGATTTCAGTCAAACTATAAGATAGCTATAGAATTTTAGATGCCCTATATGCCCAGATTTCTGTCACACTATAAGAAAGCTATAGAATTTTAAATGCTCTAGCCTTTTTAAGATGCCCCCAGTTTTCTGAAGTACAACACTGTACATTCAATATGAATAATAAAAAACATACGAGCCCCTAGATGCCCTGATTCCTGTCAAACTATAAGATAACTATAGAATTTTAGATGCTCTACACTTTTTTTTGGATGCCCTGAGTTTTCTGAAGTACAACACTGTACTATCATATGAATAATAAAAAACATACATATCAATGTTGTAAACATTATCTTCAAATTAAAGTAAAGTAGAATAGGTAATTTTTTATAAAATCCAACAGTGAAATAATGATAAAGAAAAACTATCTTATCGTACAAATGAAATTGTGTATCCTAAGATAACTATCAAATAACTATTCCCGAAAACTCAAAAATAGATTCTTTCCTTATTTATCATATATTAACATAAAAGAAAAAAAATATTAAAAATTAGAATTAGAGCAAAAATTGTATTTCTTTTTTTAATGTAGTTGTCAAATAATTATAAAGAGAAGCTCTCCTATATTAAAAATGTTGTGTATTCCAATTTTGTAATCAAATAATTATTTTGGAAGAATTTTTTTCAATATATTAATTAATTTTTTTTAGTATTGATTTGATTTTTTGGAAGAATTTTTTCAATATATTAATTAATTTATTTTTAGTATTGATTTGATTTTGATCTCGCAGATAAGAAGTTCATTTTAGATTATTAAGTTAAGAGGTTCATTTTATAATTGTTAATAATCTAATTTTTTCATTAAATCTTTATTTAAAATAGATCTATACTAGTTATTATTGAGCGACATACCATTTATAACTAGTTATATTTACAATAGATGTATACTAGTTATTATTGAGCGAAATACCATTTACAATAGATCTATACTAGTTATTATTGAGCGAAATACCATTTATAACTAGTTATTATTGAGCGACATACCATTTAGCGACATACCATTTATAACTAGTTATATTTACAATAGATGTATACTAGTTATTATTGAGCGAAATACCATTTACAATAGATCTATACTAGTTATTATTGAGCGAAATACCATTTATAACTAGTTATTATTGAGCGACATACCATTTATAACTAGTATTGAGCGACATACCATTTATAACAAAAATGTGAAGAAAAAAGCGAATGTGAAAAAAGAGGCTTATTACTGATATACCTCCAGTAACTCGCGGAGCTGTTCTCTGAAAATCGCCATGAGATCTCGAGTTTTTGATACCTCGCCATCGATGTCGCTGTCTTCTGCGAAAATGGAAGAACACTCTTCTGATTCATGTTGTCCAACAGTCCCTTGCCCATAGATTATGTCGATGGCGTGGTCGCTACCGCTGGTGCTGCAACGCGTGGCCATATTTTGTAACTTTAGCATAAGCTTGCCTGGACAGCTTGCTTAAGAGGGATCCAGAGTCACTTGGCTTTGATAGGCTGTGACCATGGGTTTTGGTTTAAAACGGGGAGGGACAGCACGGATGTTAGGGTGCTGGCATGTTGCACTACGAATCTGCGTTTTCCTGTACGGCTGGTCGGTCGTAATGGAGCTTGATGCCCAGGGGTGACGTTTCGCTGCATCCCCTCTGCAAATTGCAACAGGCAAATGAATTGAAACAAATCCATGCAGTGATGTCATCTGTGACGTGGGAAGTCGCCAAAGGACACATTATTCACTCGCCCAAAGGGCACATTCCCTTGTGATCTAACCGATTCGGGTTGCGTAGGGCCAAGGGCAGCAAAAGCTGAAGTATAATTGTTCGGTGGAGGAATTAAATCGTAGAATGCATCTTCAAAGCTTATCAACAGAGTCTCTCGTGGAAGGATAAGGGTGGCATATATGCTTCCAAAATCATGACAAGTACCCACAAAAACGATGAAACAGTGTAAAGCAGCACCAAATCTTCAGATCAATCTTTTGAAACCTAGGAAAGGTGTTGAGTAGCCTTGGACAACACTCTTATCAACAATTCTAAATATGTAGTAAAGATGTTATAAGATGATCTCCACATCAATAATGGTTTGACTACACTTTTGAAAAGCATTCATGTTAAATTTATTAGATTTAATAATAGATTATTTTAACTATAAACCATTTAATAGATAATTTATTACATTATTATCACTTTCAAAACCATTGTGGCACACCTCATTTCGATCAAGTTACTTTTAAGCTACATTAATTTACAATACTTTTACCAAATCATCTCAACAATAATAAAATAATACAAACATGATAATAAACCATTAATGACTCACAACTTTGCCAAAGAAATGATGTGTAAAGCCACATAGTAGATGTAAAGGTCCATTCAAGTTAAGAGTAAACCATCCATGGAGGTGATGGTAAGGAATCAAATCTCGACGACTTTCTCAAAGGATAATCTTACCAAAAAAAAAAACATAGTAAATAATAAAGAAGGTCTTAAAGTGAAAAACGACTGAATATTAATATTGATTTAATAAAAGATATTATTAAATAATATATTTAGATATAACTTTCTTAAACGATAATCCTTGAAATGACAAGAGTAAATAACAAATGAGGGTGTAAAGACCAAACTGATCAACTAAAAATATTTATTTAATAAAGATATATATTAAAATATAAGAACATGCAGAGCTAGGTGGGCCTTGAGATTATCAACATGTGCTTTTACCATCTTGGCTCCTTTGTCTTTCCGCCACACCCATATTATCATGAAGGGACAAACCTTAATATTCTTAAGGATATAGAAACTGTATAAATAAATTACCATCTTGGCTCCTTTGTCTTTCCGCCACACCCATATTATCATGAAGGGACAAACCTTAATATTCTTAAGGATATAGAAACTGTATAAATAAATTAAAACATAAAATATGACAATGAGTACTAGAAACATTTTTAAAATTCCATGGTCCATCTTGCTCATACCATGCACCGCTTCCCCTTTAATAATGTGATAAGTTGAGATGTATTAAACCATGCTTTCCACATCACATCAAGATAATAGTCGATGTATTTATGACATTTGCTTTATCATCTATATTCATCATTTGCAAATCCCTTATAGGCCTAGAAGATAATATTTTAGCCCAGATAATATAAGTCATTTTGTAATTAATATATATATATATATATATATGTTTGTGGAGGATTAAAAAAAATGACCATTTAAATTTTATATGCATATTGTTTATACATTATTTAATTGTTTAAGTTTGATTATTAATGTTATTAATATTTAAAATTATTTTTTTGTTTATTTATTGTAAAGTTATTAATTTTATATAAGTTTAATCATCACTTCAAGGGTTTGTATGGAATAATTTTGACTATTCTGAAAGTCATCTATCTCAAGAGAATGAAGCCATTTATTTCACTGATCTTTTATCTTTATCTCAAGCTTAAGCATGCTTAATTGCGGATTTTTTCCTACAATCAAGCTCACTTAGATTGCTAACCCATATGCAAAATGTTATCAAGTATTATGCCTTATGAACTATTCAATTAAAGCTTTCTTCATTATTTCCATTGGAAAGAAATGGGGGGCTTTAGTTGTACATCATATTGGATATCATTTTCATTGCTATTAATATCTATTGTGGCCCTTGTAATGGTTGGGCATACCAATTTATGTTTTGTCCATGTTATGTAAAGGAACAATTGCCTACATGAGCCCCTTGCTACAAGGGGATTGGAATCACCCCATGGAAAGCTTAGGTAGTCATCACAACAACAAATGATGACAATTGTTGGGCATCAAAATTGAGTTAATAAAAAATAGTAAAAATATTCTAGAGCATTCATGAGACTTCTTGTAACCCGCAAGTTGTTTGCCAATATCTCATGTGCCATTAGCTTGATATTAGCAAAACATCTTTATTTGAAAAGAAATTGCATTCTCTACCATTGATTCCACTTTTCTCTTGTTAACTTAGATAACTTAATTTCCAAAAATTGACAACTTAATTTCCCAAAATTGACAATTCATTTTCTCCACTAAAAAATTGAAAGAAGAAAATTAAAGAAGATATTTAGGTAACCAAACACATATTTCCAGCATCATCTAGATTTGAGCCTCTTACAACAAGCTTTAAAATTCATCAAAGAGTATCACTTGCATGTTTCCAATCCTCCAACTTAAAAAGTATATTTTAAGTTATTTATTATTTTTCAGTTGTAAACGATCTCAACCATATGTAATCATTTTCACTTGCATATATTTCATTATAGATATATCTCCCCATCTATCATTGTTGGTTAAAAATAGTGTTTCACAATCATCGTTATTAGTTAAAACTAATATTGTAAAAACCACTTGCAAGTAACTACCACCAATAGAGTAAAACATAATCAATCTTAACAATTTTATTTTGTTTACCAACTCATCAGAATTTTGGTTTAAAAAATGCAAAAGTAAGAAAAACAACGTACTTCATCATATCATGTGAGTTATTCTTCTTCATAACTTAACTAAAATGTGAAAATTATTAGCAAACACAAATTCAAAAGAAAATAATACAAACATTGAGAAAATGGCATGAAACAATTATATGTTAGATCTTACCATTTGAATTTCATGTTGTTGCGTGACGTGCTTGGGTTACATCTATATGAACCCTAATTGCAGCTCATAGGAATTTGCAATTACTAATAATGTTAAGGTTAATGACATATTTCCTCAACAATTTTGATATTATTTTTAGAATTATATCCAATATCTATTTCAAAATATATTTGAGTAAGTTAAACTCATAGTTGGTTGTCTCTAAGTTGGAAAAAAAATAAGTTTATGGCACAAGTGGCTTTCTTAAGGGGTTATCTTATGTTGGTAATTTTTTTGTTAGAGGTCATCGAGTATATTGACACACCCTCACCCATGTCCCAAAAGATGCATTGGAAAAAAATTCCTCTAGAAGAGAGGAGGGTTGCCATTGGGTATAATGGAAAGACTTGCCAATTCCTAAAGTTGTAATAGGGTGGGGACTTAAGAATATTCATTTTTTTGGGCTTCTCCTTGGTATCTAAATCTCTATGATTAATATTTATAAAGTATATTCTCTGGTGTTAGATTGAGGTTCAAAAATTTATTGCTCTTAACACTTTGGCAGATTGTATGATAAAAGAAAACAAGTCAATATAGAATGGTTTGAATCAATGGAAGGCCTTAACCCTATCTTTTTAATAATAGGTTGATATCTAACATGGAAAATGGGGGAGGATATCTAGGTGAGGATCAACGCAGATGCTATAATGGAATGTAGTAGAATATAATCCTATGGGAGGAATTAGTCATTCTCTTAAGAAACAACTGAAAGACTAAACTTAATAGAATCAACACTCCAGTGGAGACTACTATGTGAAGGAAATGATGATTGAGCTTGATAGACTTAGGATTGGCATGTGACCACGTGTGCCTCTATGACCTCCTAACTAGTGAATTATGTGGAGCTCATATCCATTTTGGAGAGAGGAAAAATGAATTAATTTAGAAATGAAACAAGTATAGTAGTACACATTATGTCATGCTGGAATATCAAGCTTTAATTTCAAGTGGGTAATGGGTTATCAACTATTAGTGGAAGCCATTTTGGGAGGTGAAGGCCCTAACTAAAACAAAAAATTCTCATGTGGCTAGCACTAACAAATAAGGTGATAACATAGGAAATATTATAGAGGAGAGGGGCAATGGACCCTAGCTAGTGTCCATTGTACAAATTATAGGCATAACAAATTCTCACCTTTTCCTGAAATTTTCTTATTCCTCTCAAGTGATGAAGGAGGTTGAAGGAGCATTTAGTAAGAACTGAATGCGAGATAGTATTAATGAGAAGGATATTTTTCATAATTTTTTCATCCATAAGGATCTATAGATTTATCATGTGGCACCTTTCATGGTATTCTGGAGTATTTGGCTTACCCAAAATGCCTCTCTATTTAAAGATAATTGGAATCAAACCTTCAAGGTATTGAATCAAGTAATTTGTATCCTTCCGGATTCATAATGATTCCTAAACAGAGAGTTCTTAGAGTTTTAAAAGATCTAAAAATTGAGAAGTCCTTTCCCTGAGGTTTTTTATTTTGCATGCCAGGGGCACAATACAATAGGTGGAATTGGATTCATCATGCATATCTATGATAATTACCTTTTCCATTTTGAATCAAATCTAGGAAGTGGTTCGAGTAATGTGATTGAATTGTTGGCATTGTTTTATTTGCTAAAATTCATTTTGGATAGAAATTTGATCTAGCTATGGTTTTTTTGGTGATTCACTAGTAATTTAATTAATGAGTGGAGTAGTTTAGGTATAGAATATTGGTATCTCAACTATCATTAATCAACTCAAGGATGTTCTTGGAAATTTTCAGTAGATCAACTTCACATATATTTTCATAGAAGAAAGAGGGAGAGCTACATTGGAAGATCTTCACTTTTTTCTACATAATGTCTTTTAGGTGATATAGAGTAGTCTTTGGTTCATTGTGAATAAAAAAAATTTGACGTGTAATTTTCCATGTATGAACTGTGATAATAGATAAGAGCTATTTTTAATAGGTTTTTAGGAACTATAAAGTAAAAAAAAAGTTTCTTAGTTTATCCCGAAAACCTAATAATTGTAATTTTTATTATAATTGAATGAGAATTATTTTTTTCCTTAGAAGAAAAAATAAACTCATAATCCAAATAAGGAAAATATCCATCTTCTCTCCCATCTAAAGCCAGTGGAAACCATACTCTACTCCATTTTAGATGTTTATGGGTGGCTATTTTCTTTTACCAAAAGTGGAATTAGAAATATTTATTATTATTTAAAAAATGATTTCAAAAGCATTGATGGTAAGAGAAAAAGGCATTTTAATAACAATATAAGAAGTTTTTTATTTTTGTCTTAAAAGATACTTAAATGAGTACAATGTCCCATATTAATATATGATAATTATATTACTTGAGAGTTTATCTTTACATTATATAATATTGTATATTTAAAAAAAGATATTTATGTATTGAGAAGAAAAAGGGAAGGGTATGTGTAAATTACCTTACACCCACTTTAGTACTATGAACAGAGAAGAAAAACATAACAAAATGCCACACTTGATATGAATTTCAAAATTCTATGAATCATAGAGTATTTTAATGCAATTTGTGAATGAGGTTTGAGTAGAGAGAATATCTATCTAAGCATCACCTCCATTATAGGGTCATTCCAAACATTATGTGGTTAACTAAAATATATTAAATATTATAATAAAAAATATAAATTACTATAAAATTGTTTAAAAGATTATTTCATATATATATATATATATATATAATTATAATAATAATAATAATTATGTTTATAATTATGTGGTGAATCTACCCATCTAATTAATCTTGATTCATTTAAATATATATGTATACCCTTAATCCAAATACCTTATATCACATCCCATATAATTTCTAACCTATAATAATATTGATTTATTTTAATTACTCTTCATTTAAAAAATATCCTCAACCCAAATACCTTATATCAGATCTCATATAATTTCTAACCTGTAATAATATTGATTTATTTTAATTACTCTTCATATGCACTTTTCCTTTGTATTTTACTATTGTATATACAATTATATGCTTATTTTCCGGGTTTATATTTTAAATTGATTTTTGGTCATCTGCTTCACACATTCATAAAAAAAATTGACATATCCTTTTTAGGGAACCTTAATAATAATTATAAATTTTTTTTATTACTATTTTTGGCGTGATGTGGTGTCTTTCAATTATTCCCTCTTCACCAATCACATCGTTAACATAATAAGAGAAAAGGAAATAAAGAATGGATATGGTTAAATAGGAAGCACATGTTTAGTAGGTGTGCTTGTTATCACATGCACTGTCTTTCAATTATTCCTCCTTCACCAATCACATCGTTAACATAATAAGAGAAAAGGAAATAAAGAATGGATATGGTTAAATAGGAAGCCCATATTTAGTAGGTGTGCTTGTTATCACATGCACCATCAATGGGAATATTATTAAGTATATATTCAACTATAATCTATATGGTAAAATAAATGAATGATGATTTTAGAGTCATTAGTAAAGTTATTCATTTGACAAAAAAAATATAGTTCATTCTTTTTTTTAATTATATTTTATTTTTAAAAATTGATGTCATATTATCACTTAACTCATTCAATTAAAACAAATTGATTATAAATATATGAGTAGAAAACAAACACATTGAGAATGCTTTCAAAATGGCATCATATTAGTAATGTGTAGTTATTTGTCTTTCATTGGTTCTTTAACATTTTTGGGAAATGCAGGTGAAACATGCCATCCAATGTGATTTTATATTTCATAAAAACCATTCAATTTATTGTTTCAAATGATATTTGCATAACAATGGTATAAGTGAACTTTTACAATAAATATTTTTACATATAAAATACAATTTCAACTTGTGAAATAAAGACTTTTATATGTAATATGCAATTTATTTGTTGAAATAAACCTGGTTATAATGGAATGCATATAACTGAACACCTTTCATATTCCTAATATTTAAGGATATGATACCTTAGTCCATATCACAAATACCCATGTGCATTATCCTTTGGAATTTTTATAGATATTTTCTATAAACATCAAATTACAATTTATTGAATAGAAAATCTATAATTTGAGATTCTCTCACTAAGGTCAACCATTGGAATATAAGGGTTAGAGAATTTTTTTATAATACTATTGATTAACTATAAAATTTGTTATCAACTATCTAATGCTTATATGATTATTGTATGTATTATTATTAATAAACATAAAGGTGAAGTAATTGAGCTAGTAACACTATAATCATGTAATCATTAGTTTGGAGATTATCCCATGTCATTAGAAACCTATATTTCCACACAAAAAATACATGTGAACCTCCCAAACCATGAAAATAACAAGTGAACCTAATACTTATAGAGTTTTCATTATATACGATCTCAAAAAAGAACCAAAAAATTAATAATAATGATGATAATTCAAGTCAACATTTTGTTATTAAGAATCAAAATGTTTGATTTGTATGTAGGCCTTTAGTTTCTTGAAGGATATATATATATATATATATATATATATATATATATATATATATATATATATATATATATATATATATATATATATATATATATATATATATATAGATAGATAGATAGATAGATAGATAGAGAGAGAGAGAGAGAGAAATTCAAAATGTATATTTAGAAATTTTTAGTAATTGTTATGTGTAATAAGGTACAATTTTTCCTTAGATGGGCTGTAAGGAGTTGCAAGATGGTGGGGGGATGTTGTTACTATCCCACCTAGTCATTTAACCGAGGGGCAGGACAACCTATCACCCTAGATGTCATAAATCGTAAGCCAAAACATACTCCATTGAAATCCTTCTACCATGTTTTTATGCACCCTGTCCCTTTGGCCTCACCCTATCTAATCAACCTTACCATGCTTTCCACCACTTAATTCAATTGACCATTCCTACCTCATGTGAACACACAATCACAATAGGTAAAAATTATGGAATTTACAACCCTTACAATCATTATTCAATATTGTTATCCAAATAGTATTTTGGACCTTCAAACTACAAAGAATTTTTAGTCACCCAGAGAAAGGCACTTGGAGGTCTACTGTGCACATTTTCACTCAAGAAATTGCATACCATGGGAGAAAAATCTCCCCTTTGGTCCTCTGTTCATGTTGGATTCAAAAAATAACACATCTCTTAGATTATGGGTGGTTGAAAGTATAAAGGAAATCTAACTTGTTAGCAGGATTAGCTCCATAACGATGTTTTTTTTGTCTCACTAGCAGTTGGCACTCTCATGTAGCCAAGAAATAAATGCTCTACACAATTGTATTCATCTCACATAGATGGCCTATCAAATTTTTCACAAGATTAGTTTTGAATAATGGTACACTCCCTTGTACATGTCTTGTCCACCCTTCTCTTAGTGTATCATAACATTCCCTTAGAATTTTCTGGCTATATATGCTTCTCCACCTCAACCTTTGATTTTACTTCCTCATCTATTTGTGCTCCGTTCTCTACCCTTTAGGGAATCTTTCCCTCCTTCCCAATTTTCTACTCTTGCCATTATTACCCTCCTCTATCATTATATTTCATTGACCTTCATCTCGCCTCCCTGGGCAGGGATTGACCTGGAGTCTCAATTTGCTTCACTAAAGTCATTGTATATAGGCACCCCTCACCTCTCTTTTTCCCTCTCCTATCTTGATCTTGACACCCTTCCTTCCATCCTTTGGCTTAGGCCCCTCCTTCATGACATCAACATGCCTCGTCAGTGAGCCCAAGTTAGACAAGGCATTTCTTATTATCAGCAGTGTGTCAGTTGAGGAAGCACTAGAACCCATCACATATTTACTAAAGCTACTGCTCACTTTATGGATCTGACACCGGGACTCATCCAGTTGAAACTAACTCAAGCTTAGAGGAAAGGAAATGCCAAACAAGAACCTTCTCTTCAACACTGAATTACTTAATGAGTTGGCAGACTAGGTCTGCAACATATGCCACACACGAGGATGCTTTAATCATGCATGTAGTGGATCTATACTGGCACGTGAAGTTTCTCATTGGTAAGGCTTTATTACATTGACATGAGTAATAAGAGGATGTCTTCCTCTCCATGGAGCATGTACATTAGCATATGACAGAACATGATCATTGATTAGAGTGAATTGAGAAACACCTCGACATTTCCCCCATTACTGGCCTCTCATCGAGCAGCAACCAAGAGCTAATCTAGGTGGCAGTTACAGACTCAGATCCCACCTCCTAGATTTATATCCATTATGTCTCTATTTTCTCAGTCTTCTAACAGTTATAATTGGATTATTGGCCCCAATTGGCCAAACATTATCATATGTATGTCTTATTTCGATTTTTTTGAATTTTTTTGTCTTCAACCTCTCTCATAAGAGTGCACTTTTGGATATGGTTTGGCCTTCCTAATGATCAACCAAAATTAAACTAATTATGCATTATGTAATCTCCTGTTTCGAAGGCAACGCAAATTTAATCCACAAAAAATGTAAAATTTTCAGTTTAAATTTTACAAACTCATGGAATTTTATCGAAGAAAAAAAAAATCCTTATTAGTTTAAAAAATAAAGATGCAAAATGGGGTGTTATTGTTATAGTCTTTACCAAAGATGTTTTCATATTTCATAAGGGTTTGGATTCCAAATTTTATCTAGTTTGCATTGTTTTTTATTGAAAGTCCATGGCATGGTAGTAACCAACATCTATATTGTTAATGATATGAGGGAGCAAGCCACATTTTGAGACCATCAATCTCATGAAGCCCATTATCTTATCCATTTGGAATTTAACAATAGGGACCCAAATAGATAAACAATGGTTTCTTTTTAAAAATCAAGGATCAAGTATGATTTTTTGAACCAATAAGTGTGGGGCTCACAACATCCATAAGCATATGTTTCGCATTAGAGTAAGGGTTTTAACCAATATCTTATAAGAAAAATATTTAGGAGGGTGAAGGGATCCTATCTTATAATGAGCTTCGGTTTTTTATTGCTAATATCAAATTTAATAAAAACATTTCCCAATTGAAGTGCCCAATAGTTTCTTTTTGATATTCTCCTCTATAAACTTGAAGTTGGTTCAACACAACAAACTTTCAATCATAATGTTACAACACCATAATTTATGCATGTAAACAAGTGCATATTGCAATAGATAAAATAAACTAAAGCATTTATCTAATGGTCCTAATAAAAATAGTGGTTTCTGTTACAACAAAATCTAGCATCTAGTGCAAAGCCTCACTAGGTGATAGTGGCATCACTCTCATGTGTAGCACACACGTGTAGGTCACCTCACTAGGTGATAGTGGCATCACTCTCATGTGTAGCACATATGTGTAGGTCGTTTAATGACCAAGGGATAATGCATGTTTATCATAATTAGATTTATTATTTAATAAAGAACATCATTAAAGCACACAAAATCAAGTTCCCCATAAGTAAATCTCATGGGTGAATATTAAGTGTATTCTAGGTCAAGCCTCAATTGTATAATCCTCAAAATCTAATCTAGTTATTCTATTATGGTTGGTAGGTTGTAATGCGTCCAATAGTAATTGATGTGTTCCATTATATTCTTTGCTAATTGAAATGGAATACTTAGATAAACATGTAGAAACATATAGAGATTCTTCTTATTCCCAATGGATACTAGGAAGTTAATTTCACCTGGGGTTCGAGGCACAAAATGAATAATCATACAGAGTTATATGAGTTTCATCTCATTATACAATTGACCAGAGACAAAGGCATCTATTCTATTGTCATTCTATGTGATTTCCTAATCACAATTCAACACCTCCACTTAAGTTATCTCCCAAAAACAACCTAATCTCCTCTCTCCTTAAAAGAATCAAGATCATTCTATAATTATTCCCGCACAGGATCTATTTCAATATTCTTTGTAATCAAAATAAAGAAGCCAATATCCAAGCTAATCTTGCTTCTCGATTGAAAAAAGAGGCAATGCATTATCAATGGATCCTCAAATTGGATAGTTATCCCATGGAGTTCCCTAGAAACCTCCCGGTGGTCCCATCTTTATTATTAGAATTGCAAGTTCAAATCACAATAAACCTAAGGTCAAGATGAAGGATATTTGCCACCCTATTAATCCTTCCCTCGTGGTGAATAGATCAAGGACCAACGGATGGTGTCGATTAAAGATCATTTTGACTGAGGTAGCATCCATGGAATCTGAAATATATGGTGACATTTGTTTATGGCATACGCAACAGATGCATTTCGGACTACAACAGTCTTACTCGTATTCTTTTGTACCTAGTCTGAGGCGCGTTGAATTTATGGATATTAGAATGATATCACCTTCAGAAGCGTGGGAGATATCAAAAGGCAAGTCTGCAGTCATGAATGATGATCTCATCCTCATGTCTGAGGATCCATCTCATAAGTGGCGTTTTCTTCTCCGATGTCTTGTGAAGTTCCAGTCGCAATTCAGAGAGGGAGAGGGGGTCAGTTGCGTGGTCCCTTCACATCATTTTCGGAAAAACTAGTCTGGTCTTTCTCATAGATATGTTAAGCAAACTGGCATGTGATCATTCTGGATTTAAATTCCCTTCTTAGAGAGTTATGTTCCCTTCGTAATTCTGGTCATAGTTGCACGATAGACAATTCCGTACTCTGCAAGGCTACAACCACTGCCCGCACTCTCCGCTAGGAAACCATGCAGAAATTAATGCCCTTTGCCAGTAACTCCATCAGCAGTCAACCAACATCTTATTGTTACAAAGTAACTTCAACTGGAAGATGAATTGGATTGGATTCGTCGTCAGACAGCAGATCTTCAATATCAGTGACCTCCAGAAGAGAATCAAAGTATGAAAAGCAGTGCACCTAGTGGCCCTTCGGACAAAATGTCCATAGATCGAACTCTATAAGATATGTGTGTTAAATACAAGTTTTGAACTTATCTTGATTGTTGATTTGTTGAAAATTTGACAATCAGATAAATATTGGTACAGATAAATAACTGATTTGACAAATAATTGATGTTGTCACAGATAAATATTGGTACAGTCAAATAATTGATGTTGTCACAGTCAAATAATTGACTGAACAGACTGAACCCATGTCTGTTTATCAGAGTACCAAATATTCTGCCAATCAACAATCCAGATAAAGATACCCACACAAATACAAGTACATTTTTAGGTGGTCCATAGGCAGGAGCTAACGGGCTTGCCATTGGGCATTAAATGCCCGGCTACATGCGCCCTGATAGCTTTTTATAACACGCAGGCCCAGTGATAAATAAATAAAAAATAATGACACCCGCCCAGTGATAAATAAATAAAAAATAATGACGTGTGCGTGTTATAAAAAATTATCAGGGGCGTATGTAGCTGGACATTTAATGCCCAATGACAGGCTCGTTAGCTCTCACCGTGGTCCATATAGTCAAATATGTAGTAATAGTTTGTACATTTAGAATGACTTTGCCAATAAGTGTGATGTAAGTTTTGAAAGGTTTCTCGTACTCTCACTTGAAGACATTGTCTATTTGAATAGTATGTAAATCTTCCGTGATTTTAAGTAGAATCAGGAAACAAAAATATCTAATCAATCGTTATTGTTATTTAGAATTGGATGTTTCGTTCACTTACTTATTTGATAGGGCAACATCCAACCTAAACAAAATTTTAAATACAATAATATCCACTAAACCCATTAATTATATGATTTTTATTACTAACTAATAATCAACAAAAATATGAATTTGACAATAAATTTCAATTAAATAAAAATTAATTTAAATGTAAATTGACTTTTTCGGAAAAAAGTCAATTCATTATCGTTTAAAAAATAAATGAAAAACCCAAATTTTTAAGAAGAAAAGAAAATTAAATTAAATTTTATACTTTTAAGTTATATATTTTATAATATTTTTATAAAATATTTTTAAAAAATAAAAATTAAATAATATAATAAAAAATCATTGTTGTAACAAATAATGGGTAAAATGACATAGTAGATACAAGGGTGAGTTAAGTTAAGAGTAAACAATACAGGAGATGACAACGAAGAAGGAAATCTGGATAGCTTTTTCAAAGTAGAATATCTTAAATAACATTTTGTTTTATCAAATAAGATAAATAATGTATTCATGCATTTTAAATTAAAGTAAAAATATTGAATTCAAGTTGGTGATAAGGTTTTGAATCCATTAAATTTAGGTTATCCTTTAAGGATTTGGTTATAAAATTGCATAATAATTAAAGCAAAATAATACAATATTCTATAAAATAATAATCCCACCACACAAGAAAAGATCAAAGGCTCCCATGTAATGACTAGACATAAAACTATGCTCTCTTTTGGCCTTCCACAAATAACGTTAGCATGGGGTAAGAAACATTCCTTATGTAAACTTAAGATATTCTATTGAAGTGTGACATACTCACACTACATCAATTACAATAACAAACACGAGAAAATATGAAAATAGAATCATATCTTATGAAATAAGAGAGAAACCTATGCTTTCTTGGAAGATTCAACAAATAATCTATTTTTTCTTTCATCTTTCTACTAGGGTAAGGAACATTCATTACCTTCTCACTAAGAAATGAAGTTTATATTACTTCTAGCTTAGGTAAGGAACATTCCTTACATTCTCACTAAGAAATGAAGGTTATATTATTTTGTAATCTTGGTGGACTGCTCATACTCGATGATGAAACATTACTTGGGAGCTTGTTGGATTTTGGAAGGACTCCAGAGTAAAATGACAATAGTGGCAATGACAATGGTAGAAGAAAAGAAAGGAAATATGGCACGAGCAACTATTGTTGGCACACTTATCAACAAATTCACTTCTATGCTTGTCGACAAAATATTCCAAGAGGTATCATTGATTACTACATTTGGAGAGGATTTTCAATCAATTTGTGACGAGTGTAACTCCCTTAAAAAAATGTTTATGGACACCAAGTTGTTGAAGCACATCCAAGAGGGGAGGATCTCCAATACAATTTCAAATTGGCTATGCAAAGTTGAAGATATTCTAATTGAAGTTGAGTACATTGTGGAGGAATGTGTTGCTACTACAATTTGCAAATTTCATAAGCAGATCTTCCGTTATACAATGGGCAACAAGGTTAGGGGATTGAAGGAGAAAATAAGTAACATGGAATGGAGTCCTCAAAAATTTAAGAATTTTGAATTTGTGTTTGCTACGAATGAAGTCGGAAGACAAGAAACCATCCAAGGATTGTGTTACAAAAACATACATAGTGGAGATGGAGAAAGATATTAATGAAATTACTAATCTTGTATTGCGGAAAGGTGATCCTTGAAGCATTACCATTGTGGGAATGGGGGGGCTAGACAAAACTCTTCTACTGCAACATATTTTCAACAACGAAAAGGTCATTCAAGTTGGGTTCTTCTATCGATTTTGGTTACGAGTATCCCATAAATTTTAATATCGATTGTTGCTCTCAGATATATTCAATAAGATCAAACTTCCCAATCAAGATTCTGGAAGGAAATTAGATGAAAGTGAGCTCAAAGAAGAGCTGAAAAATATTCAGAAGGAAAATGTTTGTCAATTTTCTATCAATGATGTGTGGGAGGATTTTGTTTTGGAAAAGACTAGATTGACCTTGTCCAACCAAACTTAGATTGTGATCACTACACATCATCACAATTTGGCGGCAAGTTATGGTGACGTGCATAGGTTGAATCCATTATTTGATGACAACAACTAGATACTACTCCTCTATCGTCTCCTGCGATGAATTCAAAAAAATCATTTAACTAACAATGTTATCAAAGACATACCCCAAAAACTCTAGGGTTTTCGTGGTGGTGGCACAATGAGAGGCAAATAGTGTGTGCAGTTGTGACAAGAACACTCAAAACAATCATTACTAAATAAGACTTAATCTAATCATATTATAGATAAATAATTTTAAATATTAATAATAAATAATAAAATCCAATCCATAATGTTAAACTATGAAAAAATTGCAAAAATTCTATGGTAAAAAACAAAATACTATCTAATTAAAAAATCCAATACTTAATACCATACATGAGTTTAAAAAATCCTGTATAGCAAGCTATTAAACTGATCCTACCTTTCAAATATAAATATTTAAAACAATAAATACAAAATAAAAACATATACAAAAAAAATGGAAAAAGAAAGAAAAAACTAAATAAAATATCATTTATTTAAAAAAAATTAAACAGAATTATTCGAAAGTTTTTATTAATAAAATATATTTAAAAAAATAGAAAAAGAAAGTAAAACTAAATAAAATACAATAACATTTAAAAAATCAATTTTTTTTTTTAAATAAACAGAATTATTCAGATTTTTTTATTCATAAAATATTAATATTAATTTTATATAAGTAATTTTTTATGGATGAACTTTCACAATTTTTTTAATTATATTATTTTTTTAAAGAAAAAATTAGTTAAAGAGATATGATCTTTTTGATATATGAGACTATTAATAAGTACACCCTATCACGTCCCCTAAATGATAACTATGCATTTTAAATTAACTACTTAAGGTTATTTTTATAATAAAATGAAGGGATTTATGCATTTTAAATTCGAAATATATCAAATTAGCCACATATTCGCTCACTCCAATTCAGAGTTCGAATCTTGAATGGGAAACAAAGTTTTACTTTAACATGTGCCGAAGTTGTAGTTTTAATACACGGCGTACACTTGCCAAGATGAAAATGAGTGAAAGTTAATTTTTATAATTACAAAGAATAGTTTTGAAGTTATTGTGGTGACGTCGTGCAATCATCGTAAATTAAATTCGTATGAAGTTAATAAGCGTAATAGTTGCAAAGCAACATAGTCTCTGTCTTTACTGTTAATTAATTGATTAAAGTAATGTGAGGTTTATATTTTATTGTTATTTAAAAATGTTTTCTATAATATATAATATATCGTTATTTTTGTCTTTGCACATTCCCATTCCATATAACAAGGACCATTTCATACATTTGTCGTTATTGCCGCTTTTGGACATGCTTCCTCCGAACATTCACATTGTAGCCACCTTTGCACACACTTCTTCAGCGCAACCATCGCCGCACAACTTGTGTAGTGAAGCATAAGTCGCCAATTAAAATAATAACAAAGTGACTAAGCGAGTAAGCGTGGGCATATTATGGGAAACATTATTTTGATTTAATGATAATGATTCTTTTATATATTATAATAATAATCATTATTTTAATTGAATATAGTTATTTGATAACATAGCAAATGGAATATTTGATCTGAAAATAAAACTTTGATCGTCCTCCAACACTTTGCAAGCGCGATAAACTTGGGTTTTCAAAGATGGAGTAATTAAGTTTTTACATGAACTTAAAAGTGAAACAAATTCATATGCAACTCAATATGATAAACATGTAGGGAAGAAACCAGCAAGTGATAACGGAGTTCACCCCTCTTGGGCTACGTCTTCGGGCCCTGCTCCAATGGTTAGGCCACATTAATGATCTCAGCAGCAAATGAGCACATTATAAATTGTTGACTCTAGAGTGGCATTGTTTCTCCTACAAAGAAACGTTCTTATACAAAGAACTCTCACTCAAAAATATGACTACCTACAACAAGTCATGATTATATCAACAGAAAAAGGACTCTCTCACAATAGGTCCTTGTACTCCACAGGAAATCAAAAAGCATAAACATACAACTACCTCACAATGAAGTGTTGGAAAGGGCTTTTCCCATAGGCACACTAAGAAAAGACTAAAAATAGGTGCTTTATTGAAGTAATAGTTGCTGCAGATGTAACTGGAAGGCTCGAAAACCCTTATCTAAGCTCTTTCCATGCTCAAATAAGCCTCCATTTGGCCTCAAAACTCTCTCTGTCTATAAAACTAAAGGACTTGACTCTACAAAAATTCCATCATATAGTGCTCAAATCAGAAATTTGGTGCTTCAATTGAGTTCAGAACACTAAAAAACCCCTGTCTAGGCTCTTCTTGAGCTCCAAAAGATTGAAAATCCACTAAGTTATGCCTCCTGGAAGTTTTTTGGACTAACTATCTTGCAAAATGGAAAAATTGGCTATCTGGGCAATGAATTTCGCCTTTTCGTTAATAGTCGAGCAACAATTTTCCTGGTGCCAATGGGATTCCTGCCGAAAATTGTGTAGTTTGTTGCCTAGTTAAAGGCGCAATAACCCTTACCTTCAGAACTGGGTCACAATAAAGGCCATATAGACAGGGGACGGGGCTAACCACCCACCCCCGCCAATGTAGCACATGTCATGTCCGCTCGTGGTCACATGTGTCTCAAAGAACTGGGGACCAGGACCTATCACCCACTCCCTCTACATAACTCCTGCCGACAATTTCGTTAATTGTTGGAACCGAGAGTCAGGTAACATCTGCCTGCCCCCTTCACCTTCTCATCAGGACATATGGGTGAGTAATATGACCGAGACCAGGGACAGTTGAGCAGGCCCACCAACCTGGCCCCTCCCCCCAAACCATTGACACATACACGTTAAATATAACTTGAAGCCATGGCATGGTGGTAAGTCATTAATTCATTATATAGTAGATCTAGGGGTTGAAACCCATCGAGGCCCTTGAGCCCTTTAATAAAAGTTTTGGCCAATAACAGAGGGTCACGTGGTGTCCTCTCATTGGGCCATGTGGCGTGTCATGGTTGGACTACTTCAAACCAAAACAACCAATAAAATCGTTCTACCTGCTTCAATACAGAATTGCCAAGTGTCGATCCGGGATTGTTCCTCCTATCTCCCGCATGCCTGGTCAGCGTTCTGACATTAGTTGTACAGTCTACCCAAGCAATAGCGTAGTCAACCCCGTAAGTTGACTTTTTAGTTGTTGGGAAAAAAACTTTAGAACATCATAACTCTCTCATATGATGTCGGAATGAGGTGATTCAAACAACGTTGGAATTAGGATGACAAACACTATGATCTAGCGCTAGTTTTAGGAGATTCTAAACATTTTCATTTTTGAGCCTATTTTTGATCTCCAGACCAATATTTGTCAAATAAATAAAAACCAAACCTAGGACTTGATTAAAGCTCTTGTCCCATTTCACATACAATTCTTTTATAGTAGGATTCCACTAGTACATGTGCAGAGCTTTCACTGTGTGGAAAGATACACACAAGCATAGCATACCTTCGCACACTTCTACATGCCTCTGCACAATGAACATTCGAGGATAAGGAAGGATTTGGGCTTTATTCTGGCTACTAAAGTGAAAGAAACTATTGGCAGATTTGTTTACAAAGCGAGCATGTTGGATTACGTAGGTAGAATCGCCAAACGAATGGCACCCAAGGTCGTTATTGTCATTTACAAGGTTTGTTGGGCATCGAGTTTCTTTTCACAATTCTGAAATAATAAAATTGTCACTATTAAGATTTAGATTACGGTTTTGAAATAATAAATTGTCACTATTTTTTGCTAATGTTAAGATAATTTTTATGATGTCCTCTCAATGTTATTAGTTCAAATGTTGTTGGTTCAAATTCTTTATTAATGCTGTGTGTAGTCGAAGGACATTTTGAATGAGTGTAGGTTATAATAACATCACATTTACCAATACGAGGATTTCAGACCTCGAAGGATGAAATTCCACCAGATTTTTCCAGTTTCAAAGCCAAATGTGTCCATCTATTCGTGCTTGAAGTTCTAGTAGATTTGTCACCTATGTTGACATCATGGGATCTCTCAGGGAATATAGTATGGCTTGGCTTGTGCAATTTCCGGTTCGGGTACATATGTATCCTTAGAGGAGACCTTCATGAGAGCATTTGAACAACGATGTTCCGAAGGTTTATGAGGAGACAAATTCCTTGAAAGTGTTGACGAAGGAAATCATTTCACTCATCAATGGTAGTCATCAAGGTAGGAACTTAGGAATTTCTTGTTGTACCTAGTTCAAATTAAGCATGTATCAAATAGTTCAGATGTTGGAATTGGTGAAACATCAATGGCATTCCATAGTATGTAGATTTGCATCTTCCGTTTTGCACTAAAGCCTTGAGGAATGATGAGAAGGTTAGATATTACGTATATAAGTGGGGGACTATAATTGAACTAATAATAGTTTTTGCATCCTTCTCATTTCTCGGGATCCTCAGTTGACGTTTGATAACCATATTTGATTGGTGTTGGTATTCTCATTTGTTTTGTGTTTAGTTGTCTATTATTCTCGGTGTTATAGACGTATTTGGGCACTTCTGATTCGGATTTAAACAGGAACGTAACAAATTACATAGATAACCATAAACACAGATATGCAGCAGAATAATACTTCATTTCATTAATGTAAAATACTAAAATATGCTTACAAACAAAAATAGAAATAAACCAGCTAGGGCAATGGTAGCTTATCTCTGAGAAGAGATTTGGTGGCTACATGCCTCTAAAATCTGTGTTACAATGAGGCTCGAAGGCCTATTTATTGTTGAGAAACAATGGAAAACCCTTCACATCTTGAAACCTAACCCTAGAAGATGAAATGCCAAATTGTGGGCCTCGTTTGGGTAAATTGGTACATCAATTTCCCGGGGTCGTAACTTTGGCATACGATCTTCGTTTGACACGTACAATAGCTCGTTAGAAAGATCTATTCGAGCACTACCACTTTGGGAAAAGAAACACTGGTCCATGGATCCATGTTTCCCCAAAATTTCCCAAAAAACGTCGTTTAGGGCCTCAAAACGGCTCCGGAAGTTCAGGACCCGAAAAACCGCTAAAAATAGTAAACTGTGCTACAATTTAGGAAACTGAAAAAATGAAAGAGATAGTTGTGGGGGTTCAAATGGGATAGGTGGGTAGCCACCAACATCGACTTGGATCATTCCTCCCCCCTTAGGAAGCAATGGTCCCCATTGCGTTGAGTTCCTCCATCCACTAAACTTGTTCTGCAATCTTTGATGTGTCCAGTAATGGTGGGAAGCATGGTCGATGACGGTCCACATTGAACACTTGGTGAAAGCGAAGGAAAGGAGGAATGTTGTGCTTCAAAGCATGGTTTCCCGTAGCCTTGGTACTGGTGTAAGGACCATGTTGGAGTGGTTTGAGTTTCTGATGGGTTTTGGTAAGGAGTTCTCTCCGCAGATGTAACCAAACTTTGTCACCCACATGAAACTTGTGTGGTACCCCTATGGGTGAGGAGAAGCTATTCCTTTGCTTTGTCATGACCATATACCTTTGCTATTGCTGCTGCGTGGAGGAAACCTTTGCGAGGGTCATGGATGTAGCAACGATCTTCCCCTTACTTTGGGACTGAACTAGACAGATGAATTTCCTGGTCTGGGAGATGAGCTTGATACCTTTCTTAGCAGTGATCAAAGAGGTGGCAGTAGGTGGGGCTACCTTCGGTATCCTAGATAATGAATCACCCAAATAAATAATGACAGCGCGAGGCCTTGACTCATACAAAACAAGTCGCCTCCACAAGTATGGCTGGCCTAATAGTACATCACAAACATCTAGAGGTGTAACATCACACAATACCTCGTCTGTGAAGGGCTTAATGTTGTCGTGGAGGCGGCACTGCTGGCGAACTTTGAGATATCGTCCTTCATGAAGCCACCTGATATTGTATGGTTGTGGGTGTGGTGTAGTCAGTAGGCGCAACTGCTTCACGACCTCTGCTGAAATGAGGTTCTTTTGGCTGCCACTGTCGACAATGAATTACAGTGGCAAACCCTTCACCCACATCTGTGAGTGGAAAAGATGTTCCCCCTCCTCTGGGTCTTCGGGCTCATTTTTTTGGATCTTGGTGGTGGTAACAGTGGCGTTGGGATCTACATCAATGATCTGCTTCCCTTTGCCATTCCCCTTGTCGGGTTCTGGCTCAGGGTTAGAACATGCATCTGATTCAGAAGCCTTCAACTCGGCCACCAATGACTGCTTGGTCCGACACTCACTTGTGTTGTGAGTGGGGCTCTTGTGGAACTCGCACCACTTCCTCGTGTCCTTCTTCGACTTCGTGGTGTTGTTATTTTCTTGCGGTTTTGATGAGTTGTCTTGCGTCGCCCCACCTTGGCTTTGTCCTTTGGTCTTCAGATTTGCAGATCCAAAGTCTCGCTTCTTCTGTTTGAACTTTTGCTCAATTTTGACAACTTATCGGTACGCCGTGCCAAGCAAGGAGATGTTCAGGAACTCCATCACTTCTTGGATGTATCGGTGTAGGAAGCTGCGGTATTTGAGTACCAGATGTAGATCAGAATATTTGATACCCAACTGTGTGCAAAGGGTATGAAAAATGTTTGTGAACTCTGGTACATCTTGGTCCCTTCCCTGCTGCAGCGTGGTCCATGTTATGTATTTGTCCTCATAGCTTTTGACAGGGTAGTACTGCTCCTTGATGGCATCCCGGACTGAATCCCAAGTGGGTGCGATTGAAAATACTGAGCCTGTACTTTCATTCTGCTGCTCACAATAGGTTTCCCACCAGTCCTTGACGTGGGGGGCTGCTTTGAGAAGAGCGAAAACAATCTTTTCCCGACTTGAAAATTCATGAACAGAAAAATACCCATCTAGTAGATTTAACCATTTATCTACGACACCTTCATCTATTTGACCCTCGAAGATGGGGATTTCAAAATTAACTTGTACCTTGAATGGTGTGGCGTTTCTAAAGTAGCTATTGGAAGCTGATGCGTCGCCTCTGGGTAGCCGCTGAAGGATCTGCGCAAAGTTGTCCATCATCGCGTTCCTTTGTCACTCGAGGGCTTCTTCGAGCAAGATTTTGATAGGATCTCCTGCCCCTCATCTTTCTTTTCATCCGCCATGGGAGGCTGTCGGGATTTGCGAGGCTAGTCTTGCAAAGGTTCGACCAGTTCAAGCCCTAACTCCTTATATGCCGACCTCGTTGGGGACATGGAAAGAAAAACAGAGAAAAAGCAGACCGCTCTGATACCACTAATCCGGATTTAAACAAGAATGCAACAAATTATAGAGATAACCATAAACACAGATATGCAGCGGAAATAATACTTCATTTCAATAATGTAAAATACTGAAATATGCTTACAAACATAAATAGAAATAAACCAGCTAGGGCGATGGTAGCTTATCTCTGAGAAGAGATGTGGCGGCTACATGCCTCTGAACTCTGTGTTACAATGAGGCTCGAAGGCCTATTTATTGTTGAGAAACAATGGAAAACCCTTCACATCCTGAAACCTAACCCTAGAAGATGAAACGCCAATTTGTGGGCCTCGTTTGGGTAAATTGGTACATCAATTTCCCAGGGTCGTAACTTTGGCATACGATCTCCATTTGATGTGTACAATAGCTCGTTAGAAAGATCCATGGACCTAGGTTGCCCCCAGATTTCCCAAAAAACGTCGTTTATGGCCTCAAAACGACTCCGAAAGTTTAGGACCTGAAAAACTGCTAAAAATAGTAAACTGTGCTACAATTTAGGAAACTTAAAAAAATGAAAGAGATAGTTGTGGGGGTCCAAATGGGATAGGTGGGTAGCCACCAACATCCACCTGGATCAACTTCAACCCCAATCTTATATGTCGATAAACTAGGGCTCTTCAACCCCTAAAAGAGTTGTTTCATACCCTAAAAGAACATGATCATATGATTACATCATTCCCCAAAAGTTCCACCTGAGAAACCATCCAGAAATGGCCTAAACTGAACCATACTGACTGCTACAATGGCCAGGTGCGATGCATACTGATTAGGCCTTCTATAGGGTGTGATGGGTGAGGATGGACAAATTTCCGAGACAGTTTGCTAGGTGGTTGCTCATGGAATCTCCTAGAAACTTCTTCTATGGCACTTGCCTCTCTGAATTCGCCCAGGGATGAGTAAGAGATCCAAGAAATCTCCAAGTGGAACCAATTGTAACAAGTGGAATGACACTAATCAAAACCCCAGAGATGACTCACACCCTTGCACACATCTATAAATGGATCCCTCATCTAAGAGATCTAGAGGCTGGAATATGGTGAATTGCAAGGAAGTGTTGATAGTTTGTATTTGAGGAAAGAAAATTGTTTTTTTGGTGTGATCTTGCTATTTCATGAGGTGAAGAGGGATTGATGCTGGGAGGATGATGCTGGATCAGAAAACTGGGTTGTAAATCTCCCTTCTATTTAATAAAGTTCTTCAAGTTTTCTTCCATATGATTGTGTAGTTGTGAATGTTATCATTTGTGAATACTATTGTATGTTCATTATATATCCCATTCTGTAATGTTTGTGTTATAATAGATCAAGATGCTTTGATGGTTCTTTGTTACTGTGTTTCTACAGGGACTCTCCAAGCGGGATAAGTACGGGGAGGAGTTGCAAGCTCTGTCATGGGGGAGAGAGATCAACCAAGGGATTAAGCGGAAGTTCTAGGTTGGTTCCATTGTCTTTCTCTTATCTGTTATACATAGAATAAATCGTGCATTGCTTTAAACTGTTGTTTCTAGGGTAGCTGCCAAACCTAGAGGGCTAGTTGTTCGAAAAGACACTAGTTTTCCCAGAAACAAATTGGCGACTCCACTGGGGAGTGAATAGATGTTTGTTTATTGTTATTGTTTGTTTTATAAACTGTAGACAGAGCCTGAAGTTAGCCAAGTAGCCTTCGAACTTCTCTTGCTCTGTAATTGCATAGTAGATGAATGCCGCTTCAGTCAATCTCTGGTTTAGTTTATGAATTAAACATTTGACTTAAAAGCATTCTAGATCCCCTTTTGGTAGCTTAGTAACCTCTCAAGTCATTTCTCTGTACTTTTCTCTTTACTGTCCATCGTAGCTCAGCTTAACTCACTGAAAACAACTGCACATCTAAGCCAAAACTCACTTCAGTTGCGCTCCCTGGCCCATCACACTGTCTGTCACTATAAACCAGTATGCATCGCACCTCCCGAGTGTGTAAAGTTTGATGCATCCCTGTTTCTGTGATGCCCAGGTGCAATAACTGACTGAACCTATTTCCATTCTAGAAATTGGGGGTTTTTGTCCTTGTTTTCAGTTTTGTTTAGTTGTTTTTGTTGCTTAAGAACAGTGCCTCATTACTAAAACCTCCTTGCATCACATAGATCAGCCTCCATAGATTAGGATTAGTGAATGTTTTTATGTATTTGTTCATCATTTACAATCCTTTGTCGAAAAGTTTCTTAAATCGATCTGTCGCTTTGGTACAAAAAGTGTCGTAATTGTCGTTTTGTGTCAAAAAGAGAAGTGTCGTGGATTCTTCCTTCCTTGGATAGTCGATTGAACTTTTCGTCATGTATTTGGTTTGATTTGTTGATATTCGAAGTGTTAAAAGCATTTTTTATTCAAAATTGAAAAGTGTCGTTTAGTCTTCCTTTCTCTTTTGAAAAAGAAATTGTCGAAAATGTCATTTTGAAAGAAATATTTCAGATCTTTGTTGCATTTAGTTTTCCTTTTTGGCATTTTTTACATTAAGGAGAACAAAAAACAAATACATGCATTTGCATTTTCATTTAGTTTGTGTGAGAAAATGATTTAGGAAAATGCACTAGTGTGTGCTCTTTGCTCTTTGTTTGAAAGAATTGTAATCTTCTTTCCCTAGTAGCTAGGATTTTCATTGCTTAAAATAAACAAAGATTGTTTATCATTATAGATTGCATTCTAGGAATTTTCAATCAACATCATGCGGTGAACCATTGAAAGGAAAACTTTAAACAAGATCAACTCTAAAATAAATTTCAATGAACCTAACAACGCTTTGGAACCTAACGCAACACATCTAGAGGTCTAGGCTAGAGATGTGTTTTGGTATCGTAAAAACTAGTAACTATCGTTTTCATCGAAGGTTGGGTGATTCCTCCTCCTTGATACGACAAGTGCTAGCACGAAATTGTGCTTCTTGTACCATCGAGTATATATTGGGAGACCACAATAGGCTTATATCCTTTATCCATAGGAAGCCAAGTCTGCCGCCTTATTGATCACAATGCACTGAACACAACATTCGGGAAGATTGATTGCCGTACATAAGTCCTTGGTAATTTCTCTTTAATTTATCACCAAGGTGTATATTGCAATTTTGCGATTGGTTTGGCAATTCCTCTATCTAGATTTTCCAGAGAAGTCACTTTCGTTCCTTTTTGACTCTTTAAAAGAAAAGGTCCATCTGAGCACTTGTCACTTCAGGCTCATTAAAAATCAAAGGAGACTAGAGTCATCTTTAGCTTTTTCTCGACTCTTAAAAACTGAAAAAGCAAAGTTGTGTCAAAGCATCTTTAAAATTAATTGAATTCAGAATAACATCCTTGTTCCTTAGTTGATCTTAGGTTGAGATATATGGAGACAAATCCGGGATCCACAAATCAAGGAATTTCTTTTGAGGGGAATCGTAGTCCTTTTTCTTCTTGGGGAAATATTGGTGCTCCGTATATGGCCACATTGTCCCCCCTGAGGATTACCATTGCCCTGCCAGTATGGCTTTTTTCAACCTCTGTGGTTTAAAATGTTGTGATTCCTCCGCAATCAAATCAAACTCCAGTTGATACTGAAGTTGACCCTTCGCCTTCTTCTTCGTTTATTTCTCCCTCCCCTTCTTCCTCTTTGCTTGGTGAAAGTAGCAATGCTAGTAACTAGGTGGTTGAGAATAAGAAGAAAAGGGAGGAGAAGAAGAAGAAGTCAATTCAGTAAGGGGGCAACCAAGCAACCATTGCTTTGGATGCATCATCTGGTGAAAATCTGCACATTAGACTTTCCAAAACCAACTTTCCATGCGTAATTTGCGTGGGTGACCATTTTTCTCGAGATTGTCCTTGCTTTCCTTGGATCTTGAGAGATTGGTCTCCCCGTTCGCACCGTCCTGTGTCATCAACTTTTGGAGATCATGTTGATAACACACCTTCAACTAGTGATAGTAAAGTTCATGGACAGACAAGAAAGGTTAGATTTCCATGTAAGTTATGTGAAGGGAACCATACCCTTCACCTTTGTCATTTTTTGGATGAAGCCAAAAGAGTGTTGGATAACCATCCTGCTTCAGCGCAGTGACTTTCATTTGGCTACAGGAAACTCTCCCCAAGTCCTTTACTAGTTGAAAAGCCGACTGACTTAAATGAACCATCGGTCAAAACCACTCTCTCTAAAAGTGAATCCTATGAGTCTATACCTGACCAAAGTCAACAAGTCGAGGTGATAGTTGACCCAATTTCAACTTCAGATAATCGTACCCTTCCCGAAGAGAGTGAGAATGGTACCATTCAAATTCTCTTTGTTACTTCAGATTCTAATGAACTTGGGGGCAATCTACTTGTTCCTTCACAACAGGAGGAAAATCCCCTAGTTCTCATAACTCAATGGGTTAATTCACCCATTTATCTGGTACCCCCTCTAAGTAGTCTAGTCACCTCCTTTGATTGGAATCGACTAGCAAGATCCTGCCTTCCTTCTTATGTACCATTCCGAATCATAGTACAATTTTTCAAAATGATCGTGTCTGGCACTATCATAGATGAGGGTGCATCAGTGAGTATCCTTTCCTCAACTGCTTGGAAAGCGCTTGGTTCGCCATTGCTTATGCCTGTAACATAGAATCTGTTAGGCTTTAACAAAGGAACCAGTCGACCGTTAGGGATCCTTCCTAAGTTACCGATCACTTTGGGAGGGAAAACCGTTCATCTGAACGTGATGGTAGTCCTAGGACCGTTAGATTACAATCTACTCCTTGGACATGACTATGTTTATAACATGGAAGCTATTGTTTCAACACTCTTTTGAGTGATGTGCTTCCCACATGAAGGCAAAATTGTCACTGTTGACCAGCTTTCATTTCCCAATCCAAGCATAGCTCCAAGTCAATCATCATCCCTAAATGGTCCTTTTACATCAGCAGTATCTCTTGAACCTTCATTCCATCCACCTAATTTCCATGAGTAGTCTGGTGAATGTAATGAAGCTTAGGGGGCATGCACCCTTGTCTATTTTGCGGATGAACCCAGCTGAAAAGATAAGTTTCCTTGTAGGTGATGTGATTGGTCTGACACACCATTCACCTTTGTCTGTGCTAGATGAAGCCAAGGAAGTGTTTTGTCTTCTGGACAAAACCGTCCTACCTAACCTCAGTAGTTTCCATATGGTTACAGGAGACTCTCCTTTTCATCATGTTGGGGGCACACAAACCTTTTTTCCATTTTCAATTTTTAGTTTTGTCTTTTCTAGATTTTTGGTTTTGTCGTTTCTAGCTTGTGTAAAAATGAAACTAAAACCGAGCATAGTTCCCCCATGGTTCAAGCTTGTTTAAA
Organism: Pinus tabuliformis; assembly: GCA_031772625.1. NCBI lineage: Eukaryota > Viridiplantae > Streptophyta > Pinopsida > Pinales > Pinaceae > Pinus > Pinus tabuliformis. The sequence continues at coordinate 841,370,630 of CM062807.1, forward strand.
AATGAACCCACCTTCGGGTAATTAAACCTCCATGATTACCGTTCTATCAGCCTTTTGAGCCTTGGTTGTGTACCTCTCATCACCTTCATTCTTTTAGCCGATCATACGCTTCCACTTGGTTGTTTACCATTTCTGAGGAACAGTTGCGATGAGTGGCCTTGTTAGCTAACCTCTTCACAAGAACCACCATGTTTTGAGAAGTTCCAAGATTACCTGGAACTAGTTGCTACCCTAGACACCACTCGTTCCTCAAAATCAAGTCTCCTTTAAACCCTTTTTAGAATCGTTAAATATGAAAAGATTGTTGAGCAATTGGCCTTTCCAGCTCATTAAAGTGCTTAGAAATGTCATCCCTCCTGTATGATTTTAATCCTTTTCAGATCTGAGGGATTATCTCACGAAAAAAGATTGAGCGCTTGTCTTTTTCGGCTCGTTAAAGTGATTGGAAATGTCATCCCTTTTGTATTATTTTATCTTTGTTTGGACTTGAGGGATTATTTCACGAAAAAGAACTTCTGGAGTTCCATTTTCATCCCTTTTCAAACTCTCTAAACATGAAAAGGACCGAGTTATCCTTGTCATTAAACTTGTTTAAACAATAGTGACAAACTTGTCCATTCTAGACGAGACACAGTTCCCTTTTCGTCCCTTTTCAAAATCTCTAAACATGAAAAGGACCGAGTTTTCCTTGTCGTTAAACTCATTAAAACAATAGCGACAAACTTGTCCATTCTAGACAAGATTGAGTTTCACTATCGCTAGACTCGTTAAAACATAGTGACAGGTTTGCCTGAAGGGAAAATTATAGAACAAGCATATGTTATCCTCCTCAAGCTTATCAAAAATAAAGAGGTACTGGTCAATAATGACTGGGGAAATAAGGGAAAAAAACTTGAAGAACTAATGGTAGCAGGTCGCTCTTGAACATGACACTTTCACTCCATCACCATTATTGAGTTAGGTTGGGTTATTCCGTTCACCGGTCATCTCACCATTGGTCTTTCACACCATCCATCTTTTGGGGTTAATGCTAACAAACCATCTCAGTGTCACCGACATGTTCAAGAGAAGTCATTCAGTTGAGAAACCACAATCCAGTTAATGCCTCATCCACTACAATACCTCCAATCTTCATTTTTTTCATGACCGACATTCCTGAACCTTGTGTTGTCAGATCGTTTTCACCTCCAGAAAATCATTTGCTTTGTTTCGTGTCGTAGATGTGGGATACATCAAGGCCCTCCTACGATGAGTCACTTCTTGTCGAAATCAGCTCATTATCCAAGAAGTTGACTTAGAAACACCCCTTTCAGTGCTTTGAAGCTTGCATGCCACAATGGCAAGTTTCTCACTTTCGGCGACAGGTTGACATCATTGGCCTTCGATCGAAAGATTTTGCGTGGTGTTCGACATTGGATCATATATTCACGCCATGTGAATTGTACTGTAGTACGTTGAGGGTCATTATCATTATCGGTGATTCCTCTTGCATCTGTTAACAACTCACATTATTGGCTAGTAATCAGATGATGTCTTTCCATGTTTGACTTCAGAACATCTCTTTGCATGGATTGACTTGTACATCGGGCGAAGATTGAACGAGTTTGAAGACCCCGGATCTAGTTTCATCCATCTGGGTTGCGATATATTCAGGGATATAAAAATGTCAAATGTACAAAGGCGCTGCACAGATGGTCATCCGAACCAAGGATGATGGCTCTACATCTGAAGAATCACCAGTCTGCATCTACAGACAACCATCTGATCTATGTACATGAAATGAATTTATAAAGTTGATCATGGGAATGCCTGCCTCAGCTAGATCATGAAAATTATATTATGATGTTGTATTGTATTGTAACTTATGCAGGTCACCTTCTAGTTCAAAACCTTGGATCCTTGTGATAAATCATTTCACCTGACATCAACATTTACGACTTCATGCTTTACGGGGCAACTGTTATAGACATATTTGGGCACTTCAACCCCAATCTTATATGTTGATAAACTAGGGCTCTTCAACCCCTAAAAGTTTTGTTTCATACCCTAAAATAACATGGTCATCTGATTACATCGTTCCCCAAAAGTTCCACTTGAGAAACCATCTAGAAATGGCCTAAACTAAACGATACTGACTGCCACATTGGCTAGGTGCAATGCATACTGAGTGATACACTGCTAAGGTGTGATGCATATTGAGTGATACACTGCTCAGGTGTGATGCATACTGAGTGATACACTGCTCAGGTGCGATGCATATTGATTAGGCCTTCTATTGGGTGCGATGGGCGAGGATGGACAAATGTCCGAGACATTTTGCTAAGTGGTTGCTCATGGAATCTTCTAGAAACTTCTTCTATGACACTTGCCTATCTGAATTCACCCTGGGATGAGTAAGAGATCCAAGAAATCTCCAAGTGGAACCAATTGTAACAAGTGGAATGACACTAATCAAAACCCCAAAGATGGCTTACACCCTTGCACACATCTATAAATGGATCCCTCATCTAAGAGATCTAGAGGCTGGAATATGGTGAATTGCAAGGAAGTGCTGATAGTTTGTATTTGAGGAAAGAGCATTGTATTGTTGGTGTGATCTTGCTATTTCATGAGGTGAAGAGAGATTTATGCTGGGAGGATGATGCTGGATCAAACAACTGGGTTGTAATTCTCCCTTCTATTTAATAAAGTTCTTCAAGTTTTGTTCCATATGATTGTGCAATTGTGAATGTTATCATTTGTGAATGCTATTGTATGTTCATTATATATCTAATTCTGTAAAGTTTATTTTATAATAGATCAAGATGATTTGATGGTTTCTTTGTTACTGTGTTTCTACAGGGACTCTCCAAGCGGGATAATTACGGGGAGGAGTTGCAAGCTCTGTAAAGGGGGAGAGAGATCAAGCAAGGGATTAAGCAGAAGTTCCAGGTTGGTTCCATTGTCTTTCTCTTATCTATTATTCATAAAATAAATCATGAATTGCTTTAAACTATTGTTTCTAGGGTAGTTGCCAAACCTAGAGGGCTAGTCGTTCGAAAAGACACTAGTTCTCCTAGAAACACTCGGTCCCACACAAAAGTTAATAATTTTATTATTGGCGTGTTTATCAAGTTTGTTGAAGAGGGAGGGGAAGTGTGTGGAGCTTTTCTTATGTGGATATTTCTGCACACCAAAAGCTTCACATACACAAATCTCAGTACAAAAGGTTTCTAATCAAGAAAATAAACAAAAGAAACACAATGTATTCCTATCCTCAAAGTTTTTACATATCTCCTTTGAATTTTTTTGGGGTTACAAACTCTTGGCCTTGTGATCCTTACAAAACCCATATGATGTCATAAGAATGATGGATTGAACCATGGCATTAGGAAGTCACTTCTAGAAGCTTAATGCACAGAGTTTCCAACAATTATCGAGCTGCCCTTTATCAAGGGGAACTTTTTATTAATTAGCTTTACAAAAGTTCTACTTTCTCCACTCAGCACCACAAAAAATTTCAGGAGGCTCGTTGAGTAGACTATGGAGGTGGTGGTCATTATGTGGAGTGCAAATCCACCTCCGCACTTTGCAAAAACGAACGTTAACAAGCACCAAACCATGGAAGCAAATGATGAAGGCAAGAAACATTGGGACTTATTTTTTCTCTCTACAAATGGTGATAATGTAAGTGTAGTCATTGGAGTAAAACCTAGGTTTTGAAACTCGGGGATTGGAAATTTTAGTGCCCAAGAAGTGGTTTTCAAACAACTTTTAGGGATGGGAGAGAGTGACGATGTGCAGAATGGCGATACTGAAGTGACAGGATAAATTGGAAAATAAGGTTGTGTTATGATATGGTTGACAAACTAGACGCACGAGTTACCAAAAGTTGGCACACCATGTTTATTCGACTATGGAAATGGGCATGATGATTTGGTTGTTGTTGTGCTCAGGGTTGAAATTGTGGAATTTTTCAGTTTCGATTTTGAAATACTTTGAAGTTGTTAAGGACTAGGTTGATGCAACAACAAAGAGCCTGTGACCGCCAACACCACTGATGGGATGTCACTGGTAAATTTGTTTTATCTATAGTGTAAGTCACATGGTTCACATTTTAGTTTGGGTTTAGGAATGGTTAAAAAATTGTTAGTTGTAACAAAGGTGGAGAAGTTCAGGAGTTCAATTCCTATAAAGACAGAACTTTCGATATTGATAGCATGTGCCATTCATTAGGGAATTGTGGATGAAGTGCAATGAATGTGAAACAGACGGAGTGTAAGAGCCTCAAATGATGTTGGCAAGGAATTTTAGGCCTTAAATATGTTAAGGATAAAATCACTTTGAAGCTTGCTAACATCAATGGCTCTATATCACTTTCACGATTACCAAATTTTTCCAAAGGCACCTCCCCACTTTTGGATTTCCATGGATGCAATAGAATCAATTGAAAATAGCAGGTTGAGTATTAGCATAGCCCTTTCTTACCTGGATTCTTTGTCACCTCACAACACTCTCAGTCTTCATGAGAGCATTTTAACAACGATTTTTCAAAGGTTTATGAGGAGACAAATTCCTTGAAAGCGTGGATGAAGGAAATAATTTCACTCGTCAATGATAGGCATCAGGGTAGGAACTTAGCAATTTCTTGTTGTACCTAGTTCAAGTTAAGCCTGTATCGAATAGCTCAGATTTTGGAATTGGTGAAACATCAACGGCATTCCACAGTACGTGGATTTGCATCTTCTTTTTCACACTACAGCCTTCAGGAATGATGAGAAGGTTAGCTATTACATATATAAGTGGGGGAATATAAATGCGCTAATTCTAGTTTTCTGCATCCTTCATATTTCTCAAGATCCTTGATTGATGTTTGATAACCATGTTGAAATTAATTTAGAAATGTATTCTTGGAGAGAGTTCGTTCATTATTTGAGTGTGAGCCTTAGATTAGAATTTAGTTCCTACATCTTAGGAGTTTGTTCTAGCTCTCCTACTTGCATATAAACTATTGATTCATGGTGATTAAAGATGAATTTGTAGAGAGTTTTTCCAGAGGTAGTCTCCAAGTGAAGCCCTCACCTAAGAGCTACTCAATTTGATGAATAAATTCTTTGTCTTCAGTTTTTAACATGGTATCAGAGCTCCAGGGTTGAGTGAGTCAAAGCCAGAGTGCTTTGGTGATTAGGTGAGTGCCTGGGGCAGGATTGTGGTCCTGAGTGGTGTAAAGAAGGCCCGGTGAGGAGGCAGAACACAGGGATTTGTTTTCTCTAAAGTTTAATCAGATCAATGCCCTATTTGTTTTGGACAATAGCATTAATCAGTGCCCTTCCTGGAGAGAAAAACGCATTGTTTGTTTTTTCCTTTGAGCTATTTCTCTCAGCGACAACCATTAGCACAGATTTAAACAGAAAAATCGCTATGCTCCACATGGAGGTTGATCCTTGGATTTTGACCGGATTCGAGGTTGCATGGGGTCAAAAATCAAGTGGATCTACATAGTGAGAGCCATAGGTGCTATGTTCTTGTCACATTTTATGTGTCGTGGTGCGTGTATTGCAACGTGGTCAAGAAGGAGGGTCGATCAATGATTGGTGGAAGCTATCTAAAGTCTGTAGGGTGGTGTTGCACGTGAGGAGATGTGTAATGCCGTGTACAATCAAAGCCAAAAGGAGAAATTGACCTTGTAGTCCTTTGTGTGTTGGGTCGATTCTACCGAGAGAATAGGCAGACTGTTGCGGCGAGTGTTTGGTGTGGCTGCGTGGAGAGCCAATCTGCAGATCGGGCTAGAAGGTTGTGTGAAGTTGCACAATGATTGAGCTGAAGAGCAAGTGGTGTTGTGTTGTGTAAATACTAGTGTAGTCATGGAGTGTTGGAGGTTGAGGATGATTTTTTGCTACGTGAAGGCATCATAGGGTCGATATTGGATTGGTGGCAGCTTGGTGCTTGGTTCACTTGATTGTGTGACCACCGTGATTAGAAATCATGAACTATGATTTGTAGATTGTCATGTTGTGGAAGATTGATGTTTTTCTAATATGTAAACTCTAGCTATGGTCCTTCATTTTTATTTTGTCCAACTATTGTAGCGGCTACAACCACCCTCCAAAATTTTTGCCTACACCCAATTTTGGAGCCTCCTTTGAGAGTTTCACTTGATGGTTGCACACACTCAGGTTCACTCCATGAGCTCGCGCGAGTATTCACATTTTCCTTGCTTGCTCATTTCACCAAGTCTTGCATGTTGATGTCAAAGTCATGCTTGTGACCATGTTCTGGTTGTGCTCAAAGTCTTCGCTTCGTTTGTACTTGTTGTGTTCGCTATGAAAACATCTGTCACACTCACACATAGAGTCACATTTACTATCGTGCAAGCATCATCACAGTCGACCAATGATCAATCACAAGTGTCACGCTTGTCACCTACACCATTGGTTAGTCATGATGTAAATATGTGTCTGGATGGTTTGAGTCGTCTCGTCATTGAGTCATGAAAGTTTGTGTTGTAAGATCACATATGCAACTTTCACTCGTTCACGCACTTAGTCATTTTGCTGAAATTTTGACGACCAAAATCCCCTTTGATAGTTGGACCATCACCCTGCCATTGGCTCGATCAACTGTCACCCAGAATAGTGTAGGAGCACAAAGAAAGTCATTTCAAGTTGCGTTGCCCACAAGAAAATCAATCAGTCTCCATGCTGGTCAACCAGAGAGTTTGACCTGGTAGACACCTCAGGACTGACTCCCCTAAAAAATTGCACAAAGGCTGCAAGAATTTCTTGCTCTTCCGAGTGAGAAAATTGTATAGACAGGCCAGACAAACACCCAATTCCCCTCCCTATATCTCTCAGGAAATTGCGCAATTTTTCTAGCCAGCCCTCTTGACAGTCGACCGGATGCTCATCAATAAAATTGTGCAGTTTTCATGAGTGGGCCCTCTACTGCCCAACAGTCCTCTCACCTCAGAAATTGCACAAAAATGATGAGTAGGCCAGCCTCCTAGCATCAGTGTAATTTCTCTCGTCGGCAGTTCCCAACAACAAACTACCATTTCCCTCCAGGAATTGTGTAGTTTCCATTGTCAAACTCTCGGAAGCTGACTGCCAATTCCCCTCAAGAATTATGCAGTTTTTGCTGCTAGTGACCTAATAGCGAGCTGCCAGTTCGCTTCAGGAATTGCGTAGTTTTGGTTGCCAAGATCCCGACCAATTCCTTCAAAAAATTACGAAATTTTTGTATGCCAAGCCTCCCTACAACCTGACATGTTCCTCCAAAAAATTGTGTAGTTTTTTATGCCAAGCCCTATTTCCCGCTCGTTCCAGAAACTACACAGATATTGCCTACCAAACCTTCCTGCAGCCTGGACTATTCCCCTCAAAAACTGTGCAGTTTTTTCCTCCAACTGGGCCAGAACTCACGGAGAGTCATTGTCGATCTGGATTGCCCATCTCTATCACCTAGGAACTCTTTCCTAGTTTTCATCAGCAGTGCCCAGAGCCTCCATCCTGCATCGCAACCTTGTTGCCTCTCCCAGTCACCTGCATCTAAAATGATCATGTATCATGGTAGACTAGGAGGGTTTTGGATTTGATTTCGTCTCGTCATGAGTGACTGGAAGAATAGGTACAGAAACAAACATGGCGCGGCGACGAACGAGATGAACGAAGGGGAGCACATGCAAAAGGATATGTTCACCAATGGACAAACAAACGATGCATGCAAAGAGATGTGCTCACAAATGGGTGATCATGCAAAGATGTGTTCATGGACGGATGAATGAGAAAACATGCAATATGTGCTCACGGACGGATGAATGAACGAACATGCACCATTCGCAAACAGATGAACCTGTCAAGCCTTTAAACATACAAGCACGGAGCAATGTGAAAAAGCAACATCAAGTAAACCAATGACCATTGAAAACTCTGCGCACTTTTCCATGCAGAGGTGAAGTTGTGACACACCATGAAGACATCCATCACCCAACAACACTACAGCTCGACATGCACACCAGTAACAGCATGAATGTACTAGCACTGTCATGTTGAGTCATGTCATCCACATCTCTACTGTGGGCCATACTTTCTATCAATGTAATGTAACGTGGAAGTCCAAGAGACCCACTTGTTGTACAAAGAGTCATGTAAAGTTGAAAAGTCATGGAAGTCAAATAGTCATGAGGGTAGTCGAACGGCCACAGGGGTTAGTTTCACCCTTGGCTATAAATACCCCCTCATTTGTACATGCAAAAGACTTTTCACCTCATCTCCTCCCACATAGCCAAGAGAGTCTGTAATATTTTCTTTGAGGAGTAAGTAGTGGCTCCAACGCCCCTCACACAGGGTTAGTGATGTATGGTGTAATGATGTGTCTTGGAACTTTCACTTAATTTAGAAGCCTGCTAACATGCTAGCACATTTTCACACATGTATTGTAACTGTTGTAAGACTAATATTAAACACTTGTGATGCATTTTGATTTAACCTGTGTTTCACATTTGAACTATTTCACTTGTTGTAATACATAATCTATTAATGAAAATGTGTTGTATATGTTGTTAACATTGTCTCTCCCATGGTGGCTACCTTCCTGGACATCAGACAAAAATTTCACATAAAACTTGTTGTAGCAACTGTTGCACTTGTGTGGACTAATCCACTGAGTGCTATACATGTTATCTTCCCTTGTGTGTTACGACTGCCGCATCCATGTGGGCTGCTCAGTGGAAGCTGTGCGGGTCGTGTTGTGTTGTGTATTCCTAATAGATTTGGGACTTCTCCCAACTGACTTGGTACTCACCCTCACCCTCTCCCTCTACAGTAAAAGAACCATTGACACAAGTGACACTTACACTCACCAGGCACGTGAACCTCACTTCTTGAAGACAAAGCAGACCACTCTCCTGTGTTGACAAGCAAGAGTTGAGGCAAATCCTTAAGATAATGGAAACTAGGCCATCATACTGGATGGGACTCCCACACCAAATGGTGTGAGGTCTAGTTGGGACTTCATATCGGGGTGATCCCCTGAATGTTGGTGGGTCTAGCACCGTCAACATTTCTGGCGCTAGAAGGAGGGCAGAAAGTTTTATATGGCTGAACATCCTCTCACACTCATTCATCAACCATTTGGTCAAGGTAGTAACTCACACTCCCTCTCACCTACACGTGACTCTGTAGTTGGTTACTCATCACCTCCCAGGATTGAACACGAGATTCCATATCATCAACTTCGCTCCATCCGTCTCATCACTCACCAGTTCGCGAAAGCATTCAGACTGATGCCAGGCATACAACATCTTCCATACACATCAAGAAAGCCAAAAGCCACTCCTACATGAGTTGTTGTATCATCGGTGGAAGAAGCAGTCCTTGCCACACTTGAAGGTCTGGAAGAAGCTATTGAAGATGAAGAAGAACCTCCAGTCTTCCGGCAAGGCGAAAAAGACACTCTTGTGATATTGAGATCAGACTTTGGTACAGGAGGCAGAGGGGAAGGCAGTGGAGGAGGTGGAGGCTGAGATGAACCAACGGACTCAAAACCGAACCATAAGATTCTGAAAGAGGTGAAGAGGACAAAGAAGAAGAAGAGATGGATGACCCAAATCTAGAATGGATTACTCAGGGACCCTTGGCTCTCCCAGTTGTTCTGCACAAGGTTCTGAAGCGAGTAGAGAGGATGAACATCAAGTTTAACCCTGACATCATGGTGAAGGTGGAGGATCACTCGGAAAAATTCTACCTGTAGCTATAGACCCTTGAGGTACGATATGATAACGTAGCATGTATATTGTTTCCATGTACCTTATATGGTTGCACAACTGCATGGTATCACAGCTTTCCACTGAACTCTATACAGAACTGGAGTGCATTCAAATGCATGTTCCTTGAAAAGTTTGTTGATGACAAGACCCCAGCCATGCTACTCAAAGAATTGGGAAGCTTGAAGATGGAGGGAAAAGAAAAATTAAAAGACTTCAATCATAGGTTTACATGCATATTTAACAAGTTTTCAATAGACACTAAACCTCATGACTCCATCACCGTTGATTACTACATGTTTGCACTGTCGACCAACATTTTGTAATTTGTCAAACGAGCTGCGAAACCAACTCTCTTGGAAAGTTGTGAAGAGGCTATCGATGCTGAAAGATAACTGCACGCAATTGGAGTCATCAAAGATGATGAACCAGCAAAGGACTCCAAAGATGCGAGCAGGAATTCCCAAGGGACGACGAGCAAGGGTAGAGAGAAGGAAGAAACCGATATTGAAATCCTCACTCACCTCTTCAAGAAATTGACCACGAAAGTGTTCGAGCTCAAACAATGGAAAATGGACACATCTGCAAGCAGCCATCTGCCCAACCAGAGGCAGGAAAGCAACTTATCAGGAAACAACCAGTTCGCTCCAAAAACTACGCAAAAATTTGTATTCCAAGTTAAAAAGTGCTTAGATCGTAAGTTCTTCTCATTCCACAAAGAACACCACCCCTGATAACTCTTGTTTGGACTAGAAGCAAGTTGCAAACTTTGTATGCAATCATACACTCGATGCTGAAAATGGTGTGTAGGAGTAGCCAAAAGACACCGATGACGACGAAGAGGTTGCACCTGATGACCCATCAAGTTTTGGATATGTGGTGAACACGTATCAGTGCTCACAAGTAATGCTAAAACTAAACACTGAGAAGTAGCCCCAAAATCAAAATGATCGTTACAATATTAGGAGTAAAGGGGCTCCCCTTAGACTTGGGGAAGCATAAGAAAAAATGAGACTGCTGATGAGGAAGGCTGATCCACCAGCTGCCCCAAAGCAGAAAACACAAAACAAGTCCGGGAAGACAGCGACGAACAAGAATACATCCATGAGCAACAAGCTGCAGAACACTCTGTTGGACAACACAAACATCTGTTCTACCCTGGACACCTTGGTGAGTCTACCACCTCTAGACTACAACATTTTTTATGACATGAAGAAAAATTGGGTGAACATTAGTGTGTTCAAGTTAGCTAATATCCAGAGTTAGCGAGACATCTTGTTGTGTGCATTAGGATAGATAGCAACGGATAACACAGCCTTTGCTAGCAAGGGAGCAATCACACCTCCCGGATCTCTTTTTACTATTCTCAACACACTCCAGATGGAAGAAGCAAACACAGGTTTCCCTCCATTCCTTCTATTCTTTGAAATCTTTAACTACAATGTTCACAATTGCTTGGTTGATTATGGCGCAGCCTTCAACATGGTGCCACACTCCATTGCAAAGCAGATCAATGCACAATGGAGTGAAACGTTCATGCGAATCATCCAACTTGATTGAACGGCGGTACCGACCATTGGTGAACTGCGAGACGTGATCATCTAACTATCTCATGACAGTCGAGTCCACCAATGCATCAAGATAGTTGTTGTGGACATAATGGAAGCATACAGTCTACTACTCAACAGAGACTGGTCCAGCAAGCTGGATGGATATTTTTCTATAGACTGGTCCCACATGTGGCTTTCGTACAGGGGCAAACACAACCAAATCCGAGTATTGTCTAAGAGGTATATGAAGCACAATGTTAGCCCCCTTAACGGTGAGAATGAACCTTTGGCCTTTGCAGAACTCATGTTTGGAAACTGCATCCTAGAAACAACATTGGGGTGTTATCTTGTATAGCCAGCTCCAACCCCACCAGACATGCAATTGGGACTCCTTCCTTGCCCAACTGATGGTAATGAAACATGTACAGTGCATTGTACCAATAGTAGCAGTAGAAGTAGCAACAGTAGAAACAACAGTACTAGCATGCCAAACGGTCTGTGTACAGAAAAGTTGTGGGCCATGGATTTTGACAGATCAAAGACACATGATGGCTCTAAGATCGAGTGTATCTCAGTCACATAAAATAACAAAAAATGCATGATTTCAAGTTGCTTGAAGTTCATGTGCACAAACAATGTTGTTGAGTATGAAGCACTTGTGTTGAGCTTACAAAGGACCATCGGCTTCAACTTGGTCGCACTCAAAGTGATACTACACCCTGCGAATAGTGTTGATACTTTCAAGGACATAACAACTAATGAAGGTAAGCACGAGCAGCCCCTGAAAACTGCAGCTGAAGGAAACACCACCCCCAAGGGTATGATTTCCCTCAACAAGCTCTATGATTTACAGAACTTCTGTCAAGGGCCCAGAAACAACAGAACCCATAGGCCCACCATTACGAATGAACAGAGCAACTTGGGAACCAACCACGATCCAAAGATAGCCAGTCTTGGTACAAACTAAACACCACAACAACGACAACTCTTTGACCGCTTGATCAAATAGTACCAGGATGTATCTACATGGGCAGACAATAACCTGAGTACACACTACATGCAAGCGATCCAACACTAGATTCTAGGTAAAGGAGGAGCTAAGCTGTTGTAACAAAGGCCAGGTAAAACACATTTTTTCATTTGAACTCCTTATACAGAAAAAATTGACTAAGATTTTGGATGATCGGATTACTCGCAAAGTTCGTGATCATACTTGGGTTTCTAATTTAAATTTTGCATGTAAGAAATTTGGGGAAATCAGCTTATGCATTGATTTCAGGAACTTGAATTGCTTCTAGAATAAAAACAACTACCCCATGCCATCATCTGAGCCTATGGTGCACGCAGTATCTGAAGCAGTGGTGTCGTCTTCACTTAGAGGTCTTTTAGAATACCACCAGGTTCCGACAGCGGAACTCGGTGGACTTATACTGGTCCACGAGAAACTTGGCACACACACATGCCCTTTACAATCACTTAATAGGAGGGTTGACGGCCTTCCTGTCAATGGCCAAGATCTCAAGCGTTACTTCCAGTAGGTCGGGTTGCACCCCATGCCATGTACATAGTCTGCTTGTTGCTTGTTGTTTTCATCTTGTTTCCTTTGATTACTATCTTTGTTTTCACTTTGTTTGTTCTTCTTGCTATTTTTGTTTATGTTCGTTTTTTTTGCTTGATACATTATTATTTTTGTTTCTAGAAATAAGTGCTTCCAACTACTACGTTCTAGATTTTGAGTAGAGTATGTGGCTAAAATATGAAGAGACTTGGGACACTGTAGCACTTGGCCAATATTGTGTCTGTCTTCTCTGTGCTTGGTTACAACCTTCGACTAATGAAGTATTGATGGAAAATACGAGCCAACTGCAAGGGAAGTTTTGGTCCAACCACAAGCCTATGTCCACATTAGGAAGCCTCATGCCTATACTCAACCTTTTGCTTTGTGTGTGTAAGCTCATCCAACTAGTAGAAATTGAGAAGGGGAAATCTAAACGAGAAAACCTATGTTAGAGGTCTTACATGCTTCTCTGAAGGAACAACCTCTTATGCTCTCAATAAGTCGAGATCCCTCTTCCACCCCAAAAATAAATAAGTGCCTATGCACAGTCCTCTTGAAAAAATACAAAGTCGAAAGAAGAGAAAGGCTTCCTGTGTAGAGAGGTGAAGCATGCAACTCCACTAGGGTACTGACCAGGCTCGCTGGTAGTGGAGCAATGCATGTGTTCCTACATGACTCCACTGAGCTACTTTCCAGGCCTACTGGCAATGGAGCAGCACTAGAGATGAAAAATTATACTCTGAAAATCTTCAACTCGCGAGCTAAACTACCCTTCACGAATTTGAAACACTGTGATCAAGCTGAACTTTTGATTGTGTTTGACTGAGTTGGAAAAAGGTGAACCATGTATGTCCATGGGGTAAATGGGGAAGCCGAAGTAACCCGCACAATGATTCAATACTCCCCAAAAGACCAAGGCCCTGTGCTGTCAATGAACCAAAACAAAGAAGCTGGAATTCTACCAGTGTGTCGCCAAGTGTTGTAGCGGCTACAACCACCCTCCAAAATTTTGGCCTGCACCCAATTTCGGAGCCTCCCTTGAGAGTTTCACTTGATGACTGCACACACTTGGGTTCACTCCATGAGCTCACGTGAGTCTTTGCATTCACCTTGCTTGTTCATTTCACCAAGTCTTGCATGTTGATGTCAAAGTCATGCTTGCAACCATGTTCTGGTTATGCTCAAAGTCTTCGCTTCGTGTGTACTTGTTTTGTTCGCTATGAAAACATCTATCACACTCACACACAAAGTCACATTCACTATCATGCAAGCGTCATCACGATCGACCAATGATCAATAACAACTTTCGTACTTGTCACCTACACCTTCGATTAGTCATGATGTACATATGTGTCTGGATGGTTTGATTTGTCTCATCGTCGAGTCATCAAAGTGTATGTTGAAAGATCGCATATGCATCTTTCACTCATCCACACACTTAGTCATTTTGTTGAAGTTCTGACGAACAAACTCTCCTCTGATATTCAGATCATCACCCCACCATCGACTCGATCGACTGTCACCCAAAACAACACATGAGCACCAAGCAAGTCATTTCAAGCTGTGTTGCCACAAGCAAATCAATCAGTCTCCATGCTAGTCAACTGAAGAGTTTGACCCGGAAGCCACCCTGGGACTGACTCCCTGAAAAAATTGCATAGAGGTTGCAAGAATTGCCCACTCTGCTAACTAAGAAAATTGCGCAGATAGGTCGGAAAAACAAACAGTGCCCGTCTCTGTCTCTCTCAAGAAATTGCACAATTTTTCCAGCCAGCCCTCCCAATAGTCAACCGACTGCTCATCCATAAAATTGTGCAGTTTTCATGAGAAGGCCCTTTGTTGCCCAACAGTTCGCTTAGCTCAGAAATTATGTAGAGATGATAAGTAGGCTGGCCTCCCAGCATCGGTGCAATTTCTCACGCCGATAGCTCCCAACAGTAGACTGTCATTTCCCCCGAGGAATTGCGCAGTTTCTGCTGCTAAGCTCCCGGTAGCTGACTACTAGTTCCCCTCAGGAATTGTGTAGTTTATGCTATCAGTGACCCAGCAGCCAGCTGCCAGTTCCCTCCAAGAATTGCGCAACTTTGGCTTCTAGAATCCAGACTAGTTCCTCCAAAAACTTGCGCAATTTTTGTCTACCAAGCCTCCCTATAGCCTTGCCTGTTCCTCCAAAAAATTGCGCAGTTTTTTATGCCAAGCACTGTTGCCCGCTCTTTCCGGAAACTGTGCAGATTTTTCTTGCCCATATTCCTACAGCCCAGACTGTTCCCCTAAAAAAATGTGTGGTTTTTTCCTCCACCTGGGCCAGACCTTGCGAACAATGACTGTCAATCTGGATTGCCCACCTCTATCACCCAGTGACTCTTGCGTAGTTTTCATCAGTAGTGCCCGGAGCCTCCATCCCACATCGCAACCTTGTTGCCTCTCCCAGTCACTTGCATCCAAAATGATCATGTAACATGGTATACTAGGAGCGTTTTGGATTTGATGTCATCTCATCATGAGTGACTGCAGGAACAGTTACACAAACAAACATTGTGTGATCACGAACAAGATGAATGAAGAGGAGAACATGTAAAGGACAGTTTCACCAACGGACGAACAAACGATGCATGAAAAGAGATGTGCTCGCTAACGGATGATCATCCAAAGATGTGTTCACGGATGGATGGATGAGAAAACACACAAGATGTGCTCACAAACAGACGAACGAATGAACATGCACCTTTCGCGAACAAAAGGACCTGTCAAGCCTTCCAACATACAAGAAAGGAGCAACATGCAAAAGCAACATCAAGCAAACCAACGACCATCGAAGACTCCACACACTTTGCCATGTGGAGGTGAAGCTGTGACACACCATGAGGACATCCATCACTTAGCAGCACTGTAGCTCGACATGCACACCATAAGCAGCATGAATGTACTAGCATTGTCATGTCGAGTCATGTCATCCACATCTCTATTGTGGGCCATACTGTCTATTAATATAATGTAGTTTGGAAGTCCAAGAGACCCACTTGTTGTACAAAGAGTCATGTAAAGTTGAAAAGTCATGGAAGTCAAATAGTCATGAGGGTAGTCGAACAACCACAAGGGTTAGTTCCACCCTTGGCTATAAATACCTCGTCATTTGTACAGGTAAAGGACATTTCACCTCAGCTCTTCCCACATAGCCAATAGAGTTTGTAATCTTTTCTTTGAGGAGTAAGTAGTGGCTCCAATTCCCCTCACATGGGGTTAGTGATGTATGGTGTAATGACGTGTCTTAGAAATTTCGCTTAATTCAGAAGCCTGCTAACAGGTCAGCACGTTTTCACACATGTATTGTAACTATTGTAAGACTAATCTTAAACACTTTTGATGCATGTTTCTTTAACCTGTGTTTCACATTTGAACTATTTCACTTGTTGTAATATATAATATATTAATGAAGATGTGTTGTATATGTTGTTAACGTTGTCTTTTCCATGGTGGATAACTTCCCTAACATTAGACAAACCTTTCACATAAAACACGTTGTAACAACCGTTGCACTCGTGTGGACTAATCACCTGAGTGTTATACGTTTTATCTTCCCTTGTGTGTTGTGACTTCCACATTCATGTGGACTGCTCCACTGGAAGTTGTGCACGTCCTGTTGTGTTGTGTGTTCCTAGCAGATTTGGGACTTCTCCCAACCAACCTAGGACTCACACTCACCCTCTCCCTCTACAGTGAAAGAACATTGACACAAATGACACTTACACGCACCAGGCACACGAACCTCACTTGAAGACAAAGCAGACCACTCTCCTTTGCTGACAAGAAAGAGTTGAGGCAAATCCTTAAGATAATGGCAACCAGGCCATCATACTAGATGGGATTCCAACACCAAACAATGTGAGATCTAGTTGGGACTTCATGGTGGGGTGATCCCCTAAATGTTGGCGGGTCTAGCACCGTCAACACCAACCATCGTATAGTGCGGGCAAGGGTGGATTGTCCTCAAATTGCAGAATAACATAGACGATGCATTTTCAATTTCATGTTCTTTTTTTCAACGTGGAATGTTGTTGTATGCACAATTAAGAAATTGTTTCTTCTCCTTTGAATACTTTGGGGCACATTCAAAAAGGGGGTCACATTTTTTAAAGCAAGTTCTGGGGTTGTATTTTTGAAAAAAGAGGGAGAGGGGTTGTATTTTTTTTTAAATTATATTTTTCAATAGAGGGCACCCATATATTTTTTTTTTGAGAGATCCCTTCTCTGGATCTAGAGATAGATCCATTTTTTAATAAATTACTAGAGGACAAAGTTTTTTTTGAAGTATACCTATCGAGATGAATAACTAGATGGCAAAGGCATATCTGAATGAGAGAAATAAGCTCGACAGATCCAATTACTCTAATTGGAAATTTAAGTTGCAGACCCTGTTGGAGGGGAAAAACGCATGGGCAATTGCAAGCGGTGATGAGTTGAAGTTGACCCTAGCTATAGGAGAAACAAGGGCAACAATCCAGTATTAGGACAAGAGGGAGAACAAAGCAAAAGTGTTGTTAAAATTGTCAGTGAAATATTATATTATCCCTCACATCTGTGAATGTAAATCAACAAATAACATCTAGAAAACCCTCAAGGACTTGTACGAGATCAAAAACACAAATCGCCTGTTGTTTTTGAAAAGTAAGATTATCTCCATTAAAATGGAGGAGAATGAAGTAGTGGCTATGTTTATCTCTTGAATCAAGGAGCTTAGAGATAAGTTGGGCGACATAGGAGAGAAAATGTCAAACACTGATCTTGTCACGATTACCATGAATGGTATGACTGATGACTATCAGATGTTTATCGCAAGCTTGAATGCGAGAGAGAAAGCCCCCAATTTAGAAGAATTGACAGGGATCCTGATGCAAGAGGAAGAGAGGCAGATGGCTCTAAAACCCCAGAGTTTAGACCTTGCTCTGATGGTGAAGAAAAATCCATTTAGAGGGAAGGAAAGTGCACGATAGAAAAGTGGAAATACACCAAAAAGAAAACCACCTCAAAGTATGTCTTCAAACAGAAGTGATTTAGGACCCAAATGTTTTTATTGTGGTAGACTTGGTCACATTGCTAAAAATTTCCATAAGAAGAAATTTGATGAAGGTCAACATAGACATAAGAAGCATGCGGGGCACTTTGTTTATGAAGATCATAATCAGAATCTCATGTTGTTTGTATTTGATTTTGTGTTCTCTTCTGAGGACGATGAAGCAGAAACTTGGTTTGTGGAATTAGGAGCTTCCACTCACATGTCAAGCAACAAACATTGGTTTGAGAATTTTAAAGAAACTATAACTGGTGCAAATATCTACCTTGGTGATGATAGAGGGTACAAAATCAAAGGGTATGGTAATGTTCCTATCATTTTTCCTGATGGAAATATTAGACATATTCAAAATGTAATGTATGTACTCGGAATAAAAAAGAATCTGATCTTTGTTTCTATGATAACATATCAGAACCTTAAGGTAGAGTTTTTTAAGTCTTATTGTGTTATTAAAGATTTGTTGGATCATATGAAGCCAATTGCATTAGGTATTTGAGTGGGAGGATTGTATAAGTTGAATGTAAGAAGCGCACCACACCAAGCCTTGACCTCATCAGTTATGACTGCAGAAGACTTATGGCATCAAAGATTTGGTCATATCAATTTCAATGACCTGTTGCTACTTCAGAAATGAGGTATGGTCAATGGTCTTCCTGTTTTAAAGAATGTTCATGTTGATTGTGAAGCATGTGCTCTTGGGAAGATGCATAGGGATGAGTTTCCTGCAAATGTAGATAGAAAGAAGAGATATATACTAGAGATTGTGCACATTGATTTGTGTGGGCTGATGAAAACGAGGTCATTAGGAGGTGCATATTATTTCCTATTATTTGTTGATGATTGCACGAGATTTACTTGGGTATATTTTCTCAAAAAGAAGAGTCATAATTTTGAATATTTTAAAGATTTCAGAAGCATGATTGAAAAATAGACAGGAAAATTCATCAAAATTCTCTGCTCGGATCAAGGGGGATAATACAAGAAACATGGTTTCATCAAATATTGCAAGGACCATGAGATAGTTCAGTAGTTCACAGTACCCCGCACTCCTCAGCAGAACAAGATTGCACAGAGGAAGAACATAACCCGTGTGGAGTGTACTCAAACCATGTTAAAAGGTAAGAACCTGTCTAATGGCTTTGGGGCAGAAGCAATATATACTACCATATATTTGAAGAATAGGAGTCCAACAAAAATCCTTGATTTTAAAACTTCATTCAAAGCTTTATTATGTTTTAAGCTTGCAGTTAATCATTTAAGAGTTTTTCTCTCCAAAGATTTTGCTCATGTTCCAAGAGAGGATAAGAAGAAACTAGATTCAAAGGCCATCAAATGCATTTTTGCTGGGTACTGCACATAGTTTAAAGCTTATAAATTGTTTAATCCCTCTACTCATAAAGTGTTTGCAAGTAGAGATGTAGTATTCCATGAGCAGGTTGATGATGGAAACCATGATAGAATCAATGAAGAATGGCACATGCCTTTGCTAGTGGAAGATGGAAGTGGTGAAAGGGTCAGCCAGGAGCAACAACAACAACAACAGTAGCAAAAAAAGGAAGATGTGGATGTTAGAGATGCAGGTAGCAGGCCAAGTCCACCAAGGGATGATCAGAATAGATTTGAAGCTAGTCCACCACTTAGGATATCAGGTAGGAAAATTTAGTTTCCAACAAGATATAGGGATCATGCTCTTATAACTAGTATGTTAAATGTTGTTGAACCCTATAATTATAAAGAAGAAATTCAATATAGTGAATGGAGGGTAGCCATGGAAGAGGAATATGAGTCAATACTTAAAAACAAAACCTAGGATCTAGTTGAACTACATAAAGGAAAACAACCCATATGTTGCAAATGGTTATACAAGCATAAATTTAAAGCAGATGGGAGCATAGATAAATATAATGCTAGGTTGGTTGCAAAGGGGTACTCATAGAAAGAAGGCATAAACTATGAGGAAACCTTCACCCCTGTAGCTAAGTTAAACACAATTACAATGTTAATTTCTTTAGCTACCAAACATCAATGGATGATACACTAGCTAGATGTAAAATTTGCATTCTTAAATGGGGATTAAAAGAAGAGGTGTATTTAATGCAACCTGAAGGGTTTGTTAAAGAGGGGGAGGAAGATTTAGTCTGTATATTGAAGAAAGCATTGTATGGACTAAAATAGGCACCCAGGTCGTGGTATGATAAAATTGATTCATTTTTCCTACAACGTAGTTATAAAAAAAGCAAGAATGGCCCTAATCTGTATACCGTGTTTGATGAAAAGGGGAAATTGTTTTGATTTCTTTATATGTGGATGATCTTATCATTGCAGGAAATGTTGATGAACTCATTAAAGAAATCAAAGAGTAGATGTCACAGGTTTTTGAGATGAAATACTTCGAAGAATTATACTATTGTTTGGATCTTGAATTCTGGAGGGATTATGGCTAGACTTTTCTATATCGGGGAAAGTATGTCATGAGTTTATTGAAATAGTTCAGAATGGACCAGTGCAAATCTGCATCAGTACCTTTACATTAGAATACCAAAATATAGAATAATGATGGTTCTAAGGTGGTTGATGCAACGCTGTATAGACAATTGGTTGGGAGTCTAATTTACTTGACTACAACTAGGCCAGATTTGGCTTTTGCAATTAGTGTATTGAGCCAATTCATGTCAAAGCCTCTTGAGAATCATTGGATTGTAGTGAAAGGTGTCTTAAGGTATCTTCAAGGAACCTTAGACTTTGGTATTAAATATACTGATTCATTTGATGTTAGATTGACAGGTTTCTCAAACTCAGATTGGGCCAAAAATCTAGATGATTGACGATCCATAACAAGTTATGCATTTAGAATTGGGTCTAGGTGTTACAGATCCATTTGGACACATCAATCCCATCATCTAGATCAGTGTTTTAGGGCTCATCAAACAATAATTTCATTTGCTACATGCCCTAAACAAGTCACCCTGTTGAATGCCTCCTTCCCAGAGAGTTTCATGACTTTAAGACATCTACAAATAACCTCTAGAGGGACCAGCACAGGTAGGCCCATGTAAGGGTGTGATGCAGAGTAGTTAAGTCCATGCTATGGTTCTCTACAAAGCACTTAGGCTTGCTTTCACCTGCGCTGGGGCGAGATTAAGCGAAATTCACATACGGTTTGGGGAATATTTTTATCTTTTGGAGTCATCTAGAAGGTTCCCTCACTTATCAACTCCTATGAGCTAGAAAATAGATGAGGAATGAGTTAAGCTGCATCCTATCCTCTCATCCCTTCCTCCATGGAACTAATTATAAGTATGGAAGGCCATACAATGCCACCATTTATGACAAAACCTCCTTCATCTTCCTATAAATTGACCACTCATCTAAGTGATCAGGGGTTGGATTATGTTGAATTGTAAGGAGATAATGCTGCTATGAGATTTGGCTTTGAAGCAAGTATTGTAATGCTACAAGTTTGTCATGCTTTTGATGTGATGTGGATGGGATCCAAGCTGGAGGAATGGCTTTGAATCAGACACGAATGGTTGTAATTCCTTCTTCTATTCAATAAAATGTTTGAACCTTTCTCCCATATGTTTGTATTGTTTTATAATTCTTATATGTGTGAAATGTATCTGATTCCATTCACTTATATTCAATAGATCTTTTGCTTTGATCGATTCTTTGTTTTCTGTTGTGTTTACAGGTACTTCTTAAGCATATTAAGTGTAGGAAGGAGTGACATGATTGATACAAAGGAGACGAGAGGAAAGCGGAACGGCAAGTAGGCCTTCTCATCTTTTCATCTTATCTATTTCTTATAGGAAAAAACTAAAACACTTTAAACTATTGTTCTAGATATGGCTACTTATCTAGGGAACTAGTATTTATCTATAGATACCAAATTATCCAAAACACCAGGGCTTATCTATTTCTTATAGGAAAAATCTAAAACACTTTAAACTATTGTTCTAGATACGACTACTTATCTAGGGAACTAGTATTTATCCGTAGATACCAAATTATCCAAAACACTATGGCCTTTGCATGGAGTAGAAAGAAGTAGAACACTGTATCCTTGTCTTCAGTAGAAGCAGAGTATCAAGCAATGTGTGTATAAACATGTGAGGCAGTTTGGTTGAGGAGACTTCTCCAAGATGCCGGATAAGAACAAAAATATGCAATTGTTATCAAATATGATAACCAGATCTCAAGAAAACTTGCAAATAATCCAGTGTTTCATAAAAACACCAAGAATATTGATACACAGTTTCACTTTGTTAGGGAGAAGGTTCAGTCAAAGGAAATCCATATTGAATATTGTAATACTTGTGACAATGTTGCAGACATTTTTACTAAGCCTCTTGGAAGAATTAAATTTGAGTTATTTAGGGAGATGTTAGGAGTGCTAGTGAACCCTTTCTCCATTAAGGGGGAGTGTTGAAATTAATGTAGAAATGTATTCTTGGAGAGAGTTTGTTCATTAGTTGAGTGTGAGCCTTAGATTAG
Organism: Pinus tabuliformis; assembly: GCA_031772625.1. NCBI lineage: Eukaryota > Viridiplantae > Streptophyta > Pinopsida > Pinales > Pinaceae > Pinus > Pinus tabuliformis. The sequence goes on from CM062807.1 coordinate 841,393,045, forward strand.
GATTTAGTTCCTACATCTTAGGAGTTTGTTCTAACTCTCCTACTTGCATGTAAACTATTTATTCATGGTGATTAATGATGAATGGTAGAGTGTTCTACTAGAGGCAGTATCCAGGTGAAGACCTCGTCCGAGAGATTCTCAGTTTGATGAATAAATTCTTTGTCTTCAGTTTTTAACAAACCATATTTGATTGGTGCAGGTATTCTCATTTGTTTCGTGTTTAGCTGTCGATTCTTCTTTATCTTTCACAAAAGTTAATACTTTTATTATTGGCATATTTATCAAGTTTTTTTTAAGACTTGGTTACCAATCCACTGTCAAAGGACCACCAGCTTCCACCGACAAACTACGAGAGCTAACAGAAGAATTACACCAGGGAGTCGAGCAAATTTGAACCAGAGATGTCCTTTGGATTCCCAATGTTGAAGGAAGGGTAACATCATTGGATTGACCATATGCCACATAGGATGGGAAGCGGTGAACCAACCTCTAGATGTGACACGTGGATGAATTGACCCAACCTTAGCTTGTCTCGTATGATGAAGAAGTGGTCATATTTAGCCAGGGCTGAATACATAGTGTGCACCAAATTGGAGACCTTGATGTGGAAACCATGATTGGGCCACGACTCCTCCTCATCATCCAGCATAGGAATGATGCCAATGACATACAAAAAAAATTTCGGTAATCGCTACCAATTTTCACATCAGTGTTCATGTGCTACAAGAGCTTCAACAAAACTCTAGGCATTAGAGATGCCATTTCACCCCTCATGGGATTTCTGCCAACCTCCTCCCGTAATATAATAGAACAGTAATAGTCCCAACCCAGTGTAGTGTAGGTTACTTAACATGGTGTATATATGGGATCTATAAACATATTCTATGGTTATGTGGATGTCAATAAACATGCCTTTCCATGTGAAGGATTTCTCAAGTTGGATGCATAACGTGTCAATCATTCGGTGGATTTCATGTTTGTGAAATATGTTGGGCTTCATCTAAAAAAAAATTAGAATCAAATCATACTTAATTTGAGACAAGCAATGTGTAGAGATTTTCTTGTGGAGAGCTTTCCACACACTGAAAGCTCCGCGTAAAAGGTTTATGCTCAAGCAAATAAACAAAAAAAACCACAATGTATTCCTCTCTTCAAACTTTTACAGATCTCCTCTACGATTTTTTTTGGGGTTACAAACCCTTGGATTTATGAGAGGAATTATAATTTATTTATATTAAAGGATAGAAGATGTGATTCCCATAATCACTAAATCCTTCACTAAAGAACTCACACATTATCATATTTTCATGGCAGAAGAAATGAAAAATGTTACAAGTCAATTGTTACTTCGACAAAACCACAAGTCCTCTGAGGCAATGATTAGATTTAGGAGTTATGGTGTTGTCAATTTAGTTAATGAAATGTGTGGTTTGTTCCACTTGATATGTTTGGTAATCCAAACATCATATTGTTCTAATAATCTAATTTGATGGAAGCCAAATAGTTGAGAGATCGAGTTCATTGACATAAACAATTTTGAACAGAGAAGCACAATGGTTTTGGGAACCTCGTTTCCCTTCCTTGTTTCTGTTAACATGAGTCTTGTTTTATAGATAGTCTGCTTTTTCTAAATAACAAAAAAATGGAAAGGAGAAAACATTGACAAAATCCCTGCTTATCTTCATGAGAGATGTTTGAGCAATCAACGTTAGTGGCTCACTAAGTTTTGGATCCAGAACAAGTGATTCTCAGTTACGAATAACCATCGAGAGTCCGTCCCCTGATTATTATTGTGTTTATCAGTGTGCATAATTTTTTTTTGTGTGAAACTTTCCACACACGGAAAAGCTTTGCACAAGAAAGGCTTTGCATAAGAGATATCATAATGAACCATTGTGTAGACAGCGAAACACATAGCAGTTTGAAAATAATATTTCCATATACTCTTCAGTAGTGTGTGGAGATTTCCCCCCACCCCTCGTCCACATAAGGGACCTGCAACTTTGGGAAGAGTAGTAGCAGTGTCAAGAATAACGGTGTTAGGCATAACAGGGTCAAACATAATAGTGTCAGTGTTAGAGGCACCGATTGGCCAGCCACTCAGAAAATTAGTGTTTTTTAGTTTTAAAATGAATTTTCAGGGACTGATAAATAGAAAAAATAAAACACTCTCCTCCAAGGGAACTTTGTCCCATTAGAGCTAGCTAAGACAATCGAAAATTAGAAATAAGATTCCCATAAAATTGCAAAATTATTTTCGAATTTCTAGGAAAATAGAAATATTGAGCATTTCATGAAACTTTGGTTAAAATTGAAATAAGGTCAGGAAAAATGTTGAGAGTCAGCGCATGTCAACACTAGGTGAATTCTATAGTCCCTCATGAGGAAAGGACTAATAAACAAAATACCTACTAAAAAAATTGATATTATTAGTATTTGTTGATGAGAAATATGGAAAAAAATTAAAAACATTTGTTGAAAAATCAGAAATCAAACATTTTCTTTAACACATACATAAAATAATTCTACACCACTACACTATATTCTTGAAAAATATATTAAGCCCTCAATGAAATACTTGAACACACTCTTCACAAAATTTGTCTCTAGATAATTACCATAAATCAGGAAGTGATTATTTATCACCAAACTCTTTGTTTAGAATTTTGATTAATGGAGCAGGGCGATTTATTGTGCGATAATCATTACTATAAGATGAAGTTATCTTATGTGAAATCAATTAACAAAGTTCTTATTACAAAAATTGATATTATTATTATTAGAAAAAATTGGGTAAAAAGTCAGAAATCAAACATTTTTTAAAAAAAAATTGGCGAAAAATTAGATGTCAAACATCTTCTTTAACACACAAAATAATACTAGTAAAAATGAAATCTAAAGTATACCAATACCATTGGAAGACATTTCACATGTGATAGCATCCCATTGGCGGGTAGATCATTCTTCCATCCAACATTGAGGCTAGCCCCAACCTAAACCCAACCTCAATCTCTCCAGTAGAATGTTTATCAGAGTGGTGTTTTCAACTTACAGGAAGCGGTTGAGTGTTGCTGTACATACACCCTGTTAGCCTTAATTAGCTTCAATTAAACTCTATTTCTTGCATGTGATATGAAATTAGTTATCATTGGTTAAATCTAGTGCTTACACGTAATGTGAACTTGGCTTTAGTTAGTTAACTTGAGTGCTTATATGTAGTGTGCACTTGGGCTTTAGTTAGTTGACTGGAGTGCTTTCATATGGTGCATTTGCACATTAACATAACATAAAGCACACTTAGCTTTATTTAGCTTTAATTAGCCTTAGTTATTGCATGTACAACTAAGCTTAACTTAGTTTCTTTATGTATTGATTCTCAAATCAATATTCAATAATAAAATTCTTTCTCAATTCCAATTTTCTTTTTCAATTCTTGAGAGTTTGTGCAATTATTCTTCAACTAGATCTGTATTTGTGCTCTAATAATTTTACATGGTATTAGAGCTATAGGGACCTGGAGAAGGTGCATGAACAATATTTTGCAGGTTTGAAGATAAAAAAATTTGGAAATTATTTAGAGATTTGATTTGCGGATCATAATATTAGAGAACTATTGCAATTGTTGCTATAGCTACAAAGTGAAAGAATGGAGTTCCTATCTTCAAATATTCTCACACAGTATAACTATTTCCAATGGAAGCCAGATAATTTCATTCACCTTAGAGGAAAAAGCTTGTATCAGATAGTTATGAATATGAAATTTGAACCAAATTTCGCCATTGAAAAATCCAAATACTTCGACAGGATGGATGAGGCTTTTGGTCTTCTATTGTTATTCATATCTCCAGCATTGTGTTTCCATGTGGACACATGCAACACTCTGAATGAGGTATAAACAACCTTGGATAATTTATTTGGAAAGCAAGATGAAATGTGGGCTCATATTCTTGAAAATGAATTAAATTCCTTAGATCCAAACAACTTTGAAAACATTTTGGATTTCTTAACGAAATTTAATTCCCTCCTTCTACAATTACATAATTTTGGCATCAATAAATCCAAACAAGAATTGATCCTTTCTATTTTGTCTAAATTAGGTCCTGAATATGTTTTTTTTGTTTCTACATTTCATACAATTAGACTTGCAACTAGAGATAAATGGAAAATGCCCAAACTTGATGCATTTATTGAGTCTCTCATTCATGAGCAGGATAAGATCATCAAGATGGGTTCATTAAAGTCTTCAAATGCACATGTAATTGCGATCCATGAGAAATGGAAGTCCAAGTTGAAACCAAATCAACAATCCAAAGGGAAAGGAAAGGCAAGAGATACAAATCCAAGAAAGGGAGGAAATCCAAAACCTCCAAATGACTCTTCCAACTCCAAGGGTAAGAAGGGGAAGAAAGGAAACTCCAAGTTTCCTTATTGTAGTAGAGGCTATCATATTGAGTACTCTTTCATGTAGAAGAATATTGATATGATGGTAAAGAATCTTCAGCAAAATAATCTTGGTCCTCAAATTCTAGAAAGTGCCAAGAAGAATACGGAGGAAAAACCATCATAAACAAGGGGTAATGGTCATGCTTTGATTTCCCTTCATTCTACACCACAAGAATGGATTATAGATTCAGGAGCTTCACATTGTAGGGCTTCTTCAAAGGAATATTTTTCTTCTCTACATGCATACTCAAGACCTCCTATTCTCATGGGGAGAATTTTTATAGCTGAAGCAACTGGACAAGTAAGAGTGCAATTTGAAGATGGAAGCCTTTTGAAAATATCTTGCATATTCCAAGGATCTTTGAGGATCTTATTTTAGTGTATGAGATGACACACACAAGAACTGGAAGGCAAGTGGAATTTACCATGGATTCCGTGGGCATCTATGATATGAAAACCAACTTCAAAATTGCATCTGGCAAGGTAAATGATCAATCTAGTATGTATACATTTTCATATTTTATTCCTCAATCTGATTCTATTTTACTACTTACACATGCAAATGAAGAAAGTAGGATTTGGCACAAGATATTTGTGTACTTGAATTCCAGATACATGTGGCAACCTAGCAAGCAAGGGATGGTTAAAGGATTGTCAGCCATTGAATTTTCCAATGGTGTTTGTAATGGATATGCTCTTGGAAAGCATCCACAAGACAAGTTCGATAAGGGGCATGCATGGAGAGCCTCTTCACCTTTGGATCTTGTACATAGTGATATCATGAGTCCATTTACATTACCTTTAATGAGAAAAGCAAGATCTGTGTTGTAATTTATAGATGATTACACGAGATTCACTTGGGTTAATTTCTTGAAACCCAAGTCTGAGTTTTTCAGCATCTAAAGATTTTCAAAGCGCATGTGAAAAATCAATATGGAAAATTCATCAAAATGCTCCGCACAAATAATGTGAATGAATATATCATTGAATATATCCAAAATATTTGTAATGAAGTAGGCATATAGTTGTAGCATACAGTGCCTTACACTCCGCAACAAAACGAGGTGGCCAAGAAGAAGAATGGATATTTGAAAGAGATGTAAAGTTGCATGTTGCATGAAAGATCTGTTCCATCAAAATTGTGGGTTGAAGCTATCAATTGTGCCTCATACATCCATAATAGATATCCTCATAAATATGTTACTAGAAAATCACCTTTTGAGGCTTCGAATGGCATGCAACCTAAACTCAGTCATTTCCACATTTTGGATCAGGAGCATGGGCCCACATTCCTACAAAGATGAGAAAGGCCTTGGAGCCTCAAAGCAAGGCATGCATGTTTGTTGGATATTCTGATGAAGTCAAAGGCTATATATTTCTTGATATCAACACTGAAGAGCTATTTATTGAAAGGAGTGTAAAGTTTAAAGAAGATGCTTTGCATGCACCACTAGATTAACATGTTACAAATTTTCCCTCACCATTAATTAATGAGTGTAACACCCCCTCCTCCTAAGTCTACCCAACCAACCATCTAGTCAAGGTAAACATGCAAGGAGAGAGGCCACTATAAGGGATTCAACATCCTTGGTGACCTTAAGGAAATGGAATCGACGGAACACACAAACCAAACCCAACCAAATCAACAACAACACCCTCAAGAGACATGTCAGCCACTCATATATCCTGTCCCTTAGTCCCAGTGATGTTTTAAGCTTTTTAACCCATGGGCACTCTCATTCTATAGGCATGAAAGCATCCAAAAACCCATAGTAGCTCTCACAAACCTATGTGCCAGTGTCTATGGACTCTTCTTAGTAGACCTGTGCCACATACCCTGGGATTTGAGCCACTTTTCTAGTGTAGAATTGTTGCCTCTATCGGAACTTATTACAACCTCCAAAATCCATCAAAGACATGATGATAATACTAATAAATAAAAAATCAACCTTAGGACTAGGCCTGAGCATCCCTAACCGGGGCTGACATTTTGTCAAACGCTTGGCATCAATGCAACCTACAGGTCTAGGATACAAGATAGAGCCTGAATGACTGGAAACACTTATGAAACATAACCAGAAGGATCACCACCTTCCCCATTGAATTGTTATTACCTCAATTAGGTCTTACATCCATCATTTTAACAACTACAAGCAAATACATGAAATAACCATGACATGAACCAATCATATAACCATGCTTACGACCAGCATAAAACCATATAAATATAAGATATATGATAGCCATTAAATCCACATATAAACAAGTGCAAAACTAAGAGAAATTATCTTTTATTAATTATAGGAAAATTCGACCAGGTTCAGGACTTCCACGTACCACCTGACCATAGACATGGCTTAACCAAATATTTCTTTCAGCCAGTCACCCCCGTGCCATATTCCAAGCATGAACATGGGATCTCATAGAGAAACCAATCCAAGAACAACCAAGGGAATCCAGAGGTTAAACCACATCCACCCTCATCAAACCATGATGACAACCGAACCAAACTTGGATTTCCATTCGGAATCCATCACTATCCTTGAGGAATTTTCCATCTCCTTGTCTCTCATGCTTTACCGCAATCCAATCTTGTATCACTAGTCCTTAAACTGAGACCAGTCTCTCAGGATTTAACTCAATCCAAACTCGGATCACTAGGCCCTAAACGGAGACTTCTCCCTCAAGCTTTACCGTGTATACTACCAAAACCAGTCAAGGAATTCCTACCCCTTTGGGAACAAAACTTGAGACCACCTTTGCCCTGGATTCTAAAATTCATTCGGCAAACCAAAGCATAAAAACCGAAATAAACATCCCAACACCATGGCATCCAAAAAAGGAAAGTCTCGGCTGAAAACCATTGTCATAACCCGACAAAATCATGCCACTGACAGCAAGATAACCATACACCAACATGAAAATCCATGCATGTCCAAACCAACTAGGAAATCACACATGCAATATGTTACTTGTAAGTATTCCTGTTGAAAGTGTCTGATCCTGCTCTTCTTCCTTGATATTTTCTTTCCCTCCTTTCCCTTTCCTTGATTTTCCTTCCTTGATCCAAAGCTAGAGTGCTCCAAGAAAACTCTACCTGACCAAGAGTGAGAGAGAGAGAGAGAGAGAGAGAATAATGAGAGAGCTCCAAAATTGAACTAAAGAAAAGTTACAAATTGATCCTCAGAAGCTTTTTCATTAATGAGGCCTCTATTTTCTTCATTATCCATTATTTTACTTCATTTTCCTCCTCACATGCAACATGTGACCTTTCACCTTACTTTTCTCCTAATTTCCTTTATTTTCATAAATAAATGTGCCAAAAATGCTTTCCTTTTAATTCCTTTGCCTTAGCCTTTGCCAATTTTCCTTAGCCAAAACACACATCCAGTGATGCCCACTAGGATATCTTTACCAACATTCAGCTTGGAATAAGTGTCTATTAACCGTGGTCATGTTTTTCCTTTATTAACTTTTATTACATGAAATTTTCACTGGGGTTGTTACAGAACCCTCCCCCTTGGGTAACATTGTCCTCGGTGTTAAAACACACCATGACCTCAATAAAACCACTGAAAAGAAAACATACTGCCCATGGAGCTTTATAACTTAGCTCGTTGGAGTATTTACAATGAAAGACCTGCTCAAAATCAAAACATCATGACAATACAATAACTATACCGTTTATTGGAGCTTTATAACTTAGCTCATGGCAGTATTTACATCCATATACATATAAATACATATACCAAAACATCAACAAAACATATGCCAAACATAAACCAACATCAAACCAAAACCGCTTTGCCTCAACTGGTAAACAATGAAGGATACGGGGCCTACATCTGATCCACCATTTCCCATGTAGCTTCTTCAGTCCCAAAGTGCTTCCACATTTTAACTTTCTCTATGGCTCTGTTCCTGAGCATGAGATGTTTCCACTGCAATATGCATAGAGGCTTTGGTTGAAACTCTCCTTCTTGCTCCACCTACAATACAGACCAATTAATAACATGATCAACATCCTTTATATACTTCTTAAGCAATGAGATATGGAAAAACTCATGGACTTTCATTATTCGAGGTAGTGCAAGTCGATATTCCATTGGTCCAATCCTCTGAAGGATCTCAAAAGGCCTACAATACCGTGGAGCCAACTTGGTAAGTGATCCCATCCTCAAAGAGTTTTCTTGGGCTTGATGCACAAATACACATGCTCCCCAACCTGAAAATCCCTAAAGAACTTGTGTTGATCCACATAACTCTTTTGTCTATCCTATGTTTCCATTAAATTCTTCTTTATAACCTGCATTTCCTACTCCATGTCCGCCAGCATGTCCGGTCCAATAAGTACCCTATTCACTGGATCACTCCAGCTGATGGGAGTGTTACAACTCCACCCATATAATGCCTTCAAAGGAATCATCCTAAATGACTCCTAATAACCATTTTTGTATGCAAACTCAACCAATGGAAGATACTCCTTCCATTTCCTCTATTGGTGCATCACGTACATCCTCAACATATCCACCAAGATCTTGTTGATCCTATCTATCTTTCCATCTTTCTACAGATGATAAGCTATACTAAAGGCCAAATATGTACCCAAGCCTACAAATAGCTCCTTCCAAAAATTGGAAGTGAACTTGGCATACCTCTCTAACACAATCTTCTTCGGAACACCATGTAGTCCCACTATCTCTCTGATGAACACCTATGCTACCTCACTTGTTGAATATGCACTCTTTACAGGAATGAAGTGAGCTACCTTTCTTAGCCTGTCAACCACGACCATAATAGAGTCATGCTTCCTTGCTGTCCTTGGAAGACCTATAGTGAAATCCATGGAAATGACCTCCCATTTCCATTCTGGAATCACTATATGTTGTAGTAAACCACCTGGATGCTTACATTCTACCTTTACCTGCTAACAATCTAAACATCTAGCCATGAACTCTACCACTTCCTTCTCAGATTCGGCCAATAGCAGAACTTATTTACCACCGTCAACGTCGTATGATATCTTGGATGGTACAAGTATGGCTTAACATTAAACTCCCTCAAGATAAGCTTCTTGGGCTCACTACAATTTGACACATTTATCCTATCTCTAAATCTCACCAAACCATCTTCCGTGAGATAATAGTCTGCATCCTTGTTATAGACATTTTTGGGCACTGCAACCCCAAGCACAAATGTCCATAAACCAAGGGCTCCTAAGTCCCTAAAGGTGTTGTTCCAACCCCTAAAAGAACAAGGTCAACTGATTACAGAATCTCCTAGAAGTTCTCCATGAAAAACTACTCAGAACTAGTCAAAACTGGACCATTTCACCTGCTCCATAGGAAAAGTGGGTTGCATCCTACCTGAATACACATAGTAGGTGCGATGCATGTCAAAAAACCTTTCTATGGGGTGCGATGGGTGAGAAGGGACAAATGGCAATCTGCAAGGTGGAGGAGCATGGAATCTTCGAGAAATCTCTCCTGTGACACTTGCCTCTTTGAATTCGACCAGGGATCAGTAAGAGATCATCAATCTCCAAGTGGAATCAAGAACTATCAGAGAGAAGACACTAATCAAATCTTAAAAGCTGACTCACCTCCCTTGCAGACATCTATATATGGATCCCTCATCCCAGAGATCCAGGGGCTGGAATTTTGTATCTTGTAAGGAAGTGCTGTTGGTTTCTTGGGGCAATATCATAGTGTTGGGTGATCTAGGCTTTTCATGAGGTGAAGAAGGGCTTTCTTGCTGAGAGGATGATGCTGGGTCAGAACAATTGGTTGTAATCCTCTTTGCTCTTTCTTGATTATCAATAAAGCTATTCAAGTTTTCCTCCACATTCTTGTATGATTGATGATTTATGTATTTGTGTGGTCAATGTACATCTGATCCTATATTGTTTATGATAATAGATCTATGCTCTTGGATAGTGTTATGCTGCTTTGATTCTACAGGTACTCCTTGAAGCTGGGTAGACAAGGAAGCGAGTGGCAAAGACCTACGAGAAGAGAGAGGAATCGAACAAGGAACCAAGCGCAAGACAGAAGTTGGTCTCCTTATTCTTCTCTTATCTTTTTCTCATAAAGGAAAACGAAAGTAGGTTTTAGTGTGTTTGTTTCTAAGGTAGCTACCAGCCTTAGTGGGACTAGCAGCTCTGTATAGACACTAGTTTTCCTGATAACAAAATGGCGACTCCGCTGGGGAGCGAGTAGATTGCTTGTTCATCTACATTTGTTTACTTTATAAACTTACAGACGGAGCCTGATGTCAAGCCAGCTAGCCTTCAAACTGCATTTGCTATGCAAGTGCAAAGTAGATCAACGCTGCTTCAGTCTATCTCTGGGTTTTGTTTATGAATTAAATGATTGATTTACAAACTCTCTAATTTCCCTTGTGGTGGCTCTAGTAACCTCCTTAGATCTCCCCTGTGATTGATTTACTGATTACCACTTGCTCGGCCTAAATACTTGAACTGAACTGCAAACTGTGACCCAGAATCCAATCAAAGTCTCGTCCCTGGTCCAGTGCATTGTCTGTTCTGTGAACTTCAAATGCATCGCACTTCCCGAGTGTAGTAGGTGCGTTGCATTTTAGTTTCACAGTGTTACAGGTGCACTAATCAGCCAAGGCCTTGTTCCTAAATTTTGGTTTCTGTGTTCACTCTTTTTAGCTCTATTCAGGAGTTTTTCTGCTTGAAGTCAGTACACCTCTATTGAAACCCCTTTCCTTGCTATTATTCCACCTCCATTGTGCAAAGAACTGTAAATGTTTTTATGTATTTTTGAGTCATTTTTGGTTCTCCTTTACAAATAAGTAGCATAATTGTACTGTTGTTTCTTGATTTGAAAGTGTCGCAAGTGTCGTTTTCAGTCATAGAAGAGAATCTAATTGTTCTTGGTAGTCGATTACACTGTTACTCTTGTATTTGATTTGAGTTAGTAGTTTTTCAAGTGTCGAAAGCAAGTTTTCAATTCCAAATAACAAAGTGTCATCATTATCCTCATTTTGTTATGAAAAGAAACTTGTTAGTAATTGTCGCTTTGAAAAATAATTCAGATTTGCGCTTAACTTTCTTTTTATAATTCACACATTAAGAAGGCTGAAAACAAATACATGCATGTGCATTTGCATTTAGACTGTTTGTTGGTTTGATTTAGGATAGTGCATATAGTGTGTGCTCTCTTCTCTTTGTTGAAAGAACGCCATCTCTCTTTCCTTAGTAGCTAGGATTTTCATTGTAAAAAGAAGATTAAACGATTGTTTATCATCTTAGATTGCATTTTAGGAATTGTACATCTACATCATGTGGTGAACTTGAAAGGCAAATTTCTTAAGCAAGATCAACCATAAAATAAATTTAATGAATCTAAAAACGCTTTGGAACCTAACGCACAACATCTAGAAGTCTAGGCTAGAGACGTATTCCGACATCGTAAAGCCTGGTAACTGTTGTTTTCACTGTTGGTTGGGTGATTCCTCCATTTTGAGATGATAAGTTCCAGTATGGACTTGTGCTCCCACGTATCATCGAGTATATTTTGGGAGACCACAATAGGCTTTATCCTTTATCCATAGGAAGCCGTGTCTGTCGCCCTAACGATCGCAATGCACTGAACACACCATTCGGGAAGATTGATTGCCGTACCGTAAAAAGTATTCTACAGTTTTGCAATTGGTTTGGTAATCCCTATGTCTAGATTTCCAGAGCAGTCCCTTTCGTTCCTTTTCAGACTCCTTAACAGAAAAGGTCCATATGAGCACTTGTCACTTCAGGCTCATTAAAAATTGAAGGCGACTAGAGTCATCTTTTGTTTTTTCTCGACTCTTAAAAATTGAAAAAACAAGTTGTGTCAAAGCGTCTAAAATTTATTTTAAATGGAATAATCATCACCTTTCCTACGTTGATCTTAAGTTGAGAAAAATGGAGTCCACCAACCAAGGAGTTCCCCTTGGAGGAAATCCTAGTCCCTTCTCCTCTTGGGGAGATGTTGGTGCACCCCATATGGCCACATTGTCTCTTCCAGGATTGACAATCGGCTTTCCCGTATGGCTTTTCTCAACTTCTTTCATTCAGAATACCGTGATTCCTAAACAATCAAGTCAGCAACTAAACGATATTAGAGTTACCCTCCAACCCTCTACTTCATCCAATTCTTCCTCTCCTCCTTCCTCTTCGCTTGATGAAGCTGGTAAAGCCCAAAATCAAGTAACTGAGAAGAAGAAGGAGAAGAAGAAGAAGGAGCCAAAGGTGAAAAGGGGCAACCAAGCATTGTCTAGCGAAAATCCACACACTGCATCGACTAGGCCTAAATTGCCATGTGTCATTTGCAAAGGAGACCACTATCAGTGAGATTGTCCTTGCATCCCTCGGATCTTAAGGGACTGGTCTCCTCGTTTGCACAATCCGGTGTCATCAACCTCTGACGATCATGTTGAGCATACATTGTCAACTAGTGAAAGTGAAGCCCCTAGACAAAAAGGAAAATATAAATTTCCTTGTAAATTTTGTGAAGGCGATCACGCCATCCAGCGTTGTCCCTTCTTAGACGAAGCTAAAAGAGTTTTGGACGACCGTCTGGTTTCACCGTTACGGCTTCCTCCTGGATACAAGAAACTCTTGTCGAGTCCATCACTAGTTGAAAATCTGGCTGACACGCCCTTGTGGTTAGCCGAAGCGTCTATCATTGAAGATAAACCATCTGAATCCATACCAGATGAATGTCAAAAGGTCGAGGCGGCAGTTGACCCAGTCTTGCCTTCAGAAGGTCCATCTTCCAATGATACAGTCACCGAAGAGAACAAGAACGACACCGTTCAAATTCTCTTCGTAAGCACAGACTCCGATGAACATGGGGGCAGTCTACCCGTTCCTTTACCGCAGGAAGGAAGTTCGTCAGAGTCATATCCGGCCGTCTATTCGGTCCCACCTCCAAGCAACATGGTTGTTTCCTTTGACTGAAATCTACTAGGCAGACCCCGTTTACAGGCTAGTGTACCGTTTCGAATCATTGCTCAAATATATAGAATGGTCATGACCGGTACCATCATAGATGAAGGGGATTCTGTGAGTATCCTTTCCTCAACTTCTTGGAAAACACTTGGTTCGCCATCGCTTTTGCCTGAGATGAGAAATCTAACAGGCTTTGACAAAGGAACCAGTCGACCATTAGGGATACTTCCCGATGTGCTGATAACATTGAGAAGGAAAACTGTTCACATGAATGTAATGGTAGTCCAAGGACCCCTGGATTATAATCTACTCCTTGGACGAGACTATATTTATTGCATGGGAGCCATTGTCTCCTCACTCTTTAGAGTAATGTGTTTTCCGCACGAAGGAAGAGTGGTCAAGCTCATAGACCAGCTTTCATTCCCCGGTTCACACATAGAAAATAGTCATATACCAACCCTGAATGGTCTTTTCACGCAAGGAATGTCTCATCAATCCCCAGTCTGTCCTCCTGATGAGCGCGAGTGATTCAGAGGGCATGACTGAAACCCAGGGGGCATGCACCCTGGCCTGTTTCGACAGGAAAACCTTGGGTATAGGGTGGGTTTCTGCGGAGAGTATATGACTGGCCTGACACACCCGTCCATTTTGGAAAATGGGATTAGACCGGAATAAGATACCTCTGTTGAGGTAGGCCTTTCCCGATAAAACAAATGTTTTGCCTGCAAATTGAGGGGTAACCTGAAAAGGTAGGCCTTTCCCGATAAAACAAATGTTTTGTCTGAAAATTGAGGGGTAACCTGGAAACTCTACTTCGCTATACCTGGGGGCATGCAAACATTTTGGCGTGCAAGCAAAGAGCGACCATTTACTTTTTTAAATTTATAGGTCCTCTAACCCTTTAAACTCGTAGGATTGGTCATTTCCTAACTTGCATAAAGAAAGGATGCGGGGCAAAGATTTGAAGTAATGTTGTTTTTATATATGAGACATCCTTATTATGCGACTGGATTAATCGAGCAGTTTTAACGTGGAATTCAAGCTCGTTAAAAAATAAACATAAGCAATGAGCAAGTGTTTCCCCCAACATTTAATCTCATTAAAAAATGAACCAATTTCCGGTAAATAACCATTGTGAATGTATTACTTCAGCCTTTGAAGCCTTAGTCGTGTTCTCATCATCACCTCCCCTCTGTATTGGCCGATCATTCACCTCCACTTGATTGTTTACCCCTTTTAAGGAACAGCTGCGAAGAGTGATCTTGTTAGCCATCCTTGTGACACTGCCGTGATTGGAAAATTCCAAACCTTACCTGGAATCAGCTGCTACCCGAATCTATCACTCGTTCCTCAAAAAATGAGTCTCCTTTAAAGCTCTTTTCAACTGACTCGTAAAATATGAAAAGATTGCCAAGCCATTGGCCTCTCCAGCTCGTTAAAGTGACCAGAAGTGCTATCGCTCCTTTAGATTTTAACCTTTTTGGACCTGAGGGATTATTACACAAAAAGATCGAGCGCTTGTTTTGTTCGGCTCGTTAAAATTACCGAAAATTCATCCCTTTTGTATTATTTTATAGTTTTTTGGACTTAAGGGATTAGATGACGAAAAAAGATTTTTGGAGTTTCCTTTACATCCCTTTTTAGACTCTCTAAAATTGAAAAGGACCGAGTTATCTTTGTCGTTAAACTCGTTAAAACCTAATAGCGACAAACTTGTCCATAACGGACAAGAACGAGTTTCACTATCGCTAGGCTCGTTAAAACATAGCGATGGGTTTGACTGAAGGGAAAATTATAGAACAATCATATGTTATCCTCCTCAAGCTTGACAAAAATAAAGAGGTACTGGTCAGCAATGACTGGGGAAAAATTGGGAAGAAAACTTGTAGAAACTTTGTTGGTAGCAAGTCGCTCTTGAACATGACACTTTCACTCTGCATCTGAGTCGGGTTGGGTTGTTCCATTCACTGGTCACATCACCATGGTTCCATCACACCATCCACATTTGGGGTTAATGCTACCAATCCATCATGTCAGTGTCGCCAATATGTTCAAGAGAAGTCGCTCAGAGAATTCACCTGTGTCTCACCCACTATAATACATTTTCGCTCCATTCTTTCATGACCGCCACCCTGAACCGTATATCACCAGATCATTTTCACCTCCATTAAATTCATTTGCTCCATTCTGTGTCATTGATGTGGGATTCACTAAGGCCCTCCTATGACAAATCGCTTCTTGTCGACATCAGCTCATTATCCAAGAAGTCGATCTAGGAACAACCCTTTCAGTACTTTGAAGCTTGCATGCCTCAATGGCAAGTTTCTCACTTCCAACGATAGGTTTACATCAATGGCCTTCGACCGAAAGATTTTGCGTGGTGTTCGACGCCAAGTCCCTTATTCAAACCACGTGAATTGTACTGCAGTACCTTGAGGGTCATTATCGTTATCGGTGATTCCTCTCACGCCTGTTAACAGCTTACATCATTGGTTGGTAATCAGGCGATGTCTTTCCATGTTCGACTCCAGAACATCTCTCACATGGATCGACTTGTACTTTGAGTGAAGATTGAATGAGATTGAAGACCCCGGATCTAGTTTCATCCATCCGGGCTGTGATATATATTCAAGAAAATAAAGACATCGAATGTACATCATTGCTGCATAGATAATCATCCAATCTAAGGGATGATGGCTCTACCAGAATCATCAGTCTACACTCAGATGATTGTCTGTCCTATGTACATGAAAATGAATTTATAAAGCTGAGCATGGGAATGCTCGCCTCAGCTAGATCATGAAAATAATATGAAGATAACGTATTGTATTGTATCTTATTACAGGTCGCCTTCCAGCTCGAAAAAACTTTGGATCCTCATGATAAAGCATTTCACCTGACATCAAAAGATTAACGACCTCATGCTTTAGGGGGCAACTGTTATAGACATTTTTGGGCACTGCAACCCCAAGCATAAATGTCCATAAACCAAGGGATCCTAAGTCCCTAAAGGTGTTGTTCCAACCCCTAAAAGAACAAGGTCAACTGATTACAACATCTCCCAGAAGTTCTCCATGAAAAACTACTTAGAACTGGACCATTTCACCTGCTCCATAGGCAAAGTGCGTTACATCCCACTTGAATACACATAGTAGGTGCAATGCATGTCAAAAAACCATTCTATGGGGTGCGATGGGCGAGAAGGGACAAATGGCAGTGTCAATCCGCAAGGTGGAGGAGCATGGAATCTTCTAGAAACCTCTCCTGTGAAACTTGCTTCTCTGAATTCGACCACAGATGAGTAAGAGATCATCAATCTCCTAGTGGAATCAAGAACTATCAGAGAGAAGACACTAATCAAATCTCAAAAGTTGACTCACCTCTCTTTCAGACATCTATATATGGATTCCTCATCCCAGAGATCTAGGGGCTGGAATTTTGTATCTTGTAAGGAAGTGCTATTGGTTTCTTGGGGCAATATCATAGTGTTGGGTGATCTAAGCTTCTCATGAGGTGAAGAAGGGCTTTCTTGCTGAGAGGATGATGCTGGGTCAGAACAATTGGTTGTAATCCTCTTTGCTCTTTCTTGATTATAAATAAAGCTATTCAAGTTTTCCTCCACATTCTTGTAGGATTGATGATTTATTCATTTGTGTGGTCAATGTACATCTGATCCTATATTGTTTATGATAATAGATCTATGTTCTTGGATAGTGTTATGCTGCTTTGATTCTACAGGTACTCCTTGAAGCTGGGTAGACAAGGAAGCGAGTGGCAAAGACCTACCAGAAGAGAGAGGAATTGAGCAAGGAACCAAGCGCAAGACAGAGGTTGGTCTCCTTATTCTTCTCTTATCTTTTTCTCATAAAGGAAAATGAAAGTAGCTTTTAGTGTGTTTGTTTCTAAGGTAGCTACCAGCCTTAGTGGGACTAGCAGCTCTATATAGACACCGGTTTTCCTGATAACAATCCTGATCACCTGTACCTATACCTTCACTTGTATCTTCACCTATAGTTGTACCTGCACCTATACCTGTACCTATACCCTTGCTCTGTTGTAACCTATGCATGATCTCCATGTACTTGTCATCCCACTATCCTGCCTGTAAGATCCCATCCTCTAACTCTGTCCCATAAGAGCTCATAGTTGCTATATGATTTACATGTACCTTCCTGCTAAGAGCATCTACAAGCTAGTAATCCTTCCCCTTGATGTATCTGATCTCAAAGTCAAACTCACTAAGGGTAGCCAACCATATAGCTTGCCTAGCATTTAGATTCGATTGGTCAAACAAATACCTCAACCCAATGTGATCACTCATCAATGTAAACCTCTTGCCCAGAAGATAGTGTTTCCACATATTTAATGCATGTATCATTGTTGCTAGCTCAAGGTCGTGCGTGGAGTAGTTCTACTTGTGCTCACTCAGTTTTCGTGATTCATAACACAATACATGTCCTTGCATGAGAACTCCACCAAGTCCTATACTTCAAGCATTTGTACTTACTACAAACTCCTTGTCATATTCTACATCTTTAGCACTGGTGCATGTGTCAACAACTGCTTAAGATGCTCAAAGCTAGCCTCACATTCTTATGTCCATTTGAACTTCTTACCTTTCCTTTGCAATGATGTGATAGGATATGCAATGCATGAGAATTTCTTGATGAACCTCTTGTAGTAACTTGCCAATCCCATGAATGATCTCACCTCATCCACATTCTTAGGAGTTGCCCACTCCATGATAGCCCTTATATTTTCTAGATCTATTGTTATGCCATCCTTGGAGACAACATGTCCCAAGTAATGTACCTCAGTCTAAAAGAAGCTGCACTTGCTAAGTTTAGCATACAACTGATTCTCTCTTAGCAGTCTCAATACTTCTGCTAAATTCTCAACATGTTCTTCCTCATTCTTAAAATATACCAATATGTCATCAATGAATACAATAACAAACTTGTCCAGATAAGTATGCAACACACTATTCATCAAACACATAAATGTAGTTGGAGCATTAGTCAAACCGAATGGAACTACAACAAACTCATAATGCCCATACCTAGTCCTGAACGCAGTCTTGAAAATATTGTCTTCCTTGATGTGTACCTAATGATATCCTGTTCTCAAGTCGATCTTCAAGAACACCGTTTCTCCCTTCAACTAGTTGAACAAGTCATCAATCCTTGGAAATGGGTACTTGCTCTTGATCATTACCTTGTTTAGCTACATGTAGTCAATGCACAATCTAAGAGTACCATCTTTCTTCTTTATGAACACCATTGGTGCAACCCAAGGCGATACAATTGGCCTAATGTATCCCTTGTCAAGTATCTCCTTTAACTATAACTTCAAATATACCAACTCAAATTTTCTCATCCTGTAAGGTGCTTTTGATGCTGGAGCTGCCCCTAGCACCAATTGAATAGAAAATTCTACCTCCTTGAGAGGTGGCACTCTGTAATGTCCTCAGGGAATACATCCTGAAACTGCTGCAAAACTGGGTACCTACTTAACACATCTGCATCCTCAACCTCCTTACCATTATCACTAGAAATGTGTACTACAAACATCACACAACCTTTTATGCAACTACGCTTAGACTACAAAGCAGTAACCATCCTCATGGATGTAGGCTTCTTCTTTCCCTAGAAGTTCATATTTTCCCCACTATCATCCACACACTCAATGGCCTTGTCGAAGTAATCCACTTTGGTTATGTGAAGGTATAGCCAATCCATACCCAAAAGCATGCTATATGAGCTCAATGGAAATACATTTAAGTGTGTTGTTGTAGGCATACCATTTAACTCAAATGCATAAGCTCTTACCTAATGGTGAACTCTCTTCTTTGTACCTGTAGCCAACTATACCAACCAAGATTCTGCATGCAATTCTTTTCTCAAACCACATTTATCCACCAAGTCAAGATTAATATAACTATAGTTAGATCGAGGATCAATCAAAATAGAAACAACTTGATCACAAAGCACACTGTCCATCTCAACATTCTATGCTTGATGATCTGCCTACATGTTGTCCACCATTGCATAGATCCGAGGAATGATATGATGATATGACCAAAATCACCAACTGTGTGTGCCTCTTGAGCACTATAAATCTGGGGTCTACCACCACTTTGATACTACATACAATCCCTCTTACAATTATCCTTACCACATATCCAACACTGCAATGGTTCCCTACCACCGCCTCTAGCTTGTTGCTCTCCATGTCCTTTCTTAGTTGTACTGAATCTCTTGTATAGAACTACATTTTCTTTCTCATTTGCATCTTGAGGTCTTCCTCGCTTTGGTAACCATTTTCCTTTAGCTTTCTCATTCCTTTTAAAGTCATGCTTAGGCTCAACTTTGTGCTTCGACTTCTCCTAACAATGTTTCAACTTTCGGATGGCCTCCTCTAATGATCTAGACTCATCGAACTCAATCCAGTCTCTGTATGCTACTCGCAGTCCACTGATGAATATCTAAACCTTGGCCTTCTCCTTCCTGAGGTAAGGCACATATCTCAACAACTCCAAAAATCTGCTAGTATACTCCTCATCTGTCATAGAACCCATTGGCAACTCATAAAACTCCTTAGCCCTGTCATCATAGTACCTCTCTGACAAGTAGTTCTTCTTGAAGAGCCTCTCAAATGCATGCCAAATCAAATCTTCCTCATGTATCCCTTTAACATTCTTCACGTCTTCCCACCAAATATCCTATTTACCTTTGAGACTGAAAGTGGTTATCTTTGCTTTCATGTTTTCTAAATAATCATGCAATCTAAATAATTTCTTCATACCAAGCAACCATGCCTCTACATCCTGTGATTTATTCATCTCTCCATCAAAGGTAGGTGGCTTTGAATTCTTAAACTCATCTGGAAAGTGTCCCCTATGACTCCTCCTGTAAGGATGATAATGATGATGATCATGATGCATGTCAGAACTAGGACTAGAATAGTACATGTGTCTATCACCTCTCCTATCTGGAGTGTCCAACAACTTGTCATATCTCACAATGTTAGATCTATCCGACCTATGTCTACTAGGAGACCTACTACCATATGACCCATTAGTTATGTCCTCATGTCCATGGTTGATCCGAAGTGGCCCTTGTCACTCCAATTATGACAAACTTTGAAGTGGTATCGCATTCACCTCTGCTTTTTTCTCTTGTGCCTGCATAATTTTGTCATTATATGCTTTGCAACTCCTTATTTATTCCTTCAGGCTTATTAATGTGTCTGCCAAGTTAGAAGAGTGTCCCACACCACGCTGCCCATTTGATTCAAAGGAAGCTTCTATGTAGTCTACCACCTTGCTAGCCATGTGATCTCTTTCCTGCAAGGCATACTATGTCAACTAAACCAAATCACAATAAGCCAACATACCTTAGCATAATTCGGGGTGGATACCTTGTCTACAACATCATCAAATTAGCGTGATACATGTGTAACATAGCATATAGACATATATCGTATAAGTGCATCAATGCAAAAACATCATTCTAGTTAGGGTCCAGCCATCAATGCAATGCCATATCAACAATGCATGCTATGACCTCATGCATGACAACAACCATTACTCCATTGTACACATTGCCACATGAAACTATCAACATGCATAAGAAATGCCTAATCAACTACACATACACATGAACGCATGTAGTCAAGCATAAGAAATTGATTCTTGTAACCAACCTACAAGACTGATACATGTAATCAAACAACTAAGAATGCAACTTAACATATAATGATGTAATCAAGTTAGATATAATCATGTAACCAGTTATATACTTCTGACGATGCATTCCACAAAATCAACATCAAGTTCCTCATGACAACCTTACTATAATCATGATCAAACATTATACAATGCAACAAGCACATGGAATGCAAGTGTAAGAGGCACACATGGAATTGACATGCATGCATGATCAACATATACACCCAAGGAGAGCGCAACCACGCTCTAATACCAAATCTATAACACCCCCTCCTCCCAAGTCTACCTAAGTAACTGACTAGCCAGGGTAAACATGCGACGAGAGAGGCCACTATAAGGGAGTCAACCTCCTTAGTTACCTTAAGGAAATGTAATCGACGAAACACATCAACCAAACCCATCCACACCAGCAACAACACCCTCGGGAGACATGTCAACCACTCAGACATCCTATCCCTGAGACCCACTGAATTTTTAAGCCTTTTAACACCTAGTCGCTCTCATGCTATAGGCCTGAAAGCATCCAGAAACCCAGAGTCTCTCTCATAGGCCTATGTGGCTACATCCATGGACTCTTCTTAGCATACCTGTGCCAGCGCCCTTAGGATTTGAGCCATTTTTCCATCCCATAATCCCGGCCTCTGCCCATAACTTGTTACAACCTCCAGAATCCATCAAAGACATGAGGAAAATACTAATAAATAAAAAAATCAACCTCAGTACCAGGCTTGAGCATCCGCAACTAGGACTAACATTTTGTCAAAAACTTGGCATTAATGCAACCTACAGGTCTAGGATATAAGACAGAGAATGAATTACTGAAAACAATTATGAAACATAACCGAAAGGATCACCACCTTCTCCATTGAACTATTATAACCTCAATTATTTATTGCATCCATCATTTTAACAATTACAAGTAAATACATGAAATAACCATGTCGTGAACCAATCACATAACCATGCTTACAACTAGCATAAAACCATGTAAATATCAGATATATGACAACCATTAAATCCATGTATAAACAAGTATTAAAGTAAGAGAACTTAGCTTTTATTAATCATAAGAAAATCTGACCAGGTTCGGGACTTCCATGTACCACCCAACCGCAGACATGGCTGAACGAAATATTTCTTTCATCCAATCACCCCCATGCCATATTCCAAGCATGAATATGGGATCTAACAGAACAAACAATCCAAGAAAAACCAAGGGAATCCAGACGTTAAACCACCGCCACCCTCATCAAACCATAATCACACCAACACCGGTGCTTCGATCACAACCAAAATGAACTTGGAATGCCATCCAGAATCCATCAATATCCTTGAGGAATTTTGTGTCTCCTTGTCTCTCAGGATTTACCGCAATCCAATCCCGTATCACATGCCCTAAACTGATACCATTCTCTCAGGATTCACCACAATCCAAACTCGTATCACTAGGCCCTAAACCGAGACTTCTCCCTCAGGCTTTACCGTGTATCCCGTCAAAACTGGTCAAGGGATTCTTAGGTTTGGGAATGAAACTTGAGACCACCTCCACCCCGGATTCTGAAATCCATCCGATAAGCCAAAGCTCAAAAACGAAATAAACATCCCAACACCATGGCATCTAGAAAAAGGTAAGGCTAGGCTAAAAAACCACTGTCATAACCTGGAAAAATAATGCCACCAACAGCAAGAGAACCATACACCAACATGCAAATCCGTACATGTCCAAACGAGCTAGGAAATCACACATGCAATATGTTACCTGCAAGTATTCCTGCTGAAGTTGCTTGAAACTGCTTGTCTTCCTTAATCCTTGTTTTCCCTCCTTTCCCTTTGCTTACTTTTCCTTCCTTGATCCAAAGCTAGAGTGCTCCAAGAAAACTCTACATGACCAAGAGTGGGAGAGAGAGAGAGAATAATGAGAGAGGTTCAAACTTAAATTGACAAAAGTTACCAACTGGTCCTCAGAAGCCTTTTTATTAATGAGGCCTCTATTTTCTTCATTTTCCATTATTTTCCTTCATTTTCCTCCTCACGTGTAACTTGCGACCTTTCACCTTAATTTTCTCCTAATTTCCTCTATTTTCATAAATAAATGTGCCAAAAATTCCTTTTTTCCTTTCAACCTTTGCCTTAGCCTTTTCCAATTTTCCTTAGCTAAAACACACATCCAATGATGCCCACTAGGATATCTTTTCCCAACATTCAGCTTGGAATAAGTGTCCCTTAACTGTGGTCTTCTTTTTCCTTTATTAACTTTTATTACATGAACTTTTCACCAGGGTTGTTACAATGAGTATGCAGATGATACTTTAGATTAAAATTCTTATCTCGATGAGTCTTTGCCTATGACACATGTTGGACCACCAGTTGTTGAACATCAATATAATACTTCCTCATGCAGTTCGCAATATTGTTGACCACGTTCAACACAAAAATGGTGTAGCATGAGTGATCTCCTAGATGATCCTACCACTATACCTTAGTTTGAGGAAGATCCACAAGCACTCTTAGCTATGGAGCCATGCATGCCCATGCACACTTATATGATGCATGCATTTGATCTACAAACTTATGCAGAAGCAGATGGGCACCCTGAATGTGAAGCAGCTATGGATGAGGAATACAACTTTCTCATTGAGAACCATACTTGGGACATGGTTCTGCTACCTTCCAATCATAAACTTGTGAGGTGCAAGTGGGTTTTCCAGACCAAGAAAGAAACAAATGGACAAGTTAGTCGATATAAGGCACGGTTGGTGGAAAACGGTTTTCAGCAGGTACATGGTGTTGACTATCATGAGACTTTTTCTCTAGTGGAAAAAATGGATTCCATTCAACTAGTCTCTCCATTACAATAGCAAGAGGATGAGAAGTAGCCACAGGGATATGTGCAAAATTGATCTCTGTTATGCAAACTAAAGAAGTCTCTCTATGGCCTCAAGTAGGCACCTAGAGCATGGTATGCAAAGATGGATTCCTATTTGTTATCTCAAAATTTTATACACTGCAAATATGATTCATCTTTGCATACCAAGACCTTCAATTTCTGCGAGATTGTCTCAGGGTGAAGGACGTGACTCCCTAGTAGTTTCCTTTTCTCTACTTTTTATATTATATTTTGAGGGGGGTTTTCTTCCCATTGTGTTTTCCCTCTTTCCTTTTTTCATTCATTGTACATGGGTACCTAAAATGGCCTCGTTGTTGGGACTCTCATTTTGCATCACACTCACCTAAGTTATGCTTTAGGGGGGGTGTTGGTGTGCATGCACATAGTTATCCTTAATTAGCTTCAGCTCAACTCCAGTTCTTGCATGTGATGTGCACTTAGTTAGTGTTAGTTAAATCTAGTGCTTAAATGTGGCATGCACCTCGTTTTAGTTAGTTAACTCGAGTGCTTACATTTAGTGTGCACTTGGCTTTAGTTAGTCAACTCTAGTGCTTTCATGTGGTGCATGTGAACATTAATAGAACATAAAGCACACTTAGCCTTAGTTATTGCATGTATAGCTAAACTTAACTTAGTTTCCTTATGTATTGATTCTCAAATCAATGTTCAATAATCAAATGCATTCTCAATTCCAATTTTCTTTTTCAATTCTTGCGAGTTTGTATAATTATTTTTTAGATAGATCCGTATTTGTGCTCTAATAATTATAAATTGAGGATGGGAGCCAACTATCCCAAGGGGCGTCCAAGTTCAATCATTCTTTGCACAATCTTGGCGATAACATCCCATGGTGGGTAGATCATTCTTCTATCCAACATTAAGACTAGCCCCAGCTTAAAATCAACTTAATTCAAGAGAAAAAAATGAAAATAACACACTTGAATCAAGTCGAGTACAAACATTAACGGGCTAAAAATAAACCTTTAAACTACAATAATTCACTTGGCACAAACATTGGTTGGATAAAAGTAAACCCTAAAATTACACTAATGGACTTGTTAGCTCAAACTAAATTCCAAAAACACTGGCTTCTTTATATAAACAAAGGGGAAACCCTTTATTATACTCTACTGTGACCATATAAAGCGCAGTCAATGTAGACACATAGGCAACCACTCGAAATATGTAGATAACACATTTTCTTTAACCATCAAAACAAAATGGTTAAGAATGTTGTGTAAATCATTAATTTTGATTGCATCCAAATTGGCTCTGTAAATCTTTCTCCATTTTTATCTGGCAGAACTCAATGGTCCCTGCATATCTATAATATGTTATCATTTTTTTTCATTATAAATATTAATAGAAGTGAAAACGAGCCTGGCATGACTCTGACAGATGAACCAAATGATGGTTTTTTTACCTAACGACGTCGTGATCGTCGTGAGAGTAATCACCCTCGTTGACTCCCATAACATATGTGGGGATATATTCATCGACGTTGTGTGTTGTAATGATAATATTTTTACCCCTAGCTCCCATGTGCTTCTCAACTTGCGATTTGTCTTTAAAATTTCCAGTTGCTTAGATGATTGAATTGCATTTCAGACTCTTGTAATTCACTGACTGTATCTGCAACTATAGTTGTACCTACGTCTTCAACGCATATGTATACAGAGCATTCGAGAGCCCCTTCCTCCCTGACAATGTGGACACACAGGTTCGTCCATGGAAAATGGGAGCAATTTTTTTCCCCAACCAAGCTTATGCTTCTGTGACCATTCACATCAGCTTTAAATACTCCTACGACATCAGATTCAAAGTTACCTAGAATTCAGTCATACTTTCGAACATGAGCAGCCTACAGTGTACACTCACAACAAAAAATAAAACCAAACACTCGATAACATAAAACAAATGGAGAAAGTATATACATATATACACACAGTGACACGAACTTCTCCTCCCATGTTATAACATACATTTTCGACACAAGTAATGTAATTGATCCCAACAACTTCAAGCGGCGAGCGTTTCTGGCCATATCAACAACTCATAAAATTAAGGATTCAGTTAACAGACAAAGCCCCCAGATTCAAAGACATACATAGTGAAGCTCTTGGTTTTAGGCGGTGACACAGCTAAAACTATCATTAAAAATAAGAGCTGAACTAATCATCATTTTTATATATATATATATATATATATATATATATATATATATTTCAATACAAACAATATAAAATTCAATGTATAATGTTAAATTAAATAATTTTAAATATTAATAAAAAACTAAAATTCAATATATAATGTTAAACTATGAAAAGTAACACAAAAAATTTAGTCAGAAACAAAATATCACCCAAAAAAATACTTAATACCATGCCTGCCCAACACATGTAATAATGGGAAATCAATAATAGCATTCATGTATATCAACCATATAATAATTTATATTGACATGACATTGAAAAGTAAACTAGGTAAATAGAAAAGTTAGTAAATTAGGTAGTAAAAAAAGGTTTAGTTTTTCCTTTTTTTTTTCATCTTAGTTATGGATATAATTTGATTTCCCATAGCCAGCACCCTGAGCAAGTTGCTAGCTTTTGATTTCCATGTTATGAGCATATAAATTCTACCAATTATGCAACTAAAGAGATAAATCCCATGCATTTTTAGAATTGAGCAAGTTGCTAACTTGTGATTTCTGTGTTACGAAGCATAGAAATTCAGCCGGTCCTGCAATTAAAGACATAAATCCCATGCATTTCTAGAATTACAAAGAGATTTAGATAAAACACGTCCTACAATTAAAGAGATAAATCCCATGCATTTCTAGAATTACAAAGAGATTTAGATAAAACACAATTGGTCCCATGTTTTGATAACACTGTATTGCATCATTACGTATAGGTTTACATTTCATGAGTAAGATTGGAATGTTGTCTTTCTTATTAGTCTTTGCCGCAGGTAAGGCAAGGACTATAATAATTAAAATGATGGCTTTTAGAAATAAATAACCCGCTACTATCACGAATCGCTAATTTTTTTTTAACATTAATCCATTTGCGCGTCTTATTTGGTCTCTTCCCAAGGCCAAGCTAAAAGCAGAGGTTATATCATTTTTTTGCTTTGCCTTTGTAAATTTTGCTTCAAACTAATGCCAGCATTAAATCTCAAACATTGTTAATCAAAATATATTTCCATGGATTGCATCATATCATAGAGGAACCATCACCGCATGTACGCCTGCCACCACTTTGAGGGGGCATACATTCTTATGTTCTTTTGTTTACATGTAACCACGTGTCATACACTCAAAAGTTAGTGGCACTTGTGTCATACTCTTCCACTTGAGCCCTCTATCCACCTAAGGAAAAAACAAGACACTTCAAAGAAAATAAAGACCTCCTCAACCAGATTTCACCTCCTCCTCAATGCTCTCTTCATTAACAAGATTAGAATTTTTTAGGGAGCTAGAATAGAAAGACAATTCATTGGAAGCAGGAGGAAGTAAGATAACAAGCAAAAACCAGGCAAATGGTTAGAAATCAGAGGCAAATGAGGTAGATGGTTAGCAAGTAGGATAAGAAGCAGAAACCTAGCAAGTAGGGTAGCAAGCAGAAACTGTAGCAAGCAGAAACTAGGTAGATGGAAAGCAGACAAAGAAATCTTACTAGTGTGTATAGCATGCCTAAGTTGCAAAACTCTCTTCTTACCTTACTTGTAGTGTGCACTTGGCTTTAGTCAGTCAACTCTAGTGCTTGCATGTGGTGCATGTGAACATTAATAGAACATAAAGCACACTTAGCCTTAGTTATTGCATGTATAGCTAAACTTAACTTAGTTTCTTTATGTATTGATTCTCAAATCAATGTTCAATAATCAAATGCATTTTCAATTCCAATTTTCTTTTTTAATTCTTGTGAGTTTTTATAATTATTATTTGGATAGATCCGTATTTGTGCTCTAATAATTTTAAATTGAGGATGGGAGCCAACTATCCCAAGGGGCGTCCAAGTTCAATCATTCTTTGCACAATCTTAGCGATAACATCCCATGGTGGGTAGATCATTCTTCTATCCAACATTAAGACTAGCCCCAGCCTAAAATCAACCTAATTCAAGAGAAAAAAAATGAAAATAACACACTTGAATAGAGTCCAGTACAGACATTAACTGGCTAAAAATAAACCTTTAAACTACAATAATTCATTTGGCACAAACATTGGTTGGATAAAAGTAAACCATAAAATTACACTAATGGACTTGTTAGCTCGAGCTAAATTCCAAAAACACTGGCTTCTTTATATCAACAAAGGGGAAACCCTTTATTATATTCTAATGTAACCATATAAAGCGCAGTCAACGTAAACACATAGGCAACCACTCGAAATGTGTAGATAACACATTTTCTTTAACCATCAAAACAAAATGGTTAAGAATGTTGTGTAAATCATTAATTTTGACTGCAACAAAATTGGCTCTGTAAATCATTCTCCATTTTTATCTGGCAAAACTCAATGGTCCCTGCATATCTATAATATATTATCATTTTTTTCATTATAAATATTAATAGAAGTGAAAATGAGCCTGGCATGACTCTGACAGATGAACCAAATGATGGTTTTTTAACCTAACGATGTTGTGATCGTCGTGAGAGTAATCACCCTCGTTGACTCCCACAACATATGTGGGGATATATTCATCGACGTTGTGTGTTGTAATGATAATATTTTTACCCCTGGCTCCCATGTGCTTCTCAACTTGCGGTTTGTCTTTAAAATTTCCAGTTGCCTAGATGATTGAATTTCATTTCAGACTCTTGTAATTCACTGACCGTATCTGCAACTATAGTTGTACCTACGTCTTCAACGCATATGTATACAAAGCGTTCGAGAGCCCCTTCCTCCCTGACAATGTGGACACACAGGTTCGTCCATGGAAAATGGGAGCAATTTTTTTTCCCAACCAAGCTTATGCTTCTGTGGCCATTCACATCAGCTTTAAATACTCCTACGACATCAGATTCAAAGTTACGTAGAATTCAGCCATACTTCCGAACATGAGCAGCCTACAGTGTACACTCACAACAAAAAATAGAACCAAACACTCAATAACATATATGGCCTTTAAAGCTATAAAACAAATGGAGAAAATATTTACATATATACACGCAGTGACATGAACTTCTCCTCCCACGTTATAACATACATTTTCGACACAAGTAATGTAGTTGATCCCAACAACTTGAAGAGGCGAGCATTTCTGGCCATATCAACAACGCATAAAATTAAGGATTCAGTTAACAGACAAAGCCCCCAGATTCCAAGACATACATAGTGAAGCTCTTGGCTTTAGGCGGTGAAACAGCTCAAACGATCATTAAAAATAAGCGCTGAACCAATCACAATCTCATATATATATATATATATATATATATATATATATATATATAAAATGTTAAATTAAATAATTTTAAATATTGATAGAAAACTAAAATTCAATATATAATGTTAAACTATTAAAGTAACAAAAAAAATTAATAAAAACAAAATATCACAATAAAAAATATAAAAATAAAAATACTTAATACCATGCCTACCCAACACATGTAATAATGGGAAATCAATAATAGCATTCATGTATATCAACTATATAATAATTTATATTGACATGACATTGAAAAGTAAACTAGGTAAATAGAAAAGTTAGTAAATTAGGTAGTAAAAAAAGGGTTTAGTTTTTTTTTTTTTTTTTCCATCTTAGTTATATATATAATTTGATTTCCCACAGCCAGCACCCTTGAGCAAGTTGCTAGCTTTTGATTTCCATGTTATGAGCATATTAATTCTAACAGTTATGCAACTAAAGAGATAAATCCCATGCAATTTTAGAATTGAGCAAGTTGTTAACTTGTGATTTGTGTGTTACGAAGCATATAATTCCACCGGTCCTGTAATTAAAGAGATAAATCCCATGCATTTCTAGAATTACAAAGAGATTTAGATAAAACACAATTGGTACCATGTTCTGATAACATTGTATTGCATCATTAGGTATAGGTTTACATTTCATGAGTAAGATTGGAATGTTGTCTTTCTTATTAGTCTTTGCCACAGGTAAGGCAAAGACTATAATAATTAAAATGGTGGCTTTTAGAAATTATTTAACGTGATTATTATCATGATTAACCAGTTACTATCATGAATAGCTAAACTTTTTTAACATTAATCCATTTGATCGTCTTATTTGGCCTCTTCCCAAGGCGGGGAGGCTAAAAGCATAGGTTATATCATCTTTTCGCTTTGCATTTGGAAATTTAGCTTCAAACTAATGCCAACATTAAATCTCAAACATTTTATGTTAATCAAAATATATTTCCATGGATTGCATCATATAATAGAGGAACCATCACCGCTGCATGTACACTTGCCACCACTTCGAGGTGTCATACATTCTTATGTTCTTTTGTTTACATGTAACCAGGTGTCATACACTCGAAAGTTGGCAGCACTGCGTCATACTCTTCCACTTGAGCCCTCTATCCACTCGAGAAGAAAACAAGACACTTCAAAGAAAATAAACACCTCCTCAATGAGATTTCACCTCCTCCTCGATGCTCTGTTCACCTCCTCCTCGATGCTCTGTTCATTAACAAGATTAGAATTTTTTAGGGAGCTAGAATAGAAAGACAATTCACTGGAAGCAGGAGGAAGTAAGATAACAAGCAAAAACCAGGCAAATGGTTAGAAAGCAGAGGCAAATGTGGTAGATGGTTAGCAAGTAGGATAACAAGCAAAAACCTAGCAAGTAGGGTAGCAAGCAGAAACTAAGCAGATGGAAAGCAGACAAACAAATCTTACTACTGTGTATAGCATGCATGAGTTGCAAAGCTCTCATGCTCTGTCACTATTCTACTTTTGGGCCTTTGTGTCATAAGGCAACTTGAATAACAAGAGAGGAAACACCATCGAGAGCTCATTGAGCACCTTCCATGCCTCGTTTATTTGTCTTTGCACCACATTCAAGTTGTTGTCGGAGAAGAAACCATTGCATTCCGTTGCAAACGTGCAAGAAACTGTGGCAGATCTAATGATGAGTATAAACAAGCAAGGATAAGTGCGAGAAACGTTTCATTGTGCAATGAGAGTACAACAACCACCTCTTCCTCAGATGATCTGTCAGTGATAATTAGTCCAAACTTTGAGACAACAAGTGTCGAGGTATCCTCGCAAATATGTTGGCTATTTTAGGGTGGTTATAGCTTTCACTTAGTCGGTAGAGTGGTTTTAGCTTTCACTTAGAGCTAGCCTGCCATCCTTAATACTGGTGCCTTCTAGATCACTGCCACAGTCTATCACCAGCACACCATGCCTCATTGAGAAGTTTTCCTGAGTTCTAGAGCACCTTGCTGCGTGTTTACGAAATCTTGTGACTATTCTTTCCTATGGGGGAGATGATGAAGAGTCATACCTTAAGGGATCTCCTGTCATGTTAGTAGGGAACTACATACTGTGCATCCGAAGCCCGTGCAACTGAAGAATTTTGTCTGAGATCTGCAACTTCCTTCAACCACAACCGCTAAGAGAATGTTATCTGATATATGCATATTCCTTCAATCGCGCTTAGCATGGCAGTGTAGATGGCACAAAAAATTGCATGGTGAAGGTGGAACTAACACTTGCATGTCGATGTAGATGGCACTTGCATGTCGATGTAGGTGGGATTTCAACAGAATTGGGTTGTGGATGGTTATTTTCAGCCTTCGGAATAAGTATTTAATGCTAGCCAAGTAATGACAACATCTACACAAAAGCAATGGCTCGGTCGAAGAGACAGATTCATATTCTTCTCGAACCGAAAGTAGGCCTTCATTCCCTCCCTCTAAATAGAATCAATGGGCACGGACTGGCACAAGAAATGCACCCAGACACTACTATACTGAGTACCAGAAGAGTTTGAGATGATTATTTTTTACCTCAAATACTACAGTTGTACTCGGCATGATTCTAGTGTGTCGAAGTGTCCATCTAAAGAGAAACTTGGGAATCAATTCCTGTGACACCTGCGATGCATGCATGGTCAGTGTCACCACAATGCTCTAATTTTACTTTATTTATTATCTTTTTTATTTTTAATTATAACTTTGACATACATTGTATATTTTCAAAATAGCTAATTTATACCTGACACTGAGTTTGCAGCCAGAGAGTTCGCAGCCGATGAGTTGAGATGCCTTGGGCACTCAATGAATTTACCTGGGTAGATCAAGTGGTGATAAAATGCAGGTAAATGGCCTTTGAGGAGGTTTGATGAGTTGTCTTCTCCAATAGATAATGCATTGGTTTATCTCCCTATTCTGTTTTCATCAAAAATTAACTAGTATTCCAATATGATATTAAACCAGGATAGACTAGCCACACACACGTCTAGCCATTGTCTTACCTAATGGTTTTTCAAGCAACACTTGTTCATAAGACTTATTCATTTGTCAATCTGCACTTGGTTGTAAGACTGTATTACTCATCAGTTCCAAAGGATGGAAGATACTCAATGATCCCTTGGTTTGCAAGTTTCTTCTTCGCAAACTGCAGTCTTGAATAATCCATTTCTTTCCCAGCAATAACAAATGGTTGCGAAATAGAATATATAAGGAGTTTCATTCTTTTGCTTCCCTTGGATATTGTTTTGATCACTTATTTTTCATTATTTCATGAAAGCCTCTAGTTGGAAGTGAGTTTGGAGGATCAGGTTGGGTGTTAAGCTATATGACTAACTAATAACAAGCAATGTGTTCCATGAATAAGAACTATGTATTGATTATTGTATCTCCCTAATCAGGCATATCATAACTAGTACACCTTATTGAATAAGGATAGCTTAGATCAACCATTCAATGGGAATGAATGACACTTTTATTAAGGGTCACATTGACATTGTGCCAATTGTCATGATTCCTGCATTGCGTATTAGATTACCACTGCAACTTCTGTTCTCACAAAATAGATGGAAATTTAGACTCAGTGTTTCATAATAATCGCATAGTCCCAATCTCCTCATCTACTTTCCTTCATTCCAAAGGGAAAATGTCATTGGAAATGCTCAACTGAAACAATGACAAATTTTTCTAACAAAGATTCAAATTTAAGATTATTTCAGTCCATATCCATGCTCCCAACACAACATCTGACCATTCGCTTGAGAAGAACCCAAATGGATCGAGTCTCTGCTTTACCTCCAAGAATTTCTCTAGCTCATATCTCTTTTGAGTAGTTCCATCGAATGTAAACACTTGATTCTTCACCTAGTGTAGCCTTCTCCCATCATATTTGAGCATCAAATTTAAAAGTTTTTCCTGTGTGCAGTTCAAAGATAAACTCCTAATGAATTTTGAGTGTAGGCATTGAGTGTGTGTTCAGTCTCATATATCACTGGGTGGTTCATTATATTGTTTTCAAAGGTTTGTTAGGATCCCCATTCAGCTTAATCTTGCTGCTCATGGCTAGATCTTTCACTTTTACAACATGTTGTCTCAGATAAAAATTATAGATAAGATTGATGGACTTACCTCGGAAACCATTACACTTCTATGGAGCATGAGGGAGCATCACAATGTGCACTCTAAATTTATGCCATATTTTGCTGCACTCCCAAAATCATTTCACACAAGTACTGCTATGAATAGTTGTAAAATGTTGTCAAAATCTAATTTTCCATATTTTAGTTTGGTAGGGAGGGGTCCAATTTAGAAATTCTTAGCTCTGAGTCTTTGCCTGTTGTTTGATAGGACTGAGTTTCGACATTGATGCACTGACTGCTTTGGAAGGTACACTTTTCCTGGAAGAAATTATACAATAAAAAGAGGTTATCCCATAGTATTCTAGTTATGAAAGTGACATGTCTTTTGCTTTGCTAGTTCTAGGATAACAAATAGGATCTTTTGAAGAAATCTCATATTTTGAAGACCCTCCAATTTGATTGTTTGGAAATTTCTCAATTTTTACCTCATTGTTCTTTGAGTTACATCATCTACGTACACAGTATGGAACCCTATGATCCACATCATTTGCAAGTAATCCAGAAATATTTACTCCAGAGTTTGATATATGGAACCAGGTTCTCTGGGCTTGTTAGCTTTGGTACACAAATAACATTAAGGTTTCTTTTCTAGATGGAAAGTTCAAAACATGCTTGGTACATGTGGCAGGTCTTCTTAATCATTCGGTGTGTTATTCTTTATAAGTTGTTCTATATTGTGCTGAAGATGACACTGTTTTAGTTGTTATTTATAATTTCATATTACAATTGTTGCAGTTGTATCCACATGTGATGCACTACAACACAATAGATACAAAAACAGAGTCATTAAAGTTGTATGTATCATGCCCATGCAAATCTGGGCAGCAGTGTTACCTGAGCTATGGACCTATTCCAAGTTCTAATCTAATCACTTTCTATGGATTTTTTCTGAAAGGATAAAAACCTTATGCCACCATCCCCATTGGTAAAGTTCATATTTTGTTTTTCATTTGGACTTGCTCATTTTTTCTAATATGAAATATTTTCAGTTCTAGAGAAGAACCAGATTTGTACAGGATATATTTTGGTTTCTCATATGTTCTACCTTAATTGGTTAAGTTTTTGGTTATTTCTTTCTATTTTATAAACAACATCAGGATTGAAACAATGAGAGTTTAGTTAACAATAACAATGGAGTGTGAAATTGCAATATGATCCTTTCCTAAAGAACGTGAAATTTGAAAAGAAAAACTTACCACCATAATGCCAAAGGATAAGATTAGATCTGTGATATGGCAACATCAAAGGATAAGATTAGATCTGTGATATAGAAACGTTCATAGGGTCAAACATTATTGAATTCAGTTCTCCAAAACAAGGAATCCTGTAGCAGGACAACATACATCAATGAACTTGAAGAACTCCTTAGAGAATCTGCTTCTACAACTTTAAAAAAAATGGATACATTATTAATAATGAAGCTTTTAGTTACAACATATACATCACCTCTAGAGTTTTGCAATTGCCCAGATATTTATCCTTACAACTCATTTCTTCCTAGACAGAATAGCTTCCATTTAACAGATTATGGTTTGACAGTCGAGAAATGGACCTCATTTTTAACTGCCGATATCCACGATTGTCTAACCTTGAGCTTGTCTATAAATTCTAATGTGGAAATCAATTGCATTTCCATAAATACTCCACCTAAAATATAATTCTATGTTAGCTTTCTTACTGCTTTAATGAAGAGAGCAAGCTTATAAATTAACCAAAAAACACCTACATTCATGTCCTCAATTAACACTACTAATATTCATGTCCTCAATCCTTTGCCTCTGATCAACATTGAAGCATACAAGAGCTCATTCCATGTATCAGGGACCCTAGGAAAGCACCAATGACTACAATCTTGATACCTTTCTGATATTTCCTCTTGTGAGGGATATTGTCTCTGATATATAGAAGGGTGGGCATCCTTTCTGTAATCTGTTATCCTTGTGATATTCAGGTATAGGGATTTGTTGAGATTGATTTTGTTGTCAACCCATTTCACCCATGTCGTGAGAACCTTTCTGTAGGCTTCCTATACATTCAATTCAGGATAGACATGATCCCCTTCTTGGTAGTAATCCTTTCCCTTCGAAGTTTTTTTATGAGTCCACCAGTGGCATGTATTGAAGAAAATAACGTCTTCTTCCTTGAACTTTGGAGCAGAGCTTTCTATCAATTCCAGCCTCGAAGTTTCCTTCTTTGTTCCATTTCCATCATCCACCTCCCATTCTTGAACCAGAAAAGGAGCCCTCACAAATTCTACTGAACAATTATAATTCTAATATAAAAATGCATAGAACCCTTTCCACCTCTCATAGCCATTATCCACCATCTCATAGAAATTAACAATCCTTCTATTGAGGAAACAGTTGAATGACTCATCTATGTGTCATAACTTCTACAACTTATCACATTGTTCCATGCTTTGTTGATCCCCATGCTTTGTTGACACACAAAGCAGGAATAATAAAACATAACCCATTCTATTAATTCACAGGCTTCTCGGATTACACGCTTCCATAAAGGCACTTCTGGAAGCCAAACCAGATGCCTTATTCCCCTTTCTCCTCCCAAGGGAATATTCCAAGGGACTATTGGTTGCAATGTCAACTAGCTATTTATTTAGGGAATGGGTTTGTGTACCTTTTCCATAACCCACCAGACAATCCCATTGATTTCTCAATCAGGGTAGGCACAAAGAAGTGTGGTTGGACAAAATCAATTCTTCATACGAACCCATAGAGAGAGGAATAGAATAGTGGCCTTAATAAATAGTAGTGCTCAAACTGCTTGTGGCACTGCCCTCCTAAATTCCATTGCACTCCACTGAAATGAGTAGTTGAGTATCCATGAAAGAGAAACGCAACAGAGCTTTATGACTCTATTCACTGCACATTCTTTCAGTTGTCAAAAAACTGAGATCTATACTACAGTGGAGAACAAGGTAAACCATTTCATTGTGCATTGAAATACATTGTTAGAAGCATAACACCTATTCATACAACGTCACCAACCACATTTGAATCAGAGGAACACTAATGTTGCTGGCCTCATCTAAAGTGAATCAACATCTTATCTAAAATTTGAATATGAATACAAACTGGTCATAGGAGGATATGGTAAAGATGTTGTGACACTGGTTGGGACTGATTCCATCGAACTGACGAGTTGGTAGGACCATGCTTAGAACCAGGAAGGAAGGCCAATCTCTTTGGAACGAAGGCCATATCTTCTAACTCTTGGAAGGCCAAGCTTATCGAGTTTTTGAAGCTTATCCTTACCACGTTTCACTGTTGCCTTGACTCATGAGACAAGCCCCCATTGAAAATCAATGTATATTTTTGGAAACTTGAATGCCATGATGACACACCCCACCCTTTAGATGCCTAGCCTTAGGATAACACAACACCTCTATCCTAGGCTTGGCTTGTCTGGAGTAGGCTTGATTTTATAAATCCAAATATCATAGGCTTGCTTGTCTGGAGTAGGCTTGCTTTTATAAATAACAATGAATGACTTATTGATCGGTAAGGTTTTGCGCATGATCGACTATCCAATCAATCTAGGAAGGCCCAATCTGCAATGTTTCCTTCCAATTCCTCTACCGGTCTAGTGCCAAAAATTATATCTAGTGCTCTTGAACAGATTGAGGAAGGAGCTAGATCTAACATCAAAATAATCTGGGAAAGAGGACCTAATTGTTAGACAATGG
The DNA here is from genome assembly GCA_031772625.1 of Pinus tabuliformis. Taxonomy (NCBI): domain Eukaryota; kingdom Viridiplantae; phylum Streptophyta; class Pinopsida; order Pinales; family Pinaceae; genus Pinus; species Pinus tabuliformis. Next base: position 841,430,347 of record CM062807.1, read on the forward strand.
ATTTACAGATGATGAGGACATAGATTTAGAAACACGCCTCAAGTACTTTAGCGTGACAAATAGTTAAAGAGAGTAGGAACTAAAAAGAACATAATATTTTTAAAGCTTAGCATTTTGTGGTTTTCAATAGGTACTATCAAATTTTGTGCCCCCTCCAGAATAATATCCAAAGCCTGCTAGGATCCTAGTTAGGATGTTACTTCATCGATTGCTGAGTAAACTTATAATGTTGCTCATACCATCAAAATACTTGTGAATATATCCATAGATATGGAATTTCCTTGGACCTAGAACAAGCAATGCTCTTGCTATAATAACATAACACATGTTCATTCCAGTATTAATTTTCATAACAGATCGTGCCTATTAATATATTAATTCAACATAGCATGAACAATAATTTCAAACAGGTTCCACTCACTATCAACCCACTTGTTTACAGTTGAATATGCAACCTATTTCATTTATTTTTAACTACGTTGCAGAAATAGGGAGATCCCAATCCATACCTATATTTTTCTTGCAATGCAGCTTGGTTCTGTATCTATGGATGCAGAGAGAATAATTGTTGCTACGTCTTAATCCATGTTTCATCAAGCAACAATGTACAGGAAGAACAATTGTTACCTAGACACATGCAATAATAAGCCAAAAACATGTTGGGTATGTGCTTCTCTTCTTCTTTTCTGATTGAGTTGCATTGCTTATCTAAGTTAAAGTTTTTTAATTATGGCATATTAGTCCTTTTGCTAGCTCTTTTCAGACTTTCTACTAATTCATTATATGGCATGGCCACAATGCACTTTTTTATCAAAAGATAATTATCTCTATTATATATAGTAACCATTAACCAGGCCCCAAGGTTAGCTCAAATTGTTTGATTGTTATGGCAAAGACAACCTTTTATACAAAAGATAACCATATATGTTATATATATTAACCATTCCCCTAGGGGTTAGCTCAAATTGTTGGATTACTATGGCAAAGCCATAATGGCCAAGGAAGTCATGAGGCCAAATCCATTGACCAAATTCTTGTATTTTTATATAATCTATTGAAAGTTTGTTTGTCTAATACAATATTGAAATTAGGACTATTATCTTCTCTCATGAGATATGGTTTCTAAGAAAGAGTACAATGTACTTATATTCTACTCTTGTACAAGAGGCACTCCTATTAGACATTGGAAGACTGTTTGTGGGATATGGAGCTGGACTTACTTGCTTTATTCTACTCTTGTACAAGAGGCATTCCTATTAGACATTGGAAGATTGTTTGTGGGATATGGAGTTGGACTTACTTGCTTTACTGTATGTTCCTGAACTTGATTAAATGTGTCATATTCTCAAAGTATGGATAAGTTTACATTTTTATCTTTTTTCAGACAGATCAATCACAACTCATCCATTATTTTATTCTTTTGACAGGTTCCAGTCCATATAGCTAAAACAGATCCCCTTCTTCAAAGTTGTGATCTGAGTGCTATTGGTATACATAAGCCCTTCTTACATTATAAGTATCACATTGATTTTAGCTTGTTTACTTTTGTAATTTTGAGAGAAATTTTGTAGTCACTGCATTTTGAAGATTTTGTTGCTCTTCCTTTTGTTGCAAGGTTCAAGTTTCTCTATTTCAAATGTCCATGTATTCCCCTGCTTATAGCATTATCAATGGGGGGCCTTGTTTTGTGCCTAAGCAATTTGATCAATTCTTGAGAAGTACCCTGTGCCCATTCAAATTCTTTTCTCATATGATTCTTTGCTTTCTTAAAGGCCAATTCATTTTCTATCCACATGTTGCATGCCATTTCTCCTGGAATTCATGTGATCTGCAAAGCTTCTTTATACTTTGAAAATTCATTGATCTCTACTGACGATATGTTCAAGCTAGACAACAAAATATTGTTTTCACGGTTCATTATGCAAGACCGAATCATTCGGATATTGTAGTACAATATATGAGAGCACCCAACAAGCATTGCTGAGTAGATGATGGTCTAGATCTAGATATGGATTTGGCTAACTGTCTTGGTGTTTACTATGGTTAGTTACTATGGCTGGGTTGTTCGACACTTAATGCTTGTCAAGCCCCGCTCCCCCTTCAAGGCAAGGACTAGGTGCAGTGCATCCTCCCTTGTTTTAATGTATTATCCAATCAAATCACATTTTAGATGGTCGAAATGAAGTCTAATAGCCTAAGAGGAGAAGGAGAATTTTGGTATGGATATTATATTGGGAAAAAGTTGGATTTGTAGTGCAAATGATATATATAATAGGTGGAAAAGTTAAAGACTTAAATTTTGGTAGTTATAAGACTTATAAGTTTTATCCAATTATTGGGTTTGTAATAACAATTTTTCTCTAATGATTGGGTTTTAGAATAAGTGGAGAAAGTAAAAGAGTCAAATTTTGGTGAAAGGTTGTAGATTTGAATTTTTTAAGCTTCTACTAACCCAGAAAAATCTTCCTCATATAGTGACTTTCCACAATTATTTTATGTTAAAAATAACATCTGAACTAGGGTTGAGGTAGGGAGTTGGTTTAAAGTCTTTTGAACAAAGTGATAAGGATAAGGGCTAAGCTAACATGGAGTTTTGGTGATGATGAAAGATAAATTTATTGATTACATGGTTGATACAATAGATGGAAATTTGTTTTGGGCTACCTTGAGACTTGGATGACTTTGTTTTTTAATTGAGCTAAGTTAGAAATGGTTAAGAGGGCCACTCCCAATGGGGAGGACATGTTTAGAATTTTAGGTAAAGAGGCCAAAGGATTATCCACAAGCAGTATTTAAAGGAAATTACAAATGGAGATTTTAATGAAAGAAAAATATGGATCATACCCTAAGGGCATAAATGGCCTACCTATTATTCTATTAGTGGCATAGAAAAAAGAGCATCTAGATTACCTCAAACATGCTTTCAGTAGCCTTGATAATGATGGAAATAGTGACAGAAGTTATGCTAGAATTAGTTTATTAATGCCACTATAAATATATTGGGGGGATACAAAATTTCATCTCTTTAATAATTTAGGGTTTTCTAACAAATGACAGGACATAAGTTTCATTGGAAAGCGTGTAGAATTTAATTTGATGGGTGATTCATTCATGGTGGAAGCTAGTTACCATGGGAAACCATGACTAGAAGGAAAGTGAAAATATAAAAGAAGGAAATGAATCAAGAAAACCATGAAGTTGGAAAGTATGAATTTGTGTTTAGAAACTTGATTAAATAATATTTTGGAATTATAAGAGAAAGTGATTTTTGGAAGGTGTCTTGGTAAAAATATGCCCTATGAATATTTAAATGGTTTGAGTATTCAAATTTTATAACTACGGTATTCAAATTTTGTGAATATGTCTTGGTATCAGAGAGGTTTTATTCGGCTTGGTGGATGTCAAAGATCAAGAGCTAGGAATCATGTAGAAGTATCCCTAGATATGTGTGAACTTAGATTTGTTTATATAGAGGGTATATATGAGCAGTATATTAGATTTGTTACTAGATTAGACTCAATTTGTGGGAAGTACCAAAGAAAAATAAGCATGATGCATTTCCATACCTTCATCGCCAAACCCATGACTTTGGTATAAGAGGTCTACTTGCATGTATGGATGCAAGTCATGATGTACACTATAACAATCATAGAGAGTGACAAGAAGGCTAGGAGGGAGAATATATAGAAACCCTCAAAGAGAAGAAAGTGTGTCATTTTCTTCTCAATTCTACATAATAGTGGGTATGGGATGAGGTTAGCATGGAGGTGTTATGGATTGTAAGGAGGGAAATGGTGGTTATGCCTAATAAATTGAGTGTCAAAAAGCTCCAAAGAAGATGGATGCTTGAGTGATCCTAGTGGTTCCAATGCTAATGGTTGTGAAAGCGTTAGGAGGAAAAGAGTAGAGTGAAACCCTTTTCTGGGAAGCCACAATTTCACTTGATCTTCTTATTGCATTATTTAGGTGATTACTCAATCCTTTGGAGATAAAAATAGGAATCAAACTCATAATAAGGTGCATGATCTCAAAGAACAACATTGCTCAAAGAATTTTTTTTTTATATTGAGATTGAGGGATCACGGTTTGAGTTTTTGCTAGAGAAAGAAATTTTTGGAGGTTATTTTTTTTTTTTTTCGATGATAGTCATCTCATTTGTGGTAAATAGAGTACAAAGGAAAATTTCATTATGTTTCCAAGGCATAAAAAATTTACCATGACCAAAAGTAATCAAACAAAATTTTTTCAAGTTGGGTTTCATGGTGTGGTTAAGATGGACATGGGCCTTGGATAGTGAAATATGAAACATATGTAAGCAAAAAGTGGAGTGACAATTTCAATATGGAGAAAGAGATTACATCATGTAAGGTGTGGAATTTCTTTGGTATTGGCATATTCACTAGCCACATATCAATTTATTTTCATGGTGCATAAAACAAAAACATGCTGGCATTGAGATAAGGTGTGTTCTCAACCATGATCATATAGAACTAGTTTTCTATGCAAGGACGATGCTAGGAAGTGCTCTAGGGAGTGAGAGGATGGCCATATAAAGGATACTAATGGTGAAAAAAATTTATTTTATAATGGAGTTAATTTTTTCATGTAAATGTGCATATGATCATAAGACTTGGAAAAGCATGTGTATCCGTAGTAAGTTACCAATAATTTTTAAACATAGACCTAGTTATAGGCAAGGACATGGTAGATTCTGGAATACCTTGGTTATAAACTTTGAGGGGGTTAAGGCCAAGAGGTGAGTGGTGTTGGATCACTTGGACATGTTTATCATATATTCTCACGGGAAATCCCAAGTCAAGTTTAAAAGGGGAAATGTTAGGTTCATCGTGACTTTGTAAAAGAGTTTGAGTTATTAGGTCTCCAATGATGGTTTCAGGAGATGGTTTCGGTATCCCATGGTATTTTTGTTGTAGATTGCATGTAATGAAGCCTTTAAAAGGGTTGGAATACTTCATTATAATGCTTTTGGAAGTGAGTGATGAAGGATCACTAGGTTGCCTTTATTGGCTTTTCGTAAGGGATTAATAGTTCTATTAGGTGGTTTTTCCAAGTTTCGGATTTCCAGGATAAAAATTATGCTTTTTAAGTGTTTTTGTTGCTATGATTATTTTCTAACGATATTTTTTAACAATATATTATATTAATTTATAATAAAGTTAGAATATGTAGGTCTACTAGACATCAAACTTGTAAAAATACTCCAACCTAGAGAAACAAGAGAACATGGGTAGATAGAATAGCCAAGAATCTTGATTTATTGTAATATTCGAAGGATTCCCAAACAAAGTTTTTTTTTTAATATAGTAGGTTCCCTTGGAAGAGGGGCATAGACCATGAGCATTAGAAATGGTTATATCGTAAAAAAATTATCTTGGGGAATTTAAGCTAATTATAAAATGGTGAAAGGAGGAATATTTTGTAAAAATTTTTTAAGGAAGTCTCGAAGAGTTCTGATGTTCACCTAAGAAAATTTCCATCCCTTCAATTTAAAAAAATTATGAATCAAATGAAGAAGGTATCAACAAACAAGCTAAGGAAAAAGACCAAAAATATGAAAGGATTCTAAAAGAAGTTGAAGTAGGTTTGGATAAATTGTTTAATAGTGAAGGACATGGATTCTTCCTTGAAATGTAGATGCTAAAAGTAAAGTAACTAGAATAGAAAAAGATGAGTATCTTGCTAGAGGTAGATAAGGAAAAATATAAAATCTTTCTAGAATATTGATAAAGGAAATGATATGTGGTATACAAATTTTAAATACATAGCAGATGAAGGAGTCAACGATTTATTGATTTCCTTCCAAGAAGAATTTTGAGCCACAATAGTTGAAGTAATAATGTTCTCAAAATATTTTCCTAATTTTACAAATAGTGAAGACACTTTTGAAATAATGAACAAAGTTGGGAAAGATTATTTTTTCCAAATATTACGAGTCTTCTAAAGGGACATAATCCCATTGCCAATTGGCCTACATATGTGATTATTTCTATGATGTTATGAATTCATTGAAGGAGATTTAAGAAGGGAGGTGGTTTAACATCGCCTCTTCTCACATCTACCCACTTTCACTAGCTTACCTCGAGTAAACATAAGATGAGGGGTTACTATGATATGACTCAACCTTCTAGATGACCTTAAGGAAATGGAGTTGACACAACTAGACATTACTAACTTCTCTCAAGTGTTGTTCGCTTAGGGGGTCCTGACCCAGGTTCGTAGTTAGTTGCGCCAACCAAAAAAACCCTACACTACTGGCCCTTTTGGCAACAACTCGGGTAGCATAGGCTACAGTCTCACCCGAAGCAATATGGGGGGATGCGAGAACCAAGTTTCTACATCCAGAGACTAGTTTGATGTCTTTTTAGTGCCTCATATTTGCCTTCGTATAGATCAATAAACTCCTAGGGCTCGCTGTTGCACTCTGTTAAAACATCCTTCAGACCTTTGCAAAGGTCTATGATCAGTCCTTGTGGACCTTTAATAGTTAATTCTCCTACTTACGCGCATCAGAGAGTAGCCCTAAATTAGTGTTCACGTAGATTTACATAAGTTATTAGTAAACATAAGAGAATTCATCAAAGTCTTCGTGAAAGTACTTAAACATGCATTGTGTACATTATTAATATTTATTCAAGAGAATCACATAAAATTCAATCAATATCTCATAAAACAAATCATTCATTGACATCATATAACATTAACAGAGATAGACATAAATACTCAAGAATTCTTTAGAAGTTGTCTTTATTGATCTTCAATTCAAGGTTACAGACTCAAACTGCCTTGTGCACACAACTGCAAGGGTCCACACACTCAGTTGCAGACTCTTCCTAGGCCTCCGTGTACTCAGCTGTCGAGCCTTTCTTTCCCTATATAAGCATAGGAAGTAGAGACTTCCTGCCCTAGACTCTTAAATCACCCACTTCTCTCTTTTCTCCTTCTTACTCTTCTAATTCTAAGTCTACTTTTTCCCTTTGCTAAGACTCACTATTTATAGACTTTTCATATAATGCCATGGTTCATGGACCATGGGTGAATCTCAAAACCAACTCAAAACTTTACATAAAGGGGATAAGCCCCTTTGACTCCTATTATCTACATGCTCTGCATCCAAAAACCGCGGAGAATTTACCTTATTTCCAAAATTGTACCAAAAATTCGGTTTATCGTAACCCCAAACTAACCCAGGGGACCCCATCTCAACAAGTGCCACAAGACCTCCAGGAGTAAACGATTCCCTCCAGGTGTCCAATCCCCTTAGACAACTCACCTTTCCCCGACCTATAGCCCAAGTCGCACCCTTTTCAAGGCCTTTATGAGACTATAGGTTCCCAGTCGCTCCCATAGGCTTGCATCAGTGCAACTGTGGCCCTTTTATTCCAATGTTGTGCTAGTGATTGTGAGAATTAAGGATACTTTCCAGGGCTAGGGCTAATCCTATGCCCATAAATCTATGAAGCTTTCAAAACTCATAAAAGACATGTAGAAAATGTAGTTTTTAACCCTGTATAGAAATTACCTGGAAACAAATTCTTAAAAAACTGAAAATATACAATGGTGAAAAACACAAAACAAATAGACAGAGATTTTCCCCTAGATCCAAAAACTGGGACTACCAAATTGATTTTCCATTATGTTTCTTTCAATGTTACAATACATATATATACATGTTGAGTCGTTCATAACCCCAATCCATTAATCCTAGATTAGAACATAATTGTAGTTCCCTTGACTAGATCTACAAAATACCATCGGGAGAAAACCATCATGCCCAAAACCATGTGTGAAGTCCATGCAGTAAATAATAGGTAGGTCTACCCACCTAATATAGAGTCCAAAATCATGGGGCTAGTCATGGAAAGAATATAATACACACCCAACATTCTCCCACTTGTTGTTTTCTTTTCCACACAAGGGGTAATAGGAGAGCTTAGTCATTGGTCCATCCCCGCAACGCCCATTGTTTCTTTACACCAAGAAAACTTCTCATTGCTCATAGACTTCATCAATGCATCTCTGGCATTCTTCAAAGTGTCCACCTTTACCAGCAACACCATTTTGTCCTCAATCATATCCCTCACAAAGTGATACTAAACATCAATGTGATTTTTCTTTGAATGATAAGCAAGGTTCTTTGCCAAGAAAATTTCAATTTGGTTGTCACAGTCTATCCTTATAGCTCGTTGTACTAACCCCATACTTGAACACAAACTCTACAACCAAACTACTTCCTTGCTTGCATGAGTGGCCACCATGTATTTTGCCTCTGTAGTTGAAAGTGCCACTATAGGTTGTCTCTTTCTCATCCAACTAACTGCACCTCCAAATAGGTTAAACACATACCACTTGTATATCTTCTATGATCTAGATCTCCAACCTAGACTGCATCAACAAATCCATGTATGTCCAAAAATCTATCCAATCCTTGTCTTCCTTGGTATCACAGACCATAATCACTAGTCCACACAAATACCTGAAAACCCACTTCATTGTTGTCCAATGCACCTTCCCTAGTTTTGACATAAACCTGCTCAATACTCCCACTGCATGTGTAATGTCTAGTCTATTATAGACCATTTCATACATCAAGCTAGCGACTACACTTTCGTATGGAACATGGGACATGTCCTCTTCGTCTTCTTGTGTCTTGGGACAATGTTCAATAGATAAATTTACACCTAAAGAAATAGGAACCTTCACCGGTTTTCTATCCCGCAAATTAAACCTTTGCAGTATTGTCCTGACATACTTCCTCTGGATTAACTAGAGCTTCCTTTTTTCCTGATCTCATTTAATTTCCATGCCCAAAATATAGTTTGCAGCACCAAGATCCTTCATGTCGAATTTGGAGGACAATTGGGTCTTCAAATTCTGGATAATTTCTTTGCCATTTCCAATCAGCAACATAACATCCACATACAAGACCAGATAATTAACATGGTCACCAATTAATTTAAAATACACACAGTGATCCGCTTTGCTTCTGGTGAAGCCAAGTCCCCATATAAATGTATCAAATTTTTGATACCACATCCTTGGTGACTGTTTTAACCCATACAAAGACTTTTTCAACTTGCATACCAGTTCTTTCTTTCCCTTCACTGTAAAGGCTTTAGGTTGCTTCATTTAGATCTGTTCTTCCAAATCCTCATGAAGAAATGTTGTCTTCACATCCATTTATTCTACCTCAAAATCAAAAGCAACTGCAACAAATAAAAGTAATCTAATAGAAGCTACCTTGGCAACAAGAGAAAAAATATCACCAAAATCAATTCCCAATACCTAGGAATAACATTTTGCTACCAACCAAGATTTGTATTTCTCCACCTTGCCTTCTGCATTCATCTTCTTATTAAACGTGGCCCATCACAAAAAAATACCCTCATATGTGAAAGAGATTTTTTCTTACCATTCCATATTGTTGGGTGTGTGTTATATTCTTTCCATGACTAGCCCCACACATGGGGGGGTCACAGGGGGGGCAAAAGCCCCCTCTTGTTCATTGTGTTGAGTGCAGTGGGGGGGTCACGGGGGGGGGCAGCAACACTCCCTGTCGAGGGGTTTGAGGTGGCAGTAGTCCCCCTCTATGGGGTCCAGGACAATGCCCCTGGGAAAATCTTTTTGGACCCTATATTAGGTGGGCGGACCTACCTATGGTATTGTGCATGATTTTTTCACATGTTTTTGGGCATGATGTTTTTTTTCCCATTGTATTTTGTATATCTGGTTAAGGGAACTACAATTATGTTCTAATCCAGGGTTAATGGATTGGGGTTTATGGATGCTTTGACATGTATATATATGTATTGTATCTAGGGGAAAATCTCTGTATATATGTTTTATGTTTTATGCTCTTGTCATTGTTTATTTTTTGTTTTCAGAATTTGTATGCAAGTAATTTATGTATGGGGTTAAAACCTACATTTGGTATCCGATTTTTTTTTGGCTTCAAGGGGACACCTTTGCTGCTGAGGGGTTTTCCTTGAGCCTGTGGGAGACCCTGTTCAGTGGGAGATCTGCAAGATCGATTCTTGTGGTGAAAGAAGATGATGAGCAGTGAAAAGATAGAGATCAATAAATTTAATGGTCATAGTTTTGAGTTGTCGAAACTCAAGATGAAGGATCTCCTAGTGGATAAAGATCAGTGGATCGCGGTAGATCCAGGTACTAAACTAATAGCAATGCCAGCTGAAGACTGGGTGAAGTTGGATTGAAATGAAAAGAGCACAATACGATTGTGTATCTCAAATTCAGTATTGTTGAATGTATCAGGGGAAGCTTCGGTGAAGGCTTTGTGGGACAAGTTAGGGACTTTGTACCAATCTAAGTCTCTGGTGAATAAATTGTTCCTACAGAAAAAGTTGTATAACATGAGGATGAATGATGGAGAACCGGTGATAGAGCATTTGAACGCCTTTAATACTGTGGTACACTAGTTGTTATCTGTTGATATAAAATTTTTAGATGAAGATAAGTGCATTAGTTTTTTTGTGTTCTCTACTAGATTCGTTGGATCGTTTGGTTGTTGCAATAGGTAGCAATGTGACTACCTTGTAGTTTGATGGAATAGTCTCATCCTTTTTGTTGGAGGAGATGAGATGGAAAAATACGGAGGGCCAGAATGGTGATGCCTTCTTTGTAAGAGGACGATCCTAGAACATAAACAAAAATAAATCATCGAGTGGGAGATCCAAATCTAGAGGGAGATTTAAATCTCCAGGAAAACCTATAAAGGTGTGCTAGAAATGCAGAAAGGAAGGGCACTTCAAAAAGGACTATAGATATAAAGATCTTGAAAAAGGAAAGAGATTTGATGATGCTCCTTTTGCAGAGGCAAAAACCACCTCAGATGAAGGTGGGGATGTGTACTTGGCTTCTTCTTCAAGTACGCATCTAGATCATGAGGCATGGTTGATTGACTCAGGTGCATCCTTTCACTACACTCCCCAAAGGGAGTGGTCTGCGAGTATGATAAATATTATGGTGGTGATGTCTTCTTAGGGGATGACAGGAAGGTTAGAATCGTCGGTCGCGGAAAATTCAAGTTGAAGCTGTGATGCAGGAACATTCAGCTAAGAAAGATAATTGTATTTTTGTGGACATAAGGGTCTTGTGTTTTAAAGAAGTTGGTTTCCTAAGTGTTAAATTAATGTAATTATTTAGGATTTTGAGTGATTTAATGAGAATATGAATTAATTAAGTATTATGAGGCATATTTGTAAATGTTCTCGAATGTTGGAGAACATGAGAGATTTAGGATAGTTGAAAGATTTGGGAATCAGTTCTAAATCTTAGATTAGGAATTGGTTTCATGATTTGTGGAACTAGAGAGGATCCTTAGGGATAAAGAAGAGATTTTAGGATTTTGTTGAGAAATTTATGGACCTAAACTAGGAATTGGTTATAGAATCCTTTTGTATAAATGTAAGCCTAAAGGCATAGTTAAGGGTTAGCTAGAGAGGGGTTAGCTAGTTACTTAGTTAGAGGGTTTTGACTGTAAGCCTACGGGCAGGAAGGAAAATAGAGGCCACTGATTAGAAAATCAGGCCATAGAGAGAGAGACTCTTATGTAAATATCTATTTATCAATACAAATAATTCAATTCCTGAATTGTGTGGTGTGTATCAATTAATGGAGTTATGAATTGTGTATGAATTAGTGTAATTCTGTATAATAAATGTATGCAGGTGGAGTTCGGGCAAAACACAGAGAAGAAGTAAGGACGTTGGCTCATGTTGGATCGTTAAATCTGATTGAAGGATCAACATGAAGTTTGGGAGGGACAGAGATTAAAGAGTACGCAGAGTTAAGCTCAGGAGAGAGTTGTGTGGCAGAACAATGAAAGACTAGAACCCTAAAGAAACCCGAAACTACGGAAGAACATTGAGAAATAGCATAAAAACGAAGTAAAGGGAAGGACGAAGAAATGAAGTGATGATGCACAGGAGTCGTTGGATCTATAAGATAAACGAATGAGGTAGAGTGCGAGGAACGACTACGATGAAGTCATGCAACATAAACTAAAAGAGATGAACGGTGGAGATTAAACCCAAGTGCTAGCGGAATAGAGGAGCGGTTTCCTTAGGCGGAAGTTGTTTTTGCGTGGCATCAAAACCGTAAGTGGTAAGTGAAAAATGGACCCGATGAGGTTTATGGACCATATCATAATTCAGTTGAAGTCTGGAGGTGATTGGACCATCCATTGAATCTGAGATCGGACGGATATCGTGTGCTAAGCAAGCACAGAGGAATCTTTGAAAAACAGACCCGATGAGAGTTTATGCAATGGGGTTAAATCCTGTTGAGATCCGGTGATCAGGACCATCCATGGGTTTATGGATCAGATGGTAATCACGTGGAAAAGTGCGTGCAGGTTAATAATCTGAGCGGACCCAATGTGTTTATCAATGCAAATTAAATTTGGTTGAGTTCCGGAGGATGAATGGAGATCACGCGATAATGTTGATCTGGTGGAGTGAAATCAATGGTGGAGGTTGAACGTGATAAGGTGAGCATCGGTAAATGTGCCAAGGTCATATATTGGAGGAAAGGTAAGGCTTATGTGTGTTTATGGTATATTTCTATTATAAGAGGGTTATAATAGAAATAAAGTGGATTAAGGTTTTATGGGTTAGGTGAAGTTTAACCAAAGTTGGAGACCATGGTATGGGGTTTGGTTAATATGCGCGGGGTATAGAATTAACCAAAGTTTATGAGGGATGAATAAGATTTCGCTGGAAAGGTTAATTAAAGTTTAGACTTTGGGTTAATCACATGAAACATTTCCGCATAAAGTTTAGCTAAGAAGCCAAAAGCCTTAATTTGTGAAGGTTTGACTAGGTAGGGAAATAAAAATTCTTGGGACATCATAGATTATGCATTTTATATGCATAATGTGGGTAAGTCATCTTAGGTTGTGTCAAGTTGCAAGGTGGAAGGATTAGAACACTTTCGAGTGTTCTACATATTCCTTCATTGGCCAGAAATCAGTTTTTTGTAAGAAAGCTCGATGATGCAGGTGTAAAAATAGTGTTCAAGAAAGATACCTGCAAGATGGTTCGGGGAGCACTGGTATTGATGTGGGGAGTTTGGATTGGAACTCTATACAAGCTTCAAGGTAGCACTATTATTGATGGGTGCAATAGTTCTGTGGTTCCTGAAAGTGGAGCAGAAAATCTAGTGGTCTCTGGAGAAAAGACCGTGCTATGGCATCAAAGGCTTAGACATACTAGAGAGAAGGGCCTTCAAATACTTCATGGTAATGGTATGGTAGAAGGCATGTCGAATTTCTCTCATATACACAATGTTCATAGAAATCCAGAGAGCGATTAGACATACCTTCTACCATACCATTACCATGAAGTATTTGAAGGCCCTTCTCTCCAGTATGTCCAAGCCTTTGATGCCATAACATGGTCTTTTCTCCAGAGACCACTAGATTTTCTACTCCACTTTCAGGAACCATGGAACTGTTACACCCATCAATAACAGTACTACCCAGAATCTTGTATATAGTTCCAATCTGAACTCCCCACATCAATACCAATGCTCTCCGAACCATCTTGCAGGTATCTTTCTCAAACACTTATTTTACACCTACATCATCCATATTGCTTACAAAAATCATATTTATGTCCAATGCAGGAATATGCAGAACACCCGGAAGTGTTCTAATCCTTCCACCTTGCAACTTCAACTTGACTTTTCTACGTCTGATAATTCTAGCCTTCCTTTCATCCCCTAAGAAGACATCATCAATGTCATATTTCTCATATTTGCAAAACCACTCCCTATGGGGAGTGATGTGAAAGGATGTACCTGAGTTAAACAACCATGCCTCATGTTCTACATGTGTACTTGAAGAAGAAGACAAGTACACATTCCCACCTTCATCTGAGGTGGTGTTCGCCTCTGTAGAAGGAGCATCATCAGATCCCTTTCCTTTCTTAGGATCTTTAGATCTATAGTCCTTTTTGAAGTGTCCTTCCTTTCCGCATTTCCAACATACCTTTACAAGTTTCCTAGAGATTTAGATCTCCCTCTAGATTCATATCTCCCAATCAAGGAATTTTTTTTTTCTTTTTTTTTTTTGTTCTGGGACCATCCTCATACAAAAAAGGTATCTCCATTCTAGCCCTCCATTTTTTTCAGTCTCATCTCCTCCGACAACAAGGATGAGACTATTTCATCAAACTTCAAGGTAGTTGTTATGCTACCTATTGCAAAAACTACTTTATCCCACGAATCAGGTAGAGAACACAACAAACTAATGCACTTACCTTCACTTGAAATTTGAATATCAACATATAACAAGTATCTTACCACAATATTAAAGGCATTTAGATGCTCTACCACTAAGTCTCCATCCTTCATCCTCAGTTTATACATATTTTTCCTTAGGAATAATTTATTCACCAGAGACTTAGATTTGTACAAAGTCCCTAACTTGTCCCACAAAGACTTCATCATAGCTTCCCCTGATACATTCATCAATACTGAATCTGAGATACACAACCGTATAGTTCTCTTTGCCTTACAATCCAGCATCGCCCTGTCTTCTGCAGACATTGTCATTGGTTTAGTACCCAGATCTATCATGATCCACTGATCTTTATCCACCAACAAATCCTCCATATTAACTTTCCACAACTCAAAACTAGGAACATTAAATTTCTCGATCTCTATCTTTCCACTGCTCACCATCTTCTTTCATCGCAATAATCGATCTCGTAGATCTCCCACTAAACAGGGTGTAGCACAGGCCCAAGAAAAACCCCTCAGTAGCAAAGGCTTCCCATTGAAGCTGAAACAACTTTGATACCAAGTGTAGGTTTTAACCCTATATAAAATTTACCAGCAAAAAAATTCTTAAAAGACAAAAAATATACAATGGTGAGAAACACAAAACAAATACACAGAGAATTTCCCCTAGACCCTAAAACCGGGACTACAAGATTAAATTTTCATGTTCCTTTCAATGTTACAGTACATATATATACATGTCGAAGCATTCGTAAACCCCAATGCATTAACCATGGATTTGAATATAACCATAGTTCCGTAGTTTGGATCTACACAATATCATGATCAAAAAACCATCATGACCAAAACCATGTGTGAAATCCATGCACAAAACCATAGGTAGGTATGCCCGCCTAATATAGGGTCCAAACTCATGGGGCTAGTCGTGGAAATAATATAACACACACCAAATATATAGTTCTTTTAAACCAAAAATTGAACTAGGACTTGATCTGACCATCCCCAACCAGAACTGACATTTTGTCAAACACTTGGTATATATGCAACATACAGTTCATGAATGCAAGTCTAAACATGAGGGACTGAAAATTTGTCTGAGGTTTAACAAGAAGGGTCTCTACCTTCTCACATTAACTATCATAACATGAATTAGGTATTGCATTCATTATTTATTCAGTTATGATTAAAAACATGAAAGGAGCCATGACTGAGATTTGTCATAAAACCATGCTTATTACCAGCATATAACTAGATAAATAACCATAAGAGTACAACCATTAAAGCCAAATAATAACCAGTACATTTCATTACCAAAATAAAGAGAAACTTAGCTTTTATTAACCATATGAAATTACTAACCAGGTTCAAGACTTCCACATTCCACCCAACCATAGATTGGTTGAACCATATCTTTCTTTCAATCAATCACCCTCATGCCATTTTCCAATGATGAATGTGGGATATCATGGGATAAACCAATCGAAAGACAACTAAGAGAATCCAGAGTTTAAACCACCTCCACCCTCTCCATACCATGATCACACCTAAATTGGTGTCGAGATCACAAAAATGAACTGAGCTTAGATGCCTCAGAATTTCTTCACCATCCTTGAGGAATTTTCTTGTCTCCACCCTCAGGCTTTACTGTGTATCCTGCCATTACTAGTCAAGGGATTCCTGGGCCTTTGGGAATTATCCTGAGACCACCTCACTCCATATTCTGAAACCATCCAACAATCCAAAGCTGAAAACCAAGAACAATCCCATCACACCATGGTTATTCGGAAATGGCAAGGCTAGGCTAAAATCCATTGTCGAATCCCAACAAAATCCATGCCAATGACAACAAAAGAACCATATACCAACATGCACATACCATGCATGTCAAAACCAGTTAGGAAATCACACATGAAATCTATTACCTGTAAGTATTCCCACTGAAGCTACTTGATCCTTGCCTTCCTTTGCTTTCCTTGTCCTTGTTTTCTTTTCCTTCCTTTCCTTGCATTTTTACTTTCTTTATCCTATTGGTTCTCTCCTCCTCTCTGAAGCTAATTCTAAAGCTAAACTGACAAAAGGATACCAAATGATGCTTTGAGGTGTTTTTATTGATGAGGCCTCTAATTTCTTCAATTTTCCATTATTTTCCTTCATTCCCTCCTCACATGCAACCTGTGAGCCTTCATCTTCCTTTTCTCCTAATTTCCCTTTTTTTCATAAATAAATGCCACATAATGCCACTTTTCCTTTCCAAAGCCTTTTCCATTTCCTTAGCCAATTTCCTCTTAGCCATAAACACAACAAATGATGCCCACTAGGATATTTTTCCCAACATTCAGCTTGGAATAAGTATCCCTTGCCCATGGTCTTATTTTTCCTTTATTAACTTTTATTACATAAACTTTTAACCTCGGGCTTTTACAAACCCCTCCCCCTTAGGGGAATAGCATCCTCGGTGTTAAACCACACCTATGCCTAGCAAAACTGCTGAAAAGAAAAAGCATATTGCATTTGGAGCTTTATAACCCAACTTGTTGTAGTATTTACATTGAAAAACCTATTGAATACATGAAAATCATACCATTTACTGGAGCTTTAAAACACAACTCATTACAGTATTTACAATAACAAACGCATATACTTATGCACATTTTCTTCAACCAACAAATAACCATACTATCTATGGAGATTTATAAATCTAGCTTGATACAATATTTACAATAGTATACACATATACACATATGCACATTTTCTCAACCAACAAATAAAAGGATATGATGTCTGCATCTGCAACAAGGGAGTCCAGAGATCCACACCTCCACCCTCAAAGTAATACCAGGATTCAACTCCTTCCTAAGAAGTCCATAATCCACTGCCAAAGTCAAACCTGCATCCAATGTCCAGCACTACAATCCTGCGCCACTTGTCCTCTCAGTGAATAGTTACCGAATCATTGTTCCATGACGCACTCCCAATGTGCATCTGATTGCATCTAGCAATTCTAATGACAAAAAAAATCCATTCCCTAGCCATCCCTTCTTTGCTACATAGTCCCTTAGGCAATCCGGTCATCCCCTTCCGTGTATTCACTCACCTTCCAAGTTCCCCAACATCCCCTATCCCAGGTGATCCATCTCTTGGCAAGGCTTCCTCACATCGGAAGGTCAAACAACCAAGGCATATACCTGCCTCAAAACCATGTCATATCCTTGCCTCAAAACCATCATATTGGTCATAACATGCCCATGAAAATCAACAGACACTATTGGGTACCAATGTCCCACAATGGCCCTGCTCTTGAATGCTTTACCAACATTCTATTACATGTTACAATTCCTTTTGCCACTTTTGCTAGTCCTTTCAATCAGTGTCAACCACCCAACCTAGGAATTTCTATGCTTTCCTATACCAAGCACATACTTTCCATTAGACTAAAAGGGAATTGAAATAAATTCAAATCATACCTCATTGATGACTCGTCAATAAGGTACACTTGTAATTATTTTTCCTTCCTAGAACAAAAAGTCAAACCAAATCTTTGACCAAATCACCATGTATAAACATATCATATCCAGTTAACTCAAAACAAAACCATCCTAAATCAGAATCATTAAATAAATGCATAATTAAAACTAAAATAAAATATTGATACTTATTTTTCAAATGGTTCTTTGTTTATGCCTTTATTCTTTGTTATTTCTATACACACATTGAATCAATTATCAAACCCGGCAAGAACCCAATGCCTTCTCTTTAAGCAACAACCCTCAATAGCAGCAACAAGGGCATCCAAAGGCTAAATTGTCTCAATCCTCAATATCAACAACAAGGCCTATACAATCCCATACATGCCACATTGTACAACACATACACATAAATAGTGTACAACGTAACACATACACCTACCCCCAGTGTACAGCACGACACATACACCTACACCCAATGTACAACACAATACATATACATACCCACCTTACAATATCATGAATACACATTGTGATTCAATGACTGCACAATACCCATATCACCATACCAAATATACACAGCACAACATGTACGATGTGTACACAATACCACATGTACATAGTGCCACCTGCACAATGTGTACACAACACCACCTGCACAACATGTACACAACACCACATTCACACAATGCCACATGTACAACATGTACACAACACCACATGTACAACATGTACACAGCACCATATGTACACAATATTGCATGTCCACATGCCCATGACACCATATATACATAGCACTACATATACAACATGTATATATCACCATATGTACATAGCACTGCATATACAACACCATATGTACACAGTACCATATATGCAACATGGACGCAACATTATACGTATACAATACCACACATGCAATAGGAACACAATGCTATATATGCAATATGCACACACCACCATAGGTACATCATGTACAATAGATACATAACAGTAGTATTGCACATCCAAAAACCACATTGTCTCTACCAAGAAACCTTAATTCTTGTTTCTTTCCACTATCCATGCTTTTCCCAACATCTCGCATATCGCACTGCTTTCATTCCACTAATATATCCCTCAACATTACCTATTATAACATAAACATATGCATAGTATAAACACATAATATCAATTCATATCCACATGATATTGACCTCATAGATTTGTCCGAGCTATTATGTCCACTTGATTCCAAGAACTTCTTCATGCTATTTACTTGCATAAACAATCATTCCTCCACAAGAATGATCCTTGATGACCCTTTCAGACAATGAAATACATCCATATATATACACATATAAACATAATCACAAAAAAATCATGATATCTGATGACCTTGTCAGAAAAATGGCATACATACATATATATAATCATTAGCCAATCATGATCCATCATGACCCTGACAACTACATACGTACATACATACATATATATACATATATACACATTAGCATAATCATGATCACCACATAATTACCATATATCATAAGGTCTAGGTTAAGAGAACTCCTTTTTATTCATGCAAGACATGCACAACATTGAGAACAATAGTTCCCAACATAGCCAAGGCATTTGACACCTCAAATTCATTTACCTTACCTTTCTTGTTACCATTCTCATGACTTTCTTGCCATTATCTATTTACCCCAATGGACCCCACCAATCCAACTGGTTGTCATAGTCTTGCATTAATCTACCCTTATTTATGCACCAAGCTTCATCTGGATCTTATATTACCTGTTGGACTTCAATCATCTCTCCCCTAGCTCCACTAACTTTCCTCTTTCCACAACCAATCCCCAAGGCCCTCAAAACATAAAAGGAAAGAACCAAAAGCAACCAAGAAGAAACCCATGAAAACTAATATCAATATGACACCATAAACAAAGTGGTGTGGCCATACACTAGACATAAACAAAGTTGCAATCAAGCACAACAAATCACAAAAGACCAAAAGCACAAGACTAGAAACAAACACCATGACTCAATCCCCATGGCTTCCCAATACTTCCAAAGGAAATATCAACTTGAGCCTTCTCCAAGATTTCATGGCAATCTCTTTTCCATGAAATTCCTTATATCATACTACCATAAACACATAATTGTTAGAGTATAAATAAATATAAAAATATACTAGTTAACTTAACCTGTTGTGACAAGCTTGTTGCCTTGTAACTGAACACCATATTTATTAATTGAAATCAACATTTAACAACTCTAACAACCATGTCATAATCAACAATCAACTCACATTCATCAGTCATAATACATAATGCTACAACTATCACCTACTTACACTCAAGTACATATCAGTTGTTCTCAGCACATATGTGTTAGTTTAAACATCTCAAACAAGATCATTCCTTCATGCAATCTTATAGATACAAACTCATATCATGCAACTAGTCAAACATTCATACAACAGATAGACGACATAATAGACACAAAATACATGACATAATCAAGCATTCAAGCACCAAGTAGACAACATAAGCAAACTCATACCAAATAGGTGACATAATCAAACACTCAAACACCAAATAGACGACATAATCAAACTCATACCTCAATGTATCTCAGGGGAGGATATCTTGTCTGCACAATCAATCTAGATTAGCATGATATAACTTCATAACATAGCAAACAAACGTAAATAGGGTCATGATATACATAACAGTAGCTAGCTAACATGTTCACATCATAAACTCATAACCAATTGTCATTCATGCATAATAATCACATATACACAATAAGTCAATATTATTATGACACAATATTACAAGCATATCGACTCATACATGAATGTCAGAACCGTAACCATCAACATAGGCCAATCCAAATTAGCATGATAAATATGAAATTAAGATCCTAATTAGAATGACCATAACCATCATGCATACGACCACAATGTATATAAAAACAAGTTACTATCCTTCATGACTAACCGACACAGGTACATATGATCACAATGATTAACTAACATCTATCATACATTTAACTACAACAACCATAGACTAATAGACATGTACACAACCCTAATGCTTATAACAATCATTAACAAACATAACTACATGCCAAACATACAATACCTATATGATGATATTCTCTTACCCCAAAGTCTAGTGCTGCAACCTTGCTTTGATGATCTACATTTCTTGCTCTATCTTGGAAAAATTACAGCCTCATGTCATACTAATGGCATAATTATGACGTAAACTACATGCAATGACTTCATGCATGACAACCTTAACAATGACAATGCATGCGTAACAACATGCATCTAGCCCATATAGTCCAAGTGTTGAACCATGCTATGATACCACGCTGTAACGTCAACTCCTCTCACATCTACCCACTTTCATCAGCTTACCTGGGGTAAACATGAGATGATGGGTTACTATGATATGACTCAAACTCTTATATGACCTTAAGGAAATGGAGTTGATACAACTAGAACTTATTGACTTCCCTTAGGTGCCACAAGACCTCCAATGTAACACCCTCCTCCCACATCTACCCAAGTAACTAGCCAACTGGAGTAAACATGTGATGAGAGGCTACTATGATTGGATTACACCTCCTACACGACTTTAAGGAAGTGGAATTGATATAAACATCACACACAGTCATCCAACATTAGCTTCAGGACCATAGAAACCAATCCAACACTTCAAACAGCTTGCCCTTAGGTCCTACTGTTAGAAAATTATATATTACGGAGCAATGGAACACATAAAATATTGCAAAAATATAAACATAGAAAACGCATAAAACAATAGAGACACAGATATACGTGGTTCACCCATTTTTGGCTACGTCCACCCCGAACAGCCAGTCCTTCCTTTCTATTATCCAACAAAATGAAGAGACGCAACCTACAGCAGATCCATTGTAACATCCTCTGTTTTCTCTCACAGTTTCACCTCTATACTTCTCGCTCGGAGAATACACATATATTACACAGACTCAATACAATGCCCTCATACAAAGAGAGGGGTTACCTTCTAGGGCAAAATAACCCTAAACTAAACATAAGTTCTATCGTCAGATCATCCGCCTAATGAACGGCCCAGATTGACTAGAAATTACTATACTTTTACAAGGCAAGTTTACATCTGTTTTTAGCTTTAGGGGCATTGCCCCTGAAACCCCACGCCAGGGGGGGGCTCCCCAAAGGTTGCAGCCGCCCCCCGTGGACCCCCCTGCAACGAATATTTTATGGGCGGCATTGCTGCCCCATTTCGAACTGGGGTCCAATGTGGTGATACCTTTGAATACTGAAGATAATCAGGCCCCACACCCAACAATCTCCCACTTGGAGACTGAATATAGAAACTCCACTGCTGCTTCATTTGCTGGACAATGACTCCTCTTTGGACATGGCTATTTCTCATCTTCATTGTCATCCTTGAAGACCAATTGAAACTAAGCATATTCTAAGTTTCTCCCTAGTTACAACTTTGTTAGCATATCTGCAGGATTTTGGCTAGTGTGTATCTTTTCCAGCTTCAACTCTCCATCTTCCAACACTTATTGTATGAAATGGTACTTGAGTTGTATGTATTTAGTCTTGGAATGAAATTCTGAGTTCTTTGCAAGATGAATGGCACTTTTGCTATCACTGTATAACATGCCCATATCATGCTTCTTACCCATTTCACCCATAAACCTTTGTAACCAAATCATTTCTTTACTAGCCTCTGTCGCAGCAACATACTCTTCTTCTGTTGTTGAAAGTGCAACAACACTTTGGATTTTTGAAACCCAACTGACAGTTGTTCCACCAACAGTAAATACATATCCTGTAGTGCTCCTCCTATTATCTCTGTCTCCTGCCATATTTGCATCAACATATCCCTGTAGAGAAATTTTTGAACCACCAAAGAATAATGCTTGATTTGTGGTACCTTTCAAGTATCTGAGAATCCATTTCACTACCATCCAATGTTCCTTTCCTGGATTTTTCATGTACCTGCTTACAACTCCCACTACATGTGCAATATCAGGCCTTGTACAGACCATTGCATACATTAAGCTTCCAACTGCTGATTCATATGGAACTTTAGACATATAATCCATGTCTTCTTGGGTCTTTGGGCACATTTCCTTACTAAGTTTGAAATGGCTAGCAAAAGGTGTACTAACTAGTTTTGCATTGTGCATATTAAATCTTTTCAACACCTTTTGTATGTACTCATTATGAGACAATGTTAATTTACAATTTTTCCTATCTCTAGTTATTATCATACCAAGGATTTGTTTTGCAGCTCCCAAATCCTTCATTGCAAATGAATTTGCCAATTTTCTTTTGAGCACATTTATTTCCTGCATGTTAGACTCTGCAACAAGCATGTCATCTACATACAATAACAATATAATATAGCTGCCATCATTTTGCTTTTTTAGATAAACACAGTGATCAGAGTGACATCTAGTATA
This sequence comes from Pinus tabuliformis, assembly GCA_031772625.1. Lineage (NCBI taxonomy): Eukaryota > Viridiplantae > Streptophyta > Pinopsida > Pinales > Pinaceae > Pinus > Pinus tabuliformis. Next base: position 841,453,575 of record CM062807.1, read on the forward strand.
ACCTTGTTCAGACATAAACTTGTCAAATTTTAGATACCACTACCTTGGAGCCTATTTTAAGCCATACAAGCTCTTCTTCAACCTGCACACTAGTTTCTCCTTCCCTTTCACTTCATATCCTTGTGGCTGCTGCATATATATCTCTTCCTCCAAATCCCCATGGAGAAAGGATGTATTTACATCTAACTTCTCAAGATACAAATCTTCAACTGCTACTAGACTTAAAATAGTTCTGATTGAAGTCATTTTAACAATAGGAGAAAATAATCATCAAAATCAATACCTTTCTTCTGTGCAAACCCCTTCACCACAAGTCTAGCTTTGTACCTCTGTTTTCCTCCATTTTCTTCCTTCATCTTGTAAACCCATTTATTCTTCAATGTAATTTTTCCTGCAGGCAACCTGACTAAGTCCCAAGTCTAGTTATGCTTTAAGAAGTCCATCTCTTCTTCCATGGATACCTCCCACTTCTTCCTGCTTTTAACCTGCATTTCTTCTTCATAACATTCGGGTTCACCAAAATCAGTTAACAATAAATAATATAATGAAGGAGAGTATCGTTCAGGGGGTCTACTTATCTTGGTAGATCTTCTAACACCACTTTTAGGTGTTTGGGGTGCCTGTTGTTGTTTTGGTGGTTGATGTTGTTGTGGTTGTTGATTATTATTATTTTCAGGCACCTTTACTTTTTCAGTGATTTCATCAAGAACTGCATATTCCTTGTTTTATTTTTCCTATTTTTTTCGTACAACTGATTCTTATACAAGACCTTTTCGTTGAATATTACATCTCTGCTCCTAATGATTTTGTGATTTTTGTAATCATATAAGCGATAACCAAAATCATTAACACCATATCCAATAAAGGTACATTTCTTTGACTTTGCCTCAAGCTTTGTTCTACTTTCTTTATCAATATGGACAAAGGCCTCACAACCAAAAGGTTTTAAGAAAGAATAGTTTACCTTTTTACCTGTCCATGCTTCCTCTGGAACACCACCATCCAAGGAACTTGAAGGCCCTTTGTTTATTAGATAAACAACAGTATCTACAGCATCTGCCAAAAATTGTAAAGGCAACCCTGCATGCAATCTCATGCACCTTGCACGCTCCATGATTGTTCTGTTCATCCTTTCTGACACACCATTTTCTTGTGGTGTTCTTGGAACTATCTTCTCTCTGCGAATTTCATGCTCTGAACAGTACCTATAAAACTCTTTGCTACAATATTCAACTCTATTGTCTAATCTGAGACACTTTCATTTCTTTCATGTCTCAATCTCAACCAAAGCTTTCCATTTCTTGAAAGTATCAAATACATCAGATTTATTCTTAATACAATAAATCCAAGTTTTTGTAGTTGCATCATCAATAAAAGTAACATAATAACGAGAGCCACCGAGAGATGATACCTGAGCAGGTCCCCATACATTTGTATGCACAAGCTCTAATTTTTCGCTCTTCTTTTCTTTCCCAACTCTAAGAAATCTGAATTTCTTTTGTTTTCCATAAATGCAATTCTCACAGAAGTCCAAATCATCATTCTTCAAACCCGGAAACAAATTCCTTGAGTGAAGAATCTTCATCCCCTTTTCACTCATGTGTCCGAGCCTATGATGCCATAATGTTGCATCTGCTCCTTTGGAAGTTAAAGCATTAACAGAGTTAGAAATACCATTGCATAAATATAATGTACCAACCTTTTCGCCTTTTTCTATTACTAGTTCTCCTTTGGTAACCTTCCAAGATTTATCTGTGAAAGTTGTCACACAACCTTCACCGCTTAACTGCCCTGTTGAAATCAGATTTTTCTTTAGATCTGGAACATGCCTTACCTCCTTTAGTAGCCATTGGTTTCCATTCTGCTGTTTTACAAGAACCTTACCCATTCCAACAATTTTACAGGGTTTATCATCACCCAAACGAACTTGTCCAAAATATCCTTGAACATAGTCATGAAAGTATTTCTTATCAGGTATGGCATGGAATGAGGCCCCTGAATCTACCACCCAGGAATCAGTAATATTTTCGAAAGAAAGAATCAAAGCATCTTGTAACACCTCATCTGTCACATTTTCTTCATGATTGTTTTGTTTTTGTGCATCTCCTTCTTTTCCCTTCTGAGATCTACAATCTTTCTTTAGGTGTCCTTTCTTTCCACATTTCCAGCACACTATCCCTGATCTAGACTTGGATCTGGCTTTCCTTGATTTATTGCGATATCCTGAGCTCTTTCCTCTTTCCATTTTTCTTCCCCTAGACTCTCCACTCAAAGCGTTACCCAATGTTTCACCGGAGCTTTTCCATCGCATTTCCTCGCTAAGGATAGCACTGACAACATCATCAAACTTTAAAGTACTAGATCCAGAAACAGAGTTACTAATGGCCATTACTAAACCATTCCAACTTTCTAGTAATGAGCACAAGAATAACAGAGCTCTAAATTCATCATCAAAGTTTACCCCTACAGAACATAACTAACTTGTAATAGTATTAAAATCATTTAAATGGTTTGCAACAGATCCACCTTCCGACATCTTCATATTAAATAACCGTTTCATAAGAAATACCTTGTTTGAGGCCGAGGGTTTTTCATATAGTTTCTCCAACGCCTTAATCAAACCCTCTGTCGTTGCTTCCTTCGAAATGTTGAAGGCAACCAATGCTGCAAGGCACAACCGTATTGTTCCGAGTGCCTTTCTATCGAGAAGGTTCCATTCTTCATCTGTCATTCCCGTCGGGATCTTTGTTTTTCTACCCAATGGTAAGTACAGATCTTTCTAATACAGATAATCTTCCATCTGCATCTTCCACAGTGAGAAGTTTTGGCCATTAAATTTCTCGACCCTAAACTTACCATCTTCTGCAATTGCTCCCACTCGAATGAGGAACCCTTCTTTCCTACGAGTTTATTAGCTAAATAAACCTTCGGCTCTGATACCTGTTGTTAGAAAATTATATATTACAGAGCAATGGAACACATAAAATATTGCAGAAATATAAACACAGAAAATGCATAAAACAAAAGAGACATAGATATACGTGGTTCACCCAGTTTGGGCTACGTCCACCCCGAACAACCAGTCCTTCCTTTCTATTATCCAGCAAAATGAAGAGACACAACCTACAGCAGATTCACTGTAACATCCTTTGTTTCCTCTCACAGTCTCACCTCTATACTTCTTGCTCGAAGAATACACATATATTACACAGACTCAATACAATTCCCTCATACAAAGAGAGGGGTTGCCTTCTAGGGAAAAAAAACCCTAAACTAAACATAAGTTCTATCGTCAGATCATCCGCCTAATGAACGGCTCAGATTGACTAGAAATTACTATACTTTTACAATGAAATTTTACTTTTGTTTTTAGCTTCAGGGGTTCTACCCCTGAAACTCCCCACTAGGGGGGGCTCCCCAAAGGTCGCAACCACCCCCCCGGAAACCCCCCCTGAAGCAAATATTTTATGGGCGGCATTGCTGCCCCATTTCGAACTGGGGTCCATTATGGCGATACCTTTGAATACTAAATATAATCAGGCTCCACACCCAACACCTATTGAAGTTTTGACCATCTTAGGCTGTAGTCACTCTCATGCTGCAGGCATGACAACATCCAGAAACCCAAAGTCACTTTCACAGGCTTATGTGCTAACGTCTAGGGACCCAATTTTCCAGTTCTGTGCAATAGACCCCGGGATGTAAGCCACTTTTTCAAGCCTAGAGCCCACGTCACTGCTCAAAATGGAGTGATAGCTTAAGATTAGTTAAAAAACATGAAAACAATGATGCCAAATCAATAAGTTGAACAAGACCCTAACCAAACCCCTACTAGCCATGAAAAGCATTTCGTCAAACATATCATCAACATGTAACCTATAGGTGTAAACAACAGAATTAAGTGTAGGGATTTCATATTTATTTGAGAATTTCTATGAACCATTATTCCCTCTTCATTTTTTGCATTGTCATCTATTATTCCATTATCCATTCATTTACAAGTAAAAACATGTCGAGATCCATACATAGTTGTTGTCATAAAACATACATATAACCAACATAATAGGGATAGAAATATCATAAACATATCATCCATAAAATCCACATATACATTAGTACATTTACACCTAAAAATCAAGGGATTGAATTTCTCGTTAATGAATGTAATAAACTAATCAGAGATGGGACTACCATGTTCCATAGATTGGTTGATCCAAGTCTCCCTTCAGCCAAGCACCCCCATGCCATATTCCAATCATGAATGTGGAACTCATAGAACACACCAAAGAAACACCAACAAGCATGGATTTCGCCAGAGTTTTCAGCCTATACCATGAGGAATTTGAGTGCCTCCTAGTCTCTCAAGCTTTACCGTAATGCACAGTCTGATCCAAGGATCACTAGGACCTACGTCGAGACACACTCTTCAGGATTTACTGTATATCCCATCTCGGGACTACTAGGCCCGACAGAGATAAATCCACCTCTTCACTTTACTGTATATCCCACCATTCACTGCCAAGGATTCCTAGCCCACCGAGGCACACAATTTGGCTTTACCTCAACCCATAGTCTGCTTCAAGGTTTACTAGGCCAGTGGATTTACCGTGATCCACGGTCCAGTTCAGGGACCATTGAGCCATGTGTTTATCAGTTCGGAGATCCACCCCACTTATCTTCAAATGCATCCGGCCATCCAACATTAACCGAATATGATAAACCCATCTCATCAAAGCTATTAGGAAATGGCAAGACTAAGCTAAAGAATATTGTCACATCTAGCAAAACCCATGCCATGATAGAAAAGAACCACATGCAATACCATGCATGATAAATCTAGCAAGGAAAATACACATGCAAGTCGATACCTTCAATGAAGCCTGCTATAGCTGCTTGATCCTACCATTCCCTACTTGATCTTTGCTTCCTCTTGCCTTCTTTTCCTTTCTTGATTCAATGCCAAAGTCCTCCAGGAAACTATAAGTGTCCAAGAGTGAGAGAGAGAGAGAGAGAATAATGAGAGATATCCAAAGCTAAATTGACAAAAGGTTACCAACTGATCCTCAGAAGCCTTTTTATGAATGAGGCCTCTAGTTTCTTCATTTTCCATTATTTTCCTTCATTTTCCTCCTCACATGTGTTGTTGGGAAAAGTATCCAATTCGGAATGCCCCTATCCCACTCTAAGAGGTGATAGTGCCTTAGCAACAAACAAGGTAAACTAATTGAGTATTCTTCTTTATGAAATGTAAATGAGGAGAAAGGATCTAACTAACCTGTGTCTTTCGCTAGTTTGTTGATCCAATTGCTCCTCTCTTCTGTAGCTCCTAGCTCCCAGCTCCCTCACCGGCCCAGCTTCACCGAATTCCTGCAAGATCACAAGAGAGAGAAACTACAAGAAGATACAGATATACATTCATAAAAAACTCAAGATCAGATTAAGCTAAACATGTAAGCATAACAAAACATCATTGGTACACAACATGTAGGAGAAACTCAAATAATTTATTGATAGAGTAATAAAGTCCAAGAGGAGATACAACCAAGTGAGGCCCGATCCAGCATCTACCTCCTAGCAAAAGAATTCCTTCCTCTCCTCCAACAAAGCATAAATCACCCAATGCACTAATATCAATCTCAAACCAACAGCAATTCTCTGCAAAGTACAAAATTCCAGCCCCATGAACCTCTGGGTGAGAGATCCATATATAGATGTGAGCAGAGAGGATGAGTCAGCTCATGTTTTGACTTGTGGCTTCTCACTGTCAGTTCTTGTTTCCACTTGGAGGTTGAGAACCTCTTACTCATCACTTGGTCGAATTCATTGAGGCAAGTGTCATTGAGGAAGATTCTGGAAGCTTCTAGGGTCTTTCCACCTCGTTGAATGAACTTGCCATTTGTCAATTCCCGCTTAGCGCACCCTGGTAGTGCTTCTACCTGCGTTGCAGTGCAAGTAGCCAGTGCAGACTTTGCATTTCAGTGCAGACAGCTAGTGGAGCTACTGAATTGATCCTGATTTGACCATTTCTGAGTTGTTTTTGGTGGAGAACTTCTGGGAGAAGCTGTCTTTTGTTGACCTTGTTCCTTTAGGGGTAGGAACAACTCATTTAGGGACTTTGGATCCCTTGGATTAGGGACATTTCATGCTTAATGTTGTAAGGCACAAAAATGTCTATAACAGTTGCCCCCTTAAAGTATGAGGCCATTTATCGGGTGAAATGCTTTATTAGGAGGATTCGAAGTTCTTCTAATGCTGGGAGGAGACCTGTAATAAGATACAATACAATACATTATTTTTCATACTGCTTTCATAATCTAGCTGAGGCGGGCATTCCCATGCTCAGCTTTATAAATTCATTTTTCTGTACATAGAACAGACAATCGTCTGATAGTAGACTGATGATTTTGATGAAATCATCATCCTTTTGGTAGGATGATTATCTGCTGCAATGCTGTACATGTCAATGTCTTTATTTTTCCTGAATATATATCGCAGCCCGGATGGATGAAACTAGATCCGGGGTCTTCAATCTCGTTCGATCTTCACTCTAAGTACAAGTCGATCCATGTGAGAAATGTTCTGAAGTCGAACATGGAAAGACATCGCTTGATTACCAGTCAATGATGTAAACTGTTAACAAGCGCGAGAAGAATCATTGATAATGATAATGACCCTCAAGGTACTGCAGTACAATTCACGTGGTGTGAATAAAGGACTTGGTGTCAAACATCACGCAAAATCTTTCGGTCGAAGGTCATTGATGTATACCTGTCGCCGGAAGTGAGAAACTTGCCATTGAGGCATGCAAGCTTCAAAGTACTGAAGGGGGTGTTCCTAGACCAACTTCTTGGATAATGAGCTGATGTCGACAAGAAGCGATCCGTCAAAGGAGGGCCTTAATATATCCCACATCAGTGACACGGAACGGAGCAAATGATTTTGATGGAGGTGAAAACGATCTGATGATATATGGTTCAGGGTGGCGGTCATGAAAGGATGAAGGACAATGTATGGTAGTGGATGGGACACGGTTGACTTCTCTGGATGACTTCTCTTGAACATATCGGCGACACTTGTGTGATGGATCAGTAGCATTTACCCCAAAGGTGGATGGTATGGCGAGACCATGGCGATGTGACTGGTGAATGAAACAACCCAACCCGACTCAGGCACGGAGTGGAAGTGTCATGTTCAAGAGCGACTTGCTACCAATAAAAGTTCTTTGAGTTTCTCCCAATTTTTCCCCAGTCATTTCTGACGAGTACCTCTTTATTTTTGTCAAGCTTGAGGAGGATAACATGTGCTTGTTCTATAATTTTCCCTTCAGGCAAACCCATCTCTATGTTTTAACGAGCCTAGCGATAGTGAAACTCGTTCTCGTCTAAAGACAAGTTTGTCGCTATTAATGTTTTTTTTTTAACGAGTTTAACGACAAAGATAACTCGGTCCCTTTTCATTTTTAGAGAGTCTAAAAAGGTACGTAAAGATAACTCCAAAGTTCCTTTTTCGTCATCTAATCCCTTAAGTCCGAAAAAGTATAAAACAATACAGAAGGGATGAGTTTTTGATAGTTTTAACGAGCCGAACAAAACAAGCGCTCGATCTTTTTGTGCAATAATCCCTCAGGTCCAAAAAGATTAAAATCTAGAGGAGGGATAGCACTTCTGGTCGCTTTAACGAGCTGGAAGGCCAAAACTCGGCAATCTTTTCATGTTTTACGAGTCAGATGAAAAGAGCTTAAAGAAGACTCGTCTTTTGAGGAACGAGTGATGAAACGGGTTAGCAGCTGATTCCAGGTAATGGTTGGAATTTTCCAATCACGGCAGTGTCACAAGGATGGCCAAGTGAGATCACTCTTCGCAGATGTTCCTCAAAATGGGTAAACAATCAAATGGAGGTGAATGATCGGCCAATGGAAAAGTGGAGGTGACGGTGCAAACATGACCAAGGCTTTAATGGATGATAATGTTACATTCACGGTGGTTATTTACCGGAGGGTAGTTTATTTTTTAACGAGCTTAAACACGGAAAAACACTGCTCGATCTTATGTTTATTTTTTAACGAGCATGAACTATGTGCTAAAACTGCTCGATCTTCCAGTCATATGATAAGAATGTCTCATGTAAGATCCCATTTTTATGGGGCTTGCGCCTTACAAAGCTATGCCCCGCATCCTTTCGTTATGCAAGTTCGGAAACGACTAATCCTACGAGTTTAAAGGGTTAGACCTATAGGTTTAAAGGGAGGACCTAAAAATTTAAAAAAATAAATAGCCGCCCCTTGCTTGCACTCCAAAAGGTTTGCATGCCCCCAGGTATAAAACAGAGTTTCAAGGTTACCTCTACTTCACTTCCGCCAAAACAATTGTTTTACCGAGAGAGGCTTACCTCTTTCAGGTTACCCAAAGATTGTCCTGTTAATCTTTCAAACAAAACATTTCTTCGGCGATGTCTACCGAGATAAACAAAGGTGAGCGACGATGCCCGCCAACTCACATAACTTTGACAAAAGAATCTTGTTCTAGAATAACCCCTCTTCCAATCACGGACGGGGTACAGACTAGTCATATTCTCCCGCGGAAACCTACTCTATACCTGAAGTTTTCCTGCCGAAGCAGACCAGGACGCATGCCCCCTGGGTTCCAGTCATATCCTTCCGAATCACTCGCGCTCATCGGGAGGACGGACCGTGGGTTGAGACATTTCTTGCGTAAAAAGACCATTTAGGGATGGTATATGACTATTTGCGATGCGTGATCCGGGAAATGAAAGCTGGTCCACGAGCTTGACCACTCTTCCTTCGTGCGGAAAACACATTACTCTAAAGAGTGAGGAGACGATGGCTCCCATGCAATATATATAGTCTCGTCCAAGGAGTAGGTTATAATCCAAGGGTCCTTGAACGACCATCACGTTCATTTGAACAGTCTTCCCTTTCAATGTTATGGGCACATTGGGGAGGATCCCTAAAGGTCGACTGGTTCCTTTATCAAAGCCTGTCAGATTTCTCATTTCAGGCAAAAGCGCTGGCGAACCAAGCGCTTTCCAAGCAGTAGAGGAAAGGATACTCACAGATGCCCCCTCATCAATGATGGTGCCAGCCATGACCATTTTGTATATTTGAACGATAATTCTGAATGGTATGCTGGCTGGCAAACGGGGTCTGCCTAGTTGGTTCCAGTCGAAGGATACAACCAGGTTGCTTGGTGGTGGGACCGAATAGACGGCCGGATATCGCTCTGACGAACTTCCTTCCTGCGATAAAGGAATGGGTGCATTGCCCCCATGTTCGTCGGAGTCTGTGTTGATGAAGAGAATTTGGATGGTGTCATCTTTATCCTCTTCAGTGACTGTATCATTCGAAGATAAATCCTCTGAAGGCAAGACCGGGTCAACTGCCGCCTCGACCTTTTGACTTTCGTTGGGTATGGATTTAGCTGGTTCATCTTCAATGAACGACGCTTCAGCTGACCACTTGAGTGGGCCAGCTGGATTTTAAACTAACGAAGGACTCAGCAAGATTTTTTTATATCCAGGAGGGAGTCGTAACGGTGAAACCGGACGATCATCCAAAACTCTTTTCGCTTCGTCTAAGAAGGGACAACGGTGGATGGCATGGTTGCCTTCGCACAGTCTACAGGGGGATCTAGCTCTCCCTTTTTGTCCAAGGACTTCACTTTCGCTAGTTGACGGTATGCATTCAACATAGCTATCAGAGGTTGATGCCACCGGATTGTGCAAATGGGGGGACGAGTCCCTTAGTATCCGAGGGATGCAGGGACAATCTCTGTGGAAGTGGTCTCCCTTGCATATGACACATGGTGATTTAGGCCTAGTCAGTGCTGTGTATGGATTTTTGTTAGACGACACTTGTTTGTCCCCAGTCGCTTTTGGCTCCTTCTTCTCCTTAGGAACTTGGTTTTTTGTTTTACCAGTTCCGTCAAGCGAAGAGGAAGGAGGAGAGGAAGAATTAGAGGAAGTAGAAGGCTGGTGGGCAATTCTGGACTGGTCTAACTGTTGATTCGACTGTTCAGGAATAGTGGTGTTCTGAACGACATTGGTTGAGAAGAGCCAGATCGGCAAGCCAATTGTCAGTCCTGGAAGCGACAATGTGGCCATATGGGACGCACCAACATCTCCCCAAGAGGAGAAGGGACTAGGATTTCCACCAAGGGGAATTCCTTGGTTGGTGGGCTCCATTTTCTCAACCTAAAGATCAACACAGGAAAAAAGGGTGATTGTTCCGTTTAAAATAAATTTTAACGACGCTTTAGACACAACTTGCTTTTTCAGTTTTAAAGAGTCGAGAAAAAGCTAAAGATGACTCTAGTCTCCTTCGATGTTTTAACGAGCCCGAAGTGACAAATGCTCGGATGGACTTTTTCTGTTATAGAGTCTGAAAAAGGCCAAAAGGAACTGCTCTGGAGTTCTAGGTAGAGGGTGTGCCAAACTTTTCGCAAAACCGCAGAATACTTTTTAGGGTACGGGCGGTCAATCTTCCTGAATGCTGTGTTCAGTGCATTGCGATCAGTAGGGCGGCTGACACGGCTTCCTAAGGATAAAGGTTTTATGCCTATAGGGGTCTCCTAATATATACTCGACGGTACATGGGAGCACAATCCGTACTGGCGCTATCGTCCCTCAGGAGGAATCACCCAACCATCAGCGAGATCGACAGTCACCAGGTTTTACGACGCCGGAACACGTCTCTAGCCTAGACCTCTATGTTGTGTGTTAAGTTACAAAGCGTTGTTAAGTTCATTCAATTTATTTTAGGTTGATCTTTCGTAGAAGTTTGCCTTTTTGGATCACCACGAGATGTATGATACAATTCCTAAATGTAGTCTAAAGATGATAAGCAAGCTTTTATATCTTTTCAACAATGAAAATCCTAGCTACAAGAGGAAAATGAAGACACAAACTTTTCTCAAAGAGCATAGAGCACACTGTAATGCACTTTTCCCTAAATCAAACCATGCAAACTATCAAAATGCAAATGCACAAATGCATGTATTTCTTTTCGCTTTCTTAATATTGATGCCTAAAAAGAAAGCTGTTGTACAAATTTGAATTCGATTTCAAGTGAAAACATAAACAAGTTCCTTTTTCAAAATCAAAAAGATGATTACGACACTTTATGATTTACCTGTTTCGACACTAGAAATGCATAAATTCAAACCAAAAGACAAAAGTAAAAGCTCAGTGAACTGTGAATAGCAAGCAAACTCACTCCTAAGATCAAAACGACACTTACGACAGGTCTAGATCTAAGGGCGACAGTATGACTAGTTTACTTTTGTAATGGGAAACTGCAAATGATGTAACAAATACACAAAGAACAAATACAGTTTCTTTATACAACTGAGGCAGAATTGAGGCAAAGAAAAGGGGTTTCAGATAGGTACACTGACTGATAACAGGCTGCAAAAAATAGAGATAAAACTGAGCAAAAGGAAGCAGGGAACCACAGCTGCACAAGGCAAAGACTGATCAGCGCACTCCCAACACAGAGGTTTTGACATTCAGCGCAGGTAGCCTTCACGGGACCTGCGTTGAAATGCAGAACCTCTTCACAGAGTCTGCGCTGAAGCAGAAACGAGAGTTGTTTCTGGGTTCTGGGTTACGGTTTGCAGTTAAATCTAAAGTTTTTGGCCGGATCAAAAGCTATCAATTAGGTACAATTAGGAGGATGATTTATAGGAGGACTAAGATCTATCACAAAGGGCTATTAGAGCACTTGTGGATCAGCTTCTCAGATCATAAACAGGCCCAATGAGAGGACTAGAGTAGTTGATCTCTACTTTGCATTTGTAAATAGCAAATGCAGTTCGATTCGGCACTCTTGAGTTTATGAAATGAATAGCAATAGAAACACAAATAAACTAACAAGATACTTTCCCCAGCGGAGTTGCCAATTTGTTGTTGGGAAAAGTATCCAATTCGGAATGCCCCTATCCCACTCTAAGAGGTGATAGTGCCTTAGCAACAAACAAGGTAAACTAATTGAGTATTCTTCTTTATGAAATGTAAATGAGGAGAAAGGATCTAACTAACCTGTGTCTTTCGCTAGTTTTTTGATCCAATTGCTCCTCTCTTCTGTAGCTCCTAGCTCCCAGCTCCCTCACCGGCCCAGCTTCACCAAATTCCTGCAAGATCACAAGAGAGAGAAACTACAAGAAGATACAGATATACATTCATAAAAAACTCAAGATCAGATTAAGCTAAACATGTAAGCATAACAAAACATCATTGGTACACAACATGTAGGAGAAACTCAAATAGTTTATTGATAGAGTAATAAAGTCCAAGAGGAGATACAACCAAGTGAGGCCTGATCCAGCATCTACCTCCCAGCAAAAGAATCCCTTCCTCTCCTCCAACAAAGCATAAATCACCCAATGCACTAATCTCAATCTCAAACCAACAGCAATTCTCTGCAAAGTACAAAATTCCAGCCCCATGAACCTCTGGGTGAGAGATCCATATATAGATGTGAGCAGAGAGGATGAGTCAGCTCATGTTTTGACTTGTGGCTTCTCACTGTCAGTTCTTGTTTCCACTTGGAGGTTGAGAACCTCTTACTCATCACTTGGTCGAATTCATTGAGGCAAGTGTCATTGAGGAAGATTCTGGAAGCTTCTAGGGTCTTTCCACCTCATTGAATGAACTTGCCATTTGTCAATTCCCGCTTAGCGCACCCTGGTAGTGCTTCTACCTGCATTGTAGTGCAAGTAGCCAATGCAGACTTTGCATTTCAGTGCAGACAGCTAGTGGAGCTACTGAATTGATCCTGATTTGACCATTTCTGAGTTGTTTTTGGTGGAGAACTTCTGGGAGAAGCTGTCTTTTGTTGACCTTGTTCCTTTAGGGGTAGGAACAACTCATTTAGGGACTTTGGATCCCTTGGATTAGGGACATTTCATGCTTAATGCTGTAAGGCACAAAAATGTCTATAACAACATGCAACGTGTGAACTTTCACCTCCTTTTTCTCATAATTTCAATTATTTTCATAAATAATTGTGCCAAAAAATCCATTTTTCCTTTCCAAAGCGTTAGCCATTTGCTTTTCCAATTTCCTTAGACATAAACAACCACATTAACACCCCCAGGATGTCTCGCCCAACATTCAATTTGGAATACATGTCCCATCAATTATTGTTTTTAACTTTGATTACATGGGATTTTCACCAGGGCTGTTATAGAACCCCCCCCCTGTTGTGGGACACTACCCTTGGTTTTCAATCACACATATACCTCAACAATACACTAAAAGAAGCCATACTTCTCATGGAGCTTTATAACATAGCTCGATGTAGTATTTACGATGAAGGACCTGCTCAAAAGCAAAACATCATGACAACATTCCACATACTGGAGCTTTATAATATAGCTCGTTATGGTATTTACAATGATCATCCTGCTGAGTGATAGCCCACATAACATCATAACATCATAATAACATACCCACATGATAACATAATAACATGACAAAATAATCATAATGAGATGATTCCCATTATACCGCTTAGTGGAGCTTTATAACATAGCTCATGGCGGTATTTACATCCATATACATATGCAAATATAACAATATCACCAAAATATATACCAAAAACATGTACCAAAACATATACCAAAACATCATAGCAAAACATATACCAAAGCATATACCAAAACACCATATCAAAGCATGTGCCAAAACACCATATCAAAGTGATGAGCCCCAAAAATGGGTAACTTTATGGGCTCATTTTGCATATTATTGTTGATTAATCCACCATTCTTCATAGTTTTATGCATGCTTTTGAATATATTTATGTTAATTGATGAATGGGAATAGTCACTTGACCACAAAAGTCTAATACGTGCTTATTGCAGATTTTGGACATCTTTTGGACCAAGGTCAAGCATTTATGAGCAAGTTGATAGCCAAATATGAAGGAACAAGGCTGAGGATTTGTAGGAAGGGTGTCTCCTGCACTAAATGACCCATTCCTCGAGTTCTCCACCATCAGCTCGGAGTTCAACAACCCACCAAAGATGATTTCAAGGGGCAGTCGAGTAGATTTTGTGAAGTGGCTGATTAACTGCAGCTTTGAGCAGCCAAGCCCCTAAAGTTAAGGAGGGCTATTGGAAGTCCTTGTGGTGCATAAGTATGAAGGATTCAAGTCTTGGTAGTTTAGCTATTGAACAGTTGTTTTTCGCACTTTAGTGTAGCTCTGCCTTTTAGCTCATTTTTGATCTCTTGCTATAAACAGTTTTGTGACATGATTATTTTTTGAGTAATGGAGATAAATTTCACTTTGCACCAGCTCTGAGCTTTCTTAGGGGGTTGTAGCCCTTAGGGTTGGGCCCAACCCAAGTGCCAGTACCTCCTTTGTGTACTTTTATGTGTTTTCCTTGCATTTATAGAATACTTTCTACTATTTAGGTTAAGATCTTGCTTTGTTACTTAGGTCGTTTTTGATGATTAAAATAGCTTTTCATGCTTTAGGTTGATTTGACAGTTTGGTAACAGAAAAGTTCTACAAAAAAGGCCATCAAGCAATCCTTTATCTCACCTCTCCCTCCTTGGGACCATGAGCTGAGACCAAGGCATACTTGCTGCCACAAAAACACTGTTTTTTCCTTTCCATGCAATTGCTAGTGTTAGAATTTTAGTTGGAAAAGTTGATACTAGTTGTACTTACATGTTTAGATCTATTATTGCTTAGTTTCCATAGTTAACTTGCATGATTTCTTATCTATAAACTTCTGTTCATCATGTTTCTGGTTGTTAGGTCAGATTAGGTCAAAGTAGATAGATCTTTGGTTTTTCTAGTCTTTGTTATATCAATCTTGGAAAATAGTGTGCAGAGTATCTGTAATAAATTCCTACCTACCCTTCCTCCATCATCCAACCTGTTCTAGCCCCTAATCCAAGATTCCTACCCTCCATTCGCTACACTTTCCCGATTTGCCCTAATTTCTATATTTTTGTGCAACATTGCTTTCTCCATCCTTGAGAAAATCCAACTATCTTCATCACTTCTGAGCTTCATTTACCAAGTCCCATACCTTTTAATAGCCTTATCCACCCTTCATTCCCACTTCCCTACCATATTTTCTCCATTAATCCTCTAAAATCCTCTTTCAGCTGTTCCTATAGAACATCCTGTAGAACCCCTGCAGACTTCCTGTAGAAGTTCACGTGAGCAGTTTTTAGAGATTTGATCGCTGTGAAATTCTCTAGAAGGGTGTTAGGGTCCCCTTAGGCTCTCTTCTCACCTTCCCAGCCTCCTGCAAGCGCCTACTCCATTTCCTTTCGCCAATCAACCTCTGCACAGTAAGAAAGAGTTAAAGCACATGCATAATAATTCTGCAAGATTATTCAAAAATACAAAAAGATGTTTTTTTTTTTTTTTTTTTTTTTTTTTCAGATTTTACTTTAGGAGTAATTTTACCTTTCCAAGAGTCAATGGTATCCATTTCAGCAACTTTCATCTCTTTTCTTGCACCAGTAGGGTTAGTTAGTAAAACTAGGGTTTGCTAGGGTTTGCATTTCCTTTCAGCTTTCAGCTTCTTCCTGCAAGTAGATTAGCCTCCTTCGAGTTAGCTTTCATCGATCACAGTTAAAAGCTTCTTCTAAAAGTTCATAGAAGTTGGATTAAGCTCCTAACGGACTTGTGCCAGCTGATTAAGTGACAGCTTGTGGCAAGAGCTAGTACTTGTGCATATAACATCGTCACTTCCAAGTTTGTTACAAACTACCGGGTTGATGAAAGTAAAGAAGGGAGTCCCAGGAGTTGCAGAATCATTGTTGCACTACTGGAGCCCACCATATTTTTTGCACCATTGCCAAGGAAGCATCAAAGTATTTGTAATTGCTGTTTTTCTTCTATTTTCTACTGCAACCTTCTGCTAAGTAGTTTATTTCAGCAAGCATAGATTAGACATTTCCTGCTTTCATAGATTAGCATTTCAATTCTGAAAGCGTAGATTAGCATTTCAATTTTGCAATTTCAATTCTTCAAGTGTAGATTAGCATTACATTTTTGCACTTTCAATTCTGCAAGCATAGCCTAGCATTTCATTTTTGCAATTTCAATTCAGCAAGTGTAGATTAGCATTTAATTTCTGTAATTTCAGTTCTGCAAGCGTATCCTAGCATTTCATTTTTGCAATTTCATTTCAGCAACATGGATTAGTCTTTTCCTTCTTTCATTTTAGTTCTACATTTTCATTTTAGCAAGATAGATTTTCGTTAGTTGCAGTTCAATCTATTTTAGTTTTTGCAGGTATAAGAAGAAAAAAAGAAGCAACAAAAAAGCGACCAAAAAGATCTCCTTTCATGCCCCGTAGGAACAGATACAATTCAGGAAAATTCTTACCCAACACCCCCACCACATCACTGAGTCACCCTTCTCTCTTCTTCAGTGGCAGTGATCTAGAAGAACCTATAGGTGAACCTCCAGAGATATATGAAGATCCTATAATAGAAGAAGAGCAAGAAAACATTCCTCCTGAGACCATGGCGGAACACAGAAACGGTATAGGAAATGAGGACAAAATAGAAGGTGCCTTTTCCATCCGAGAGACCAATGGGGACACAAAAATGAAAAACATCAGTCCCTCAGCCTTACCTCACTTCCATGGATTGACCACTGAAGACCCTGATACCTTCTTGTTTGAGTTTGCTGTCCTTTGTCGAACTTATGACTATGCAGAAGACGAGCAAAAGTTGAAACTCTTTCCCTCTACCATCAAGGATGCAGCACTACGTTGGTTCATGGGATTACCTGGAAATAGTATCACAACTTGGGCTTAGATGCAGTAAGCCTTTATCAAAAAATACCAGGATTACTGTGGGTCAAAGGAAATGAAGGGAGAAATCTTTTGGATGACCATGGGAAGTGATGAATTCTTAGAAGACTATGAAGAAAAGTTCCAACTCATTTATAAAAGGGCCAGTTGCACGCTTGACGCCGAATCTCTGAAGTTGGTTCTGCTCCGAGGAATCCCTGAAGACCTTCTAGATACCCTCCATTTACTGGCTGGAGAGACATCTACCAACTACCTTATGATGACATAAAGACTATGTTTAGAAACCATTCTAGGGCAGCCCGGAAAAGAGGTAGGGGGAATCAACTTTCAGCCAGTGCCACCTTCTCCAAACATGAGTTTACAAATTAGATGGAAGACCTTAAGAGTGAGATGAGACAGACCATTTCCATGCAACTGGATACTTTCTGAATCCAACAGAAGAAAGAGGAAGCTGAGAAGGCTTTGGCCATATTTTGTCCCAGATGTACAAGGAAGCATCCTTGGAACGAGTGTCCATTGCACTCAGTAGAGGTATGTTTCATTTGTGAGGAAGACCACCCTACAAACTAGTGCCCAACCTTACCCGGACTTAAAGCTATGTACCAAGGGGCTAAAGGAGCCACTAAACCACTCTACTTCCTAAACCAAAGGAGGCCACATGGATCCAGACCTTACTAGTAGGGGATGCAAGGGACATCCCAAACTTATTACAACCCCAACCAATCCGCTCACATACCTTCTTGGGGTCCCCCTACACATCCTTCCTAGTCCGCACCCCCTCCTTGGTCATATCCATCTTAATACCATACTCAACCTGCTGCTCATTCATTTCATTCTCATGTTCAGCCACAACCTCAGTGGAATGCACCTCAACAGGGGTGGAGGCCCCAATACAAATCTCCTCCCACCATTTTTCCTCCACCACTTGCTCAACCACAACCATTACCTCCTGTTCCTCCGAGCTAACCCCAGATGCCTACTCAACCGAACCTGAACCCCAATAATAGACAGACCCAGTAGGTATATACTGGAGAGATGACATGCCCTACCTATGTTGTGGAGATTCAGGAGATCAACTTACGATTTGGGAAGGTCCTCCCAGATAGACAACCTCCTCGTAAGGAGGATGAGGGAGAGAACCAGGAAAGTGAACCCAAAGTCATTCCACCCTTTCTTGAGAGACTAACTGGAACTACGCAACCAAACCTAGAAGAGATTGAACTTCTAGGCGAGCTTAAACAGTTGTGTGTAAAATTACCACTTCTCCAGGCCATGAAAGATGTACCAATATACAACAAATTGATCAAAGAGAAGTGTTTCAGGCACCCAGGTAGATGCAAGAGAGATGCCCCAACTATCAATGTCATAGGACAACTGTCCGACCTAATGTTGGGACAAATAATCTGTCCAAAATATCTGGACCCTAGGAGTCCTGTAGTCGATGTCCACATCAATGGCACCATAATCCCCCACACCTTGATCAATCTAGGGGCTGCCATTAATGTGATGACCAGGGACACCATGCTCAAACTCAACCTTTAGAGTTCCCTAAGAAATACCTCGACAGTATTGCAGTTAGTAGACCGCTCCACCATGACCCCCGAAGGGATTGTGGAAGATGTCATGGTCTCCATTGATTCTTGGGAGTACCCTACGGACTTCTTGGTCCTTCAGCCAAAGGAAAAACTCACTAGATACCTCCTCATTTTAGGAAGGCCTTGGTTAGCTACTATAGATGCTTACATCAGTTGTCGAGCTAGGAGAATGACCAGTAAGAATGCACCTATGTCCAAACATTTAGTCCTATATCCTCCTACCCAACCTCTGCTAGAACATGACTTACCTCTTTGGTTGGAGGAGGAAGATGAGGATGAAGTCTACACTGCACCGTTGTGCATAGTGGAAGCCACCACGAGATGTCTTCAAACCGAGGATGACCTTATTGAAAATTTGATTCAAAATCCACCTCCCAGTGTGCTGCCATTAGAAGAGTTGGTAGGAGACACCCAAACCAGTGATTTAGTGGATCTCTGTGTGACTGATCTGACCTCTCCCTAAGTTAAGAATATGGAATTTGGCCCTGAGAGAACCTTGAAGATCAACTCATCCCTATCCCCTCTCAGTAGAAAGAGCTATGTAGCTTAATGAACAACCGTTTGGATGCTTTTGCTTGGACCTATAAGAAGATGAAAGGAGTCCATCCTGCAGTCCGTACCAATCACATTTACATTAAAGAGGATTATAAACCAATCAAGCAGCCTCAGAGGAGGATGAATCCAGCCCTCAAGGACATTGTCAAAGAAGAATTGCAAAAGTTGCTGGATGCAGGATTCATCTACCCCATCTCTGACAGTGAGTGGGTTTCTCCTTTGATGCTTATGCCCAAGAAGAATGGGAAGTGGAGACTCTGTGTAGATTATTGAGAACTTAACAAGGCTACCAAGAAGGACTATTTCCCTTTGCCTTTCATAGATCAAGTTTTAGATGACCTAGCAGGGAAGAAGTTCTTTTCCTTCCTAGATGGGTTTAGCGGGTATAATTAGATCCAAATCAACATGGAAGACCAAGATAAGACCACTTTCACTTCTCCATGGGGTACCTTTGCCTACTGGGTCCTTCCCTTTGGATTATGCAATGCTCCTGCCACTTTCCAGAGAGCAGTACTGAGCATATTTGCTGAGCTTGTTCATGATTCAGTGGAAATCTATATGGATGACTTCACTCCTTATGAGTCCAACTTCCAAGAAGCATTGACTAACCTGGGAAAAGTTTTAACCAAGTGTATTGAAATGAACTTGTCCCTCAGTCTTAAGAAATGTGAATTCCTGATGACTGAAGGGACGGTGCTAGGTCATACAATTTCTTAGCAAGGATTACAGGTGGATCCCAACAAGATTGCTATCATCCAAAGGGTTCCACCTCCTCAAAAAGTAAGAGATGTTCGAAGTTTTCTAGGCTTAGCAGGATACTATAGAGGATTCATTAAATATTTCAGTAAGCTAGCCTCTCCATTGTTTGGTATTTTGGGGAAAGATGTTGAGTTTATATGGACTGAAGACTGTCAAGAGGCTCTGGATGTGTTGAAAGATAAGCTGGTAACTGCCCCAATCTTGAGAGGTCCAAACTAAGCCCTACCTTTCCACATTCACACAGATGCCTAGAACAAAGCCATAGGAGTAGCCTTAGGACAAGTTGAAGAGAAGTTACCATATGCCATATATTTTGTTGGTAAAAACCTGTCCAAGGCGGAGTTAAACTATACTGTAACCAAGAAAGAGCTCCTAGTTGTAGTCCATTCACTAAACAAGTTCAGACACTACATCACTGGTTATCAAACATTCGTACACACTGATCATGCTGCAATTAGGTATTTGATGAATAAACCTGATGTAAATGCTCGTACCATTAGATGGTTACTTTTATTGCAACAATTTGATTTGACAATTGTTGATTATCCAGGTAAGGAAAATGTTGTTGCTGATTTTCTGTCTAGACTAGACTTGTTTGCAGGTGAAGAAGGGATGGTGGACGATCAAATGCTAGATGAACACCTGTTTTCTATTTCAATACTCTCTCCATGGTTTGCTGATATAGAAAATTACTTGGTTTCAACACAGTTCCCGCCACACCTATCCTCAAAAGAGAAGAGCAAGATCATGAGGAAAAGTGCCCCATTCACTTGGATTGGGGGCAACCTGTTTAAACTTGGCCCAGATCAGATTTTGAGGCGTTGTGTTAGGGAGGAGGAAGTTTTTGACATCCTCCTAACCTGTCATGATGGGCCCTGTGGAGGCCACTTTGCAGCAAAAAGAACCACTTTCAAAATTCTACAGGTAGGCTACTATTGGCCCACTCTTCATCAAGATGTCAGGAGATACATCAGCCAATGTGACCGATGTCAAAGGATGGGGAAACCGACTCTAAGGGATGAAATGCAACTCCAACCTCAAGTGACTTTCAAGCCATCTGAGAAGTGGAGCATGGAATTTGTGGGTCCTATCAACCCTCCTTCAAAACAAAAGTCTTACATCATTGTGTGCATGAACTATCTGACAAAGTGGGCAGAAATAAAGCCAATCAAGGTAGCAACAAAAGAAAACGTGGCTGAGTTTTTGAGGGAAAATATCTTCTACAAGTTTGGCTACCCAAGAGAGTTAGTCACAGATCAAGGAAGTCAGTTTACCTCTAACCTGATTGAAGACCTACTCGCTCATCACCAGATTAAGAACAGAACTTCCACCCCTTATCATCCGCAAGAAAATGGGCAGGTGGAAGTCACTAACTGATCTTTGGAAGATATTTTGACTAAAGTGTTGAGCAGCAACAAAAAGATTGGGCAGATGTCTTGGTTGAGGCCACCTGGGCCTACAAAACTACTTGGAAAACTACAACAGGTTTCACACCTTATGAGCTGGTCTATGGGAAGAAGGCTTTGCTGTCCATAGAATTTGAATATAACACATTGAGGTTGGTAGCTCAGCTGGACCTAGATCTCAGCCATGCACAGCAGGAAAGATTACTTCAGCTGAATGGACTAGATGAACAGAGAATGCAGACCCTTCTCCACTTAGAGGTGGTCCAACTTCAAAGGAAGATATGGCATGAACGACACCTTAAAGAAAAGAAATTTCAACTAGGGGATTGGGCGCTGTTATATGATTCAAGATACAAGGATTTCAAAGGGAAGCTGAGGACAAGATGGTTGGGACCATATATAGTGGAGAAATGCAACAACAATGGTTCAGTCCTTATTAGGACCATTGATGAAGAAGCCATCCCCATGCTCATCAGTGGGCATTGATTGAAAATTTACAAGAAGCCCCTTTCTAAGCAGGAGTTCATTGAAACTCTGGATAAATCAGTGTTGGTAGTGGAGTAGGCCCTTGTCTCCACTCCACTCACACCTTGAAGGAAAAAAAAAAAGAATAAAAGATCCTTGGGTGAAAACCTCTTGGAGGCACCCAGGGCAGACAGTGAGGGTGAAAACCTCCTAGAGGCACCCCAACTATCTCAGACTAAAAAAAAACAAAAAAAACAAAAAACAAAAAAAAAGGAAAAAAGAAAAAAAGAAAAAAAGAAAAAAAGAAAAAGAAAAGGAAACCTAATTTATGTTGAATCATTATAGGTTGCAGGGAGGACATTGCAGGTTAGGAGGATCACACAAGACAAAGACAGAGGTCAGCACCAGGCTGCAAGAATCCCTCACAATCCATTCCTCCATGACCACTACCCTTTCCTAAGATTTGATCTCATTCGGGCTAAGATTTCACCTTCTACAGGAAGTTCTGTGTCTTCTACAGGAAGATCCTGTAGAACCTACAGACGAGCCAAAATTGATCTCAGAAGAGAATCCGAAGGTTGGGAATCTGCCTATGTAGTATTTCAACATCCCTGTTTCCACCTATCACCATATGTCACCCTTTTCCATCTCTGTACACCTCCATTGCACTCATTTTTCTTATGTTCCTGCACAGTCACACACAGAAATCCTGTTTTCTTCATACTGCCAGCAAAAACTTTTTAATAACAAATCAAGCAACAATTTTCCACTCACCATACCCTCCAGTTAGACTCCTCATCAGCTGAGACCCTCATCAACAGTATAGACCTGCTCATTCTAGCTTGCATTCTAGGAGGAGAAGCAGCTACAGGACTTCCTACAGGAATCCTATAGCAGCTGATCCCTTTGAAAGACATACCTCAAAGACAGGGACATCAAAGTATGGCAGAAGAAGCATGCATGGAGCTCTACCTAAATGTATGAACATCAGTGGCAGCCGAGGCCAAGCATGCAGTATGCATGTAGCAACAACAAACAAAGGAATGGGTTCCAAAACCTGAAATCTGCATAACACCGACGCAGCCACGCAGTTAAGTGCCTAAACTCGTTCTTCAATTGCATAAATTATATTTTAAAGTTGCATGACTATGGGAATGGTTTGGATTGAGTGGAATCAGTGGCTAGTCAACTGGCCACCCTCGGCCAGTTACACATTCTTGTGGAATCCCAACAAGCTCTGTTAAATCCAAAACTGCCGATTAGATGTGCAGCCAACACTTGTGGAGTGTCCATTTAGGAAGAAATCGTCGAGACTAGTAGTGGTGGCGGCGGATAACGGGAGAGAGGAGGTGATGGCAGTTAGAAACATGCAGAAACATTATGGTTGTGACGTCGGATCAACGGTCTGGTCCAGCCACCTCATCCCCTCACCACGAATCACGCCGCAATTAAAAGACGCTCAGTTGAATCATGCACCACCCTCTGTTCACTCTGCACTCACAACGCTCTCGACTGGAGTACGCATCCACCGCTTCTTGAACAGTTAACCAGTCATCCTTCACCAGTTTTTCTGCCTATTTTCAAAAATCTCCCACCTATCGGGCTCTGTCAGAAGCGCAGTTTCATTCTACAGGAACCGGGAGCTTTCTACAGGAAGGATTCTACAGGAAAGGCAGAGAACAACTCTGCGGAAGGGAAGCCCGGAATTTTCGTCGAATCTCAAGCTCCAAACGAGGTAGGCTCGAGAAAACTCCTCTATGCATGATTTTTTTGAGCAAGGTGGTAAATTGAACATGGCAGTAGATTGAAAAAGGAAGTGGAAGTCTGCTTGTGCATTGAAAAAGTGAGAGTCTGCCTGCAAATTTCCCTGAGTCTACACAGTTTCTTTTTCTCTCTGCATTTGCAATCTCCCCATCCTTTTTCAAAATTCTCCTATAAGAAAGGTACATGCAGCAATACGGGCCAGCCTGTGTGAGTGTGTGAAAGAACGACTGTGCCTATCTATCTATGTGCTGAGAAAAGAACCTGTGCCCCTATACTCTGTCCTGTAAAAAAAATTTCTTTTCATAAACAGACAGTCAAATTTTGGGTGATAGTAGTCTTAAAACAAGAGAATTATTGCTACTTGATATTGTAAGAAAAACACGAGAAATTCCTTCTTGGGTTCAGAAGAAACCAGATTCAGCTATCCTCTGTTGCAGTGAATTGACTGTTTGTTTTCCTGAGCATTTTCCTTTCTGGTTAAAACGAAAAAAGAGCACTCAACACCATGCCAGGAGGATTCATAAGGAAAGAACCCTCAGACTCCAGCAAGTTGCACGAGCACCCTGAGGTGGTGGACCTTTTCACTTAAGAAAACTAGATCTCCTTCTTTGACAAAATTCAGGGTTATGATGAGGAAATAACTGAAGAGTTTTTAATGTCCCTGAGACCACATTCAAAGACACATGCCACAGTTAGTTTTAGGGGTTTGACCCTAGAACTTACCCCTGAGCTCATCAGTAGAATCATTGGTCTACCATTGGGGCTCCCTTGGAGCAAAGAGGAGAGGTCATTGGGCCAAATTGCTAAGAAAACATTTTTTCTGCCTGAGGAGCATCCTGTAGAAGACAAAAATGGGGTTAGAAGAACTAGCTTGCCTCCTCTCTTGAGTGAAGTTAGTTATCAAATTATGAAGTATATCACATGTGAAGGGAGGTTTAGCATCATCTATGGATATCATTTCAGGTTGTTAAATGAATTAAGGCATGGGATGGACTTGCCTCCAGCCAAGAAACTGAGCATTCCATATTTCCTTCTTCAGTCCTTAATTGAATGTGGTACAAAGCTAAATGAAGGGATCCCAGATCAGTTGGCCCATCATGGGCTCATCAAACTATTAGTGGAGGATTATTTACACACCTATACTGTCCCCATATCTTGGGAAACCTTCAGAAATATGTCCAAGGAGGATAACATTAGAAATTTGGTTGAGAACATCACCGCATCCAGCAGTGAGGAGCAGGAGAAAACTAAAGAAATTGAGAAGAACAATGATGAGGGAGCACAGGACATTCAAGCAAAGGGAAAAACATAGGAAGCACAGGAAGAACAGAAAGAAATTGGCAAAATTGCTGAGCCTAAAATAGAGAAAGAAACAATAGCAAAAAGATCGAGGGAAAAGAGGATGCAGAGTAGAAAGGAAAAGGCCAAGAGAGCCCAAAAGAAGACTGCCACAGCTAGGGCAGGGACCCAGAAAGACAAGGGAAAGACACACCCTGAGATATCATCAATACAGACAGAAACAGTGGACACAGAGATTTCTACAGGAAGCAAAGAAAAAGAACGACAAGAAGAGAAATCCCCTAAGACGTTGGCAAGGGAGGCAGCAGTTGTGATTGCTGTGTTAAGCACCCCTACAAAGCAAAAAGGAAAGAGAAAAAGGACCTCCATGTATTTCAAAGCCAGAAAAAGCATAAGGATCAAAGTAGACAAACCTCAGCCGCCATCCAAGGAACCGATTGTCTTTGAGGACTCACCCACTAAATGGAAGGAAGAGTCTCCTTTCAAGCTATCCATTACTTACGAAAGAGGAAGCCGAAAAACCTGTACATGGAAAGAGAAAATTAAGTCAATGGACTCTAAGGCAACTCTACAGGAAGCTGCAACATCTCTACAGGAAACTCTAGCCAAGTTGAAAGAGACTGAGAAATTGGAGGAAAAGGTAGCTAAACAATCACAAGGGGAGAGCAAAATAGCAGAAATCCTGAACCCGCACCTCAACCTGACTTGGGCTCATATTACAATCTGTTAGAGGGTGGGAAAATCATCCCATAGAAATTTGTTGTACCATTATTTTTTGAATTAGAGAAAGAGAGGATCAGAACACACACATGGATGAAAATCGCCAAATCTAAAGGAATTGAGGACATAGGCCACATGGAGGAGAAGTTAAAATAATTAAGAGGAGAATTGGCCATGGTAAGACATGTAGAAAGCTGCAAAAGAGCCAAGCTGCAGGAGGAGAATGAGCTGCTGAAAAAACAGTTGCAGCTACAGGAAGTCCACAAGGAAGATAGGCTGTCCATTTTGGGAGGGCAACAGTAGCAGGGAGGACCTCCAGTAGACAAGGACACAGCTGAGACACAACAGAAAGAGGAAGAGCTACAAGCTAATGTGGAAATGCTAAGAAAATTGCTACAAGAATAGCAATCTCAGGTAGCAAAAGAAATATAGGGTTTGAAACAGCAGTTGCAAGAGAAAGAGGCCCAATTGGCCTGCATGGCCAGTTGGGCAATAGAAGCCTTACAATGTAGGAAACCTGCCAAATCTTATGCATTATACCTTAAAGACCAATGGTTGCAGTTTCAAATTAACACACTGGCCCAAAGGGGCACTATTCAATTTCAGAATTACAATCAGTTGATGTATTTGTGCAATAGCAGCTCAGCTAAAGATAAGGCCAAGGTAGCAGAATTCTATTTACACAACTTGGTGCTTCCAAACATGAATCTATTGGACCCCAATACTGCATTGAGAGATGTACAACTCATGGCCATGGCTTCTTGGTTAAGATATGAGGAAAAGAGGGCAGCAAAAATTCAGAAAGTTATGGACAGGGAGCTAAGTGAGCCACTCATGATCAGGGTAGAACCAGAAGATCCCTCAGCTTTAGTATATGCCCATCAGCACCTTGCCAACAACCCTCAGGCTCTTCCAGACTACATCGAAAGGAAAGCTCAGGCCATTGCTCACTTTGAGGACATGGAAAGACTGTTGGGTGATAACTGCATCCATGCTTGCACAAGGAGGTGGAACACCTTGTCCCACAATCTGAAAATAAGAGAATACCACTCCCCAACAAGGATGAGGGAGGCTTTGGCAAGAGTGCCACTTTATAAATAGTCAGTGCAAAATTTGAAGGCCAACTGGATTGGCCTAAAGTTCAGTCCTCCATTGCTTTTGGGACTACTGGAAGGGGTCAAAGAAGAAGAAGAACACAGGCAATGGGAGGAAGTAGAGAGAAAGGTAGGGTTTCATGACCGAGAAGAGGACATCACCTCGGAAGCCTGGGATGTTAGAGAGGCAATCAAATCAATCAAAGAAATAAAAGATGATGAGCTGGATTAGTTGCTCAGAGGATGAGCAACACATTCAGCAGGGGGTGATGATGAGCCCCAAAAATGGGTAAATTTATGGGCTCATTTTGCATATTATTCTTGATTAATCCACCATTCTTCATAGTTTTATGCATTCTTTTGAATATATTTATGTTAATTGATGAATGAGAATAGTAACTTGACCACAAAAGTCTAATACGTGCTTATTGTAGATTTTTGGACATCTTTTGGACCAAGGTCAAGCATTTATGAGCAAGTTGACAGCCAAATACGAAGGAACAAGGTTGAGGATTTGTAGGAAGGGTTTCTCTTGCACTAAATGACCCCTTCATCGAGTTCTCCACCATCAGCTTGGAGTTCAACAGCCCACCAAAGATTATTTCAAGGGGCAGCCGAGCAAATTTTGTGAAGTGGTTGATTAACTGCAGTTTTGAGCAGCAAAGCCCCTAAAGTTAAGGAGGGTTGTTGGGAGTCCTCGTGGTGCATAAGTATGAAGGCTTCAAGCCTTGGTAGTTTAGCTATTGAACATTTGTTTTTCGCACTTTAGTACAGCTCTACCTTTCAGCCCATTTTCGAGCTCTTGCTGTAAACAGTTCTGTGACATGATTATTTTTTGAGTAATGGAGATAAATTTCACTTTGCACCAGCTCTGAGATTTCTTAGGAGGCTGTAGCCTTTGGGGTTGGGCCCAACCCAAGTGCTAGTACCTCCTTTGTGTACTTTTATGTGTTTTGCATGCATTCATAGAATAATTTCTGCTATTTAGGTTAAGATCTTGCCTTGTTACTTAGGTTGTTTTTGATGATTAAAATAGATTTTCATTCTTTAGGTTGATTTGACAGTTTGATAACTATAAATCTCTGCAAAAAAGGCCATCAAGCAATCCTTGATCTCACCTCTCCCTCCTTGGGACCATGAGCTGAGACCAAGGCATACTTGCTGCCACAAAAACATTGCTTTTCCTTTCCATGCAATTGCTAGTGTTAGATTTTTAGTTGGAAAAGTTGATACCAATTGTACTTGCATGTTTAGATCTATTCTTGCTTAGTTTCCATAGTTAACTTGCATGATTTCTTGTCTATAAACTTTTGTTCATCATGTTTCTAGTTGTTAGGTTAGATTAGGTCAAAGTAGATAAATCTTTGGTTTTTCTAGTGTTTGTTCTATCAGTCTTGGAAAATAGTGTGCATATTATCTGTAATACATTCCTACCTACCCTTCCTCCATCATCCAACCTATTCCAGCCCCTAATCCAAGGTTCCTACCCTTCATTCGCTACACTTTCCGAATTTACCCTAATTTCTATATTTTCGTGCAACATTGCTTTCTCCATCCTTGAGAAAATCCAACTATCTTCATCACTTCTGAGCTTCATTTACCAAGTCCCATACCTTTTAATAGCCTTATCCAACCTTCATTCCCATTTCCCTACCATGTTTTCTCCATCAATCCTCTAAAATCCTCTTTCGGCTATTCCTGTAGAACCCCTGCAGACTTCCTGTAGAAGATCACGTGAGCAGTTTTTCGAGATCTGATTGTTGTGAAATTCTCTAGAAGGGTGTTAAGGACCCCTTAGGCTCTCTTCTCACCTTCCCAGCCTCCTGCAAGCACCTACTCCATTTCCTTTCACCAATCAACCTCTGCACAGTAAAAAATAGTTAAAGCATTTGATTTATTTATTATTATTATTATTATTATTATTATTATTATATTTTTTTATTTTTTTTATTTTTATTTTTATTTTTATTTTTTATTTTTATTTATTTATTTATTTATTTTTTTCAGATTTTACTTCAGGAGTAGCTTAGTCACATGCATTTTACCTTTCCAAGAGTCAATGGCATCCATTTTAGTAGCTTTCATCTCTTTTCTTGTGCCAGTAGGGTTAGTCGGTAAAACTAGGGTTTGCATTTCCTTTCAGCTTTTAGCTTCATTCCGTAAGTATATTAGCCTCCTTCGAGTTAGATTTCATCCATCACAATTAAAAGCTTCTTGTAAGAGCTCATAGAAGTTGGCTTAAGCTCCTAGCGGACTTGTGCCAGCTGATCAAGTGACAGCCTGCGACAAGAGCTAGTACTTGTGCATATAGCACCGTCGCTTCCAAGTTTGTTACGAACTACCGGGTTGATAAAAGTAAAGAAGGGAGTCCCAAGAGTTGTAGCATCATTTCTTCAATATTGGAGCCCACCACAAAGAATATACCAAAACACCATATCAAAGCTACTTTTCCTCAATCGGAAAATAAGGAAGGATACATAGCTCGCATATGATTCACCATCTCCCATGTAGCTTCATCGGGCCCAAAGTGCTTCCATTGCACTTTAACTTGGTCGATTTCGCAGTTCCAAAGCATGGGCACCTTTTTCTGCAATATACACTAAGGCTCTGGCTGTAATTCTCCATCTAGTTCCACCTGCAATACATACTAGTCAATCACATGATCATCATCCTTAACCCTCCTTCTTAAGCAAAGATACATGGAAAACATCATGGACTTTTATTGTCAGAGGCAGTGCAAGTCGATAGGCTACTGGCCCAATCCTCTCAATGATACTGAAGGGTCCACAAAACCACGGTGCCAGATTGGCATAAGATCTAATCCACAAGGATCTCTTCTTCAGTTTTATGTGCAAGTACACATGTTCCCCAACCTGGAACTCCTTGAGCAACCTATTCCGATCTGCATAACTCTTCTGCCTATCCTGTGTTGTCTTTAAATTTTTCTTGATCACCCGCATTTCCTGTTTCGTGTCTGCCAACATATCTGGTCCAATAAGTATCTTGTTAATTGAATCACTACAACTGATAGGAGTGTTAAAACTCTTCCCATACAATGCCTTAAAAGGACTCATTCTAAAAGACTCCTGATAACCATTGTTGTATGTAAATTCTACTAAGGAAGGATACTCTTCCCATTTCTATTATTGATGCATCACATACATCCTCAACATGTCCTCCAAAATCTTGTTGACCCTCTTTGTCTGTCCATTTGTTTGCGAATGATAAGTTGTAATGAACGCCAACTATGTTCCCAAACCTGCAAATAAGTCCTTCCAAAACTTGGAAGTGAACTTTTCATCATTGTCTGACACAATCTTGTTTGGAACACCATGCAACCTAACCACATCTCTAATGAATACCTGTGCTACATTGCTAGTTGAGATTGTAGACTTCACTAGAATGAAGTGTGCAACCTTTTTCAACCTATCCACAACAACCATGATGGAATCATGTTGTCTCACTGCATTCAGAAACCCTGTGATGAAGTCCATGGAAATGACCTCCCATTTTCACTTTGGAATCATGATTGGTTGTAGCAGTTCACCTGGATGTTTACACCCTTCTTTCATTCACTGACAGTTGAAACACCTCGCCACAAACTCTGCTACATCCCTCTTCAAATTCATGCAATAGTAAAATCTCTTCACTGTTGTCAGTGTCTTCTAATAACCTGGGTGACCCGAATATAGTTTTACATGAAACTCCCTCAAGATCACCTTCTTGATCTCACTGTTATCCAATACGTATATCTTGTCTTGAAACCTGACCAATCCATCTGTTGTAAGACAATAATCCATACAATGTGCACCTGCACCTATACCTATACTCATACATGTGCATGTAATGTACTTCCACCGGTACCTGTACCACTAGATGTACATGTACCTTCACCTGTACATGTACCATCACCTATACCTATACCATCACCTAACTGCAATATGTGCACAATCTGCATATACCTGACATCATGCTGACCTGCTTGCAAGATCCTATCTTGTAGATTTGTCCCATATGAGCTCATAGCTACCAAGTGATTTACTTGTACCCATCTACAAAGAGCATCTTCCACCCTGTTCTCTTTACCTTTGTTGTACCTGATCTTGAAATCAAACTCGTTGATTGTGGCCAACCATCTAGCTTAGTTGGTGTTCAGATTCTACTGGTTAAACAAATACCTCAACCCAGTGTGATCACTCATAACTACAAACCTCCTGCCAAGAAGATAGTGCCTCCACATATTCAATGCATGTATGATCAATGTTAAACTCAAGATCATGTGTCAGGTAGTTCTACTCATGCTCATTTAGTTTCCGTGACTCATAGCATACCACATGTCCATCAAGCATAAGGACTCCACCAAGCCCTCTCTTTCAAGCATTTGTGCATACCATAAACTCTTTGTCTGAATCTACAACCTGTAGCACTGGTGCATGTGTCAACAACTTCTTAAGTTGCACAAAGATAGCCTCCCACTCCTCTATCCATTGAAATTTCTTACATTTCCTTTGCAATGATGTGATAGGATAAGTAATCTGTGAAAAGTTCTTAATGAACCTCCGATAATAGTCTACCAAACCCATGAAATATCTCACCTCATACGTGCTCTTAGGAGCTACCCACTCCATGATGGCCCTCATATTCTCTAGATCTAATGCAATTCCCTCCTTGGAGATAGCATGTCCCAAGTAGTGTACCTCACTCTAAAATAAACTACACTTGTTGAGCTTAGCATACAACTTATTCTCCCTCAACAACCTCAACATTGCTGCTAAATGCTCAACATGATCTTCCTCTCTTTTAGAATATACCATTATATCATCAATGAACACAATAACAAAATTATCCAAATATGGATGCAACACACTATTCATCAAACACATAAATGTAGTTGGAGTAATAGTCAAGCCAAATAGAACAACAACGAACTCATAATGCCCATACCTGGTCTAGAACGAAGTCTTATGAATGTCATCCTCTTTGATACGTACCTGATGGTATTTCAATCTTATATCAATCTTTGAGAACATTGTTGCTCCCTTAAGCTGATCGAACAAGTCATCAATCCTTGGAAAAGGGTGCATGTTCTTGATGATCACTTTGTTCAAATGCTTGTAATCGATGCATAGTCTGAGAGTACCATCTTTCTTCTTTACGAACAATATCTGTGCACTCCAATGTGATACACTTGGCCTAATGTATCCCTTGTCCAACATTTCCTTCAACTGCAACTTTAACTCAACCAACTCCGGTGTGCTCATCTTGTAAGGTGCTTTTGATGCTGGAGCTACCCCTAGAACCAACTCAATAGAAAATTCTACTGCCCTGTGAGGTGGCAACTCTATAATGTCCTCAGGAAATACATCTTGAAACTGCTGCAAAACTAGGTACCTACTCAATAGATCTACATTCTCAACCTCCTTACCCTTATCACTAGAAATATGTAATACAAACAACATACACCCTTTCCTATAGCTACACTTTGTTTGTATAGTTGTCACCATCCTAAATAATGTGGCTTTCTTCTTACCTTGCAAGACTCTTGGTTCCCCATTGTCATCAACACACTCAATGGATTTGTCATAATAGTTTATCTTGGTTCTTTGAAGATACAACCAATCTGTTATCTCAAAATCAAGCCCTGGAAGGTTGCAGACCAGGAAGACTTCAAGTAACTATTTCAAACCAATCTTTTAGCTAAGGCTTAGCCTCCTTAGCCTGAGAGGGCTCTCTCAAAGGATTGAAGGTTTTCAATTATGATTAAGATGGCTAACTCTTTCTGAAACAAATAGGAATGAAGGTGGTGGAATCAAAATTAACAAGCATCCATTGGGCTTATGGAGTCATATGTCCTTTAGCATTAACAGTAGAATTGGATTTGCAATAAAATCAAGGCATTCAAATTTCAATATATTTATAGTACACCAAACACAAAGAGGACAGTTTACAAGTATGTGAAGGAAATTAGAACACCGCAAGTGATTTCTAAGTAATCAAATACTCATAAGACTGTAGGCAACATGAAAAGATAACAACAAGAACACATACATTGAAATCTCTATGATTCTTGAGCAGCAGAAGCCAGTACTGTATTACCATAGAAACAGAGTTTTTACATAAGCTTAATAACATAGCTTTTTACATAAACTTCCAACCCCTATTACATTTCTCTTTCTCCTATATATAGACCTGACTGAGATTCCTCCTTAAACATTAGGGGAACTTGAAATTTTACTTCTAATGACACCTATTTAACTTTTAACTGCCTATTTAATGTAAAAAACTTCAATTAGACCTTTTAGATATCTAAATCAAGTAGGATTCTAACTCCATATTATGCTAATAATAGCCTTGATTAGAATCATTCTTGTTCTTTGACATCTGTTCCCCTTTTAGTTTGGCTGTGATGGATGTTCAAGGCTCCATGTTGGTCTTCAATGTCACATCTTTTTCATTGCCCTGAAACATAGGAAACTACCCCTGTTTATCGGTCTTTGGTTTGCCTCAAAATGTTCGAATCCAAAGAAGCATGCCCTTTATCTTTGATTATCCAAAATAGAATAGATTTCCACGTCCTTGATGTGTTGTCCACCCTTTTCATGTGTGAAGGAAAAAGTTCTTCCAAGTTGTTTTGATATATCTTGAACTGTGGTAAATGTGTTCACTTTATGACAAAAAATTTAAAATTGGATTCGAATACATATTTTCTCCACCTGTCTTGACCTGGTTGAATGTTGATAGCTTTAGATGATGCCTTGTATGCCTTGTAGATATTCCCTTTTCAAAATTCCCACTTATATTTCAAAACCGGTTGACTGAGATTAGATTGTGTAGCTTCAGCAGTTTCGTAGCACGCTACGAAACTACTGAGCTTTAGTCATCACCTTCAGCAATTTCGTAGCGCGCTACGAAACTGCTGTGTTGTTTCAAAAATCACAGTTTCAACCCAAAATTTTGCCATTTTGAGCCTTTTACTATTTAAGCATTCTTTCAACAGCTCCAAGACCTTTCAAAACTGAATGGGAATGTTTGATTCTTCAATAAAGATTATACCAAGCAAAACCATCAAAACTTTGAAACATAACCTTACTTGAAGTGAGATTTCTTTATGGAGATTCTTTTCGCTGGCTCAACTGTATCTTTAAGTCTTCAATTTGTTTCTTCATTACTTTGATCCCAGACCTGAGGTTTGTATTGACTTTTCTAATAAATTGAGCTTCCTTTATTGCAGGAGTAGTCTAGCTACGGAATTGAACACTAAAATCAACCACTTCAGGAATTTGAAATGTTTTTTCCTCCCACCAAGCTTGCATTTGGTTAAAATAAGCTTCCTTAAGTGCAAATTTTCTAGCAGCCTTTTTCAGTCTAGCAATTTCGAAGTTGGCCAATCCCAATCTCTTTTTCAAGTCTTCCACATTACCTTCTTCTTGAGTGGCAACTGTTTTGCCTTTATCCTTTCTTTCATGAGGTCGTGTCACCTCTCCTGTTTCATCTGCTCTTAGCGGCACCTCCTATACTTGTTTGAACTTCCTCGTTATGGGTCTCTTGGGCTTAAAAACAAATTGATCAACTTGATCATCAAACTTGAGTTTCTTTGAGGCTTTGACCCTCTTACCCTTCTCTTTTCCTGACTGTATCAAATTAGCTTGAACTAGTGGGGACTCTTCAATGTCAATTGCTTGCAATAAATCATTTAAGTCTCCCTTTGAAACAGGGCTTTCTTCAATACTCACTGACTTACCTTTTTCTTTAGCCACCTGGCTCCTAGTCCTTCTTCTTTGAATTCCTTCACCTGTGCTTGATTCATGTGCAGTTTCTTTGACCTGAATTTTCTCTTTAATGGACTGCTGGGGTGTATCCTGAATAGTCAGTGGCTTGGTAGATTCTCTTACTTGTTTCCTTGCCTTTAACTTTGAAAACCTCTTGGCTCTTGTTTCTGCTTGAGGACCGGTTGTTGTTGAAAGATCTTTTGCAGCTTGAGGGCTGAGACCGGTCTTGCTCTTGAAACTAGACATGAATATGAATGTGTCCCAGTCTCTGCCTATCCTCTGGAGTTCATGCAGAACAATCAACTTATCCAAGCCATGGTGGAACAATGAAGTCTCACAGGCTTCTTTTCTTAGTTGCACCTTGTCACACATTTTACTTAAGCTGTGGAATAAGTAAAAAGGTAGATCAATAGATGTTTTCCCTATGAAATGCAACAAAAGTTTAAAATGGTATGAATACACTTTATTATATCTCCCTTCACAGTTCAGGTACTTCTATATATAGGTAAGCAAATGGGCATATGATTCTTTGACATAACTTCTAGGAACATACTTGCTCAAATCTGAGTTAATGAACTCCTGCTTTAGAAATTCTTTGCATGGGTTCATGTCAAATTTGAAATTCTTGAACCAATTTTCTTGCCCTCTTGGAATCTCTGTAACTGTGGATATCATGTCTGGTGAGACATGCAATTCCAGCATACCAACCTTTGAGTTTAGTCCTGTGAAATTCAGGGCAAATTCCTTAGTAACTTGTGCATGACCTCCCTGGAGCTTCTTGCAAAAATTCCAACATCCAGCTTGTTTAAATGCATGCTCGACTTCTCTGTTCTTCAAGGTTATGTCTAAACCTTCAGGCTCGTTTCTTAAACATTTGCCTGACCTGTGATCTTTCCTTTCTACCGATCCCTCCATGAAGATTCAGTGTAATGGAGGTTGGAAATTCTAGCGCTGCTCAAACTCCAATCTCTACCTTGCTTGAATGGCTACCTCGCTTGATAGCTGCCTCGCTTGATAACAATATTTTCAAATTGAAATCTTGCGGACTTGTTTCTCATGCAAGGCATACAATCATCATTAAGATTGTTCATACCTGGCCTTTCTTGGAACTTGTATTCCATGTGTACCAACGTACCTAGTGGTTGTAATAATGGAGATAAGCGGTTGGACATGATATGTGGAGTGTATAAACTGAAAATGAATGACGTAGCCATAGATTAACTTGAAAGATTTGACAATTGGGAAAGATTCATTGCGGAATACACGAATCTCCGATTTCGCAGAGCGGGCAGTGTAAATTTTGAATTATGCACTGCGAAATCACCTAAAATGTATCGCGCTGTGAAATCACCTAAAGGACTTTTGTGTTGCGAAACTACTAAAAAGGATTAATGCGCTGCGAAATCACTTCAGAATGGTTACATGCACTACGAAATCACCTTAAAGGCTTTGTGGTACATATCAATTTTTATACCAAACTGACACATGGCTATGAGACCGATGATGAATGAGAATGACCAGTGATGAAGGAGAATGCATACTTGACTCAAGAACCCCTAAGACTTAGACTCTAAGGAAAAACAAAAAACAAACTTAGACTAGCACCGACCTTTGTCATCAAGCTAGTATGAGAAATTTTGGCATTAGAATTCTTAAGTGATAACAGTGGCTCCACTTGGGATAGTGTGCTCCTGTAGTACACTAAGAACTCGCAGGTCCAGTGCTTTTTCCATTTTATGAAAAACATAGATTTGCTTGACGAGCATTTCTTTCCAGCTTCTTGGGCCTTCACCTCGAGCTTGAGCTTTCTATTCAGCTTATCATTATTTGCAACAAAAGAAAACTGATAAAACGGGTATATACAATGTTGTGAGAAACTGGCAGAATTTTGATCAATAATAATGCTTTAGGAACTTGCCATTGACAGGTCCTCCGGCATATGGTTTTCCATCAATCTCTTGTAGAATGTAAGTATTATTTCCATGAAAAGCAGAAATTTGATATGGCCCTTTCCACAAATTTTCAAATTTACCATGCTTACCTTTTTCTTCAATTCTAGCTTCCCATTTCAACACTCTATCATGGATCTGAAAGGTAACTTCTTTGATCTTTTTATCAAATGTTCTCTTGATTCTGTTCTGACTTTGTTGATGACTGTCAAACACCTCATTTCTTTTCTCCTGCAAGGCTATCAGCTGATTGATTCTTCTTTGTACAGCATTTGGTTCCTCCTCTAATCCTTGAATCAGCTTCATCACAGGCACTCCAAGGGATGTTGGAAATATGGCTTCAACACCGTATACTAACTCATATGGCGATGTTCCAATGGATCTCTTTGTACAAATCCGGTCAGCCCACAAAGCATACTTTAATTTCAAATGCCAAGCTTTCTTATTTTCCTGCAGCAGCTTCTTGATGATTCTTACAAGGCTCTTGTTTGATGATTCAGCAAGGCCATTTCCTTGCGGATAATAAGCAGTGGAATGCCCAAGAGAAATGTGATACTGATGGCAAAAATTAATCATCTTCTTGGACTTAAAAGCTTGAGCATTGTCAGTTATAATCTTCATTGGACAACCAAATCTTGATAATATATTATTTTCTAAGAAAGAAATAATCACTGAATCATTTGCTTGCCTTGTTGGGACCGCTTCTATCCATTTGGTAAAGTAATCAGTGGCTGTGAGAATCCAGCGATGCTGACCTAATGAAGGAGGATGGATTTCCCCTATGAAATCTAATCCCCATTGCTGGAAGGGTGCTTCAACATATATAGGAACCAAAGGCAGTGGCACAAGCTTCCTCTTTCCTTCAATCACTTGACATTCATGACATGTAGCGATATTTGTATAGATATCTTTGACCATAGTTGGCCAAAAATAGCCAACCCTCAAGATCTTGTTTGCAGTAGCTTTCCAATAGTGATGTCCTCCACAATCTCCCTTATGGAATTCATCAATTACTTTATCAGCTTCTTCTTCAATGAGGCAATTTAACAATATCCCTCCTGCATCTTTCCAAAACAAATTTTGGTCATACACAAAATATCTTAGAGATTTCAGCTTGAAAAACCGGGCTTTGGATTTTGAAATCTTAGTAGGGGCTTTATTATGCTGCAAAACAAATGCTACATCCTTGTACCATTCTGACAACAAGAATTTTTCATTTATTTGGACCAATTCCTCTTCATTTTCAGAAATTTCTGAGATCTTTGTACTCAAGTTAATATCAAGACAGTCCAAATTTGATTGTGTCAGCATCTTGGCTAAGCCTTGACCCTTTACCAACTTTGTGGATTTAATCTCAATGTCATACTCTAACAATTTTGCTATCCACTTGCCCCTTTTTCCATCTGGATCAGCCTGTGTTAGAATATCCTTTATAACAGCACTTGGAACATAGGCAACAATGTGAGAATG
The DNA here is from genome assembly GCA_031772625.1 of Pinus tabuliformis. Classification (NCBI taxonomy): domain Eukaryota; kingdom Viridiplantae; phylum Streptophyta; class Pinopsida; order Pinales; family Pinaceae; genus Pinus; species Pinus tabuliformis. The sequence continues at coordinate 841,491,225 of CM062807.1, forward strand.
CAAAACATAAATTCTGAAATCCTTTATTGCTTTCACCAAAGCATAGGCTTGCTTCTCTAGGATGTTATATTTCAGTTCAGCATTTGCTAATGTCTTGCTAAAGAAAGAAATAGGTTGTTCAGTACCTTGACTTCCCTTTTGCAGCAGAACTCCAACAATTGTGTCCTCAGAAGCAAATGTAAAAATAAGGAATTCCTTGGTAAAATCTGGGCTGATAAGTACTGGTGCTTGTGTGAGTGCCTTCTTGATCTCCTCAAATGATTTCTTTGCTTCAGTTGTCCACTTGAAATCCACTCCCTTTTTTAACATCTTTGTTATACTCTTGACAACTTCAGCAAAGTTAGGAATGAATCTTCTAACAAAGTTAACTTTTCCAAGGAAGGATTGAATCTCTTTCCTACTTCTTGGCAAATCTAGCTTTTGAATTGCACTAACTCTATTAGGATCAATCCTAATCCCTTCTTTAGAAATAATATGACCAAGAAGTTTACCAGAGGTTAAAGAAAAAATAATTTTGGTTGGATTAAGAGAAATACCAAACGTTCTACACTTCAACGGAACTCTTTCAAGGTGCTTCAAATGATCTTCTTCTCTCTTTGAAAAATTTGTGATGTCATCAAGATAAACCACCACTGATTTGTCCTTTTCTTCAGCAAAAGAAATATCCATTGCTCTCTGGAAGGTGGCTCCTGCATTCATGAGACCAAAAGGCATCTTGGCATACATGAATGTTCCCCATGGTGTTGTGAAGGCTGTTTTCTCTTGATCATCTGGATGAACAAGAATCTGATTGTACCCTGAGAAACCATCAAGCATAGACATCCTTTGTGAACCAACAATGTTTTGCAGAATCAAATCCATCTTGGGAAGAGGATAATTATCTTTCAATGAAGCTTTATTTAGATTTCTGAAGTCTATACAAAGGCTGATCTCTCCATTCTTTTTCCTAACTAGGACCAAATTAGCAAGCCAATTCGAGAATTTGATTGGAACAATAATCTTAGCATCAAAGAGTTTTTTCACTTCCTTTTCAATCAATGGGATAAGAAGGGGATTCATTCTTCTTAACTTCTGCTTGAAAGGCTTTTCATTCTCCTTAATAGGAATGGTATGCTGTATAATTGAGGAATCATATTGTTTCAAGTCAGCATAGCTCCATGCAAAGACATCAATGAACCTTTTCGTCATCTCATTATTTTTAGTCTTCATATCAGCGAAAGGAAATTTTGAAATTTTGACCATCTTAGGCACCAGTGAATCTCCTAAATTGCAGATTTCCACTTCTTCTTCATCAGCTTGTAATTTTGGTGCTTTGAATACATCGTTTTGATCAAACAATTTCTCAAGGGGAATGAGACCTTTTGGAATCAAGTTGTTTTTTAATTGTAAGACTTCAGGCTTTTCCTTTGATTCCACTTCAGCTGAGTCATTGAAAAGGATGGCTGATCCGAGACCAATGTCACATGAATAAATGGTAAATTTTTGAGGTTTATCCTTGCTGCTTACCATATAAGCCATTCTGGTCTCCCGATACAGTCTTCTTTGCTCACCAAAAACAGGGATAGTAGCATAGGTAAGATCCATCTGCATTGTGCCCTTGATTTTTGCTGCCCGCGATCTTGAAAGAAGCATCCCAAACTTGGGTGGAATGTCAGCCACAACAATGTCCATGACAATTGTTTTTTCTGGAATTTTTGTAAGACCCACAACAACATCTTTAATCAAACCAATGCATTGAACTCTTTTTGAATCAAAGGAAAATAAATCCTTATATGGTCTAGTTACCTATAATCCCAGTCTTTCCATGATTACCTTGGGCATAAGATTATGAGATGCCCCTGAATCTAACATAGCATTATGTAAAGTCATGTTGTGAATACTAATGCTTATGTAGAAAGGAGGGAACTCTTCATTCTGTTCATCTTCAAGTCTTGGACCCAAGCAAATAATAGGATTATCTTCTTGTACATTTAGGATATCAGCTACTCCTAGTTGTGAATTGAGCATTTCAACAATCTTATTTCTATATTTTTCTACCTTGAGGATTTCACTAAAGGGGACTGATATCTTGATTTTTGCAATCTCATTCTCAAGGTTAAAAACAGAAACAATCTTTTCAATTTCTTTAGTAGGTGATGGAGCTTGAATATCCTTTTTTCCAGGTGGAGAATCATTCTTACCTTCAGCAACCTTTGATCTGTCCTTCTTATCTTCAACTGCCTTTGAAGCATCCTTCTTGGGCTGTGCTTTGCTTGCTGTAATAGGCACGTTTCTATTCCTGAGATTGTATTGCTTTTGCATCTCAAAAATAGCATGCTGATAGCCCTTTAAATAGTCTGAAGGCTCTTCTCCAGGTTTGGTCATACTGGACTCATCATGTTCTTCCTTAGTCAAGAAAATCCTTGATACTTCTTCATCAAGACAATGGATGGACTCCTCAGGATTTCAGGTTCATCTTCTTCATCCACCAAATTTTGTTCGAAAGGAGGTCTTACTGGAGGATCTAGCTATTGATTTCTATTCTCTCTTGGCCTTTGCTGATTTTGAGGTCTTCTAAACTGAGGATTCCTAAATTGAGGTTCCTGATGTGCTAGGGGAGCAGAGGTATTCCCAAGAGCCAACCGATCCATCAGTTTTTCCATGGTCTTCATCATCGTTTCAAACTTATATTCTGGAGCTGATGTAGAAGGTTTCTCTTCTTCTTTTAGTTTGGTTTTTGCCATCTTCAATTTCTTAGCAGCAATCATGTTTACTTCCACTTTAATTGCATCATTTTGCATATCAGCAAGAGTAGTAGAATCCCTTTCTCTGAGTAACAGGGAGAAATCATAATCAAATGCTTCAGCATATCTCAGCTGTGCCAAGGCCCCAGGAGGCTTCAAATGAGCTGGGATAGAATTGTATATTTTATTAAACCTCTTGGAGAAGTTTTGGACAGTTTCATCAGGAGCTCTTCTAAGATTGTTGTATTCAGTAAGAGCTTGGACATGGTTAGTTCTATTTCCCCATTTCCTTAGGAAACTATCTTCAAACTCTACCCAACTATGAATGCTTCCAGCTCTAAGAGCTTTAAACCATTTTCTAACCTCTCCTATGAAAGTTTGAGCAAACAATCTTAGATTTACATCCTCATCATCAACTTCCTCTCTGTTAGCAAAATCATTGAATCTGTCTACATGTTCTTTTGTTGTAATGTCTTCATCTCCACCCCGTGTTGGAATTCTAGCAGCATATTTGCTGGGAAGGTCATGTAAAACAACAGGGAGGGCTAGTGGAGCATACCTAGCAGGTACGACCATAACGAATGGAGGAGCAGTGATGGCGAGTACTGTATGAACAGTGGAACCAGAACTGATATGAGGTGGGTTTCCTAGTGTCTGAGAACCACTAGGACTAGCAGAGGCAAAGGATAAAGTACTGATACGAAAAGGACTATTTGGACTTTGCAAACCACTGACAAAGGTACTCCAATTTGGAAGGGGTAGACCAGTTTTAGATTTGAGTAAGACTTCAAAAGGATCAAGCTCTTTTAGTTTGTTTAAATCTTCCTCTTCTAACAATAATTCTGAAGTAACAACCTCCCAAAATTCCTCCTTATCTTTTTGTGACACTAAGGATGAAGTATCAATACCTCTTTTTTGTAAATCTAAAATAATTCCAATAAGTTCTTCTTCGTTCTCAGACCTCAACAACACCTCATGAATTTTATCATCAACAATTTTATCCTCAGGACTTCTTGAAAATTCAGAGAGCAAAGATTTTGAAAAAGATGGAGTACCTGGTGTTTCAGTAAATCTTTGTCTGCTCCTTGAAATGGTGTTTGGATTGTCCACAGGAGTAGGTGGATCTGGGTTAGGATTGCTCCGTGTATATCTTCCTCTCGAAGCCACCTTTTAAATTTTGAAATTGTATGGAGTCACCAAGGTAGAATGCAGCCTCGAAAAGTCTTCTGAGCTCTTGCTACCTTCAGAAGTTCAGTCTCTTGTTTTCGGGAATGAATAATCTTCAGACTCCCGGCAGACACACCAAAATTTTATCTCAAAATCAAGCCCTGGAAGGCTGCAGACCAGGAAGACTTCAAGTAACTGTTTCAAACCAATCTTTTAGCTAAGGCTTAGCCTCCTTAGCCTGAGAGGGCTCTCTCAAAGGATTGAAGGTTTTCAATTATGATTAAGATGGCTAACTCTTTGTGAAACAAATAGGAATGAAGGTGGTGGAATCAAAATTAACAAGCATCCATTGGGCTTATGGAGTCATATGTCCTTTAGCATTAACAGTAGAATTGGCTTTGCAATAAAATCAAGGCATTCAGATTTCAATATAGTTATAGTACACCAAACACAAAGAGGACAGTTTACAAGTATGTGAAGGAAATTAGAACACTGCAAGTGATTTCTAAGTAATCAAATACTCATAATACTGTAGGCAACATGAAAAGACAACAACAGGAACACTTACATTGAAATCTCTATGAATCTTGAGTAGCAGAAGCCAGTACTGTATTACCAAAGAAACAAAGTTTTTACAGAAGCTTAATAACAGAGCTTTTTACATAAACTTCCAACCCCTATTAAATTTCCATTTCTCCTATATATAGACTTGACTGAGATTCCTCCTTAAACATTAGGGAACTCGAAATCTACTTCTAATGACAGCTGTTTAACTTTTAACTCCCTATTTAATGTAACAAACTTCAACTAGAATTTTTAGAGATCAAAATCAAGTAGGATTCTAACTCCATATTATGCTAATAATAGCCTTGATTAGAATCATTCTTGTTCTTTGACATCTCTTCCCCTTTTAGTTTGGATGTGATGGATGTTCAAGGCTCCATGTTGGTCTTCAATGTCACATCTTTTTCATTGCCCTGAAACATAGGAAACTAACCTTGTTTATCGATCTTTGGTTTGCCTCAAAATATTCGAATGCAAAGAAGCATGCCCTTTATCTTTGATTATTCAATAGAACATATTGCCACATCCTTGATGTGTTGTCCACCCTTTTCATATGTGAAGGTGTTGTGCCATACAACAACCCCCCCATTTCATATCATTTATATTCCAAACATTAATGTATGAAATGGGTCCCTTTTTAATTTTGAATTGGTATCAATGCTCTTGTCATCCAAAAAATCCAATAAATAAATAAATGCGCTTTAGAAAACCTTCGGGGCAAACCCTTAAAAAGCAATTATGAATAATTGGTCATTGCGATAAAGCGATCGCAAGATCGCATATCGCAATGACATATGGATTGTAATTAAGCACCCAAATGTTTTCCGCTAATGCGAATTCGGCGCATTCGGTGATCGGCAATTCCCCATATATGTTTTATATCGACCATGTCAAAAGATCCGACGCGATGCGCATTCGGCGATCGGTGAAGTGCTTCAGCAGTGGTAATGTTCCCAAAGGCTTGTCCCGATGCGATGCGAAATCAGGAATCGGACATCGGCGGTAATCGCACCCAAATCTTATTGCGCCCAAAGCTTTTTGCCGATGCGATATCACATTCGGCGATCGCTGATATTCAAAGCACGCCATTAAAACACGCTTATCACACCCCGATTGCGACCCGATAAAGCGCGATTTTCAACAAAGAGCCGTTAAGTGATGGGATGGCGCAATTCAATTGTAATAAAAGCTTTATCTTTCACGCAAGCCTCCATCTATGCTCAACTGCCAAAACGTCCATCTGCATGCTTAAAAGGTTCACTCACCCAAATAACGATATTAGGAGCATTTAAGGAATGGCGGATTAAAAACGGCCAATTAATAGGAATTATGTCCTAAAATCTTTTTTACAGATTGGATCCGCGCCCATGTTAAAAGCTAAATCCCTCAGTTACGCTTCTATTCGTATGTGCTGTTTCACTTAAGAGTTTTTATTGCCATCTATGTATATTACGCCCAATTTCTTCTTTGTGCAGAATTCATTCGCAGAAACCAGGCCTAAGATGATGGGAAAGAAGTCCAAGAAAGCTACAGGTGCTTCCTCAACACCAACAGCAACACAAGCAGCCGCGAATAAGAAGAAGGGATTAATTTCTGATACCACTTGCACGGGGCTCACCAAAGCTACTTGGTCAGGCACTTATAGCTTAATTGAAGCTGAGAAACCAGAAAAGACGGTGGAAGAAGCTACTGTGGACTTGACCAAGAGGTCTGATTTAACTCTCAAGGATCTAGCCGACTCTTTCTTGCATAGGATAGCGGCCAGAGAACAAATTCTTCCTTATACTGACATTGTGCGATGGGCAATCGAAGAAATTCTCATCACAGACAGAATTTTTAAAACCAGAGATGGGAGGATCTTCGGGTCATTCATGCCAGAAGACCTAAGGCAAATGTATCATTTGCCCGAGCCAGAGAAAGTATATAACAAGGCCTTTTTGGAGAAGTTTGCAAGCGAGAATGAGATCGAATCTGAACCTATCAAGGATTGGAGGCAAAATCCCAACAAACACAAGCACGAATCCTCCGGTAAGTACTCGGTAGATTCTTTAGCTTCTCCTTATTGTTATGCGGGGATTATGATGTGTAGACAGTGGGGTTTGCATGATTCTGCCAATTTTACCATTGAAATGGTTCCTCTAATGGAGGCAGCAGTAAATGGTTGGATTATGGATTGGGCTACTATTCTTTCAGATAAATTAGCAGTGGCTATTCGAGATTTTAGATTTAAGACTGTTGTTACAGAGAGGAAAATGCCCCCGTTCTACTATAGTGCATATATCATGGACGTTCTTTGTTTCAATTCTGAATTTCCTGTTCTAGGGTGGAGGTGGACTGCACAGGACCCTTCACCCATCCATATATATTATCAAAAATTGTGGAAGTCCTCTTACAAAGACCATCTGTACCAAATCTGTAATGGTTTGATGGTGCCCATTTACTATTCCATTTTTTATAAACCCATTCCAAGGATTTCCTATGAAGCTTCCTTCGACTTACCAACTGTAGCAAGTTGGTTTGGAGAGGAGAATTTTACCTATATTAGGGTTTTCGGGAGCCAGGCCAAGCCGCATGTTCTTCCGTTATATGTTCCAGACAAACTGTTAGCCCGAGAGATCTCCTACCAAATTATGGCCGAGAGTGTAACCCAAACTCTGAAGAAAGAGAAGAAGAGGGGTTGGCCCCCTTTTCCCTTGAGGATTGGTGTTTATACGCTGCATGATCTGAAGCATGCAGAAAAGGAGGCAACAAAGATGCAAGCTTTATCCCTAGCCACTATCCCAAGCAGACTCTATGATCCAAACCAAAGGGCCTACACTGCCCTAGAACAGGCCAAATTAACAAAAGTTGACCATCAAGAGGATGAGTTTGATGACCTGTTCGTAGGTACCGATACAATAAGCCAAACCAAACAGCTTGCCAGGATGAAATACAAAGATGAGAATTTAACTGAGTTCAATAAACTTAGAGAGCAGAGGTTGCAAACTCTGCCTCTAGATTTATTGGCAACAACCCCAGCATCTTCCTCAAGCGAGCCTGATCGGCAACAAATGAGCCAACCTCCTGTTATAACTAAGGACCAAAAGAAACAACAGGAGGAAAGGCAAAAGGAGCTGGAGGCAGAAAAGCAAGGAAAAGAGCAAGCTGAGAGGCAGAAGAAGGATCAAGAACAGGGAAAGCAGAAAGAGATAGAGGAACGGATGAAGAAAGAAGAAGAGGAGAAACAAAAGAAAGAACTGGCAGATAGGCAGAAAAGGGAGCAAGAAGAAAAACAAAGAAAAGAATTAGAAGAGAAGCAGAGGTTAGAGCAGGAGAAAGAGCAGCAGAAGCAAACCACTGATGTCAATGTGGACACTACTACAGACCCCAGTTTATTACAAGAATGGCAACAATTTCATTCCATCATCTGTGGATTGGAATGTTCAAAAGATGGGGATAATTCTAAGACAAACAATACGCAGGATGTTATCTCTCCTCCGGTTCTAAGTGGAACCAGCGGCCCACCAAGTTCAAAGGAAGTTGAAGTTATCCCAAAAGACCCCTCCGACTAGGTTATTCTACAGATAGAAGACATTCCGCCATTGGATGTTTTCTACAGCCCAAAACATAGGGCAGTTGTAAGTCGGTCAAGGAAGAGACGAAGGATTGATCAACCTTCTATCTTCCCCGAACCAACGGTCACGGGTAAGGTAGTATGGAAGGAGGAATTGGATCCCTCTGATGACTTAACAAAGCTATCACAGTATGCAGGCACTTACTCAGCGGCAACAATTGACAAAGCATCGGAGGTGAGCCTCCTATTAAAAAATAAGGACCAAGAAATCTCTGCGCTGTAGGCAGAATTAGTTGAGGCAAGGCAAAGGACAATATAGGCAGAAGAACAATTGCTGGCAAAACAGCAAGAAAATGATCAGCTAACTCAGGAATTGCAAGCAGAAAGGCAAAGGATCGATCAGGATGCAATCTAGAAAAAAGAAGAGCTGTCAAAGGCATTGGAGGATTTGCGAATGGCGAATGAACAAATGATAAAGACCAAGGATGAGCAAATCGCCCAAATGTCATCACAGTTGGAAAAAATGAAGGGAACATCGCATGTGAAAGAATTTAAGTCGGAGGCACTATTAATAAACAATGCATTGATAGCCCAGCTTAGACTCTTATGCCAACAGATCGATCGAGCTGAGCCCCTTTGTGAGCTAACTACAGCAGTGAATCAACGGGTAGAAAAGGCCAGAGCTGAACTGGATCAAGCAGATGAGGACATTGCTGCATATATTGAATGGCAAGATACCGATTTGGGAAAAGCAGCAAAATTGCCCAGGATTATGGAAACAGAGAGAAATATACTTTTCACTGAATGGCATACTCAAATGATGAAAGCAGAAAGGGCGGCTTCACGGTGTAAATCAACTGCGAGCAATCTAGTGGATCTAGTCAATAACACTCTTTACCTGGCCAATATGATTTCTAAATGTACACCGGGAAAGATGACTATGGCAAATGCATTACAGCAGACATGCTACCCTGTGTTAGAAGAAAAAGGAAAATTAATCGCGAGAGTAAAAAACCTATCCTTAGAGGCATATTGGCTCTTTTTAATTAAGCCGCATACACAGAGATCTGCCCTAAAGTGCCTTACAGACACAATCGGGTATATAATTCCCGAACTCCAAGATGCCACATATGCTGCACAGCTCACTTCACGCCTCAACAAACCTCCGGAAGTTGAGCCGATGCTTGCAATTAATCAGCTCAGATTCAAAGGAAAGGAACCGACTTGATGAGTCACCCGCCCGCTTGCCAGATCGCCAGCCGAAATTGGATCAGAAGTTATTGATACCAGCTTTAGTAGCTTTTCAGTTTCTTAGATATTTAGATTAGATTAGTATTTATAGACCCTTTCATTGTTTTGGAAAGGGTCGTAAAATTTTGTAATAGACTTAAAAGCTGAAGTTTGCACTACTGTGCTTCAGTCTTTATTCTTTTGTGAAACTCGACCAATAGTTCTTATTTAACGAGAAGGCTGTTTTATGCAATTGCGCACTATTGTCTATTGTTTGGAATGCTTTCTGGTTTGAAGGAAGGACTGCGACATAGCGATTAATATACTGGATTGTTAAACAGCTTACATGGTACTTTTATCTGCATCTGCCTTCTTTCCTCTTATATAAATTGCTGTGTTATTATTCTTGCTATCGTTGAATATATGTATGCGCTATAACTGCAAATCGTTATTTCATTCCACTATTGGATGTTTTATGATATGCTTTCTCTCTCAAACATGCATGTGACAATGATATAAATGATAAAGTGTAGCAATTTCGCTGTTATCGCTTTGCTTAACTATTTAGGCACAGCAGTTCCTAATGATTTAATATCTATGCTTTAGAGATAGAGTCATCTATATGCCTGTCTAAAAGCACAGACCATCAAACGCTACACTTTAGAAATCGATAACTCCCCGGGATAGATTATAGTTGTTATATTCCTGCTGATAGTTTTAGTCCATCGCTTATCGCCAGAGTAGTCTATAAGTCACTCATCCATCCCATTTATCTATATTTCTGGGAAACTGGTCCCATCATCCCCAGTCGGAGCCACTATTCCAAACGGAAAAGGAGCTGTACTAAGGTCCAGACCGGGTGGTTTCCCCAATGTTGTTGCAGCGATTTTCGAGGCATCAACATTTTTGGCGCTAGAAGGAGGGCCAAGACTGTGAATGGCAAGCAGACCCAAATCGGCAAGTCATTCTAAGAGTAATTCTCCCTCCAAATCTCCTCGTTCTTCTCAATTGCATGCTGGTTCGCCAGCCCATAATCAAGAAGAAGAGGAATCAACTACCACTGCTCAATCCCATCATATCCCAGAACAGCTAAGTATTGAATCTCCTGAAGTCCAGTCTCTAATCCATAAACTTCAGAGCTTCTCAATCTGACCACAGAAATCTGAGATATCAGAAAGTAGTGCGACTTCACAGTTCAACCTCACTCATCCTCTCACCAGACTTCAGAGCGAAAAACTTGGTATTGAACCCACTGAGTTTCCTTTACCCAAAAGGAAAAAGCCAAAGAAAAATACTGAAGGATCTGATAGTGGAGATTTTTCTTCCACATCCTCCATTTCATCTCCCCATCTGCAAAGTCAACCACCCACTCCTCCATTACATATTGTTGTTCACCAGGGATCACAAGCCTCAACATCCCAGCCTGCTCACTCCTCAACTTTATTTCCTGCTCATTCATCTGGAATTCCAACAGTAGTATCAACTCCTGTTGTTATCATAATGGCAGATCCATGGACCAGGCCTGGTGCAGTCAATATGCCTGCACCATTGCACGCTTTACCCGACGCTCCTGAAAAATGGCTGCCCAAGTTTAATCCAGATAATGGGACCCAAGCTGAGGAACATATCAATAATTTCATGTTGGCAGTCAACTTGAAAGGAGTAACAGAGCAAGATGTTGTGGTTAGACTCTTCCCTTATACATTGCAAGGATCAGCAGGATCCTGGTACTTCTCTTTGCCTTCTGGTTCTATTACCAGTTGGAACACTTGCCAAGAGCAGTTTCTCACCAAATATGGAGATGATAGGTCTTTAGCTACCTTAATAAATGATCTCTCCAATCTTAGAATAGAGCATCGGGAACCCATCAAGGAATTTAATGCCAGATTCAATAAACTCCTGAACAAAATCCCTACAGATTCTAAACCAAGTGAACAGATTCGAAGCGAATGGTATATCACTGCTCTACCTGCCAATATAGCCATTTTTGTAGATAGAGCTGGGAAACCTACCTTAGCCGAAAACATGAAGGAAGCACTTGCTGTGGAAAAGCGCATAAATGCTCTAGAGAAGAAAGCTGCCTTGGAAGACAGAAAAGCCAAAAAAGTCTCTTTCAAAGAGGATTCTAAGAAGAAAACCCCAAAAGATCCATATGACATGGAGGGATTACAAAAAGTCCTGAAGACTTTGTCTAATGAAATGGTTGACATAAAGAAACAGGTAGCTGAAACCTCAAACAAAAGACCATTTAGGACTTTTAAGAAAACTGAAACAAAGCCACCCAATGTTATATCTAACGCAGATTCAGAGCAGGATGAAGAGGAAGAGGAGACACCCTCACAAACTGACGATGAAGAAGAAGTAGCTGAATGCCACGGAATGTGGGATTTCATACTCCCTAATTCCGATACTGATAATGAAGAAGAAGCTTTCCCAGTAACCACTAGAAGTAGAAATGCTTCTGAACCTGTCCAAGCAACTTCAAAGAAGAGGAGTGCAGGTGCCACCACAACAAAGGAAAAAGTTCCTCCAAAGAAATCGCCTGTAGTCGTTCCCCAAAACCAGCCTTCAACTTCCAATTCTCCTTCAACATCTAAAACACTAGTGGTAGCCGATTCAATGGAGTATAATATTGTTGATGATATGAAGAAGACTAAAGCAAACATCACTTTGTTTGAACTTAGTAAGTTAAAGCATCAGCAGAAATTACTTCTAAAAGAATTAAATGCTGTCCCTGTGACACCTCTTCCCAGCTCAAAAGCTGCCAATGATTCAGGCCAACCTCCTCCAGGTATGGTTGAAGCTACTGACTCGGTTCTGATTGGAGATAGGTCCAATTCTCATACCCCACCCTTCCTACTGACCTATGAGATTTACAACCGAAATCTACACAACTGTTTAATTGATTCAGGGGCATCATCTAACATTATGCCAGCTTCAGTTTGCTCTAAACTGAACATCGAACCCCAGAAGTCTGCTATTCACATCGTACAGTTGGACCGAACTAAAGTGCAGGTTGTGGGAGAAATTAATTCTGTAACTATCAGGTTGTCTGCCGATCCCAGGATTGTACAGAGGATAGATATCTTAATTGCCGACATACCTGAATTTTACGGTTTAATTTTGAGCAGAGATTGGTCCGAAAAACTGCATGGGTATATTTCCACAGATTGGTCACATATGTGGCTTCCCTACAAGGGAAAGCCAAATCAAATAAGAATTGATCGTGAGAAACATATGACCCACACAGTTACTGAATTCGAACAAGAGAATCAACCTGTAGCATTTAACAACAATATTTTGGGGAATTATTCGTCAGAATCATTCTTCGGCAACTTTGTTGCCCAACCTTCCCCTTTTTCAGTTAATCATTGTACATCTCAAATTGAGAATTTTTCACAAACGGATATGTTTAGATGTTTTAATGATGATGAAAAAGCTGTAAATACGTCTGTTAATACTCCTTTATTTTGGTCTTTATATTTTGATGGCTCTAAGTCCAGCGAGGGCTCAGGAGCAGGTTGCATTTTGGTTAGTCCACAAGGGGAAAAGACAATGCTGTCCTGTAGGCTAGAGTTCGAATGCACTAATAATTCAGCCGAATACGAAGCTTTGGTCCAAGGATTATATAAGGCGATCGGCCTTAAAGTCCAATATCTTAAAGTGTTCGGCGATTCTGAAATCATTGTTAAGCAGGTAAGGAATGCAATTCATTGCCTTTCAAACCACCTTAAGCATTATCAGTCGCTAGTGCAAGATCTTACCTCACATTTTTCAGCATTTAACATTTCCTCAATTCCCAGGTCACAGAATTCGGCAGCCGACCTACTAGCCAACGTAGCTTCCAAACTTCTGCCTTCTGAAGACTACAGCCTTGATAGATTTTCTGTAGAATTGATTTTTAGGCCTTCTATTCCTGACAATGTCACTAATTGGAGAGTATTTAATCATGATGAAGATATTTTGCAATTCTTAACCTCTGAAAAGTCCTATGATAGTCAAATCATTGAAGAAGACGAGCATGACTCTCAAATGAAAGAAACACCTCGAGAGAATGCGATTCCTAAGCCAGTGGTAAAACTCGAAGACCTATATGATATCAAAGACAGGTTTAAACCTGTAATTAATACAAAGCTTCAAAGTTCTACCCTTAGGTTCGAATTGATAAATCTAGGTACTGAGCAAGCTCCTCAAAATATCAATTTAGGATTAGGACTTTCTTCGGTAGAAAAGGAAGCATTTATTAAACTGTTGAGAAAAAACAAACAGGTCTTTGCTTGGAAGTATGATGACTTAAAGACTTATGATACATCCATTATCCAGCATACTATTCCTATGCTTCCCGATCAGAAGCCGATTCAGCAGAAGTTAAGGAAAATTCATCCAAACTTGGAGAACCAGATAAAGTCGGAACTAAACAAGCTTTTGAAAGCCAAGATTATTTTTCCGGTCCGACACTCAAACTGGGTCTCTAATATGGTGCCAGTCAGAAAGAAAAATGGCGACATTCGAATTTGTATTGATTTCAAGAGTCTGAACAAAGCGAGCTTAAAAGACAACTTCGCATTACCTACTATGGAGCAAATCCTCCAATCAGTAGCAGGTTCTGAATTGATGTCCTTTCTTGATGGATTCTCAGGATATAATCAAGTTCTGGTTCATCCCGATGACCAACTTAAAACCACATTCAGAACAAAATGGGGAACATATGCATATCAAAAAATGCCTTTTGGGCTCATAAATGCAGGAGCGACATTCCAGAGAGCTATGGATATAGCCTTTAGAGGGTTGATTAATCGGACAGTAGTCGTCTATCTTGACGATATTACTGTATATTCTAAAAAGAGATATGATCATTTGCATGACTTGAATCAAATCTTTCAGCGATGCAAAAGGTATGGTATCTCTCTGAACCCAAAAAAGTCTTTCTTTGCTCTTGACCAAGGAAAACTCTTAGGCTTTATTGTATCTAAGGATGGCATTTATATTGATCCTGATCGAATCAAGGAGATTTCTGAAATCCCTTTCCCGCACAACAAAAAATCGATGCAGTCATTTTTAGGCCAGATTAATTTTGTTAAACGATTTGTTCCGGATTTTTCTCAAATTGTATTACCACTACAGACAATGATTAAGAAGAATTCAATTTTCAGGTGGGGATTAGAGGAAAAGCAAGCTTTTGATGTTATCAAGCAATCAATAATCAACGCCCCAGCCTTGAATACACCAAATTTTTCTAATCATTTTACATTATATACCATTGCGTCCGATGTGTCTTATGCTGCAGTTCTTACGCAGCCAAATGCGCACAATTTAGAGGCACCCATATCATTCTTCAGCTCAAATCTGCAGGGTGCCGAATTGAATTACTCCGACGTTGAAAAACAAGCCTTTGCTGTATTCAAAGCGGTCAAGCATTATAGACCCTTCCTTCTGAAAACCCATACAAAAGTAATAGTTCCTTTCCCGGCAGTTAGGCAACTATTAATTCAAAAAGAGTTGGGTGAGAAAAGGGCAAATTGGGTCACAGCGCTTCAAGAGTATGACTTAGAAATAAAGCCAGCGAAGATTGTTAGAGGTCAAGGTTTTTGCAGGATATTGGCAGGAGCATCAAACATTCCTGAATCAAGCGATATGGATCAGACTGAATCAATCAATCAGATAAGTGTCACTGATTCTGAATCTCAATATGCAGATTTAATATTTTATTTGAAGAACGGTTATGCTCCTCCAAATTTATCTTACAAAAATAAAAGGGCCATTAGGTTAAAATCAAAGAATTTCACAATTATTGATGATGTGCTTTTTAAGAAAAATTATGATTCTGTTCTATTAAGATGCCTTGAGAAACCTGAAGCCCAAAAGGTTTTGCAGGAATTACATGATGGACCAGCAGGCGGACATTTTGGAGCTGACACAACAGCTCATAAAATTATTCATGCTGGTTACTATTGGCCTACTTTGTTTAAAGATGCTCACGAATACGTAAGGAAATGTCTGAATTGTCAAACTGCTAGCGGAAGACAACGTAAACCGGCTTTCCCTTTGGAACCAGTCAACATTGAACAGCCTTTTGAGCAATGGGGATTGGACATCATTGGGGAGATTAATCCACCTTCTTCCAAACAGCACAAGTACATTCTTACTGCTACCGATTACTTTACAAAGTGGGTTGAGGCAATCCCTTTAAAGACAGCAAATTCCGAAGCCATCATTGAATTCATAGATCAATTCATCATTACCAGGTTTGGTGTCCCAAACGCTCTTGTTTTTGACAATGCTTCTTATTTCTCAGGCAATGACATGTTTGATTTCGCTATTAAAAGAGGGTTTAAATTAAAATATTCTGCTAATTACTATCCTCAGGGTAATGGTCTAGCAGAGTCAACTAATAAGAATTTGATCAAAATTATTAAGCGAACAATCGAAGAGAATCATAGGAACTGGCACAAATCCTTAGTATTTGCATTATGGGCTGATAGGATAACACAGAAAGCTTCCATAGGAACCTCTCCGTTCAATCTTGTATATGGAAAAGAAGCAATACTACCAACCAATCTTGTTCTTCCTTCTTTAGCCCTAGTGCAGTTTATTGAGGAGACTCCTTCTTCTTCTATCCAACTTAGATATGATCAAATTCTCAAATTAGAAGAAGAAAGAGAAAACGCTAAGGTTATTCATGCCAAGCACCAGCAAGTCATCAAAGCAGCATTTGATCTAGTCTCATCCGGTTCAAAACAATTCCAAGTTGGCGATTTAGTTCTGAAATGGGACAAAGCCCATGAAGACAAAGGTAAACACTCCAAGTTCCAGAAACTATGGCTTGGACCATTTCAGATCTGTGAAAAGATAGGCCATTCAACCTTTATACTGCAAGATTTATCAGGGTTGAGAGATTCTCTTCCTGTTAATGGTCCGATCTTGAAGAAATTCTTTAATTGAGGAGGTAACCCCTTCTCCTTTTAGATTCATAGATTTTTATAGTTTGTAGGATCTGTAGAAAATAAGGTTGTAAGATAACTTCCATTGACCTTTTGCTATATTTGAAAAGTTATCTCGCTGGAGTACTATCAATATTTGCTTTTCAATAATAGAACTCTTAACCAAGAGGGATAATTTCTGGGAAATTACATATCTCTGTATTCTGAAATCGCAGTCTATCTTTTGTAAACTCCTCCCAAAACATAAAAGTTCTATGAGTCATGTTGGGTTTTCAAAATTGGTCTCCAAAGGTTATCTATATTAAGATAGAAGCTAATCCATCTTCAGCATCTTTAACTCTTAACCTGTCATCCATTTACTCTTGAGGAGAAAATTGTTCATCCCGTTCACTAAAGTTTATGGTTACTCAGAGTGTAATTCTAAAATATAAAAGATTAAAGATAAGAGGTCTTATTACAAGCCTGCTTACCATGGTCATAGGAAAATAATTTAACTGACATTACCAAAACTGCATACCAAACAGGGTAATGACTTGAAATTACAAGACAAGGGGTCTCATCACGAGCCAGCTTGATCAGTTAGATTACTACCAGTGAATGGCATTGTCAACAGCTGGCCACCAAACCAGGACAATGGCTTTTATCTTAAACAAAAAAGGAAATGAAGTACAAAATATGAAAATAGGTTTTGAATTCATTCTGTTTAGTCACACTCTTAAGTGAATGGAACAATGGACAATAGCATGGTTAAAAAGGTAACCCTGCCGAGACTATAAACGTTTGCTGGCAGCAGAGGCTCTACCTATGACAGAAGGGTTTATTTTAAAAGCTGAGTTGAGAAAAGTTTTCTATTTTATCATTATAAACCATCAAAGACCTATTTTAAAACTTAGAATGCATTTATTTTCTTTACAAAAAAGAGGAAGTCAACAAAAGAATTCTACTTTATTCAGAATGAATAGATA
The DNA here is from genome assembly GCA_031772625.1 of Pinus tabuliformis. Lineage (NCBI taxonomy): Eukaryota > Viridiplantae > Streptophyta > Pinopsida > Pinales > Pinaceae > Pinus > Pinus tabuliformis. Next base: position 841,508,368 of record CM062807.1, read on the forward strand.
TCTAGTTATATTAGAAATTTTCCCTTCCTGATTGAGATTCTATGTTAAAAAGTTTAAGTGTTTTCATTAGTTCCAGAGATAACTGGTTCTTCCAGCGAATCGCCAATTGTTGTGCCATACAACAACCCCCCCATTTCATATCATTTATATTCCAAACATTAATGTATGAAATGGGTCCCTTTTAATTTTGAATTGGTATCAATGCTCTTGTCATCCAAAAAATCCAATAAATAAATAAATGCGCTTTAGAAAACCTTCGGGGCAAACCCTTAAAAAGAAATTATGAATAATTGGTCATTGCGATAAAGCGATCGCAAGATCGCATATCGCAATGACATATGGATTGTAATTAAGCACCCAAACGTTTTCCGCCGATGCGAATTCGGCGCATTCGGCGATCGGCAATTCCCCATATATGTTTTATATCGACCATGCCAAAAGATCCGACGCGATGCGCATTCGGCGATCGGTGAAGTGCTTCAGCAGTGGTAATGTTCCCAAAGGCTTGTCCCGATGCGATGCGAAATCAGGAATCGGACATCGGCGGTAATCGCACCCAAATCTTATTGCGCCCAAAGCTTTTCGCCGATGCGATATCGCATTCGGCGATCGCTGATATTCAAAGCACGCCATTAAAACACGCTTATCACACCCCGATTGCGACCCGATAAAGCGCGGTTTTCAACAAAGAGCCGTTAAGTGATGGGATGGCGCAATTCAATTGTAATAAAAGCTTTATCTTTCACGCAGGCCTCCATCTATGCTCAACCGCCAAAACGTCCATCTGCATGCTTAAAAGGTTCACTCACCCAAATAACGATATTAGGAGCATTTAAGGAATGGCGGATTAAAAACGGCCAATTAATAGGAATTATGTCCTAAAATCTTTTTACAGATTGGATCCGCGCCCATGTTAAAAGCTAAATCCCTCAGTTACGCTTCTATTCGTATGTGCTGTTTCACTTAAGAGTTTTTATTGCCATCTCTGTATATTACGCCCAATTTCTTCTTTGTGCAGAATTCATTCGCAGAAACCAGGCCTGAGATGATGGGAAAGAAGTCCAAGAAAGCTGCAGGTGCTTCCTCAACACCAACAGCAGCACAAGCAGCCGCGAATAAGAAGAAGGGATTAATTTCTGATACCACTTGCACGGGGCTCACCAAAGCTACTTGGTCAGGCACTTATAACTTAATTGAAGCTGAGAAACCAGAAAAGACGGTGGAAGAAGCTACTGTGGACTTGACCAAGAGGTCTGATTTAACTCTCAAGGATCTAGCCGACTCTTTCCTGCATAGGATAGCAGCCAGAGAACAAATTCTTCCTTATACTGACATTGTGCGATGGGAAATTGAAGAAATTCTCATCACAGACAGAATTTTTAAAACCAGAGATGGGAGGATCTTCGGGTCATTCAGGCCAGAAGACCTAAGGCAAATGTATCATTTGCCCGAGCCAGAGAAAGTATATAACAAGGCCTTTTTGGAGAAGTTTGCAAGCGAGAACGAGATCGAATCTGAACCTATCAAGGATTGGAGGCAAAATCCCAACAAACACAAGCACGAATCCTCCGGTACGTACTCGGTAGATTCTTTAGCTTCTCCTTATTGTTATGCGGGGATTATGATGTGTAGACTGTGGGGTTTGCATGATTCTGCCAATTTTACCATTGAAATGGTTCCTCTAATGGAGGCAGTAGTAAATGGTTGGATTATGGATTGGGCTACTATTCTTTCAGATAAATTAGCAGTGGCTGTTCGAGATTTTAGATTTAAGACTGTTGTTACAGAGAGGAAAATGCCCCTGTTCTACTATAGTGCATATATCATGGACGTTCTTTGTTTCAATTCTGAATTTCCTGTTCTAGGGTGGAGGTGGACTGCACAGGACCCTTCACCCATCCATATATATTATCAAAAATTGTGGAAGTCCTCTTATAAAGACCATCTGTACCAAATTTGTAATGGTTTGATGGTGCCCATTTACTATTCCATTTTTTATAAACCCATTCCAAGGATTTCCTATGAAGCTTCCTTCGACTTACCAGCTGTAGCAAGTTGGTTTGGAGAGGAGAATTTTACCTATATTAGGGTTTTCAGGAGCCAGGCCAAGCCGCATGTTCTTCCGTTATATGTTCCAGACAAACTGTTAGCCCGAGAGATCTCCTACCAAATTATGGCCGAGAGTGTAACCCAAACTCTGAAGAAAGAGAAGAAGAGGGGCTGGCCCCCTTTTCCCTTGAGGATTGGTGTTTATACGTTGCATGATCTGAAGCATGCAGAAAAGGAGGCAACAAAGATGCAAGCTTTATCCCTAGCCACTATCCCAAGCAGACTCTATGATCCAAACCAAAGGGCCTACACTGCCCTAGAACAGGCCAAATTAACAAAAGTTGACCATCAAGAGGATGAGTTTGATGAGCTGTTCGTAGGTACCGATACAATAAGCCAAACCAAACAGCTTTCCAGGATGAAATACAAAGATGAGAATTTAACTGAGTTCAATAAACTTAGAGAGCAGAGGTTGCAAACTCTGCCTCTAGATTTATTGGCAACAACCCCAGCATCTTCCTCAAGCGAGCCTGATCGGCAACAAACGAGCCAACCTCCTGTTATAACTAAGGAACAAAAGAAACAACAGGAGGAAAGGCAAAAGGAGCTGCAGGCAGAAAAGCAAGGAAAAGAGCAAGCTGAGAGGCAGAAGAAGGATCAAGAACAGAGAAAGCAGAAAGAGATAGAGGAACGGATGAAGAAAGAAGAAGAGGAGAAACAAAAGAAAGAACTGGCAGATAGGCAGAAAAGGGAGCAAGAAGAAAAACAAAGAAAAGAATTAGAAGAGAAGCAGAGGTTAGAGCAGGAGAAAGAGCAGCAGAAGCAAACCACTGATGTCAATGTGGACACTACTACAGACCCCAGTTTATTACAAGAATGGCAACAATTTCATTCCATCATCTGTGGATTGGAATGTTCAAAAGATGGGGATAATTCTAAGACAAACGATACGCAGGATGTTACCTCTCCTCCGGTTCTAAGTGGAACCAGCGGCCCACCAAGTTCAAAGGAAGTTGAAGTTATCCCAAAAGACCCCTCCGACCAGGTTATTCTACAGATAGAAGACATTCCGCCATTGGATGTTTTCTACAGCCCAAAACATAGGGCAGTTGTAAGTCGGTCAAGGAAGAGACGAAGGATTGATCAACCTTCTATCTTCCCCGAACCAACGGTCACGGGTAAGGTAGTATGGAAGGAGGAATTGGATCCCTCCGATGACTTAACAAAGCTATCACAGTATGCAGGCGCTTACTCAGCGGCAACAATTGACAAAGCATCGGAGGTGAGCCTCCTATTAAAAAATAAGGACCAAGAAATCTCTGCGCTGCAGGCAGAATTAGTTGAGGCAAGGCAAAGGACAATACAGGCAGAAGAACAATTGCTGGCAAAACAGCAAGAAAATGATCAGCTGACTCAGGAATTGCAAGCAGAAAGGCAAAGGATCGATCAGGATGCAATCCAGAAAAAAGAAGAGCTGTCAAAGGCATTGGAGGATTTGCGAATGGCGAATGAACAAATGATAAAGACCAAGGATGAGCAAATCGCCCAAATGTCATCACAGTTGGAAAAAATGAAGGGAACATCGCATGTGAAAGAATTTAAGTCGGAGGTACTATTAATAAACAATGCATTGATAGCCCAGCTTAGACTCTTATGCCAACAGATCGATCGAGCTGAGCCCCTTTGTGAGCTAACTACAGTAGTGAATCAGCGGGTAGAAAAGGCCAGAGCTGAACTGGATCAAGCAGATGAGGACATTGCTGCATATATTGAATGGCAAGATACCGATTTGGGAAAAGCAGCAAAATTGCCCAGGATTATGGAAACAGAGAGAAATATACTTTTCATTGAATGGCATACTCAAATGATGAAAGCAGAAAGGGCGGCTTCATGGTGTAAATAAACCGCCAGCAATCTAGTGGATCTAGTCAATAACACTCTTTACCTGGCCAATATGATTTCTAAATGTACACCGGGAAAGATGACTATGGCAAATGCATTACAGCAGACATGCTACCCTGTGTTAGAAGAAAAAGGAAAATTAATCGCGAGAGTAAAAAGCCTATCCTTAGAGGCATATTGGCTCTTTTTAATTAAGCCGCATACACAGATATCTGCCCTAAAGTGCCTTACAGACGCAATCGGGTATATAATTCCCGAACTCCAAGATGCCACATATGCTGCATAGCTCACTTCACGCCTCAACAAACCTCCGGAAGTTGATCCGATGCTTGCAATTAATCAGCTCAGATTCAAAGGAAAGGAACCGACTTGATGAGTCACCCGCCCACTTGCCAGATCGCCAGCCGAAATTGGATCAGAAGTTATTGATACCAGCTTTAGTAGCTTTTCAGTTTCTTAGATATTTAGATTAGATTAGTATTTATAGACCCTTTCATTGTTTTGGAAAGGGTCGTAAAATTTTGTAATAGACTTTAAAGCTGAAGTTTGCACTGCTGTGCTTCAGTCTTTATTCTTTTGTGAAACTCGACCAATAGTTCTTATTTAATGAGAAGGCTATTTTATGAAATTGCGCACTATTGTCTATTGTTTGGAATGCTTTCTGGTTTGAAGGAAGGACTGCGACATAGCGATTAATATACTGGATTGTTAAACAGCTTACATGGTACTTTTATCTGCATCTGCCTTCTTTCCTCTTATATAAATTGCTGTGTTATTATTCTTGCTATCGTTGAATATATGTATGCGCTATAACTGCGAATCGTTATTTCATTCCACTATTGGATGTTTTATGATATGCTTTCTCTCTCAAACATGCATGTGACAATGATATAAATGATAAAGTGTAGCAATTTCGCTGTTATCGCTTTGCTTAACTATTTAGGCACAGCAGTTCCTAATGATTTAATATCTATGCTTTAGAGATAGAGTCATCTATATGCCTGTCTAAAAGCACAGACCATCAAACGCTACACTTTAGAAATCGATAACTCCCCGGGATAGATTATAGTTGTTATATTCCTGCTGATAGTTTTAGTCCATCGCTTATCGCCAGAGTAGTCTATAAGTCACTCATCCATCCCATTTATCTATATTTCTAGGAAACTGGTCCCATCATCCCCAGTCGGAGCCACTATTCCAAACGGAAAAGGAGCTGTACTAAGGTCCGGACCGGGTGGTTTCCCCAATGTTGTTGCAGCGATTTTCGAGGCATCAACAGAAGGCAAAAGTTCTTCCAAGCTGTTTTGATATATCCTGAACTGTGGTAAATGTGTTCACTTTATGATAAAAATTTAAAATTGGATTCAAATACATATTTTCTCCACCTGTCTTGACCTGGTTGAATGTTGATAGCTTCAGATGATCCTTGTAGATATTCCCTTTTCAAAATTCCCGCTTATATTTCAAAACTGGTTGACTGAGATTAGATTGTGTAGCTTCAGCAGTTTCGTAGCGCGCTACGAAACTGCTGAGCTTTAGTCATCACCTTCAGCGCTACGAAACTGCTGTGTTGTTTCAAAAATCACAGTTTCGACCCAAAATTTTGCCATTTTAAGCCTTTTACTATTTAAGCATTCTTTCAACAGATCCAAGACCTTTCAAAACTGAATGGGAATGTTTGATTATTCAATAAAGATTATACCAAGAAAAACCATCGAAACTTTGAAACATAACCTTACTTTACGTGAGATTTCTTTATGGAGATTCTTCTCGCTGGCTCAACTGTATCTTTAAGTCTTCAATTTGTTTCTTCATTACTTTGATCCTAGACCTGAGGTTTGTATTGACTTTTCTGATAAATTGAGCTTCCTTTATTGCAGGAGTAGTCCAGCTATGGAATTGAACACTAAAATCAACCATTTCAGGAATTTGAAATGTTTGGTCCTCCCATCGAGCTTGCATTTGGTTAAGATAAGATTCCTTAAGTGAAAATTTTCTGGTAGCCTTTTTCAGTCTAGCAATTTTGAAGTTGGCCAATCCCAATCTCTTTTTAAAGTCTTCCACATTACCTTCTTCTTGAGTGGCAACTGTTTTTCCTTTATCCTTTCTTTCATGAGGTCGTGTCACCTCTCCTGTTTCATCTTCTCTTGGCGGCACCTCCTGTACTTGTTTGAACTTCCTCATTATGGGTCTCTTGGGCTTAAAAACAAATTGATCAACTTGATCATTAAACTTGAGTTTCTTTGAGGCTTTGACCCTCTTAGCCTTCTCTTTTCCTAACTGTATCAAATCAGCTTGAACTAGTGGGGACTCTTCAATGTCAATTGCTTGCAATAAATCATTTAAGTCTCCCTTTGAAACAGGGCTTTCTTCAATACTCACTGACTTACCTTTTTCTTTAGCCATGTGGCTCCTAGTCCTTCTTCTTTGAATTCTTTCACCCGTGCTTGATTCATGTGCAGTTTCTTTGACCTGAGTTTTCTCTTTAATGGACTGCTGGGGTGTATCCTGAATAGTCAGTGGCCTGGTAGATTCTCTTACTTGTTTCCTTGCCTTTAACTTTGAAAACCTCTTGGCTCTTGTTTCTGCTTGAGGACTGGTTGTTGTTGAAAGATCTTTTGCAGCTTGAGGGCTGAGACTGGTCTTGCTCTTGAAACCAGACATGAATATGAATGTGTCCCAGTCTCTGCCTACCCTCTGGAGTTCATGCAGAACAATCAACTTAACCAAGCCATGGTGGAACAATGAAGTCTCACGGGATTATTTTCTTAGTTGCACCTTGTCACACATTTTACTTAAGCTGTGGAATAAGTAAAAAGGTAGATCAATAGATGTTTTCCCTGTGAAATGCAACAGAAGTTTAAAATGGTATGAATACACTTTGTTATATCTCCCTTCACAGGTCAGGTACTTCTATATACAGGTAAGCAAATGGGCATATGATTCTTTGACATAACTTCTAGGAACAGACTTGCTCAAATCTAAGTTAATGAACTCCTGCTTTAGAAATTCTTTGCATGGGTTCATGTCAAATTTGAAATTCTTGAACCAATTTTCTTGCCCTCTTGGAATCTCTGTAACTGTGGATATCATGTCTGGTGAGACCTACAATTCCAGCATACCAACCTTTGAGTTTAGTCCTGTGAAATTCAGGGCAAATTCCTTAGTAACTTGTGCATGACCTCCCTGGAGCTTCTTGCAAAAATTCCAACATCCAGCTTGTTTAAATGCATGCTCGACTTCTCTGTTCTTCAAGGTTATGTCTAAACCTTCAGGCTCGTTTCTTAAACATTTGCCTGACCTGTGATCTTTCCTTTCTGCCGATCCCTCCATGAAGATTCAGTGTAATGGAGGTTGGAAATGCTAGCGCTGCTCAAACTCCAATCTCTACCTTGCTTGAATGGCTGCCTCACTTGATAGCTGCCTCGCTTGATAACAATATTTTCAAATTGAAATCTTGCGGACTTATTTCTCATGCAAGACATACAATCATCATTAAGACTGTGCATACCTGGCCTTTCTTGGAACTTGTATTCCGTGTGTACCAACGTACCTAGTGGTTGTAATAATGGAGATAAGCGGTTGGACATGATATGTGGAGTGCATAAACTGACAATGAATGACGCAACCATAGATTAACTTGACAGATTTGATAGTTGGGAAAGATTCGCTGCGGAATGCACGAATCTCTGATTTCATAGCGTGGTCAGTGTAAATTTTGAATTATGTGCTGCGAAATCACCCAAAACGTATCACGCTGCGAAATCACCTAGAGGACTTTTGCGCTGCGAAACTACTAAAAAGTATTAATGCGCTGCGAAATCACTTCAGAATGGTTACATGCGCTACGAAATCACCTAAAAGGCTTTGTGGTACATAGTAATTTTTAAACCAAACTGACACATGGCTATGAGACCGGTGATGAATGAGAATGACCAGTGATGAAGGAGAATGCATACTTGACTCAAGACCCCCTAAGACTTAGACTCTAAGGAAAAACAAAAAACAAACTTAGACTAGCACCGACCTTTGTCATCAAGCTAGTATGAGAAATTTTTGCATTAGAATTCTTAAGTGATAACACAATCCATGCCCAACAACATACTGTATGATCCCAATAGTAGTACATTTAGATGTGTTGTGGTAGGCATACCATTCAAATCAAATTCACAAGATCTTACCCAATGATGAACTCACTTCTTTGTACCTACTGCCAACTGCACTAACTAAGACTCTGCATGCAATTCCTTACTCAAACCACACTTATCCACCAATTCAAGACTAACATAGCTATAATTAGATCCAAGGTCAATCAAACTAGAAATATCTTGATCATAAAGCTTACTATCCATCTCAATGATAGAGGCATGGTGTTCTGCCTCTCTATTTTCCACTACTGCATAAATACGAGGAATACTCTTGCCAACATTTCCAATAGTTTGCACCTCCTGTGCAATGTATATCTTAAGCATACCACCCTGATGTTGCGGACAATCTCTCCTAAGGTGTTCCTCACCACATTTCAAACACTCCAATCGACCTGTTCCATCACCTCTATGTTATTGCGGTTGTGACTCGTGTCCCTGTCTAGTTGCATTAAACTTCTTTTGCAGTGCCATATTTTCTTTCCCATCTGTATTCTGAGGCCTTTTTCTCTTAGGCTACCATTTACCTTTACCTTTGTCTTTTCCCCTCCATCCTTGCTGAGATTCGTTCTTAAGCTTTGATTTTTCATAACAATGCTTCAATTTCCCAATGACTTCCTCAAGTGACCGAGGCTTGCCATACTTAATATGATCTCTAAATTCTAATGGAAAACCACTGACAAACATCTGAACTTTATCCTTATCATCAATAAGATAAATTACATACCTCAATAGCTTCAAAAACTTGGTCGTGTATTATTCATCTATCATTGATCCCATCTTTAGCTCATAGAATTCTTTTGCCTTATTGTCATAGTACCTCTTTGACAAGTACTTATTCCTAAAAATACTCTTTAACTCCCACCAACTCATGTCATCTATCTTGATGTCTCTGACCTGATTAACATCTTCCCACCATATGTCTACTTTACGTTTCAAGTTAAAGATAGTTATTCTTCCCTCCATGTTATCTATGTACTCATGAAACTCAAAGAATTTTTTCATCCCAAGTATCCAAGCCTCTGCATCTTCCATCTTCTTCATATCTCCATCAAAAGTAGGTGGTTTTTCTTTCTTGAATTCATATAGCAAGTATCCCATATCACAAGTATCCCATATCACTTCTCCTGTAAGGATGATAATGATGACGATCATGATGTCTATTAGAACCAGGACTAGAATAGTACCTGTACTCATCAGCCCTCCTATCCAGAGTGTCCAATAAGTTTCCATATCTCATTGTATCAGATCTATCTGACTTGTGTCTACCAGGAGACTTGCTTCCATATGCCCCATTAGTTTTATCCTCCTATCCATGGATGATCTGAAGCAATTACCCTTGTCACTGCAATTATGGTAAACTCTAAAGAAGTATTTCATTAATCTTTGTTGGATTCTCTTGTGCTTGTATGATCCCATCATTATCTGCCTTACAACTCCTTATATCTTCCTTCAAGATCCTCAATGTATCTACCAAATCAAAAGTCTGCCTCGCACCACTTTTCTCATTGATGCATAGGAAGATTCTATTTAGTCTACCACCTTTCTAGCCATTTGATCTTTTTCTTGCAATGTGTAATATGTCAGATAAACCAAATCACAATAAATCAACATACCTTAGTATAATTCGGGGTGGATACCTCATCTTCTAGATCAAAAAATCAGCATTGTATATGTATAACATAATCATAACAACGAATAGAAATGTGACATCTAAGAATAGGACCATGCAACCGTCATTCTAGCTAAGGTCCAGTCATCAATTCAAGGCCATATCAACAATGCATGCTATAACGTCATCCATGAAAACAACCATTACTCCATTGCACACATTTCCATGTGCAACCAACAACATGCATAAGAAATGCCTAAACAACTAAACCTATGCATAAATGCATGTAGTCGAATAGAAGTGATCAATTCTTGTGATCAACCTACAAGACCGATACATGTAATCAAATTTACAAGAATGCGGCCTAGCATACAAGGATGTAAGTAGGCAACATAAAATAAACATGTAAGTGACATATAACAATATCTAACTAGTCATATACTCATGACAAATGCATTCCACAAAATCAACATCGAATTCAATATAGAAACCTTACTAAACCATAATCAATCATCCAGAAAATGCAACAAGCACATGGAATGCAAGTGTAAAATACACACATGCAACTTACATGCATACATGACCAACACACACCACCCATCCATTCCAAGGGGTGAACCATGCTATGATACCACTCTCTAACACCCTCCTCCCACATCTACTCAAGTAACTAGCCAATTGAGGTAAACATGTGATGAGAGGCTACTAAAATTGGATTTGACCTCTTATGTGACCTTAAGAAAGTGGAATCGATGGAAACATCACACACAGTCATCCAACATCAGCTTCAGGACCACAAAAACCAATCCAACACTTCAGACAGCTTTCTGCTGGGTCCTAAAGAAGTTTTGACCATCTTGGGCCTCAGTCACTCTCATTCTATAGGCATGATAGTGTGCAAAAACCCAAAGTCACTCTCATAGGCTTTTGTGTCAGCATTCAAGGACCCAATTTGCCAGTTTTGTGCTAGCGGCTCTGGGATTTAAGCCACTTTTTCAGGCCTAGAGCCCAGGCTACTACCAAGAATGGAGTGATAACTTAAGATCAATGAAATAACAGGAAAATAAATGCTAAAGAAATAAGTTGAACAAGACCTTAACCAGACCCCTACTAGCCATGATAGGAATTTCATCAAACATATCATCAACATGTAACCTACAGGTGTAAACAACATAATTAAGTGTAGGGATCTCATACTTATCTGAGAATCACTATGAACCATTGTTCCCTCATGTCATTTGTTGTATTATCATCTATTAGGCCATAGATACATTATCCATTCATTTACAAGTAAAAACATGCCAAGAGCCATACATATTTATTGTCATAAAACATACATATAACCAACATAATAGGGACATAAATATCATAAACATATTAGCCATAAAATCCACATATACATCAATACATTTACACATGAAAATCAAGGGAATGAATTTCTCATAAATTAATGCAATAAGCCAACCGGATATGGGACTACCACATTCCACCCGCCCATAGATTGGTTGAGCCAAGTCTCTCTTCAACCAACCACCCTCACGCCATATTCCAAGCATGAATGTGGGACTCATAGAAAACACCAAAAAAACACCAACAGGCATGGATTCCATCAAAGTTCTCTGCCTACACCATGATGAATTTGAGTGCCTCTTAGTCTCTCAGGATTTACCGTAATCCACAGTCTAATCCAGGGATCACTAGGCCCTACACCAAGACACACTCTCTGGGCTATACATCCCATCCTATGACTACTAGGCCCAACGAAAAGAAATCCACCTCTTGGCTTTATTGTAAATCCTTCTATTAATTGACAAGGATTCCTAGGCCCACCGAGGCACATAATCTACCTTTGCTACAACCCAGAGTCCGTTTTAGGGGTTACTAGGCCAGTGCCTTTATTGTGATCCACAATCTGGTTCAGGCACCACTAGGCCATGTGTTTGTCAGTTCGGAGATCCACCCCACTCAGCTTTGAATCCATCTAGCCATCCCACATTAACCAAATATGAGAAACTCATCTCATCAAAGCTATTAGGAAATGGCAAGGCTAGGCTGAAGAATACAGTCACACCTGGCAAAACCCATGCAATGATATAAAAGAACCACATGCAATACCATGCATGCAAAATATAGCAAGGAAAATACACATGCAAATCGATACCTGCAATGAAGCCTGTTATAGCTACTTGATCCTACCTTTCCCTGCTTTATCATTGCTTCCTCTTGCCTTCTTTGCCTTTATTGCTCCAATGCCAAAATGATCCAAGAGACTCTAAGTGTCCAAGAGTGAGAGAGAAAGAGAGAATAATGAGAGAGCTCCAAAGCTAAACTGACAAAAGGTTACCAACTAATCCTCAGAAGCATTTTTATGAATGAGGCCTCTATTTTCTTCATTTTCCATTATTTTCCTTCACTTTCCTCCTAACATGCAACGTGTGACCTTTCACCTCATTTTTCTCCTAATTTCCATTATTTTCATAAATAATTGTGCCAAAAATTCCATTTTTCCTTTACAAAGCTTTAGCCATTGTGTTTTCTACTTTCCTTAGCCATAAACAACCAAATGAACACCCCTTAGGATGTCTTTCCCAACATTCAACTTGGAATATGTGTCCCATCAACTGTGGTTATTGTCTTTAACATTTATTACATGGGATTTTCACCAGAGTTGTTACATCCAAGAGTAACCCAACCCCTCCAGGTGTCCAATCCCTGAGACAACTCACCTTTCCCCTAACCTAGAGCCACAATCACTTCCTTTCCAAACCCTCCATGGGACTATGGGTTCTCAGCCGCTCCCATAGGCCTACATCAGTGCAACTATGACCTTTTTGTTCCAGTCTTGTGCCAACGACTATGAGAATTAAGGCTACTTTCCAAGGTTGGGGCTAAGCCTTTGCCCAAAAATCCATGAAGCTTTTAGAACTCATGAAAGACATGAATACAATTCTTGTAAACCAAAACTGGAACCAGGAATTGACGTGACCATCCCCAACCGGGATTGACATTTGTCAAACACTTGGTAGATATGCAACCTATAGGTCATGAATGCAAGTCTGAACGTGAGGGACTGAAAACTTGTTTGAGGTTTAACAAGAATGGTCTCTACCTTCTCACATTAACTGTCGTAACATCAATTCGGTCTTGCATTCATTATTTGTTTGGTTATGGGTGAAAACATGGCAAGATCCATGACTAAGATCTGTCATAAAACCATGTTGATAACCAACATATAATGAGATAAATAACCATAAGAGAATAACCATTAAAGACACATAATAAATAGTACATTTCCTTACCAAAAGAAAGAGAAACTTAGCTTTTATTAACCATAGGAAATTACCAATAGGTTTTTATACTTCCACGTTTCACCCGACCATGGAATGGCTGAACCATATCTTTCTTTCAGCCAATCACCCCCATGCCATATTCCAAGCATGAATGTGGGATCTCATGGGATAAACCAATCCAAATACAACTAAGGGAATCCAAAGGTCAAACCACCTCCACCCTCTCCATACTGTGATCGCACCTAAATCGGTGTCGAGATCACAAAACTAAACCTAGCTTGGATGCCTCATAATTTCTTCACCATCCTTGACGAATTTTCCTGTATCCACCCTTAGTATTTACCATGTATCTCTCTATTACCTGTCAAGGGATTCCTAGGCCTTTGGGAATTATCCTAAGACCACCTCACCCTATATTCTAAACCCAGCCAATAATCCAAAGCCGAAAATCGAGAATAATCCCATCACACCATGGCTATCCGAAAATGGCAAGGCTAGGTTAAAATCCATTGTCGAGCCCCATCAAAATCCATGCCAGTGACAACAAAAGAACCTTATGCCAACATTCACATACCATGCATGTCAAAACTAGCTAGGAAATCACATATGCAATCATATACCTGTAAGTATTCCCTTTGAAGCTACTTGATCCTTTCCTTCCTTTGCTTTCCTTGTCCTTCTTTTCTTTTCCTTTCCTTTCCTTGATTTCTTACTTTATTTCTCCTCTTGCTGCTCTTCACTCTAAAGCTAATTCCAAAACTAAACTGACAAAAGGCTACCAACTAATGATCTCAGGTATTTTTATTGATGAGGCCTTTAATTTCTTCAATTTTCCAATATTTCCCTTCATTTCCTCCTCACATGCAACCTGTGACCCTTTGTTATAGACATATTTGGGCACTGCAACCCCAAACTCATATGTCCATAAACTAAGGGCTCCTTAAGTCCCTAAAAGTGTTGTTTCACACCCTAAAGGATCATGGTCAACTGATTACATCATTTCCCAGAAGTTCCACCTAAAAAACTACTCAAAACTGGCCAGAACTGGAGCATACAGACTGCTCCATGGGCAAGGTGCAATGCATACTGACTGCCTAACTGGCTAGGTGCGATGCATACTCAAATGGCCTTCTGTGGAGTGCGATGAGCGAGAATAGACAAATGGCAGAGATAGTTTGCAAGGTGGATGATCATGGAATCTTCCAGAAACTTCTCTTGTGACACTTGCCTCTTTGAATTCGCCCAGGGATGAGTAAGAGATCATGAAATCTCCAAGTGGAACCAAGAAATATCAGTGGAATGACACTAATAAAAAACCTAGAGCTAACTCACACCCTTGCAAGACATCTATAATGGATCCCTCATCTGAGAGATCTGGAGGTTGGAATTTTGTATTTTGTAAGGAAGTGATGTTGGTTTGTTGGTGAGAAGCGACATTGCATTGTTGGGTGATTTTCTTGTTCATGAGGTGAAGAGGGCTTCTACAACTGGGAGGATGATGCTGGATCAGACAGCTGGGTTGTAATCCTCTCTTACATTACAATTAATAAAGTTCTTTGAATTTTCCTCCATATGATCTTGTATTTGTGAATCTTATTGTTTATGAATGCAATTGTATGGTCAATGTGTTTATGATTCTGCATTGTTTATGATGTTTTAGATAGAGATGCTTTGATAGTTTGCTATTATTATGACTCTACAGGTACTCTTTGAAGTGGGACAAGTAGGAGAGGAGTGGAAAATTCTATCAAGGAAAGGAGAAATCAAGCTAGGATCAAAGTGAAATATCCAAGTTGGTCCTCTCTTATTCTCTTCCATCTATCACACTTAAAGGAACTCTTGAAAATCTTTCATTGTTTGTTTCTAAGATAGCTACCCATCTTAGTGGGACTAGCAGTTCGAATTGACACTAGTTTTCCTTGAAACAAAATGGCGACTCCACTGGGGAGTGAATAGTTTGTTTTGTTTGTTTATTGTTTTCTTTATAAACTACAGACGGAGCTTGAAGTTAGCTAGCTAGCCTTTGAAACGCCTTTGCTATGCAATTCGAAGTAGATAAATGCTGCTTCAGTCAATCTCCAGGTTGGTTTATGAACTGAACATCTGACTTACAAAGCATCCTAAGTGCCCTTGTGGTAGCTCATAACCTCATCAGATCCTACCCTTATGCTTTGTGTTTACTGTCCATCGTTACTCAGCCTAAATCATTGAACTTAGCTGCAAGTTTTGAGCAAAAACCAAGCTCAGTTTCTCTCCCTAGCCCATCGCACTATCTGTAACTATGCAACCTATATGCATTGCACCTCCCGTGTGTTGCAAGTGAGATGCATCCCTATTTCCATGTGTTGCAGGTGCGATGATTGAGTGAACTATTTTTCTTCTTTGAAATTTGGTTTTTTCTCTTTGTTTTCAGCTTTATTCAGTAGTTTTGTTGTTCATGATCAGTACCTTCTTGCTGTAACCATCTTCCTTCACATTATTTCAGCCTCCATCAATTAGGAATTGTAAATGTTTTTGTGTATTTGTCAATCATTTACAATCTTCCTTTGTCGAAAGTAGCCTAATCAAACTGTCGTTTTTGATGCAAGTGTTGTAATTGTCATTCTGAATCAAAAGAAGAGTGTTGTAAAGTCTTCCTCTTCTAGATAGTTGATTGTACTTTTGTCATTGTACTTGATTTTGAAATTATTAGTATTTCAAGTGTCGAAAACAGTTTTCAATTCAAAATCGAAAAGTGTCATCTTAGTCTTCCTTTCGTTTTGAAAAGAAAAATTGTTAGTATTGTCACTTTGAAAGAAAATAGTTCATATCTGTACTTAGCTTTCTTTTTTTAATTCACACATTAAGAAAGCGGAAAACAAAAACATGCATGTGCATCTGCACTTTGACTGCTTGCAAAATTTGGTTTAGGAAAGTGCATTTAGTGTGTGCTCTATGCTCTCTGTTAAAAGAAAAAATCGTTATCTTCTTTCCTTGGTAGCTAGGATTTTATGCTAAAAGAACATAAACGACTGTTTATCATTTTAGATTGCATATTTAGGAATTTCACATCTACATCATACGGTGAACCTTGAAAGACAAACTTCTAAGCAAGATCAACTCTAAAATAAACCTCAATTAACATAAAAATGCTTTGGAACCTATCGCAACACATCTAGAAGTCTAGGCTAGAGACATGTTCCGACATCGTAAAACCTAGTAAATATCATTTTCATCGAAGGTTGGGTGATTCCTCCTCTTTGATACGACAAGTGCCAGTACAGACTTGTGCTCCCTATACCGTCAAGTATATATTGGGAGACCACAATAGGCTAATATCCTTTATCCTTAGGAAGTTGTGTCTACCGTCCTATTGATCGTAATGCACTGAACACAGCATTCAGGAAGATTGACTGCCATACATAAGTCCTTGGTAATTTCTCTATCATTTATCACCAAGGTGTATTTTGCAATGTTATGATCGATTTGGTAAACCCTCTGTCTAGACTTCTAGATCAATCACTTTCATTCCTTTTCAACTCCTTTAAAAGAAAAGGTCCATCTGAGCACTTGTCACTTTAGGCTCATTAAAAATCAAAGGTGACTAGAGTCACCTTTAGCTTTTTCTCGACTCTTAAAAATTGAAAAATCAAGTTGTATCCAAGTGTCTTTAAAATTTGTTTTAAACAGAATAACATCCTTGTTGCTACGCTGATCTGAGGTTGAGATAATGGAGTCTACCAATCAAGGAATCCCCCTTGGAGGGAATCCTAGTCCTTTCTCCTCTTGGGGAGATATTGGTTCTCCATATATGGCTACATTGTCCCTTCCAGGAATCACAATCGGCCTGCCAGTATGGCTTTTCTCGACCTCTATTGTTCAAAACACCGCAATTCCTCAACAATCTAATCAGCAACCAGATGATACTGAAGTTACCCCTTCACCTTCTACTTCATTTGTTTCTCCTTCCCCTTCTTCCTCTTCGCTTGGTGAAACTAGTGACACTAAAAACCAAGTAGTTGAGAAGAAAAAGAAAGGGAAGGAGAAGAAGAAGAAGCCAGCTAAACAAGGGAACACCAAAGCATCATCTGGCGAAAATCCACACACTAAAGTTTCCAAACCAAAAACTCCATGCGCAATTTGCAAGGAGAACCATTACCATCAAGATTGCCCTTGCATCCTGCAGATCTTGAGAGAATGGTCTCCCCGGTTGCACCATTCGGTGTCATCAACCCCTGATAGTCAGGTTGACAGCACACCGTCAACTAGTGAAAGCGAAGTCAACAGACAATAAGGAAAATTTAGAGTTCCATGTATTTTATGTGAAGGTGATCACACTCTTCACCACTGTCCTTTTCTGGACGAAGCCAAAAGAATTTTGGATAACTGTCCTGCTTCACCATAGCAACTTCAACTTGGATACAAGAAACTCTTACCAAGTCCTTCGCTAGTTGAAAACCCGATTGACATAACTCAATTGTCGATCGAATCACCTATTATTGAAAGTGAACCTTCTGAGTCCATACCGGATCAAAGTCAACTAGTCGAGATGGCAGTTGACCCAGTCTTGCCCTCAGAAAATTCACCTTCAGATGATATAGTTTCCAAATAGGATGAGAACGACACCATTCAAATTCTTTTTGTCGATATAGAGTCTAAAGAACTTGGGGGCAATCCGCCCATTTCTTCACAAAAGGAAGAGACCCCCCTAGTTCGTGAAACTTATCTAGACATTTATCTGGTACCTCCTCTGAGTAGTCTAGTCATTTTCTTTGATTGGAATCAACTAGCGAAACCTCGCCTTCCATCTAATGTACCATTCCGAATCATGGTACAAGTTTACAAAAAGATCATATCTAGCACAATCATAAATGAAGGGGCTTCAGTGAGTATCCTTTCCTCAACTGCTTGGAAAGCACTTGGTTCGCCATTGCTTTTGCCTGAAAATCAAAATTTTGTCAGGCTTCAACAAAGGAACCAGTCAACCATTAGGGATCCTTCCAAAGTTACCAATAAATTTGAAAAAGAAAACCGTTTAGTTGAACGTGATGGTAGTCCAAGGTCCACTAGATTATGATCTACTCCTTGGATGTGATTATATATATATCATGGAAGCCATTGTTTCCACATTCTTTCGAGTGATGTGTTTTCCACATGAAGGCAGACTGGTGCAACTTGTCGACCAGCTTTCATTTCCTAGTTCAGACACAGCTATAAATCAACCATCATCCCTAAATGGTCTCTTCACATCAACAATGTCTCTTCCATCTACATCCCATCCACCCAATTACCGCGAGTAGTTCAGTGAGTGTGATGAAGATTAGGGGGCATGCACCCTAGTCTGCTTCGGTAGGCGAACTCAAAGGAAAAGAGAGATTTTCTTGAAAGGTCGTAATACTTGGAGCGAATAACATTCCCATATAGGTTATGTGATTAATCTGATGCGATTATTTCCTTTGTACAATTGTGAAGCTTATAGCATTCATCTTCGTACGTTATGTGATTGAGGCTCACAACAATCACTTTCGTCCATTTTGATGGGCAAAGCAAAGGAAGAGTTTTTGTCGGTCGACAAAAACAATCTTGCCTAATCGTAAGAACTTCCATTTGGTAACCTCAAAAATCTCCTTTTACTGAAAGACCTGGGGGCATGCAAACCTTTGCATGCAAGTGAAAAGCAACCTTTGATTTTCTTAGTTTGTAGGTTCTTAACCCTTTAACCTCGTAGCTCGATCATTTCTAGCTTACATAAAAAGGTCATGAGCACATGTTATAGTAGTGATCAAGCTCATTAAAAAAATAAATCTAGCAAGAGACATTATCGAAAGACTGGTAAGAGCAATGTTCCTGCAAGGTTCAATCTCGTTAAAAAATCAACCTGCATTGAGCACATGTTGGCAAAAGGTTCAAGCTCATTAAAAAATAAACCCGCCTTTGGTAAATAACCTTTGTGATCACTTTTCTATCCGCCCTTTGTGAACTTTGGTTGTGTTCCTTCTGTCACCTCCATTTCATTCGGCCGACCATATGCTTCCACTTGATTATTTACCCTTTTGAGGAACATCTGCGACGAGTGGTTCTGATTTCCACCCTCTTCACACTGCCATGTTTTGAGAAGTTCCAAACTTACCTGGAACCAGCTGCTACCTAGAAATACCACTCGCTCCTAAAAAACGAGGCACTTTTAAACTCTTTTTAGACTCGTTAAATATAAAAAGATTGTCAAGCTATTGGCCTTCCTAGCTCATTAAAGTAAGGGGAATGCCATCCCTCTCATAGATTTTAATCTTTTTAAACTTGAGGGATTATTAAACAAAAATATTGAGCACTTGTCTTTATCGGCTCGTTAAAACTATCGAAAAGTCATCCCTTTCGTATTATTTTACACTTTTTCAGACTTAAGGGATTATGCCATGAAAAAGGATAGTTGGAGTCTCCTTTTCGTCCGTTTTCAGACTCTCTAAACAAGCAAAGAACAGAGTTATATTTGTCGTTAAACTCATTAAAACAATAGCGACAAACTTGTCCACCCAGACAAGAACGAATCTCACTGACGCTAGGCTCGCTAAACACAAAGTTACAGGTTTGCCCGAAGGGAAAATTATAGACCAAGCATATGTTATCCTCCTCAAGCTTGTCAAAAATAAAGAGGTACTGGTCAGCAATGACTAGGGAAAAATGGGAAGAAAACTTGAAGAACTCTATTGGTAGCAAGTCGCTCTTGAACATGACACTTTCAATCCATCACCGTGATTGAGTTGGGTTGGGTTTTCGTTCACTGTCACCATTGGTCCGCTGCGCCATCCATGGGGTTAACGCTACCAGTCCATATCAGTGTCACCAATATGTTCAAGAGAAGCCATTCAGAGAAATCACCATCTGGCAAACGCCTCATCCACACTTCATTTTTCATGACCACCATTCCTAAACCTCGTATCATCAGATCGTTTTCACCTCCACAAAAATCATTTTCTCTGTTTCACATCGTAGATGTGGGATACATCAAGGCCCTCCTACAACAGGTCACTTCTTGTCGACATTAGCTCATTATCCAAGAAGTTGACTTAGAAACAACCCTTTCAGTACTTTGAAGCTTGCATGCCTCAATGGCAAGTTTCTCACTTCCAGTGACAGGTTTACATCAATGACCTTCGACTGAAAGAATTTGTGTGGTGTTCGACATCAGCTCATATATTCACACCATGTGAATTGTACTATAGTACCTTGAGGGTCATCATCATTATTGGTGATTCCTCTCGCGTCTGTTAATAGCTTACATCATTGGCTGGTAACCAGGCAATGTCTTTCCATGTTCGAATTCAGGACATCTTTTCACATGGATTGACTTGTACATCGGGTGAATATTGCACAAGTTTTGAAGACCCCGGATCTAGTTTCATCCATCCAGGCTGCGATATATTCAGGAAAATAAAGACATCAATTGTACACAGAAACTGCACAGATAGTCATCTAAAGCAGGGAAGATGTCTCTTCATGCGAAGAATCACCAATCTGCAACAACAAACGATTTTCTGTCCTATGTACATGAAAATGAATTTATAAATCTGAGCATGGGAATGTCTGCCTCAGCTAGATCATGAAAATAATATGATGATGATGTATTATATTGTATCTTATATAGGTCACCTTCCAGTTCGAATACCTCAAATCCTCATGAATAAAGCATTTCACCCAACATCAGAAGATTTACGACCTCATGCTTTAGGGGGTAGCTGTTATAGACATATTTGGGCACTGAAACCCTAAACTCATATGTCCATAAACTAAGGGCTCCTTAAGTCCCTAAAAGTTTTGTTTCACACCCTAAAGGATCATGGTCAACTGATTACATCATTTCCTAGAAGTTCCACCTAAAAAACTACTCAGAACTAGCTAGAACTAGAGCATATAGACTGCTCCACGGGCAAGGTGCGATGCATACTGACTGCCTAACTGGCCAGGTGCGATGCATACTCAAATGGCCTTCTGTGGGGTGCGATGAGTGAGAATAGACAAATGGCAGAGACAGTTTGCAAGGTGGATGATCATGGAATCTTCCAGAAACTTCTCCTGTGACACTTGCCTCTCCGAATTCGCCCAAGGATGAGTAAGAGATCATGAAATCTCCAAGTGGAACCAAAAACTATCAGTGGAATGACACTAATCAAAAACCTAGAGTTGACTGACACCCTTGCAAGACATCTATAAATGGATCCCTCATCTGAGAGATCTGGAGGCCGGAATTTTGTATTTTTTAAGTGCTGTTGGTTTGTTGGTGAGAAGAGACATTGCATTGTTGGGTGATTTTCTTGTTCATGAGTTGAAGAGGGCTTCTACAACTGGGAGGATGATTCTGGATCATACATTTGGGTTGTAATCCTATCTTACATTACTATTAATAAAGTTCTTTGAGTTTTCCTCCATATGATCTTGTGTTTGTGAATCTTATTGTTTATGATTGCAATTGTATGGTCAATGTGTTTCTGATTCCGCATTGTTTATGATGTTTTAATAGAGATGCTTTGATAGTTTGCTGTTACTTTGATTCTATAGGTACTCTTTGAAGCGGGAAAAGTAGGAGAGGAGTGGAAAATTCTATCAAGGAAGGGATAAATCAAGCTAGGATCAAAGTGAAAGATCCAGGTTGGTCCTCTCTTCTTCTCTTCCATCTATCAAACTTAAAGGAACTCTTGAAAAGCTTTCATTGTTTGTTTCTAAGATAGCTACCCGTCTTAGTGGGACTAGCAGTTCGAATCGACACTAGTTTTCCCTGAAACACCCTTCACCTTCCTTTTCTCCTAATTTTTTATATTTTCATAAATAAATGCCAAATAATGCCACTTTGGCTTTCCAAATCCTTTTCCATTTCCTTTGTCAATTTCCCCTTATCCACAAACACAAGTAATGCCCACTAGGATATTTTGCCCAACATTTAGCTTGGAATAAGTATCCCTTGCCCGTGGTCTTATTTTTCCTTTATTAACTTTTATTACATGAATTTTTAACCTGGGGTTGTTATAGGTGGAGCCTACTAGAAACACTAGAAATTTTCTTGGGGCAAGATTGTAATACTACCTTCATTGCTTTGATCCTAGGAAAATCCAATTAATTTTGAGATATTTTTACCAATATCCTTATGCAATTATATCTACAAAATTATTTCAAGGCCATATTAAGAAGACTCAAAAAGGTTCTCTTAACACATATTTTATTTTGGAAATATGGGATTTTTTAATCACAATACCATTAAGTAGTGGGAATACAATATGAAATCCTACACTTGATCAAGCTTAGAAACCAAGGTTGAGGGTAATAAAAATAGGCTTATCCAAGGCCTATGATGGGGTAATTTGGCTTTACCTAATATGCCTTTTGCATAACCTTTTGATATGGGTGATGAGAAAAATTACATATATCTCATTTCATGTCTAAATCAATGGGGCAACATCTTCTTTCATTAGACTAGCTAGGGATATCAGACTCTGATTTCCCTCTCCCATTTCATATTACTATTCATAGTGGAAGGTTGAGTAGATTATTAAAATGGGCTTAAGAAAATGGAAGCTTCAAAGGAATCTACATAGGTTCCATTCATAATATCATATATTCTATTCATGGGAAATATCCTAATTTTCTACAAAGATTCTAGAAGGATAGTTGAGAATAAAATACATATAGACAATCCACACTATAGGACATTCTAGAGAATGAACAGGGATGTTTCACCCAATTTTTTTGTTACTAGGTCAGCGATATGGAACGAGAAATAAAGTACTTGGGATTCCACTTGAATCAAAATTTGTATAAAAAAGGTTACTTAAAATGGTTGTTTTCAAAATATAAATAAAATAAACGATAAGTATAATTGATGGATATCAAGGAGTAGACTAGTACTTGTTAAATTAGTACTAGAATCCATATATATTGGATTTCATTGGCTTGGGTTTCAAAATGAATATTGGTGAAAAACAATAAATAATGTTATAATTTGTTATAATAAGGAAATAGAAAAAAGAAAGGTCTCGCTGACTTCATATAAAAATTAGCATCGCCAAAAACAAATGGAGGATGGGGCTTTAAAAACTTATTCTTCCTATCTAATTCCTTACCTATAAAAAATGTATATACATTGGTATAATGAGACTGCTTGTGGGCCTAGGAAATTAGAGTGAAGTATCTTTTTTCTCAGATGCATTTGAGGAATGGTTTATGAACCTAATGAAATAGGTACATAACATGCCAATTTTTAGTAAGTTATGAACTCGGATTTCTATTCAATTGGTAATTGGTTAATTTGGAAGGTGGTTAGAGGGGGTAATGTTCATATTGCGATTTATCTTATAATAGGAAGTAAATGTATCCATATATTACCCCAAAGAGTGATACAAGAGTTCATAAATAAAAGGATCTTTTCATTAAGAAAGATTGTGAATTGGGAAGGATCCAAAAACTAGCAACAAAAATGGCTTACCTAGGAGGTGATAGGATTGGAAGAAGAACTAATAAAGCATGGAAATAATACACAAATGATCTGAAAATTAGCAATGCCAAATGGGTGAAGAACATGACCAATTTTTACAGCCTCTCAATCATAAAGGGACTTATATACCCAAACTAGGATATAGAGCCCTAACCAAGGAAGGATTGGAGGAAAAATTAGCTTGGTAGTGGAAAACCGTCTTGAAGTTAGGTTGTCTCTCACAAAATAAAAATTTTATTTGGCTAGCTTTAAATAACAAGGGTCCAACATCGAAGGTTCTCCCAAAATGAATTTAATTAGCCCAAATTGGTGTAGTTTATGAAAACAAGAAAAGAAAATGATTAATCACTTACTTACGACTTGTTCTTTCTCTAAAGAGTTGTAAAAGGAAGTTAGCCACATGATTACGTTAAGGAATGCATGGGAAGAAAGAAGTACTATATAATCCTTTAGGAGTTGGTTTATAAATAAGGATATAAAGAATATCAAATCTATTCCACTAAATATAGCTTAGTTAATATGGTTTGATATAAATCTAAAGCTATTTGAGGGACATGATACACTTCTCCTAAAATGTGAAATCTAGTTTCTATATATGTTAAAAGCATAATTCCATAGATAGAGAAAATCAAACAAGAAAAGGGGAAAAAGAAGTTATCAATAAGGTCATTCCCTAGACCTCCTTCGATGGTTCCTTTCAATGGAATTTCCCAAAAGGAGGTTAGGGAGGGATCTTGTGTCTGTCCTCATATTATTGTATACAATTAAAAGTTGGGATTGGATAAGAAAACAACAAATATTGTGAAATAATGGCTCCAAATTGACCATATAGTTGGCTCAAGAATGCGTTGTTACAGAGTTACAAATTTTTTCGTATTCTATATTGGTTATTCAATGATTAGGAAAGGTTTGGAGAGTCTCCATTATTGGGCTATCTAAAATATATGATCCTTTTTATCTCTATGTCTATATTAATCTGTATATTTGTTTTCAAGGATTCTTCATTTGGTCCCAACTAGTGATGTATTTTTCCTTCCAAGCTCATAAAAAACTCAAGGATGAAATATTCAATGTAGAGGGGAAAATCTTGAGTTTTGGTTTATCACTAGCGTACTCATATGTCCTACATATAAAAACAAACTCAAACAAGAAGGTATATGGGTATTTTGTGGTGAATCCTTAAAAATGAGTGAGCACTAATGGGTTGATGTTCTTCATCCTTTCATCCCCATTAGTTTCTTTTATATGAAAATGAAAAACCAATGCTTACTCTCCATCCTCAACCTTACTATAATGGGATGGAGCTCCTTCATCCTCCAAGAGACTATAAAAAATGGTTGCTTTCCTTTCCCATAAATCTATGAGATTCTATAATTTATTTTGGAGAGGTAAGGTCAGAACCAACTTGTAGTTGTTGCTTGTTAATTCTAGGTTTAGAAGTGGAAGGATTTGGGTAAAAAAATTCTTGATTTGTCCCTAAGTCGAGGTATGCATTTCTATGGGAAAACATTCCCTAAGGTCAGAGTTGATAACCTTAATAAAGCAGAGAATAAAACTTAACAAATAAACTCAATCATACAAGAATTATACAAAAAATAAAGAATACATGATAGAATACCTACCTGGAAACTTGATGTATGGTGTAGAGCCTAAAGTCTTTCTCCTCCCTCTCTCCCTAAATATTTAGACTTGCAACTAACACAATAATGGGGTAACAATAGCAGAGAGACCATAACATAATTCATAACATATAACATGTAACATGAAAGACTAGAAATTAGGATAGGAATATGAGTTTCTTTGTTAATGAAATGCAACAATAACAATGATAAAATTACTTAATCCTTGGTGGAGGCACCACATAGAACTGCAATCTAGAATCCTCCTACATATTCCATTGAAGGTCTCCTCCTCTAGACTTCAAATCCTTAATATGTTGTATGAGAAATGAAGGCTCAAAATGAGATCAAAGAAGCAAGGAAATGAGGTTTTCCTACTATTAAAACTTGCAATGATAGACTTAAATGTAGGAGAATTTTTCCAATGTTGGGTTGCACTAGTAGGAAATGTTTGTTCCTACACCAAAAGCATCGATATATACTACCAATAATTGGTTGGGGTGGTTATGGCATGACCTATATCAAGTGGCTTCTAGTCTAAGCCATATACCCCACCCAAAAAAGTTTTGAAATGTGCACAATTAATTTTTAAGTGCATTTTGTAGGCATGCACAAGTTTCTTTGGAGGACCTACATATATACATGCTTTGTAAGAGGGAAGCTCACACACACACACACACACACACACACACACACACACATATATATATATATATATATATATATATATATATATATATACACATAAATATATACACATATATATATACATATATATATACATATATATATATACATATATATATATATATATATATATATATATATATATATATATATATATATATATATATATATATATATATAGATATATATATCTATATATCTATATATATATATGTTTTATATTATAATATGAAAATAATATGGTATCTATAAAGGCATTTTTTAAGGAGTTTCGGGGAAAACAAGTTTGTTAAAGGGAAATGGATATACTGCCCTAGATAAATATTACATCTCAAGATAAATAGGGAAAAGGATGTTATAATATGAATATTATCGATAAATTTAATTATATATTTTTATGTTCATTTTTAATGATATTGTAATGAAAATGGCACATTTTAGCACCTACCTAGGAATGATGCCAAAAAGTGGCAGACTTCATATTTGTAGCAAGAATGATGCCCTCCTATAGCTTCCAACTTTAATTATCAATTTGATATCATACAAACTTCTGAGATGATGTTTGTTATATGTAGAAGCAGCACTAACAATGTTTCTATATGTTTTCCATTAGATTAGGAACACTTATGCATTTAATCCTACCAACTAGTGTTTCCAATATACTTGTGAGATGTTACACACTATATGTGTGGGCAAAAAATTCTTAGCTTGAATTAGTTTTTCTAGTGTTTGTCTCCATGAAAAGGAAATTGCATCATTAAGCTACAAAAGTATAAGGTTAGCTCAATCACTCTTAGAAAACTTTGATAAAATCTAATCTAGGAATTTAAGTACTATTGCAAGAAACACATCACACTTCTTGAGAAATAAAATCACATTTGCAAATTGAAATTAACAAGTAATAGCATTGGTAGTCCGTTTAATCTAATAACCATGACATCAAATATATTTCTTGGTTACTTATGAGATTAGTACATAGGTTTTGTTTCTACATAAAATCCCTTGCTTTGTAACTATATTCGAGAAGATAAGCTATCATTTATCATTCTATTCAATCATGAAGAAAACTATGCCACTATGAAAATATATGAAACTACAATCTATAATGAAATAAGATCTCAAGAAATTGTATTTTCTCCCTTGTGGCATGCTAAATATGCAACACATGGATATCCAAATGCTTTGCACCATTAACTCCGATTTCTTCAAACTTGTAGCTTGTGGACCCATTGCATAAGAACTTGAAATGGCATCATATAACAACTTGTCCACACATGAGCCATTATTTCAAAAGTAAATACACAATATACTGATTCTCCCCAATGTTAATCATTACTCAATGAAATACTATGAAATGTAATAAAAAATACTTTGAGCCTAGATTATGGTTTTGATCATTCAAAAAGGATAAATATAGAATTATATGTAAGAAAAAAAGAATTAAAAATATGGAAAATAGAATGTCAAAATAAGGTAAAATTTTGACTCGTCACCTCCCCTAAACTAAAGATTTTGCGTGTCCTCATGTAAACCTACAACCTTGTATCCATCCTTCAAAGTTTTATGAACCAAGATATTAGAACCCATGTTGAATGATGCTTCCTATTTTTTCAATGAGTGGTAAGAAAGTTTGTTGTTAATATATTTCAAATACCTTGATTATCTAATAGAAAACTATTATTATAAAATATACCAATTTCCCAACAACATCTTTAAATCACTCAAACTAATGGTTAATCCATTTTCAAAGTCTACATTTCTATTGAAACACATATCATCATCATAGAGTACTTCATGACTCACATAAAATTAAATATTTGAACCAATATACCATTGAAATGAATCAAATCACATACCTCAAAATACCAATGAATAATTATTGAAATTCATTAATTTATCTAGAATTTTAATTCCTTGTTACTTATTTTCTATCATATAATTATTTGGAAATAAAATTCTTTGTGTAGGAATTACTTCTACAATAGCTTCTTCTACTATAATTTCTTGTGGAATAGCACATTCCTCTTCTTCAATGATCTCCTTAGCGTGTTCCTATGATTTAGCTTTTATTTTTTTTCCATTGTTGATTCTCGCAAAGTAGAAACTATGTATTATTCTTACAATGCTTCTAGTTCTTCTGGAGCAACAACATCATTTCTTAATGTTGGTTGTTGTGTAACATCATCAATGATTTTTTATGTTGGTTCTTATATATCAATATTAACATCTTCAAGGAGTGTGCTAGAAGATATGTGAAATGTGGAAATAAAATGATGTCATATACGAAATGGAGTAGTGAAAGTTTTGGATTAAATCAGGGTAGGGATAGTATGGGCATGCAAGTGATGGTTTTTTATGAGTGTTGTAATTTCCTTTAGTTTTTCAAAACATAACATTAAACTATGATTCATATAATTTCCAAACCATGGATTCATATGATACCTACAAACTTTCATGCATTATCTGTGCTAGGAAATATTGTTTGTCTATTATTTTAGTTATTAACTTGTGGTAAAAACACTTGCACAAACACACATAGGTCAAGGAATTAAAGATATCTTTGACAAAGTCACCAATGCTAAAGCTAACTAACTATTAAACTGTTACAAACAACATAAATTACTTCAGCTAGGCATGGAAGAAAATGTATTATGACCCCCAGCTGAAACAAAAGAAATAATAGGTAATCCTATATATATTCAACCATACTAGAAGCAAATGAGTTGTGACCCTAGTCGAAGAGAAAAAAACAACAACAACAAACTAATATAGCTTCAATTGGCCTAGAGGCAAATGCATTGTGACCCTAGTTGATAGCAAATAGAAATTAATTGAAATGAAATTCAACTATACTATGGGAAATAAACTCTAATTGGTAACTTGTTTAGAAGATAGTATTTCCACACTTTATCCTGTAGTGAGCAAACAAAAAATTGTGCATGAAATCAGTCCTATATTTGATTTGATAGAACTCTAAACAACCAAATCATGTGAGCATCAAAACATATATATGACTTATCTAATAAAGTGTTACTTTTGTATCAATAAAGGAAAGAATGATTGCATGCATAATAATTAAGATGAAACAAGATATTGGATATAATGTTGCAGCAATAAAGAATAAGCATCTAAAAAATTGAATTAGAAACCAAACCTAAAATACTATGCTACAATACTCACCTAAAAAGGGGGAAAGAAATAATGATGAAGTGCATAAGAATATAGTTGAAACAAAGTATCATATATAATATTGTAGCAATAAAGAATTTGTAATCTAACAAAGTGAATTAGAAACCAATCCTAAACAACTATGCCACAATACTCACCTAAGGAGGGGGGCCTACCTACCTAGATGAAGTACTGGGGTGGAACTGTCAATCAAGGGCTAAACACAAATCTTCATTTACACGAGCAAAGTGTTATTGGATCTGAACCAATTCCTTATATTAAAGAAGCAGAGTTATTGGTATTTATTAACTCATTTTCTAAGTATCTAAATTTTCCTTTACTTGAGTTTAGTAGTGGAATTTATACAAAATACATTATCTATGTTGAGTAAGAAAGAGATTAGGACATCCATGAGTATATAAGCTCCTCATCATTCTCCTGATTTCGTCTCTCACAAATGGAATAAGCTCGATAAGAATATATATCAATCCTTTTCAATTTACATGGATTGGTCTTTATGTTAACAAGGGTGGCTACCACTATGTGAGTTGACTCATTATTGTTTTCCTTTCCCACTATCCATTGTGGCACTTGAACTATATTTTTGGTGCATCCATCATTGTCCAAGTTGGCACACCATCCATAGAAAATAGTGGTGTTACTACATGATCCAGGAGGATCCGTTGATTCAAATTGTAAAGGTGTTCAAGTGTAGCCATGAGTGTTTAGTGTCGTCATCACTTCAGTTCAACTTCGACAGTTTGACAGTGTTAGATCAGGTTGTTCAGGTAATAGTGTTCATGGTGTTGAGCTATGGAAAAGGTATGAATTTGCCATTTATTTCATCATTGTTTCTTTTAATTATATTCCCTTTATGTTCTAAATATATTCAGATTATAGAAAAACTAGGGAACGATTGATTATTATAGTTTAGCTAATTATTGTCTTTTCTTATGTAGGAAAAAGATGAAATAAGAAAACTCCCATTTCCTACCCAAGAAAAGGAAAAAGACAAACTGGAGTAACTATTGTTCCTTCACCAAGAAGCAGCGTACAGGCAGCAAGCCAAGGATGGAGCGCACAGTTATGATAAGGATAGAGAAGATCACAACTTTAGTGCAAAAGACAAAGAGCTAACTGAAGATGGAATATTGAGTGGATATCTCTGGATCTCTTGATCCTGAGGGATCTCTGTTACTGTTCTACCCGTTGTTACTATTTTATCCGCCTGGCCATTATAAAAGGGACAACGATTGTAAAGAATAGGGGAGATTATTTAGAAATTACTTTTGTATTTTTACTTTGATCATCGACTCTCATTGTTGAAACAGAGTACGAACTGGCTGTAACCATTTTGCATATGATTAATATATAATACAGTTGTTGTTCCTTATTTCGTACTAAATTAATTCGGTGATGTTCACTAGCAGCTAAGGGCCCGACCCTGGTGGATTCACTCGCTGTTCTTGTATCATTCCTTTACGATTTCTGGTGTGTGATGATTTGGTTTTATTTCTATCAATTGTAGTCGCACAACTTTACTGTTTCATATTTCCAAACTTAATGGATTGATCTATTTTATATGTTGTAATTGATTTGCGTTGTTGTTCATTTCCCTCATAACAAGATCTCTGCTTTTTGCAAGTATAGTGTTGTGTTGTTGATTTTACTTACAGAGCTTCGTTGTTCATTTCAGTAACTTATCTTTACTATTCATTACAGCTACATATGTTTTTCTGTTCATTTACTTTCTACAATCAGTTATGTTTTCCTTTTAACATTCTTACAGTTAGTATCATTATCTCATTTCAATCAATTTCAGTAGCATTATTGATTTAATTCATTGACATTTCCCACCGGTTATTTAGTGTGGTGTGTGTGAGGTCAAAAATTGTAAAGAACATTGGCTATTGCTGTCAAAGCTCTCAGATTGGGGATCTTATTTATGCTTGATTTAGTTTACATTAGTTAAACAAGGAATGAGTTATTGCTACTATATCCTTGACTGATAACTGTTGTTACTTTGTCGAATAAATAATTTAGTTTCATAGCATTGAGTTTCCTTTAATTGCAAGTGAGTTTTATTTAAAGCATCTATTTACTCTTGTATTTGAAAGCACTGTACTGCAATTTAGAAACATTACTCTTGAGTAAATAGCCGCCATAAACTGTGTGCATTCTTGAAATAGAAAATCTTGCCCAGATTGATGATTATTGTGAAGATAATTAGGAGTTAAAAAGACACCTTTTATACCTCAACATTTTGGTGCCATTGCTAAGGAGAGTGTGGCCATTTCTAAAAGAGTAGTGTGCATCTAATGGGTGTCTGTTAGGAAAGAATTGGGTATTAAAAATAGAAGGTAAGAACCTGCGTACGGAGCATGTAAAAGCCTTGCTCCCCCACCCACTTTCCAACAGAATTATTAAAGAACTTAGGGTAGAAATAAATATTTGAGTTGTGTGTATAACTAAGAAGAAAAACCTTGAAAACAATCCAAAACCACTACCCAAACCCAACATAGCTAAGGGACCGGTGACCCTTGGTCGATCAACCTTCATAGATGATATCCTTAAGAAAGCCGAATCTCAGCCATTGGTAGGCCCTAGAAAAGTTGCTTCTAGACAACCTACTAGCTCCCTTTGGGCCACAGACTCACCATCTATAGCCTTTGCTGAGGTACACAGCAAAACAAAAGAAACAAAGCAAGATTTTCAAGAAATTGAGAATTCTCACCCAATTTCTTTACAAGAAGGGAATTCTAGTAAGCTTCGTGAAGGAGGAGGACAAACAGGGGAAACAAAAGAGCCAGGATCCCCTCTCGAAGTAATTCAGACACTCAACAACCCAGATAAGGGGAGTGTTATTAAGTTTATCCAAAATGAAGCAGGAGAACCTGAAGAGCCAAAATCCCCCCAGATAGTAGTTCAACAAGGAACACTCATTATCCCAGACCAGGGAAGTGTTGTTAAGCTCATTTCTAATCCTTCTAGTCATCCTAGGAATAACTCTCTAGAAATCCCAGAAGGGTATTGGCACATATTTGATCAAATCGCCCAGAACCAGCAAACACCTCAAACCTCCACACTGTAGTATCCCATCATGGACACATCATTTAACGCACCTATGAAAGCCATTCCTCTCTAGGATATCCCTACATTCCATGGCCTAACATCAAAGGATCCATATGCATTTCTGTTTGAGTTTGATGTATTATGCCGGGGGTATGACTACACCACTGATCCCCAAAAACTAAAATTATTTTCCTCCACATTAAAAGGAGCATCTTTATGATGGTTTATGGTGTTAGGTGGGGGTGTTATAAATGACTGGGATCGGATGAAAACTGCTTTTCTAAAGAAATATCATGATTATTGTAGATCCAGAGAATTAAAGGATGAGATATTTCAAATGATAGCAAGACCTAGTGAAACACTGGAGGAATATGTAGAACACTTTCAATACGATCTCCAGAGATCTCCTTATGCATATTTACCCTTGCCTGATGACGTGTTAAAAACTACATTAATTAAAGGAATGAAAGAAAAATGGAATGAAACGTTAAACATTATGGGTAAAGGTGACATATATCAGGAAAATTTTGCTGACATCATTGATTTGTGTATCAGGAGTTCAAGAGGCAACACAAGACTGAAGCCCGTAGAACTTGACATGATCACAAGGGAAAACAAGATCTCTGGTGTAGCTATAACCCGCGTAGAAATCAGAAATTTACTAGAAGATTTCAAAACTGATATTCTAGGGACTCTGATGACGCAGTTGGACGCTATGCAAGCTAAACAAAAACAAGCAGAAGCGGAACAAAATTTGGCAATATTTTGCCATAGATGCAGAAAGTAACATAGCAACAAAGAGTGCTCGCTGGATACGGTCAAAATCTGCGCTATTTGTACAAAAGATCACACCACAGAAATCTACCCATCACTTTTAGGACTGAAAGTAGTCTACAAAGAAGCAGAAGAAGAAATAGAACCAGTTTACCTACTAAATCTGCACCGCCAATGGCAGTCGCATCAAACAGGTATGCCCATTGATCCATCCTCTTCCTTTTAGCCTCCTCAGTATAATGCTCAACAATATAATGGAATATGGCAGAATTAGCCACCTTTCTCTAGCTGGTCACAGTAGCCATTCCCCATATCACCATGGCCAAATCAAACAAATCAAACCAATTGGCTAAAATTTCCTTACTGTCCACCATTTTGGAAAAATAATGCATATTCAACATAATGGTCACCCTCCACCTAGCAGAGTCAAAATTGGCAGTCGAACTGGCAAAGAGCTATAAATCAGCTAGCTAGAACAATCCCTCTCCCTCAACCCACACTGCTAGCACCTTATACATTGCAACAAAAACCCTAAACCAACTTAAGACCGCAGATCCCAGCCTAGCCCAACTCAAACCCCAATAACAGACCGATTCAATCTATGCAAATAATTGAAGGAGCAGAACTAGAAACCGAGTTAAGGGAGTGCAATGACCTTCAATTAAGATCTGGGCGTATAATAGATTCAGAGGGAGATAAAAATGTTCAAATTGAAAATTCGTTACCTATAGAACAAACACTACAAGAAGAGAATCAACTTAGACAGAAAATTCATGAACAAGCAACCACCTCTTCTCCACCATTCCCAGAATGACTGATCATACCTCTATCAATAGAACATCTTGATTTTGATCTTCTGGGAGAACTAAAAAAATTGTGTATAGAAATTCCACTCCTCGAGGCTATTCAAGGCATCCCCATTTATGCAAAAACTATCAAAGAATTTATGAAAAAGCCAAAGAGGAAAATAAAACAAATCCAATTGTCCATGTAGTCGGCACCCTATCTGACTTACTATTAAGAAGAGAAGCACTTGTAAAAGATGGGGACCCAAGAAATCCTATAGTCGTGGTGCAAATCAATGGATGCTCCTTCCCCAATGCCTTAGTTGATTTAGGAGCCGCAATCAATATTCTTACAACCACCACTTGTCAAAAACTTGGCACTACATCATTAGACCCAACCACAACCTTATTGGAGTTGGCTAACTGATCAGTAGTTAGACTGGAGGGCACATTACATGAGGTAATGGTGTTTGTAGACTCTTGGGAATACCTTGCAGACTTTCTGATCATCAATCCTAGAAACTGACTGGATGGACATCCCTTAATTCTAGGTAGACCTTGGCTAGCAACTGCTGATTCTTACATTGGCTGTCAACAAGGCAGCATGACTATAGCAAGAGGAAGAAATGTAAAGAATTTAGCCTTATATCCTCCAACCCATCCAAGTTTAACAATAATTAAAACAAAAAAACAACCTGTATCATACCTAACCAAAAAAATTAGATCACCATTAACCATAGAAGATGCCCTCGAATTCAAAGACCAAACAGAGGACGACATCATTAACAGCTTCATTAACCAACCAGAAACCAGATCCCATCTAAAATGTCACATGATCGAAGCAACATTTGATAATGAAGTAGAAGAAGCTCCCCTAAAAGATACTCATGATCAATCAATATCAACCACCTCTATTTATAATAACAAAACCATAGAAATTGAGTCAGGAAAAACTTTGAACATTAACAAAAACCTGACTGCTGAACAAGAAGAAAAGTTGGTTCAACTCCTAAGGAAATATAAAGAAGCCATTGCATGGGATTACCCGGACATGAAAGGAATCGATCCCCAGTTGTGTACACACCACATCTATACAAAAAAGGATGCTAGATCCATTCACCAACCCCAACAGAGATTAAATCCTCATCTTAAAGATATTGTGAAAGCTAAATTGCAAAAAATTTTAGATGTAAACTTTATCTACCCAATATCTAACAGCAAGTGGGTCTCTCCATTAGTAGTGGTGCCGAAAAAGAATGGAAAGTGGCGAATATGTTTTGACTATAGAGAACTGAATAAAGAAACCCAGAAACACCACTTCCCCCTTCCATTCATTGATCAAGTCTTGGACACTTTTGCAGGAAAGAAATTCTTTTCATTCCTAGATGGCTTCAGTGGATACAATCATATCTAAGTTTCCCCTGAAGATCAGGATAAAACTACCTTTACCTGTCCTTGGGGAACATTTTCTTACAAGGTCCTACCCTTTGGGCTACACAATGCACCTGCCACATTTCAGAGGGTTGTACTCAACATTTTTTGGATTTAGTAAATGAAGGGCTCAAAGTATATATGGATGACTTCACACCTTATGGGTATGACTTTGAGCCAGCATTACAAACATTAGAAAAAGTACTGCAAAGATGCATTTCCACTAGGCTCTGTTTGAGCCATGAAAAGTGTCATATGATGATGACCGAGAGACTCATCTTAGGTCATTATATCTCAGCAGCTGGAATACAGGTAGATCCGGCTAAAATTCAGATAATTTTGTTAATACCTACCCCTACCACACAAACAGAGGTACGCAGTTGGGATTTTCTGGTTATTATAGAAGATTTATAAAGCATTTTTCTCATATTGTTGTACCTTTATATGCACTAACAGGAAATATTGATTTCATTTGGACAGATAAGTGTGACCATGCTTTTGAGGATCTGGAAAAGCTTGTATCAAAAGCCCCAATGCTAAGGGGCCCAAACTAGGATTTTCCATTCCAGATTTCATCTAATGCTTCAGACACAGCAATCGAAGCAACTCTTGGGAAAGAAGAATATAAAAAGCCATATGCAATATATTATATCAGAAAAAATCTATCTCCTGCTGAATTAAACTATACTGTGACTGAAAAAGAATTTTTAGTTGTAATATATGTTGTAAATAAATTTAGACACTATATAACTTGATATCATGTAGTTTTATATACAGATCACTCTGCCATTAAGTATTTAGCAAATAAACCTGTTACAAATGGAAGAGTGACAAGATGGTTGATTCTCTTGCAGGAATTTGACATCACAATTAAGGATCGACCTGGAAGAGAAAACCCTGTAGTTGATTTTCTCTTACGAATGCCAAAGCCAGTGGATGAAACAGCAGTTGAGGATCAATTTCCTGATGAACATTTATTTTCTGTTACTGTCAGAACACCATGGTATGTCGACGTTGCAAATTACTTGGCAGTGGGCAAATTACCCAAGCACCTAACGCCTAATGAAAGAAAACAAATACTGGAGCGCATTACCTGATTCTCTTGGAATGGGGGCTACTTATTCAATACATGGGTAGATATGCACATCAGAAGATGCGTCCGGGAAGATGAAGTGTTTGATATTCTAAAAGCATGCCATGATGGGCCGTGTGGCAGACATTTTGCAGACCACAGAACCAGTCACAAATTTTTACAAATAGGCTATTACTGGTCCACTATCTTTAAAGATGCTAAAAAGTTTGTTCAAGCCTGTGATAGCTGCGAGAGGGCAGGATGCCCTGGACAATCTGATGAGATGCCTCTGAACCCACAATTAGTAATCGAGCCTTTTGAGTGGTGGGCGCTAGATTTTGTTGGTCCTATTAACCCATCATCCAATCAAAAAACATACATACTGGTTGCAATAGAGTATGTTACTAAATGGGTTGAAGCAGAGGCGCTGCTAAGAGCTACAGAGGATTCAATAATACATTTTATTTTTCAATTATTTGTGCGATATGGCCTGTCGAGAGACATAATTACAGATGGAGGGCCGCAATTCGTAGGTAACAAGATTGCTGCAACATTGAGAAATTACAGTGTTCTACACAAAATTACAACTCCATACCACCCACAGGCAAATGGACAAGTAGAAAGTACTAACAAGGTAATTGAGGCAATACTTACCAAAAAAATTGCATCACACAAATGTGACTGGGCTTCAAGATTGCTAGAAGCCTTGTGGGCATATCACACAACATGGAGAAACACCACAGGATATTCACCATATCAATTAGTATTTGGTAAGGAAACCATCTTCCCAAATGAATTCGAGATTCAAACATTAAGAAGAATGCAGGAGGTGGGTTTGAATTTAAATGAAGCTCAGACCAATATATTGCAACAAATCAATGAATTAGATGAAATCAGGCTCTCAGCTCTTCAACACACTGCATTAATTCAACAACAGAGGGCGAAATGGCATGATGCCCTTATTAAGAAGAAGATATTCCATGAAGGAGACTGGGAAATCCTATACGATTCAAGGTTCCAAGATTTCCTTGGAAAACTGCAGACCAGATGGCTAGGACTTTATGAGATATAAAAAGTGCATGATAATGGCACCATTACATTGACAACCATTGACGGATCTGGATATTCCTTCAAAGAGAATGGTCATTGAGTGCGACTTTATCACAAACCACTTACCAGGGAGTCCTTTTACCGACAGTTATGGGAAAATTCCACCATGCAAATTCTCGCTAAGGAGGCTAACCCATCCTCAGCATCAATCCAATAACAACTCATTTGTTTTTGAATTTTGTATGTAAACCTTTCTTTTTTAAATTTTATTGTATAAACTGTTTTTTTGTACACATTTTAGTGTTGTTCCATTTAAGGAACAACTGTTGTTCCTCTTAAGGAACAGCTGCTATTCCACTTAAGGAACAACACTTTTCTCTTTATTTAATTTTCATGTTGTTCCTCTTAAGGAACAGCTGTTATTCCTCTTAAGGAACAACTATTGTTCCTCTTAAGGAACATCAGTCATTCCATTTAAGGAACAACATTTTTTACGTGTGTTTTCTTTTTGTTGTTCCTCCTAAGGAATAGTTGTTGTTCCTTTTAAGAAACAGCAGCCGTTCCTCTTAAGGAACAACAGTTTGCATGTTTATATTTTTGTTGTTCCTCTTAAGGAACAGTTGCCGTTCCTCTTAAGGAACAGTTGCTGTCCCTCCTAAGCAACAATAGCCGTTCCTCTTAAGGAACAACATTTTGCATGTTTATGTGTTAGTTATTCCTCTTAAGGAACAACTATTGTCCCTCTTAAGGAATAGTAGCCATTCCTCTTAAGGAACAACTGTTTGTGTGTGTTTTCTTTTTGTTGTTCCTCTTAAGGAACAACAGCTGTTCCTCTTAAGAAACCGTAGCCGTTCCTCTTAAGGAAGAATTGTTGTTCCTCTTAAGGAACATCAGCCATCCCATTTAAGGAACAACAATTTTTCGTTTTTGAATGTTTGTCGTTCCTCTTAAGGAATAGCAGCGGTTCCATTTAAGGAATAGTAGTCCCATTTACACTTGTTTATGTTGTTCCATTTAAGGAACAATTGTTTTTCCTCTCAAGGAACAGTTGCCGTTCCTTCTAAGGAACAACAATTTCATCATTTTTTTGCTTGTTGTTGTTCCTCTTAAGGAACAGCAGTTTCGCTTCGGTTTGTTTTTATGTTGTTCCGCCAAAGGATCAGCACTTTCACTTGCGTCTATTTTATTTGTTGTTCCTCTTAAGGAACAACTGTTGTTCCTCATAAGGAACAACAGTTTCGTGTGCAATTTTTTTTTTTTTTTTTTTTTGTCGTTCCTCTTAAGGAATAGTAGCCTTGTGTGAAGTTGTCATTTTGTTGTTCCTCTTAAGGAACAACAACTGTTCCATTTAAGGAACAACACCTTTTTTTAAGTGCATTTTTTTTGTAAATAATGTTTCACTCTTCATGATCCTTCGAAGGCAAGAATACAAATTTATGCAAGGATACAAAATTTAAAGGTTATTGGAATAAGCAAATCAAAGAGAAATTATCATCTTTAATGAGATTGCTTTGTATTAATTAGAAAAAGGGAAGGACACAACTATCTATATCACTTTGTTGTCCTTATTTTCACTATAACTCAAATTGATTGATTACTTGTACCATGTTGGTTCTTCCCTAATTCTCATGATTCTCTTTGCTTATTATCATTGAATAAGAATAAGGGCATATTTTCTTCTATTGATATGTTCAGACTTCTTCCACCATCCCTACTCTTAAGGAGTGTTGAGCCATCCTCTATATATGAATAGGAAGTGCTATATGAAAGAAAAGAAAAAAAGAAAATATATGTATATATATATATATGTGTGTGTGTGTGTGTGTGTTTACTAACAATTCTATGATTTGTCAGATGGAGGATAGGGGGTCTCATCATGAGCCAGCCTACCATGATCATAAGGAAACAGTGAAGTGGCATTCCCACTATGGCCACCACATTGGGGATATGATCCAATGGACACATCAGAAAAATAAAAGTCCTTGGAATAGGAGGTCCCATCATGAGCTGGCCTGCCCACCTTTCACTCCTTCCTAGTGAATGGCATTGTGATCCATCTGGTTACCAAGCCAGCACAATGGCCTCCACTCTAACATCACAAGGCACTTTCCTAAGTATACATAAAGGACCATGGTTCCAAAAGGTGAAAAAGCAACTTTGTCAAGGTTATAAACACCTGTGGGCAATGGAGCTCTGTTGATGGTATTGGAGTCATATTTTTCAACATCAATAGTAATTATAACCCTTTCCTGATTTCTTTATCTCTATTTCAAAAGAGATCATGTTCCCAATTCCTTTTGAACCTTTAAACATGGAAATCGTTTAAAAAGTCAATCATAATGATTTAAGTGGAATAAATGACTGCATAGCATTTTTCCCACGTCAGATGTCCTTTCCCCTTTTCAAATTACTCCATGGCATCTCTATATTTATTCGTAATTCTCATAATATGCATCGATTTCAGCAACTTGATATTTTTTGTGATCTTGTCATAAAATATGTACAACTTACCATTTTTACCACTGTACAATTGCGATCAGTACGTCATCCCTACATTTAACCGGTCAAGGGAGACCTATCATTTTTCAGGAGGGCACGGGTGACTTCCAGAACACTTTTGCTTATGTGTCAGTCTTTTATTTGGTTGTACTAGGTTGCATGATATCCCATAATAACAAACTTTAATGGTATCTATGTTATTGAAAAGGTATTATCTAATATTTACAGTTTTTTGTTTCATAATTTTCTCTGTGCATTGCTGTGTAAAAATAACAGTGTGCAGAATTTAGACAAAATGGGAGGACGATTAGTACGCAGCGAGCCACAAACACTAGTAGTTTCCGATGTCGCACGAGAAGTTTTAGCAAGGGCTGGATGGGTCGCATATTTTACAAGACTGCAGTAACCCAATGAAACCATGGCTATTGAATTTTTATAGAATTTGCAGGATGACCATTCTATAGTAAGAGGGAGATGAATAATAGTGACAGATATAGTAATAGCTGAGGTATCTGGACTACCAGCAGTAGGACCCATATGGACACATAAAAAATTGAGGTTTCAAGATGCCATGGCCATCTTTCAGGATGAGGGATAGAACCTGACTGCCAAATGTAAAGGAGTCCAGCCTTCATCTCTGGGGGAACCATGGACAGAGCTAGCTAGAATAGTTCAAAGCTACATTACATGCGATGGAAGAAAGGATGTGGTAAGACCACCCCACCTTAAGTTACTAGCAGTTTTAAAACAGAAATGTTCTATAAACCTGCTTGCATATTTGAATTTTTTGTTGCATGATGTTGCTCAAAGCATAAAGAAATCGTGACATATAGATATTGTAAGTCATCATTGTCTAATTCGGTTGATAGTAAGCTACAGTCTTGT
Organism: Pinus tabuliformis; assembly: GCA_031772625.1. NCBI lineage: Eukaryota > Viridiplantae > Streptophyta > Pinopsida > Pinales > Pinaceae > Pinus > Pinus tabuliformis. The sequence continues at coordinate 841,548,867 of CM062807.1, forward strand.
CTAGCAGCAAACTAGTTGGGAAGAATTAGTGTTTGCTATAGACGGCGGATTAGCCTTACCTACCCCAAAAAGAAAAAGGATCGCTAGCACAACAAGAAGACCACAAAAATGTAGGCACTCTTCCAGATTAAGAACAAGCATGGGAACAACTGAAAACCTCCAAGGTAGCAGCAAAGAACCCTTGGAATTATCTAGCCCTAAAAATGAGCAACCCTTATAGCTTGAAGGGAGGGACAACCAAGAATCACAACTTGAGGAGGAAACAGAGCATACTAGTGAAGAAGAGAGGGATGAAGCAGAACTTCCCCTAACTCCCAGCACAAGTCCACCACAAGACCCAATGTTGAGGTAGTATAATTAGAAGGAAACTCTGCCCATAATAGAAATATATCAGAAGAAATAGTTGGTGAAATAGAAACAGAGGCAGAAACCGCTCAGGAAAAGGCAGACCAAACTAGGGTTACCTCTCCAGAAGAACCTAGTCAGGTCAAGGTAAACGTAGAAGATGTGGGCCAAACAGAGGAAATGGAAACTAGTCAGGGCAAAGATACAACCCTTGGAGATCAAAACCCAACTGAGTAAATAAGCGCAGTAAGAGTAAAAACGGTTAGTGAAGTATTTGTTCCTCCTAAGAAGAATAAAAGCGAATTAAGAGGTTGAGAAAGGAACAACAGAAGATGCAAAGCTTAGTGAAAAGACTTAGACAAGAGATAAGAATATTAAAAAGGAGAAAAATTGCAACGAGGACCCCAAGAATGGTGAATGTAGCCATTCAAATAGAATTCCATGATACAAGGGCTACAGAGACTCAAACCAAGCTCGTACTCATTCAAAATGATAAGGAATAGCATGCAACCATTATAGAAGCGGCTGCCCAAATAGAGACTGCACATTTCTGCAATACAACTGTTCAAATGGAGGCAATACCCTCTAGTAGTTCGGGCACCCAGATAGATATCCAAGCCAAAGATGTTTTGATAGGCAGTGATCCTGGCATAACAAATCTTCAGGAGAAGCTACCACAGGCTTAGCTGACCATAGAAAATCTTGAGGAAGAGACTGTTCCCCAGCAAAGGTACCAGGAATTATAGAGGCAATTGCGAAATATCAACACGTCAAAAAGTGAGGCCTTCGAGAACTGTCGGAGGGCAAAAGAAAGAACTAAAAAGATAAAGAACAGACTGGAAATAGTCATATGTCAGATGGATACTCTCTGTTCCCTTTACACAGATGTTTTAACATGCAGGTCCCCTGCCAAGAATTATGTTTTTTTTTTATTAGAAAGGTATTACAGTTAAAAATTAATGTTGTTAGGGCAGGGAAACCCATAAAAATAAAAACTGTTGAGGATTTTATAAATTTCTATAAACACCATGGAGTAAAAGTTCAACGATTACTCAGTGAGTTTTATTTGCATAATTTTATATTGGAAGAAGAAATGGAAAAGAACCCTAGCCCTTTTGTGGGTGATATACAGTTTCAAGCATTCATTTCATTTGTTGTTAATCAATTGAAGTGGTTCAAAGCCCATAACACTTTCCAGAGGGAAGAAAATGGGTTGGACCTTTGGGTCAGGTGTGAACCAAAAAACCATTACAATTGCTAACCAAACATATGAGTCTAATGCAAAAGGAAGGAGTAATCCAGACCTTGGGACTCATCCACAAAGAAATTGTTCAACAAGGGGTATAGTATTTTCTCTCTATCAAATACAATTCCTTGGCAGCAGCTAAATTCAGATGGAAAAATTCCAATTGTAATATACAGGACAAAGAACTATTTAACTATAAAAACTTTAAATTAGCTACAGATCGCTTGTTTACTTATAGCAACCTCACCTTGAGGGAAGGGCCATACTAGCTAGGCTGTCTATTTCGTAGTCCTATTGTCTGGTATCCTGCAGAAGGGTATAAAGCTATATATGAATTACCTGAAGGACAGATAGGGCACATCTTTGAAATTTTGGCTAAAAATCATGGTTTTAGACCACCTCATGACATCCCTTCTCCAGCCTATTCTTTGACTGCTTTGCACACAAACTACATGGTTTTCATGAGGGCATGAAAAAGGGTAAGAAGGGGAGTGTATTGAGCTATGGAAAAGGTATGAAAGTTCCATTTATTTCATCATTCTTTCTTTTAATTATATTCCCTTTATGTTCTAAAGATATTCATATATCAAAGGATTATAGTAAAAACTAGGGAACGGTTGATTATTACAATTTAGCTAATTATTGTCTTTTCTTATCTAGGAAAAAGATGAAATGGGAAAAATACCATTTCCTACCCAAGAAAAGGAAAAAGACAAACTGGAGTAACTATTGTTCCTTCACTAGGAAGCAATGTACAGGCAACAAGCCAAGGATGGAGCGCGCAGTTATGATAAGGACAGAGAAGATCGCAACATCAACACAAAAGGCAAAGAGCTAACTGAAGATGGAATATTGAGCAGATCTCTTGATCCTGAGGGATCGCTATTATTGTTCTATCTGTTGTTACTATTTTATCTGCCTGGCCATTATAAAAGGGACAACAATTGTAAAGAATAGGGGAGATGATTCAAAAATTACTTTTGTATTTTTACTTTGATCATTAGCTCTCATTGTTGAAACAGAGTATGAACTAGCTGTAACCATTTTGCATATGATTAATATATAATATAGTTGTTGTTTCTTCTTTCATACTGAAGTGATCCGACAGTGTTCACTAGCAGCTAAGGGCCCGACCCTAGTGGATTCACTCGTTGTTCTTGTAACATTCCTTTACGATTTCTACCGTGTGATGATTTGGTTTTATTTCTATCTATTGTAGTCGCACTACTTTACTATTTCATATTTCCAGACTTAATGAACTGGTCTGTTTTATATGCTATAATTGATTTGTGTTGTTGTTCATTTCCCTCATAACAAGATCTCTGCTTTTTGCAAGTATATTGTTGTGCTATTCATTTTACTTACAGAGCTTCGTTGTCCATTTCAGTAACTTAAATTTGTTGTTCATTATAGCTACATAAGTTTTGTTGTTCATTTCTATTATATAGCGTCACTGTTCATTTACTTTCTAAAATTAGTTATGTTTTCCTTTTATCATTCTTACAATTAGTATCATTATCTCATTTCAATCAGTTGCAGTAGCATTATCGATTTAATTCATTGACATTTCCCATTGGTTATTTAGTGGTGTGTGTGAGGTCAACAACTGTAAATAACATTGGCTATTGCTGTCAAAGCTCTCAGATTGGGGATCTTATTTATGCTTGATTTAGTTTACATCATTAAACAAGGAATGAGTTATTGCTAATGTATCCTTGATTGATAAATGCTGTTACTTTGTCGAATAAATAATTTAGTTTCATAGCATTGAATTTCCTTTAATTGCAAGTGAGTTTTATTTAAAGCATCCGTTTACTCTTGTATTTGAAAGCACTGTACTACAACTTAGAAACATTACTCTTGAGTAAATATCCGCCACAAACTGTGTACACTCTTGAAATAGAAAATCTTACCCGGATTGATAACTAATGTGAAGATAATTAGGAGTTAAAAAGACACCTTTTATACCTCAACACATGGCATTCAGTTGATATGGATTGTACCTAGTTGTCAACATGAGTTCATTGACAGTTCCCCAGGATCTGGTCAACGACATGTGTTTTGTCGTTCGTCTTTGCAGGATTAGGTGTCGACATGGTTGTGTCATTCACTTGCAGGTGTTGTTGTCGACAGGTTCATCGTCATGTGACAAACGTCGCTTGTCGACTATATGCATATGGTGCTATGTCACATTGTGAAAAATGTGTTGTAATACACCTAAACCTAACTCATTGTATTAAATGCTAATCAAAAACCTAAATCCTATGATAAACCTATTATATCAAATCCATTACAAAACCTAAGTCCTACCTATTTTTCCAAACCTACCATACTACATTGCAAAAAATCTATGCTATTTCATAAGCCTAAGTCCTATCAACTCTCGGCCTTAATTCATAACTATATAACATTACAAATAAAATGTTATAATAGTCCCCTAACCGCTAGACTAAACCATGTGGGGACCGTTGCCATGTGAACAAGCACAACTATTAGGGCCTTTATATAGTCCCCTAGCTGCAACTTCTTAACCGCATTAGAACCACACTATGTGAGTGGAGAGGGAATAAACTACCAGGCTTGGAGTCTGACCATAGCAGAGTTGGTAATCGTCGGGCAGAGGTAGCATTGACCGTAGTAGAGTTATCCCATGTGAACGGGCCAAGGTGACCACCAACCATCACCTTTTAGGCAAATGGTCAGCGGAACCACCATAGCCTAAACCGTCAGGGTTTATCCACCTACGCACATGCATTGTATCCCCCTCCGCCTGATTAGCTAACCACTTGAGGTTTCGAGTTAATCCAAGGTTTATTTTTGGCTTTTCATTAAAGTTTTGGTTATTTAATTAAATCCCCATGTAAACCTAATCACTAGGTGTCAAAACATGGTATGACTGAGACCCAAAAACTCCAGATTGTAGCTCGTTCCTCCCTAAGTCAGTCAAAGGAGGTTTTTGTGAATCCATAGACCTATAAAGGCAGTTTTGTTCATGAAGAGAAGGAGAGTGGTTTTTGACTTTTGTATGCAGATTTTGGACGACATAGGAGATTTTTTTTCAGAGTTTCGGGAGCATCCAGGGTCGGTTTTGGAAACCATAAGCAGTGGTGGAAAGCTGGTTCAAAGGGATATCTGATGAAAGAGGTTAGAATTTCCTGTGTGCAAGTTCATTTTGACTAAATCACTGTGCAATCGACTCCTTTCTTCTCATTCCTAATAAAAACGGTCGCCCATATTGAAAGTGGACATGGAGATGTAGTCCATCAGGGACGAACTCCATCATCAATTTGTTGTCTAGTATTGCTGTGTTTTTACTATTTTCACTTATGTTATGCATCGATTTCATGTTTAATCAGCTGTCAGAAAGTGTTATGCTCAAGCAGTTTACCTCGATTTCCATGTTTCGGCTAACATTCAAATCATAAATAGTTAATCAATTCTACATTAATATTTAGTTTATGGTCATTTTAGATCATATAATTTGGTATCAGAGTAGATTAAATTTGTATAATGTGTCATTGAATGTTAACCAAGTCAAATTCGCAATGAGGAGAAGGAATCCTTGAGCAGATCAATCTAGAGATTAGAAAGTGACAAGTCATTTAGAAATCGACCATGTCAGGACCTAATGTAGGTGGAAACACTGAAACAAAGATGAGTGAGGAACAGTTTCAGCGGACGTTCTTAACCATGCAGCAGATATTGGAAGAATTGTACGAAGAAAAGAAGGCGAGAGCTTCTTCTTCTTCAAAGGCATCGAAGAAGGACAAAGGTAAAGGAAAGGCTAATAAACCACCTTCACCTCCATCATCTCCATCATCCTCTTCTTCTTCTTTCTTCTTCTTCCAGTGTAGAATATGAAATGGAAAATACACCAAGAAAACATCTCTTTTGAAACTTGATGTGAAATTTGAATTACTTGTTTATGATGGTGAAATGAATCCTGAAAAGCTAGATAATTGGATAAAGAAGTTAGAAGTGTATTGTCTCATTCAGAACATTTCTAGCGATAAAACTAAAATTCAGTTAGCTACATTTAGAATGGGGGGAACAACTTTAATCTGGTTGGAAATTAAAACTCAAGTAGATGTAAAGTGTAAAGGAAAGGTCATCTCTTCATGGTCTAATTTTTAAAAGCTCTTATGAAATAGTTCTATTCTTTAGGATACATGCATCAAGTTGTTATTGATTGGCAACATCTGAAGCAAGGTAAAGGGAAGAGTGTTTAGGAGTTTACTCAAGAGTTCAGAAAGAAAGCATTGGGCCTTGGTATTTCATTGGATACACAAGAAACTTTGCTAAAATGCATCGACAATTTACATTCATATTTGCAGAATACATGATTGATGTTTAATCCTGAAGATTTTGATGAGGTTTGTGTTCAGGACATACATATTGAATCAGGTGGCAGACCATTCAATTTTTCATCTCAGTCATCCAAAGAGTTGGAAACCAAAGATTCCAGTGACAGTAAGGGGAAGAACAATTCGAAGAGAAACAAATCAATGATCGTTCAGAAGGAAAGACCTACTTGTTCTCATTGACAGAGAATCGATCATGATGAATCGAAGTGTTGGAAACTTCATCTAGAACTTAAGACCAAAAAGTTCCTTAAGGCGAAGGATGAAAAGAAGGCCATTGCAGCAGTCCATCAAGATCTGGGTTCATATTTAGATGATGAAAGGAGGATAACCGCCATGGTTACGACAGGTAAAACTTTTGATATTGGTTCAAGTTCGAAAACTAATGTATCTTATTCAAACATAAATCCTTCACATGAGGATAAAAGAGTTGAACTCTTCCATATAATGATAAATTCTAAGAATACAAATATTGACACAATGTTTGACAGTGGATCGCAAGAAAATTTAATATCTGAACATATAGTTAATCAATTGGGATTGGAGACATAGAATCATCCAAGACCATACCCATTAGGTTGGATTAATAAATCAACTCAGATACATGTCATAAAGAAGTGTTGATTAAAATTTGCAATTACATCTAAGTACATTGATGAAGTGGAGTTAGATGTGGTCCCAGTAGACATATGTGGAGTTGTCTTAGGAAGTCCTTATCTTTATGATAGAGATGTAGTGTTTTATAGAAGAGAACATAAATATCACCTAAAGAAAGAAGGGGTTGAATTTATTGTTAGGGAACATAAAGTCAAATCAAACCTGGATTTAATTGTTACAAATCAAGTTAAGCAATTAATAATTTCAAGTAAATATGTACTCATGTTTATTAAGGAACAACATAAGGATGATTGTTCGGAATGTGAGATTCAGTTTATAGATCAATTGGTCAAGGTAGTTAATTCTTTTCCAAGAAATCTTATTCATAAACAGGATAAGCAACATGAGATACATTTTATGTCCTATGAACATCTTCTTAAAGAGAGAATGACTCTCAACTCATTCTTTCAATTGAATTCTAGAAACTATCATCATCAACAGTGTATTGTGGGGAATGGTACATGTGACTCTAATAAGAGACTTGTTTTAGATGGTATGTTTAATTTTAGTTTCAGGGGTGCTAGTCAGTATTGGGGAAAGTTATTGTTACTTTTATTTGGAATTACATCATCATTTCATGCTTTAAAAAGTAATGAAGCCTCTTTTCAAGTGGAGAGGAAGTCTATAAGTTTTCATGACAAAGCATTTTCGAAAGCAGATCTAAAGTTTCCTTATCATGATTTGAAAACTAATGCATTAAGTGAAAGTGTTAGTCAATGGAGATATCAGTTAAGAGACGAAGAAATAGTGATTCAAGTAAATCAACAATTACTTAGATACTTTCAAAGTCAAACTAAGTTGCAGCAGTCTTTACATCACAGCTGGATGAGTTCTGTGCAGCAAGTTCACTTAGTAAATAGTCAATGGGAAAGTAAATCAAGTCAAGTAATTGATATGAAGTCAAAATCAAAGGAGTCTTTGAGTATTTCAGTTATTCTAGAAAGTATATTGTTAATACCCATCAAATGTATTGAACAAAGTTCTACAAATACTATTTTCAAATACTTTTTTGAGTCACTAACTCATGATTCTTCATGGAAAGAATTCAATTGCCATGTTGATAACAGGTTGTTTGCCCATCGTCGCAAGTTGTTCATACTGCGGATGGATGAGACAGGTCACTGAATCAAAAAGTTCCATGGTAATCATCATCGAGGCCATCACTTGCAGGTGATTGATCAAATGTATTGCTACATCGTCAGGTTAAGGTGGAAAGAGAGGGAGTTCTACCCTCATCGACTAATTGATTAGTCAAACTTTTGTGGTCCAAAAGCTTTCAAGTGGAGAGGAATGATCTAGGAGGATCCATTGATTCAAATTGTATAGGTGTTCAAGTGTAGCCATCTATGTTCAGTGTTGTCGTCACTTTAATTTAGCTTCAACAGTTCGATAGTGTTGGATCAGGTTGTCCAGGTAATAGCATTCATGGCATTTAGTTGATATGGATTGTACCTAGTTGTTGACATGAGTTCATTGACAGTTCCCTAGGATTTGGTTGACGACATGTGTTTTGTCATTCGTCTTTGCAGGATTAGGTGTCGACATGGTTGTGTCATTCACTCGCAGGTGTTGTTGTCGACAGGTTCGTCGTCATGTGACAAATGTTGCTTGTCGACTATATGCATATGGTGCTATGTCACATTGTGACAAATGTGTTGTAATACACCTAAACCTAACTCATTGTATTAAACCCTAATCTAAAACCTAAATCCTATGATAAACCTATTGTATCAAATCCATTACAAAACCTAAGTCCTACCTATTTTTCCAAACCTACCATACTACATTGCAAAAACTCTATGCTATTTCATAAGCCTAAGTCCTATCAACTCTCGGCCTTAATTCATAACTATATAACATTACAAATAAAATGTTATAATGGTCCCCTAAATGCTAGACTAAACCACATGGGGACTATTGCTATGTGAATAAGCATAGCTGTTGGGGCCTTTATACAGTCCCCTGGCCATAGCTTCTTAACTGCATTGGAACTGCGCTATGTGAGTAGAGAGGGAATAAATTTCCGGGCTTGGAGTCTGATCGTAGTAGAGTTGGTAACTGTCAGGTGGATGTAGCATTAACCGTAGCAGATTTATCGCATGTGAATGGGCCAGGGTGACTGCTAACCGTCACTGTTTCAGCAAACGGTCAGTGGAACCACCAGAGGCCAAACCATTGGTTTTATCCACCTGCACACATGTGCTATCTCCCCCTCCTCCTAGTTAGCTAACCACTTGTGGTTTTGGGGTTAATCCAAGGTTTATTTTTGGGTTTTCATTAAAGTTTTGGTTATTTAATTAAATCCCCATGTAAACCTAATCACTAGGTGTCAAAACATGGTATGACCGAGACCCAACAACCCCAGATTGAAGCTCATTCATGCCTAAATCAATTAGAGGATGTTTTTGTGAATCCACGAGCCTATAAAGACAGTTTTCTTCATGAAGAGAAGGAGAGTGGTTTTTGACTTTTGTATGCAGATTTTAGAGGACATAGGCGATTTTGTTTTCAGAGTTTCGGGAGCATCCGGGGTTAGTTTTGGAAACCGTAAGCAGCATTGGAAAGTTGTTTTAGAGGGCTATCTGATGACAAAGGTGAGAATTTCCTGTGTGCAAGTTAAACTTGACTAAATAACTATGAATTGACTCCTTTCTTCTCATTCCTAATAAAAATGGTTGCCCATCTTGAAAGCAGACTCGGAGACATAGTCCATCACGGACGAACTCCGTCATCAATTTGATTTCTGGTATCACTATTTTTTTACTATTTTCACTTTTGTTATGCATCAATTTCATGTTTAATAATCTATCGTAAAGTGTTCTGCTCAAGCAGTTTACCTCAATTTCTGTGCTTCAACTGACATTCAAATTGTAAATGGTTAATCAATTCTACGTCAGTATTTAGTTTATGGTCATTTCAGATCAATACATTACATTTGGAGTTATGGAAATGGCCAAGCATTGGTTCCATAGAAATAGTCTTATCAATGTTGCAACAATGGTCCGATAAGTGTCACAACAGCATAAAATGATGTTGCAACAACACAATCGGTGTTGCAAAATATCAACTCGACTGGTGTTATTGCATCATGTTTGGTTTTATAGCAACTAAAGCATGATCTAACAATAAATATGTCCAATAATGAAATAACCATATCAACTCATATAACCTACTTTGCACCAGTTCTCGCATGCCTCTTTATTAATGTGTCAAAGTGTTAGTTTTTCCTTTAATTTCACTAAGAAAATACATTAAAATGATATGAGTTGCAAGGAATAATAGATTAAGAAAAATAAATCAATATGAGTAGGTATAGATAAAAAGGGTGAGTAAGGATATGATCAAATGTGATCAAAAAATAAAAGGACAGGTGTAAAAAGGTAGTAATTCAAGTGTTTGTAATCTCCCCCCTAACTGTAAGGGGTTTTATGTGCTTGTGCAAATAAACAGTCACTTGAAGTAAGAGTCCTAATCAAAGGAAATCTAATGGAGGTTATTGATGCTAAAATATTTGTGCATCTGACCATGAGCTAGATAATTTCCATAATTTTCCTCAATATCCCTCCAACACATGGCTTCCTCCTCCTCTTCTAGATTATAATGAAATTGATATCTGGGTAAAGGTATTCCTTTTATATATGGGTAGATTTACATATCTTCATGTATCTGGCATTGATCTTAACTCAATGTAGTGCTACTCTAATATTGAGTTAGTTGAAGGTATCTTTGATCATCAATGGATTTGTGGCATGCTCCAACGTTAGGTTGCAACCTCCCATAATATCATATTTTAGGAACCCTATCCATTCAATGTTAACCTTAGAGCACACCACAAAGAAATCAACTCAGCAAGAAAATTCCTACCATTTCTAATGACCAACTTACATTTTAGAACCACATTATTAGGGAATAGAGTGAAAACACTAGCCCCATAATTCTTGCTTTGATAGGAACCATAAAACAAAAGCCATACATTTCCTTTAGATAGCACCATCTCCCTTATAATTCTTGTCTTCTTCAATTTCAAGGGTTTAACCTATTCCAGAAAAGAAACTCTAGAATTATGTGCAATTATTGTTGAGCATACAACATCATTATAAATAACAACTCCATTTCTCCCTAACTAAATTCTCCACATCACAACCAGGATAAATTTAAAAGAGGACAAACTAAATCTATGAACCTAAAGCCATAGAATTTCTTCAACATAGTTTCCAAACCACCAACTTTTTATTTTTATGACTAACGAAACCTATTTTCAAGCAATATTCACAAAAGGGAAAGAAAAAAAATGGTGAATAGATTCATTGTTCTGATGACATAAAACACAAAATTTAGGACCTTCCCATCCTGTTTTTGCCAAAATATCCCAAGTGAGAATTTTCCTTTCAAGGATAAGCTAGTCCAAGTTTCTCCATATTACATTAGCCCCAACACCCAGAAACTTTGGAAGCACCAGTTTATTACAAGACACCAAAGTTTGATAGATGTACACATCTATCAACAACATTGAAAAAACATTAAACTCCCAAATAACAAGAATTCAAAAATAACATAAAATTCTACTTGATACTTCATGATCACTTTTAGAATGTAACAAGTGCTCTATGTAAAAAAAAAAAAAATCCTCACTACTAATGCACATCAAACTATGCTTTGAAATAGTGGTGTAATTTTCTCAAAAACGTCAAATAAACATTAAACCTCCTAACAATAAAAAATTAATAATAACACAAAATGTTATAATCTATTTCATGAACAATTGTAAAATGTAACAAGTACTCTATGTATAAAAGTTATGTTATTCCCTTGCTATTAATGCATATTGTTATGTTACTTCCCTTATATATATGTGAAAAGCATGTAACTTTTCAATATATGAGTTGGAATTAAGAGAACATTATATACATAAAAATTACAGTTTTAAGAGGTTACCTCTAAATAATTTACTTTACATTATTTAATAATAACCGTACTAGATCCATCTTAACTCTGGATCTATCAAGGGTTGAGAGGGAACAAAACTCTCATTGTGCAAACCTATTTTTTGAGTGCAAAACTTGAGGAAAGGTTTGCACCTCGAGAGAAATCAAAATCAAACCTAGAAATCAATCATAGTTCATACTAACGTTGAAATCCTTGCTCAAAAATATTATTTTACACTTTGCATTGTGCCGAAATTCTTCCTCACAAATAGAATTCCACACTTTGTTTTTGGTGAGCCGAAATGCTTCCTCACAAATAGAATTCCACACTTTGTTTTTGGTGTTAAATTTATATAGATAGAGAGAGAAGTGATTTTTCATTAGGGCCAACATTAGTTTAGATTAGATTAAATTTTTAGTAAATGTTAAATATGTTAAATGTTAAACATTACATGTTTACATTTACGTTTACATTACCATTTTTACGTGAGATCTATCCCCATAAACATTACATGTTTACATTTATGTTTATGTTTACATTTACGTTTACATTTACATTTACATTTACATTTACGTTTACGTTTACGTCTTTACGTGAGATCTACCCCATACATATTTACGCTTACATTTACATCACGTTTATGTTTACATTTTTACGTGAGCTCTACCCCCATATTGGGTTGTAGAGCACCTCTCGGTGCAATAATAATTAAAATTCTTAAAATATTTTCAAATTTCCATATTTATTTTAATTTTTCATATTAGTTCAAAGGGGTTAGATTTAATGGTGGATAATAGTATCTTTTTGTAGTGCTTCCTCCCACATTTACCCACTATATCTGGCCTATTGGGATCAACATGTGTTGAGGGCTACTATGACCTGGCCCAACCTCCTAAGTATAGTTAAGGAATTTGAGTCCACAAACTGGAACTTTAGTGACCTTACTTGGGAGCTACGAGACACCCAGGAGCTAGACAAGAATTCCAAGTGCCCAAACCCTGACCTAAACTATTTATTTAGTGACCTAGGCCCACAATCGCATGCATTACAAGGCCTCCACGTGGTTATAGGCCTCCAACCACATGCATAATCCTACCAGGATGGGGTTATGCCCCAAAACTTCCAGTTCATAAGGTGTAGTTCCAGATTCTAAGCCACCATTTCAGGCTAGCTTCCAAACCATTACCTAGAAATCAATGAAACTTTCTAAAATGATAAATAACATCAAGACAAAACCATTCATACAAAACTTTATCAAGGACTTGAACTAACTAGGCTTAACCATGACAGTCATTTCATCAAACATATGGTGAACATGTAATCTATAGGTCATGAATGCACATCTGAACATAGGGGTTTGAAACTTATCTGAGAATCACCAAGGAGGTCTAATGCCCTCTCATAATAGTTGCAATAAAATTTGTTAGATCATGCACTCATTAACCAATCATCAAGTAATCAAAACATATCAAGAGCCATAGCTAGAACCCATTATGGAACCATGTTTATAACCAGCATATAACCAAAAAATAACCATGATAGAAAAATCATCAAAGACACATAATAACAAGTACAATTACTCTTAAAATACAATAGGAAAAGAGATCTTAATAACATATGAAAAATCCAAGCAAGTCAGGGACTTCCACATACCACCCAACCATAGATTAGGTAGAACCAAATCTTTCTTTTAGCCAATCACCCCCATACCATATTCCAAGCATGAACGTGGGACTTAAGACATAAACAACTAAGGATTCCCATATATTAAACCACCTCCACCCTCATGCTCCCGCAATCTCACCAAAACCAGTTAAGATATCACATAAGTAAACTAGAACATAAACAACCAGGGCTTCCCAGTGATTAAACCACCCCCATGCTTAGGCTATTGTGATCCCACCAAAGTTGGTCAAGAGATCACAATTCTTAAAACAAGCTTGGATGCCTCAAAGTTTCTTCCCTAATACTTTGAGGAATTTTCTTGTCTCCACTCACCTATTAAGGGCTTCATAAATATTAAACCACCTCCACCCCCAACCCTTGGGAACTTTCCTAAGACCACCTCACCCATTCCCAAAATATTTTGACAATATAAAGCTTAACCCAAAAAAAACCCCATAACACTATGTCTATACAAAATTAGCAAGGGCGAGGTTGAAATCATTATCACACCCGTAAAAATGCATACCAATGACAGCAAGAGAACAAAATACACAAATGCATGTACCATGTACTCACAAACCAGCTAGAAAATCACACATGCAACCTGTTACTTGCAAGTCTTCCTATTGAAGTTACTTGATCCAACATTTTCTTTCTTGTCCCTTGCTTTCCTTAACCTTCCTTTTCTTCCCTTCCCTTCCTTTGGTTTCATTTCTCCAATGCTAGAGTGCTCCAAGAATGCTCTAAGTGTGCAATATTACAAGATAATAAAGAGAGAGATCCAAAACTAAACTTACAAAAGCTAAAAATGACAAAAAGTTGTGAATTGATCCTCGAAAGCCTTTTTATTATTGAGGCCTCTATTTTCTTCAATTTCCTCTATTTTCCTTCAATTTTATTCCTCATGCAAATCTATGACCCTTCACCTTCCTTTTCTCTTATTTTCCTTCATTTTCATAAATAAATGTCAATTAATGCCTCTTTTCCTTTCCCAATTTCCTTAGCCATAATAAATTGAAGTGAACACCCACTGGCATGTTTTTCCAAACATTCATATTGGAATGCGTGTCTCGTGACCTTAACCTTATTCTTTTTCCTTTATTAACTTTATTAGATGAACTTTTAACCTGGGGTTGTTACAAACCCCTCCCCCTTAGGGGAACGTCGTCCTCAATGTTCTATGACACTTATGACCATCAAGACCACTGAAAAACCAAAACATATTTCCCATGGAGCTTTGTAACTTAGCTTAATGTAGTATTTATAATGAACAAACTTCTTAAAATCAAAACCAACATGACAACATGACAACCATACCATTTATTAGAGCTTTATAACACAACTCATTGTGGCATTTATAATGAACAACAATACATAAATATGTACATATACCAAAACCCTTATTCCTCAACCAGAAAACAATGAAGGATACATAGCCCACATATGATCTTCCATCTCCCATGTAACTTCATCAGGCCCAAAGTGCTTCCATTGCACTTTAAGTTTCTCAATTGCGTGGTTCTAAAGCATGAGTTGCTTCGATTGCAATATGCACTGAGGTTACGCTCGGATACTCCTTTTGGCTCCACCTACAATACAAACTAGTTAATCACATTATCAACATCCTTCACATATCTTTTAATCAATGAAACATGGAAAGCATCATGGACTTTAACTATCAGAGGTAGTGCAAGTCTATAGACCACTGGTCTAATTCTCTCAAGGATCTCTAAAGGCCTGCAATATCAAGGTGCCAACTTGTCACATGATCTAATCCTTAATGACCTCATCTTTGACTTGATGCATAATTACACATGCTCCCCAACTTGAAACTCCTTAAATTCCATATGTTGATCTGCATAACTCTTCTATATATCCTATGTTGCCTTTAGATTCTTCTTGATAACCTATATTTTCTACTCCATCTCTACCAGCATGTCTGATCTTATTAGTAACATTTTCAATCGATCAATCCATCTTATGGAAGTATTACAAATCTTCCCATAAAGTGCCTCAAAAGTAATCATCCTCAGTCACTTCTAACACCCATTGTTGTAAGTAAACTCAACCAATGGAAGATACTCCTCCCACCCCCTCTTCTATTGCATGACATACATTCGATACATGTCCTCTAGAATCATTTTGACCCTATCTTTTTGTCCTTTTGTTTGTGGATGATAAGTTGTATTGAAGGCCAACTTTGTACCCAAACTTGCAAATAATTCCTTCTAAAACCTAGAAGTGAAATTGGCATCTAAGTCTGACACAATATTCTTATGAATACCATGTAACCTCACTATCTACCTAATGAATATGTGCTACCTCACTCATTGAATTAGTA
The DNA here is from genome assembly GCA_031772625.1 of Pinus tabuliformis. Taxonomy (NCBI): domain Eukaryota; kingdom Viridiplantae; phylum Streptophyta; class Pinopsida; order Pinales; family Pinaceae; genus Pinus; species Pinus tabuliformis. The sequence goes on from CM062807.1 coordinate 841,564,408, forward strand.
GACTTCATAGGAATGAAGTGAGCTACCTTGGTCAACTTGTCAACCCCAACCATGATGGAATCATGTTGTCTAGATGTCCTCAAAAAACCTATGATGAAGTCCATGGAAATGACCTCCCATTTCCAATATTGAATTGGAATTGATTGCAATAGGCCACCTAGATTCTTACACTCTGCTTTTACCTGTTGATAATCCAAACACCTTGCGACAAACTTAGCTACCTATTTTTTTTCAGATTCGACCAATAGTAGAACTTCTTCACAACTTTTAGAGTATTATGATCTCTTGGATGACCTTAATATGGCTTAACATGAAATTCCCTCAAGATAATCTTCTTGAGCTCATTGTTGTCCAACACATAGATCATGTCCCTAAATCTAAACAAACTATTTTCCATGAGATGATAATCGACATCCTAACCCGCATGTACCCTATTGTTGTAAAATTTTCTCAAGTTGTTGGTACATGTATTTTTGTTTCCCTGCCTAAAATATTTTATCATGTAAATCTATACAATATGAACTTGTAGTTTCTATGTGATTCACCTGCACTTTTCTGCTAAGAGCAACTGCAACCATTTTCTCCTTGCCCTTAATGTACTTGATGTCAAAGTCAAACTCACTGAGCGTGGCCAACCATCTATCATGCCTGAAATTCAGATTAGGTTGCTCAAACAAGTATCTCAACCTGCTGTGATCATTCATCAACACAAACCTCCTACCAAGAAGATAGTTCCTCCAAATCTTCAATGCATGAATGATCGCTTCCAACTCAAGATAATGAGTCATATAGTTATGCTTGTGCTCATTCAGTTTCCTTGACTCGTATCACCCACCTATACTTCTTGCATTAGGACTCCACCAAGTCCTATATTGTAAGCATATGTACACACCATGAACTCTTTATCCAGATCTACAATCTTTAGAGCTAGAGCATTTGTAAGAAACTACTTCAACTGCTCAAACTAGTTGCACATTCCTTTGTCCATTCAAATTTATTTCCTTTCCTTTGCAATGATGTAATAGGATAGGAAATCCATGAGAAGTTCCTGGTGAACCTTCTGTAATAATATACTAACCCCATGAATGATTTTACCTCATCCTCATTCCTAGGAGCTGCCCATTTCATGATAGCTCTGATCCTTTCTAGATCCACTGCTATGCCTTCCTTGGAAACAACATGTCTCAATTAATGTACCTTTGTTTGAAAGAAAATGCAATTACTAATATTGGCATACAATTGATGCTCTCTCAACAGTCTTAACACTACTGCTAAGTGTTCGACATTCTCTTCCTCATTCTTATATCAATATATCATCAGTGAATACTATCACACAATTGTCCAGATAAGGATGCAACACACTATTCATCAAACATGTGAAAGTAGCTAGAGCATTAGTTAAACCAAAAGGAACCACAACAAACTCATAATGCCAATGCCTAGTCCAGAAAGTAGTCGTTTTTATGTCCTCTTCTTTGATGTGTACATGATGATGTCCTAATCTCAAATCATTCTTCAAGAACATTGTTTCTCCCTTCAAATGATCAAACAAGTCATCAATCTTTTGTAACGGGTACATGCTCTTGATCATCACCTTGTTCAGCTACCTATAATAAATGCACAACAGAAGGGTACCATCCTTCTTCTTCACAAACAACATCGGTGCACCCCAAAGCGACACACTTAGCTTTATGCATCCCTTGTCAAGCATTTTCTTAACTACAACTTTGGTTCCACTAACTATGGAGTTCTCATCCTACAAGATTCCTTTGATGTTTGTGTTACTCCTGGTAACAACTCAATAGAAAATTCCACTTCCCTGTGAGGAGGAAACTCTGAAATATATGTTGGGAATACATCCTAGAAGTGTTGCAAAACTGGGTACCTCTTCAAGACTTTCACATCCTCAATATCCTTACCTTTATCACTAGAAACATGCACTGCAAACAATACACACCCTTTCTTGCAACTATGTTTTTCCTTCATAGTTGTAACCATTCTCACTAATGTAGACTTCTTCTTACCCTACAAGATTTTGTTCTCTCCATCATTATCCAAGCACTCGATGGCCTTCTCATAACAATCCACCTTAGTCCTGTGAAGGCACAACCAATCCATACCCCGAAGCATATTGTGTGATCCAAATGGAAGCACATTCATATGTCTTGATGTAGGCATACCATTCAACTCAAATGCACAAGATCTTACCCAATGATGAAATCTTTTCTTAGTACCTATAGCCAATTACACCAACCAAGACTTTACATGCACTTCTTTTCTCAAACCACACGTATCCACCAAGTCAGGATTAACATATTTTTAATTAGATCTAGGGTCAATCAAAATATAAAAAAATCGATCACAGATGTTACCTTCTATCTCAATAATGGATGTATAGTGATCCACCTACTAGTTATCAAATGATGCATAGATTCAAGGAATGCTCTGTCCAACATCCCCAACTTTCTTTGCCTCTTGAGCATTAAATATATGAGTCCTACAACCCTAATACAATAAATAATCCTTGTTGTAATGATCCTTGCCACATATCTAATAGTGCAAAGGCCCACTACCTCTATTATGTTTCTCTCCAGGCTGAGACCCATGTCCTTTCTCAACTGCATTAAAATTATTGTAAGGAGCAACATTCTCTTTCTCACCTACATCCTGAGGTATTCCCATATTCAGTGGCCACTCACCTTTAGTCTTATCATTCTCTTTACAAACCTTCTTAGACTTGGTCTTAAGCTTCCATTGCTCATAACAGTGTTTGAACTTTCCAATGACTTCCTTGACAGACGGAGGCTCATCATACTCGATAAATCTCTGAAATTTTGTTTTCTTTTCCTTAAGATACGGCACATACCTCAACAACTCTAGCGACTTATTATGACACACATAATTTGTCATAGATCCCATGTTCATCTCATAGAACTCCTTGGCCTTTCCTTCATAGTATCTCTCTGACAAGTATTTCTTCTTAAAGAGTCTCTTGAATTCATGCCAACGCAACTCCTTTGTCTTGATGTATCTAAAATGCTTCACATATGCCCACTAGATGTCTGATTTCCCTTTGAGACTAAAAATAGCTATCTTGTCCTTCATGTTCTTTGTATATTCATGTAGCTCAAATAACTTCTTCATTCCAAGCAACCATGCCTCTACATCTTCTGGTTTCTTCACCTCTCCATCAAATGTAGGTGGCTTGGATTTATTGAACCCATCCAGAAAGTATCCCTTCTCACTCCTTCTGTAAGGATAACAGTTATGATCACCATGATACCTATCTGAACCAAAAATAGAGTAGAACCCATAACTGTCACCTCTCATTTCAAGTGTATATAAGAACCTTCCATCTCTGACTCTGTCATCTTTGTCCAACCTGTGCCCACCATGAGACCTACTACCATATGCCCCATTAGTCATGTCCTCCTCTCAATAACTGATCCATGGTTGTCCCTATCCCTGTAAGTTTGACAAACTCTCAATGATAACTACATTGACCTCTGCTTGTTTCTCTTGTGCCCTGGCAAACCTTCCTTTGACTAAATGATTCTATCATTATCTGCCTTGCAACTTCTAATTTTTTCCTTTAGACTTCTCAATGTCTCTGCTATGTCAGGAGAATGTTGGCATTATGGTGTGCATGGGTCCAGCTAGCTGATGTTGCCATTAGTTTATGATGGCAACTAGCTCATGTTGGCATTGATGTCAACCTTATGTAGCCTACCTGATGTGTTGATGTTATTCATTGTAGCATGGCTGTAGCTAGTTGAGTTGACATTGAGATGGTTGTGTTGGTATTGATGTAAACTATATGATGTAACATTCATGATGGTCTAATGATGGTAGTATAGTGTTCATGGAGGTGGAATTTGTTGCTATAGGTGGATGATGCAGATCTTCATGTGATGGAGATGATGTCACACTTGATGGGTTTCCATACTAGGTCTTCATGCTTATGCTTATGGAGATGACTTGTTGTGGTGTGATGGCCTTATGTTGATGATGGATATGTGCTACAATGTATTGCAAGTTTGTCATAGGTGTTTCAGCTTGTGCAGATGTTTTTTGGAGAATGGAGGACTTGTTGGCACTCTTTCCAACCTTGTTTGTTGGCCTTTTAGGTCAACCTGGCAGTGACACTTGGGAGACTTGTTTTATCTACTTGCAGAGGTGTTACTGAGCTTAGTAGAGGTTTGGAGGTGAGTTCAGATGCTAAAGAAGAGGATCCAATAGGTGGTAGAGGTTCTGAGTTGAGGGCTTGTGGTTTTTCCTTATGCATTGCCCCAATCGCATGGAGATAAGCTTGTGCATGCCACTAAATGTCTCCAGTTTATTTTAGCTAGTGTTGTGCATGTGACTAAGATTTTTCATGAAAAATACTCTGCATTCCTCATGCAAATTGGAAGAAAATTGGCATGGAAATTCTCATATAATTTTGAAATAAGTTGTAAAGGTTAGGAATGGTTTGAAAATGTCCTCCAATGATGTGAACACCTTTAGTGCACAAGTAGTGATGTTAGTGGATTGATTTATTCCAATTTGTGCAATTTTTATCCCATCCCAAAGATCAATTTGGCCTTAATGTTTTATATACTTCACTTTGGAGATGAGTGATGGTTTATTGTGTATTATAGTGAGTTAGAGAAGGATGCATTGTGTGAGTATGCTCTAGAGCCATTAGTGAGATTGATTTATTCAATGTATGAGCTCTAATGGAAACAGTATGAGTGATATATTTGTTGGAGAATAGTATTGGTTCCAAATTTCAAATTTCAGATATGTGGGACAAGCTAGAGTCCATATTTGGAGATAGTACCAACAAAAATAAGGAATTTGATAAAAAGAGCAACAAAAAGAAGAAAAAGACGACGAGCCTTCAAAAAAAAAGAATCTCATCCACAAGAGTCTTATTCCTCTAGTGCACATGATTCAGTTGATGATGAGGAGAGATTAGAAAATCTTGAACCCAAAGGTATAAATTTTAATGATTTTCTATTAAGTTGTAATTTTGATGATTTTTTTTTGATCATGTTGAAGCACATAGTGGATATGAGAATGTTATTAAGGGTCTTAAATATGAGATTTCTAAACTAACAACTACATCCAAGGATTAAGAAAAATTATTGCAGATTTGTGATGATAAGGAGGCCAAGATCAAGGAAGAGATGGTGAGCTTAAAAGTTAAATTGGCAGAAGCAGAAAAATTTGAGGAAGGTATGAGGAAGTAGTACCAAGAGAAGGAAAACGAGTGTGAGAAATTAGAAGTTGAAGTGGTGTCCTTGAGAAAGCAACGGAAGATGGAGAAGAGCATTGTAGCCTTGGATAGTTTGCTTGAGATCCAAAGATCACCATTGGATAAATCTGGTCTTGGATTTCAAAAGGGTGAGTCTAGTTTGCATGCAGGAAAAAACAAGAAAGAAGAACCCAAGAAACCTATAGCAAACAATACCAACAGAAAGAGTGAGAACCAAGGAAACAAGAAGCAGAACCAGCAGTCGATCAAACATCAAAACCAGCAACAGAGAAGAAAATATCAACGAACTCCTACTTTCATAACATCTTTTTCTCCTACAGGTGATCATGGCAGCTCTATTAGATTTTAAAGGAAACAAAGTCCATTTGTTCCTTTAATGCATGAGGTAGAATGTTATAATTTTCAAAAATGTGGACATGTTGCAGCTAATTGCATGAGAAACATGTATATATCAAAACGGTGGAGCTTGTAGTAATTTCAATAGTTAAGGAGATTGGTCAATAGGTATAATCATGGTTTTTATGGTTATTTTTACTTATGTCACCTGTTTGGCCATAAGGAAATAGATTACGAGTCTAACCAATGGAGGAGAAGCACATTGCATGCAAGGTATAGACCTAGTATAAGTAGCAATAGATTTTATCCTCATGTTTCGTATCTTGACCATGTGGATTTTTATACATGCCATAATTTTGGCCATATGGAAAGAGATTGTTTATTTCCCTGTTACTCAAGGAAAAACCATCAAATACAAAGAGGACCTGCCATAAAACTAGTGAAGGAAGAAAAGGAGGAACCAAAGACCGTGTGGAGAAAGAAGGAGCAACAACTCTTCAAGTAGTGAAGAGCATCCCCCCCTGTAGTCCATGATTATTTATAGCATATTTATAGAGGACTTCAGCATTCATGATAGGTGAATAACCTCAAGGAGAACGTATGGTAGAAGTATAGGAGTAGTTATGATGAGTTCATAGAGCCTAGTGCACATTCATGTCCATAGGATCAACCTGTCTTTTGGAGGTATATTGAGCTCAAGGAGAGCTATGCATGGTATGAGATTTACATGAGTTATTTGACATTTCTCTCATAGTTTTTCACTCAGTTATTTGTAACTAATTTACATATGTTTCCTGAGTGAAAGTAGTACATTTTTTAGCCACATATATGTTTTTGGTTTCTTCTAATAGTTGGTTGAAAAGATGTGCATCCATGCATATAATGTGGCCATTGGACCAGCCATGTATGAGTTGTTATATGATGATTTTTACAACCATGTATTCATTATTGGTTCATCATTATATGTTGGTAGAGGGTACAGTCATTTGTAGATCAAGTTATCATGGTGATAGGAAAGTTTATGGAGTCTTTTTGCAGCCACATCTATGGGCTAATGATGATCTAATAGTCATGATGTATCATGTTTTTGAGTCATTTGTCCATAGGATATGATTATAGTAGCAATGTAATTCATTTAAAATCTATGTAATATGCTCATGGAGCCATATACTTGTATTGCACTATATTTAAGTCATTTAGCCATGGGTCATGAGGTCATGGAATAGTTAGGTATGAGGTTTTTATGTCGTTTCTATAACCATGTTTTTATCAATGTATATGCCACTTGAGTCATGGTCATGTGGAGTTTCGGTCCATATGGCACTTCTATTTGTCAAAAGGAAGCATTGCTGGAAGTGGAAGTGGTTCACTAAAACATGGATTAATGTTGGAGATGGCATGTGTTCAGGGGGAGCATCTATTTTCTCTTGTTTACTTCAGCCACCATTGTTGGCATTATGGTTTACTTGGAGGTGGTTATGATGTGCCTCATGCTATATTTTGTTTTTTTTGTTTTTACCTTATTATATGGGCAAAGAGGTTGATGATGGCCATTGATGTTGTTGATATGTGGTTGCTATGGAGAGTGTTGGTTGGTACTTCATGTGGATGTTGCTTCATATTGTTGTTCATTATGATGTTGCTCATTAATGCTTATATGGTTGCCTTATGTTGGCATATTATTGTTGCTGCTAGAGGTTGATTGGTGTGACATGATGCTCCGATGTTGCTTGGTTCATGTACTACTACTGATGTGAAAGGCATGGATACTTGTTGTTGTGTATTATTGTTCAGCCATGTAGAGATCATATGCTACAGTATTTGTGCTTCAGTTCTTGCTTCCTTAACAGATGGAGTTGACCCTTTTCCATTGATGTCAAAGGGACAATGATAGAGGATATTGGTATGGAGTTTTCATACGATTTCCATCAATTCCAAAGGGGGATATTGTTGGAATTATGGTGTGAATGGACCCATCTAGATGATGTTGGCATTGGTTCATGATGGCAGCTATCTCATGTTGGCATTGATGTCAACCCTATGTAGCCTAGCTGATGTGTTGATGCCATTCATTGTGGCATGGTCGCAACTAGTTGAGTTGACATTGAGATGGTTGTGTTGGCATTGATGTCAACTTGATGATGTCACACTCATTATGCTTAAATGATGGAAATGTGGTGTTCATGGAGGTAGATGTTTTTGCTATAGGTGGATGATGCAAATCATCATGCGATGGAGATGATGGCACACTTAATGAGTTGGCATACTAGCTGCAATAATAGGTCTAATGTCCTCGCATAATAGTTGCAATAACATTTTTTAGCTCATGCATTCATTAACCATTCATCAACTAATCAAAACATATCAAGAGCCATAGCTAGAGCCTTTTATGGAACCATTCTTATAACCAACATATAACTAGAAAAAAACCATGATAGAAAAGTCATCAAAGTCACATAATAACAAGTACAAGTACTCATAAAAAACAATAGGAAAGAACTCTTAATAACATATGAAAAATCCAACCAAATTACGGACTTCCATGTACCACCTAACCATATATTAGGTTGAATCAAAATTTTCTTTCAGCCAATCACCCCCATGCCATATTCCAAGCATGAATGTGGGACTTAAGACATAAACAACTAGGTCTTCACAGAGATTAAAGCACCTCCACTCTCATGCTCTCGCAATCTCGCCAAAACTAGTCAAGCAATCACATAAGGAAAACATAACAAAAACAATCAGGGCTTCCTTGAGATTAAACCACCTCCACCCTCAGGCTAGTGTGATCCTGCCAAAACCGATCAAGATATCACAATGCCCAAAATAATATTGGATGAATAATGGTTTCTTCACCAATACCTTAAGGAATTTTCTTGTCTCCACCCACCTGTCAAGGGCTTCCCAGAGATTAAACCACCTCCACCCCTAACCCTTGGGAATTTTCTTGAGACCACCTCTCCTGGTTCTAATTTTTTTTGGAAATCCAAATGTCAACCAAATAAAAGGATTCCATCACACCATCACTATCCAAAAATGGAAAGTAAAGGATCAAGCCATTTCCACACCTCAAAAAACCCATGCCATTGAAAACAATAGAACCAAATACACAATGAATGTACCATGCACTCAAAAACTAGCTAGTAAATCACACATGTAACCTGCAACCTACAAGTCTTCTTGTTGAAGCTACTTGATCCAACCTTTCCTTGCTTGTCCCTTGATTTCCTTAACCTTCCTTTGCTTTCCTTGCCCTTCCTTTTATTTCTTTTCTCCAATGCTAGAGTGCTCCAAGAATGCTCTAAGTGTGCAATAGTATGAGAGAATAGAGAGAGAGCTCCAAAACCGAACTGACAAAAGCTAAAACTAACAAAAAATTGTGCATTGATCCTCATAAGCCTTTTTATTCTTGAGTCCTCTATTTTACTTCAATTTTCCTCCTCATGCAAATTTGTGAGCCTTCACCTTCCTTTTCTCCTATTTTCCTTTATTTTCATAAATAAATGTCAATTAATGCCTCTTTGCCTTTGCCAATTTCCTTAGCAATAATAAACCAAATTGAATAACCACTAGGATGTTTTGGCCAACATTCAACTTGAAATACATGTCTCATGACCTTAGTCTTATTCTTTTGCATTTATTAACTTTACTACATGAACTTTTAACCTAGGGTTGTTACAAACCCATCCCCCTTAGGGGAACATTGTCCTTGGTGTTCTATGATACCTATGACTAGCAAGATCATTGAAAAATCAAAACATATTGCCCATGGAGCTTTATAACTTAGCTCGATGTAGTATTTACAATGAACGACCTGCTGAAAAGCAAAACCAACATGGAAAACATGACAAGATGACGAGCATGCCACTTATTAGAAGTTTATAACACAACTCATTATGGTATTTACAATGCAAAACCATACATAAATGTGTACATATACCAAAACTCCTATGCCTCAACTAGATATTAATGAAGGATACATAGCCTACATCTGATCAATCATCTCCCATGTAGCTTCATCGGGCCCAAAGTCCTTCCACTACACTTTAACTTTCTTGATTGCTCAGTTTTAGAGCATGATATATTTCTGCTGCAATATGCACTGAGGTTTCGATTGGAATTCTCCTTCTAGATCCACCTATAATACAAACCATTCAATCACATGATCATCATCTTTCATATATATTTTAAGCAATGAAACATGGAAAAAATCATGGAATTTCATTGTCAGAGATAGTGCAAGTCTATAGACCACTGGTCCAATCCTCTCAAGGATCTCGAAAGGCTTGCAATACTGAGGTGCCAATTTTTCACATGACCTGATCCTCATGGAGCTCTTCTTGGGCTTGATGCACAAGTAACTCTTCTTCCTATCATGTTCCTATCATGGGAACATTACAACTCCACCAATAAATTTCCTCAAATAAACTCCTGCTTAGTGACTCATGATATCCATTATTGCAAGCAAACACAACTAGTGGAATATACTCCTCCCACCTCCTTTGTTGGTGCATGACATAAATTCTCAACATGTCCTCCAGAATTCTGCTTAACCTCTCTGTCTGTTAATTTGTTTGTGGATGATAAGTTGTATTGAGGGCCAACTATGTACCTAAACTTGCAAATAATTCCTTCCAAAACCTCGAAGTGAACTTTGCATCTTTTTTTGACACAATATTCTTAGGAATACCATGCAAACTCATTATCTCCTTAATGAAGACTTATGCTACCTCACTAACTAAATTAGTAAACTTCACTAGAATGAAGTTAGCTACCTTGGTCACCCTCTCAACCACAACCATGATGGAATCATGTTGTCTAGATGTCCTTGGAAAACCCATGATGAAATCCATGGAAATGACTTCCCATTTCCACTCTGGAATTGGAATTGGCTGCAATATACCACCTCAATTCTTACACTCTACTTTTACCTGATAAAGATTTAAACACCTTGCGATGAACTCAACTACCTCTTTCTTCAGATTCAGCTAATAGTAGAAATTATTCACATCTGTTATAGTCTTTTGATATCCCATATGACCTAAATATAGATTATCATGAAATTCCCTCAATATAAACTTCTTGAGCTCATTGTTGTTTGACACATAGATCTTGTCTTTAAATATAACCAAATCATCTACTAAGAGATGATAATCCACATCTTGATCACCTATACCCTGCTACTTTAACCTATGCTTAAGCTGTGGGTACCTGTCATCCTGATGCCATGCCTGTAAGATCTGATCCTATAAATCTGTCCCATGTGAACTCATAGTTTCTATGTTATTCACATGTACTCTTCTGCTAAGAGCATCTACATCCTTGTTCTCCTTACCCTTAATGTACCTGATCTCAAAGTCAAACTCATTGAGCGTGATCGACCATCTAGCTTGCCTAACATTCAAATTAGGTTGGTCAAACAAGTATTTCAGCCCATTGTGATCACTCATCAACATAAACCTCCTACCAAGAAGATAGTTCCTCCACATCCTTAATGCATGAATTATTGCTGCCAACTTAAGATCATGAGTCACAGAGTTCTGCTCATGCTCATTTGGTTTCCTAGACTTGTAACACACTACCTATCCTTCCTGCATCAAGACTCCTCCAAGTCCTCTCATGCAATCATATGTACACACCACTAACTCTTTATCTGAATCTGCAATATTTAGAAATGGAGCATTTTTAAGAAATTGCTTCAACTGCTCAAAACTAGTTGCACATTTCTCTGTCCATTCAAAATTATTTCCTTTCCTTTACAAGGATGTAATAGGATAAGAGATCCATGAGAAGTTCTTGATGAAACTTTTGTAATAACCTATTAACCCATGAATGATCTGACCCCATTATCATTCCTAGGAGTTGCCCATTCCATGATAGCTCTGATCTTTTTTGGATCCACTTTTATGACTCCCTTGGAAACAACATGTCCCAAGTAATGTACCTCTATCTGAAAGGATTTGCACTTACTAAGTTTGGCATAAAACTGATGCTCTCTCAACAGTCTTAAAATTTCTACTAAGTGTTTGGCATGCTATTCCTCTTTATTAGAATATATCAATATATCATCAGTGAATATTATCACAAACTTGTCCAGATAAGGGCGTAACACACTATTCATCAAGCACATAAAAGTAGATGGAGTATTAGTGATGTGGATCGTCATTGGGTAATTATATCGGCCTTAATTGGCCTTAATTCACCTCCTAGCTTAGTCAAACCAACTACTCTCACAACTTATTGCATACTTTTGATAATATTTTGTTTATGAGATGAGTTAGAGTTGGATATTTTTCGTTGTGGTCTAATGTGCATTTAATGTAGGAATAAAGGATAAAATCAAGGAACTGTGGCAAATACCTTGGTAAAAACTCGAATGGGACAAGGGAGAGGAATTATAGGAGGTAAATCCTCCTCATTTACTACCCCTCCCTTTGAATATTCCTCCATTAGCTTGGAGTGCGAACAACCATCACTTTGAGGACTAGAAGACAATCGAGCAAGTGAAAGGGATAGAAACCAGTTTATATTGAGTGGGGAGCCTAGCCTCCCTAATTGGAAGGAAGTCATTGGAGACTTCAGATGTATAATTAGAGAGGCTTAAGACCTCAGTAGGGTTCAGATTTTTTATTGTAAAACCCTGCTTTATCTCCGAGCTGCAAGACTTGTGACAATTTTTTATGTAATCCATGGTTTTGATAATGAGAATGAGTTTTGTTTTGAGCTAGCTCTGAGTTAACTCAGAGGGCTGAAGCTCTTGGGTTAGGGCCCAACCCGAGTAGCCAAATCTCCTCTTTATTGTACATGTATGCTAGCATATATTTCTGGTTCTGTTCATTTTCTTAAGTAGCTACATTTTCATTACAACAGTATAGCGTAGATGATTTATGGTTTTTCTATTCATTTGCTTAAATAGATGAATTTTCATTACAGTAGCATAAAGTAGATCGGTTGTGCTTAAGTTTACTTCCATTTGTGCCTTCTTCCAATTCACAAGGTAGCTAGAGGAAAATGATCACCATAAGGTTGTGTGTAGGTGTCTCGGCCTCATCTCCTCCCTCTGGGACCATGACTTGAGGAAGAGACCTTTCAGCAATCCCAAAAACACAGGTTTTTTGGTTCTCACATGAGTTATGGATTTTGTAGTTTGATGCAGTTACTTGTCCACCCTCACTGGTTTTTCTGTCGTTTTTTCATTTGAAACCGCCTTCAGCACATTCTTCATGCATAATTTCATTATCGTTTGATGCACAACAAACCTTCCCAATTGTTATAGACATTTTTGTGCCTTACAGCATTGAGCATGAAATGTCCATAATCTTAGGGATCCAAAGTCCCTAAACATGTTGTTCCTACCCCTAGAGGAACAAGGTTATCAAACCACAGCAATTCACAGAAGTTCTCCACCTAAAACTGCTCAAAAACAAGTCAATTCAGGATCATGTCAACTGCTCCACTGACCATCTGCGCTGAATGTCAATGGCTCCACTGGCTACCTGCGCTGAATGTCAAAGCCAACAATGGCTACCTGCGCTGAATGTCAAAGCCAACACTGGCTACCTGCGCTGAGCGAGATTGGACATGTGGCAGGTTCATTCCTCAAGGTGTCAAAACCCAGGAAGCTTCCAAAATGACACTTGCCTCAGGGAATTTGACTGGTGATGAGTAAGAGGTTCCAAATCTCCAAGTGGAAGCAAGAACCTCCAAGTGGACTCAAGAACTAACAGAGGGAGAGGACACTAGTCAGATCTCAAGCTGACTCATCCTCTCTCCAAACATCTATATATGGATCTCTCCTCCATGAGATCCAGAGGCTGGAATTTTGTTATTGCAAAGAATTGTTGTTGGTTTGAGACTGGAATCATTGGGTGCTTAATGCTTTTAAGGGAGGTGAAGATAGGAATTCCATTCTGCTGGGAAGGAGATGTTGGATTGGAGCCCTCTGGGTTGTATCTCTTCCTGAACCTTGTTATTTATCAATAAAGCTATCTTGGTTTTCTCCTATATATTGATGTATCTTTGATGTATGATTGCATTAGTGTATTTGATTTATTTCTAATCCTGAATCATTTATGAATATGAATATCTGCCTTTGTGTTGTGTTCTTCTCTTGTCACAAGTAGCTGTTCTCTTGTCGCAAGTAGCTGTTCTCTTGTGATCTCGCAGGAATCAAGTAGCTGTTCTCTTGGGCGAGCGAGGAGGCAAGTAGCTGTGAACACCCAAAGAGAAGAGGATCTAGATCGAGGGACAAACGGAAGACACCGGTAATTCCATTGATCTCTCCTCTTTGACATTTCATAAAGGAAGAAACCAGAATAGCTGTCTATGTTTGTTGCTAAGGCACTGTCACACCTTAGGTGGATAGGATCGTCCTGCATAGGCATTTTTCCCCACAACAAATTGGCGAATCCGCTGGGGAGATTTGTTTTAGTCATTTTATTTGTGTTTCTATCATTGTTTACCTCATAGACTCAACAGCAACAATCGAACTGCTTCTGCTATTCTCAGTTGCAAAGTAGACAGTTGCTGCCTTGATCCTTCACTGGATTTTGTCTATGATCTGAACAATGGACTCACAAATGATTTGATGATCCTTTGTGATAGATCTTAGTACCCTCTCAAAGCATCCCTTTGATTATACCTTGCTTGTGTTTCTGATTTTGCCTGAAACCATTGATTATTGAGCAATCTGTGACCCAGAACCCAGTGAGAAACGAGAGTTTCTCCTTCAGCGCAACTGCTGTGAAGGCATTCTGCATTTCAACGCAGTTCCCGTGAAGGCTACCTGCATTGAATGTCAAAACCACAGTGTTGAGGTTGCGCTGAACCAGTCTTGCCTTGTGTAGTTGGGGTTCTCTGCTCTCTGTTGCCCTGTTTTGATCTCTGTTTTTTGCAGCCTGTAACCAGCATAGGTACCAGTCTGATAACTCCTTTTCTCTGCTTAAATTCCGCCTCCTTTTGTACAAAAAGACTGTGAGTGTTTTTATTTGTTTGTGGCATCATTTACAGTTTTCCTTTGCATGATTGAAATAATCATCCTATAGCCCTTGATTCAGATCTGTTAATTGTGATCTTAGGAGAGAGTTCATTGGCTGTTTACAGTTGATTATACATTTACTTTTGCTTATTGGTTTGAGTTTGTCTCTTTTAAGTGTCGAAACAAGTGTTAATTTCGAAAGTCGCAAAGTGTTGTAATCTCTTCTACCCTTGTTGATTTCGAAAAAAGTAAACTTGTTTGTATCTGTCATTTAAAAGCAAATTCAAAGTTGTACAAAAAGCTTTCTTTGTAGGCATCAATACTAAGAAAGCGGAAAACAAACACCTGCATTGTGCATTTGCATTTTGATAAGTTTGCATGCTTGATTTAGGAACAGTGCATTAGAGTGTGCTGATTGCTCTTTGAGAAAAGATGGTGTCTTTCTTTTCCCTTAGTAGCTAGGATTTTCAAAGTTGAAAAGATATAAATCTTGCTTATCATCTTTAGACTGCATTTAGGAATTTGTATCATACATCTCGTGGTGAACCTTGAAAGGCAAACTTCTAAAAAGATCAACTTAAAATAAACTGAATGAACCTAACAACGCTTTGCAACATAACGCACAACATAGAGGTCTAGGCTAGAGACATGTTCCGGCGTCGTTAAGCCTAGTGACTGTCGATCTCGTGGAAGGTAGGTGATTCCTCCTGAGGGACGATAGCGCTAGTACGGATTGTGCTCCCACGTACCGTCGTGTATATATTGGGAGACCCCTATAGGCATATATCCTTTATCCTTAGGAAGCCGTGTCGACCGCCCTACTGATCGCAATGCACTGAACACAGCATTCAGGAAGATCGACTGCCCGTACCTTAAAAAGTATTCTACGGTTTTGCGAAAATTTTGGCACACCCTTTGCCTAGAACTCCAGAGCAGTTTTTTTTGGCCTTTTTCAGACTCTATAACAGAAAAAGTCCATCCGAGCATTTGTCACTTCGGGCTCGTTAAAACATCGAAGGAGACTAGAGTCATCTTTAGCTTTTTCTCGACTCTTTAAAAGTGAAAAAGCAAGTTGTGTCTAAAGCGTCTAAAAATTCATTCAATTCAGAAACACACTTTCCCCTTTTGTATTTTAGTTGATCGAGTAATCCGCAATCGTGGAAGAAAGTCAATTGAAACCCCGTCGTTCGCGGAGGCTTACGAGCCAACCGTCTTTGTCTCTGGAATCGAAAACAGTACGGACAAAGCGAACTCGTTTAACCGGTTCGAAATCTCCTATCAAAGTTAGAACAAGTGTTCCAACAACATCTGAGATTCTGGTTACTCCAAACATTTCTGGAAACCCTGCCTCTATTGAAGAAGTTCAACAGCCACAGAGGGATAGTGACACTGATCCTAGTCTGAGAACAAATACTTGTGTTACTGAACCAGTTCCATCTGTAACCGGTCCAGAGAGTATCGTTCCTCAAACAACTGTCGCTGTCGATTCAACCCCTTCTTCGGCACCAGAAATATTTTACAGACCTGACGGTCTTCCTCTTCCACCTGGTTTGATTGTGATAGAGGAAATTGTAGAGGATCCGCAAGAAAGTACTCCAACCCACTTTGGAGTAGGGGTCACTCTATTTCCTTCTACATCAGAAGTTAGTCCATCACCAGTGGAAGTTCCTGTAGAATCGCTAGGCAATCTATTGGATAGACTCAAAATGTCTGAGCAACCATCGACATCTAGGACTGTGTCGAACGACACAGCGATAGCAGAACTCCCTGCCGTCACTCCGACAATGTTTGCCGGCATACCATCTGTCCCAACTAGCTCGCAACCGCTAGAAGGAGTCCACCCAGGGACTATTTCGACAGTGTGGTCTGTTCCAGTTTGTTCCTCCGGAATAATATCCGGTAACTCTTATGTTGAGACCCGACAAATTGATCCCTATGGAGGTCAATTTGGGCCATCCAGTCCCCAAGGGCAAACAATCCCCTTGAGTTCTGGGTTGCTATCGTATGGGGGGCAGTATGCCCTTTCATTACCCCCTTCGGGAGGATATCCATACGGCAGTTCTCAACAGTATTCAGGTTATACTGGAGTTACGACAAGTGGTTGGGTACCTATGCTACCCCAACAACCAAGAGTTGTGTATTCTATGCAACAATGTGTACCTGTGTCGAACATCCCAACAACGCCTGCTATTGTAACAGTGTCGCAAGTTCAAACGATGCCTGTCGTGTGTCAACCTTAGATTTCTCAGGTTGTAATGCAACAGCCCCTTGACCCTGTGACACAATTGCAATCGCCAACTGGTGGGGCAACACAGGTCCAAACGGGTACAATTACCCCACATCTTGGTCCGTCGGTTAGTATAGCACAACAGAGCATGGCTTCACAACCGTGGCTGGTGCAATACCAACAACCACAATTCCAGCAAGTGTACCAAGGTTCTGAGCAGCAGATCTTTGCGGACAGTGGACAACCGTATATTCAAAACGGTCAAAACCAACCACTTTACAGTGGTCAAGTCCACCAACCGTATCAGTCATACCAACATCAATTACATTATGCTGGTATGCAAAGGCCTACTGCTCAGGCGATTCCATCGTATCCTGGGTACGCCTCACCTAACCTGAATCAACAATTACCATTCGTGGCAACTTTAGAATTACCGGATTTACACCGATTAACGAACGATCCAATTGCTTACGCCCCTTGGTGGCCAGCGATTCCTCACAAACTTCCATCGGACATTCCTAAATTCAATGGAAATCCTGGCGAAGACCCGTCGAATCACGTGATGACTTTTCATCTGTGGTGTTCATCAAACACCCTGAACGATGATTCGATAAGGCTTCGCCTTTTTCAGAGGACGTTAACGGGTCCAGCGGCTAAATGGTATATTGAATTACCTAGAGCCTCTTTCGACAATTTCAGCTCCCTAGCCACGACTTTCTTAACCCATTTTCAATTACCGATAAGGTATGAAACGGGAACGGAAATCTTAACCAACTTCAAGCAGACGAGGGCAACTCATATATCCGATCATATACATGAGTGGCGTCATCGTCGCAGAATGGTGAAGACTTACGTTCCCGATCAGCTATTAGCTGAATGGTTTATAAAGTCGTTACTTCCTGCCATAACAGAAGATGTGGCCAAGGGGGGAGTCGTAACAGAGGAGCAAGTTATTGCTCGTGCACAGTATCTAGACTTAGTATACACTCAGTCTGGCATGCTCTACGACAAAATACCTGATGCCCCTAGACTGGAATTCTCAATTCCTCCTCCTCCTAAATCAAATAGTGACTCTCATGTCGACGACGGTGTAATTGGCACATCAAATGCAAAGTCGACAAAGGCTTCGTCTAAGAAAGCCCGTAAGACTTCGGATCAAAATGCAAATCAAGAAATTCTTGCTTCGGAAGTAAATGCCGTATCAGTAGATAAAGGCAAAGAACCCAATCAACCAGGAAGCAAGAAGAAGCAAAACAAAGGGAAGAAGAAGAAACAGGGTGAGTCATCCCCTGAAAAAACTTCTTCAAGCCCTCCTAAGAAAGGGAAACCAAAAAGTCCATGTTTTATATGTGATGAGGATCATTGGACACAAAATTGTCCATACAAAGCTGAGCTCAAAAGGTTCTTCAAAAGTTCACACACCTCAGCTGTGTTAACTGATCCGTTTCCTAATCAAGGTCAAAATCTGGTTGAAAGTGGTAATGCTTCCCCGTCGCAAGTGCTAATGTTGTCAATCTCCAAGCAACAAAACGATGCTTTGATTTCGACAAGGAACAAAGATTACGGGAATCCTCCGCTGTTGAACGACAAAGGTAAAGATCAACCAAGTAGTTCAACAACAACTTCGACAGAAGTTGTACCACCCATCATTCCTGAATTAACAATAAAACCGCCGAAGGGAGTAGTACACAAGTTGACATTTAATCCTCGCGCCAGAGCGGCGCAGCATTATAACATAGTGGAAGATTTGGCCCAATCACCATCCGCTATGTCGACTCTTGAGGTACTACAAAATTGCCCATCCCAAAGGCAGGCGTTGTTATCGGCTATTGGTGGGGTTGATCCCAAGGATTCCAATCTTGTATCCTTCGACCACAAAGGATACGATCCTCAATTACCAGCTCAACTAGCTTTCCTTATTCAAGTGAAAGCCCTCAACAAAACTGTTCACCGAACAATTATTGATGAGGGGGCATCTACATGTATCATGTCGATGAGTTGCTGGAAAACTCTAGGGTCTCCAACCTTGTCGCGATCTTCGACAACATTAAAAGCATTCGACGGAAGGACGTACACCCCGTACGGAATCCTAAATAACTTGAAGATTGAACTAGGAGGAAAAACAGTGGAAATAGATGTTGAAGTCATCGATGGGAATCTTGACTATAACATCCTACTGGGAAGACCATGGATATATGCCATGGCGGCTGTAGTGTCGACTTATTTTAGGAAGATTGCATCCCCTTTTCAAGGAGGGATTACGGTCGCCGACCAACAAAACTTCCTCCCTAATGGTTCACAAGTTACAGGAAGCATTCCCATGATCCATGAGAGCAACCATTCACTTCAAGATATCGGAGTAGGCCTACTGAAAGACCCCACATTGATGGGAACTTTCGCGCTTCCGCCTCCCATCTATATAGGAAATATAGCGTTAGTAGCAACTTGCAACATGATATCTTCCACGAAGGTCGTAGAAAATGAAGACATGGATCATGCAATGGTTTTGCCCCCAAGCCCTATAGAAATATTGTAGCAATCAATGTTTCGGGCATGGGAGGCGAACCCAAATCAACGCTCATCAAGTGTTTGGGTAGATAGGTCTAGAGAATATGGTACCCCGTTAGACCCTTGGTCGAGAGTGCATGGGACTGACGAAGGAATTCTACAATCAATGTTGATTGAGGGGGCACCATGGAATGATTGCCACCATCGTTCCCTTCTTCCAGATTATGAAGAAGATACTCAACATGACCTTTATCACCCTTCAGTTTTTGAATTCCTATCAAATACTGTAAATACGGTGGATTCCGAGCGAAACTTATCCAATATTGAAGAGACTATAGCCATAAATATCTCGACTAAAACAAATGTTGTAGAGAATATTTATGTCGGAAAAGGATGTTCTCCTTCAGAACTAGAGATATATAACGCTCTTTTTCGCGAGTTCAGAGATGTCTTTGCTTGGTCATATGATGAAATGCCAGGCATTGACTCGAGTATCGTCGAACATGAAATTAAAATGTATCCTGATGTCAAACCAGTAAGACAATGGCTTCGGCAGTTGCACCCCAAGAAAGCCGCTGCCATTAAAGCAGAAGTTGAAAAGCTTCTCCATGCTGGTTTCATCTACCCGGTTCCTCTAACCGATTGGGTATCGAATATTGTCCCTGTTATGAAGAAACAAGGGACAATTAGAGTGTGTGTCGACTATAGGGATGTAAACCAAGCTTGTCCGAAGGACACCTATCCTACACCCTTCATCGACCAGATAATTGATGAATGCGCCGGATGTGAAATCTTTTCATTTATGGATGGATTTTCCGGGTATAATCAAATAAATATCCGCCCACAGGACCAGTCAAAGACTGCATTCATTTGTCCATGGGGCACATTCGCTTATCGAAAATTACCCTTTGGTCTAAAGAACGCAGGGGCGACGTTTCAGAGGGCAATGAATTATGCCTTCCATGACATCAAGAACATCGTTCAACCATATCTCGACGACCTTCCGGCTCATTCGCGAAAGCGGACTGATCATCCGCAGCATTTAAGAGCGATATTTCTACGTTGCCGACACTACAAGATAAGACTCAATCCACATAAATGTGTGTTTTGCGTCGGTTCTGGTCGTTTACTTGGCTTTGTAGTCTCTAAGGATGGGATTCGTCTTGACCCTTGCAAGGTTCAGGCAATCATTAATTTGCCTCCACCTTCAAATTTGCTTCAGATTCAGAAACTCCAAGGGAAAGCAAACTTTCTGAGGAGGTTCATTCCAAATTACGCAGAACTTGCTAAAGGTTATACTCGTCTTTTGAAAAAGGATGTACCTTTTGTCTGGGATTAGGTAGCGCAAGCTTCCTTTGATGCTCTGAAAGATTCTCTAGTAAAAGCATCATTAATGTATGCCCCAGACTATCAAAGAGATTTTAACCTATATCTGGCTGCAGCAGATACAACCATTGCGATGGTTTTAGTTCAAGAAGTCGATGGAATTGAACATCTTATATATTATTTAAGTAAGAACTTAAATGATACAGAAAGCAAATATTCTTATGTTGAAAAACTAGCGCTTGCAGCTGTTCAAGCGATTCAAAGATTTCGACATTATGTCCTCTTTCGGAAAACTACCATTTTATCAGATTGCAACCCCATGACTTATATACTGTCGCGATAGTTGCTGGGGGGAAAATATTCAAAATGGATAGCAATCCTTCAAGAGTTTGATCTGGAATTTGTAAAATCCAAATCAAAGAAAGCTCTAGTTTTCGCAGAATTATTGTGCGATCTACCATCGTTGTCCAACGATGAAACATCTGAAGAATCAATCGTGGACGAGAGTTTGTTTCTGATATCTGCAAGCAATGAGTGGTATGGAGATATCATAATTTATCTCCAAACCCAAAAGTTCAGGCCTAACACCTCTCACTCTGAACAAAAACGTATACGATACCAAGCTAAAGACTACATGATCGTCGGTGATACGCTTTACCGTCATGGTATCGATACAGTTCTGAGGAGGTGCCTTACCCATGAGGAGGCCGAAAAAGCCCTGAATGAGTGTCATTTAGGTGCGTGTGGGGGGCATCAATCTGGATATGCAACAGCACAAAAAATCTTACGAGCAGGATACTTCTGGCCAACCATGTTCAAAGATTGCATAATCACAGTCAGAAGTTGCCATGCTTGTCAAATTTTTGATAGCAAAACCAGAAGACCACCCACACCTTTACAGCCAATAGTTGCTGTTGGGCCTTTCGCCAAATGGGGCATCGATTTCATGCAATGTAACCCCACCTCGACTGGGGGCATGGGTATATTATAGTCGCCGTAGACTATTTTACCAAATGGGCCGAGGCGATGCCTACATTGGATAACACTGGTGAAACAGCTGCCCTTTTCTTTTTCAATCATGTAGTCGCCAGGTTCGGCATACCACAAGCTATAGTTACAGATCATGGGTCGCATTTTCGCAATCACATGATGGTTGAATTAGCTGCCAAGCTAGGGCTATCTCACGACAGCTCTACCCCGTATTATCCGCAAGCCAATGGACAAGTTGAAGCGATCAACAAGGTCCTGAAGCGTATGTTGCAAAGGATGATCGGAGTTCACAAAAGAAGGTGGCACCTAATCCTGTACTCGGCCTTGTGGGCTTACCGAACATCGGTAAAGAATGCGAATGGGTTCACACATTTCCAACTGGTGTATGGCCTGGAGGCAGTCTTACTAGTCCAGTGCGAAATTTCGTCCCTTAAACTCGCAATCGACCTCCTCCCCGGAACTTCGGAAGAAAAGGCCCGTTTCTTGGAACTAATCCAATTGGATGAAACCCATCGTGACGCCACTTTGGCTAACGAAGCCCATAAGAAATGAGTCAAGGCGCAGTTCGACAAGAATGTCAAACCCCGTGTCTTCTCAGAAGGTGACTTGGTCTTGCTTTATGACCAAGAATCCGATAAATTGGGAGCAGGTAAATTTAATTCTTTATGGATGGACCCCTATATTGTTAAACGAGTGTTAGCAAAAGGAGCCTATGAGTTAATGGATTATGACTGAATTCCACTGGCGCAACCCCGTAATGGGTTGTACCTCAAGCGTTACTATGCTTAAATAGTAACCTGTATGCTTTTGTTGTATTTTGTTTTCGCTAAAGTGTTTGTTTTGGTCGAGTAATCCACCTTTTTACATTTATTGCAGATGTCGAACCTTTCTGAGACATGTGTGGGATATGCCGACGGAGCGAGTCGTAGTTCGCGGAACCTGTCCTCCGCGGCCTGGGCCATTTTTGATCCAAGCGGCGAGTTAGTGAGTTTCAGAGGTGTGTGTATTGGGCAATCAACGAATAATATCGCTGAGTATAGCGCGTTGATAGAACTCCTCTCTGATGCCATCACCCATGGTATACGCCGACTAATCGTCAGGCTAGACTCACAACTCGTGATACTACAACTCAATGGTATATATTCTGTCCGCAATCCAGCTATTTATCGCATGTTTCTAAGGGTTAAGATTTTGGAAAGACAGTTTGATTTAATTCAATACCAACATATTTCCAGGAACTTAAACACATTAACCGACTCATTAGCAAACTATGTGTTAGATAGACATTTGCGACATTTATAAAAAAAAATGCATCATCAGTGTTGTACAAGTGGATCATATAACTCAACCAGAATAAACCCCGAAAATCAAAATATATATATAAAAGCTGTTTATCGTTCATACATAATGTTCTGTAACCAAGAAAAAAATCGGTCGCATGACCCAAAAACTCAAAAATGCTAGGGGGCACCCTAGCCTAGTGATGCTCATGATAGCACGTCACGGCCTGTGCAATCATGCGCAAGAGACGAGTCCATCATCTAGGCACACCAGTAGTATGCCGCCGCAACTGTAAAGGTAACTCATCAATCCTCACATCGAGAATGCCGAGAGTAAGGCTCTCAACCTGCTCCTGCACAGCTGTAAGGGTCTCGGTCACGTCAAGATTGTGGAGAATAACCCTCCCAGCAGTCTCCCCTGTTGGGGCAGCGACTGACGCTCTCGGGCGAATTGCTGGACGAACAGGACCAACATCTGCATGCACACAAGAGTTTGATTAAAGTCTTGATAGAATAAAGCACAAGGACATTATAAATGAGAACAGTAAACAGTAATATGGTCGAAGATTTTACCAATAGCGCCCCACTGTTCGCCATCCGGCAGTACCAAGTCCGGATCACCTCGAAAATCCATACCAACGTATGGATACTCGGAATAGACCATCTCCTGACACTCGAGCCACCTGAAGAAGGTATCAGTGAAAGAAATCTGAGATTGACCAGCATGCCTAGACATGTGATCAACCCATCTCTGCATGCGTGGCTCGGTAGGAGAAGGCAAGTCGAGTGCGATATACTGAGGTTGCATTAGTGGTATTTTCTCCAAGGCAAAGGCAGTCAGAATAGAACCAAATCCAAAGTTCTTCAGCTTCCCGTCCTTTACCTTGTTCAACTGACTTTTCATCTGAAGAAGTACTGCATCACACCAGTTGAATACTTTCGGTTGGAGACACTCCAAGGCGTGCTGCACATAAGATCTGTTGGCAACATGAAGAGATGCACTACTGGCCATCCTACCAATAGTATACAGAATGGACCTGAGAGACCTGTCAGTAATCTCACGGATAACAACCTTGCCGTCTCTTCTCGGCTAGGAACCTTCCCTGCAATACTGGCGGACATAATCTCTCATGGAGTCATTCCCTCGGGCCGAACCTGACAAAGAAATGGGGGCACCCCGCCTTGACAAACCAGTCAAGAAGTAAATGTCTACGATGGTCAAGGGGATGGATTTGCCCCTAATCTGGAATACTTGGTTGATACGATCCCAAGCATCAAGCATATACTGCAGTAAGGAGATCTGTGCTCTCATACTAGAGATACGGAAGAACTTCAGCAGGCCACAGTTCCGCAGCGCGTTCACCATGACAGGGTCATGGAGGGCAATCATGTCCTCTTCTTCATGTTCTCGTTCTCGCCATGTGAGGGTCATTTTGCTCAAAAGTCCCTGCAAAACAAACAAGAGAAAGAGTAAGATCCTGGATTTGATGAGAAACTGGCAAAATTTTCATCAAAAACTGTGCAACAGAACTGTTTTTCTATGCTCAACGCAACTGGCTAGTGTCCCGCTTACGTTGAAGGTCAAACTGCCTTCATGCAGCTTGACATTCAACGCAGGTTTTGAATAGACTGCCTGCGTTGATGACATAGCGCCCTAACAAAACCCCAGGGGCTAAGGAGAACAGGAAAACAGGCACAGAATGGAAAAATGAAACCATGAAAAGAAAGAGCTAGGGTTTAGCTCCTACCTGGTCCAGACGGCGCCAAAAATCGTCCGCAGAATCTCCTGGAATCAGCTGATGAAAATCAAGGGGGAAGAGGCACCTCCAGAGCTCCAACAAACCAAGTTCAAATGAAATGGTAAAATGAGAGGTAAAAACACTTTTTAATTGCTTTTTACGTAGTTCAAAGCGAAATATTAGGGTTTTAATCTCATTTTCAAATAAATGTTATTCATTTCTAACTAAGTTTGGTGCAGCAATTGAGAATGCAGTACTATCTTTGAAAAGAGCAAAACTAGTTGTGGTAAAAAATCAAAGTTTGACCATAAATCGAGTAGTTTTGGCACAAAGTTCATGCTCGTTAAAAAATAAACGCAAGATCCGAGCAGTTTTAGCGCATAGTTCATGCTCGTTAAAAAATAAACATAAGTTTGAGCAATGTTTTTCCGCGTTCAAGCTCGTTAAAAAATGAACCTATCCCGGTAAATAACCATTGTGAATGTAACTCTATCAGCCATTAAAGCCTTGGTCGTGTTTGCACCGTCACCTCCACTTTTCATTTGGCCGATCGTTCACCTCCATATGATTGTTTACCCATTTTCAGGAACAGCTGCGAAGAGTGATTTCACCTAGCCATCCTTGTGACACTGCCGTGATTGGAAAATTCCAACCTGTACCTGGAATCAGCTGCTAACCCTGTTTATCACTCGTTCCTCAAAAGACGAGTCTTCTTTAAGCTCTTTTCAACTGACTCGTAAAATATGAAAAGATTGCCGAGTTTTGGCCTTCCAGCTCGTTAAAGCGACCGGAAGTGCTATCCCTCCTCTAGATTTTAATCTTTTTGGACCTGAGGGATTATTGCACAAAAAGATCAAGCGCTTGTTTTGTTCGGCTCATTAAAACTATCGAAAACTCATCCCTTCTGTATTTTTTTATACTTTTTCGGACTTAAGGGATTAGATGACGAAAAAGGAATTTTGGAGTTAACTTTACGTACCTTTTCAGACTCTCTAAAAATGAAAAGGGACCGAGTCGTCTTTGTCGTTAGACTCATTAAAATCATTAAATAGCGACAAACTTGTCTTTAGACGAGAACGAGTTTCACTATCGCTAGGCTCGTTAAAACATAGTGATGGGCTTGCCCGAAGGGCAGGTTATAGAACAAGCATATGTTATCCTCCTCAAGCTTGACAAAAATAAAGAGGTACTGGTCAGCAATGACTGGGGAAAAATTGGGAGAAACTAAAGAAAACTTTGATGGTAGCAGGTCGCTCTTGAACATGACACTTTTCCTCCGTACCACAATCGGGTTGGGTTGTTTCATTCACCGGTCCCATCACCATGGTCTCGCCATACCATCCATATTTGGGGTAATGCTACCAATCCATCGCATCAGTGTCGCCATATGTTCAAGAGAAGTCGTTCAGAAAGAGTCAACCGGGTCCCATCCACTACCATACATTATCCTTCATCCATTCATGACCGCCACCCTGAATCATATGTCACAGATCGTTTTCACCTCCATCAAAATCATTAGCTCTGTTCCGTGTCACTGAAGTGGGATTCATTAAGGCCCTCCTTTGACAGATCGCTTCTTGTCGACATCAGCTCATTATCCAAGAAGTTGATCTAGGAACAACCCCTTCAGTACTTTGAAGCTTGCATGCCTCAATGGCAAGTTTCTCACTTCCGGCGACAGGTATACATCAATACCCTTCGACCAGCAGATTTTGCGTGGTGTTCAATGCCAAGTCCTTTATTCACACCACGTGAATTGTACTGCAGTACCTTGAGGGTCATTATCATTATCGGTGATTCCTCTCGCGCTTGTTAACGGTTTACATCATTGACCGGTAATCAAGCGATGTCTTTCCATGTTCGACTTCAGAAAAATTCTCACATGGATCGACTTGTACTTAGAGTGAAGATCGAACGAGTTTGAAGACCCCGGATCTAGTTTCATCCATCCGGGCTGCGATATATATTCAGGAAATATAAAGACATTTGACATGTACATCATTGCAACAGATGATCATCCTACTCAAAGGATGATAATTTCACCAAAATTATCAGTCTACCATCAGACGATTGTCTGTTCTATGTACAGAAAATGAATTTATAAAGCTGAGCATGGGAATGCCCGCCTCAGCTAGATCATGAAAGCAGTATGAAAAATAATGTATTGTATTGTATCTTATTACAGGTCTCCTCCCAGCAATTGGATGAACTTCAGACCCTCTTGGATAAAGCATTTCACCCGATAAACGGCCTCATACTTTAGGGGGCAACTGTTATAGACATTTTTGTGCCTTACAGCATTGAGCATGAAATGTCCATAATCTTAGGGATCCAAAGTCCCTAAACATGTTGTTCCTACCCCTAGAGGAACAAGGCTATCAAACCACAGCAATTCACAGAAGTTCTCCACCTGAAACTGCTCAAAAACAAGTCAATTCAGGATCATGTCAACTGCTCCACTGACCATCTGCGCTGAATGTCAATGGCTCCACTGGCTACCTGCGCTGAATGTCAAAGCCAACACTGGCTACCTGCGTTGAGCGAGATTGGACATGTGGCAAGTTCATTCCTCAAGGTGTCAAAACCCAGGAAGCTTCCAAAATGACACTTGCCTCAGGGAATTCGACTGGTGATGAGTAAGAGGTTCCAAATCTCCAAGTGGAAGCAAGAACCTCCAAGTGGACTCAAGAACTAATAGAGGGAGAGGACACTAGTCAGATCTCAAGCTGACTCATCCTCTCTCCAAACATCTATATATGAATCTCTCCTCCATGAGATCCAGAGGCTGGAATTTTGTTATTGCAAAGAATTGTTGTTGGTTTGAGACTGGAATCATTGGGTGCTTAATGCTTTGAAGGGAGGTGAAGATAGGAATTCCATTCTGTTGGGAAGGAGATGCTGGATTGGAGCCCTCTGGGTTGTATCTCTTCCTGAACCTTGTTATTTATCAATAAAGCTATCTTGGTTTTCTCCTATATACTGATGTATCTTTGATGTATGATTGCATTAGTGTATTTGATTTATTTCTAATCCTGAATCATTTATGAATATGAATATCTGCCTTTGTGTTGTGTTCTTCTCTTGTCACAAGTAGCTGTTCTCTTGTCGCAAGTAGTTGTTCTCTTGTGATCTCGCAGGAATCAAGTAGCTATTCTCTTGGGCGAGCGAGGAGGCAAGTAGCTGTGAACACCCAAAGAGAAGAGGATCTAGATCGAGGGACAAACGGAAGACACCGGTAAGTCCATTGATCTCTCCTCTTTCACATTTCATAAAGGAAGAAACCAGAATAGCTGTCTCTGTTTCTTGCTAAGGCACTGTCACACCTTAGGTGGATAGGATCGTCCTGCATAGGCATTTTTCCCCACAACACCAATCGCTGTTTGATTCATTTGTTTATCAAACGGTCACCTCGCATGAAGTATTCCACTTACTTTATGCACTTTAAGTCCCCACCATTGATGGGCCTCGCTTGATCCGATAGCTATCACATCACCTCAACACTTTATGTGCTTTAAACCCCCATCATCGATCTGCCTCACCTAATCCTATGGCTATCGCACAATTTCTCATGGAATCTTGCACAGTTGTTATCCTCCCAAGAGCACATGAGAAAAGGGGTTTTCTCGTGCTACGTGTTGCTCAGTTAGGCTAATCGCATAAAATTTCAGAATACAACTTACTTCTTTGAGGGCACGCGATAACCTGCTTACGACCTTCAAAAACCCGCTCCATCATTTCCGCACATTTTCTTTACCCTTCTATAATCTCCACCATCAATCTACCTCACTTGATCTGACGGCTATCATGTCACCTGATCACCAACTAGTTTGGCTGATCTCCACCATTGATTTGTCTAGCTTGATCTGACAGCTATGGCACAATCTCACGCGGATTCTTGCACGATCGTTATCCACCCAAGAGCACATGAGAAAATTGGTTTTCTAGTACTACATGTCGCGCAATTAGGCTAATCACGTGAAATTTAAAAATACATCTTACAGCCTTGAGGGCATGTGAGAAACTACTTACTGCCTTCAAAACCCACTCCACCATTTCCACACATTTCTTTTTCCCGCGATACGATCTCCACCCTCCATCTCTTGACTTAATCTCTACGATAAGATCTTCGTCATTCATCCTATTTGTTCTTTCGGTTCATCCATCTATCCACTTAACCTTCGCGATAAGACCTCAGTCGTTCATCCTGTGCATTCACCCTCTTCATCCATCTAGTCACTTAAGCCTTCGTGATAAGATCTCCTATGTTCATATTCTGTTTTTTGGTTGATCCAATGGTTCTTATGCACTATTGCTTCCTTACGTCCTCCTTTCACTGATTTTGACCTTCGATTGCTCTTTTGCTTGAAAACCAATTTAACTTAAGTTTATTTGCTTACACCTTAGTATAGTTTGATTCTCTTTACCTCTGTAACTTAGATAGCATCATTAGGTTAGTGATTGATTTAGCAGTTTTTCTTAGCATAGCTGTTTAATTGGTTAATTAGGTTATGGTGTGGTTTAGCATTACATGTTGTTTCTTCATTACTGCAGTAGAGTAGCTCTCTCTTAGAATAGATTTTCTCTTCTTCCATCAAAGAATTAAGCTTCTCCTGACCCTATAGAAGTCTGGCTTGGAACCCCTAGGGTCTCTTGCCAGATCAGCAGTGACAACAGGCATTACCTTCACTTTTACTTGTGCATATAACACTGTCACCTCCAAGTTTCTACAAACCCCGGGTTGATAAGTAAAGCTGGTAGCCCTGGGAGTTGCAACATTATTTTTATAATACCTAGGATCATCACTTTTTTGTGCTACTGCCGAGGAGGTGTCTCAGTAGAATGTGATTACTGCTTTCATCTATTTCTAGTCTCCAACTTTCTTTTCTTCTATTTCTTATCCTCAATTTTCTTCCATTAGTTTATTTATGCAAAAGTAATCTAATAGCTTCGTTTCTTTTAGTTGTCATTATCTTCTTTCCTTTCCATTCTGCAAGTAGAATATCAATTCAGCAAGCAGTTTCTTTGTTAGCAGCTTCCTTTCTTTCATCTGTCATTATCTACTTTCCTTTTAATTTAGCAACTAGTTTCTTTGTTAGTGGTTTTCATTCAATTAGCAATTTCATTTCTGCAAAGTACTTTCTAGATTTAACAAAATCTCACAAAAACTAACCCAAAAAATTCCTTTCATGCCTTGTAGGAATAGGGACAATTCAGGGAAATTCTTGTCAAATACCCCCACTACATCCAATAGTCAACCTTCTCTCTTCTTCAGTGATGGTGAATTGGAAGACCCTTTAGGTGAGAAACCTTACATATTTGAGGAACCTATAGAGGAAGAAGAAGAGGAAGAACCCATTCCTACTGAACGAGTGGTTGAAAACCAAAATGGCAAAGGAAATAGAGAGAGAATTGAGGGTGCCTTCCCCATCAGGGAGACTAATGGGGACACTAAGATGAAGAATATAAGCCCCTCTACTCTACCTCATTTCCATGGCCTGACCATAGAGGACCTTAACACATTCCTATTTGAGTTTTTTGTTATATGCCGAACCTATGACTATACAGATGATGAGAAAAAGTTAAAATTGTTTCCATCTACCCTCAAGGATGTAGCATTGCGCTGGTTCATGGGTTTACCTAGAGATAGCATCACAAATTGGGCTCAGATGCAACAGGATTTTAACAACAAATATAGGGACTATTGTAGGTCAAAGGATACTAAAGAAGAGATTGTTAGGATGACCGTAGGCCAAGATGAATCCTTAGAAAACTATGAAGAAAGATTCCAACTCAGTTACAAAAGGGCCAGGTGCACACTTGAACCTGAGTCACTGAAGCTCGCCCTACTTAGAGGAGTAAGGGAGGATATTCTGGATACCTTATATATGATAGCATGAGGAGATATCTACCAATTATCCTATAAGGATATTAATATTGTCTTTAGAAACCATTCTAGGGAAACCAAGAAAAAAGGTAGGTGTACTCAACCTATGGCCAGTACATCATCCTCCAACTCATCCATCAAGGGTCAAATTGGAAATATGAAGGAATATTTCAAAAGTGATATGTTGCAAATGCTTGCCTTGCAATTGGTCACCATGAACATCAAAAGGAAGCAAGAGGAAGCAGAACGAGCCCTGGCCATCTTTGGTCCTAGATGCACCAGGAGGCATCCTAGGAATGCATGTCCATTGAACTGTATTAATATTTTCTCAGTCTGTGAAGAAAACCACTCCATAGATGAGTGTCGTTATTGACCTGGACTCAGAGCTGTATATCAAGGAGATAAAGGGGTCACTGAGCAGCTTTTCTATATCAACCAAAGGAGATCTCCTGGGCCTAGACCATACCAACAGGGTATGCAAGGGTAATCCCATGCATCGTACAACCCCAACCAAACCACATCTATACCTTCTTGGGGACCCCCTACTCATCTTTCCTAGTCTACACCCCCTCCTTGGTCCCATACATCTCAATATCATTCCCAGCTAGCCAGCCAGTCATTTCAACCTTATGTTCAGCCACAACCTCAGTGGAATACCCCACTCCAGGGGTGGAGGCCCCAATTCAACAATGTTCTAGCCCTATTTCCTCCACCACCTACCCAACCTCAACTCCTGCACTCTGCTCCACCTAAGCAACCCCAGATTCCTTCCCAGCCCAATCCGAACCCAAACAATAGGTAGGCTCAACAAGTCTACATGGAGAGACATCATACCCAGCTTATGCTATAGAAATCCAGGAGATCAACCTAAGATCTGGGAGAATTCTCCTTGATTACCAACCTCCCTCTCCATAAAGGGAGGTTGAGGAAGAAATAGAGGAAAGCAACCTTAAAGTAAATTCACCCTTTCTTGATAGATTAGCCCAACCATTCTAGCCTACCCCAGAAGAAACTAAACTTTTGGGAGAATTGAAAAATCTATGTGTAAAGATCCCCATTCTCCAAGAAATCAAGGATGTTCCCATTTACAATAATTTGATTAAGGAGAAGTGCTTCAAGCATCCAGGAAGAAGAAAAAAGGATGCCACTACCATTAATTTCATTGGGCAGTTGTCTGACTTAATGTTGGGGCAGGTAATATGTCCAAAATATTTGGACCTTGGAAGCCCTGTAGTAGATGTGCACATCAATGGCACCATTATCCCACACACTTAGATTGATCTTGGGGTTGCCATTAATGTGATGACCAAGGACACCATGCTCAAGCTCAACCTCCAGGGTCATTGAGGAAGACCACAACAGTTTTGCAACTTACAAATTGTTGCACAGACACCCCTGAGGGAATTGTGGAGGATGTGAAGGTCTCCATTGACTCCTGGGAGTACCCTGCAGATTTCTTAGTTCTCCAGCCTAAGGCAAAGCTTACTGGTTACCCTATCATCCTTGGGAGGTCATGGTTGGCTGCAACTGATGCTTACATTAGCTACAGAGCTGAGAATATGACCATCAAGAATGGGCATATGTCCAAACAATTATACTCCTGCTTAACCTATCCTAGACCATGATTTACCTTTATGGTTTGAGGAGGAGGAAGAAGATGAGGTTTATTCTGCCCAACTTTATGCTTTGGAAGCAACCCTAGGAGGAGGACAGTAAGATGAGGATTACTTAATTGAACACCTGCTCCAAAGTCCAACTCCTAGTTCACTACCGTTAGAAGAAGAAGTAAGGGAAACCCAGAAAAATCATCCAATTGACTTATTCTTTGCCAATTCCAACCCACTCCGTGTCAAAACCATAGAATTTGGCCTAGAGAAAACTTTGAAAATTAATCCATCTCTTTCTTCTTTAGAAGAGGAAAAGCTATGCAACATGTTGAGAGAAAACCTAAAAGCCTTTACTTGGAGTTATAAGGAAATGAAGGGAGTGCACCCCTTAGTGTGTACTTGTATAAATTCTCACTGTAGATTAAACTGATTATGCAATGTACTAAAGCAAAATACTTAATCTAATTCTACAATCAAACTTGTAGAAGCTTAATCGATTTGAGCAAGATCAAACAGAACACATCTAACATAGAAGAAGATTCAATCACACATGAAACACAGAAGAATACTCTGGGGAAACCGTTAGCTAAAAACCTCGCTATCTGTATTATCATACAAGTGCAAATATCTCAGGATTACACAAAGCTTTAACTCTCAAGCTATCTAGCTCTCAGTACAATCCCTCACTGCTGCTCATAGATAGAATAGACAACACATATGCCTTCCTTCAGTCCTCCAAGCCTCCTATTTCCTTGCACAGTTTCTCCTGGGTCCTCCAGCTGCCACCTGTGTGATTCTCACCTCACACACTGCTCTAACCTCTGAAATAACTGCGCAATCCTGAAGGAATGAATTCCTTCTGCATGGATGAGTTTCCTTTATAGGAAAATTCCTCCAACTGATAGTACATTGTCCCTTCCTTTAATCTCAACTGGGTCTTTCTCTGAACTGACATGCATGAGTTATTTATGAGAGAATATTCAGTTATATGTACAACACTAGTTGCATGCATGCATGCATTAACTGATTGAACTCACAATTAGTTCCTCCAACTGTTTGGAACTAATTTAACTGGACTTAACTGAGTTAACTGAGCTAACTAATTACAACTCATCCTTATCTCCTTAATTAAGGGATAACTTTCTCAATCAAAGGGATAATTGTTGCATGTCTTCACAAAGAATTCATATTTGATATTCACCAACTAATTAACTCAATATGAATTAATTAATTATTTTTCAAACAACTAGTGAGACTAAATTCGAATTTTAATTCAAGGACTAATTAAAATTGGAATCTATCCTGAAATGCTATCTATAGCAATGCTATTTTTAGCATTTTTATTTTTTGCATTACTTGTTGCTATTTTCAACACTGGTACCTGAAATGCTATCTATAGAAATGCTATTTATAGCATTTCTATTTTTAGCATTTCTTGTTTCTATTTTCAACACTCCCTCTCAACAAGAAATGCATTCAACTCGAACACGATCCTGAACCTTTGGAATGTTCTGCATGCAACACTTCTCACTAGTGTTGTTGCTCAAGAAACTCAGAAACAAAAAAATATCCAACCTGAATCAGAATGATGCCTTTGTCATCAAATTCTTTGACTGCTATTGCCTCTGTTGATTGAAAACTCTGCACCTATGTGCCCTTCAGTATCTAGCTACTCTAGCCTCTGTCACTTTGATCTCTGACTGCATCAATCACACTAATTCCTCCTGCTTCATCCATGATGCTGCTAGTCATATCTCCCAGCACTACATTTGCACTGCACCTCCTCTCATTATGTTGCATAGTGTTGTCCACTGTTGCACTGCAACTCAGTTACTGAGAAGTAAGTAACTGATCTGCCAACTTACCTCCTTGTTGGGCTAGAAACACCCTTTGATGTTGAAGCTTCCTCTACTACTCCATCCGCATCTATCTCTACCCACTTAGCTAGTCCTACTACTCATCGTCGGGGCTTCTGTAGCAAGGTCTAATCAAAGAGGTTGGGTACCTCAAGGATCCTACCCCTATTTCAACATTCTTGAGACTATCGCTTCACATCACCCCACCTCACACCTCGAGGTAAGGCTGCATGTGATCCCTCTACCCACTTGGCTCGAGATTTCCCCCCACTGGAGGTCTCTGCATGAGTGGATGCCTCCACTCAGTCTCCTCTCAGCTTCTCCAGTTATGGCTGCTCCACGACCTCCTGAAGTTGCTTCACAAATTGTGGCTCCTCCACAATTGTCTATGACTTCTTCTCGCACTACATGTTGAGAGGTAATGTACTTTCCCTCTCAACCACCAAGTCTCCAACATTTGCCTTGCTCCTGAAGGCTTTGCATGCATCTTGAACCTCAAGAGCATACAATTTCTTGACTCGTGAACCAATCTGTTTCACTTGTCTCATGGTGATGTGGCTAAGGAAAACCTTTTCGTTACTGAAGACAACATCGTAGCCTTTGTGCTCCAACATCGCGATCGATACCAAGTTCTTCTTCAGTCCTATCACATACTTCACATCTGTCAAGGTGATGTGAGCTCCATGCTCCCTCTGAAAAGCAACCGTTCCCATTCCTAAAGAACTATACTTTTCATCATTACCCATCTCTATGCGCATCTAGTGGTCTTTCTCCTCCAAGGTACTAAACAAACTCTTACCGTCAGTCATGTGGAATGAGGCTCCACTGTCAAGAAACCAACCACAACCCATCATCGAAGAAACCATGCATGTGATGAGGGAAAGATCCAATTCAAACTGAAAGGCCAATGCCTCACCTTCATATCCTTCTGAGGATCCCTTCTTGGATTTCTTCAATGGACAATTAGTTGCATAATGACCCACCTCATGACAATTAAATCATCTCACTTTAGATTTGTCAATCTTCTTCCCTCCATGGGAAGAACTCGATTTGGAATGAGAATCCTTTTCCTTCCCTTTCCTTTCCTTACTCACTAAGGCAAAATTTTCTTCATCCTGCTTGGATGAAAAACCATCTCTAGTGCTCCTCCTGATCTCCTCTTGCATCATATCTGACCACAGTCATTCCCAATCTGGCAGTTTCTCTCTCCCATTCACTGAGTCATGGTAGCTATGCCAGCTCTTAAGAAGACTGAGGAGAGCAAGACTCACCCTATCATCATCGACTGTCTTGATTCCTACACTTCCAAGCTCATCTCTACAGGTGGTGAGCTTGTTTATATATGTAGAGATCATGATGCCCTTTTCACACTTGATTTTCTGAAGCTTGTCCTTTAGCGCCATCTTCCTCTAGCCGTTGTTGTTCTGATATAGATCCTTCAATTTCTTCCACATTGAAAATAGAGTCTCCTTCCCATGGAGACTCAAGACAATATGGTCTCGAACTCCCTCTAGAAGAATCCTCCTCGCTCTCGCCACACATTTCTTCCATTCCGCCAATTCTTGGGCATTAGCTTCTACTGGCTTGGGGACTTCTTGATCAATGAAATCCTTCAAACCATTGTCCTCTAATACCACTTCCATGCGATCCTTCCAGGCTATGTAATTCGAGCTGCCATCTAGGGCATACTTGAGTCTCAAGCCATTGAACACCATTGGTGAACTTTGAGATGTGATAAGAAATCGATTTTGTACCTACAATCAAGAACTTCAAACTTCAAACTTCTCCCTTCTTTGTGTACTATTCTCTGCTTTGATCACCTTTGCTCCCATACCATGTAGAAATTCTCACTGTAGATTAAAATGATTATGCAATGTACTAAAGAAAAATACTTAATCTACTTCTACAATCAAACTTGCGGAAGCTTAATCAATTTAACCAAGATCAAACAGAACACATATAACAAAGAAGAAGATTCAATCACACGTGAAACATAGAAGAATACTCTGGGGAAAGCCTCAGCTAAAAACCCCGCTATTTGTATTATCATACAAGTGGAAATATCTAAGGATTACACAAAAATTTAGCTCTCAAGCTACCCAGCTCTCAGTACAATCCCTCACTGTTGCTCATAGACATAATATGCAACACATATGCCTTCCTTTAGTCCTCCAAGCCTCCTATTTCCTTGCGCAGTTTCTCCTGGGTCCTCCAGCTGCCACCTGTGTGATTCTCACCTCATAAACTACTCTGACCTCTGAAATAATTGCGCAATCCTGAAAGAACGAATTCCTTCTTCATGGATGAGTTTCCTTTATAGGAAAATTCCTCCAACTTATAGTACACTGTCCCTTCCTTTAATCTCAACTAGGTCTTTCTCTAAACTGACATGCATGAGTTATTTATGAGAGAATATTCAGTTATATGTAGAACACTAGTTGCATGCATGCATGCATTAACTGACTGAACTCACAATTAGTTTATCCAACTGTTTGGAACTAATTTAACTGGACTTAACTTAGTTAACTAAGCTAACTAATTACAACTCAAATACAACTCATCCTTATCTCCTTAATTAAGGGATAACTTCCTCAATCAAAAGGATAATTGTTGCATGTCTTCACAAAGACTTCATGTTTGATTTTCACCAACTAATTAACTCAAGATGAATTAATTAATTATTTTTCAAATAGCTAGTGAGACTAAATTTGAATTTTAATTCTCAATTTTAATTCATGGACTAATTAAATTTGGAATCTATCCTAAAATGCTATCTATAGCAATGCTATTGTTAGAATTTTTATTTTTTGCATTCCTTGTTACTATTTTCAACACTGGTACCTGAAATGCTATCTATAACAATGCTATTTATCGCATTTCTATTTTTAGCATTGCTTGTTGCTATTTTCAACAGTACTCACCACATATACATGAAAGAAGGTTGCAAGCCAATCAGGCAACCACAAAGGAGGATGAATCCAACTCTTACAAACATAGTCAAAGAAGAACTACAAAAACTGCTAGATGCAGGATTCATTTACCCTATCTTAGACAATGAGTGGGTTGCTCCTTTAGTGTTAGTTCCCAAGAAAAATGGTAAGTGGAGGATTTGTGTAGATTATAGGGAGTTGAACAAAGACACAAAGAAGGATCATTTTCCCCTACCCTTCATTGACCAAGTGTTAGATGGCCTAGCAGGGAAGAAGTTTTTTTCATTGAGATGGATTCAGTGGGTAAAACCAAATCCAAATATGCCCAGAAGACCCGGATGAGACCACATTCACCTGTCCTTGGGGTATTGCACCTATAGGGTCCTTCCTTTTGGCCTATGTAATGCTTTTGCCACCTTCCAAAGAGCAGTATTGAGTATTTTTACTGAATTAGTACACGATGATGTGGAAATCTATATGGATATTTTACACCTTATGGTTGTGATTTCCAAGAAGCCCTGACTAACCTAGGCAAAGTATTGCACAAATGCATTGAAATGAATCTGTCTTCAGTCTAGAAAAATGTGAATTCTTAATGACTGAAGGGATTGTGCTAGGTCATTCAATATCTCATCAAGGACTGCAGGTGGACTCAAACAAAATACAATCATTCAAAGGGTCCCACCTCCACAAAAGCAGAGAGATTTCAGGAGTTTATTAGGGTTAGCTAGATACTACTGAACGTTCATAAGGGACTTCAGCAATTTGGCCTCTCCTTTGTTTGGGTTGTTGGCCAAAGATTCTGAGTTTATATGGTCAAAGAGCTGTCAAGAGGCCTTAGACATTCTAAAGGGTAATTTAACCACTGCACCAATCCTTAGAGGCCCAAACTGGGCCCTCCCTTTTCATATTCATGTCGATGCCCCACACAAAGCCATAGGAGCAGCCTTAGTTTAGGAAGAGGAGAAATTGCCCTATGCCATCTAATTTATCAGTAAGAACCTGTCAAAGGTTAAGCTAAACTATACTATGACCAAAGAGGAACTCCTAGTTTTTGTGCATTCATTAAACAAATTTAGGCATTACAGGCTATCAAACATTTATGCATATTGATCATGCTGCAATCAAATATTTAATGAACAAATAGGATGTGAATGCTAGAATTATAAGATGGTTGCTTTTATTACAATAGTTTGATCTAACAATTGCTTATAAGCCTGGTAAGGAAAATGTTGTTGCAGACTTTCTATCTAGGATGAATCTGCCTACAAGTAAAGAAGGAACGGTGGGTGACCAGTTACTAGACGAGCATTTGTTTGCTATTTCAGTTCTCTCCCCATGGTTTGCTGATATAGCAAATTATTTGGTATCATCAAAGTTCCCACCAAACTTGCCCTCTAAAGAAAAGAGCAAGATGGTCAGGAAAACAACCCCATTCACCTGGATTGGGGGCAATCTATTCAAACTTGGCCCAGATCAAATCTTGAGAAGGTGTGTAAGGGAAGAGTAAGTTTTTGACATCCTTCTGACCTATCATGATGGATCATGTGGAGGTCAGTTTGCAACAAAGAGGATAGCATTCAAAGTGTTGCAAGTAGGTTATTATTGACCTACTCTTCATCAGGATGTGAAAAAGTACATTAGTCAGTGTGATCGATGCCAGAGGATGGGAAAGCATACTCCAAGAGATGAAATTCCCCTAAAACCTTAAGTGACTTTCGAGCCATTTGACAAGTGGGGCATGGACTTCATTAGGCCTATCAACCCTACTTCAAATAAAAAGTAGTACATTATTGTGTGCACTGATTATTTGACTCAGTGGGTTGAAACCAAGGCAATTAAGGCAGCAACAGAAGAGAAGGTGGTTGAGTTCCTAAGGGACAATGTATTCTACAAATTTGGGTACCCTAGAGAGCTAGTCATAGACCAAGGCAGCCGATTTACCTCCAGCATGATGGAAGAACTACTCAGCCATCACAAAATCAAGCATAGGACCTCCACTCCTTATCATCCACAAGCTAATGGGAAAGTGGAAGTGACCAACAAGGCATTGGAAAACATCTTAACCAAGGTAGTGAGTAGTAGCAGGAAGGATTGGGTAGAGAAACTAGTTGAGGCCACCTGGGCCTATAATACAACATGGAAGACCACCACTGGATTTATGCCCTATGAGTTGGTCTATGGGAAAAAGGCTTTGTTTTCCATTAAGTTTGAATATAACACATTGAGGATGGCAGCCCAACTAGATTTGGATCTCATTCATGCACAGGAAGAAAGATTGTTCCATTTGAATGCCTTGGATGAATTCAGAATGCAGGGCCTCCTACATACAAAGATAGTTCAGCTTTAGAGGAAGATTTGGCATGAAAAACATATCAAGGAGAAGCAATTTCAAGAGGGAGACTAGGCATTATTATATGATTCTAGGTGTAAATAATTTAAGGGAAAGCTAAGGACAAGATAGCTCAGACCTTATGTGGTGGAAAGATGCCATGATAATGGTCCAGTGCAAATTGGAACTATAGATGAAGAAGCTCCATTGCTTGTTAATGGACACTGATTGAAAATGTACGAGAGACCTTTATCAAAACAAGAGTTCATTTACAATATCAATAAGATAGTGATGATGGTGAAGCAAGTTCCAACTCCTCCCCCATCAGGTCACTGAAAAAGAAAAAAAATAAGGATTCAGGTGAAAACCTCCATGAGGCGCCTGAGTCCCATATTTGGGTAGAAAACCTCATAAGGCGGCCCAAGAATGAGAAAAAATGAAAAAGAGTAAGAAGATCCATAGGTGAAAACCTTCCTTGAGGCACCCAGGGAAGATATCTAGGGTGAAAACCTCTCTAAGGCAGCCTAGGTGTTTTTCAAAAAAAAATATAATAATAAAAGAAAAAAAAGACATAATTGTTATTTGCGGGTGGGTGAGAAAGACAATCAAGGAGCAAAGAGAAGAGCCAAAGGGAACCGTTCCTCACATATATTCATCTCCTCCACTCCTTACCATGCATCCCTCCATCAATTCCATTTTTTTTACTTCATTTATTCAATTTAAGGTGAAGATTTTGTTTTCTACATGATCCCCTGAATGGTAGGTTGGTTAGGTCCCCAAAATTCATTCTATACATGATCTAACCCCTCATCTCATCCATTACCATCATACCTGCACTCACACACACTCCCACTCCCTCTGTCCATTCATTACAACATCCTCACAACACCATCCAGCAACATGATCAAGAAATTCTAAGGGAGACACCAAACATTACCAAGTGGTAATCCAGGAGCTACACAGCAGAAATAGAATCATATCTGTAGTCAAAGACAACATCAGTAGACAGTAGAGGAGGAAGAAGAATGACCATGCAGCAAATGAACAATGCAGCACCTCTAATCCTCCACAAACTGTAGCATGGCATCGAGACCACAAGTAAGTATCCCACTCACTCACTCATATGTATCATTTGATCAAAAGTTGTAAAGGTTCCGAGGTAGTTGGTTTGTAAGTGAAAAGGTTTCCAATTAACTTGGCCACCTTCGTTCAATCATCACATACAAAGTAGGGTGTCCTCTCACAGATGGTTGCAGTCAACTCAAAAAACAGAGGAGGAGTAGGATAAGAAGTGGTTAACTATGGATTTAACAACAATGGGAGCTGATTACAAGGAGTGGGAATGATGAGGTGGTATAAAGAGAAACAAAACATTGTTTTCATGCATTCAAGCATTCCACCTCCTTGAAACTCCCTCACTCAAGTAGCTCTCATAACTCTTACCACCCATTGGAAGCAAGGATCCATCGTTCTACAAGAGAATTCCTATAAGAACAATATACAGGAGCAATCTACAGGATACACAGAGGCAGTCTACAAGATAGGCAAAGAGGGGTTCAAGAGGGAATATCAAGAGAATTTTCCACTGCCACCATTCTAAAGAGGTAGGATCTAAAAATCCATCCCCATTTACAAGAAAATGAACTAGAAGTCCTCTAAAAAGCTAGTGGATTACATACACAGGAAACTCTGTTTTCTCAAGAATTTTCTCATTCCCTCACTCCACATAGCAGAATCCATGCCACTGTTATAGTTAGAGGGCTCACTATAGATCTCACCCCAGAGTTCATCAGTAGGGTCACCACACTTCCCCTAGGAATTGCATGGAGAAAAGAAGACAAAGCAAACAGTCAGGTGGCAAAAAGGAAATTCTTTTTAGAAGGTGAAGAACCCACAGAGGATAAAAATGGAGTAAGGAGGGACAGTCTGCCATACCCATGGAGTGAGGTAGGCTACCAACTCATCAAATATATCTCATATGAGGGTATATATAGTGTTGTTTATGGCTACCATTTTAGG
The DNA here is from genome assembly GCA_031772625.1 of Pinus tabuliformis. Taxonomy (NCBI): domain Eukaryota; kingdom Viridiplantae; phylum Streptophyta; class Pinopsida; order Pinales; family Pinaceae; genus Pinus; species Pinus tabuliformis. Next base: position 841,605,682 of record CM062807.1, read on the forward strand.
ATACTTGAAGAACTAAGATTTGGGATAGAAGCACCAGTTCACCAAAGACTCAGCATACCCTATTTCTTGATGCAATCTCTCATAGACTCTAGCAACAAAGTAAAGGAAGGGAATTCCCATCAGTTGTCTCACCATGGTTTGATTAGAATCCTCATTGAGGATGCCCTCCAAAACCTCAAGTTCCCTATAAAATGGTCAGTCTTCAAAGACTTACCAGCAAAGGATGACATCAAAAACCTCATCTATGATGTTAGTCCTTCTGCCAGAGAGGAAGTAGGCATTGAAACAAAAGGGGAAGAACACAAGGAGGATTCACCTAGGGTGTCTCTAGAGGCCCCTAAGAGGACAGATGCAGGAAAAAGAAAACCAACTAGCATGTATGGTCAGCCTCTCCTTGGAGGCCATCCAGTGTAGGATGCTAGCTAAATCCTATGCTCTTTACCTCAGAGAACAATGGCTACAATTTCATATTAAAACACTAGCACAAAGGGGCACCATGCCATTTCAGGACTGTAGGAAGTTTATTGATCTTTGTGATCAAAGTGCACTAGAGGATAGGCCAAAATGGTTGAGTTTTACTTGCACAACATGTCCCTCACATACATGAATATTTGGGATCCTAATGCAAAGCTAGGAGATCTACAATTAATGGATTTGGCATCATCGATGAACCATGAGAAGTCAAGGGCTATAGAGATGAAAAGAATATTGGCCAAAGAGCAAAATGAACCTCTTTTCATCAGAGCTGAACAATCAAATCCCATGGCCCTAATCGACACCCATAATCTAATTACAAAATATCCTCAGATGGAACCTAGATATCTTGCTACCCAAGAGCAAGAAATTTCACATTTTGAGGATACGTTTAGGCTGCTACGAGATAATAATATACATGCCTGCTAAAGGAGATGGAACACACTTCCACACAGCTTGAAGATTAGCGAATATCACTCCCCTCAAATGTTGAGAGAGGCACTCAACAGGACACCTATGTATAAGAAATAAATGAAAAGGTTGAAGGTCAATTGGATAGGCCTAAAAATCAGTCCACCACTACTCCTAGAGATGCTAGAAGGGAGAAAAGAAGAAGAGGAAAAGAGGCAGTGGGAAGAAGTAGAAAGGAAAGCAGGCTTATATAAACAAGAAGAAAAGACCATAGCTAAAGCATGGGATGTCAGAGAGGCTACCAAAGCCATGAAGGACATGGACATTGACTAAGTTTCTTAGAGGATGAGCAACACTTTTAGTAGGGGGGTGATGATAAGCCTCATCATTGGGTAATTATATGGGCCTTAATTAGCCTTAATTCACCTCCTAGCTTAGTCAAACCAACTACTCTCACAACTTATTGCATAATTTTGATTATATTTTTTTTATGAGATGATTTAGAGTCGAATATTTTGCTTTGTTGTCTAATGTGCATTTAATGCAGGAATAAAGGATAAAAGCAAGGAAAAATGCAGGAATAAAGCATAAAAGCAAGGAACTGTGGCAAATACATTGGTAAAAACTCGAATGGGACAAGGGAGAGGAATTTTAGGAGGTAAATCCTCCTCATTTACTACCCGTGCATTCGAATATTCCTCCATCAGCTCGGAGTGCAAACAACCATCACTTTGAGGACTAGAAGACAGCTGAGCAAGTGAAAGGGACAGAAACCAGTTTATCTTGAGTGGGGAGCCTAGCTTCCCTAATTGGAAGGAAGTCGTTGAGACTTCAGATGTATAAGTAGAGAGGCTTAGGACCTCAGTAGGATTCAGATTTTTTATTGTAAAACTCTACTTTATCTCTGAGCTGCAAGACTTGTGACAACTTGTTATGTAATCCATGGTTTTGATAATAAGAATGAGTTTTGTTTTGAGTCAGCTATGAGTTAACTCAGAGGGCTGAAGCTCTTGGGTTAGGGCCCAACCTGAGAAGCCAAAGCTCCTCCTTATTGTACATGTATGCTAGCATAGATTTCTGGTTCTGTTCATTTGCTTAAGTAGTTGCGTTTTCATTACAGCTGTATAGTGTATATGATTTATGGTTTTCCTGTTCATTTGCTTAAATAGATACATTCTCATTAAAGTAGCGTAAATTAGATCATTTTTGCTTAAGTTTACTTCCATTTGTGCCTTCTTTCATTTCAGAGGATAGCTAGAGGAAAAAGATCACCATAAGGTTGTGTGTAGGTGTCTCGGCCTCATCTCCTCCCTCTGGGACCATGACTTGAGGAAGAAACCCTTCAGCAATCCCAAAAACACAGGTTTTTGGTTCTCGCATGAGTTATGGATTTTGTAGTTTGATGTAGTTACTTGTCCACCCTCACTGGTTTTTCTGTCATTTTTTCATTTGAAACCGCCTTCAGCACGTTCTTCATGCATAATTCCATTATCGTCTAATGCACAACAAACCTTCCCAATCACTGTTTGATTCATTTGTTTATCAAACGGTCACCTCGCGTGAAGTCTTCCACTTACTTTATGCACTTTAAGTCCCCACCGTTGATGGGCCTCGCTTGATCCGATAGCTATCGCATCACCTCAACACTTTATGTGCTTTAAACCCCCATCATCGATCTACCTCACCTAATCCTATGGCTATCGCACAATTTCGCATGGAATCTTGCATAGTTGTTATCCTCCCTAGATCACATGAGAAAAGTGGTTTTCTCATGATACGTGTCGTTTAGTTAGGCCAATCGCATAAAATTTCAAAATATAGCTTACATCCTTGAGGACACACGATAACCTTCTTACCGCCTTCAAAAACCCGCTCCATCATTTCCGCACATTTTATTTACCCTTCTATAATCTCCACCATCAATATGCCTCACTTGATCCGATGGCTATCGCGTCACCTGATCGCCAACTAGCTTGGCTGATCTCCACCATTGATTTGTCTAGCCTGATCTGATGGCTATTGTGCAATCTAGCGAGAATTCTTACACAACCATTATCCACCTGAGAGCATGTGAGAAAAGTGGTTTTCTCATGCTACATGTTGCGCAGTTAGGCTAATCACATGAAATTTCAAAATACAGCTTACAGCCTTGAGGGTGCGTGAGAAACTACTTACCAACTTTGAAACCCGCTCCATCATTTCCACATGTTTCTTTCTCCCACTATACGATCTCTGTCATCCATCCTCCAATTAATCTTGTCGTTCCATCTCTTGACTTAATCTTCGTGATAAGATCTTCATCATTCATCTTGTTCGTTTGTCTGGTTCGTCCATCTATCCACTTAACCTCCGCAATAAGACCTCAGTCATTCATCCTATGCGTTCACCCTATTCATCCATCTAGTCACTTAAGCCTTCGCGATAAGATCTTCGTCATTCATCTTCTGTTCGTTGGATGATCCAATGGTTCTTATGCACTACTGCTTCCTTACATCCTCCTTTCACTAATATCGACCTCCAATTGCTCTTGTGCTTCAAAATTGATTTTGCTTACACCTTAGTATAGTTTTATGCTCTTTACCTCTGCAACTTAGATAGCAGCATTAGGTTAGTGATTGATTTAGCAATTTTTATTAGCATAGTTGTTTAATTGGTTAATTAGGTTATGGTGTGGTTTAGCATTACATGTTGTTTTCTTCATTACTGCAGTAGAGTAGCTCTCTCTTAAAATATATTTTCTCTTCTTCCATCAAATAATTAAGCTTCTCCTGACCCTATAGAATTCTGGCTTGGAACCCCTGGGGTCTCTTGCCAGATAAGTGGTGACAACAGGGAGTACCTTCACTTTTACTTTTGCATATAGCACTGTCACCTCCAAGTTTGTATGAGCCCTGTGTTGATAAGTAAAGCTAGTAGCCCTGGGAGTTGCAACATTCTTGTTGCAATACCTAGGCTTATCAATTAGTCAAACAAAAAGGAACTATAACAATCTCATAATTCCCATACCTAGTTTTGAATTCAGTCCTGTAGATGTCCTCTTCTTTGATGTGTACATCATGATATCCTGATCTCAAATCAATCTTCAAGAACATTGTAGCTCCCTTCAACTAATCAAACAAGTCATCAATCCTCAGTAACATATACTTGTTCTTGATCGTCACCTTGTTCAACTATGTGTAATCAATGCAGAACCTAAGGGTACCATCCTTCTTCTTCACAAACAACACTAGTGCACCCCAAGGAAACACACTTGGCCTTATGTATCCATTGTCAATCATTTCCTTCAACTGTAACTTCAGTTCCACTAACTTTGGAGTGCTCAATTTGTAGGATCCTTTGATGTTGGTGTTTCTCTTGGTACAAACTCAATAGAAAAATCAACTTCCCTGTGAGAAAGAAACTCTGAAATATCTATTGGGAATACATCCTAGAAGTGCTGCAAAACTGGGTATCTATTCAAGACTTCCACATCCTCAATATCCTTACCTTTATCACTGGAAACATTCACTACAAACAATACACACCCTTTCCTGCAATTGCGCTTTTCTGGCATAGTTGTAACCATTCTCACTGATGTAGGCTTCTTCTTATGTTGCAATATTCTCTTCTCTCCATCATCATCTAAGTTCTTGATAGCCTTCTCATAACAGTCCACCTTAGTCCTTTGAATGTACAACCAATCCATATGCATAATCATACTATATGATCCCAATGGAAGAACATTCAAATGTGTTTATGTAGGCATACCATTCAGCTCAAATGCATAAGCTCTTACCCAATGATGAACACTTTTCTTACTACTTGTAACCAACTGCACCAACCAATACTCTACATGAACTTCTTTTCTCAAACCACACTTATCCACCGAGTTAGGATTAACATAACTATAATTAGATCTAGGGTCAACCAAAATAGAAATGACTTGATCACAAAGCTTACCTTCCATATCAATCGTGGATGATTGTTGATCCACCTACTTGTTATCAAATGTTGAATAGACTTGAGGAATTCTTTGTCCAACATCCCCAATTATCAGTGCCTCCTAAGCACATTAGATTTGAGGCCTACCACCCTGATACAATGGACAATCCTTCTTGCATTGATCCTTGTCACATATCCAATACTGAAAATTCCCACTACCTTTTTTCTACTGCTCTTCAAGTTGAGACCCATGTCCCTTCTCAACTGCATTAAACTTCTTATAAGGAGAAGCATTCTCTTTCCCACCTGCGTCCTAAGGTCATCTCTGCTTTAGTGGCCACTTGCATTTAGCCTTATCATTCCCTTTCCAACCCTACTTAGACTCGGCCTTATGCTTTGATTTCTCATAATAGTGTTTCTACTTTCCAATGACTTCCTCCAGCAACCAAGGCTCATCATACTCAATCTAATCCCTAAATTCTAATGGCATTCCATTGATAAATTTTCTGAACTTTTTTCTTCTCATCCTTAAGATATGGCACATACCTCAACAACTCTAGGAACTTAGTCATGTACTCTTCATTTGTCATAAATCCCATCTTCAACTTATAGAACTCCTTGGCCTTTCCTTCATAGTACCTCTCTAACAAGTATTTCTTCCTAAAGAGTCTCTTTAATTCATGCCAATTCAACTCCTCTCTCATGATGTCTCTGACACGCTTCACATATTCCCACTAGATGTTTACTTTCCATTTGAGACTAAAAATAGCTATCATGGCCTTCATGTTCTCTATATAGTCATGCAACTCAAATAACTTCTTCATTCCAAGAAACCATGCTTCTACATCTTCTGGTTTCTTCAACTCTCCATCGAATGTAGGTGGCTTGGCTTTCTTGAACTCATACAACAAGTATCCCCTCACACTCCTCTTATAAGGATGATAGCGATGATGACCATGATACTTGTCTAAATTAGACATAGAGTAGAACCCATAGCCACCACCTCTCCTATCAGGTGTATCGAAGAACATACCATCTCCGATTTTGTCATCTTTGTCCAACCTATGACCACCATGAGACCTGCTACCATATGCCCCATTAGTCTTGTCATCCTGTCCATAACTGGTCAGTGGTTGTCCCTATCTTTGTAATTCTGAAAAACTCTGAAGGATAACTGCATTTACCTCTTCTTGTTTCTCCCACTGGTACAAAATGAGATATTTATGACTATGGGACTAAAAAAGTTAGTCACCACAATTATTTCAAGTGAATTACTACTAAATTTGAGCAATTTTAAGTGATGCAACTAAACACGACTAACTTAAATGACTAATTTAGTCTAGGGATAAAATACACGACTAGATAAAAAGTGACCCAACTAAAAGTGACTAACTTAAATGACTAATTTAGTCTAGAACTAAAATACATTACTAGATAATAAGTGACAAAATTACAAATGATGAATGTAAACAGCTACTATAGTCCAAGAATAAAAATATGACCAACTAACAAGTACAAGTATATGAATTAGTCATTTATGCTATTCATTTTTAATTGTGTCACCCCGGAAATGGAAAGTTGCAATTTTGATACTAAAGTGCTACATTTCACTAAATTTTAACACTGCAAATGGATGTAGAGACCCCAATTGGGGTCTCTAAATCCATCTGTGGGTCTTTGAATCCATTTACAATGTTAATTAGAGACAATGGTGTCTTTGAACCCATCTACTATGTTAAAATTTAGAGACCCCTTTAAGGGTATCTCTAAATCCATCTGCCATGTTAAAATTTAGGTAGATGGATTGAACAAACCTCTTAAAGGAGTCGATGAATCCATCTATAATGCTAAAATTATAATAGTTTTTCACAATATAGAGTATAAGTTTACAATATATAATAATTTTATATTCCCTTTGGAAGGATGGACAATAAAGATAGTTTGAAATTGACATATAAGGGTTTTAAGGGTTAATAGGAATTTTTTCCTCACATATTAGAGAGATGACACACAATTTTTTATGGGGTTTTTGTGGTGTTGTTCCATACCATGGTTTATTATTGCACTATATTCATAGAGGCAATGAATTTATTAATTTGAATTCAAAGTATGTTGATTTAAACTTAGTCAATTAATATAAATGTATATTACTCTAAAGCCATATTATTCTATAAATAGTTCTACAGATACATGCATTACAAAAATGTGCACAAATTCTAATAGAGCATTCACATGCTTAGAATGTGCACACACTATTATTAGAAAACCATACATACTAACCATTCTTGTGGCTATTTATGCAGAATAACCTACCATGACTCCCATATCCAAGTGAAAATCAAAATATCCCTTAGAGAGTATATATGTGGTTGTTCGATGGTGTTGTCTTTGATGTCAACCCATGGAGTTGAATGGGTTTGACTTTGACCAAAAACACCAGCCATTGGTGTAAATGGTTAATGAACACTTCCTAGTAATTCTTGGATTACATCAAGATGGTAGCTATATTGTTGGATAGTTGAAAACCCAAGTCCTAGGGTTTGGGTTCCTTGGATTGAGGATGTACCTCAACTTTGTCGAGGGTTTTTGGTAGGTCAAATCATTAAGTTTGGGTTAGGGATCTATGTCATTAGATTCTCCTTGAAAATATGTTTCTGTTGATATGAGGTTCACCACATAGTCCTCTTGGCTTGAGAGATAAATGTGTTTGAAGTCAATTACCCCACTTTTTGGGCTAAACCCCAAGGGGTGGTAGCTTGGCACATTCTCATTCATTGTGAGCATCTAAACTTAAGAAATTTGGTTTAATTTTTCTATTTTGCGTGGAAATAACTTTAATAAAAGGTGTCACACATATTTCACACCCATGGACTTAGGTAAGGAATAATTCCTCATTACAAAGGTTAAGGGGTTTCAGTTAAAGTTCAAGATAGTACTTGAAAATTCCATCTAAAAGGAACTTAAATGTAATAATGTTTTAAAATCCTAAATTATCCTCAAAAATTTACATTAGGGATCCCTTCTTAATTTATAGAAACAATTCCTATACTCACTAAATCCTAACACCCAATCTACTCACAATAAGGGAAGTGACTCTCTTACTTAGTTCACGAGATGAAAATTATTTAAACTTTTATATTTTAGATCTCACGGAACCTCTCTATTCCCAAAATGGTTAGCTTCTAGGAAGCCCTTACATTGGTCTATAAAAAGAGACCTTACCTTGTCTCAACATATCCGATCTCATCTGAATTGTTCTTATGATCATACTCTAAAATTTTCGGATGCCTGAGGAAGACAGTGAAGGAATTACAGTGGACTAGTCTTTCGTTTATGTTTTTATTTCTTGATTGGAACTTGGGATTCATTTGGCTTGTAGTATTAAGGCTAGGGCGCAAGCCTCCTCTCTAAGGTTTGATCTATTTCATTGACATCATCCTAACCTGAAGCCACTACAAGACCTCAGTCTTCTATCCGGTAAGTATTTTGAGCATAAAACAAAGTTTTTTTTATTGTTTTTCCTTGGATATAGGTCTATCTCGATTACCAAATTACAAACATTTTTTCTTGTGACTCTAGGATTCTTCATTAGGGAACTCTCCCAAGGTTTTAGACTTGTGCATTAGGATACATTTTTTCTAAAGATTGAAGGGTTCTTTCTTTGCATAAATAATTTAGAACATTCATTCCTAGTTATCTGTGTCATAAATAGCTGGGAAGGTAAAACATTTATGGCCTAAACTTATGGTTCCAAGCATAATTTTTCTTGGGTACAAGTAGTAGTACAAAATACATATAACCTGTAACTTTGTATGACATTATTCATTGACAAGGAGTCAAGGACAATAAAATGATTGATTGTTAGCTTTTATGTGATGCAACAATGACATAGTATGATCTTAACTTGAAACAGTGATCACCTATCGTTGTCAATATATGACAGTGATTCTCATTGTAATCTCATTGTGTATTAGTGAGTATTTTCAAGAAATATACGCACTAAGCCAATCATTAACTTAAAATTTTAGTGGAATTGAAAATAAAAGACATGACCTATTGTTTAAAATAACATTATAATTGGCATAGACCTTTTATGTCTTGACTTTCACATAATAGTAACCTTGATACATGTACAGTACGTTGATAAGATTATTTGACTTGACAGCGATGCATTACAATATGATTTGGGATTGATATCTAGAACTAATGATACACTAACCTTATGTGTGTAGCAATAGTTTCCTCAGACTAAAATAGTAGACAATGGCATTGATTATAACAGAACATCTTGTCTTAACATGTTACAGTGACACCTACAACATTACAGTGATCCTATGCACATGAAAAAAGAGCATTAACCTTAGTATCTTAACTTTACCATTCCTTTGGTCTCTTGAATTGAATCCACTAATGGTTTATAACATTGAGTTGACATATGACTTGAAAGTGATATAAAATTTCATAGAATGATATATATTGACATTGACATGATGTATTGACTTTGACCTGACATTTAGGACAACAAGTTAACACTTAGCCATTGATATGATATATTGACCTTGAAAATAGTGAAACAATGACTTATGTCTTTTGGGAATGTACTTGTGATGACCAAGATTCTTGTCTTGACAAGCATGTTGTAGCTTTCCTAATTTATGTGATGTGACAACATTTATGTAAAAATGTTACAATGGGTTTGTGACAGACTTCTTGGACAGTGATTGAAGTGGGTGATGATGGCTTCAAGGCATTGACTATCTGAGCAGCAGTGTGTACACATATGTTGGTAGCACTCCTTGAGCCAAGTCTTAGAGCATTGCAGGAAGGTCATAGAGATGAACTGAGGCACTTGGGTTTGTGCCATAATTTGATATCAGTGCCAAATGATTGCAGCAGTATGAGTAGTTTGGTATAGTGAAGCAAAGTGGTTTGGCTACTTTATGAGATCTTGATGCTTATTCATTCATAATCAGTATAGTGTGGTGAAATTGTATGCGGTAATATAGTGGTCGATGGTCAATTTGAGTAGTTGACAGTTGATGTGACAATATTTGATGTGTAGATGTTTCAATGGCTTGATCTATGTAGTGCCCAGTGGTTAGTTTGAGCATTGATATGCAATGGTCAATTTGAGCAGTGATATGCAGTGGTCAGTTTGAGCAGGTAGTAGTTGTCAGTTTGAGCAGTTTTTGCATAGCAACATTATCATCATTACAACTTTCTTATATTAATTCAAAGCACAGGAGGATCCAGTCTAAAAATTGTGAAACATGGTCTGTCGGCTCTTCAGGGTGGTAGGGTAGTGCAAGGCAGGTGGTTGGAGACACCTTGGGTTTGTGGCTTGGGAACTCTTCAAGGTGGCAAGGTTGAGCTAGGGTAGATCATAGCCTGCAGTGGGTGTTGAAGCGTACTTTCAATTGTGGATGATAAATTATAGGGAAGTGAAGCATCCTTCTGACAACATCTGGTAAACAAAGTGTTGGCACACTCATTAGGTTCTGGCCTAACTCACAAGGCATTGGGGCATCCTTCCGGTTACAGTAAATATTAGGGTGTAGTAGCGTCCTACAGGTTGTATCTTATGAATTAGGGGGCTAATTCCTCCCTTAGTTGTAGCTGAAATATTGATGTAATTAATTTTTCTTTTGAAGAGATAAGAAGACAATTACTAAGAAGCGTTTGGTGGTTTTTGACCTGGAGGGTGTTTTCCACCGAAAAATGTGTGTCTATTTTTTATCCTCTGCATTATTGTATGGTGTTATCTACTTTTGTTATATGTTTATGACTATCTGAAGATAAAAATAATAATAATAATTGAAGATCAACAAACGATCTGAAAAGGATTAAAAGTGCTAATTGCTAAGAAATATTAATTCACCCCCCTCAGTATTGCCAATAGTGGTTGTTTGAGGGTTACTTCCTATTCCTTGAACTTTATAAGTTTTATCTCGGGCCTAAGGCCCTCTTTTATCCTCTCCCAGATATAGTACATTTCCCAAAACCCATTATTATATACGAATGGTGAGAAGGATCCCCCATAGAGGCAACATATCCCCTAGAGATTTCTTGTGTGGTAATTTAAATACTTTTTCAAGAAGATTAATCATGGGAAGATTCAAATATGACCCAAGAACCATATGATCCTTCCTTGACAATGGTTAAGGCCCTGCATACCATACATGATACAAAAAACCTCCCAATGATATTGAGGCCAAACTTAAAGGACCCAAGACCCAGCTATGGCACACAAAACTTTCAAATAGCACCCATAACACACTTGAAGTCTAAATATATCTTAAAGAGGATATGTGTGGTGGTTTGAGGACTTATTCACGTTCATTGAACTAATAAAGAATTTTTGTTTAGGGACTAAGGATATTCTTTTCCTTGCATATCTGTCATAAAGGCCATAAAACCCATTCTTATTATGCAAAACATACTAATTGCACCCATATTCCCATTCTAATATCCTATTCATGGAAGTTAAACATAAGAAAAACTTGTTTTAGGCCTAAGACCATTTTTCATTCTTGGCCAAGATATAAGCCCTAACTCCCATATATGATGTGGAAAACCTCATAATAGAACCCTTATCCTAGATGGAGGCCTAATGTTGAGAAATTAAGGGGCAACAAGAGTAGCTGATATCTCTTACAATGATAACTTCTTATGAAGACTTTTACTTTTCTGAATTATATTCTTCTTTAGCTAGATTAATTTTGTGTTCTTATCATCAAATAACTACCAAAAATAGAAATAATAACGAGGTAGAGGACACAAGATATGGGTGATCATCTAGGGCCAAACCTCTCCAATCTCAAGAGGAAAACCCACAAAATTATTCTTCTTACAAAATCTTCAATTGATGAATTCCAAGACCTAGACCCTTGACTAAAACTCCTACAATATCAAGTCAATTTCTACCCTTATTCTTTTTAATTCAAAAGAATTCAACCTTAACTTAGCATTGCTGCAATTTCTCCTTATTTTCTGACTTTGGTCATGCAACACTAGACTACTCCTCTTCCTGAAATTCTCAGCCTTCTGAAACTTCTTGCAATTTTCACATGTGTGAGGTGATGAGGTCTATCTTGGCCCTTTTTCTCCCTTGCTTGACTGGACTTCTTCTCTTCAAGACTTCGGTCATCAAGTTAGCTATTTTTGCACCAAGGTTCGGCTTGCAGAGATAACTGTAATTTGGTCTTAGGTTTTGTAGTGGATGCCTTAGCTTTAGCCTACACGTGTGAGAGATATTACCCAAGAACAACCCTAGAAAGGTGTATTTTCTACTTCACTTTTTCTTCTTCTTTCTTCCCTAATTTCAAAGATCTTGGTTTTGATTCTTATGTATGTCTTGTCTCCTTAAGTTGGTAGAATAGCCTTTTTTATATAGTCTTCTAGTCCTTAAAAATAGGTCGACTTGTTCCAACTTCTAGGCCGACTTGACATGTTTGGGAGGCTGACATGTTGCATGCATTTTGACTTGATCTTGGATGGTTTCTTGACTCAAATAATTTTCTTTTACATAATGTAACTTTCCCAAATGGGTCTTCAATACATGATAATGACTCAATAGACTTTATGACAAACCTAGAAGCACTCAATGGGTGCTTAATCTAAAAATAAATTCCTCTTGAGCATGAAACCCATGCCTCAAGATCAACAATAATAAATTTATATTTTCTCATTACATCAAATACATAAAATCATGATTCCATATGTCATTATGAAGACCGAACCTAGTTACATATTTCAACACCTAAAATCCCTCAAAGAGGATTTATATTTTTCTTTAATGTATTTTTCATGTAGTGTAAGCCAAAAAAAATCATTTTGGTTTTGAAGCCATTATTTTCTTCCTTTGCTATGGTACAAGCCCAAAAACCCATCCTTACTATGTAAAACACACTAATGACACTAAATATCCTCGTAGACATTAAAGTAACACCCACTTGAATTTGTTCTGTGTCTCTTGTCATGGGGTTGCATGTTGAAACATATATAAAAGAGAATAGATAATAGTATTGTTGTATGGATTTAAGTGTGTAGGATGGGGGGTGCTAAGGTGCTTCCGTGGACATAGGAATTTCCATTGGGAAAAGAGTACCATCCCATGAAAGCCAAATTTGTTGACCCAATTAGGTACATTTTGAAGATAGAGAAGGAAGCTAGATAGTGTGGCATTTGCAAGATAAATCCTCCAATACCCAAGGCATGCAAGAGGGTTAATTACAAATCTAAATGATTGTTTGGGGTAGTTACAGAGAAACAACTTCAACAGTGATACAATTGGTGTTGTTTTAGGAGAACCACCAAATGCTCAGGAGTCCAATGCTTATAAATATTTCAATGAATTGAACAAAGGCACCAATCTTCTGAAATTCACTACTCACTAGCAAAAGATAGAATGGAATCCCAAGAAAAATGGAGGAGGCCCTCTACAGCCCATCTTAAAAACATCAATATGGGAGAGTGGGGAGACCTACACACTGGAATAATTTTAGGCCAAGGCAAAGCTGTTTGCAAGGTCTAGATTGAAATCCTTAATGGGTGCTACTCATCTAGTGGTGGAAATGTTTTTTTTCTAGAGGGAAACTATTGATAAGCCTATTACTATAGAGTATGCCAATGATATCCCTGGAACTTCCTTTGGGGAACCCAATGAGAAATTTCTACCACAATCATCTATGCCATATGAGGGGAAAGTACAATACCAAAGGAAACACAGGAAAAATAGGGCTCTCAGAATTCATGTTTGGACCTCTCAAACATTGTTTGGAATAAGTGGATTGCCTCACAATCACAAGGGTCATTGCTCCGTTATGTGCCCACTAAGGTTCCCACAGTTACTTCACCAATGGTTTACATTTCCCTGTTGTTTATTTAGTTTTCATTGCATGTGGAGGACCATGATCTCCACATTTTGAACTATCTGCACATGGATGCTTCGAAAACTTGGTATGTTGTGCCCAAAGATGTAACTTGCATTTGAGGAAGTGGTCAGACATGAAGGTTATGGCAGCCAGGTTAATATAATAGGTACATGCCTCGTACTTCTTTTGCAACCGTAATTTTTTTCTTATAGTTATCTCTTTTCCCACTATAATATCATATCATTTTCCATTCCTTGAATTAATAAGATATCTCTTGAAATTTCACCCATGAATGGGGCATTGCTACTATGGAGCTAGGATAACTTGTCCAACATCAACTGAGGCCATTTCTGCTAAGAATTTATGATAGCTTGTCCAACATCACCTACATTTTAAAGAGCGCAATAGTAATATATGTTATGCTTTACTGTGTAGAGATCAGGTTGTTAAAATCACACATTCATTCGAAGCATCTTGATTTATAACAACGCATGCATTACGCCAAGATCTTAAAGAGTAAAGTTAATAGTAAATATGTCTTAGGGGGTAGAGCTTCTTCAACCCATTCACTCCACCTATCAATCTGCAAAGGGTTGTGAGGCTTACCACATGCTTGATTTTGTTCCCTAAGCACATGATATCATGCAAATGAGTGAAAAATAGTGTTCATATTTAGCATCCGTGAGAAACACCTTACAAATTTAGATTTGAGGCTTGAAGAAATCCCTCCATCCAAGAGATGACTAGTTTGTAATCCCCAAAAATTTGCAGTTGACCCAATCCTTTTTTCAATGCTCATGTGATCATAAATTTGGCAGCCCCTACCTCAACATCATTATTAGAATATAGCACCCCTTCCTGTACCACACCCAAAAATGATTTTGTGATACTATTATAACTATAGAACACTTTTGCTTCACTAGGGTCTGGATTTACATGAGAGGACCCATTGAAAAAGCCAAGAGTTATAGATTAATCAATATTGACATCAGAAATTTCTCTTGTTTGTCTTGGACTTCTCACTTATAAGTAGTGCTTGTATGTTTCCTGAACTTTATAGAACACCATGGCTGGTGTGACGGATTTTCTTGGAAGAGGGTTTCATTTCTGGTCAGTAATATTTCCCAAAGGACAAATATAGGTAGAGTGATGAGTCTTCTTTACCTCCTCATTATCCAGCAAAGATTGTAAATCTTCCTTAATAGTTTTCTCCATTAAATGGCCAAATTCACGAGGAGAAATAAATAGAATGTGACAATTCGCAAAAATACAGTTCCAAAATGTATGAGATATATTGAAATTCCATGAAAGATGCCTTTTAGTTCATGTAACATCCATCTAAAATTCCTATATGTTGAAGTCTATATATATTTATGTGTTAGGGTATTCTTGAGAATCAACCACCAAATCACCATGGCTTTAATAAAAGGTTTTCCTTTTAGTTTCATTGAAACCTTGGAATTCACTTGATTTCCTTGTCCTAGTCAAACCATCTTATATTAACCTCATGCAAATGCCAAATCAAGGAATGGGTCTTATCATATGGTCCTTCAATCCTGTACTCAAAGAAGGATTTCCTATAAGACTATTTCCAAACTTTCCAGATAAGCCCCATAGCATCTAGAATTGTTTTGAGCCCTTTTTATCTTGTATTTCCATAAAAGATGCTTGACTGCTTTTTCCTTTTAGGTCATGCAAAAACCATCCAAAAAATTTTGTATATCGAAGTCCATATTTGTCTATTATGATATTCTTGAGAATCAACAACCCCAACACCATGAATTTAAAGAAAGAGTAGGCTTCCAATTTCCCTAACATATTTGAATTCACTTGATTTCCTTGTCCTAGAAAAACCATCTTCTATTGAGCCTTTGTGCAAGTGAAAAACAAAGGTTGGATCTTATTACAAAATTATTTGGTCATGTACTTAAAGAAGGATGTCATTTAGGACTATTTCCAATTTTTCCAGATAGGCCCCTTGGCATCTAGACTTGTTTTGAAAAAAATATCATTAGAAATGATCTTACAGAGTTGCATAAAAGATTCACTGTATTTTTCCTAGAGCCTTTGGGGATGACCAAATTTTCTCTATAAGAACCAATTGCTTGAATCTTCAACATGTATAACCCCATTTATGAAATCCTTTTTTGGATGTTTTTATTCCTACAATGGAGGGGATTAAAATAGTTTGCTATCTATCTGACAATAAGGTCCTAATTGACCTAATCAAATCCCAACCATTTCTAGGCTCTTAAAATTCCAATGCATCTCTTTGGATACTAGCTTCCAAGATTGCAACTCATTTCTAAGGACTACTAAAGTTGGCATACCAAAAGCCCATGTTCCACTTATAATGGCAGAACCAAAACAACCCTTTTATACCACCAATATGTATAGTAGTCTGAATGTTGTTGTTCTCTAATTGTCTCTAATAGAAATTGAGATTTGCAATGACAACCCTTTTAGGTGCCTTGGATATTGAAGGACTTATCTTGCAAATGCCACATTGGATAGCTTCCTTCTCTATCTAAAATATGTATGTGATTGGGTCTAAAAATCTGGCCTTTATGTGATGGTACTATGGTGACAATGGAAATGCCTTGAGTGATAACAGCGCCTTAGCATTGCCCATCCCGTGAATCTAAATACTTATCTATTTTGATTTAGATTTTGACATGCAACCCATAAGAAGAAACAACGTACAAGTTCATGTGGGTGTTACTTAGCTCAAACTTACTCTCACTACAAGGATTGTAATATAAAAAATAAATCACATGATCAATGGCTTCTCCTACTTCATCGTCATTCATTTCTTCTACCTTGTAATGTGCCTATGTATAAAAACATTCCTTTTGGTTCATATTTTTGGCCCACTCTCTATTTGACTATCTCCTCATCAACCCAAGATAAGGGAAAATAACAAGAATAAAATGGAGGATTTTTCAATTACTTTGTAGGTTAAACATTCTATGAGATACACCTTTTTCTCCACCTTAAAAATTCATGTACACTTTATCACTTTCTCGATATTCCCTAACTCCTATTATTTTAATGTACCATCCTCCACCCTCTAGTTATTTCCTATTTTTAATCAGCCATTACATGCCTAATTCATCTTCTTCTCACACTTATCAATAAGATAGTCTAGTTCTTTGTGTTAGAGCCTAGATTCACATCAGGCTGAAAAGGTAGGATCCAGGGCCAACATCGAACCAGGCTTAGCCTCGTAGCTAGCCCTATGAGGATAGGAGAGGGCTCTCTCCGGGTCAATCTCAGCAAAAGATAATCAATGGGGCTTTAGATGACTGAAATAAAACTAATTTTAGGCCAGGTATGAAGTACAAGGATTTGATTTGATTTTTTGGGGGTTTTGTTGGAATCAAGGGGAAAGGCAAATTTGGGTCCGGGGATGAGGCCAAATTTTTGCAGAGTTCTGGTTGGGGCAAGGTAGGAAGTAGTTTTGATGCTTTAGATCAAATGAATGGATGGAAAATACTGCTGAGGAGCTGAAGAGGGCAAGAGGCTACAAGAATCCTCTCCAAACAGATGAAAACATATAAAACTAAACAAATTTTAAGGCAGAGCACAACAAGCCAAATGAATTCTACCTTTGTCACTCAATTTGTTTAATTTCAGAAGCAAAGAGAAGGGAAACGACATACATAAAACATCAATGACTTACAAATACATGAAGAAAAACACCATGAAAACATAGAGCCACAAGGATCCCAACAAGTGCTGCAAAACCCTGGTCTTTCCTTTGCCAAAAATGCAGAAATCAGATGTACAATGGTGTGCCAAGCAATCCCAAGTGTCCAACCCTAAAAATGACACAGAAAATACATGATATAGAGAAGCCTAACTCCTTCCCATGCCTCTATAGGTCGAGCTCATCATTCTAGGAGTTGTTTGAACCAATTCTAAACAAGGAACTGAAATCTAGGCAATCAAACAACTTACCCCTCTATGCTAGGAAACTGATTCATTCATTTAATTTTCACTTTTTAGTGAATGAATCCTATAGAACAAGTAAAAATGTGCCAATATTACATCATGGTTATCAAATTACATCATGAAAGATCAAGAGTAACATCAAAAGTAAAACTAGTCAAAATTGGGCAAATTTCTGAGCTGAACAGTGAAAATGAGGCCAAATTTCTCTATGCGCCACGCCCAAATTCTCTATGCGTCATGCCACTTTGGAACTGATTTTGAGGCACTTCCCAAAGTCCAAATTGAGCCCAAGATAGCTTGTTTGGAAATCCCTACCTATCTACTTTCCAACCCAAGTGGAATTTCTAGATTTGGTGTCCATTTTCCCCTCCAAATGTCCAATCTCCCAAGACTGCTTCCTGTGTGTCAAAATAGGGGCAGTGAGGTCATTTTTTGAGTGTTTTTTGACCTTTTGAGGGCTCAAAACCTGCCCAAATTTCTTGGCCATAGGTAGGAAAACATAATTTATCATGAAAAATCTATAAATGCAAAGTTTTTTGGATTTGGAGCCCTCTAGTGAAAGCGAGCGCCACGTGGCGCGGCACATAGGGAGGAAAAACCCTTTCTTTTTAGTGCAAAAAAATTTCAAAATGAAAAAATTCTCCAAATTTCTTGAAATTTGGGCTAGACCTTCTCTATCAAGTGTCATGTTGGGCTAAAGAGGCTTTGGCCAATATCTAAAGACGATCATTCTCCTTTTGTCTCTTTTGCTTCCTTATTGCCTTCTTTAATTTTGCCTTTAGATTCCTTATTCGTGCCTTGCAAACCTTGTTCCGTGCCATGTAGTGGAAAGCCATGTGTCTCAGTAATGCTTTGTCACTATTGGCATTGTCCAGCAGTCCCTCTAATTGGATGTTGACTCTTTCGAGCCAAGACTCCCGATCATCATTAATCTCTTGCTCCAATGATGAAAACAGGATATGGCAAGAGGGCAGGCCTATAATTCAGTAAGGGTGGTTGGTTCTTCTCTGATATGTCTGCCACCTCTATGAGGCCTCCGGGGTGCATGTTCCTCCATGGGTGAGTCACTTTGGGTCTCCATTTCATAATCAGATGAATGACCGGATGACATGACTGCTGTACAAAATGCCTTGGAGAAAACTGATTGCTGATGTATGAAAACTGTGTTGGACTACTTTTTGTGTTGGACTTGACCTCTGCCACCAAGGGGAAAACAATGAAACAAGGGACTGTTAGGAGAGGGGAAAACTAGTGGGAAATTTGGGACTGTTGGGATAGAAGTAATTAGGGAAATATGGGATAGTTTGGGATTTTATGTATGGGATTAGGGTTTAGGGTTTTACATTTGGAAATTTGGGAAAGGGAATTTGGGATAGGGGTTTAGTGATTTTAGGGGGTAGGGAAACTTAGGAATGATGAAAATAAGGGAGAAATGGAATGGGGGGAAATAAGGGAATGATGGAAAGAGGATAGACTTGATAGCAAGTAAATTGTTAAACCCTAGGCAACAATCTTCATGTTGAGGATTTTGACATGGTAGGGTTTGATTATTTGTTTAGGCATTCACCACATCAATTATCATAATATAAACCTTAAACTTGGATGGATGAACAGCAAAAGTGGAGCTCAACCTACTTGAAACCAAGAGAATGTATGCGGTTTTGGCAATTGGAGACTGTTCTGGAACTTTTCGGGCCGCTCAGCTGTATGCACCGCACGAAACGCCCAATGCGCCACACCTTCCCAATGCGTCGCACCTGTGTCAAATGAACTGCGAATTTGCTCCCAGTGTGCCACGCCTCCCCAGTGCGTTGTGCCTCCTGCTCAATGCGCCATGCCGGCAAGTTGCAGCGATTTTTTGCCCAATATCCTCACTTGCTCACCAAATCTGCTCAATCTTGTTTCTCCTTTGCAAATGGGCTTATGACATGAAGGAATAGCTTATAAACCAAGAGCTTTTAAGATTTTAGCTCATGAAACCCACTTTTATAATGTTTGGCAAATAACTTTTATTTCAACCCCTGTTTTTGGACTTTTTTCACTTTTTTTGGCATGTTGATGAACTAAATGAGCTGAACTTTGTTTGTTTTTGCAGGTGTTGGAGCTTCTTAGGCTAAGGAAAGGAACCAGGGTGCAGGTGAAGGAATTTACAATGAAGAGAACAAAATTTACATGATTTTGTACAAATAAAGCTAAATACTCTATTTTTTCCTCAAAACAGAGTTTTGAGGAAAAACACATTTTCAGATACTTATTAACAAAATTTATTGGCGATAGAACATCCCCATGGCCTGCTGGTGATTATCAGACACTCTGAAGCATTTATTGACAAAACCCTAATGAAACCCTAGACCTACTTGACACTAAAACCCTAAAGACAACTTTTGCAACTTTGATGAAAGGAATACTGTATATGCTTTTTTTTATGAACAGATATCAACCAACAGGTGAATGACATGAGTGAAGTATGGGGACAAGACCCTTCCGTCAGAGGATCGATGCTCCTAAATGGAATGCAAGTGATCGAGAAAAATGGGACACCTAAAATGAAATGCAACAAAAGAGGTTTTGATCTCTGACGGAGGGCTGAACAAACCGACTCTAACACTTTGTAACATGGGAAGACATCAACAGAATTTGACCTAAGTGATGTGAGAAGAGTAGTACCCTCTATGGGGATTGAACAAGTGTCTAAGTGAGAGAGATATCCCTCTATATGAAATAATACACCATGAATTAGTGATGGAGTTTGATGAGAAAACTGTCCCATGATAAATGTGGTCAAATTTGAGTTGTCCACATGATGTAATACTACCAAAAATTGACCAAATTTTTTCCTTCTACTAATTGGATAGTTGTTTTGTAACCTAAAGATACTTTCCTCCTATTTTGTTTGGGGTTCAAGCTAGGGAAACTTGTCGATGGATCAATCTAATCATGGTCTCCACTAATTTTCCTTTTTGATCATTCCACCCCACTTCCAAATCATCTACCAGACCCAGTTGTTCTATATTTTCCCACATGGTATCCCACAGTTCATGTTGATCCCCATCATAAACATTTGCAAGATAGTGAAAATTTATTGAATGAAGATGGTGAATGAGATTATGTGATAGTATGTTTGCATTCATATACACCTAATCAATGGAGTTGCCCCCATTTACCTATCAACCTAGCTCAATGGTCTTTAATGAGGTGGTAAGATGCCATTAAAGCCTTCCGTATAATTTCTCTCCTTATCTAATGCCACCCTTTGTGTTGGATTTTTAATACATTTCTCTATACTATTTGTATCTATGTATTTTATGTTATTATTTATTCATGGTCTTACTAGCAATTATAGATCTAGATATCCATGGCCAAACTATGCTTTAAGGTTGCTTCTGTACTTAATCATCTCCTTGTTCTATTTAGCTAGAGACTTGGTATTTTTTCTATTACTCTTTCTAGCCTTTGATAGAGTAGTTGTTTCTGTAGTTAATTGTTCTCATCCTATATAGCTATATACTTAACATTTTTTCTATTACTCTTTTCAACTTTTGATAGAGTAGTTATTTCTAAACTTAAATTCTCTCTTGTCCTATTTAGATAGATACTTAATATTTCTCATTATTTCAGTTTTTGATAGAGTAGCAATAGGAGAGATGTTTTCACAATTCTCAGTCTCATGTACTTACATTGAATGTATTATTGAGTCTTATTGACCTACTATTATGGTAATTTGTTGGACATTAATAAAATTATCTTATCTTTCCTCTTATAGACTAGGGTTATGTTGTCAAGAACTGGAGCAGGGAGCAGAATGTGAAATGGAAGTGTCTGAGGTTTCAAGTATCATAAATGTTTTAGTATTTTACAATTTTAGAGCTAGGGTATATGGTTTCAACTTACCCAAGGAACCAAGATATGAAACATATGCAAAATCCAGATATCACCTTCATTCTACATGCTTGTTATAATCACAACCCTTGCAAGTCACTTAGATATTGGTTTAACAGATGATTAATTTTCTTCACTTGTCGAACAATCTAAACACACAATATATGCCTGTCAAAATTGGAACCAAGCATTGACCAGTTGGTAGTGATGCGAAATTCATGGAATGAATTACAAACTTTACAGTATAAGAAGTTTAAGTTTAGAAAACACATGCATATCATGATGGATAACCTTGAATATATATAGTATATAAAAGCAAAAGTTATGAGGTTTGCCCAAATTGCTTGGCAACAAAGATAACTAACAAAGTATTGCCCATATTCAACAACTTTCTTCTTTCTTTCTAGTTGAAAAGCTTACCAAAAACTATCACAATGGCAATAAAAGGTTGTAAACCATTAAAAGGCCATCTTCTATTACATTTATTTATGCACCAACATCTAATAAATTTAATAGTTGATCCCAATCAAGACATGCTTATACTCTCTCTATTGTTGGGTCTTGTCAACCAGAAATGGGACAAGATTGTCATGTTGTTGGTAGCTATGGATCAAGGCATACTTCCACAATTGTCTTCTTTATAAAGAAAAAAATTATGCATTTCTCATACTATTTCTTAAATTTAGCTTACCATAACCGGTTGCAAATTCAATATGAAAATGTTGTCTACATCTAGGATATCAACAAACAAAAGAACATTGATTTTGCATTCTAGTCTAGGTTTTTGACATGATTGTTATATTATGAATTGCTGTTTTACCTAAAATTTTCTCTTTTTGACAGTTTCATGTGAAAAATTGGTTGAGAAGACGACAATTGTGTCACCAAAAGTATTGATGGCTGAAGATTTTCCTTGTTGCAGGTGAAAAATGCTCCTTGTCATCACTTACTCTTTATGGTTTTATTAATTTGTGTTATTTCATTATGAGTAGTGTTGGAATGCATGTTCTCAAATCAGAGTTAAAGTTTAATGCCAAGAATTATACATAAATTTCTAAGTTTCCATGGAGATTTAGGGAGATAACATTTCATAAGAGGATGTGGAGTATCGTCTTAACTTCCTTCTGCTTCTTCTCATCAGGTTGGTGCAAAAATGCAGGGGAATTTGTTGTTACATTCCCGATGGCATATCATTTAGGGTTTAGTCATGGTAAACTATTATTTTAGCCTTATATCATTTTTCATTTCCTGAATGAAGGGGGAGTTAGAGATCTAAATCTAATATAAGAAGCATGTTTTGGTTGACTTGTGACAACAAAGCTAACCCAAGATTTCTTCTTGGTCCATGGAAACATCTATAATCACAAATATAGTATGTTGATATCTATATTGTTTATAAAATATAATATAGCATAAATTTAGTATGTGATTTCACTCAATGAATGAAGATACATATAACTAATTGTATAATTGTTGGTCTTTATATTGCTTAAAAATCCCATGTCTAAGACTTTTCTTAGGGTGTATAAACTCAACTCGCATTGAACGTGATAGCTATGGAACTAACTATGTTTTGACTATTTTACCAATTGTAAGTAATTTCCAAAGCTTGTAAAGTTGGCCACAAAGAGTCAACCCTAGTCATAATGGTTTTCTTTGCTTACTTCTTGATGGAGTTTTGCTGCTAAATATGGAAATAAAATATTTAAAAGTTTATACCAATTGTTGACCATTTATCACATTTACGCTTACGTGGGCATATATTATTAACACACTATACTTAAATTATTTTCAAGCTATATTTGAACGAAAATTGATATCCATTTTCAACATCCTGCTATCATGAACCCCCTTAATAGGGAGACTATTACTTCCTCTCGAACTTCAACTGGTTGGATTATGATTTTACACCTCAAAGACAATTTAGAAGTGTCTTTGTAGATTTAACTAGATTTTCAATATAAAGGGACAATATTGGTTGAAAGTCTCTGTTGTTAATCCATTAATTTGTAGCTAGGTTTAATGGATAAGCATATTCACTACGTGAGATAGCCCATTATTAGTCAAGCCATTAATAATCAAGCAGAAGAAGTTGCTACTAGTCAAAATTGGCAAGAGTTGATCTAGCCAAGCATAATAAATATGAAGTAATCGCAAGTCAAAAATGTACTCATAGAAATTTCTTATTGTTTGTAGAGTGGATAGAAGCTTGGTATCAAGCTATTTTTTGTAACTGCAATTTGTAAATAATGCATGATGTCTTGTCATAGTCTGCATGTTTTTGTTTGTATTTAATCCATAGAATTATAAGTAACTTGTTAAAATATTGTTAAGTGACTTAAATAATATAAGATCAAGTGAAAATACTTAGAAGAGACATAGTCACAAATACCAAATACACAAAGGCTTGATAAAGGATGACAGATGTTATCTGCGAAGAAAAAAAAAACTATCATAATTTGTTAGAATGTTGCTAAGTGAATATAACAACGGCATCCATCTAGAAGATGAAGTACGTGTACTTGGAAGAGATTTAGGAACACATACAATATACAAAATCTTGATAAAAGAATAACCAATGTTATTTTCTGAAAAACAAACTTGTTGAACATGTTATAAGGTTGTTAAGCGAATGTGAGAATGGCATCCATGTGGAAGATTAAGTACAATTACATAGAAGATATTTCGGCACAAAATTTTATAAAATAATGATATTATGACGCATGTTTCTAAAAATAAAACTAGTATATATGTGGAGCTTATCTTAATAAACAATCTCTTTGTGAACGTTAGGAATGGATGGTAATGTTTGGTGATTTTGAGTATTTTAACTATGGGTATGATATTGATGGAATTAGATAAGGAGGTATGCTTATCAGTTTGGAAGATTGATGGTTTTAATTACTTTTGAAGTTTTTGTGTTTTCTTGTACATTAACATATTTAAAAAAAATTGTGATATCTAGAGCTTGGATCAAGCTTTGTTGTTTTCTAGGTCCAACCATACATTGTGAAACTAATGGAGGCCTTGAGCTCTCTCAAAAGTCTAAATTAAAGAGATATTATATCTCTATCACAATTTTGTTGCCAGAATTGAAGCATCCTTGTAAAATGCATACATCAAACATTATTCTAGATAAACTTGGTCTTTGGAAACTGCAACACCATGGTAAATATGGTTGTATTTAATCTTTATTCTCAAGAATTTTGGTTGAGGTATGATTCTTCCTTGAATGTTTCTGTGATTCTTCAAATTTCCTCGGTCATCCAGGTTTAATGTGGCTGATCATTGCTTTCATTTTCACCATGTCAATGAGGTTATCAATAGTTTATGATGTATTGTGTTTTTAATTTCTATGGATCTAAGCATTGCCCTGTGTTTGACTAGGTGTACATGGTTGTGTGTGTTATATATTTTTTAGCTTGGGTACAATACTATTTGGATATTTATTGATGACACTAAGTTATCTCCATTTTCTTGAAGTTAGATAAGATTGGTTTCTTGCCTAGATCAAGAAGGTTTAATACTATTTTCATTTAGAATCATTGTTGAATATTACTTTGATTATAAGATTCACAGAGTTTTCTGGATGTGTTGTGCTATAACTGACATTGTCGTGTTTTGTATAATTAAATTTAGATCGCAACATTAATAATGACATTAAATGTTACCATGTAAACAATGTCTTGAATTGCTATCGTGTTCTAATGTCATTAACATATATCCATATTCAAATAAGATTAAATTATGGAGAAGCAGCTAATATAGCAACCCTTGTGTTGTCACTCCCAGAGACAGCCTCAGATTTCTTACAAGACCAGTGCTTGGGTGCATCTAAATTAGTGTGTCTCAAATGATTCTCAAGCAGGAGGAGACATCACCCATGTTCTATACACACATATAAGAGGCGTGAGTTGGTTCTTTCATCCAAAGATGTAGTTCAGGTATTTCAATATTTCTACACATACATAGTTCCAAGAAATATAACGGAAAATAGTGGACTCCGAGCACTTCAAAGGCTTACATTTTAATCATCTTCGTGGAATAAATTAGAGGAGACAAAGAGGAGGGATAACTCAGAATGTAGAGCTCAAAGAACTAAGAATTCTATATTAAAAACATAGAGCCTAAAACCATGAGATTCGCTGCAATTATCTAAGTTATAGGTAGATATAATGAACAGAAAAGAAACTGGATGCTATGATTCATGTAGTGCAGTTTGAAGATATAGTTTCAACCCATCAATCAAGAAAGTGCATTAACAACTCAATGCAAATGAATCTGTGGGCAAGTATGAAATATTATAGCATCTATTGTGCATGAATTCAGAGAAGAAAATAGACAAAATGGATGAAAACAAGAAATAACACACTGCAATACTTCAAGGGAGGAATCACCACTACTCCTATTGTATTCTACAAGATCTATGTAACTAAGTGATATAGTCTTCACAAAAATATCAACCTTTCTTTGCAGATTTCAAAACCTTTATTCAGTGTTTCTACCCGTATTTATAAGAAGAGGGGGTGCATTATCAATCATGATATAGTACAAAATATCCCTGGGTTGAGTCTCAGCTGTCAGATTAGCTTTCTTTCTCGGCTAGGGAAGGCTCTATGTCCAAAAAGAACATCACAAAAACAGTAATTGCCTCATAAAGGAAAGCACATCACAAGATCACAAAATAGATGAAACATTATCCAATATCTCCATGCTCATTCCTATAATTACTTTAGCTTCAGGTTGCATCTAGTTCACGGTATGGTCTCCCATGCCGCTCAGCTAACTCTTGTCATTTTTTCATTTAGTGCCTTCGGCACCGACCTTGGAAGCGGGTCTCGAAGAGCCATTTATGAGTCCGCCCAAACTTGGTTTTGAATGCTCCCTTGTTAGGTACCTATACTACTAGTGTAACCCCTTATTATTAGTAGTACAACCCCCTTATTATATTTTTGTGCCCATGTAGTCACCATATTGTTATTATTATGCCCCGTAGAAGCGCACTATTATTATTATTGTGCCCTTACATTATTATTGTTATGTCGGCTCTGATTATATTATGACCCTTTAGACTCCTATATATAGAAATGAGGTCTTGTCATTTGTATCATCCAAGAATTGTTCATTTGTGTAATGTAAAGGAGGTTTCCCCCTCGAAGAGGCTTATTTCTAAGACGTTCATCTATCTTTTCTATCTTTTTGTGAGCTAGTTTCATAACATTTGGTAGCAGAGCTTTGGATTCCTAGGTTTCACTGCTCCAAACAGGTCATCGTGGAATTTTCGCTACAACATTTTTTCGGTGATGTTTCAGAAAATAAAAATAAAAAAAACCATTTGAGACAAAATCTCTCTGAACTTCATCCCTGAATTTCAAATCTTGTCTCACTATATTTTCAGAGATATTATCTCAGGAAGTTAGGGTTTTTGCAAGCTCCAGAATTTCATCTAAAACAGGTCATCGTGGAATTTTCGCTATAACTCTTTCACTACAAAGTTTCAGAAGCTAATAAAAAAACCCATTTGCGAAGAAATCGGTCTGAACCTCGGCTCCAAATTTGAGATCCTGTCTCGCAATATTTTCGGAGATATAATCTGAAGAAGTTAGGGTTTTTACAGACCCCCGAATTACATTCCAAACAGGTCACCTTGGGAAAATCGTCATAATTTTGGCTCTGAGCATTAGATTGAATTTTTGTAAGAAGTTATAGAAAGAGGATGGACTGTAGTTTTTTGGGTATCATTTTCATAACCTAAGGTGGAAAGTGACCTGTAGCACGTCGTACAAGTTCGCCCTATTGAACCAGTCTATACTCAGGTCATCATGGGATATTTGTCATAACCCTTCATTGGAGAATCAAATCTTGATAAGACTTTCAAGGTTAGAAAGAGGACTCAGAGGGCTATTACAAACCAAAATTTTAGAACTTAAAGATATAAAAGTATAGAGTTACATCTGTTTCGAGATCGAGCTCCTAAAATCAAGAAAAAGCGAGATGAGGAAGTTTGATGGCAAGGATCTAGTAGATTGGATACTACAGATGGAGAAATATTTTGATCTATATGGTGTACCACTGTTACAAAAGGTATGTGTTGCATCTAATTATTTAGGACCGAATCAATTTTTATGGTATAAACGGATTTTTTCGCGTAAACCACTTGTCACGTGGTCAATTTTCATGGAGGAAATGATTGCACATTATGAGGATACAAAGAGAAACACCTTCTTTAGCCAATTGATAAATCTCAAACAAAAGGGTTCAATGGTAGAGCACATTGTGGACTTCCAAAAATTGAATATAAGGGTAAATGATATTCGAGAGAAGAAAATGGTTGATGTCTTCATAGGATCTTTAAAGGATAACATTCAACACGAGGTTCGTCTTTGGGAACCTGATTCATTGGAGAAGGCATGCAGGTGGGCAAGAAAAACTGAAAGTGAATTTATGGAAACAAGGAATCCCACCACTCATGACTATAATTATGGAAGTGTTTTTTCTCCTAGCCTTCCACAGCCTACAAGGTTTACACCACAACAATTGGAAGAAAAAAGAGAAAAAGGGCTTTGTTACAATTGTGATAGCAAATACACTAAAGGTCATAAGTGTGCTGAGAAGAAATTATTTTACATAGATTATGAAGAGGAGGAAGAAAAGGATCAAGAAGCATCAAAAGAAGAGGATATACACCAAAAGAAAGAAGAAATGAATCCGACCATATCTTGTAAAGCATTAGAAAGAATTACCACTCCTCAAACTCTCAAGATAGAAGGACATATCAAGAAGAAAAAGGTTCAAGAAGTGAAAGATCACATTGAGAAAGAAGAAATGAATCCGACCATATCTTGCAATGCATTGGTCAGAATTACCACTCCTCAAACTATCAATATAGAAGGACATATCAAGAAGAAAAATGTTCAAGAATTGAAAGATCGAATCGGCCATCAAGAAATGAATCTGACCATATCTTGTAATGCATTGGAAGAAATTACCACTCCTCAAACTATCAAGATAGAAGGACATATCAAGAAGAAAGAGATAATAGTGTTGATTGATTCGGGTAGTACCCATAATTTTATTCATTGTAAGATAGAAAAGGAATTGAATTGCTTCCTATATCCAGCACCAGAGTGTCAAGTGATGGTTACAAGTGGAGGAACCATAAATTGCTCTGGAAAGTGCCATAATATCAAGTTATCCATGGGAGAATATGTATTGAATAGCCTAATGCTTTCCATTCCAATGGGTGGTGCTAATGTTTTACAAGGTGTCCAATGGCTATAATCTCTGGGTATGATAGCTTTTAATTTTCTCCAGATCTCCAAAACGTTTTGTACAATCATTCCAAGGTATTTGAGACTCCCAAAGGCCTCCCACCTATTTGTGAACATGATCATGCTATTCATTTGATTCCAGGAAGTGTTCCTCCAAACATTAGGCATTACAGATATCCATATGCCCAAAGTAGTGGGAGCTCATTCAAAAGTTACAAAAGATTCCAGTTCAAATAGTATTGCGAGAACTTGACAAGGAAGGAAAAATCATATTGGAACCTGAAGTAGTCACAGAATCGAGAAACCGATAGCTACAATACAAATCAATTTCAGAGTATCTCATCAAGTGGAAGAACTTACCCACTGAAGATTCCACATTGGAGAACAAGAATTTATACAGAAGCATCAAGAACTACTCAAGCATTGAGGACAACACTTTTTGAAGGAGAGGGGCATGTTAGGTACCTATACTACTAGTGTAACCCCTTATTGTTATTAGTACAACCCCCTTATTATATTGTTGTACCCATTTAGTCCCCATATTTTTATTATTATGCCCCATAGAAGCCCACTATTGTTATTATTGTTCCCTTACATTATTATTGTTATGTCGGCTCTGATTATATTATGACCCCTTAGACTCCTATATATAGAAAGGAGGTCTTGTCATTTGTATCATCCAAGAATTGTTCATTTGTGTAATATAAAGGAGGTTTCCCCCTCGAAGAGGCTTATTTCTAAGACTTTCATCTATCTTTTCTATCTTTTTGCGAGCTAGTTTCATAACATCCCTCTTCTTGATTTACTGCTACAACTGCTTTCGGCGCCGACCCTATCATTTCTGCCATTAAAGTCCTATGGAACACAATCAGTGCCCTGATTTGGCATGGGATTGCATATTACAGTGTAATAGAGGAATATCGGACACAGGATTTTTACCTCTAAAACAGGCAAAAGGGCACTTTTTTATTTCCCCCTTAGCCCCCTTTATTATAGCCCCTTGTGTGATTTTTTTCATATGACCGGAGGCTGGAACCAGGGGCTTATCCCTTTGGGAGCTAAGGGTATCAACAGTTGTGCGAGGGCCTTTTCCTTGTATAACCTGAATCACACTGAGCGACACCCTTTTACTGCATCGGCTAAAATCTAGATGTGAAACCTTATCAGATATGGCCTATAAAATATCGCATCTGAGATCCTTTTATTTATCACAATCGAAGTCCTACATCCTGATACTCGACCCGCGTTTCCTTAAGTTTCTCTCCTTAATAGTTGCAATTGTCAATCTGCGGGGTGATTTCATCATTGCTACATCTCACCCTGTGAGTGGTGACATGTGTCACCCGGAAATGGCCACATAGGACCCCTGAAAATGTTGAAACTGAGTGACATGTGTCCTCTGCCATGTTAGCATCCATACTGCCACGTATCCTCCGTACTGCCACATCATCCTTCATATTTACATGTCAGTGATGACATTAGCTACCATGTCATCTCTGAGGACCAATCATACGCTACCATGTGGCCCACTAGAGGAGAGAGAAAAAGGCCTGCTCGACCCTGTTTTCATAGGAATTTCCTTTGTTAAAAAGTTTCGGTCCTCCTCGACAATTTTTCACTGGATCGCAAATCAGCAATATCGCGTGATGTTTCGGGACTGCGGGGTGCAAGACTACAGGATTCAGGATACCACCATGTGGAGGAGAGAGAAGGGGGGTTGCCTGCCCCTATTTTTCATGCATTTCCTTTGTATTTAGTTTTCGGCCCTACCCAGCAATTTCGCACTATATCACAAGATCGACCCCCACAAGTTTTGGAGTTTGTTGTGACTAGAGGACTTTTGTGATAGCCGATTTGTGGGATGTGGGATTATGAGATGCCCTCATACTTGGCCATTTTTTTGGTTTTCTGAGCTTTCCAAAGGAAATCTTCAACAGGCTCTAACTTCTGATCTAGGAGTCCTTTTTTGGACTTCTATATACCATTGGAAAGCTCATTTTGGGCACTATGCAATGGAGAGGGTCTAGTCAAGCTCTAATAGATTATGTGGCTTAGGAAATGGCTTCCACTTCAGTGTTCTTATGCATCCTGGACAACTGATCATTTGCAAAGCAGTGAGTGAGCAGTGAGTGACAACATTGGCTCCACCTGGGGACAGTGCCTTGCTAGCAAGGTGCTGAGAACCTGCATATTGCAAACTACTCCTTTGGGCATGGAGTCACTTCTAATCAAAAGATAACTTTCATGAAAGTAGAAATGTTTACATAAAATAAAAATTCAAATAACAATTGCAATACACACACCAGGTATTAACAATGAGTATAAGACATGTACTTCTAATTTTGAAAATAAAATTTGAGGAATTGACCATTTACTGGTAGCTCCAACAGTTCACCATCCAAGATTTCAAGAAAATATGCGTTTTTCCCTCTCTCTTCTGCAATATTGAAGGGGCCAAACCATAGTGGATCAAATTTTCCATGTTTTCCTTTGTCCTCCCATTGGACATATCACCTGAGAACTAAATATCCTGGCTAAAGAGGTTTGTGCTTGGCATTCTTTTCAAACAGAGATTTCATCTTTTGTTAGTAATTGGACAATTTGGCCTCCACCTATTCTTTGTTTTCCTAGAGCTCAACTAGTTGGTTTATCCTTCTTGTCAAGGCACTTAGCTCTTCCTCGGCTTCTTGTAGCAACCTTTCTACTAGCATTGCTAGTTGGATCGGGAAGATAGCAACCTTTCCATACACTAGCTCAAAAGGTTATTTTCCAGTGGATCTTTTAGGCGTTACTCGGTTGGCCCATAGAGAAAAATTTAGTTGGGAGTCCCAGTTCCCTTGATTTTCAGTGATGGCCTTCTTCAGCACCCTTACCACAGCTTTTTTTGAGGACTCAATGAAGTCATTTCCTTTTGGGTAATATGTAGTGGAGTGCCCAATGGTGATATTGTATTTATGGAAAAAGCTAGTGAACATGGTAGATTTCAAGACCTAAGCATTGTCAGTGATGATTTTAAAAGAACAACCAAAGAGGGATAGTATGTTCTCCTCCATGAATTTTATCACCACTGAGTCTGTAGCATTTCTAACTAGGATGGCCTCTACCCACTTGGTGAAATAGTCAATGGTTGCTAATATCCATTTGTGTTGGGCACTGGATGGTGGGTTGATCTCCCCTCAGAAAACACTTGGCATTTCTGGCACATCCTAACTCTGGAATGAACATCCCCAAATAGTGTATGCCATTGGAATCCAACCTTGAGGATTTTGTGTGTTGTGTTCTTCCAATTGTAATTCCCTCCATAGACTCCTTCATGAAACTCCCCAATCACTTTATGGGTCTCTCCTTCTACCAAACATAGCAACAATACCTCCACAAGGTCCTTCCAGTAGAGTAGGCCATTGGATATGTTGCCTTAGTGGATCCTGACCTAGGCTTGGAGTTAATTTTGCCAAAGAAAGCCCTACACTACTGGCCCTTTCGACATCAACCCGTGAAGCGCAGACTAAAGTCTCACCCAAAGCAGTATGAGGGGATGTTGGAACCAAGTTTCCACACCCACAAATTAGTGTAATGTCATTTTATGCCCTAAACCTACCTTCACGTAGACCGATAAGCCCTTAGGGCTTATCGATATAACTTCCCTTAATCAGATTCTATACCTCCGCAAACATTCATGATTGTCTTTTGCAGACCCTAAACAGGTGAATCAACCACTTACGTGCCTTTGTGATTACCCTTAATACCATATTTACCCAGATCGGCTTAAGTGTTCGATAACTTTAACATGCAACAAGGTATTCTTCGTGTAAATATTTATTGTTACTTGCATCCATATAAAAATATAAATCATGCAAAATCGCACATCAATACAGTATCAATTCATAAACCGATCATTCATCATAACATAATAGCACATTCATTCATAACAAAAGTAAATATACAAACACAGGAATTTCTAGAATAATCTCTTTATTAATACTTCAGTTCTATGCACTCAGCTGCGGGCTCTACTCTAGACCTCTGCGCACACAGCTACAAAGCCTCTCTTCTCCTCTAAGTCTTCTTCTCTTTTCTGCCTACTGACCCATTACATTCATCTTCTTCATCTTCGTTCTGCCTTAGACTCTCTAAGGCTCTCCTACTTATACAATCCCATGGTCCGTGGACCATGGGTAGATCTTTCAAAGCTGACACAACTTACATAAAGGAAGGGTAAAACCATTTATGACACTTTACTATCTACACACTCTGTGACCACAACTTGTGGAGACTTTACATTATTTACAACAAAACTTGGGCTTTTTGCCCCAAAACTTGGGCTTTTGCCCCAAAATTGACCATAGGGGACCCTGTCCCAACAAGCCCCCAACAAAAATATCGTGACTCACCCTTGAGCCACTACTACCTCTGTCACGCTCTGTGTGGTTACCTGTTTGATCTGCTCCACTAGCTACTATGTTTTTGTTCCTACACTGTCTTCCCTGATCTTCTGTTGTGTTCTCTGTAGGCTTGCCAACTTTCCCTCAATCTTGGTGGAGAGAACATAGGCCTCATCCATCCAAGGCCCTAATCAAGCCTTGAGGACCGCCTCTTTCCTTTGCACTGCCTCCACCTGTTAGAGAAACTATTTTTCCTCATGTAGCTTGGCCAATCATTGTGCTATAGAGACAGTGCACGTAATCACTCTCGCTTCATCATATTGCTGCTGCAATTCATGGGCTTCTGTGTTTAACCTCTATAGGTTAGGATCTTCATGCAGCACCATGACTACCTCCATGGACTACTCAAAGAGTGTGGTGCAATCCACCACCGCGGCATCGACTACTGCGACTCCATCCTTCACCGCAGCTTCACGTTGTTCTACGACATTTGGCAGAGTGGAAGGTTGTGACTTCAACTCTAACTCTGTAATATTCAGGTTTAGTTCAAATTGAACCTTGGCCACTTTCATCTTTGCATCGCACACACTTGCAGCCAACTTCTTGATCTTCGCTTCCACCGGCACTTCCTCTAGGTTATGCAGTTCAAGGACTGTTTTGCATGCCTCGGCCACCACGGCTGCAGTTTGTTCGTTTTGTGCCTGAACTTTCTTCCCTGCTTCCAATGTTGTGGATTTCTCTAAGAACATATGTTCATAGCTGACTTTGTACTCGTTGATCATGCTTAGCGTGCATTGCTCCTGGGCCTTAATGTTTGCTATCACACCAGCTTGCAGTGTATGAAGGAACTCACTGGAGAGCGCGGCCAGGTTGAGGCAAATATTCTTCAAGGAGCTAACAATAGCCTTGTCAGCGGCCACCTTCACGCTCAAAGATCCATCAAGCAGTGTGAATGCCTGGAGATCCATTGAGTAAACCATCTCTACTGCTTGAGTGGTCCCTGGTGCCAAACTGGTTGATGCAGCGATGCTTTGTCCTGTAACTGCCTAGAGTCTAGTCATTTGGAACTGTAGCTCGCACATACCCACTTGGATGGTGATAAGTGCCTACATTTTCTACTGCTCAAACTGTTGTAGCAGTTCTACAGTTGTATCCCGCACCTTATCTCTAATATCATCCAAGTCACCCTCTGTCAAGGTAATTAGATCTAGCGATGACTTGGTGGCTTTTGACTTCTTTCACTGTCCTTCATTTTTGTGCTCCCTATACTGCTTCACTCAGAAGGGAGTGCTCTCCTACTAATCTCCGCCACCCTACTCTGACTAATCTTCTTCCTCCGTTTAGGGTGAAGGGTACCTCTGACTTCTTTCGGAGTCGCGCTCTTCCTGCTTTGCCTTTTCCTTTGTGGCACGCTCCGCTTCTATGCTAGCCTTCTCCTCAACCTCTTTCTTCCTCTTCTCTGCCAACTACTGAACCTTCTATTTCACCGCGTCCTTTTTTTGTTTCTCCATGGACTTGCTCGTCCTGGTAGCCACATCGGATGCAGAATGCCACTCTGTTGGAAAACGCTTGATGACCTCTGCAATAGCGTCATCCATAGCTAGGTAGGGTAAGTTGAACCATTTCTGCTCGGGGTCCTTTCATGCCCAGATGTAAACATGGTGGAAGTCTACTTTGAACTCTGCATACCCCAAGAGTTTCTCAAACACAGTTGGTGACAACAGCAACTTCTAGTTGATGGCCATGCAAATGTTAGCCTCCATCAGTACCCAAAAGACTTTGCTCTCTATGACCTGTGCAACATCTTTTGTGGCCCAGAGAGATGCAAACTTTGTCACTTATAGTAAATCCTTCTCCACAGGAGGAAACTAGCAATCCTCCTGCAAATCCCACGCGACGAGAAAAATTGAGAGTGCAGCCACAAATAGTGAAAGGTCCTACTATTATTTTGTGCCTCTCTACAGTTCACGAGGAACTCACTACACAGGTAGCATGCCCAGTTGAACTGTATGCCGTCCATGCACTATGATGCCAATGAAACCACTGGTGTCAGCACCTCATCCATGCGGCACTTTCACATAACTTTTCTAGCCAGAATCTATGTGGAAATCTTGACCGCAGGGTCAGTAATGTTGATAATTGAATACTCACATGACTTTTTGACAAGTTTAAACTTGTCCTTCATCTTCTCAATGAGGTCATGCTCACTTGTCTTTCTGCCAAATGCCTTGGCCGGATTTAGTCCTGAATGGGGTAATAATGTGATCCGATGGATCAGCATATCTGTGATAGGGATCGACTCATTTAACCACAAGCACCTGTCATGCACCAGGCACAATAGCTGCTTAATGACAATCAGGTTGATATTTGACTGATGATAGTGTGGCACCCATAATAGGTTCAGCAACCCTGACTTGTTGACTCTGCGAATCCATTCCACCAGCTCCAACGCGGTGACACCATATTCCTTGTAGAAAACCCTCTGCATGAAGGTGTCAATAGCTAGGTGGGGGAATCACTCATGGTCTGCCAAATCCCAATCTTTGATCTTTAAGTGAGAGACCCGCACCAAGCACAAAACTTCAAAGGTGATGTTCTCTAGCAATAGGGGTGTGTTGAGTAATAATTGTCCGGCATCTAGGTCCTTTGGGACTGATCCAAAATGGATCTAGCATAGACTTCTAAGTCTAAAATATTCTTCACCAAGGAAAAAAGGGGTGTTAAATGGCGCAAATGCATGTAACTCTAAGTTCGGATAAACATAAGGGCAAAGGTGGAGGATCATGGAGGTAAACTCTTTTACAAGCAAACCTTAATAAGGCAACGGATCAATTGACGGTGCAGAACAGGGGGTTGTTATATATATATCTATATATATATATATATATATATATATATATATATATATATATATATATATATATATATATATATATATATATATATATATATATATATATATATATATATATAGATATATATATATCGCATCACAATAATATAAAGGGCGGACAGCAAGCCTGAAGCACAAGCGACATGTGATTGCGATCTCCACTTTATCGCATCGGAGAAAAGCTAGCGGAGTGGACTGGACCTTTAGGCCTCAAGCAATTGCGATATGCGATCACCACGATATTGCATCACAACATTCCATTGAACGTTGAATGGGCCCTGGGCTGTTTACATATGCGACATGCGACGTGAGCACAATCGGCGATATGTTATCACATCGCAATGTGCCATGGGAGATGGCCATGACTCGTATCCAATGCGTAAATTGATTGCGATATGCAATGGGGATGCGCAGACCCGAAAGGATTTATGAATGTAGTTAAATTCCATTTGAGATCCGGCCTTGAGCATTTCGGGCGGCTTTCTTTTTATTTCCCATATATTCCATTATTTGGGGTTTTGTTCAGGTTTGGCCATGGGCCATGCGATAGGCAATTTACGATATGCGGGACCCTAAAAGGATTATGATGTGGCTAATTCCATTTTAGTTCTAGCTTGACGCGTTCAGGTTGGATTTCCATGAGTCTTCTATGTAATCCGTTATGTATTCGATTTGGGGATTAATAACGGAAAAAGGCCAGTGCAGTCGGGTTACCCACACCTGCCATTTCATTTATTTGTGAATTGATTATTTATATGAACAATCGGGTTTCCATGCAAAAAGGAAAAACGGTAACCAAACAGGTTATAAAAAAAACACAAATAATACGGAGGATAGAGGATTCGTAGAGGGCCACCAGAGGTTGGGAGGAACAAGAAGCCAGAGCCGAAGAGCCAGAGCTAGAGCCAGAGCCGAAGAGCCAGAGTCAGAGCCAAAGAGCCAAAACCATGAGGCAAGAGCTAGAGCTTCAAGAGCCAAGGATAGCATGGTGTTTGAACCCACTGTTTATGTGAAAAACAACAGGAGTTAAGTCAAGAGCTTGTAAAAAGGAATTATACCATAATCCTAGAGAACCTAGTTGAGTTGACTAAAGCTCACAGAGATGTAGCCCAAGAGTTGTGGGTGAACTCCAAATTAAATTGTTGTTTCTGTGTGTGTTTCACTGTTGCATTGTCTTTGTTGTTTTATTTACAGCTATATGCATTTATATATCAGTTTAATCATATCAACTTACAGCACAACAACAAAAATTAAAGTATATAATCAATTTAACACAAGCATAAGCATTCACGTATAATTTTAAGCATTTCTTAATTCTGCATTGGTTAATCATAAGGACTTGGGAAAATTTAAAGCTTTGGAAGTGGGAGAGGTTTTTTTAAGTTAGACAAGAAGCTTAAGTGCCCCATTTTTAGATCAGGTGGTATCAGAACTTAAGTTTGGTTAACCACACCTTTATTAAGGCTATATCAAAATGATTGATTGACAGAGCAGAGATTGCTTGTCTGAAAGGTGTTTGGATAGTCAAGGATTGATTGTATGCTTGTTTTGTAGACTGACTATTTTTCTGAGTTTACAAAGGTAAAGGGAAAGCTATTGATATCTCAGTCCAGGAAGGACAAGAAGGAGAAGTACTGAAGGCATTCTTTTATCCCAAGGACCTCAAGGCAATCCTTAAAGCACAAGAGGTTTATTGCAAGAGGTTACTTAAATAAGCTCTTTATTTATCTTATTGAAGTTCTTTTTTGTTCATTGACATAATGGCAACTTCTACAAGTGGGTCCTCAAATTCTGCGTTCTTCACAAGAATTGTCCACAATGATGGATATGGTGAGATAAATGTATGAGGATGGAAGGAAGAGAAGCAGACTTAGAAAGTAGTTGAATTCCATGAAAGAAGAGAAGTAGTTGCTTTCTGACAAATTGCAGGAAATGGAGAGGCAACTTCATATTGCAAATATGAACCTGAAGAGGATGCATGAGTTGGAAACACATCTCTTTGCTGCCCAAGAAGCCTTAGTCAAGTATCATCCTGAAGAAGAGGTAAACCATTCTAGTTTGTCTTCAAATTCCTCTAAGGATGCTTATATTGGTTCTTTTGAAAAACATAATAGGGGCATAGGTTCCAAGCTAATGTCCAAGATGGGCTATGAAGGAAAGGGCTTGGGAAAGCATGCACAAGGTATTGTTGAACCAATAATGGTTGAGGAAAGGCCTAAATATTTAGGTCTTGGCTATGTATAGCCTTCTGGACAGAGTTCCAAAACTGCCATGAAGGCCATTGAAATAGCTCCAAGAAGGAGTTGCATTATAGAGTGTGAAGATTGTATTCAGGAAGAATGCAATAGCTTAAAACATCCTTTGTGGGATGCAGGTGTTTAGAAGCACACACTTGAACCAGAGAGTTGGGGAGACTCCAGCAGCCTTGAAGAGATTGATGGTGTTCCAAAAGGAGCCACTTCTTCATTTGCTTCACGTCCTCATGAAGGCAACAAAGGTGAAAGAGAAAGGTATAAATTTGGTTCTAGACATTTTCCTTTTGATTGTGAAAAGCATGATAAATTTCCACATATGTATGGGAAAAGAATTGCATGTTCCTTTTATGGGTTGGATAACCATAATGTTTCTAGATGTTGGAAGAGAATGGCCACATACAGGAAGCAAGAAGCCAAAGGTCCATTGGGCAAGGCAAATCATGTTGTCAAGAAGATGCACATGCAGTGCACTTACTGCCATAAGCAAGGACATCTTGCTACAAAATGTTGGACACTGAATCCAACAATGCTTCCACCAAATCTGAAGAAAGCGGAAAGAGAAGATGGCAGAAATGGAAGTGAAGATTCCATGAATGATGTGTCTCAGAATGATTCACATGATGATGTTGATGTGCAGACCAATGTAGTACCTTTGAAATGGATTGGTAAGGAATGGTTAGAGTTCTTATCCGATTGAGATTACATGTCTATTAATGCATCTACATTATATTTCATTTTAGCTTCGAAAGTATAGTGTGCTTAAGTGAGTTGAAGGATGAAATGCATGCATGAACACAAGGGAGTTGATGATTTCCTTGTTTTTGAACATGTATGTGTAATTAACTTGTAGGGTTAATTGCTTTGACATGCATGTGCTGCGATGTTGACTTGGGAGAAGTTAAGTTGGTCCCCAAATGGGGATAATGATTAAGTGTTTCATCTTTTGAAAAAGAGTCCTAATGGCCTTTTTCTACATGCTTGACTTGAAGGGTCATTTTTTTAAAGGCATGTTTTGTGGGCTTGTTGTCTAGTCCATCATTTTTATGCAGATGTAAGACATGGAGATGTTCACGAAATGTGAAATCTATTTTTTGTTGAAGCAGGAGTTTAGGCCATCCAGTTGTTGTCTGTATTTTTGTTGTTGTTAACAGTTGTTGTTGAAAACTTGTCAAATAGGTACAAATGAAAGTTTTGTGGAGCAGATGTAATTCACACTTGTTTGAACCACCTCAAATCAATTATCAAGGAAGAGAAGCTCAAACTACCTTCTATGACCATTTTAGTAGAAGTTCTGCAGAAAGGCAAGGAGGAAGATAGCTCTTCCCAAGACGACCAGCCCATTCAAGAATCAAAGTGGTCAGAAACTTTGGTTCAGAGGCACTATGCAAAGACAAGTGTAGGGAGGCTGAAAGAAGAGAGTGAGTTACTCTCATCTACTATTAATATCAGTATATCAGTCTTTTGGGAGTCCAAAAGATTTTTAGTCGGAAGGCGTGATCCAAAATGGATCTAGCATAGACTTCTAAGTCTAAAAATCCTCTTCACCAAGGAAAAAAAAAGGGGGGGTGCTAAATGGCACAAATGCATGTAAATCCGAGTTCGGATAAACATAGGGGCAAAGGTGGAGGGTCATGGAGATAAATGCTTTTACAAGAAAACCTTAATAAGGCAGTGGACCAATCGACAGTGCGGAACGAGGGCTTGTTATATATATATCTATATATATATCGCATCGAAATAATATAAAGGACGGACAGCAAGCCTAAAGCACAAGCGACATGCAATTGCGATCTCCACTTTATCACATAGGAGAAAAGCCAGCGAAGTGGACTGGACCTTTAGGCCTCAAGAGATTGCGATATGAGATCGCCGCGATATCGCATCGCAATGTTCCATTGAACATTGAATGGACCCTGGGCCATTTACATATGTGACATATGACGTGGGCACGATCGGTGATATGTTATCGCATCGCAATGTGCCATGGGAGATGGCCATGACTCATATCCAATGCGCAAAGTGATTGCGATATGCGATGGGGATGTGCGGACCTGAAAGGATTTATGAATGCAGTTAAATGCCATTTGAGATCCAGCCTTGAGCGTTTTGGGCAGATTTCTTTTTATTTCCCATATATTCTATTATTTGGGGTTTTGTTCAGGTTTGGCCATGGGCCATGCAACAGGCGATTTGTGATATGCAGACCTATTGGGTAGCGGAAGCCCCTCGTAATGGTCATAGGGCACAAAGCTCGCAATTTTGGGTAAAGTGAGGTTAAAGTTTCCATGAGAAGTGCGAAACGTGATTTGTAATAAGGTAAAGTGAAAGGGTAGTCTACCCAAAAATAATGTAAAGAAATGTAAGTGGAGTCGGCCCGCCCATGGATCGTGGTCCATGGAAACATATAAATAGAGCGGGGCTCTATGGGTAGAAAAAAGCTAAGTTTGGTTGTATGATCTTGGATCTAGAATGTAATGGGTTTTTAAGGAGAACAATCTATAAGCATCTGTAAGTCTGAGTCAAGGGTTTGGGTAGTGGATGGATGTTATGAAACCAGCTCAAGAAAAAGATAGAAAAGATAGATCAAGGCCTTAGAATTCACCCTCTTCGAGGGGGCAACCTCCTTTACATTACATAAATGAACAATTCTTGGATGATACAAATGAAAAGACCTCCTTTCTGTATATAGGAGTCTAAGGGGTCATAACATAATTAGAGCCGACATAACAATAATAATGTAAGGGCACAATAATAACAATAGTGGGCTTCTATGGGGCACAATAGTAACAATATGGGGACTACATGGGTACACGATATAATAAGTGGGTTGTACTAATAACAATAAGGGGTTACACTAGTAGTATAGGGGCCTAACATGCCCCTCTCCTTCAAAAAGCGTTGTCCTCAACGCTTGAGTAGTTCTTGATGCTTTTGTATAAAATTCTTGTCCTCCCATGTGGAATCTTCAGCGGGTAAGTTCTTCCACTTGATGATATACTCTGAAATTGGTCGATTTCGTAGCTGTCGAGTTCTTGTTTTTGTGACTGCTCCAGGTTCCAATATGATTTTTCCTTCCTCTTCGATTTCTAGCAATATTGTTTGAATTGGGATCTTTTGCAAATTTTGAATAAGTGGCCATACTTCTTCATCCTTCTTCCATTCATCCCTTGCTTCGTTTATCCAATCTGGTTGGATAATATAAATAGCACAAAACAATGCTTCCACATCCTCATCCTTGAAGAGTCTTCCCATTCGGTAAGGTTTCCATTTTTAAGTGCATGTAGTATTGCCAACATTTCCTTCTCATAAATAGCTTTCTTGAGATGTAGCAGTAAAAATACCCAATCACCTACATCAAAACATTTCTCACTACGATGTTGATCTACATGTTGTTTCGTTTGATTTTGCACCGAAGTGGCATTATCCTTTAAAAGTTGGAGAACTTGTTGTTGATGCTCGATGTGATATTTCACTGCTTGAACCTTTTTCTTCTTGATATGTCCTTCTATCTCTAGAGTTTGAGGAGTGGTAATTTCTTCCAATCCTTTACAAGATATGGTCGGATTCATTTCTTGATGCTCGATGTGATCTTTCACTTCTTGAACATTTTTCTTCTTGATACGTCCTTCTATCTTGAGAGTTTAAGGAGTGGTAATTTCGAACAATGAATTACAAGATATGGTTGGATTCATTTCTTCTTTCTCGATGTGATATTTCACTTCTTACACCTTTTTCTTCTTGATACGTCCTTCTATCTTGAGAGTTTGAGGAGTGGTAATTCTTGCCAATGCTTTACAAGATATGGTCTGATTCCTTTCTTCTTTCTCTGGGGTGGGGTCCTGGCGTATATCTTCTTCTTTTGATGTTTCTTGATCCTTTTCTTCATCCTCTTCATATTCTATGTAAAATAATTTCTTCTCAACACACTTATGACCTTTAGTGCATTTGCTATCACAATTGTAACAAAGCCCTTTTTCTCTTTTTTCTTCCAATTGTTGTGGTGTAACCCTTGTAGGTTGTGGAAGGCTAGGAGAAACAACACTTCCATCTTTATAGTTGTGAGGGGTACGCTTCCTGGTTTCCATAATTTTGCTTTCCACTATGTCACAAAGCCCTTTTACTCTTTCCAATTGTTGTGGTGTTGCTCTAAAGAAGGTGTTGCTCTTTGTATCCTCATAATGTGCTATCATTTCCTCCGTGAAAATTGACCACGTAACAAGTTGTTTAAGAGAGCAAAGCCCTTCGTATCATAAAAATTGATCCGGTTCTAAATATGAAGATGAAATACATACCTTTTGTAACAATTGTACACCATGTAGATCAAAATATTCCTCCATCTGAAGTATCCAATTTACTGGATCCTTGCCATCAAACTTCCTCATCTTGCTTTTTCTTGATTTTAGGAGCTTGACCTTGAAACGAATATAAATTTTTACTTTCGGATCTTTAAGTTCTGAAATTGTGACCTATAGTAGCCCTCTGTGTCCTCTTTCCAATGCCACCAGTTTGATCCAAATTGGATTCTCTAAGAAAGAGTTATACACAATCTCCCAAGATGACCTGATTATAGACCTTTCCAGAAGAGCGAAATTGTATGAAGTGCCACGTGTTACTGTTTTGACCTTTGGATCTTTAAAATGCATACATGAAACTAAAGTATGTCCTCTTTCTGTACCTTCTTACGAAATTTCAATCCGTTCCCCAGAGAGAAAGTTATGACGATTTTCCCCAGGTCACCTGTTTGGAATGTAATTCAGGAGTCTGCAAAAAGACCAAATTCCTCAAATCATATCTCCGTAAATATAGCACAAAAAACTCTAAAATTTGGACCCGAGGTTCAGTGAGATTTCTTCTCAAATGGATTTTTTTTGCAACTTCTGAAACATCGCAGAAAAAAAGTTATAGTGACAATTCCACGATGACCTGTTTGGAGCAGCGAAACCCTAGAATCCAAAGCTCTGATACCAAATGTTATAAAACCAGCTCAAGAAAAAGATAGAAGAGATAGATAAATGCCTTAGAATTCAACCTCTTCAAGGGGGAAACCTCCTTTACATTACATAAATGAACAATTCTTGGATGATACAAATGAAAAGACCTCCTTTCTATATAGAGGAGTCTAAGGGGTCATAACATAATCAGAGCCGACATAACAATAATA
Organism: Pinus tabuliformis; assembly: GCA_031772625.1. NCBI lineage: Eukaryota > Viridiplantae > Streptophyta > Pinopsida > Pinales > Pinaceae > Pinus > Pinus tabuliformis. The sequence goes on from CM062807.1 coordinate 841,649,156, forward strand.
ATGTAAGGGCACAATAATAACAATAGTGGGCTTCTATGGGGCACAATAGTAACAATATGGGCACTACATGGGTACATGATATAATAAGTGGGTTGTACTAATAACAATAAGGGGTTACACTAGTAGTATAGGGGCCTAACAATGGAGGCTCTACAACTGTATGCACAGAGGCCTGGAAGAGTCTGCAGCTGTGTGCGCGAACCCCTGCAGATGAGTGTGCAGGACGGATCTGGATGTATTGGGGAAGAAAGTAAATAAAGGTAAGTTGATTTGGTAATTCTGTGTTAAATTTGAAGTATCACAGATCTAGCTTCTTTTATGGTAAATAACACTGTTTGATCTATACGCATATGATTACAATTTGAATACATGTGAATCTACGTTTAATCTAAGTGTGCAAACTGGATAAATCTGATAAATGTTTGCTTAAATACCGTTCTAAGAAACACTTCATCAAATAGATTAGATCTGTAAACAGTGCACTAATAACTAGTAAAGATTATTCTAGGTTTGGATCTACGCGAAACAGAGCAGTGCGAAATTGCAGAATGGTGCGCAATACCTCTAGACCACATCTAGACATCCCAAGAGTGCAGAAACATGGTTCAAGCACCCTCCCCTACTACCTCAGGTGAGACCTCAGTTCGCGCTCTGTAGACTATTGCTGAAAGGGCTAGTAGCTGCGAGATTTGTTTGGCTAACTAATTCTTCCGAACCTAGGTCAGGCCCATATAAGCCAATAAATGGTTCCATTGTCGAGACTGGGATTTGCCTAAGGAGTGTCTGATGTGGGAAAACTAGAACCCTACAAAGAAAGAAATTGAAAAGTGGTGGGATCTGAAACTCCACGAGTTCACAGTTTAGGAAAACAGAAACCCACAAGTATCAGAGGAAGATTGGCTAGACCATTATATATTCATAAATATTCGCGAAATCTTCTTCACATAATTTCCAGTAGAACTGTACGAGTGGATCACAAGACTTGCTGATAGCGTGGGAAGGTGCAAATTGGACCAGCCTATAGTGTGGACCCCCGGAGCTGGTGCGTAGGCTAGAAGCCAGAGAAGATAAAATCGTGCACATGGTAGATCATTGGCTGGATTGGGTAATAGGAGGATTTATTACCAAGTTCACGATAGATACAACTGGGAGCTATAGTGAAGCAGAAAGGCGATTTTTTCAAGGACCTTGGGTAGGTATATCAAATCATTGAATACTTGGATTAAGATGTTGTTGTGTGAAAAATAGATTATGTGCGTTTATTGATGTCTCGAGTAACGTGAAGTAGAAGAGGTTACTATGGAATGGGAGGAGTAGAGAACAGTCCTTTAGCTTCTATTTCCTAGGAAAGCGAGGAGGAGCTCACGAGATTCTCACCAGGGAGTGCAATTCTGTTGATCAGGGAGCACTTCCCACTGATACCACCTCCGTCCACGCCCCCACCCGCTTGACTGACATCGAATCCATCCACCCCAACATCGACCCCACCCCAAACCCCACCAACACCAAAAGTGAGGATGGCGAGTGCAATCAAACTGCCAATATTTAAGGGTGTAGGGAATGAATAACTAGGACAATTTTGGTTTTTGATACGGTCTGTATGGGACGCCCAAGGCATAAAATATGAGAACATCAAAAATGCCACCCTAGTTAGTGCACTACAAGACTGTGCGTTGACGTGGTACATAAAATACTCGACCGATCATCCGAATGATGGAATAGTGGCAATCCAAGATGCATTAAATAAAGAGTTTGGCCAACCAAAATCAGAAACCCAATCGGTTATTGGGTTCAAGGAGATCGTAATGTTGCCTGGTGAAACTCCATGGGATCTGGACCAAAGGTTAAAGAGAACTATTTGCGAAGCCAACATGAGCTTGACAAATTTGTAGCATTGCGCGTGGTTTGTGGCGTCATTGACACCACATTTGAGGATGGCTCTATCTCAACAAAAGATCTCAGCCCAAGCTGAGGCACTAGAGACAGAAATGAGGTTGCACGAAACCCCAATACTAGATCTAGGGTTGGGAGTTCAGCAAATCCACGCACAACTTCAAAACCTGAGTTTAGAAATGCAAAGCTTGAAGCAAGAAAGAGTGTCCCAACCAAAGGCACGTGCGGAGGTAGGCTGTATTAAATGCAAGAGCTAGGGGCATGATAAGGACCATTGCCCTATCTTCATGAACTATCTGGCGGGGGGAGGCCCGATGCCACTAAAATTGGAGGTACAAGCAGGACCAAGTGCGCACCTACGCTCTGGTGCACAATTTGTCAAGTGGGTGGAAAACACACGACAGATAACTGCCACCTATTACAAAAGTATACCCAGACCCCACAACAGTTGTATTGCAATTTTTGTCGATCCGTAGGACACGATGAGCGAACGTGTCGAAGTTATGACTTAATGATGGAAAGAACCCCAGCTTACCGAATGCCGATTGAAGTGAGAGGAGGATTTCAAGGACGCGGCTAAGGGAGAGGAATGGGGCATGAGCGGGGCCGCGGACAGCTGATCTATTATAACTGTGGACGGTCGGGACACTATGCTCATGACTATACTAACCCGACCTAGACGTTGTGCCCCTATTGTGAGAAGTTCGATCATGAGATGGTAGACAATCCAACGTTAATTACACAAATGTGAGAAAAGGGAGTGCTACAATCTCCCCCAACCTAGAATGTCCAGAAGATGTGATCAGAACCTCGTGAAGGGGACCCTAGTATAAATATGGTACTGAGGAGCAGCGCAACTATAGAAGGAAATTTGTGAGAAGAACGTGCAGAAAGTGGAAAGAGGCGGGACACACTTACAAAGGAACCTGACTCTGAGCTGGAACCAGACGCCGAGGGAAGCTCAGAGGAGCTTCGCAGAAGCCTCTACTCCAGGTAGGAGGGATCAAACAGAGCCAGGTGTGGACCCCTCCATGATTACTACCTTTCTCGAAACTAGCATGAAGCTGCTGCGAAATAGTAAAGTCGTTCAAGGATTACATGAGCTAATCACGAGGTGCACCGGATTGGGTGAGCTGCATGTAGTTTGGAAAATAGGAAGACATGCTCTGCGCATCGGACGGGAAATGAGACTAACAACACAAATCGGTGAGTATGAAATGGATCAGGTTGTCCTAGACTTAGGCTCAGATGTGAACATATTACCTAAACAAACCAAGGAGAAAATGGGCAAGCCCGCACTACAATGGTCCCTGATTCAGCTACGAATGGCCAACCAACAAAAGATCTTACCAATGGGCTGACTACAAGGAGTGACCATAGATATCGACGGTGTAAGTACACAGATCGATTTCGAAGTCATAGAGATTGTTGATGACAGTAATCCTTACCTTGCATTGCTCGGAATTGATTGGGCAATGGACATGAAAGGGATCATTAACCTAAAAAGGCAGAAAATGACGTTCAAAAAGAAGTCACTGCGAGTAGTAGTTCCATTGGACCCAGCAGAAGGAGAATGCTACACTGAACTCGTGCATGATGAAGAAAGCGACGATGAACTGGATTGCATCTATCAGATAACAGCGCAAGACTAAGATTGGGTGCATTCCGCAGATGGTGGAAGAGTCTCGTGGGAGCACGATAACACCTGCATAGTGGATTCCAATGAGGAGACTGAGCAATGGCAGAATCAGTTGCAGGAAGCTACGACACTAAACTGCAATATGATGATTCGGTCATTGCGATGCGTAACCACCGAGGAACGATAGCGGCCAGTAGAGAGTGACGCAACAGATGAATGGCAGCTCATCTATCTTGGCACTTTATGCATAGCACGAGAGTAGTAGAGTGTGTCACAAGACGTGTTGCGGGCACCTAAAGGGGGCCGCAGAAGCCGAGATGCAGGAGGCGATTCTAGGTACGGACTGAAAGAAGTGTGCAGCAGCCAAGTTGGTATAGAATGGTCATTCATCAATGACAAAGGGTATAGGTGCACATCAGGCGACCATCAACCCACCTGGATCTACGTGGAACGAAGGCTCGCACAGCCAGGCAGGGAAGTCTCATTACGACCGAACAAACCAACACAGATACAACACACCCTACTAGTGACAACATCCGCGAAAGGATTCAGTAGCTCTGGGAACCCATATTGTGTGGTAAAATGCAACCTGGAAAGTTAGAAGCAACAGAAGCCAGACTCCACGCACAGAGTGTGAGGCTAGATGAAGCAGTTGATAAGCTGCAGTTAGAAGTCACCTACACGAAGGAACTAACGAAGGAAATGGACATGGCTAACTCTCCTACCCTGCTACAAGCAGTGACGCCACTAGTATGGTTGCACTTACACCTGGGAGGACAAGGACGCACACACTACAACCCATTAGCAGAATCAAGGGAACGCAAAGGGTGCTTGCAGCCTAGGCTAGTCGGGAAATGGAATACCTACATGAGGGGTTCGCCCACCTGATTATTCGTAGGAGGCACAGTCCCAATGCCCCGCGCAGTTGGAAGAGGGTGCGAGACTATAAAACAGGCTGCTACGATGTTGTGCGACATGGCCATAGCATACATATAAGACCTGCACTTGCGTCCTTGGGGATTCGCTGCTGCGAAAGAAAGATGGAAAGCGACCGTTACAGGTACTCTTCATGATATGATGGCCCATTTAAGGCACAATGGAGTGACCAATGGGGAATTAAGGCAGAAGAATAACCGCCAAAATCGCATTTATGAGCTTCCGCAAGAGAGAACAGTTGATTTTCAACTTGAAATCATATAAATTCATAGTAAGGGTCACACCACCATGCTTTACCGTATTGCAAGAAAGCCGCCTTGGGTTCGAGACAAGTGCAAGATGAGTGACGAGCAACTCGAAGCAAGTCTGTGGTTTCAAGCATTGCCAAAACATTACTGGGAAGCAATCCTCAAAGCAAAAAACCCTACTATAGATAGTCCACAAGAAGCTATGCCGCAAGCAGCCGAGCTCCCTAAATCACCCCGGACGCCAAAGACCAGGAAGGACCCTTAGGTTCCAGAACCAGTAAGAAGGTCGTCGCGACACCTGCACTTTAGCAAGTTCACAATGGAGGAAAAGGGTAAAACTGTCACAATTGAAAGCGACGAGGAAGCCGAAGATTCTCCCACATATGTCGAAGAAGTAAACCCTGAGGAGGATCCCATCCAACCAGTGCACCGACCCAAGTATGTGTCTCCAAGCAAGGGGAAGGCGAAGGTACCTACAAACCTGGATGAAGTCGACACTATCCTCATTACCCCGGCTCTTCCAAAAGCAGTCCCAGTGGAAAACTCGGTGGTTGGCCAAATTGCGACAATGAAATTCAAAGATTGGGACCTCGTAGATACAGTAAAACTTCCCCGCCTAGCGACTAACACACTAATCGAGCAGAGTGTCGAAGGGACGGTGACAATGCTACAGCCAAAGGAGTGGCTGTGGAAGGTGGACAAAGTTGGATTGCTTTGTCTCTTGTTTATTCCTCACGTTCTCCAACCCCCTATCAAAATGTTGGTCATAAAGCAATTACTCTGTTTAGTTCATGAGGAAATATTATGCGTCAGAAAACTCGTCCGCATCACAGCTGAATTGGTTCATCAGGTTTCACACCTTCCCTCTGATGGAAGAGACCCCCAGGAAATTGCTAATAGAAGTAGTGATGTCGCGATGATATAGAACCTGAAAAAGAAGTATAAGCTAGTAAAGGGGTAGTGAGGGTACATCATTGACAGCATTTCAGATAACGTGGTTTGCGTCACCACTCAGTTGATGGCCAGGAAAGTATTGAGGAAATGTCATGTCACTGAGGTTCTGGTAGTAGTCATTGCACTCGCTGAGGAATGTGCAGCTAGAGTCCAGTTCAATTGGTCACAGTTCCTTTATGAAGAGTTTCTAACCAATTGCCGGGAGGTTTAGGAGGACGGCAAGACCTTCCATTATGCGTGGTTGCTCCTGTCCACTATGCTAGTCGCTACTGACTTACCTGAAGATAGCCACTTTCTTGTCTTGGACCCGGAGTGGCCGAAAGCTGCTAGATATGCTTCCCTCTGGGCGACAAGGGAAGTGGGGCGAATTTGAAACATAAAAATATTTTGGATACTGATGGACGCAAATGTGCGCCAATGGATGAATGTGCTACCCCGCCTGTCCAACGGGATCTATGAAAGCATGAAGCATATTGCTAAGTTTAAAGCAAACATGCATCGTATTTACATCAGGGCACGCAAGGACTCAGCACAGGCATGGACCTCACTCTGCTTTATTGCCATTGATGACATTTTCAACGAGGTTGTAGATACCTGGCCACCGGCATGGCGCAGACTAGAGGCAATAGAGAGCAATGAGGTCTATCCAGCGGCAAAAGGAGGAAGCTAAGCGTGTCATGCAACAAAAGTGAAATGAATAGCTCACCGTGGAAGTTTATGCAGCTTGATAGGCGGCGCTGGCAGTAGCAGGAAAGACACCACCAGGAGGGGCTACGTCGACAACGGCCAAAAGCAGTCAAAAGCCGCCCACTTAGACGGCCACAAACAAGCCACCAACAACTAGCACGGATTCACCTTTGAAGCGGCCGGCGCAACAAGAACGGCCGAAGCCACGAAATAAGGCAAAGGCATCCAAAATGGATAGTGGAGTGACCATCTTAACTGAGGGGGACCTAAATGATATAGAAAACACTGTTTGGGACGTCGGTCGGGATGTAGTCGACGAGGCCATGTCAGAGCAATAGATTGTGTTAGGGGAACTCCGTATCCAACTACAGGAACTTGGAACAAGGATCGTGCCAATAGGCACTAGTACTACTCAGGGGGTTCCTGGTATGACAGCCATTGAACCATTGTTGAAGGCCCAAATGGCTCATTCAATTACGATTCCAACTAGAGCATTGATCACTGCAAATGTGGAGACCCACACTGTGCTAGGATGACTTGAAGGGCTGGGAGTAAATGTGGCTACTCTACCGTGTGAAAGTTTGCAATAGCTCCAGGAAAGCGCCACAATGAAGCTCCATGCCAAGGTTGGCTACGCAGAACAAGTACTCCAGGAACAGAAAATTAATATCGAACAACTGTGCCTCCAACCGGAAAAAGCAGTTACACAGAAGAAACAGGTGGAGAAGGTAGTAGCAGAAGCCTGCTTGAGTGCCCATGAGCTAGAGATTGCAGCGGAATTGCCTATTGAGACACAAATCCAGAAATTGGCTACTGGGTTCCGACACGCAAAGGAGGAGGCCGCGCGGATCCAACTCGAGCTCAGCTTGCAGATCACGGACTTAAAACTATAGGTTCCACTGTCGACACCACCAGAGATCCTAGAGCAATGCAAGAACATTATTACTATGGGGCGCGCGATGCTCACATGTTCAATGGAGGAATGTACCGAGCTGCTAACTCAGTCAATTATTACGCTCACCACCCTTCAAGAGGATCCAACACTTCGCCGATTGGAAACCGAGGCCCAGGAGCTCCAACAAGCTTACGATTAGATCAGAGGAACCGCACAGACCGTTGTTATTACGTAGCGCTTAGCCAAGATACAGGAGGCTCAGGAGCTAAAAACCCAAGCCAATGACGCCAGACAAAAGGAGGCAGTGATTAAAGCCCATCTCCAACCATGGCTGGATGAGGCATTTGTGGTTTCAACCACTATAGAGTGCAAGGTATCCCACATGCAGGCTGAGTATGCCACTATGGAGACAGTAGATATAGGGACTGAGGTGTCAACGACAGACGTGGATTGGATGCAGTGAATGATGGAAGAGTTTGCTACCAGCACCAACGACACACAGCGGCTGCTAACCGATCTCCACGTAAAGTTGGCCAAACCAGCTAAGTGACTCAGGATGAGTCACGATGATTTTGTTGGGGGAGTTTTGGGTAGTGGAAGCCTCGCGCAACATTCATGGGGCACGAAGCCCTCAATTTTGGGTAAAGCAAGGGTAAAGATTCCGTGAGAAGAACGGAAAGCGATTTGTAATAAGGTAAAGTCAAAGGGTAGTCTACCCAAAAATAATGTAAAGAAATGTAAGTGGAGTCCGCCCGCCCATGGATCGTGATCCATGGAAAGGTATAAATAGAGCGGGGCTCTATGGGTAGAAAAAGCTAAGTTTGGTTGTATGATCTTGGATCTAGAATGTAATGGGTTCTTGAGGAGAACAATCTGTAAGCATCTGTAAGTCTGAGTTGAGGGTTTGGGTAGTGGATAGAGGCTCTGCAGCTGTGTGCGTAGAGGCCTGGAAAAGTCTGCAACTGTGTGCACGGACCCCTGTAGCTGAGTGCGCAGGATGAATCTGGATGTATTGGTGAAGAAAGTAAATAAAGATAAGTTTCTTTGGTAATTCTGTGTTGAATATGAAGTATTGTGGATCTAGTTTTTTGTATGGTTAATATCACTGTTTGATCTATGCACATATGATTACAATTTTAATACATGTGAATCTATGTTTAATCTAAGTGCGCAAACTAGATAAATCTGATAAATGTTTGTTTAAATATTGTTCTAAGAAACACTTCATCAAATAGATTAGATCTGTAAACAACACACTAATAACTAGTAAAGATTATTCTGGGTTCGGATCTGTGTGAAACAGGGTAGCGCGACGTTGCGGAATGGTGTGTAAAACCTCCAGACCACATCTAGACATCCTAAGGGTGTGAAAACCTGGTTCTAGCACCCTCCCCTGCTACCTCAGGTGAGACCTCAGTTCGTGTTGTGCGTACTATTGCCGAAAGGGCTGGTAGTTTCCAGATTTGTTTGGCTAACTAATTCTTCTGAACCTGGGTCAGGCCCATATAATCCAACAGGACCTGAAAAGGACTATGATGCGGCTAATTCCATTTGAGTTCTGGCTTGAGGCATTCAAGTTGGATTTCCATGAGTCTTCTATGTAATCTGTTATGTATTCAATTTGAAGATTAATAACAGGAAAAGGCCAGGGCGGTCGGCTTACCCACGCCTGCCATTTCGTTTATTTGTGAACTGATTCTTTATATGAACAGTTGGGTTTCCATGCAAAAAGGAAAAACAGTAACCAAACAAGTTATAAAAAAAAAACAAATAATATGGAGGACAGAGGATTCAAATAGGGCCACCAGAGGTTGGGAGGAATGAGAAACCAGAGCCGAAGAGGCAGAGGCAGAGCTAGAGCTGAAGAGCCAGATTCAGAGCCAAAGAGCTAGAACCAAGAGCCAAGAGCTAGAGGTAGAGCCAAGAGCCATAGCCAAGAGCCAGAGCTTCAAGAGCCAAGGATAACATGGTGTCTGAACCCACTGTTTATGTGAAAAACAACAGTATTTAAGTCAAGAGCTTGTAAAAAGGACCTATACCATAATCCCAGAGAGCCTAGTTGAGTTGACTAGAGCTCATGGAGATGTAGCCCAAGAGTTGTGGGTGAACTCCAAATTAAATTGTTTTTTCTGTGTGTGTTTCACTGTTGCATTGTCTCTGCTATTTTATCTACTGTTATATGCATTTTTATGTTAGTTTAAGAATTTCAACTTACAGCACAACAACAGAAATTAAAGTATATAATCATTTTAACACAAGCATAAGCATACGCCTATAATTTTAAGCATTTCTTAATTCCAAATTGGTTAATCATAAAGACTTGGGAAAATTTAAAGCTTTGGAAGTGGGAGAGGTTCTTGTAAGTTAGACAAGAAGCCTAAGTGCCCCATTTTTAGATCAGGGACCTTCACCTTGCCCTTGCATGGAGGGATATACTCCAGTAGCTTAGAAATAGGGTCCACCCCCTCAATGTCGATATCTTTCGTGCCCTCCTCAGCTTCCAAATCTACCACCTTCCCCTTCTCCTTCAGACTCAGCTTTTCTTTTCTCTGAGCCTGTGTAGTTGCACGCTTTCATGGTGGCTCACCCACCAACATCGACTTCTTTTGTTTATCCTTATTTGGCTTGGGGACCTCTCTCGTCAGTGTAGGCTTCGACCTAGGAAACCTTGGCGCCGTAGGCACTGCTGTTGGAACCTCCATACTTGCAACCTCTAGAGCAGCTCCCTCAGAGGCAATAGTCCCTCTAGTGCTTATAGTTTTTGCAGGACCTGGTCCTAACATAATGTCACGGATAAGCTTTTTGTCTGACTCGGGATACTGATCAAACACAGAGCTTGCGAGCAAATCCTCAAAGAATTCATGGTTCATGCACAACAAATAACACAACACATAAATTCTCATAATGAAAAGTGTTTCTCAGTGGATGGCCATGCATATTTTATAGGTGGATTTGAATTCAAATTCGACTGTTCCCCCTAAAATATGTCCATAAATGCTATATTGACGGCAAATTTCCAAATATTTCACTCTTAAATTCAGCGTTAAATCCCTTAAATGTCGATCACTCGCTCCTCTTAACCGTCTTCTGGATATCAAATCATGAACAGTGATGGTAACGGTCATTGTCTCGCTGCATGGCATAATCTCCCCTCCTATAGCACAGCTCTCTTCGCACTCCTTCTGGTACTGTGACACCCTCGTGTTTCGCGCAGACCCCTTATCGCGCAGCTCTACAAACCGGGTAGTGTAGTTTAGAGTCCCGCGCCTCCTTGCAATTGCCTGGAGTGCTAATATTGTGCTACCTTCATGTAGTCATTGGGTCGAAACCCCAGTGTATGGCTTCAATCGGCTTCCATTTACCTTTCTCGAGAATGGATCTCCATTCAATTTCACCAACTGAACTACTCCACCATCGGTAATGTCTTTGATGATGTATGGCCCCAACCAGTGCATCTGAAATTTTCCTAGAAACTTATCAAACTTACTGTCATATAATAAAACTAAATCATTTACCTTTAAGGTGTGCAGTTTGATGTGTCGATCGTGCCATGGCTTTTCGCATTCCTTCTAAACATGTTGATGGAATCTAGCCAAAAATCTATCTTCCTCGAGCTCTGCTATCTGCGCAAGTCATTCTTCTAAGGCTCTACGGTCTACCATCCCTGTGAATGTCGTTATGCGTAGACTAGGCATGATATACTCCATAGGCATCACAACCTCTACACCATAAACCAACCTAAAAGGTGTTTGACCAGTAAGATTTTTGCAGGTAGTTCTATAAGCCCACAACATGACTGGTACATGCACGTCCCAATCATTCTTCTGTGCATTGCAAACCTTTGTCAATGCATTCTCCAATATCTTATTAAAGCCTCAACCATCCCATTGGCCTGAGGATGATATGGCGTACTTTTCTGGTGATAAACCTGAAACTCCTTTATCAGCACGTTGATCGTTTTATTGAGGAAATGCGTACCGCGATCGCTCATAAAAATCTTCGGGCAACTGAACCTGGTCAATACATATTCAAATAAGAAATTCACTATTGTTGCCCCTGTGCAGCCCTTCACGGGCTGTGCCTCCACCCATATGGTCAAATACTCGATCTCGGTAATGATATACCATACACTCGTCTTCTTACCCGGAGGCTAAATCGGTCCTACAAAATCAATTTCCCATTTCTCAAATGGTTGTAATGATACCTACAAATTCAAAGGCAACTCATCCCTCCGCGATGGCCTACCAATTCTTTGACATGCATCGCACACCCTACAATATGCTTTGGAATCCTTATGCAATGTTGGCCACCACAACCCAGTGCGTAAAATATTCTGCGTTGTTGCTTTTCCTACATAATGACCTCCCGCGGCTCCTCCATGAGCTTCAACAAGGATACTATTTCATTCAAAATTAGGCACATAACGTCGTAGTATTTTGTCTAATCCCATTTGATACAAATGGCCTCCTATAATAGAAAAGTATGTCGTGCACACCACGAATTCCTTGTTCTGTTGACTATTGTATCCTTCTGGAGTCGTTCGTGTACTCAGGAAGTGGATAATGTCTGCAAAGTGATTGTTTGCTACACGCACCACAAAGAGTTGTGCATCAGGAAACCCTTCTTCTTAATTGGTAGGCTCCTCTCTTGTTTGAATGCGTGACAGATGATCTGGCCTTGCATTCATTTGCCCTGGCTTCACAATTACTTCAAAATCATCAATAGCAGCCATCTACATATTTTCCCCCCAACACAGGCTTGTTGACTAGGTATTTTAATTTAGAATGGTGTGTATACATCTTACAGTGTCTACCTAGCAGGTAATGTCTGAAATTCTAGAGCTCGTACACCGTAGCTAACCCTTCGTGCTCTGTCATTGAATAATTCTTTTCAGCCTTAGATAACTTCCTGCTTGCAAACACTATCGAGTGATCTAATTCTCCTTCACCAGCTTGTGTCAGCACTACTCCCAACATAATACATGAAGTATCCACATGCACATGAAACTCCTTCTTCCAATTCGGGAAGACTAGGATCGACGCTATGACAATTTTTTCCTTCAATACATCCAGAGTCCGTTGACATTCTTCATCCCAACATAATGTATCATCCTTCTTCAATATCTTTTCCATCAACGCGGTAATTTGGGCATAGCTCTTGACAAACTTTTGATAGTATCCAGTATGACCCAATGTTCCACGCAGTTGTTTAACACTTATTGGCACCTCCAAATTAATTATAACCGTGGTCTTAGCAGGGTCCACCATTAAGCCTTGTCTGCACACTACATGACCCAGCAAGATTCTGAAAGGGACACAAAATAAACACTTCTTCAAGTTTAGCGCAATCTAATACCTTCGACATGTTTCCAACATCAAGCACAAACTAGCTACATGGCGCTTTACTAGTTCAAACGCTTTCCAATCATAAAAATATACCTCCAAAAACTTATGAATGATCTCCTTGAACACTGCAATGACTATGGGCGAGAAGGTTTACGGCGCATTCTTAAGTCCAAAATGCATTACCGTATAATGAAAGCATCCCCACTCAGTTGCAAAGGTAGTCTTACTCCTATCTTCTGGCATGATCTTTATCTGATGGTATCCATAGAACCCATCAGTGAATGAATAGGCCTCTTGTCCACCCACATTATCCAATACTTCATCTATGAATGGAGTTGGAAAAGGATCATGAATGCAAGCATCATTTAGCTTCCTAAGATCTACGCAAATCCTAATTTCATCCTTTTTCTTCTTTTCCTGAACTACCATTGGACTCACCCAATCAAATTCCTCCATTGGTTCAATAATACCTACTGCCAACATCTTGTCCAACTCTAAGCAGACCTTTTCCTTGTACTTAGGATTAAGGCGATATGGTATTTGCTTAACAGGCTTCATATCTGGTTTCAAAGTTATTTTCATCACTCCTAAATCACCTATGACACCTTTTAAGTCTGGAAAGTTTATGGGGAACAAATGTTGATATTCGCAGAGCAACTCAGCGACCTTGTCCACTGTGGCATCATCCAAATAGTCCCTAATTTTTGCAAACTTTGACTCTGCTTTTGTGCCAATATTCACCTTTGTAGTCTTTAGTGGAGTAGTGATATCTGGATTCTCTATATATGGCCCTTCAACTTCGCAGTGGCCTTCTGCCTCTAGGATGTTAATTTTCCTTGGGTCCTCGTCTTCTTCTCCCGCAGTCACATTGTAGCACTTCAACGCATGGCGCAGCTGGGTGGTCTAATCTGGTTGAATCAAATCCAAGGGATCCTACAGTATTCTGAAGATCGCTGCCTTGACCTCCTGTAATGCTTCATCAATGCATTCGAATCCATCCTCAAAGCTGAATGTCATCAAAAATCTCTGTCTCAAAATGTCCCAATCTTTAGTGCCATGGCGAAGCTCTGTTTCTAGGTACCAATTCATTTGTATTACATCCAAAGTACAAAAAATAAATGTACACACTCAGGTTGTGGCTCCGCTCCATAAACGTCAATCCATTTAGCTAAATGATCACACAGATCACTCCTTACATCATATTTCTCTATTAGTCGCACTTTTGGGCAACCAAACCACAACCTCATCATTCTTCTATATTCACGCCATCCATCAAAATTTTCCTTGTGTGTACCCCACCATCTTGCGGGCGTAACATGTAGCACCAAATCCAAGGCTTGGAAGTGATGCTTCTTTGGTACTTCCCTTTCAAATGCATCCAAAAATTTATCTACGTCAATTAGACCATCATAATAAGGAAAACTTGTTACCTTTGACAATACACAGTGCAATGATTTAGTCATCATGTTACAACACAACGTAGATACTTCATACAACCTATTCTGCTAGTGCTCTAGCTCTTCATTTGAATCTGATGTATAGGAACTTCCGCGGTCCCATGCAATGTGTTATAGACAATTTTGTGCCTTACAGCAACAAGCATGAATTGTCAATAATCCAAGGGATCCAAAGTTCCCTAAACATGATGTTCCTACCCCTAGAGGAACAAGGTCAGCAAACCAACAGCTCTCAGATCAGTTCTCCACCTGAAAACACTCAAAAACAAGCAATCCTGAAATCAAAGCAGGTGCTCCACTAGGTTTCTGCGCTGAAACTCAGTTGCTCCATGGTGTACCTGCGTTGCAAAGCAAGTGGAACAAAGGCCACCTGCGCTGAGCGAGATGAGACAAGTGGCACACTGAGTCATTACTCTGGAATCTTCCAAAAATGACACTTGGATCAGGGATTTCGCCTTGTGATGAGTCAGAGGCTTTGTTTCTCCAAGTGGAAGCAAGGTTCACCAAGTGGACTCAAGAACTGAAGATCAACTAAAGATTAACTGAAGAGAGAGAGGACACAAGGCAGCTACACATCAGTTGCAAGCTGACTCATCCTTTCTCAATTCATCTATATATTGAGCTCTCTCCTATGAGCTCAAGAGGCTGGAATTTTGTGCAAAGTAATGATATGTTGTTGGTTTCACTATAGAACTATTGGGTGATTGTTTGAGAGAGGTGAAGAGGAGAAATTCTTTCTGCTGGGAGGTGTTGCTGGGTTGGAGCCTCCAATGGTTGTAATACTCTCAGAACCTTTACTTCTTCATTAATAAAAGCTATTGAGGTTCTTCTATGTGCTCTTGTTTCAATGATATATTGTGATAACTGCATGTTTGGTTTACACTAATCCATGAACCAGTTATGATTGCATGCCTCTTGTAGTTTCCTTCTTTGTTATTTTACAGGATCTCACTGTAGCTGGGCAAGCAAAAGAACAAGGAGCTAGGAGCAAGCGGCCAAAGAGAAGATTTTGGATTCGACATTAAGCGCAAGGCAACGGTTAGTTCTTTTCTCCATTCTCTATTGCTTTCATAAAGAAGTAAACCTTGAGTAGTTTGTTTTACAGTTGTTGCTAAGGAACTATCACCCTTAGAGTGGGATAGGGTCATCCGAGTCGGATACTTTTCCCTACAACAAACTGGTGACTCCACTGGGGATCGTATCCGTTTGATTGTGTTTGTAGTATCTTGCTATTCATTTCCTGAACAAAAGAGTACCAAATCGAAAAGCTTTTGACTATATCAAAAGCGAAGTAGAGGGCAGCTACTCTAGCTCATTTCTGAGCAAGTTCATGATTTGAAAAGCTGATCTACAAGGATCCTTGTAAGCTCTTAGTGATAGCTTTTTACCTTCCTAATCATCCCTTTGAGTGTGCTTGACTGATTGCTTCTGATTTGAGCAAAAACTGTGCATTTTTGAGAAAATTATGACCCGGAAACTGTGAAAACGCAACTTTCGTTTTCCAAAGCAGGTAGTACACAGGCTACCTGCTTTGCAACGCAGGTCCCGAAGGGGCTACCTGCGCTGAGAGCCAGACTGGCTGTGCAGCACCTGCGTTGGCCCAAATTTGCCTAGTGCATTTGGGGTTTCCTCCCTTTTTCTTGCCTGTTTTCACTATTGATTTGGCTGCCAGTTACCAGTCTTGCACCTGTTCTGAAACCAATATTACTTGCCATCATTCCGCCTCTGTTATATAACGAAATTGTACTTGTTCTTTTGTATTTCTTACTCATTTACAATTTCCCATAACGAAAAGTAAACTAGTCTTGCTTTTGGCCTCTTAGATCTGAACCTGTGTTAGGCATTTTGCTGGTCTAAAGAGTTAGCTTGTTTGTTGTCCATAGCTGATTAGTCATTTACTTTCGTCATTATGGTTTGATTTCATGCATTTCCAGTGATTAAGCAAGTGAATCTTAAGGTGTCTTTTGATTTTGGACAAGCTTGTTTACTTTCGCTTTAAATCGAAATCAAAGTTATATAACAACTTTCTTTTTGTAACCCATCCACATTAAGAAAGGGAAAAGAAAATACATGCATTGTGCATTTTGCATTTGACTGTTTGCTTGACGATTTAGGAAAAATTTGCATTTAGTGTGTGCTCTATGATCTGTGTGAAAAGATTTGCCTTTCTTTTCTCTCAGTAGTTAAGGTTTTCAAAGTTGAAAGATTGAAAAGTTTGCTTCTCATCTTAGACTGCATTCAGGAATTTGTTACATACATCTCGTGGTGATCCTTAAAGGCAAACTACTAAGCAAGATCAACATTAAAATAAATTCAATTTACATAACAACGCTTTGTAACATAACGCAAACAAATAGAGGTCTAGGTAGAGACGTGTTCCGGCATCGTTAAACATAGTGACTGTCGATCTCTACGAAGGTGGGTGATTCCTCCTGAGAGTCGGTGGCACTAATACGGACTTGTGCTCCCACGTATCGTCGCGTATATATTGGGAGACCCCTATAGGCAATTATCCTTTACCCATAGGAAGCCGTGTCGGCCGCCCTACTGATCGCGATGCAGTGAACACAGCATTCACGAAGATCGACCACCCGTACCGTAAAACGTATTCTGTGGTTTCGCGAAAAGTTTGGCACACCCTCTGCCTAGAACTCCAGAGCAGTTTCTTTTGGCCTTTTTCAAACTCTATAACTGAAAAAGTCCATCCGAGCATTTGTCACTTCGGGCTCGTTAAAACATCGAAGGGGACTAGAGTCATCTTTAGCTTTTTCTCGACTCTTAAAACATGAAAAAGCAAGTTTGTGTCTAAAAGCGTCGTTAATAAAATTTATTTTAAACGGAACATAATCACCTGTTATTCCCACGTTGATCTTTCAGTTGAAAAGTATGGAGCCCACCAACTAAGGAAGTAACCTTGGTGGAAGTCCAAATCCCTTCTCCTCTTGGGGAGATGTTGGTGCGCCTCATATGGCCACATTATCACTTCCAGGATTGACAATTGGCCTACCTGTATGGCTCTTTTCAACTAATGTAGTTCAAATCGCCACTAATCCTGAGCAGTCGAATCAACAGTCAGACCAGTCTAGAACTACCCACCAGCCTTCCACTTCTTACAATTCTTCCTCTGATCCTTCATCTTCATAAGGTAGAGCCGGCAAAAGTCAGCCTCTCATGGAGAAGAAGGAGAAGAAGAAGAAAGAAAAGAAGCAGAAGGG
The DNA here is from genome assembly GCA_031772625.1 of Pinus tabuliformis. Lineage (NCBI taxonomy): Eukaryota > Viridiplantae > Streptophyta > Pinopsida > Pinales > Pinaceae > Pinus > Pinus tabuliformis. The sequence goes on from CM062807.1 coordinate 841,666,425, forward strand.
GCCTATGGCGAAGGCGACTGGGGGCAAGCAAAAGACAGCTGACAAAAATCCACACACTGCACCGACCGGGCCTAAATCGCCATGTGTCATTTGCAAAGGGACCCACTTCCACCATGATTGTCCTTGTATTCCCCGGATACTAAGGGACTGGTCCCCCAGGTTGCACAATCCGGTAGCATCAACCTCTGGTAGTCATGTTGATTGCAATCCGTCAACTAGCGAGAGTGAAGGACGAAAAGGGAGACCAAGATCACCCTGTATGTTGTGTGAAGGCGATCACGCCATCCACCGATGTCCATTCTTAGATGAGGCGAAAAGAGTTTTGGAAGATCGTCCGGTATCACCGTTACGGCTTCCTCCTGGATACCAAAAACTCGTGCCTAATCCCTCGATAGTTGAAAATCCAGCTGGCCCACTCAAGTGGTCAGCTGAAGTGTCGGTCATTGAGAATGAACCAACTGAATCCAGACTAGACGAAAGTCTAAAGGTCGAAACGGCATTTGACCCGGTTCTTCCTTCAGAGGTTTCATCCTCAAATGACACCGTCGTTGAAGATTCACCTTCAAATGACACCCTCACTGAAGAGAATAAGGATGACACCATCCAGATTCTTTTCATCAACACAGACTCTGATGAGCATCAGGGCAATGCGCCCATTCCTTTATCGCAGGAAGGAACATCGTCAAGGTCGTATCCGGCCGTGTATTCGGTCCCACCACCAAGCAACTTGGTTGTATCCTTTGATTGGAACCAACTAGGCAGACCCCGGTTACCAGCCAGTATACCATTTAGAATCATTGTCCAAATCTATAGAATGTTAATGGCTGGAACCATAATTGATGAAGGGGCATCTGTGAGTATCCTTTCCTCTATTGCTTGGAAAGCACTGGGTTCCCCGGCGCTTTTACCTGAGATGAGAAATCTATCAGGTTTTGATAAAGGAACCAGTCACCCTTTAGGGATCCTCCCCAATGTTCCCATTACATTGAGGAAGAAGACAGTTCATATGAATGTCATGGTCATCCAAGGACCCTTGGATTATAACCTACTCCTTGGACGGGACTATATATATTGCATGGGAGCTATAGTCTCCTCACTCTTTAGAGTAATGTGTTTTCCACACGAAGGAAAGATGGTCAAGCTCGTAGACCAACTTTCATTTCTGGGATCTCGCATCGCAAATAGTCAAATACCAACCCTAAACGGCTTATTCACTCAAGAAATGCCTCCACCCCTGGTTCTACTTCCCGATGAATGCGAGTAATTCGGAAAGAAAGAACTGGGACCCAGGGGGCATGCACCCTGGCCTGCCTTGGGTAGAGGAAACCTTGGGTATAAAGTTGATTTCCGCAGAAGAATATGACTAGTCCGTACCCCGTCCGAAAGAAGGAAGAGAGGGTTGTTCTAGAATAAGATTCTTTTGTCAAAGTTATGTGAGTGAGATAATCTGCTTCTCACTCCCCTTGTCTAGATAATAAGGATACCGAGGAAGGGGACTATTTGCGGTAGCAAGTAGTAACCATCTTTGAAGACAAGCCTCACCCATTAAAACATATGTTTTGAAGGATAAGTAGGGGCAGCCTCCAAAGAAAGAGATTCTATTGCTACAACAAGTGGTCACCATCTTTAGTAACCTAATGGTAGACATCGCCGGGAGAAAGAGTTTAGTTTGCGGCAGCAAACAAAACCATTTTTCGGATAATAAGTAAGAGGAAAACCTCCATCCGTAACACCAATGTTTTATCTGTTGCGATCTTGCAAAAACCTAAAAGTGAACTGATGGGAAGACAAGTACCGTCGGCACCGAAGAATAACGAGAAGACAAGTATCGTTAAAAATATAGCAAGACGACAAGTAGAAAAACAGAGGTGGGACGGAGGAGGGGTAGCCTTGAAATTATATTTTATACCTGGGGGCATGCAAACCTTTTGGAGTGCAAGCAAAGAGCGGTTATTTATCTGTTTTTTGGATTAGTCGTTTCCGAGCTTGCATAAAGAAAGGATGTGGGGCAAAAGTTAAAACTTGCCAAATTGGAGTAACTAGTGAGGTATAGCTCCTTAAAAATGACTACCTCACCTGAGGCGTTTCTTGTATTATGACTGGTATGTTCGAGCAGTTTTAGCACATAGTTCATGCTCGTTAAAAAATAAACGCAAAGATCCGAGCAGTTTTAGCGCATAGTTCATGCTCGTTAAAAAATAAACATAAGTTGTGAGCAATCTTCCCCTAGAGTTCAAGCTCACCCAGAAAAAATGAACCGGTAAATAACCTTGGTAAATGTAACCTTTGACAGCCATATTAAAGCCCTTGGTCGTGTTCTTGCAGTCTCACCTCCATCCGTTCATTTGGCCAATCGTTCATCTCCATATGTTTGTTTACCCATTTTGAGGAACAGCTGCGAAGAGTGATTTCACTAAGCCATCCTTGTGACACTGCCGTGATTGGAATATTCCAACCTGTACCTGGAATCTGCTGCTGCCCTGTTAATCACTCGTTCCTCAAAAGACGAGTCTTCTTTGAGCTCTTTTCACTGACTCGTAAAATATGAAAAGTTTGCCGAGTTTTGGCCTTCCAGCTCGTTAAAGCGACCGGAAGAGCTATCCCTCCTCTAGATTTTAATCTTTTTGGACCTGAGGGATTATTGCACAAAAAGATCGAGCGCTTGTTTTGTTCGGCTCGTTAAAGCAATCGAAAATTCGTCCCTTCTGTATTGTTTTATACTTTTTCGGACTTAAGGGATTAGAAGACGAAAAAGGAATTTTGGAGTTAACTTTCCGTACCTTTTCAGACTCTCTAAAAATGAAAAGGACCGAGTTTTCCTTGTCGTTAGACTCGTTAAAATGATTAAATAGCGACAAACTTGTCTTTAGACGAGAACGAGTTTCCCTATCGCTAGGCTCGTTAAAACATAGCGATGGGCTTGCCCGAAGGGTAGGTTATAGAACAAGCATATGTTATCCTCCTCAAGCTTGACAAAAATAAAGAGGTACTAGTCAGCAATGACTGGGGAAAAATTGGGAGAACCTCACAGCATTAATGGTAGCAAGTCGCTCTTGAACATGACACTTTGTCCTCCGTATCACATCGGGTTGGGTTGTTTCATTCACCGGTCTCATAACCATGGTCCTCGCCACACCATCCACAATTGGGGTAATGCTACCGATCCATCACATCAGTGTCGTTATATGTTCAAGAGATGTGGTTCTGCAAAGAGTCAACCGTGTCCCACCCACTGCCATACATTATCCTTCATCCACTTCATGACCGCCACCCTGAATCATACATCACAGTTTGTTTTCACCTCATCACAATCACTAGCTCCGTTCCGTGTCACTGATGTGGGATTCATTAAGGCCCTCCTTTGACGGATCGCTCCTTGTCGACATCAGCTCATTATCCAAGGAGTTGATCTAGGAACAACCCCTTCAGTACTTTGAAGCTTGCATGCCTCAATGGCAAGTTTCTCACTTCCGGCGACAGGTATACATCAATGACCTTCGACCAGAGGATTTTGCATGGTGGTCGACGCCAAGTCCTTTATTCCCACCATGTGAATTGTACTGCTGTACCTTGAGGGTCATCATCCTTATCGGTGATTCCTCTCGCGCTTGTTAACGGTTTACATCATTGGCCGGTAATCAAGCGATGTCTTTCCATGTTCGACTTCAAGAAATTCTCACATGGATCGACTTGTACATCGAGTGAAGATCGGAAGAGATTGAAGACCCCGGATCTAGTTTCATCCATCCGGGTTGCGATATATATTTAGGATATAAAGACATTTGATATGTACATCATTGCAGCAGATGATCATCCTTCTCAAAGGATGATAATTTCAGCAGAGAATTATCAGTCTACAATCAGACGATCATCTGTTCTATGTACCAAAATGTATTTATAAAGCTGAGCATGGGAATGCCCGCCTCAGCTAGATCATGAAAATGTATGAAAAATAATGTATCGTATTGTATCTTATTACAGGACACTTCTCAGCAGATTGAATGAACTTCGGATCCTCTCAATAAAGCATTTCACCCGATAAACGACCTCATACTTTAGGGGGCATCTGTTATAGACAATTTTGTGCCTTACAGCAACAAGCATGAATTGTCAATAATCCAAGGGATCCAAAGTTCCCTAAACATGATGTTCCTACCCCTAGAGGAACAAGGTCAGCAAACCAACAGCTCTCAGATCAGTTCTCCACCTGAAAACACTCAAAAACAAGCAATCCTGAAATCAAAGCAGGTGCTCCACTAGGTTTCTGCGCTGAAACTCAGTTGCTCCATGGTGTACCTGCGTTGCAAAGCAAGTGGAACAAAGGCCACCTGCGCTGAGCGAGATGAGACAAGTGGCACACCGAGTCATTGCTTTGGAATCTTCCAAAAATGACACTTGGATCAGGGATTTCACCTTGTGATGAGTCAGAGGCTTTGTTTCTCCAAGTGGAAGCAATGTTCACCAAGTGGACTCAAGAACTGAAGATCAACTAAAGATTAACTGAAGAGAGAGAGGACACAAGGCAGCTACACATCAGTTGCAAGCTGACTCATCCTTTCTCAATTCATCTATATATTGAGCTCTCTCCTATGAGCTCAAGAGGCTGGAATTTTGTGCAAAGTAATGATATGCTGTTGGTTTCACTATAGAACTATTGGGTGATTGTTTGAGAGAGGTGAAGAGGAGAAATTCTTTCTGCTGGGAGGTGTTGCTGGGTTGGAGCCTCCAATGGTTGTAATACTCTCAGAACCTTTACTTCTTCATTAATAAAAGCTATTGAGGTTCTTCTATGTGCTCTTGTTTCAATGATATATTGTGATAATTGCATGTTTGGTTTACACTAATCCATGAACCAGTTATGATTGCATGCCTCTTGTAGTTTCCTTCTTTGTTATTTTGCAGGATCTCACTATAGCTGGGCAAGCAAAAGAACAAGGAGCTAGGAGCAAGCAGCCAAAGAGAAGAGTTTGGATTCGACATTAAGCGCAAGGCAACGGTTAGTGCTTTTCTCCATTCTCTATTGCTTTCATAAAAAAGTAAACCTTGTGTAGTTTGTTTTACAGTTGTTGCTAAGGAACTATCACCCTTAGAGTGGGATAGGGTCATCCGAGTCGGATACTTTTCCCTACAACACAATGCATCTATTTGCTGTTGGATTCACCCAATATTGCTCTCGCATTGTTATTTTGTCGATCTAGTCCAAATCATCGTCACTTTTGTAATCACGAACCATCTTAGTATAACGCAGTCCTTCTGTAGGGTCCAAAGGTACTACTATGCAGAACGATTTCCTCTCAAATTACATTGTTCACTTCTTCAAATTGATCACCTCATTCATGTCAATAGCCCAATCGATCCCAAGGAGCACAAGGTATGGATTGCTTTCATTAACAATCTCTATCACTCAAAATCATCCAACGCACTTACACCATCAATATCTACCGTCACTCCCTGCAATCTTCCCATGGGGATAATCTTCTGTTGATTTTCCACCCTCAATTGAATCGGAGACCACTACAGCGTAGGTCTCCCCATTATTTCCCATGTCTGTTTAGGCAATACGTTCGCATCTAACCCCAAATCCAGAATAACTTTATCCATTTCATACTCCCCTATTTGCACAGTAAGCCTCATCTCACGCCCTATTCTTGCCTTGTGCTTACCAATTTTTATGACTATGTGAGGTCCTTCAAGAGCATTTTCTTTACCGGCACATTCATTTATCAACTCTTGTAATCCTTTCACGGTTTTGCTATCACATAGCAGCTTCATACAGGTCTCTAAGAACATAGTAAGCATGGAGTGGTCCATTTCTTCAAACAGTTGATCCTGACTACCTGAGGTAGAGGCCTCAGTGAAGTTTTTCTTTGCTTCCATGAACGTTTCTTTTGCGCGTTCCAAATCAAACCCAACCTATTTTTCTGGAGCCTTTCAAACCCATTCACTCTCTTCAGGTTTCTTTCCCTTATCCTTGCCAATTTTCATTCCACTTCGTAGCATGATATTTACATTAAGATCCTCTTTGTGGGGTTTAACCCTCATCATCTATAGGTTCTAGGTAGGCTGCTTAGGCTGTGCCCTCTTCTCCTGTATTTTAGCTATCAATACAAGGCAGTCTACTATCACGTGGTCAAACTGAGTACAATATTGGCATGACAGACATGTTGGGCTCATACATTCTTGTGCGTGGTGTCCTCACGCTCCATAGTTGTAACAAATAACTTGCCCTTGACCTCTCGCAAGTCCTCCTCCTCCTCGACCTTGTCTGTGCCCTTAATATCCTCCATACACTCCTCCCATGCCTTGATCTGGAGGTCGAGATTTTGTTTGCATTCGATACATGAGTGTCCTCTCCATCATTAACTCATTGCTAGGGCAGTTACAGTCGTTGTGCCCCACAATTTGTAGAAGTTGTAGAATAGTTGTTGCAGTGTCTGCACAAATTTCTGCAACATGTGACAAATGTCTGTTACATGTTTTCCAACTACCTAATAGATTGCACACCATAGCGCAGCCCCCTTAATTGGTACTGCTTGAGCTTTCGACCTCAGAGGCATCGGCTCTCCTCCTGCAACATAATTCATGAAGACAGGGCAATGATCTTTATCATGCCCATGACTCTTACATTTCAGACACCAAACTTCTTCATGCACCTCTGGCCGAGATGCTCTATCTTTCTTTAGAGTTTGGAACTCTAGGCAAAGATTCTGCAACTCTGTGTGAATCTATTGAACTCCCAAAGCAACATCTTGAATTGGTGTCTCATGCAATCTCATCGCAATCTCTAGGGCTTCCACCTGGGTCCCAATCTTTTGTTGTGATAAAGCAACCCTTAGGTGAGGCAAGAGTGAAGCTACAAACCATTCGTGGTGCTGTCCATCCATAAGATTCATGTTAGCTTCACGTATCTGGAATTTCAATCTCTAATCCAGCTCCCAGGGTGTTTCACCAGGCCTCATCATGATTTCCTTGAATCCAATGATTGATTGTGACTTAGACTTGGGCCTACTTAATTCCTTATTTAGTGTAGTCTGAATTTCTGCTAATGGAGCCGTCGGGATATCAATACAGTACTTAATGTACCATGTTAGCGCATGATCCTATAGAGCAGTAACTAATGTTTCTTTCTTCATCTGATCATCTGTAATATTCTGGGTTGTCTATATGGCCTTCGCAACAAACCAAAACTGATTCGGGTCCTCATTTCCAAAAGCCCTTGAAAATAGGCAACTTCATTGTATTTGCCATATTGAATGGTGGCAGAGGTCGTGGTGGTGTGGGTGAAGGTGTATGTTGTGGAGGTGAAGGTGGAGGTGGTGTGGGAAGATGGGGTATTTGCATGAACCCTTGCCTTATTAATTGGGCAGTGCTCTATAGTGAAGCCTGTGCTGCTCTTTCGTCGTCACTCAAAGGAGGTTCAATCAATTGGATATATTCAAGGCCTATTCTCCCTTTATCCCTAAATAACTTTCCACATCATGTAGCTCCAAACATCAAGGTAATGTCATAACCCACTTTTCACACAAGAGAATTTCAATCCAAGTATTGAAAGATCTTAAATACTTGCCTTGCAGTCCCTTGAAGAAGCACCGCTCTGCTTCGTTGTAGCTGACCAAGGTATCGATCACTAATTCTGTCATAAATCCTCCTATGACACAATCAAGTGAGTGATTGACAGCGCATGCAATCTCAACTTCATAGACTTCCAATCTCCACAATAACTTCGGGGTCCACACTATTGGACTATCAAGCCTCCACCTTCCTTGGTCGTTTGCTAATTTAGCGATCCACTTGTATAGCTCGATCGAGAAGGAACATAAGAAAATTGTGTATCTCTGTGTACAGATACCTATCCAGCCATTATTATTTTGTTAGGCATGAATTTCTATTTTCTTGTGCCACGAATTCATGGATATTCCTATCCAACCACTCAATTTCTTTCTTTGTCGGATTCTAGGGATTCGACATCACACATCTCTTTATGCAAACCTTGGTCCCAGCAATGGAACCATTTGTTGGCGTAGTGGGTCCTGACCCAGGTTCAAGTTTATTTTTCCCAAAAAAATCCCTACACTACTGGCCCTTTCGGCATCAACCCACAAAGCACGGATTGAAGTCTCACCTGTAGCAGTATGGGGGGATGTTGGAACCAAGTTTCTACACCTAGAGATTAGTGTAATGGAATTTTATGCCCTAAACCTGCCTTCATGTAGACCGATAAGCCCTTAGGGCTTATCAATATAACTTCCCTTAATCAGATTCTATACCTCTACGAATGTTCACGACTATCTTTCATGGACCCTAAATAGGTGAATCAACCACTTACGTGCCTCTGTGATTACCCTTAATCCCGTATTTACCCAGATCAGCTTAAGTATTCGATAACTTTAACATACAAGAAGATATTCTTCACATAAATAGTTATTATTACTTGCATCCATATAACAATATAAATCATGTAAAAGCATGCATCAATACAGTATCAATTCATAAACCCGTCATTCATCATAACATAATAGCGCATTCATTCATAACAGAAGTAAATCGACAAACACAGGAATTTATGGAATATTCTCTTTATTAATACTTCAGTTCTGCTTACAAACTCATTACTTCCCTACGCACTGTGTTACAGGGGTCTGCGAACTCATCTACAGATTCTACTCTAGGCCTCTGCGCATACAACTTCAGATCCTTTCTTATACTCTAAGACTTCTTCGCTTTTCTTCCTACTGACCCATTACATTCATCTTCTTCATATTTGTTCTGCCTTAGACTCTCTAAGACTCTCCAACTTATACAATCCCATGGTCCGCAAACCATGGGTATCATTAAAGCTGACACAAATTACATAAAAGAAGGGCAAAACCCTTTATGACACTTTACTATCTACAAGCTCCGCAACTACAACTTGTTGAGGCTTTGCATTCTTTACAACAAAACTTGGGCTTTTTGCCCCAAAGCTTGGGCTTTTGCCCCAAAATTGACCCTAGGGGACCCTATCCCAAAAGGATGTGATATATTTCTATGCTTGCAATCTTAGGCTTCAGTATTTGGATGTATCCAACCCCAACAGGCACCTTTACATGTCCCCATTGAGGTCGAGATATAAGGAGTTAGGGCTTGAATTGGTTGAACCTTTGCGAGACTAGCCTCGCAAATCCTGACGGCCTCCCATGGTGGATGAAAAGAAAGACGAGGGGGAAGGATATCCTATCAAAATCTTGCTCGAAGAGGCCCTCGACTGATAAAGCAACGCAATGATGGACAACTTTGCCCAGATCCTTTAGCAACTACCCAGGGGTGACACAGATACTTCCAGCAACTACTTTGGAAGCACCACACCCCTTAAGGTACAAGTTAACTTTGACATTCCCACATTTGAGGGTCAGATAGATGCAGAAGTTGTAGGTAAATGGTTAAATCTGCTAGAAGGGTATTTTTTTGTTCATGATTTTTTCGGATGGGAAAAGACTACTTTCACTCTTCTCAAAGCCACCCCCCACATCAAGGACTGGTGGGAAACCTACTGCGAGCTGAAGGATGAAAGTACGACCTCACAGTTTTCAACCACACCAACTTGGAATTCATTCTGGGATGCCATCAAGGAGCAGTACTACCCTATCAGAAGCTATAAGGATAAATACATAAAGTGGACCACGCTGCGGCAGGGAAGGGACCAAGACATGCCTTTACCAATATTTTTCATACCCTTCGCAAAAAGTTTGGTATCAAGGATACTGAGCAGCATTTGGTACTCAAATACCGTGGCTACCTACATCCAGGACGAGATGGAGTTCCAGGACATCTCCTCACTCATCACGGTATACCGATACGCCATCAAGATCGAGCAGAAGTTTAAACAGAAGAGGTGAGACCTTCAATCTACGAATCCGGAGCAAGGGAAAGGTGCACCCAAACTGTAAGACAAAGGACAAAGCCAAGGCAGGGTGGCCCAGGACAACCCACCAAAGCTGCAAGCAAAGAACAACAACGCGAAGCCGAAGAAGGACAAGGGAAAGTGGTGTGAATTCCATAAGAGCTCCACTCACAAAAAAAGTGAGTGTTGGGCCAAGCAGTCAGTGGTGGGCGAGCTAAAGGCTTCAAAATTAGATGCATGTTCTAACTTTGAGTCAGAATTCGACAAGGGGAATGACAAGGTAAGAAGATTATCAATGTGGAGTCCAACACCATCGTTCCCTGATACAGTTCATTTTCAACAGAGGGAACCAAAACAACCTCATTTCAGTAGAGGTTGTGAAGCATCTACGCTTACCAACCACATCACATCCCCAACCGTACTCCATCAGGTGGCTTCACCAAGGACGAGATCTTCGAGTTCGTGAGCAGTGTTGCCTTCCCTACAGTAGCAAGCCCTTCACAAATGAGGTATTGTGTGATGTTGCACCTCTGGATGTTTGTGATGTATTATTATGCCAATTGTACTTGTGGAAGAGACATGTTGTGTATGAGTCAAGGCCTCCCACTGTTATTATTTCTTTTCATTTTACAGGATACCAGAGGTAGCCCCACCTACTACTACTTCTTTGATCTCTACTAAGAAAGGCAGTAAGATCATCTCCCAAGCTAGGAAATTTATTTTATTTCTGGTTCGCTCTCAAAGTAAGGGGAAGATCATAGCCAAATCCATGGCCCCTGGGAAGGGTTCCTCCACACAGTAGAAGCAGGGGGATGCGTTCATGAAAGAATATAGGAACTTCTTCTCCTCACCCATAGGGGTATCGTTGCACCGTCAAGTCAAGCATTCATTCGATCTGACTCTCAAAGCACCTCTACCCAATAGGATGATATATCACCACTCCATTGTGGAAAATTCCAAGTACAAGCAGTGACATGATCAACATTGGGTGCCACACAAGTTTCAGGTGGACGATGAATTTTGGTTTCATTTGCAGAAAGAACGCCTTACCAGAGCCCATCGGAAGCTTAGACCACTCCGACATGGTCCTTACACCATTACCAAGGTTGTGGGAAACAATGCTTTGGAGCACAACATTCCCCCATTCCTTGGCTTGCACTGAGTGTTCAATGTGGACTACCCTCGACCATGCTTCCCACCATTACTGGACAAATCAGAGATTGCAGAACAGCTCACTAGGGACTGAGTTCAACAAAATTTCCCCATCTCATGGAGGCACTCAACGCAATGGGGACCATTTCTTCCTAACGGGGGAGGAATGATCTAGGTGGATGTTGGTGGACACCCATGTATCCCACTTGGACCCTAACAATGGCCTCTTTCAGTTTTTCAGTTTCCTTAATTGTAGCACAATTTACTATTTTTGGCAATTTTTCGAGTCCTGAACTTCCGGAGCCGTTTTGGGGCCCTAAACGACATTTTTTTTGCGAAAACCGAGAGCAATGTGGATCTTTAACCAATATTTCTCACTCAAAATTTGTATTCCTCTAATATATCTTTCTAACGAGGTATTGTGCACATAAAACAGAGATCATGTGCCAAAGTTACGACCCCGGGAAGTTAATGTACCAATTTACCCAAATGAGGCCCATAGTTTGGCGCTTCATATCCTAGGGTTAGGTTTTTGGATGTTTAGAGTTTTCCATTGTTTCTTAACAATAAATAGGCCTTTGAGCCTCATTGTAACACAGTTCAGCGGCATGTAGCCACCACATCTCTTCTCAGGGATAAGCTACCATCACTCGAGCTAGTTTATTTCCATTTTTGTTACTAGGCATATTTCAGTATTTTACATTAATTAAATGAAGCATTATTTCTGCTGCATCTCTATATTTATAGTTATATGTGTAATTTGTTGCATTCCTGTTTAAATTTGGATCACCATGTTAGGTGGACTGATGTTTCTTCTAAGATAGACTCATCTTCTTCTAGGAGTAGACAAGAGAGGTCACTTTCTTTTCCATACACTGGGGAGTTTTTTGAGCCTTTAGCTAAGGTCATGGTTTTTACAAACCTGGATTCCCTATATAGCCTCCTTTGTTCTCCTCCAAAGGTGGGAATGGTGGCATAAGTCAGATCCAACTTGATAGAGCCCCCCACCTTGGAACCCCAAGATCTAGATAGAAGCATGCCAAAATGAGGGGGTATATCTACCACTACTATGTCCATTACCATGCTCTTCACTGAGATCTGAGCTAGGTTCACCACTAGATCCTTTATCATTCCCAAACATTTGACCCTCTTGGAGTCAAAGGAGTATAGGTCTTTGTAGGGCCTGGTGATCTGCAAGCCAAGTTTTTCCATTACTTCCAATGGCATGAGGTTGTGGGAGGCTCCAGAATCCAACATGCAATTATGCAAGAGAAGGTCATGGATTCCCAAAGTCACATAGAAAGGTGTAGTAGAAGGATCAAGTTCTTCCACATGTAGTCCAAAGACCACCATTAGCCTCTCTTCCTGAAGATTTAGAGAATCATGGATGAGTGATGAGATGTATGGATGCATGAATTGAGATACCTGATCTTTATAGGTAGGCTACTTTAGAAGCTCAATTAGTGGAATAGAAATCTTTACCTTCTCAAGCTCCTTTTCAAGGTTGAATGTAGATTGGGTCTTTTCTATACCTCTTGGCTCTACTTCTCCTTCATTACCCTCGGTATTTTTCTGCAAAACTAGTGCCTCCTTTTTTGTGTGCCCCTTTGAGCTACTTCTATCCTTATTCAAGGGGACTTTTACCCTGGCAGGGTCAGGATTCAACGTACCTTTCCCTTTATTTGGTATTGGGGCAATAGTCTGTGGGGAATTTTCCTCTTGTTTCTCTAGTTCTCTTGACCTCTTCTTTGAAGATCTTAGATTATATTTACGTTGTGTTTGTGCTAGCATGAACTCTGCAAATTGTTTGCGGTAATCTATATATTCCTCATCTACTACTTCTCCATTATGACTGACCTCCTGGTGAACCATATTCTCCTATTCTTCTTCAGAGAAAGAAAAATATAAGTTTCCCTACATCTCTTGTGTATCTGACCATTTTTCACCAGGATCATCTTCTAAATATAGAGGATGGTGGATCTAGTCCAACTATTCCTTTCTTTCCCTTGGTAGTAACTGTAATGGAGGCCTTCTATAATGTGGGTTATATCCTCGGTTGTTTCCTTGAGCATTCAGTTTGGAGAGACTCTTGTTCTCAATTTCGAGCTTTCCAACCTTATGTGGCAAACTCCTAATGAGTTTATCCAACTCCTCCAACTTTAGGTTTGGTGATTCTCTTGTTTGACCAAAGGCAGAAGCTTCTTCTTTACCTCTTCTATTCCCATTGGTTTCCTTCTTTCCACTTGACTTCCCTGTTGAGAAAAAACTTTGCTTCTACTTCAAGAGCGTTGAATTGGAGTTGATCTAAAGTAGGAGACTTCATTTCTCTTAATGTCAAAGTCGGATTCAAAGGCTCCTGAGTAAGCTACACGAGCAGCAGCTGGGGGAGGCTTTATCTCAGCAGACAAGTTCTTATACTTCTTATTGAACCTCATACTAAATTCTAACATATCCTCCTTTGGCTTCTTCCTACTGGCATTGAACTCTGTGAGGAGGTACTCATGATTTCTCTTCTCACCCCAATTTTGTGTGAAAGAGGTCTCAAGTTCCTCCCAAGTGGTGATGGAGGCATTTGGTATGGTTTTAAACCATTAACTGGCTTCTCCATCAAGGGGTTGTACAAAAAGTCTCAGGACCACATCCAGTTATTCTACATTCAGGTTCTCAGCAAAAGCATAGAAGGCCTGAATGTGTTTATCAGCAAAACTTTCATCTTCCCCATTAAACCTAGGTAGAAGCTTTAAGTAGTCTTGGGGCATAGAACTTAGGGGCTGAGGTAAATCAAGAGGTCCATACTTATTTAGAAAAAATCCGAAAGATCCATCTAAATTAGTGGAGGGGGATTAAGATTTAGCTGAGGAACTTGGGTTGAAAACACAGGGTTTTGAGTGGCTAGACTGGAAGTAGGGTATGTCAATATCTTAGGAGCCAATCCTGAAAAGTGACCAATAGTGGGCTGAGAACTGGAAGAGGAAGTTGCAAAGGCTAGTGAGATGGTAGCACAGGTAGGGGCAGTTTTCTCTTCTTGGACTTTCTTGAAAAATAATTTTTTGGGGTTAGATACAAATGGGGCTTTCTGCTAGGAGGTGTCTGAATGAGTATGAGGACTTTTAAAATCTAGGGTGATGAATGATAATGAAGGGGGTGTGGAGTCACCAAGGTGATGTGAATGCAATTAGAACAAACTTCACTCACCTACACAAAGGGTGCTCAATTTGTCATATCCCAGGGGGAAAATCCTTCAATACGTTCCCCGACAACAACGTCAGAAGATGTTGTTGCTCCCAGAGGTAGCCTCGGATTTCTTACAAGACCAGTGCCTGGGTATATCTAAATTGGTGTCTTAAATGATTCTCAATCAGGAGGAGACATCACCCATGTTCTATACACATATATAAGAGGAATGAGTTGGTTCTCTCATCCAAAGATGAAGGTCAAGTATTTCAATATTTCTACACATACACAATTCCCAGAAATATAACAGAAAATAGTGGAGGCCAAGCAATTCAAAGGCTTACAGTTTAATCATATTTGTGGAATAAATGAGAGGAGACAAAGAGGAGGGATAACTCAGAATATAGATCTCAAAGCACCAAGAATTCTATATTAAAAACATAGAGCCTGAAACCATGAGATTTTTTGCAATTATCTGAGTTACAGGTAGATATAATGAACATAAAATAAATTGGATGTTATGATTCATGTAGTGCAGTTTAAAGATATTATTCCAACCCATCAAATAGGAAAGTGCATTAACATCTCAATGCAAATGAATCTGTAGGCAAGTGCATTAATAGCTCAATGCAAATGAATCTATAGGCAAGTGCATTAACATCTCAATGCAAATGAATCTATAGGAAGTATGAAATATTCTAGCATCTATTGTGCATGAATTCAAAGAAGAAAATAGAAAAAATGGATGAAAACAAGAAATAACACATTGTAATACTTCAAAGGAGGAATCACCACTACTCCTATGATATTCTGCAAGATCTATGTAACTAAGTGATACAGTCTTCACAAAATATCAGCATTTCTTTGTAGATTTTAGAAACTTTATTCAGTGTTGCTACCCCCTATTTATAAGAAGAGGGGTGTTGTGGGGAAAAATGCCTATGCAAGACGATCCTATCCACCTAAGGTGTGACAGTGCCTTAGCAACAAACAGAGACAACTATCCTAGTATTCTTCCTTTATGAATTAGAATGAAGAGAGATGGATGGACTAACCGGTGTCTTCCGTTTGTCCCTCGATCCAGTTTCTCTTCTCTTTGAGAGTTCTCGGCTACTTTCCTTCTCACTCGCCCAGCTTCAATAGGTCTCTGCAAGATCACAAGAAGAGAACACTACACAAGACATGGATTCATATTCATAACTAGTTCAGGATTAGAAATAAACTAAACATACTAATGCAATCATACATCAAAGATACATCAGTATATAGGAGAAACCAAGATAGCTTTATTGATGAATAACAAGGTTCAGGAAGAGATACAACCAAGAAGGCTCCAATCCAGCATCTCCTTCCCAGCAAATGGAATTCCTATCTTCACCTCCCTTCAAAGCATTAAGCACCCAATGATTCTGATCTCAAACCAACAGCAATTCTTTGCAATAACAAAATTCCAGCCCCCCTTGATCTCATGGAGGAGAGATCCATATATAGATGTTTGGAGAGAGGATGAGTCAGCTTGAGATCTGACTAGTGTCCTCTCCCTCTGTCAGTTCTTGTATCCACTTGGAGGTTCTTGCTTCCACTTGGAGATTGAGAACCTCTTACTCATCACTAGTCGAATTCACTGAGGCAAGTGTCATTGAGGAAGATTCTGGAAGCTTCCTGGGTCTTGACACCTTGTTGAATGAACTTGCCACTTGTCAACTCTCGTTCAGCGCACCTGGGTAGTGCTTCTACCTGCGTTGTAGTGCAGGTAGCCAGTTCAGAGTTTGCATTTCAGCGCAGACAGCTAGTGGAGCCTCTGAACTGATCCTGAATTGACTTGTTTTTGAGCAGTTTCTGGTGGAGAACTTCTGTGAATTGCTGTGGTTTGTTAGCCTTGTTCCTCTAGGGGTAGGAACAACATGTTTAGGGACTTTGGATCCCTTAGATTATGGACATTTCATGCTTATAGCTGTAAGGCACAAAAATGTCTATAACAGTTGCCCCCTAAAGTATGAGGCCGTTTATCGGGTGAAATGCTTTATCAGGAGGATCCGAAGTTCATCCAATGCTGGGAGGAGACCTGTAATAAGATACAATACAATACATTATTTTTCATACTGCTTTCATGATCTAGCTAAGGCGGGCATTCCCATGCTCAGCTTTATAAATTCATTTTTCTGTACATAGAACAGACAATCGTCTGATGGTAGACTGATGATTTTGATGAAATCATCATCCTTTCTGGTAGGATGATTATCTGCTGCAAGGATGTACATGTCAATGTCTTTATCTTTCCTAAATATATATCGCAGCCTGGATGGATGAAACTAGATCCAGGGTCTTCAAACTCGTTCGATCTTCACTCTAAGTACAAGTCGATCCATGTGAGAAATGTTCTGAAGTCGAACATGGAAAGACATCGCTTGATTACCGGTCAATGAGGTAAACCATTAACAAGCGCGAGAGGAATCACCGATAATGATAATGACCCTCAAGGTACTGCAGTACAATTCACGTGGTGTGAATAAAGGACTTGGCATCGAACACTACGCAAAATCTTTCGGTCGAAGGTCATTGATGTATACCTGTCGCCGGAAGTGAGAAACTTACCATTGAGGCATGCAAGCTTCAAAGTACTGAAGGGGTTGTTCCTAGATCAACTTCTTGGATAATGAGCTGATGTCGACAAGAAGCGATCCGTCAAAGGAGGGCCTTAATGAATCCCACATCAATGACACGGAACGGAGCTAATGATTTTGATGGAGGTGAAAACGATCTGTGACATATGATTCAGGGTGGCGGTCATGAAAGGATGAAGGATAATGTACGACAGTGGATGGGACACGGTTGACTTCTTTGAATGACTTCTCTTGAACATATGGCGACACTGATGCGATGGATCGGTAGCATTACCCCAAATATGGATGGTATGGCGAGACCATGGTGATGTGACCGGTGAATGAAACAACCCAACCCGATTGTGGTACGGAGGAAAAGTGTCATGTTCAAGAGCGACTTGCTACCATCAAAGTTTTCTTGAGTTTCTCCCAATTTTTCCCCAGTCATTGCTGACCAGTACCTCTTTATTTTTGTCAAGCTTGAGGAGGATAACATATGCTTGTTCTATAACCTGCCCTTTGGGCAAGCCCATCACTATGTTTTAACGAGCCTAGCGATAGTGAAACTCGTTCTCGTCTAAAGACAAGTTTGTCGCTATTTAATGATTTTAACGAGTCTAACGACAAAGACAACTCGGTCCCTTTTCATTTTTAGAGAGTCTGAAAAGGTACGTAAAGATAACTCCAAAGTTCCTTTTTCATCATCTAATCCCTTAAGTCCGAAAAAGTAAAACAATATGGAAGGGATGAGTTTTCGATAGTTTTAACGAGCCGAACAAAACAAGTGCTCGATCTTTTTGTGCAATAATCCCTCAGGTCCAAAAAGATTAAAATCTAGAGGAGGGATAGCACTTCCTATCCCTTTAACGAGCTGGAAGGCCAAGGACTTGGCAATCTTTTCATTTTTTACGAGTCAGATGAAAAGAGCTTAAAGAAGACTCGTCTTTTGAGGAACGAGTGATGAAACGGGTTAGCAGCTGATTCCAGGTACAGGTTGGAATTTTCCAATCACGGCAGTGTCACAAGGATGGCTAGGTGAAATCACTCTTCGCAGCTGTTCCTCAAAATGGGTAAACAATCATATGGAGGTGAACGATCAGCCAATGGAAAAGTGGAGGTGACGGTGCAAACACGACCAAGGCTTTAATGGCTGATAATGTTACATTCACAGTGGTTATTTACCGGGTATTTCATTTTTTAATGAGCTTAAACGCGGATTGAAACACTTGCTCGATCTTATGTTTATTTTTTAATGAGCATGAACTATGTGCTAAAACTGCTTGGATCTTGCGTTTATTTTTTAACGAGCATGAACTGTGTGCTAAAACTGCTCGATTATCCAGTCATATGATAAGAATGTCTCATGTAAGATTCCATTTTTTATGGAGCTTTTGCCTTACCAAAGCTATGCCCCGCATCCTTCTGTTATGCAAGTTCGGAAACGACTAATCCTACGAGTTTAAAGGGTTAGACCTACAGGTTTAAAGGGAGGACCTAAAAATTTAAAAAATAAATAGCCACCCCTTGCTTGCACTCCAAAAGGTTTGCATGCCCCCAGGTATAAAACAGAGTTTCAAGGTTACCCCTACTTTAGTCCAATAAAACATTTGTTTTACCGAGAGAGGCCTACCTCTTTCAGGTTACCCAAAGATTGTTCCATTAATCTTTCAAACAGAACACTTCTTCGGCGATGTCTACCGAGATAAACAAAGGTGAGTGACGATGCCCGCCAACTCACATAACTTTGATAAAAGAATCTTATTCTAGAATAACCCCTCTTCCTAGACGGACGGGGTACAGACTAGTCATATCCTCCCGTAGAAACCTACTCTATACCCAAAGTTTTCCTGCCGAAGCAGACCGGGACGCATGCCCCCTAGGTTCCAGTCATATCCTCCCAGATTACTCGTGCTCATCAGGAGGATGGACCGTGGGTTGAGACACTTCTTGCGTGAATAGACCATTTAGGGATGGTGTACGACTATTTGCGATGCGTGATCCGGGAAATGAAAGTTGGTCCACGAGCTTGACCACTCTTCCTTCGTGCGGAAAACACATTACTCTAAAGAGTGAGGAGACGACGGCTCCCATGCAATATATATAGTCGCATCCAAGGAGTAGGTTATAATCCAAGGGTCCTTGAACGACCATCACGTTCATTTGAACGGTCTTCCCTTTCAATGTTATGGGCACATTGGGGAGGATCCCTAAAGGTCGACTGGTTCCTTTATCAAAGCCTAATAGATTTCTCATTTCAGGCAAAAGCGCTGGCGAACCAAGCGCTTTCCAAGCAATAGAGGAAAGGATACTCACAGATGCCCCCTCATCAATGATGGTGCCAGCCATTACCATTCTGTATATTTGAACGATAATTCTGAATGGTATGCTGGCTGGCAAGCAGGGTCTGCCTAGTTGGTTCCAGTCGAAGGACACAACCAGGTTGCTTGGTGGTGGGACCGAATAGACGACCGGATATCGCTCTGACAAACTTCCTTCCTGCGATAAAGGAATGGGTGCATTGCCCCCGTGTTCGTCGGAGTCTGTGTTGATGAAGAGAATTTGGATGGTGACGTCTTTATTCTCCTCTGTGATGGTATCATTTGAAGATAGAACCTCTGAAGGCAAAACCGGGTCAACTGCCGCCTCAACCTTTTGACTTTTGTCAGGTATGGATTCAGACAGTTCATCTTCAATGATAGGTGCTTCGGCTGACCACCTGAGCGGGCCAGCCGGGTTCTCAACTAGTGAAGGACTTGGCAGGAGTTTTTGATATCCAGGAGGAAGTTGCGTTCGTAAAATCGGGCGATCTTCCAAAACTCTTTTAGCCTCGTCTAAGAAGGGACAACGGTGGATGGCATGGTCACCTTCACACAGTTTGCAGGGAAATCTGGCTTTCCCTCTCTGTCCTGTGGCTTCACTTTCACTAGTTGACAGTGTGCTGTCAACATGGCTATCAGAGGTTGACGCCACCGAATTGTGCAAACGGGGAGACCAGTCCCTTAGTATCCGAGGGATGTAGGGACAATCTCTGTGGAAGTGGTCTCCCTTGCATATGACGCATGGCGATTTAGGCCTTGCCAGTGCTGTGTGTGGATTTTTGTTAGACGACACTTGTTTGCCCCCAGTCACTTTTGGCTCCTTCTTCTTCTTCTCTTTCTTCTTCTTTTCCTTCTTCTCCTTAGGAACTCGATTTTTTGTTTTACCAGTTCCGTCAAGCAAAGAGGAAGGAGGAGAGGAAGACTTAGATGAAGTAGAAGGCTGGTGGGCGACTCTGGTCTGGTCTAACTGTTGACTCGACTGTTCAGGAATAGTGGTGTTCTGAACGACATTGGTTGAAAAGAGCCAGACCGGCAGGCCAATTGTCAGTCCTCGAAGCGACAATGTGGCCATATGGGGCGCACCAACATCTCCCCAAGAGGAGAAGGGACTAGGATTTCCACCAAGGGGAATTCCTTGGTTGGTGGGCTCCATTTTTTCAACCTAAAGATCAACGCAGGAATAAAGGGTGATTGTTCCGTTTAAAATAAATTTTTAACGATGCTTAGACACAACTTGCTTTTTCACTTTTAAAGAGTCGAGAAAAAGCTAAAAATGACTCTAGTCTCCTTCGATGTTTTAATGAGCCCGAAGTGACAAATGCTCGAATGGACTTTTTCTGTTATAGAGTCTGAAAAAGGCCAAAAGAAACTGCTCTGGAGTTCTAGGCAGAGGGTGTGCCAAACTTTTCGCAAAACTGCAGAATACTTTTTAGGGTACGAGCGGTCGATCTTCCTGAATGCTGTGTTCAGTGCATTGCGATCAGTAGGGCGGCCGACACGGCTTCCTAAGGATAAAGGTTTTATTCCTATAGGGGTCTCCCAATATATACGCGACGGTACGTGGGAGCACAATCCGTACTGGCGCTATCGTCCCTCAGGAGGAATCACCCACCTTCAACGAGATCGACAGTCACCAGGCTTTACGACATCGGAACACGTCTCTAGCCTAGACCTCTATGTTGTGCGTTATGTTGCAAAGCGTTGTTAAGTTCATTCAGTTTATTTTAGGTTGATCTTTTTTAGAAGTTTGCCTTTCTGGATCACCACGAGATGTATGATACAATTCCTAAATGCAGTCTAAAGATGATAAGCAAGCTTTATATCTTTTCAACTATGAAAATCCTAGCTACAAAGGGAAAAGAAAGACACCATCTTTTCTCAAAGAGCAATCAACACACTCTAATGCACGTTTCCTAAATCAAGCATGCAAACTATCAAAATGCAAATGCACAATGCAGGTGTTTGTTTTCCGCTTTCTTAATATTGATGCCTAAAAAGAAAGCTTTTTGTACAACTTTGAATTTGCTTTTAAATGACAAATACAAACAAGTTTACTTTTTCGAAATCAGAAAGGGTAGAAGAGAATACAACACTTTACAACTTTTGAAATGAACACTTGTTTCGACACTCAAAAGAGACAAACTCAAACCAAAAGCAAAAGTAAATGTATAATCAACTGTAAACAGCCAATGAACTCTCTCCTAAGATCACAATCAACAGATCTGAATCAAGGGCTACAGGATGATTATTTCACTCTTGCAAAGGAAAACTGTAAATGACGCCACAAACACATAAAAACACTCACAGTCTTTTTGTACAAAAGGAGGCGGAATTTAAGCAGAGAAAAGGAGTTATCAGACTGGTACCTATGATGGTTACAGGCTGCAAAAATCAGAGATCAAAACAAGGCAAAACAGAGCAGAGAACCCCAGCTGCACAAGGCCTAACTGGATCAGTGCAACCTCAACACAGGGGTTTTGACATTCAGCGCAGGTGGCCTTCACGGGACCTGCGTTGAAATGTAGAACCTCTTCACAGGGTTCGCGCTGAAGGAGAAATGAGAGTTTCTCACTGGGTTCTGGGTCACAGTTTGCTGATTAATCTACGGTTTCAGGACAAATAAAAGCAACAAGCAAGGTACAATCAAAGGGATGCTTTGAGGGAGTACTAAGATCTATCACAAAGGATCATCAAATCATGTGTGAGTCCATTGTTCAGATCATAGTCAAATCCAGTGATTGGATCAAAGCAGCAACTGTCTACTTTGCTTCTGAGAATAGCAGATGCAGTTCGATTGTTGCTGTTGAGTCTATGAAACAAACAATGATAGAGACACAAATAAAATGACTAAACAGATTTCCCCAGTGGAGTCGCCAATTTGTTGTGGGGAAAAATGCCTATGCAGGACGATCCTATCCACCTAAGGTGTGACAGTGCCTTAGCAACAAACAGAGACAGCTATCCTAGTATTCTTCCTTTATGAATTAGAATGAAGAGAGATGGATGGACTAACCGGTGTCTTCCATTTGTCCCTCGATCCAGTTTCTCTTCTCTTTGAGAGTTCTCAGCTACTTGCCTTCTCGCTTGCCCAGCTTCAACAGGTCTCTGCAAGATCACAAGAAGAGAACACTACACAAGACATGGATTCATATTCATAACTAGTCCAGGATTAGAAATAAACTAAACATACTAATGCAATCATACATCAAAGATACATCAGTATATAGGAGAAACCAAGATAGCTTTATTGATGAATAACAAGGTTCAGGAAGAGATACAACCAAGAAGGCTCCAATCCAACATCTCCTTCCCAGCAAATGGAATTCCTATCTTCACCTCCCTTCAAAGCATTAAGTACCCGATGATTTTGATCTCAAACCAACAGCAATTCTTTGCAATAACAAAATTCCAGCCCCCCTTGATCTCATGGAGGAGAGATCCATATATAGATGTTTGGAGAGAGGATGAGTCAGCTTGAGATCTGACTAGTGTCCTCTCCCTCTGTCAGTTCTTGTATCCACTTGGAGGTTCTTGCTTCCACTTGGAGATTGAGAACCTCTTACTCATCACTAGTCGAATTCACTGAGGCAAGTGTCATTGAGGAAGATTCTGGAAGCTTCCTGGGTCTTGACACCTTGTTGAATGAACTTGCCACTTGTCAACTCTCATTCAGTGCACCTGGGTAGTGCTTCTACCTGCGTTGCAGTGCAGGTAGCCAGTTCAGAGTTTGCATTTCAGCGCAGACAGCTAGTGGAGCCTCTGAATTGATCCTGAATTGACTTGTTTTTGAGCAGTTTCTGGTGGAGAACTTCTGTGAATTGCTGTGGTTTGTTAGCCTTGTTCCTCTAGGGGTAGGAACAACATGTTTAGGGACTTTGGATCCCTTAGATTATGGACATTTCATGCTTATAGCTGTAAGGCACAAAAATGTCTATAACAAGGGGGTGCATTATCAATCATGATACAGTATAAAATATCCCTAGTTCGAGTCTCAGCTGTCAAATTAGCTTGCTTTCTCATCTAGGGAAGGCTCTATGTCCAAAAAAACATCACAAAAATAGTAATTTCCTCATAAAGGAAAGCACATCACAAGATCACAAAACAGATGAAACATTAATGCAATATCTTCACGCCCATTCCTGTAATTACTTCAGCTTCAGGCTGCATCTAGTTCATGATATGGTCTCTGATGCCACTCAGCTAACTCTTGTCATTTCTACCTTTAGTGCCTTCGGCGCCAACCTTAGAAGCAGGTCTCAAAGAGCCATTTCTAAGTCTACCCAAACATGGTTTTGAATGCTCCCTCTTCTTGATTTACTGCTACAGCTTCTTTCAGCATCGACCCTGTCATTTCTGCCATTAAAGTCCTGCAGAACACAATCGGCGCCCTGATCTGGCCTGGGGTTGTGTATTACAGTGTAACAGAGAATTCTCAGGCGCAAGATTTTTACCTCTAAAACAGGCAAAAGGGCGCTTTTTCAATTTCCCCCTTAGCCCCCTTTATTACAGCCCCTTGTGTGATTTTCTGCATATGACCAGGGGCTGGAACTGGGGGCCTAGCCCTTTGGGCGTTGAGGCTATCAATGGCTATGTGGGGGAATTTTCCTTGTATAACCTGAATCGCCCTCAGTGACGCCCTTTTACTACATTGGCTGAAATCCAGATGTGAAACCTTTATCAGATATGGCCTATAAAATATTGCATCCGGGGTCCTTTTCTTTATCGCAATCGGAGTCCCACATCCTGGTGTTGGATCCCCTTTTCCTTAAGTTTCTCTCCTTAACAGCTGCGATTGTCAATCTTTGAGGTGATGTCATCATTACCACATGTCACCTTGTGAGTGGTGACACGTGTCACTCGGAAATGGCCTCATGGGACCCCTGAAAATGCAGAAAATGAGTGACATGTGTCCCCTACCACGTCAACATATGTACTGCCACATGTCCTCCATACTGCCACATCAGCCTCCATACTCCCACATCAATGATGATGTTAGCTGCCATGTCATCTCTAAGGACCAATGATATGCTTCCACGTGGCCTCTTGGAGGGCAGAGAAAAAGGCCTGCCCAGCAGTGTTTTTGCACTGGATCGCAAATTGGCGATATCGCATGATGTTGCAAGACTACGAGGTGCAGGACTACGGGATGTGGGATTTTTCCATGTGGAGGAGAGAGAAAGGGGTGGTTCGACCTTTGTTTTGTCATGCATTTCCTTTATAAATAGTTTTTTGGCCCTCCTCAATGATGTCACACTCTATCACAAGATCGGCCCCCACACTATCTTTTAAGTTTAGATACCGTCGATATGTGGGACTGTGGGGTCGTCGAGATGCAGGATGCAGGGCCTTGTGGGACTGCAGGAACTGCAGGGTCACTGGGATGAGGGATTATGGGATCATTGGGATGTGGGATACTGCCACGTGAAGGAGAGAGAAGGGGGTCCGCATGTCCCTGTTTTTCAGGCATTTCCTTTGTATTTAGTTTTCAACCCTCCCCGACGATTTCACACTATATCACAAGATCATCCCCCACACAGTCTTTTAAGTTTAGAACCTGTCGATCTGTGGGACTGCGGGGTCTATTGGGCGTGGAATCCCCCACATCATGTTTTGGGGATCAAAACCCAAGTTTTGGTCAAATAATGTTGTAAGACTCTATGAATTGTGGGTGCGGAGTGCAAAATGTATGTTGAGTCATAGGGTTGGCTGCCCTAAGTGTTGAATGTAGTGTCGACCTACCCATGGTCCACGGACCATGGGATTTTATAAATAGAGTGAGGCTCTAAGTTGTAAAGATAAAAAAGAGCTATATAGAGAAAGGAATGGAGTCTAGAAGATAGCGAGCATAGAGTCAAAGTCTAAGTGCTTTGGGTCGTAGGAGTAGGAAGAGGCTCTGCAGCTAAGTACGTAGAGGCCTAGAAGAATCTGCAGCTGAGTGTGCGGACCCCTGCAACTGAGTGCGCAGGGTGGTTTCGAATCTGTAACCAAGGAAGAAGAATAATAAAGAGAAGTTTGATTCCAAATCTTGTGTATCTGTTCTTGTGCTATTTCCTGTTTAATTATATTGTTTTCTTTATCGTGTGCACTTATATGAATACTAAACATTGTTAAATATAACTAGACACATACTGATAAGCTAAGTAATCGAATAATATTGGGTTAATAGTAAGGAATTGGGTAATAACATGGATTGGGCCCCAAGTAGGGCTATGTGAATATAGCATCATAGGCTACAAAGTACTAATAGGTGCACGTAGCGACGAAGCGCGCAGGGTCAAACTGTGAACCACCGAAAATCATCAAACATCTCTAGGGTGCGGAAACCTGGTTCTAGCACCCTCCCATACTACTTCGTGTGATACCTCAGTCCATGCTCCATAGACTATTGTCGAAAGGGCCAGTAGTATTGGGATTTGCTTAGCTAAATCACCTCTGAACCTGGGTCAAGCCCTTACAAGCCAACAAATGGTTTCGTTGCTAGGACTAGGATCTGCATAAGGTATGTCTGATGTCATGTCACTGCAATCCAACAAAGAAAGAAATTGAAGGGTGGTTGGACAAGAATATTCACGAGTTCGTGGCACAGGAAAACAAGAATCCGCAAGTATCTAAGGAATAGTGGCTGGAGCGCTACTTATATATGGAAATCCATGAAATTTTCTTTGCGCCCTTTCCTTCTGAGCTGTATGAGTGAATCGTGAAGCTAGTAGACAGTCAGGGAAGGTGTAGGCTCGATAAACCAATCGTGTGGACTCTGAAATTAGTGTAAATATTAGAAGCATCAGAAGATAAGATCACGCGGGTTGTGGATCATTAGCTCGATCGAATTATAGGAGGATTTATCACTGAGTTGGCAGTAGATACGACTGTCAGCTACAGTGAGGTGGAACGACACTTCCTCAAAGGACCGTGAGGTAAGTATATTAAATCTTTGAATTCTTGGATTAAGATGTTATTGTGTGAAAAGCTAGTTATGCGAATAAATTAATGTTTGGGACTACGTGAAGTGGGAAGACCTACAGAAACGGAAGTAGTGAAGAGTTAGAAACTAGTCCCTTAATTTCACCCTCGCGAGAAAGTGAGGAAGGGCTCACGAAAGTTTCTCACCAGCTTCACCTCCATCTCCTCCCACCCCACCTCTGCCACCACCACAGTCCAGTATGGCAAGTGCGATTAAACTACCAGTATTCAGAGGAGTAGGGAGTGAAGATCCAGACCAATTCTGGTTCGTGGTAAGAGCAGTATGGGAAGCACAAGGAGTCATGGATGACAATATAAAAAATTGCTATGTTGGTAAGCGCATTGTAGGATTGCGCATTAACATGGTACATTAAGCATTCTAATGACCATCCAAATGTAGGAATCATAGAAATCTAGGCCGCGCTGAACAAGGAATTTAGCAGTCGAAATTCAGAGACACAATCAATTATAGGGTTTAAGGAAATCGCGATGCTCCTGGGTGAGACCCCCTGGGATTTGGACCATAGACTGAAGAGTATGATTCGCGAAGCCAACATGACTTTAATGGATGGACAGCACCGCACATGGTTTGTAGCATCATTAACACTGCATTTAAGGATGGCACTGCCACAACAAAAGCTTTCCACCCATGCTAAAGCCTTGGAAATGGAAATGAGATTTCATGAGACCCCTATACAAGATCTCGGTCTAGGATTCCAACAAATCCACGCGCAACTGCAAAATTTGTGTCTGGAAATGCAGAGTTTGAAACAGGGTAGGACACTTCGGCTAGAGGTGCGCAAGGAGGTATGGTGCATAAAATGCAAAGGCTAGGGGCATGATAAGGACCACTGTCCAATATTCGTGAATTAATTCTCTGGAGGAGGGCCAATGCTGTTAAGACCTGAGGCACAAGGAGGAACAAGCACGGCGCCTGCATTATGGTGCGCAATTTTTCAGATAGGAGGAAAACACACTATGGATAATTGTCATCTATTGCATAAGTATATGCAAACGTACCAGCAATTGTTTTGTAATTTCTGTAGGTCGGTAAGCCATGATGAACGCACCTGCAGAAGCTACAAACTAATGATGGATCGAACTCCTTCCTACAGGGTATAGAATGAAACACGAGCTCTTGACCCAAATTCAGGAATGGCGTGCACTGGATTTCAAGGGCGCAGACAAGGTCAAGGTGGACTAGGACCAGGAAGGGGTTGCGGACAACTAATTTGCTACAATTTCAGAGGCCCAGACACTATCCTCGCAATTGTACAAATCTGACAAGAATTTCATGTTTGTACTGTACTCAGTTTGATCATGAGGCAGAAGACTACCCTACCTTGATAGCGAGGCTGCGCGAAAAAGGGGTACTCCAACCTCCCCCGACTCAGAATTTGCAAATGATGAGGTCTGAGCCACGCAAAGAAGACCTGAATGTAAACATAGTGCTCAAAAGCGGTATCACAACTAGAGATGATAAAGGTAAGCAGCCAGAAGAAAGTGCATGGGTTCGCAAGGCTCCTACAAAGGAACCTGAATTTGATTTGGAGCACGCAAAGGAGACATTCATGGAAGCTAAGAAGAGCTTCACGGAGGCCTCCACTTCAGGTAGTAAGGATCAAGTAGAACTAGGGATGGATCCTTCAATGCTCACTACCTTTTTGGAGACATGCATGAAACTGCTGCGCTACAGCAAGGCAGTAAAAGGACTACAAGAACTTATCACTAGGTGTACAGGGTTAGGAGAACCGCACATGATCCAGAAACTTGGAAAGCATGCATTGCGCACAGGAAGGGAAATGAGAT
The DNA here is from genome assembly GCA_031772625.1 of Pinus tabuliformis. NCBI lineage: Eukaryota > Viridiplantae > Streptophyta > Pinopsida > Pinales > Pinaceae > Pinus > Pinus tabuliformis. Next base: position 841,694,321 of record CM062807.1, read on the forward strand.
TGACTACGCAAATCAGCGAGTATGAAATGGATCAGGTAATCCTGGATCTCGGCTCGGATGTGAATGTACTATCGAAACAAACATGGGAACGCATGCGCAGACCCACACTACAATGGTCTCCTATTCAATTGCGAATGGAGAACCAGCAGAAGATCGTACCCATGGGGATATTGCAAGGGGTAATGGTGGATATTGAAGGTGAGAGCGCATTGGCAGATTTCGAAGTGATAGAGATTGTCGATGATAGCAATCCCTATCTCCTACTACTAGGCATAAACTGGGCCACTTATATGAATGGAGTCATAAATCTGAAGAAGCGCAAAATGATCTTTGAGAAAAAGTCACTACGCATAGTAGTACCACTAGATCCGGCCGAAGGAGCGCGATACATTGAATTGGTGCGTGACGATGATAGTGATCTCGATTGCATCTAAAAGATAACTACGTGTGAACAGGATTTGGTGAATCCAACTGCAGATGGTAGGATTTCGTGGGAGTGCGAAAGCTCCTGCACTTTGAATTCGGATGAAGAAATAGAACGATGGCAAATTTGGCTGCACAAAGTAACAATGCTTAATTGCAACATGATGATAAGATCACTACATTGCATAACCACGGAGATAAGGGATCTACCTAGGTATGATGGGTTGACAACGGTGGATGAATTTCTAAACAAATTTGAGAGCGAAGTACCAAAACAACAGCGTTTTGATGCTCTAAAGTGGGCACTGTGCATTATGCCCGCAAGATGGTGGGGTACGCATCAAAGAAATATTAAGGACTGGCGCGAATGTAGAAGGATGATGCACCTACGATTTGGAAAACCCCAGTTACAGATGAAATCCGGTTACGAGGGGTCAAACAACTTACGCACCCACCTTTCCCGATGGGTACAAACATATGACATGCAGCCTGCCCACATGCACACCACTCCCAGGATAGAGAAGTGGAACACAACGCAGCGGCAAGAAAGGAAAAGTGTGCCAAAGGTTATCCATAGAGAAGCATTCGATAGGGTGTGTGAAGTGTTGAACAGGGTTCACCAAGTGAGACACACTGACTGGGACCTGCGCGTACTAGTGGTTCGATGGGCCTATAGGACCATGTGTAAAACCCTAACCACGAAAACAATTCCAAGGTGGCGTAATGAAGTAAGGACCGTAATCTTTGAGGAGCATGCCAAGATGAATCCACACATAATAGTACCCATAGGTGTGACAGTGCGTGAAGCTCGGGATGAAGAACTCACACAACTAAGTGAAGTAGAATACATAAGGCTTCAGGAAGCCATTCAAGAAGGGAACCTTAGACTTCGTGAACTTGAAAAGGACCAGGTACAACTAAGGAAGAAAAGCATTTTGATGGATCCAGAAGTCAAGAGGTTAGAAAACAAGATCAAGTGAGCATGTCTCGTCGATAAACCAAGGATGGCAAGGCAAGGTGTGGATGATCATACTAATGAATTAGAAGACTATCGCTAATAATTAGTTAGTCTGCTACCATGGTTGGGACCACATATCACCAAACGAAGTAACCAGGGGAGCGCACCACATACCATAGGGCGCACAACGCCCACTGCCGCAAGGACAAATGAGGATTTTCTGTGGACTATACTAGAGGGCAAGATGGAGCCTCACACAGGTGGTGCGACCACCTGACTAGCCGTAGGAAGAACAGTCTTAGCACTCCAGGCAGCTAAAAGGGAGTGCGGGACTATAAATTATTTTTCTTGGAAGTTGCGCTCTCTGGCAAGTACACACAGGAACAGCCTGTCACAAGGTTTGCACCTGCGTAGGGGGGGATGTGCCGCCATGTAGGAAGGTTGGGAAGTGACCATTGGTGTCACTATTCATGATGGGATGTGTGATTTGAGGCCAAATGGAGCAGGCGACGAGCATTTAAGACAGCAGTTATGGACCAGATTTCGGAAAATCTGCCGCCAAGAAAGCATTAATGGCACGGAATTGGGGGAAACGGTTGAATTTGAATTCAAAAGGTGTTATAAAACTCCAAGAGCTAGCCACAAGACAACACTTGTTCACTTTAGACTTGCGCAATTGAATAGAATACAAAGTGTTAAGCGTCAAGCAATATTAGAGCCCCTAAGTTCGCGAAAAACTACATACAGTGCAAAAATGATGACAACCACTAAGAATGGGTTGGGAATTGAAGAAGGAACTGCTGGTGAGGCCGCATAGACCCCCATGGTCCACGATGTTCCCAAAGGCACTGGAATTGTGACAGAAACCGCTAAATCCCCCTGGACGCCAAGACCAAAGAAAGATAAGTAGGTAATGGGACTAGTACGCATGTCCCCGAGGAATTAGTGGCACAAGTTATCAATGGAAGAAAAACTCAAGGCAGTTACCATTGGAACAAATGAAGAAGAAGAGGACTTCCAAGCTCTGATTGCCACAGTAAGGAAGAAGAAGACGTGGAGGAAGACATCCAACCATTGTGCTCTGCAACAAAATTGCCCGAGTATGTCCCTCTACGAAAAGAGAAAACTAAGATACCAAAGGATCTGGATGCAACAAAGAGTGCACTCTAGACCCTGCTCCTCCCCCATGGAATTACCTTTGAGGGTCCGCTCCTAGGATGAGTGCCCACCCTAAAATTTGAATAATGGGACCTCTCAGATAGCGAGAAGTTCCCACACTTAGAGGTGGCAAGCCTAATGAAAAAGAATAAGGAGGGGCTGTGATAACATTAAAGCCGTGAAAATGGCTGCGCGGTGTGGAAAAGGCTGGGTTGTTTCATCTACTACGGGTACCACATTTTCGCTGTGTGCCCATCACCATTTTTGTCATCAGGCAGCTACTTTGCCTGGTGCATGGTGGGTACTTATGGCTGGAGGAGCCTATTCCCATCATGGCAAATCTCATCCACAAAATTTCTCGACTTCCCTGTAAGGGAAAGGACCCCGCGACGATAGTAGGAAAAAGCAGCGACTTGGCTCTCGCAGAAGCCATGAAGACAAAATATAAGCTCGAGAAAAAAAAAGAGGGGTTACGCTATCACTAGTATCAAGGATAAAGGGGTGCACGTAGCCACCCAACTCCTGGCCAGTAAAGTAATGAGAAAATGTCACGCCGATGAAGTACCAACGTTGGTGGTTGCATTGGCCGAACAGTGTGCGGAGGGGGTCCAGTTCAACTAGGTCGAGTTCCTCTGTGAAGAATTTTTTCTCAACTGTCAGGAGGCCCAGTAACAAGGTAAGACTTTCCACTACATGTGGTTTCTCTTATCCATCTTGTTGGTAGCAGGAGAATTGTCGGAGGATAGCTAGTTCTCGAGCATCGACAAAGACCTACCAGAGGCCGTGATGTACGCTTCGCTTTTTGGCCACCAAGGACATGAAATGGATTCATGATACCAAGATTTCTTGGGTGCTCATGGAGGCAAGCATCCGAATGTGGATTAATATAAGGCCGCACCTATCCCCCACAGTGCATAGCAGTCTGTATAGTTTTGCAGACTTCAAGGTGGACATGCACAATATCTACATCAGGGAACGAAAAGATCCAGTGCAACAGTGGACAAAGCTCCCATTCATAGCCACTGACAACGCAATCTTTATAGTGTTAAAGACATGGCCTCTCAAGTGGCACACCCCGGATTTGGCAGAGTTGGAAAAAATGGCAGCACAGAAAAGAAAGGATGATGCCAAGCTGCGTGTCACCCAACTGGCTGAGAAAAGGTGGAACGAAAAAGCGGTAGCCAAGGTTAGGGAAATTCGTGAAGTAGCACAGGCAGCTGTGAAGCAGAAGAAGGTCGGCGAAACAGCAGCAGCAGTACAAATAGCAGGGACCACAACAGTGCAAGTAGAGGAGGGCCAAGCAGTGTCTGCAGGGTAGGAGGCAGAGGACACAGACCTTTTTGAAGAGAGCATGGAACTAGGAACCACCTTGACCAAACTCAAACGGTCACACATCGCAGAAAGATCGGGTCCAAGAAAAAGGGGCAAGGCTTTGAAGCTGGCCATCGACCCGATCACTTTAACTGAAGGTGATCTCTATGACATCAGCGAGACAGTTTGCGATGTCACCAATGAAGCACTCCAAGAGTTTATGATGGAGCAGCAAACTGTGTTGGGGGGCCTAAGGGTGCAGCTATAGGAACTACAGGTGTGGCCCCCGTAGGAAGGTACCTTGTCCATCTATGTCACAACAGGCATGTTAGCAGTAGAACAAATGCTACACGCGAGGATGGCCAATACCATAGTGTTACTAGAAGGAGCACTAGTAGCAGCAAATGAGACTGACAAAGTTGCGCTTAACAAGATCAAAGGACTTGGCCTCAATTTGGCTTCCCTTCCACGAGAAACATTGTACCAACTGTAGGATGGGATAACAGCAAAACTCCGCACCAAGGAGGGTCACACGCTCCAAGTTCTAAGTGAGCAGAAGATAAACATCGAACAGCTCAGCTTGCAGCGTGATGAACTAGTATCGCAAAATCAACGGTTGGAGTAAGTGGTAGATGATGCTTGCAGAAGTGTCCCGGAGCTGGCCATCCCAGCCGATCTACCAGTAGAGGAGTGGATCCACAGGTTGGTGACTAGAGTCTGCAAAGCAAAAGTAGAAACAACAAAGGTTCAACTGGAGCTGAATCTTCAAATCGTCGAGCTGCGGTTGAAGGCATAGCCTTCCACTCCCCCGGAAGTCAGAGAACAGCGCGTTAGCGCTATCAAAATAGGGATGGAAGAGATTGAAGGTGCAGTCCACGACTGTACCAACATGTTGGAGCAAGCGTTGGAGGTCCTCACTACATTGCAGGAGGACCCCAACATTCAACAGCTAGAGACCGAGGCACGCAAACTCCAACAACAATATGATAGTATTAGAGGGATTGCATGGATAGTAGTCCTTACTTAGCGGCTTGCAAGGATGCAGCAGGCCAAGGCTTTAAAAGAATAGGTGGACGCAACACACCACAAAGAAGCAGTTCTAAAAGTGCGCGTCCAGCCATGGATTGACGACGCCTTCAACATCATGGCAGATATCGAAGGCAAGCTTGCACATATGCAAGGGATGTACGCATTGAGGAAGGGATGCACTACTAACACAGAGGCTTCGAAAGAGTGAATGAATCAGATTCAGAAAATCGCAGAACAGTGCATTGCGAACCTCCGAGTAGCATAGGACCAGGTGGAAGGACTCTATGCCAAGATCATCGCGCCGACAGAGTGACTCGAGGGTGAGTCATGATGTTTGTGTTGGGGGCATGTTGGGCATGGAATCCCCCCCACAGCATTTTTTGGGGCTCAAAGACCCAGTTTTGGTCAAATAATGTTGTAAGACTCCCCGAATTGTGGGTGCGGAGCGCGAAATGTATGTTGAGTCATAGGGTTGTCCGCCCTAAGTTTTGAATGTAGTGTCGGCCTACCCATGGTCCACGGACCATGGGATTGTATAAATAGAGCAAGGCTCTAAGTTGTAAAGATAAAAAAGGGACAGATAGAGAAAGGAATGGAGTCTACAAGATAGTGAGCATAGAGTGAAAGTCTATGTGCTTTGGGTCATAGGAGTAGGAACAGGCTCTGCAGCTGAGTGCACAGAGGCCTAGAAGAATCTGCAGCTGAGTGTGCAAACCCCTGCAGCTGAGTGCGCAGGACGGAGTCGAGTGTGTAACCAAGGAAGAAGAATAATAAATGTTGGGTGTGAAGCATGATTATTTAGAGGCCTTTGTTTCAGTCGAATGTATACCCCAGGTAGTTTGTACACCCCTCCACGTGGGGGTTCTGGGGGATCCGGGGGCCAGTGGTCCCCTGGCGGGGGTTTTGGGGGTAGTGCCCCCGAAGCTAAAAATAGATGTAAAATTGCCTTGTAAAAGTATAGTAATTTCTAGTCAATCTGGGTCGTTCATTAGGCAGATGATCTAATGGTAGAACTTATGTTTAGTTTAGGGTTTTTTACCCTAGAAGGCAACCCCTCTCTTTGTATGAGGGCATTGTACTGAGGCTATGTAGTAGATGTGTATTCTCCGAGCGAGAAACAGAGAGGTGAGACTATGAAAGAAAACAGAGGATATTACAACAGATCTGTTGTAGGTTGTGTCTCTTCATTTTGCTAGATAATAGAAAGGAAGGACTGGCTATTCGGGGTGGACGTAACCCAAACTGGGTGAAACACGTATATCTATGTCTCTCTGGTTTTATGCATTTTCTATGTTTATATTTATGCAATATTCTATGTGTTCCATTGCTCTGTAATATATAATTTTCTAACAACTGGTATCAAAGCCGAAGGTCTATTTGGCTGATAAACTCATAGGAAAGAAGGGTTCTTGGTTCAAGTGGGAGCAATGGCAGAAAATGGTAAGTTTAGTGTTGAGAAATTTAATGGCCAAAACTTCTCGTTGTGGAAGATGCAGATGGAAGATTATCTGTATCAGAAAGATTTGTACCTACCATTGGGCAGAAAAACAAAGATGTCGATGGGTATAACAGATGAAGAATTGAACCTTCTCGATAGAAAGGCACTTGGAACAGTACGGTTGTGCCTCGCAGCATCAGTCACCTTCAACATTTCGAAGGAAACAACGACAAAGGGTTTGATTAAGGCATTGGCGAAACTATATGAAAAACTCTCAGCCTCAAACAAGGTATTTCTTATGAAATAGTTATTTAATATGAATATGTCAGGAGGTGGATCTGTTGCAAACCATTTAAATTATTTTAATATTGTTACAAGTTAGTTAAGTTCTGTAGGGGTAAACTTTGATGATGAAATTAGAGATCTGTTATTCTTGTGCTCATTGTTAGAAAGTTGGAATGGTTTAGTAATGGCCATTAGTAACTCTGTTTGTAGATCTAGTACTTTAAATTTTGATGATGTTGTTGGTGCTATCCTTAGCAAGTAAATGCGACAAAAAAGCTCCGGTGATACATCGGGTAATGCTTTGAGTGCAGAGTCTAGGGGAAGAAAAATGGAAAGAGGAAAGAGCTCAGGATATCGCAGTAAATCAAGGAAAGGCAAATCCAAGTCCAGATCGGGGATAGTGTGCTGGAAATGTGGAAAGAAAGGGAACCTAAAGAAAGACTGTAGATCTTGGAAAGGAAAAGAAGGAGATGCACAACAAGAAAACAATCATGAAGAAAATGTGATAGGTTAGGTGCTACAAGATGCTTTGATTCTTTCTTTTGAAAATATTACTGATTCTTGGGTGGTAGATTCAGGGGCCTCATTCCATGCCACACTTGATAAGAAATATTTTCATGACTATGTTCAAGGAGATTTTGGACAAGTCCGTTTGGGTGATGATAAACCCTGTAAAATTGTTGGAATGGGTAAGGTTCTTGTAAAACAGTAGAATGAAAACCAATGGCTACTAAAGGAGGTAAGGCATGTTCCAGATCTGAAGAAAAATATAATTTCAATAGTGCAGTTAGGCAGTGAAGGTTGTGTGACAACTTTCACAGATAAAGCTTTGAAGGTCACCAAAGGAGCCCTGGTAATAGCAAAAGGTGAAAAGGATGGTACATTGTATTTATGCAATGGTATTTCTAACTTTGTTGATGCTTTAACTTCCAAAGGAGTAGATGTAGCATTATGACATCATAGGCTCGAACACATGAGTGAGAAGGGATGAAGATTCTTCACTCAAGGAATTTGTTTCCGGGTTTGAAGAATGTTGATTTGGACTTCTGCGAGAATTGCATTTATGGAAAACAGAAGAGAGTCATATTTCTCAAAGTTGGGAAAGAAAAGAAGAGTGAAAAATTAGAGCTTGTGCATACAGATGTACGGGGACCTGCTCAGGTATCATCTCTCGATGGATCTCGTTATTATGTTACTTCTATTCATGATGCAACTAGAAAAACTTGGATTTATTGTATTAAGAATAAATTTGATGTATTTGATACTTTCAAGAAATGGAAAGCTTTGGTTGAGATTGAGACAGGAAAGAAATTGAAGTGTCTCAGATCAGACAATGGAGGTGAATATTGCAACAAAGAGTTTGATAGGTAATGTTCAGAGCATGGAATTCGCAGAGAGAATATAGTTCCAAGAACACCACAAGAAAATGGTGTGTTAGAAAGGATGAACAGAATAATCATGGAGTGTGCAAGGTGCATGAGATTGCATGCAGTATTGCCTTTACAATTTTGGGCAGATGTTGTAGATACTGTTGTTTATCTAATAAACAGAGGGCCTTCAAGTTGCTTGGATGGTGATGTTCCCGAGGAAGCATGGACAAGTAAAAAGGTAAACTACTCCTTTTTAAAGCCTTTTGGTTGTGAGGCCTTTGTCCATATTAATAAATAAAATAGAACAAAGCTTGAGGAAAAATCAAAGAAATGTACCTTTATTGGATATGGTGTTAATGGTTTTGGCTATTGCTTATATGATTATGAAAATCACAAAATCATTAGGAGCAGAGATGTAATATTCAATGAAAAGGTCTTGTATAAGAACCAGTTGCAGGAAAAGAAACAGGAAAAAGAAAACAAGGAGTACACAGTTCTTGATGAGATCACTGAAAAAGTAAAGGTGCCTCGAAATAATAATAATCAACAACCACAACAATAGCAACCATCACAATAGCAACAGGAACCCCAAACACCTAAAAGTGGTGTTAGAAGATCTACCAAGATAAGTATACCCCCTGAACAATACTCTCCTTCATTATATTATTTATTGTTGACTGATTCTGGTGAACCCGAATGTTATGAAGAAGCAATGCAAGTTGAAAGTAGGAAGAAGTGGGAGGTAGCCATGGAAGAAGAGATGGACTCTTAATGCATAACCAGACTTGGGACTTAGTCAGGTTGCCTACAGTAAAGACTACATGGAAGAATAAATGGGTTTACAGGCTGAAGAAAGAAGATGGAGGAAAACAAAGGTACAAAGCTAGACTTGTGGTGAAGCGGTTTTCACAGAAGAAAGGTATTGATTTTGATGAAATATTCTCTCCTACTGTTAAAATGACTTCAATCAGAACTATTTTAAGTCTAGTAGCAGTTGAATATTTGCATCTTGCACAATTAGATGTAAAGACAGCCTTTCTCCATGGGGATTTGGAAGAAGAGATATATATGCAGTAACCACAACGATATGGGGTGAAAGGGAAGGAGAAACTAGTGTGAAGGTTTAAGAAGAGCTTGTATGGCTTAAAACAAGCTCCAAGGCAGTGGTATCTAAAATTTGACAAGTTTATGTCTAAACAAGTTTATACTAGATGTCACTCTGATCATTGTGTTTATTTGAAAAAGCAAAATGATGGCAGCTATATTATATTATTATTGTATGTGGATGACATGCTTGTCGCAGGGTCTAACATGCAGGAAACAAATGTGCTCAAGAGAAAATTGGAAAATTCATTTGCAATGAAGGATTTGGGAGTTGCAAAACAAATCCTTGGTATGAGAATAACCAGAGACAGGAAAAATTGCAAATTGACATTGTCTCAGAATGAGTACATACAAACAGTGTTGAAAATATTTAATATGCAGAATATAAAACCAGTTAGTACACCTTTTGCTAGCCATTTCAAACTTAGTAAGGAGATGTGCCCAAAGACCCAAGAAGACATGGATTATATGTCTAAAGTTCCATATGCATCAGTAGTTGGAAGCTTAATGTATGCAATGGTCTACACAAGGCCTGATATTGCACATGCAGTGGGAGTTGTAAGCAGGTACATGAACAATCCAGGAAAGGAACATTGGATGGCAGTGAAATGGATTCTCAGATATTTGAAAGGTACCACAAATCAAGCATTATGCTTTGGTGGTTCAAACATTTCTCTACAAGGATATGTTGATGCAGATATGGCAGGTGACAAAGATAACAGGAGGAGAACTACAAGATATGTATTTATTGTAGGTGGAATAGCTGTCAATTGGGTTTCAAAAATCCAAGGTGTTGTTGCACTTTCAACAACAGAAGCAGAGTATGTTGCTGCTACAGAGGCTAGTAAAGAAATGATTTGGTTACAAAGGCTTATGGGTGAATTGGGTAAGGAGCATGATATGGGCACATTATACAGTGATAGCCAAAGTGCCATTCATCTTGCAAAGAACTCAACATTTCATTCCAGGACTAAACACATACAACTCAAGTACCATTTCATACAATCATTGTTGGAAGATGCAGAGCTGAAGCTGGAAAAGATACACACTAGCCAGAATCCTTCAGATATGCTAACAAAAGTTGTAACCAGGGAGAAACTAAGAATATGCTCATTTTCAATTAGTCTTCAAGGATGACGATGAAGATGAAAAATAGCTAGGTCCAAAGAGGAGTCATTGTCTAGCAAATGAAGCAGCGGTGGAGTTGCTACAATCATTCTCCAAGTGGGATATTGTTGGTTGTGGAGCATGATTATTTAGAGCTCTTTGTTTCAGTCGGATGTATACCCTAGGTAGTTTGTACACCCCTCTATGCAGGGGGTGGGGGTGTGGGGAGGAATTGTCACCCCCCCCATGGGGGTTCGAGGGCAATGCCCCCGAAGATAAAAACAGATGTAAAATTGCCTTGTAACAGTATAGTAATTTCTAGTCAATCTGGGTTGTTCATTAGGCGGATGATCTGACCGTAGAACTTATGTTTAGTTTAGGGATTTTTGCCCTAGAAGGCAACCCCTCTTTTTGTATCATAGCATTGTACTGAGGCTGTGTAATAGATGTGTATTCTCCGAGCGAGAAACAGAGAGGTGAGACTGTGAGAGAAAATAGAGGATATGTAGGTTGTGTCTCTTCATTTTGCTGGATAATAGAAAGGAAGGACTAGCTGTTCAGGGTGGATGTAGCCCAAACTGGGTGAACCACATATATCTGTGTCTCTCTGGTTTTATGTGTTTTCTGTGTTTATATTTATGCAATATTCTATGTGTTCCATTGCTCTGTAATATATAATTTTCTAACAATAAAGAGAAGTTTGATTCCAAATCTTGTGTATCCGTTCTTGTGCTATTTCCTATTTAATTATATTGTTTCCTTTATCACACGCACTTATATGAATACTGAACATTGTTAAATATAACTAGACAACTACTGATAAGCTAAGTAATCAACTAATATCGAGTTAATAGTAAGGGATTGGGTAATAACACGCATTGGGCCCCGAGTAGGGCTACGCGAAGACAGTGTTGGAAATCATACTGAGAGGGGGGTGAATCAGTATTATCAGATCAATAATATAATTTCCTAAACATATTTGTATATGCTACTTTAGCTAAGTGAACTAGCGTGTATACACGACTGTACTTAAAGCAACCAGTGTATATGCAGAGAACTTTTGATTTACCCAATTTATCATGCATTGAACTTTAACAAATATATCAATGATTTATTAGACAGTGCAGTAAAAGAAGAATAAAGCATCACACATAAGCAACACACATGAACACCAAGATATAAGGTGGAAACCCAGTGTGGGTGAAAACCACCAGCTGCTGTCATCTCTGTTTTCTTTTAATAATAAGAAAATTTGTTTACAATTTTGTACTGGTACAGACTTATACCAGTACACAGGATTCTACCTGAAGAAGGTTACAACCTTCTCTCATTCTCTAGATTCTATTGGAAGGGAGCTACAAATCCCTAACTTTTGTACTAGCCGATATGTTTACTAGTACATAGGCTACGACCCACAAAAGGCTACAACCTTCTTTCTTCCTCCTTGGACCATGTTTCATAAATTCAGACTGGATCCATCAATAACATTATAGCTACAATTCAATCATCAAATACATCTGAATCAACCAATCACTGAAACTCAATCATCACTTTCTAAACCACCCATAACTGAATCAATCAATCACTTTGACAGTGAATCTGATCAGTCAGAATACTGTCACCAGAATACAGTCACCAGAACCCAAACCAGAACCCAGAATTCTACAACAGCAAATAGAGACAACTAAAACATACTTTAAGAGGTATACGCTACTTCCATGTGTCAAACCTACATGTACACGCGCCTTTATGAAAGCCAACCAATGTACACATATGCAAATATTAATTCATAATTCTGCAGCTATTCCAGACTTAAGTTATACCCATATCATAATATTTACAGAACAACACATACATCAATATTCAGATCTAGACTATACATGATCAAACAACATAATGATAATTCATTTTAGGCCTTAAGATCTCGATCCATCATTAGATTTTATCCTTCACCAACCGCTGAGGTTCCTCCTTGGTTCAGATCAACCACAATACCATAAGCCAATAACCTACATACTAGATCTCACACTTCATCAGATATTCGATACTTGCACACTTGGCCTAATGATCTTCTCCTCCTTTTATGGTTTTAGGCCTTTCTCAATACCATGGACCAAAACCACTTAGGACCAATACCTTGCACCAAATACCTACAGTCAATACCTCAAACCAGATACCTTAGACCAATACCATGGATCAAAATACCATGGACCGAATACCTTGGACCAAAAACTTAGTTTCCCAAGATATACGCGCTTTTCCTTCTATGAAAGTGGTGTATGTATATGCTACTTGTGTTCAGTGAACCTACGTGTATAAGCACCTTGGTCAAGGTGAACCTGTGTATACCTTTCTTTCTTCATTCTTTGTAGTCTGATCTATAATTCTTTGTTGTTAACCTGTTGTACTGTGATCTTTCATCTGAGTGAGTTTCCAACAAGGACAGAACCTATATCATAATTCCAACAATCTCCCCCTTTGGACTTGATGGCAACAACAACACCAAGTCACTCTCCCCCTTTGACATCAAGGGCAAAGTGTCATTCTCCCCCTGAGTACATGCTGAAGTCTCTAATATGTTGAAATGTATTGATTGAGCTCCCATGATTGAGTCCATGCTCCCCCTGAGCACTAGCAAAGTCTACAAGAATATTTTCTAAAAGAATAACATGACTCTATAAATAAACGATGTGAGGATGAGCTTCCTATCACCAATGATTCATACATCAATCTCCTAACCAAGTGGGGATATACCAATTGTTTATACATGACAAAAACAAGAAATATTACATCATCCATCCATGCATAGTGGGGTTACAAATTAGGTCTTTTCATGACCTTTACATTAAATGATATACATGAAATTTATAATAAGGGCAACCGATCTAAACAAGACCATGATAGTCATCAGCAACTATCATACACCATATATGATCTGCACCATCAACAACAACAGGATCAATAGCCTGTGTATTTCCATCATCAAAAGAGTCACCTGAATCAAAAAAATTATGCGGATCTGTACCAAGATCTTCTAAGATAATGCCAACAATGCATTATTAGAAGCATATGCTCCCCGTGAACCTGTGCCATATGTTCACTGTCAGATATAATTATTGCATATATCAGTAATAAATATCAAGGCATCATCATCAATCAGATACACATCAAGTTATCAACAACTTATGAGGACCAACATATTTCCACATGTTATCAGCAGATTGTAATCATCATCAAACAGAGAAGATAATTGACTGATCCATATCAAACCCCTTGTTGTGGAGGTAAATCCTCTCTGGGACAGAGACGATCCCTACTAGCCCAGACCGGGTCTAGCAACAATCACACAATGCTATCACGCAAGTTCCTAATTGCAAATAAAAAGTGGATGGTGAGAACCTACTTGGATTCCAATGCTAGTGTTCGTAGAAGAGATGTTGCCCTCGTTCCTTTGCCTCGGCCGGTCACGATCCCCACAATCTCCGTGATTGGACGCCTGCACATGCAAAGAACAACATGAATACAAGCATAAAATCTAGTAGATACAATTATATATTAGTCAGAAAAGATATAACTCAACACAAAACATAAGACAATGAGAGTGGAACCATAATGATAGTCATCTATTATTAATAAATAACAAAGAAGAATACAACCATTGTTCTGACGCCAAATCCTCCTTTGGCTGGGTAGTCAGCTACACAAGTCTTGCAAAGCTTGTTGGGATGAGGAACAAGCCTCTCTCTCTTTGGTGACAAGAATCTCCTTACTTAGATTTGGCCTTATGGGTGCAAAGAAGGCTCTTGCAGCTTCAAACTCTCTATCACTATACTGGAATTATTGACTAGAACTACTAACTAGAATTACTGACTAGAACTACTACCACTAGCTTGCTCAAGGCATAGAGACAAGCTTTTATAGATAGAGAGGAAAGAGATAGGATCAACCACATTATTCATGGGATTGGCTTTATCACTTGGAAAATTCCATGAAAGGTGGCAAACCACTTCCCTTCTATGGAGATTCAAAGCCAAACCATCCTAGCTCAACATAGATTTAGTTGGTGAATGGGTTGAAGAGAACCTTCGAAAGCTTGTTGGTTGAAAACTTTACTCAATTCGGTTGGCGCGAGTGCAACTCTGAGACAGAGCGCCAATGGCACACCCTTTTTAGAGGATTTCCCTCATTGGCACGGGCAGTGAACTGTGGACCCACGCTAATGCAAAAAGAGTTGTTTTCATGGGTATTTTGCAGGAGATGTCTTCAGGGCACATAAAGCTCACACTTAGAGGAATATGATGCAAGTGGTTTCAGGTCATGTCACTTCTCACAGGTCCCGGAATGAGTCCTCCAGTGTGCGGGTGAGGGGTAACAGGGACGGTGACAAACAGTGACAAATTGTTGTGTAACAGATGCCCCTTAAAGCATGAGGCCCGAGAGAGAGAGAGGGGTGAAATGCTTTACAAGAACATGCGTGACTGAAAACACAGCCGCCGGAGAACATGCGAGAAGAAGTACAACTGATATCTCAAGTACATGATATATGTGGTATGGGCGTTGCCATCCATGACAGAGTACATAATAATCTAGATCCAAGGCATGGTGTTATAGACATTTTTGTGCCTTACAGCATTGAGCATGAAATGTCCATAATCTAAGGGATCCAAAGTCCCTAAACATGTTGTTCCTACCCCTAGAGGAACAAGGCTAACAAACCACAGCAATTCACAGAAGTTCTCCACCAGAAACTGCTCAAAAACAAGTCAATTCAGGATCAATTCAGTGGCTCCACTAGCTGTCTGCGCTGAATGTCAAAGCCAACACTGGCTACTTGCGCTGAATGTCAAAGCCAACACTGGCTACCTACGCTGAGCGAGATTGGACATGTGGCAAGTTCATTCCACAAGGTGTCAAAACCCAGGAAGCTTCCAAAATGACACTTGCCTTAGGGGATTCGACTGGTGATGAGTAAGAGGTTCCAAATCTCCAAGTGGAAGCAAGAACCTCCAAGTGGAATCAAGAACTGACAGAGGGAGAGGACACTAGTCAAATCTCAAGCTGACTCATCCTCTCTCCAAACATCTATATATGGATCTCTCCTCCATGAGATCTGGAGGCTGGAATTTTGTTATTGCAAAGAATTGTTGTTGGTTTGAGATTAGAATCATTGGGTGCTTAATGCTTTGAAGGGAGGTGAAGATAGGAATTCCATTTTGCTGGGAAGGAGATGCTGGATTGGAGCCCTCTGGGTTGTATCTCTTCCTGAACCTTGTTATTCATCAATAAAGCTATCTTGGTTTCCCCTATATACTGGTGTATCTTTGATGTATGATTGCATTAGTATGTTTAGTTTACTTCTAATCCTGAACTAGTTATGAATATGAATCTATGTCTTGTGTAGTGTTCTTCTCTTGTGATCTTGCAGAAACCTCTTGAAGCTGGGCGAGCGAGAAGGCAAGCAGCTGGGAACTCTCCAAGAGAAGAGAAACCGGATCGAGGGACAAACGGAAGACACCGGTTAGTCCATCCATCTCTCTTCATTCTTAATTCATAAAGGAAGAATACTAGAATAGCTGTCTCTGTTTGTTGCTAAGGCACTGTCACACCTTAGGTGGATAGGATCGTCCTGCATAGGCATTTTTCCCCACAACAAATTGGCGACTCCACTGGGGAGATCTGTTTAGTCATTTTATTTGTGTCTCTATCATTGTTTGTTTCATAGACTCAACAGCAACAATCGAACTGCATTTGCTCTTCTCAGATGCAAAGTAGACAGTTGCTGCTTTGATCCAATCACTGGATTTGTCTATGATCTGAACAATGGACTCACAAATGATTTGATGATCCTTTGTGATAGATCTTAGTACCCCCTCAAAGCATCCCTTTGATTGTACCTTGCTTGTTGCTTTTATTTGGCCTGAAACCGTTGATTAATCAGCAATCTGTGACCCAGAACCCAGTGAGAAACTCTCGTTTCTCCTTCAGCGCGACCCCTGTGAAGAGGTTCTGCATTTCAACGCAGGTCCCGTGAAGGCTACCTGCGCTGAATGTCAAAACCCCAGTGTTGAGGTTGCACTGATCCAGTTAGACCTTGTGCAGCTGGGGTTCTCTGCTCTATTTTGCCTTGTTTTGATCTCTGATTTTTGTAGCCTATAACCAGCATAGGTACCAGTCTGATAACTCCTTTTCTCTGCTTAAATTCTGCCTCCTTTTGTACAAAAAGACTGTGAGTGTTTTTATGTGTTTGTGGCGTCATTTACAGTTTTCCTTTACATGAGTGAAATGATCATCCTGTAGCCCTTGATTCAGATCTGTTCATTGTGATCTTAGGAGAGAGTTCATTGGCTGTTTACAGTTGATTATATATTTACTTTTGCTTATTGGTTTGAGTTTTTCTCTTTTAAGTGTCGAAACAAGTGTTCATTTCGAAAGTCATAAAGTGTTGTATTCTCTTCTACCCTTTCTGGTTTCGAAAAAGTAAACTTGTTTGTATTTGTCATTTAAAAGCAAATTCAAAGTTGTACAAAAAGCTTTCTTTGTAGGCATCAATACTAAGAAAGCAGAAAACAAACACCTGCATTGTGCATTTGCATTTTTGATAGTTTTCATGCTTGATTTAGGAAAAGTGCATTAGAGTGTGCTGATTGCTCTTTGAGAAAAGATGGTGTCTTTCTTTTCCCTTTGTAGCTAGGATTTTCAAAGTTGAAAAGATATAAAAGCTTGCTTATCATCTTTAGACTGCATTTAGGAATTGTATCATACATCTCGTGGTGATCCAGAAAGGTAAACTTCTAAAAAGATCAACCTAAAATAAACTGAATGAACTTAACAACGCTTTGCAACATAACGCACAACATAGAGGTCTAGGCTAGAGACGTGTTCCGGCGTCGTAAAGCCTGGTGACTGTCGATCTCGTTGAAGGTGGGTGATTCCTCCTGAGGGACGATAGCGCCAGTATGGATTGTGCTCCCATGTACCGTCGCGTATATATTGGGAGACCTCTATAGGAATAAAACCTTTATCCTTAGGAAGCCGTGTCGGCCGCCCTACTAATCGCAATGCACTGAACACAGCATTCAGGAAGATCGACCGCCCGTACCTTAAAAAGTATTCTGCAGTTTTGCGAAAAGTTTGGCACACCCTCTACCTAGAACTCCAGAGCAGTTCCTTTTGGCCTTTTTCAGACTCTATAACGGAAAAAGTCCATCCGAGCATTTGTCACTTCGGGCTCATTAAAACATCGAAGGAGACTAGAGTCATCTTTTGCTTTTTCTCGACTCTTTAAAATTGAAAAAGCAGGTTGTGTCTACGCGTCGTTAAAATTTATTTTAAACGGAATAATCATCACCATTCCCTCGTTGATCTTCGAAGTTAGTCTCTTTGCATCGTAAGTTCTTGTAGAATCGCTAGAAAATCTTTTGGATAGACTAGATATGTCTGAACGACCGTCGACATCCAGGACTGTGTCATCCGACACAGCAGTGGCAGAGCCTCCTGCTACTACTCCAACGATGTTCGATGGTATACCATCTGTTCCGGCAAGTTATCAACAACAAGCCGGAGTCCCATCAGGGACTGCTTCGACAACATGGTTAGTTCCTATTTCTTCATCCGGATTATCATCTGGTATTTCTTATGTTGAAACTCAACAAATTGATCCAATGTGTCTTCAAAGGCCAATCTTCCCTTTAAGTACTGGATTGCCACCATATGGAGGGCAGTATGCCTTTTCATTGTTCCCTCCCGGAGAACAACCATATGGGAGTTTACAACAAAGTTCAGGTCAAACTGGAATTACATCTAGCGGTTGGGTACCAATACTGCCTCAGCAACCAAGGGTTGTATATTCAATGCAACCAGTCCACCCTGTGTCGAATATTCCCACTATACCTGCTATGGTTACTGCGTCGCAAGTACAAGCGCTACCTGTTGTATGTCAACCCCAACAGCCTCAGGTTGCAATACAACAGCCTCTTGTCTCAACGACTCAATCACAACCTCAGGTTAGTGCCTCCTTATCTGGAGTGACTCGGGATCAAACAAGTACTGTGACTCCTCATCTTGGTCAATCATCCAGTATTGGTCAACAGCAAATGGTTCAACAACCAGAGCTGGTTCAAACTCAACAACCCCCATTCCAGCAATCATATCAAGGACCTGAGCAACAAGTCTTTGTAAGTAATGGGCAATCGCATTTCCAAAGCGATAATCAACAACCATATTATAATGGTTATGCCCATCAACCTTGTCAAAGTTGCCAGCATCAAATACATTATGCTGGTATGCAAAGACCCACTGCTCAGGCGATTCCATCTTATCCTGGGTATGCTTCGCCTAACCTGAATCAACAGTTGCCCTTTGTAGCAACTCTAGAATTACCAGATCTAAACCGGCTGACGAATGATCCAATTACTTATGCCCCTTGGTGGGCAGCGATTCCGCATAAACTTCCGTCAGATATTCCTAAATTTAATGGAAATCCGGGTGAAGATCCGTCGAATCATGTGATGACATTTCATCTGTGGTGTTCATCAAACACCCTAAACAATGATTTGATTAGGCTTCGCCTTTTTCAGAGGACGTTAACCGGTCCAGCGGCAAAATGGTATATTGAATTGCCTAGAGCTTCGTTCAACAACTTCAGTACCCTAGCCACGACTTTCTTAACCCATTTTCAATTACCGATAAGGTATGAAACGAGAACGGAACTCCTAACCAACTTCAAACAGACAACGACCACTCACATATCCGATCATATACATGAGTGGCGACGTCGTCGTAGGATGGTAAAAACGTACGTTCCCGATCAGCTATTAGCTGAATGGTTTATCAAATCCTTACTTCCTACAATCACGGAAGATGCGGCAAAGGGGGGAGTCGTAACGGAAGAGCAAGTCATCGCTCGTGCGCAATATCTGGACTTGGTCTATACTCAGTCTGGCACGCTCTACGACGAAATACCTGACACCCCTAGACCGGAATTCTCAATTCCTCCTCCTCCTAAATCAAACAATGACTCTCATGCCATCGATGGCGTGATTGGCACGATAGACACGAAATCGACAAAGGCTACATCTACAAGGGCCCGTAAGATTTCCAGTCAAAATGCAAATGAGGAACTTCTTGCCTCAGAAGTAAATGCTGCGTCGACCGACAAGGGCAAACAACTGAAGCAACCAGGGGGCAAGAAGAAAAAGAAAGGGAGAAAAAGGAAACCCCCTGCGGGGTGTCATATATGCGATGAGGATCATTGGACGAGAGATTGTCCACATATAGCTGAAGTTAAGAAACTCTTTAAGAGTTCAAAAACCTCAGCAGTATTGACTGATCCGTTTCCAAGCCCGGGTACCAAACTAGTTGCTAATCAAAATGCTTCTCGATCCCAAGTGCTTATGTTGTCTATCTCAAAGCAGCAAAATGATGCTTTGGCAAGGAATAAAGATTACGGGAATCCACAGGTGTCGAATAACAAGGCTAATGAACAACCTAGTAGTTCGACAACAACTTTGACCAAAGTTGTGCCACCCACCATTCCTGAACAAATGATAAAGTCGCCAAAGGGAGTAGTGTACAAGTCGACATTTAATCCTCGTGCAAAAATAGCACAGAATTATAATATAATAGAGGACCTGGCCCAATCGTCGTCCGCTATGTCGACGCTTGAGGTACCACAAAATTGCCTCTCCCAAGAGCAAGCTTTATTATCAGCAATAGGTGAAATTGACCCAATGGACTCCAATCTTGTGGCCTTTGATCATAAAGGATATGACCCTCAGTTACCAGCTCAACTAGCTTTCCTTATTCAAGTGAAAGCCCTCAACAAAACTGTTCATCGAACAATTATTGATGAGGGGGCATCTACGTGTATTATGTCGATGAGTTGTTGGAAGAATTTAGGCTCACCACCCTTGTCGAGATCATCAACGACGTTAAAAGCATTTGATGGACGATCATACACTCCATACGGGATTTTAAGTAACTTGCAAGTTGAACTAGGGGGAAAACAGTAGGAATTGATGTTGAAGTAATTGATGGAAACCTCGATTACAACATCCTACTGGAAGGCCCTGGATATATGCCATGGCCGCAGTTGTGTCGACCTACTTCAGGAAGATTGCATTTCCCTTTCAAGGAGGAATTACAGTCGTCGACCAACAAACTTTCCTCCCCGACAGTTCACAAGTTACGGGAAGCATTCCAATGATCCATGGAAGCAATCATTCGCTTCAAAATATTGGAGTAGGTCTCCTAAAAGACCCTTCCTTAATGGGTACTTTTTCCCTACCGCCTGCAAGTAATCTGGCGGAAGTGGCCACAGTGGAAACCTACAATATGAAATCTTCTATATCTAATGGATTCGGAAGATTCCTAAACATTTTGTCAGCGTGGATCATCGCCCTAATAGAAATACTGTAAATACAGTGGGCTCCGAGGACGGTTCTAATCTCGTGTCAACCTCGTTAAAAAATGAAACAAGGAGTCATGAGGATAGTTCTTTTACTGTGTCAACCTCATTAAAAAATGAAACAATCTCCTTTCCAAATCTCAAAGGTAAACCTTCATTCCAACCACCAAGTTGAATGCAATGAAGCTTGGGGGGCATGCACCTCGATTTGCGTTGTTATGCTGGGGGCATGCAAACTTATCATCGAGCAGTTTTAGCACAAAGTTCATGCTCGTTAAAAAATAAACGCAAGAATCGAGCAGTTTTAGCACAAAGTTCATGCTCGTTAAAAAATAAACGCAAGATCCGAGCAGTTTTAACGCGGACTTCATGCTCGTTAAAAAATAAACATAAGCAATGAGCAAGTGTTTCCACCAGCGTTTAAGCTCATTTTAAAATAAAAAATGAACCACTACATGGTAAATAACCATCTGTGAATGTAACATTATCCGCCATTAAAAGCCTTGGTCGTGTTTGCACCGTCACCTCCACTTTTCATTTGGCCGATCGTTCACCTCCATATGATTGTTTACCCATTTTGAGGAACAGCTGCGAAGAGTGATTTCAACTAGCCATCCTTGTGACACTGCCGTGATTGGAAAATTCCAACCTGTACCTGGAATCAGCTGCTAACCCATTTTATCACTCGTTCCTCAAAAGACGAGTCTTCTTTAAGCTCTTTTCATCTGACTTGTAAAATATGAAAAGATTGTCGAGTTTTGGCCTTCCAGCTCGTTAAAGCGACCGGAAGTGCTATCCCTCCTCTAGATTTAAATCTTTTTGGACCTGAGGGATTATTGCACAAAAAGATCGAGCGCTTGTTTGTTCGGCTCGTTAAAACTATCGAAAACTCATCCCTTCTGTATTGTTTTATACTTTTTCGGACTTAAGGGATTAGATGACGAAAAAGGAAATTTGGAGTTATCTTTACGTACCTTTTCAGACTCTCTAAAAATGAAAAGGGACCGAGTTGTCTTTGTCGTTAGACTCATTAAAATCATTAAATAGCGACAAACTTGTCTTTAGACGAGAACGAGTTTCACTATCGCTAGGCTCGTTAAAACATAGCGATGGGCTTGCCCGAAGGGCAGGTTATAGAACAAGCATATGTTATCCTCCTCAAGCTTCACAAAATAAAGAGGTACTGGTCAGCAATGACTGGGGAAAAATTGGGAGAAACTAAAGAAAACTTTGATGGTAGCAAGTCGCTGTTGAACATGACACTTTTCCTCCATACCACAATCGGGTTGGGTTGTTTCATTCACCGGTCACATCACCATGGTCTCGCCATACCATCCATATTTGGGGTAATGCTACCGATCCATCGCATTAGTGTCGCCATATGTTCAAGAGAAGTCGTTCAGAAAAGTCAAACGTGTCCCATCCACTGCCATACATTATCCTTCATCCTTTCATGACCGCCACCCTGAATCATATGTCACAGATCATTTTCACCTCCATCAAAATCATTAGCTCCATTCCGTGTCACTGATGTGGGATTCATTAAGGCCCTCCTTTGATGGATCGCTTCTTGTCGACATCAACTCATTATCCAAGAAGTTGATCTAGGAACACCCCCTTCAGTACTTTGAAGCTTGCATACCTCAATGGCAAGTTTCTCACTTCCGGCGACAGGTATACATCAATGACCTTCGACCAAAATATTTTGCGTGGTGTTCTACGCCAAGTCCTTTATTCACACCACGTGAATTGTACTGCAGTACCTTGAGGGTCATTATCATTATCGATGATTCCTCTCGCGCTTGTTAATGGTTTATCTCATTGACCGGTAATCAAGCGATGTCTTTCCATGTTCGACTTCAGAACATTTCTCACATGGATCGACTTGTACTTAGAGTGAAGATCGAACGAGTTTGAAGACCCCGGATCAAGTTTCATCCATCTGGGCTGCGATATATATTCAGGAAATATAAAGACATTGACATGTACATCATTGCAGCAGATAATCATCCTACTCAAAGGATGATAATTTCATCAAAATTATCAGTCTACCATCAGACGATTGTCTACTCTATGTACAGAAAAATGAATTTATAAAGCTGAGCATGGGAATGCCCGCCTCAGCTAGATCATGAAAGCAGTATGAAAAATAATGTATTGTATTGTATCTTATTACAGGTCTCCTCCCAGCATTGGATGAACTTTCGGACCCTCCTGGATAAAGCATTTCACCCGATAAACGGCCTCATACTTTAGGGGGCAACTGTTATAGACATTTTTGTGCCTTATAGAATTGAGCATGAAATGTCCATAATCTAAGGGATCCAAAGTCCCTAAACATGTTGTTCCTACCCCTAGAGGAACAAGGCTAACAAACCACAGCAATTCACAGAAGTTCTCCACCAAAAACTGCTCAAAAACAAGTCAATTCAGGATCAATTCAGTGGCTCCACTAGCTGTCTGTGCTGAATGTCAAAGCCAACACTGGCTACCTGCACTGAATGTCAAAGCCAACACTGGCTACCTGCGCTGAGCGAGATTGGACATGTGGCAAGTTCATTCCACAAGGTGTCAAAACCCAGGAAGCTTCCAAAATGACACTTGCCTTAGGGGATTCGACTGGTGATGAGTAAGAGGTTCCAAATCTCCAAGTGGAAGCAAGAACCTCCAAGTGGAATCAAGAACTGATAGAGGGAGAGGACACTAGTCAGATCTCAAGCTGACTCATCCTCTCTCCAAACATCTATATATGGATCTCTCCTCCATGAGATCTGGAGGCTGGAATTTTGTTATTGCAAAGAATTGTTGTTGGTTTGAGATTAGAATCATTGGGTGCTTAATGCTTTGAAGGGAGGTGAAGATAGGAATTCCATTTTGCTGGGAAGGAGATGCTGGATTGGAGCCCTCTGGGTTGTATCTCTTCCTGAACCTTGTTATTCATCAATAAAGCTATCTTGGTTTCCCCTATATACTGGTGTATCTTTGATGTATGATTGCATTAGTATGTTTAGTTTACTTCTAATCCTAAACTAGTTATGAATATGAATCTATGTCTTGTGTAGTGTTCTTCTCTTGTGATCTTGCAGAAACCTCTTGAAGCTGGGCGAGCGAGAAGGCAAGTAGCTGGGAACTCTCCAAGAGAAGAGAAACCGGATCGAGGGACAAACGGAAGACACCGGTTAGTCCATCCACCTCTCTTCATTCTTAATTCATAAAGGAAGAATACTAGAATAGCTGTCTCTGTTTGTTGCTAAGGCACTGTCACACCTTAGGTGGATAGGATCGTCCTGCATAGGCATTTTTCTCCACAACACATGGACGCAACCATCCAGAGAGGATCGATAAATAGACTCAGGCATGGTCGCAGCCATCCAGCGAATGAGTCATGTAATGATCATAATAATCCACAAATCGCAACCTGGATTCCAATGCTAGTGTTCGTAGAAGAGATGTCGCTCTCGTTCCTTTGCCTCGGCCGGTCACGATCCCCACGATTTCCGTGATTGGACACCTGCACATGCAAAGAACAACACGAATACAAGCATAAAATCTAGTAGATGCAATTATATATCAGTCAGAAAAGATATAAATCAACATCGAACATAAGACAATGAGAGTGGAACCATAATGATAGTCATCTATTATTAATAAATAACAAAGAAGAATACAACCATTGTTCTGACGTCAAATCCTCCTTTGGCTGGGTAGTCAGCTACACAAGTCTTGCAAAGCTTGTTGGGATGGGAACAAGCCTCTCTCTCTTTGGGTGACAAGAATCTCCTTACTTAGATTTGGCCTTATGGGTGCAAAGAAGGCTCTTGCAGCTTCAAACTCTCTATCACTATGCTGGAATTACTGACTAGAACTACTGTAACTAGCTTGCTCAAGGCATAGAGACAAGCTTTTATAGATAGAGAGGAAAGAGATAGGATCAACCACATTATTCATGGGATTGGCTTTATCACTTGGAAACTTCCATGAAAGGTGGCAAACCACTTCCCTTCTATGGAGATTCGAAGCCAAACCATCCTAGCTCAACATAGATTCAGTTGGTGAATGGGTTGAAGAGAACCTTTGGAAGCTTGTTGGTTGAAAACTTTACTCAATTCGGTTGGCGCGAGTGCGACTCTGAGACAAAGCGCCAATGGCGCGCCCTTTTTAGAGGATTTCCCTCATTGGTGCAGGCAGTGAACTGTGGACCCACGCTAATGCAAAAAGAGCTGTTTTCATGGGTATTTTTCTGGAGAAGTCTTCAGGGCACATAAAGCTCACACTTAGAGGAATATGATGCAAGTGGTTTCAGGTCATGTCACTTCTCACAGGTCCCGGAATGAGTCCTCCAGTGTGCGGGTGAGGGGTAACAGGGACGATGACAAACGGTGACAAATTGTTGTGTAACAGGGACGGTGACAAACGGTGACAAATTGTTGTGGAGGTAAATCCTCTCTGCGGACAGAGACGATCCCTACTAGCCCAGACCGAGTCTAGCAAAAATCACACAATGCTATCACGCAAGTTCCTAATTGCAAATAAAAAGTGGATGGTGAGAACCTACTTGGATTCCAACGCTAGTGTTCGTAGAAGAGATGTCGCTCTCGTTCCTTTGCCTCAGCCGGTCACAATCCCCACGATCTCCGTGATTGGACACCTGCACATGCAAAGAACAACACGAATACAAGCATAAAATCTAGTAGATGCAATTATATATCAGTCAGAAAAGATATAACTCAACATCGAACATAAGACAATGAGAGTGGAACCATAATGATAGTCATCTATTAATAAATAACAAAGAAGAATACAACCATTGTTCTGACGTCAAATCCTCCTTTGGCTGGGTAGTCAACTAAACAAGTCTTGCAAAGCTTGTTGGGATGGGAACAAGCCTCTCTCTCTTTGGGTGACAAGAATCTCCTTACTTATATTTGGCCTTATGGGTGCAAAGAAGGCTCTTGCAGCTTCAAACTCTCTATCACTATGCTGGAATTACTGACTAGAACTACTGTAACTAGCTTGCTCAAGGCATAGAGACAAGATTTTATAGATAGAAAGGAAAGAGATAGGATCAACCACATTATTCATGGGATTGGCTTTATCACTTGGAAACTTCCATGAAAGGTGGCAAACCACTTCCCTTCTATGGAGATTCGAAGCCAAACCATCCTAGCTCAACATAGATTCAATTGGTGAATGGGTTGAAGAGAACCTTCGGAATCTTGTTGGTTGAAAACTTTACTCAATTCGGTTGGCGCAAGTGTGACTCTGAGACAAAGCGCCAATGGCACGCCCTTTTTAGAGGATTTCCCTCATTGGCGCGAGTAGTGAATTGTGGACCCGCGCTAATGCAAAAAGAGCTGTTTTCATGGGTATTTTGCAGGAGAAGTCTTCAGGGCACATAAAGCTCACACTTAGAGGAATATGATGCAAGTGGTTTCAGGTCATGTCACTTCTCACAGGTCCCAGAATGAGTCCTCCAGTGTGCGGGTGAGGGGTAACAGGGACGGTGACAAACGGTGACAAATTGTTGTGTAACAGATGCCCCCTAAAGCATGAGGCCCGAGAGAGAGAGGGGTGAAATGCTTTACAAGAACATGCGTGACTGAAAACAAGGCCGCCGGAGAACCTGCAAAAAGAATTACAACTGATATCTCAAGTACATGATATATGTGGTATGGGCGCAGCCATCCATAACAGAGTACATAATAATCTAGATCCAAGGCATGGACGCAACCATCCAGAGAGGATCGATAAATAGACTCAGGCATTGTCGCAGCCATCCAGTGAATGAGTCATGTAATGATCATAATAATCCACAAATCGCAGGCTGGATTCAAACAGACAAAATCCAGGGTCTTGCGCTCCATCTCGACCCGAACAGAGTACAAGTTTAAGCATGTGAATACAAGAGTTGAAGTCGAACATGCATGAACATCGTCTGATTACCAGCCAATATTGAAAGCTGTTAACAGACGCGAGAGGTACCACCAATAACGATGATGGTCCTCAAGGTACTATAGGTACAATCTACAGCGTGCGAATCAATGAGCTGGAGTTGAACACCCGTAGAATCATTCGATCGGAGGCCAATGATGAAAACCTCTCGTCGAACACGAAGAACCTGCCGTTGAGGCATGCAAGCTCCAAGGCACTGGAAGGGAGTCTCTAGATCAGCTTCCTGGATAATGAGCTGAAGTCGACAGGAAGTGACCTTGATCAAAGGTGGGCCATAGTGTTTCCCACATCAGTGACACGAGACAGAGGAAGAATGTTGTGGTGAATCGAAATTATGTGAGGTATCAGAGGAGGTTGTAATGCTGCAGAGGTCAACTTCTCTTGAACATATCGGCAGCACGATAGTGGACTTGGCAGTATTTGACATCAAATG
Source organism: Pinus tabuliformis (assembly GCA_031772625.1). Lineage (NCBI taxonomy): Eukaryota > Viridiplantae > Streptophyta > Pinopsida > Pinales > Pinaceae > Pinus > Pinus tabuliformis. The sequence goes on from CM062807.1 coordinate 841,721,294, forward strand.
AGCAGAGGTCATGGTGACAAGGAAATGAGCAGATGAGAGGTCAAATAGGATAACCCAAACCCATAGAGGCAAGTGTAAAACAAGATGAGATGTCCCCACCCAGACACGAATGCAGACTAGTGCCATGTTCAAGAGCGACATACTGCCGACACGACAATAATTATGGGTCCATTTCCCCACCATTTCTGGCGAGTACCCCAGTTATTTTTAACAAGCTTGATGGGGATATCATATGCTTGTGAGCGTCTTTGCGATGGAACCCGATGTCATTAAGTTTTAACGAGTCTGACAAAGGAAGAACTAGATATCTTTTCCTGTTTAGAGAGTCTGAAAAGACAACAGAAAAGAAAACTCCAGGGGGGTCCTTTTTCGTACAGTTGTGTCTCTCGAGCCTGAAAAAGTATAAAACAATGCCCGAAAGAACCGCCCGACCATTACGATCAAGGAGTACTTTTCATTTATAGTGACATTGATCTGAAAAAGTAAAAAAGCGATCAACATCACGTCGTTTCGTAACCATTAACGAACCTGAAACGACAAGGGTCCGACGATCTTTTCATTTTTACACAGTCGGAAAAGGGTTTAAAGACGACCACCTCTTATTTACGTTTAATGAGTCAAGAGGGATAACTCGGCGATCTTTTCATTTTTAGCAAGTCAGAAAAGAGCTGAAAGATGACTCCACAGTGAATTTTTCATGTATTTATCGAGTCTGAAAAAGTATAAAATACAACTCGTTTCACCATCGAAGTTGCAAAAAGGACCTGTCATGGCACCAAAAGCAAGCGTAAAATACATTTTCGACCAAAAATATATTAAAATATTCAAAAAACAACTTTTTAAACCTAATTACAAGTCGAAAAGTCTATAAATATGGTGAAAATGTAAAAAATAGAATTACTTTTACCTTTTTACCTCTTGCATAGTAGTAGTGGTCCATTTGGGGAGCGAACTTCGAGCAGTGATTACCGCCAATCCGTACAACCATTTGAGATTCCGCCAGTTCCAGGTAAGAGGCGCTTCCCTTAGCTCCATTTTCATACTCTTTTTATGCATTTTTTTCCCTGATTGAGCCTCCGCAAGGGGGATTTTAAAATTTAGGGTTGCGCCCCATTGGCACGAGTATCCGGCACGAGTCCGTGCCAATGGGGTGATTTGCCCAAAGGTGTCGCGCCATTGGTGCGACTGTTTTAAAAACAGTCACGCCAACCACGCGACATAATTTTTTGCTTGAATTTTCTCTTCATTTTTGAAATTTATCTGGTTTGTAAGCCTACCAGTGTTTCAATAATGATTTATTCATCCTTGTGGGTGCAGGAAACAAGCAAAAATGGTGGTGGAATGGAAAGAACGAGAGCATGATGTCGTAGATGCCTTGGCCATAGTGGATGAGGGATGTATGAATGCTTTGAGAGACTGTGGTCTCAAGAAGTTCTTCCTCACCTCTTATCTGCGAGCTTAACCGGAGCTATTACAGTTCATAGTGGATGATTGGGATGTTGATGACCAAGTATTTCGCTTACGGGATCAAACCTTAGAGCTGGATGTATATGATGTGTACTTCATTATTGGGCTGGCACGGAGAGGGGCGAGCCCTATTTTGACTGGAAGCAGACCTTCCGGGAAAATATAGGCGAAGTGAAGGCCCGAGTGTGTCCAGAGGCACAATTTGGGAAAAACAGTGCCAAGGTGGATATCGCCACCATCCATGACTTGGTTCTTAAGGTGATACTATTCACCATCATGCGTGCAGCTGGGGTACAGGTGCCCCATGAGGCGAGCAATAATCATCTGTTACTAGTGACAGAATGCCTCAGCCCCACCCTTTTTGACTGGGCTACAGCGGTGACTACAAATATCAAAAGGCAGCTTACAAAGTGTAAGCGCGGGGGAGTGAAACAGTTCGAGTATGGCTTGATTGTGGTGTCGTTCTTCTTGGAACGATTACCCCTCTTCCAGTACCAGGGAGCTGTAGTGGCGGACCCATTGCCACGAGAGCCTAAGATGGCTCGCTAGGCAGCATTGATGCCCAGAGGAGGAGGGGGCCAGCAGATGTCTTGGTGGCCCAAGCTCTTCATATGGCTTCACCGTCAGTTGATCGTGGTAGAGGACTGGCCATACGCGAGAACGAATTTCATGGGGGATCCAGACTTCCCACTGCCAGAGGGAGAGGAGTGGGAAGAGGAGTTAGGTATGATCTCCTCTTTTTTAATGTTTTATGTATTTTCATTTTTTTTGTCAATACATGCATGTTCTGATGACAGTTGTATGTATATGCAGATGTCGGCTCAGAGCGACCAGCCGGCTTGTCTCCTATAGCGCGGAGGGGCCAGCCTGCAGCTGATCCTAAGGCAAGGGGTGCCGTTGGGGAAGAGCTGGTGCAGAATCTCGAGGGACTCACCCAAGGGATTCCAGGTTATGCTAGATTGGCGGACGTGCCTTTTGCATACCAGAGGCACACAGTGGGGGTGTCGACCCGCATCCATCGTCTGTTGAGACGCTTGGTGCGTGTGGTGACGTGCTATCATGAGCACCACCACGAATAGATTTCTAGGCTTCTTTCATGCATATTTTTTGAGGGACATGTTGTCCGAGGATGTATCAGGATGAACATGTATTATTTTTTGAACTTATGTAATGCACGCGGTGCAAAACTTTGCGACAGACATATATATATACATATGCCTATGGTTTATTATTGTGCTTTTATGTGCTTGCTTATATAATGTTTTGATTACAAATTACGCAAATGTCTATCTAATACATGATTAGCCAATGCATCAGATAATGTGTTTAATCGTCTTGGAATATGTTGATATGTGATAAAGTCAAAATTCCTTTCTAACAATTTAACACGTAAGTACAACCTTAAAATGTGACGGTCTCTGACGGAATATCGCCCATTGAGCTGATGGACGACAAGTTGAGAGTCTAGGTTAACAAGCAATGTACGAATACCGAGATTAATTGCCTCAGCTAATAATTAAATAACAGCGCTATATTCAGCAACATTATTTGTAGTACAGCCTAAACACACACCTTGAAGATCTATCAACTCATCGTGAGGATCGTAGATCACCCACGCCGCAGAGGACAGATTACGAGTGTTGCGGCAGGCACCATCACCGAAACCAATGTAAGGTGCACCCGACATCTGCACAAGAAGCAAAAAGACACAATAAGGGGAAATCACGCTTTCACACCAAGCCGAAAACATGAAAACACACACACACACACGCATGTAAACTATGCTTGAGAATAAAGGAATGGGCATGCCCCCCAGCATGGTGTCTCAATTCGAGGTACATGCCCCCCAAGCTTCAGTCCATTGAAAATGGAGTGAAGGTTGACATTACGGTTATTGCGCTCGAACGGCATCATATCGCCCCAAGATTCTATCTGATTAGCGGGAGGAAGGACCCACGGATCAGAACGCACAGAAATCATGTTAATAGGGGCGAGATTCGGAGGTGGAAGTGGAAAGACACCCATTAGGGCAGGATCCTTAAAGAGTCCGGCTCCCACACTCTCGAATGATTTGGAGGTATGCTCCACAAAAGGAACATTGCCTTCAGAAGAGGAGGCGAAGAAGGAGAGTTGGTCCACCGTGAAAATCTTCCCCTGATGAGGGAAACGAATGACACGGAAAAGGGAGGAAGCCACGGCTTGCATGGCGTATGTCCAGCTACGTCCGAGGAGGAGGTTGTAGGTAAGATTAGGGTCGAAAACTTCGACCTCCACTTCTACCGTCTTCCCTTCCAAGGAGATGGGCAAGCGTTGGAGGATACCATAAGGACGGGACTCTCTTCCATCAAAGGCTTCTAATGTCGTAGGAGACTGGCTCAGTGTTGGAGAACCAATAGCTTTCCAGCAGGTGACAGACATGATGCAAGTTGAGGCACCTTCATCAATGACTGTACGATGAATCGTTTTACCATTGATGATGACCTGTATAAGGAAAGCGATTTGGTGAGGCAGTCTCGGCGTATAGCCCTCGAGATCAAAAGAAATCAGATCCGAGTCAGCCGGGTCTATGCCACCGATGGCCGATAGCAAGGACTTCCTCTGGGAGGGGCAACTCTGGAGCACTTCTAAAGCGACATAGGAGATGGAGCCTGAGCTAAGTCCTCAACAATGCTGTAGTGCTGGGCAGCACGAGAATTAGGGTTGTAAGAAGACTTCCGGAGTACACCTTTTGGAGAGGGTCGAATAGTCGTCCCAGTGCTAGGTCTTTCGACGTGGAGTGGACCCAAACTGGATGGAGGAGCGTTGGAGGGGACCTCCGGCTCTTTCCCAGCATGAGATGGATATTCTTTTGCTCGAGTAGTGACATGGATGGGAATCATCCCAGCCATAAATACTTGAGAGCCAAATGAAGAAGATGGTTGTGATGGATCTGCCACCATTTGAGTTTGCTGTGAAGGGAAAGGTTCTTTAAGCACAGTAGGAGTCCCAGGAGCACCTTTCAACAATCGACTAACTTCGGACCGCCTAGGGCAGTCTTTAGTGTAGTGATCCTCATCACAGATAAGACAAGGATACTTAGGTTTTCGTTTGGCTCCTTCCTCGGGTGGAGGTTTAGGGGAGTCCTGCTTGGGTTGTTCGGATTTATTTTTGGCTTTCCCTTTCTTTTTCCCTTTCGAGGATTCATCTGCCGTGGTGGACTGAACAGCGTTAACCTCAAAAGTACTTCCAGAATTAGATTGACCCTGAGAAGTGTTTCCATTAGAAGCATTCTATTTTTGCTTCCCAGGGTTCGCGGATGATTTCTTTGAAGATGCGTTTACAGAGCCAATAACACCGTCAACAGATGGTTTTGGCAGAGCTTTGGATGTTCTAGGTCTCGGGGTGTCTGGCAAATAATCATATAAAGTACCTGACTGAGAATAAACTAAGTCAAGGTACTGAGCACGCGCGATAGCTTGCTCTTCAGTCACACAAGCTCCCATAGCGATGTCTCACGCGATTGCAGGGATAAAGGAAGTCGTGAACCAATCGGTCAAGAGCTGATCAGGAATCCAAAATTTGATCAAGTGACGACGCCATCTCCATTCATGTATATGATCGGATATATGCGTGGCCGTGTCCTGTTTGAGAGACGTAAGGAGATGTGTCCCTGTCTCATACCGAATGGGTAACTGAAAATGAGTTAGGAATGCCATAACCAGCGAGTTGAAATCTTGAAATGTTCCACGATTTAACTCAATATACCACTTAGCGGCCGAGCCGGTGAGAGTCCTTTGGAAGAGGCGGAGCCGGATGGAGTCATCAAGCCATGAGTTGGATGAGCACCAAAGGTGATAGGTCATGACATGGGCGTGAGGGTCCTCACCAGCTTTGCCATCAAATTTCGGGCAATCACCGCGTATCTTAGTTGGAACTGGTGGCCAATATGGATTATGAAGAATGGGATCATTTGTCAACTTGGACACATCTGGGAGTTCCAACGTCGCTAAGAAAGGCAACTGAGGATTAAAGGACATTTGTGGCTATGGAAGAGAGGTAGTACCAAGGTTCCAACCAGGTGGTGGTTGCCCCCATGGACTTTGTCCGGATGGGCCTGGCCCATAAGGGTTCTGCCCATAGGGATTTTGCCCATAGGGGTTCTGTCCATATGGATTTTGTTCATAAAGATTCTGTCCATAAGGATTCTGTCCATAAGGATTCTGTCCATATGGATTTTGTCCATAAGAATTCTATCCATAAGCAGACAGTTGACCCTGGGCCTGCCCCCCAGCACCCCATGGATTAGCAACTTGACCTGTAGGTGCAACATACTGTTGCTGATAATTCTGGTAAGGAGTGACCTGCATTTGTTCATAATTTTGATAAGGGGTAAATTGAGTTTGCCCCTGGGGTTACTGGTAGCATACGTTGGCTGAGCTCCATACTGAGCCTGATAAGAAGGTTGCACTTGGTAAGAAGGTTGGGGTCATGGCCCACCTTGCATTTGATAACGAATTTGAGTCTGGGGCCGAGAAGGATGTCCTTGAACAGGTTGATCCTGGACCATCTGGCCGGAAGGTTGGCCTGGTTGGGTTTGGGACAAACCCGTTTGCCCAGAAGGATGTGCTTGCTGGGTATCAGGTTGTCCTTGAGAAACCAAGGGTTGTCCTTGCGGAACAGATGGTTGAGCAAGCTGGACGGCCGGTTGACTTTGAGGTTGGCCAGCCTGTCCAGAGGGATGACTAGGATGGGTAGTGGGTTGGCCTTGCTGTGCAGAAAGCTGACCCGCTTGCCCAGTAGGATGACTAGGCTGAGCAATGGGTTGGCCCTGCTGTACGTAAGGCTGCCCCCGTTGCCCAGAAGGGTACCCCTGTTGGACTGTCAGTTGACCTTGTGGAATATAAGTTTGTCCAGCTTGTCCAGAGGGATAACCCTGCTGGATACCAGGTTGACCTTGTTGGATGTAAGGTTGTCTTGGTTGTCCAGACGGGTAACCTTGCTGGATACCAGGTTGCCCCGGGTAACCAGAAGGTTGAGTCAGATAAGTAAAAGATGGACCACCAGCGGCCAAAGGTTGTCCCTGATAGGGTTGTCCTTGTAGGACCCCAGGTTGTCCTGGGTGAGACTAGCCATAATATTGCTGCCCTTGGGGGGTTTGCACATAAGATGGCTGGCCTTGGTTAGGCAGTCCCTGAAGCTGTGCAGGCCTTACTTGGCCCCCATGGAAGGTGGTGGCGTTCCAAGTAACGGATAATGGTACTGAAACCTCAATAATAGGTTGAGTAGGCAAGGGTTGAGAAAGCTGAAGGTATTGACCAGCAGAATCGTAATAATTGAATGGACCTTGCGCATTCGGATCCTGAACAAATTGTCCATAGGCATCATATGGCCCCCCTCCTAGGACGGGACTAGAAGAGGGTGGTGCACTTTGTGTAGGATGGATAACTTTAGGTGTGTGTGCCGGCTGGCCGCTACTCACTTGACCGTGAGGGGGACCAGCACCAGTGTTCAAAGCTGAAGATGCTGTAACGGCACTAACAACCGAAGTTTAATGTGCTATACAAACAGTTGGATTTGTCAGAACTGAAGTGACAGGTGTAGTGTGGACTTGTGAAACAAAAGATCCCGTGGTGGGAGTGATGTGGGGGTCCCACATACTCGAAGCAGGGATCTTGGCACTTACCCTATCCCTCAACGACTGGTAGCGTGGGGGGAGCAGAGAAGTAGCTGGGATGGGAGTGTCGATATTCGACAACACAGGTGTCTCGCTTACTCTAGGAGATGTCTCATCCATGTGAGAGGTAGACATTGGAGACGAAACACTAGGGGGGGTAACAGGAATATCGTCCTCGTCAGGCTCCCAGATGGGGTTCCAATTGATTTCGTAATCCTCGTCGCCCGGGGCACGAGAGTTGATCGGTTGGATACTCGGGATAACAGGAAGAGTATCACTCACAACCGATACCTCAGGAGCAACGGAAGACAGAGACCCTTGATCACTCGAAACGGGAGTCGATGGTTTAGCCAGGATGATAAACTTCAAACAGGACCTAAGGGAATCTAACGATAAAGGACCCTACTCAAACTAACGCACACAAGATCTAACCAGGTAATGTTAATCGCGGCCAAATAAATTTTAAGACGCAAGGACACAACTTGACCTTTTCATGTTTTAAGAGTCGAGAAAAGGACAAAAAGGTGACTCTAGTCGCCTTCGAATGTTTTGTGAGCCCGAAGTGACAAACTGCTCAAGTGAGCCTTTTCTTTTAAGGAGTCCGAAAAGGATCAAAAGTGACTACTCTAGAGAGACTAGGCAAAGCGTTTACCAAACAAATCCGTAAAACTGCATATACACCTTGGCAGTCATATGAAAACCAAGGACTTCCCGTACGGCAGTCAATCTTCCTGAATGCTGTGTTCGGTGCGTTACGGCTTGTAAGGCGGTAGACACGGCTTCCTGTGGATAAAGGATGATAACCTAGTGGGGTCTCCCCTATATACGCAACGGTACGTGGGAGCTCAAGTCCATGCTAGACCACTATCGAGTCACAAAAGGAGGAATCACCCAACCGTAGTGTGAAACAACAGTGACTAGGTTTAACGACGCCAGAGCACGTCTCTAGCCTAGACCTCTAATCAGTGAGAATTATGTTCCAATGTGTTTTTAAGTTCATTCAGTTCATTTTATGGTTGATCTTTAGTTAAGTTTCAATTTCCAGGTCCTATCGTATGTAATCTCTCACAATTCCCTAAATGCAAACTATATGCCAAAGAATATTATTTCGTTTGATGAATACTAACTACGAGAGAGTTGAGAATTTTTCAAACAAAATGACCACAAACAATCAAGAACCACTCTAATGCAACTAATGACAAATAAACAAAACTTTTTGTTTTAAATCATTAATCAATGAAAATCTTCTAATTTCAATTAACTAATTCAACGCAAAAGAGATTGTTCGTTTTCTTTTCAATGGCAAAGTGCACTAAACAAATTTTGAGAGATAGTAACACCGAGTAAAAAGACAAATTTCACTCAATGAGAACACAATCAAATCCCCAAAACACCAAAATAGTCCTTCAAACCAAGAAGAAAACACAAAGACCTCTACAAGCTATGTAATCTAAGCCCAAACGAAGTCAAGCGAAATCCAAGCGGAAAAGGAGCAAATCACTTGAATATCAATAAAAGGCTTTGACAACTACTAATCAAGCGCAAAAAGTAATCACAAAGTCGACTGGATGAGCAAAGAACCCAAGACTCCTATGGAAGGCTCGACGCATAAAGCCACTAGATGCCCTAGGGCTAAAATGTCAAATCGATAGAAAAATGCAAACACCCAAAGGATGGAGATCTAAAACCAGTCAAACAAGGATCAAACACACTCCAATAATTGAAAAAGACATGGCAAGATACAAATCCAAGCTCAGAGGGCTTGAAAACAAGCAAACTGGAAAAGTTGATAGGCCTGGCACAACTGTCAGGCTGCAACTCACGCTTTTATGGGATTGGCGCAGGTTGTCTTTGAGCAACTTGCACCAATGGGCGCGACTGTTAGGCTAAAAAGCGCGCTAATCGAGTTTCCTAAGTCAAAAACAAAAACAAGCAATCCAGGGCTTGAAAACAGTATCTAGGCAAACCAGGAAGCAAGAAACAGCAAGAAATCCAACCCAGAAAGCTATCTAAGCAATCAAACGAGAAACCAAAGAGACAAGACTCCCCAGCGGAGTCGCCAAATTGTTGTGGAGGTAAATCCTCTCTGCGGACAGAGACAATCCCTACTAGCCCAGACCGGGTCTAGCAACAATCACACAATGCTATCACACAAGTTCCTAATTGCAAATAAAAAGTGGATGGTGAGAACCTACTTGGATTCCAACGCTAGTGTTCGTAGAAGAGATGTCGCTCTCGTTCCTTTGCCTCGGCCGGTCACGATCCCCACGATCTCCATGATTGGACACCTGCACATGCAAAGAACAACACGAATACAAGCATAAAATCTAGTAGATGCAATTATATATCAGTCAGAAAAGATATAACTCAACATCGAACATAAGACAATGAGAGTGGAACCATAATGATAGTCATCTATTATTAATAAATAACAAAGAAGAATACAACCATTGTTCTGACGTCAAATCCTCCTTTGGCTGGGTAGTCAACTACACAAGTCTTGCAAATCTTGTTGGGATGGGAACAAGCCTCTCTCTCTTTGGGTGACAAGAATCTCCTTACTTAGATTTGGCCTTATGGGTGCAAAGAAGGCTCTTGCAGCTTCAAACTCTCTATCACTATGCTGGAATTACTGACTAGAACTATTGTAACTAGCTTGCTCAAGGCATAGAGACAAGCTTTTATAGATAGAGAGGAAAGAGATAGGATCAACCACATTATTCATGGGATTGGCTTTATCACTTGGAAACTTCCATGAAAGGTGGCAAACCACTTCCCTTCTATGGAGATTCGAAGCCAAACCATCCTAGCTCAACATAGATTCAGTTGGTGAATGGGTTGAAGAGAACCTTCAGAAGCTTGTTGGTTGAAAACTTTACTCAATTCGGTTGGCGTGAGTTCGACTCTGAGACAGAGCGCCAATGGCGCCCCCTTTTTACAGGATTTCCCTCATTGGCGCGGGCAGTGAACTATGGACCCGCGCTAATGCAAAAAGAGCTATTTTCATGGGTATTTTGTAGGAGAAGTCTTCAGGGCACATAAAGCTCACACTTAGAGGAATATGATGCAAGTGGTTTCAGGTCATGTCACTTCTCACAGGTCCCAGAATGAGTCCTCCAGTGTGTGGGTGAGGGGTAACAGGGACGGTGACAAATTGTTGTGTAACACCCCTTGTTCCTAACTCTGGCCCACTGCTTTTCCTCAAACCAACATATACACGACTGTGCCCATAGAAACCTGCGTATGCATAGTCGCGTATAACAACCTTTTTCTGAAAAAATAGGATTTAACAACAGGATGATGCAGCAACTACTACCAGCTTTTGTCTAAGATATTCAAATGTCTCTCTGTGCAGTGGTTTAGTGAATATATCAACAACCTGTTCTTTGGAGGGAACATACTCCAATTTGACCTTTTGTTCAAGCACTTGTTCACGTAGAAAATGATATTTGATGGGTATGTACTTGGTCTTGGAGTGCATGACTGAATTCTTTGAAATACTGATGGCACTATTGGGCAGCAGATAGCCCCATAGCATGTTTTTGGGGCTTAAACCCTGAGTTGTGGTCAATGTAATGTAAAGACCCCGTTAAATGCAGGCGCAAAGCGCGAGACTCTAGGATGAGACATAGGGTTGTCTACCCTAAAATAATGTAATTTAATGTAAAGTTTTGTCGGCCTACCCACGGTCCGTGGACCATGGGATTGTATAAATAGAGCGAGACTCTAAGTGTAAAGATAGTTTTTTGGAGAAAAGAATAAAGAGAGAGATGCGAAGGCATGGTTAGAAGATAGAAGTGGACCTGAAGTGTATTGGGTCGTAGTAGTAGGTAGAGGCTCTGTAGCTGAGTGCGCAGAGGCCTAGTAGAGTCCACAGCTAAGTGCATGGACCCCTACAGCTAAGTGCGCACGGTGGAGTCAGGTATGTAACTAAACTTGAGTATTAATAAAGATAAGATTGATTTAGAATACTGTGCATCGGTTTGTAGATCTGTATTTCTATATTCTGGTTATCTTTATGCATTTATATTGTTTTCGAGTATGCACACTTATATGAAAGTTGAATAAGTAATAGGAATATTGGGCCCGCACAAACTAAGTTAAGCACTAATATAATAGCACAGTAAGCATCGAATCGGAATAATACTGTATTCACAAGGGTGCACATTGGTTGCGAAGGATAGAAATTTTCACAGAGCAGCGCAGCGCGCAGGATCATGAACCTCTAGAACCTTCATCAAGACATCCCTAGGGTGTTGAAACCTAGTACCAGCATCCTCCCATACTACTTCAGTTGAGACCTCAGTCCACGCTCCGCGGACTATTGCCGAAAGGGCCAGTAGTACTGGGATTTTCTTGGCTAAACTCACTACTGAACCTAGGGAAAGCCCCACGTAGCCAAAAAATGGTTTTATTGCCGGGACCGGGATCTACCCAAGGGATGTCTGATATCGTGCCACTCGAACCCAACAAAGAAGGGAATTGAAGAGTGGTTGGACAAGAAGATTCATGAGTTCGTGACACAAGAAAACAAAGCTCCGCGAGTATCTGAGAAAATGTGGCTAGATCGCTACGTGTATATAGAAATCCATGAGATTTTCTTCACGTCCTTTCCTTCTAAACTGTATGAGTAGATCGCGAGGTTAGCCAACAGCCAGGGAAGGTATAGGCTCGACCAACCGATAGTGTGGACTCCGGAATTAGTGCGCAGACTAGAGGCATCAGAAGATAAGATCGCACGAGCTGTGGACCATTGGCTCGACCGATAATAGGGGGATTCATCACTGAGTTCGCGGTAGACACAACCGTGAGCTACAGCGAAGTAGAACAATGTTTTCTCAAGGGACCACGAGGTAAGTATATTAAATCTTTGAATACCTGGATTAAGATGTTGTTATGTGAAAAGCGGGTTATGTGAATACATTAATGTTTGGGACGACGCGGAGCAGAAAGATCTACAAAGGTGGTGGGGAATTAGAAAACAATCCCTTAATTTCACCTTCACGAGAGAGCAAGGAAGAGCTCACTCAAGTCTCTCCGAGAAGTGCGGTTAGTTTGATAAGGTAGCACATTCCGCAGTTACCACCTCCACCCACGCCACCACTCGCTTCACCTCCCTCACCTTCATCCCCACCCACTCCACCTCCACCACCTCCATAGTTCAGTATGGCAAACGCGATCAAACTGCCAGTATTTAGAGGGGTAGAGAATGAAGATCTAGAACAATTTTGGTTCGTGGTAAGGGCAGTATGGGAAGCACAAGGTGTAAGGAACAACAACATTAAGAAGGCTACATTAGTAAGTGTGTTGCAGGATCGCATGTTGACATGGTATATTAAGCACTCTAACAACCACCTGAACGCAGGAATAGAGGAAATCCAGATTGCACTAAATAGGGAATTCAACCATCCAAAGTCAGAAACACAATCAACCATCGGGTTTAAAGAGATCGCGATGCTTCCAAGTGATACCCCCTAGGATCTGGATGAGTGGCTGAAGAGTACGATCCGTGAGACCAATATGATGCTAATAGATGCCCAGCATCGCGCATGGTTTGTGGCATCCCTGACAACGCACTTGAGGATGGCTCTGTCACAATAGAAACTTTCCACCCAGGGCGAAGCATTGGAAATCGCGACGAGGTTGCATGAAACCCCAATACAAGACCCTGGGTTGGGAATGCAACAAAGCCACGCGCAACTATAGAATCTATGCCTGGAAATGTAGAGTTTGAAGCAGAGAATGTCACCGAGGCTAGAGGCGTGCGAGGAGGTATGGTGCGTAAAATGCAAAGGCCAAGGCCATGACAAGAACCACTGTCCAGTATTCGTGAACTACTTGGCAGGATAGGGACCCATGCCATTGAGACCAAAGGCACAGGCAAGGCCAAGTGCGACACCCGTGTTATGGTGTGCGATCTATCAGATAAGAGGAAAACACACGATGGACAATTATCATTTGTTGCAGAAGTATACATAGACTCCCCAGCAATTGTTTTGTAATTTCTACAGGTCGTGTCACACAGAATGAGTCGATCTTGCGGACAAGATAGACCTTCCTAGAATCTAACGATATCTAGTGACAAGCAAGCCAATCAAAAACTATCTTTCTCTAAATATGCAATTAATAAATAAAGGCAAACAAGTGTTTTAGGCCTACCTTGGGTCCAATGCAAGTTTATGGAAGCCTCGCTCCTTTGATCCAAATGAGCTCCCTTGTAGCGAATCTGCAAACACAAACAAGCAAACAAATTAAATAGCACCTGAAAAGCCAATATCATAAAGCATACTTATCATGATGATCAAGGAATTCATGAAACAAATGACATAAGACAATTTGTTGAGAAAAATGAATCTGATTGTATTAATTCAAATCAAAGAAGAACTTTACAACCTGTGCCTTGATGTTGTACAAGCTCCTCCCAGGGTCCAACAAGAAGTCTCCTCTACTTTGACAAGTTTCACTCTCTTCCCAATGAAGCCAAAGGGTATGTGATCTCTCCTCTCAAGCTTAACTAGGAATTCTCAATTCCACTAGCATTTACCCTCAAAAATGTTCAGCTTCTAACCTCCTTAGCAACCAGCCCAATGCCTTAATTTATAGTGCAATGGAGGGAAGTTACTAGGTCCTCCATCAAAGGGATAAAGCCCTCCATTAAAGGGGTAGCTCCTCTCATCAAGGGATTAGCTCCTTCTCTTTTGGGATGCATGAACCACCTAAGAGTGAACAATCCATGACAAAATTCCTTCTAGAATCATCTAGAATTAACCCAAAGTGAGTTTTTTAGAATAAACTTGCGCCTTTTTGACTTTCACAGGGGTCCTCACCCACTCCTTTAGAGACAGAGCGGGTAGGTCTACAGGTAATGTGAACAGGGGGTGCGGGACCATAGGCAACAGTGAGAGAAAGTGCGGAACCAGAGCTTTGTTGATTTTTAATGTCTTTCTCTCATTTTCAAAGCTTGACATGAAGAGCTGAGGTCTGAGACTTGCTTAGGAGGACAGTATAAGTGATGATAGACCCATACTAACTGCAAATAGTCATGGTGACGATATTTTTGTGTAACAGGTCGGTAGGCCACGACAAGCGCACTTCTCGAAGCTACAAGCTAACGATGGATCGAACCCAAGCCTATAGGATGCAGACAGAAACACGAGCCCTCAACCCAACTGCGGGGATGGTGCGCACTGGATTTCAGGAAATCCAGGGACGAGGTCGAGGATGAGGAGGAATGGGACCAGGAAGGGGCTGCGGACAATTCATTTGTTACAATTATGGAGAACTAGGGAACTATGCCCGCGATTGCACCAACTCGACAAGGATATCCTATTCGTACTGTGCTTAGTTTGATCATGAAACAGTAGATTGTCCTACATTTATCACATAGATGTGTGAAAAAGGGGTATTCCAGCCCCCTCCAACTCAGAATATACAAATGATGAGGTCTGAACTACGTGAAGAAGACCCGAATGTAAACATGATGCTCAGAAGCGGTGCGACCATGGGAGAGGATAAGGGGAAGCAGCCAAAGGAAGATACATGGGTTCGCAAGGCTACTACAAAGGAACCCGAGTTTGACTTAGAGCGCGCAAAGGAGACGTTCATGGAAGCTAAGAAGAGCTTTGTGGAGACCTCCACTTCAAGCAGTAAGGATCAACCAGAGCCATGAATGGATCCTTCAGTGCTTACTACCTTTCTGGAGACATGCATGAAACTGTTGCGCGACAACAAGGCAATTAAGGGACTACAGGAGCTGATCACCAAGTGGGCGGGGTCAGGAGAACCACACGTAGTCCGGAAATTAAGGAAGCATGCATTGCACACTGGGAGGGAAATGAGATTGACGGTGTAAATTGGTGAGTACGAAATGGATCAGGTCATCCTAGATCTGGGATTGGACACGAATGTGTTACCGAAGCAAACGTGGGAATGCATGGGTAGGCCCATGTTACAGTGGTCCCCTATTTAATTAAGAACGGTGAACCAATAGAAGATTGTTCCCATGGGAAAGTTACAAGGGTAAAAGTTGATATTGAAGGCGCGAGCATGCAGACGGACTTTGAAGTGATAGAGATCATCGATGATAGCAATCCCTATCCTGCCTTGTTAGGAATAGATTGGGCCACTGATATGAATGGAGTCATCAATTTGAAGAAGCGGAAGATGATATTCGAAAAAAAAATCACTACGCATAGTAGTCCCGCTAGACCCCACCGAAGGAGCGTTCTACACTAAACCAGTGCGTGACGATGAAAGTGACAATGAGCTAGATTGTATTTACCAGATAACGGCATGAGACTAGGATCGGGTGAATCCAACTGCAGATGGGAGAATCTCATGGGAGCACGACAGCTCCTATACTTCAGATTCAGACGAGGAAGTAGAACGCTGGCAGAATCGGTTGCACGAAGTGATAATGCTGAATTACAATATGATGATTAGATCACTACATTGTGTGACAATAGAGACACGAGAGTTGCCGACATATGATGGATTGACAGCGGTGGATGAATTCTTGAGAGAATCTGAAAGTGCAGTACCGGAACAGCAGCGATTCGATGGATTGAAATGGGCACTGCGCGCAACACCCACACAATGGTGGAGTACATATCAAGGAGAGTTTGGGGACTAGCGCAGATGTAGAAGGATGATACGCCTACAGTTTGCAAGCCCCCAGACTTGCACAAGGGTTGGTCAGCCATTGTGGAGCAGCTTGCACACTCACCTGTGTTAATGGGTACAGACGTGTGTTGTGCAAACCACATGAACATACCCTAGACTAAGGATTGCAAATCAAAATAGGACACAGCAGTAGGAAAGGCAACGCACACCACAAAAATTCCACGTAGAAGCATTGAAGAAGGTATGTGGAATCTTGAACAGGGTTCACTAGGCGACATGAACTGATTGGGACCTGCGCGTGCCAGTGATTCGATGGGCCTATAAGGCCATGTGTAAAAACCTGAGGGTGAAGATGATTCCGAAGTAGAGGAACAGAGTCGGGATCATAGTTTTGGAAGAAATGGATCTTCACACAATTTCTCCCACAGTTGGGACAGTACGCAAGGACCAGGATGAAGGAATTATGCAACCATGCGAGGACAAAAATATGCAGATTCAGGAAGTCGTTCGCTGAGGGAACCTTAAACTTTGTGAACTCGAAGAAGATCGGGTATGACTCAGGAAGAAAAGCATGTTAATAGATGGGGTGATCAAAAAATTGGAAAAAAAAATCGCGCAGGCATGTCATGTCAATAAACTAAGAATGACAGGACAAGATATGGGTAGCCACACTACGGCATTAGAGGCTTGTCGCCAAGAATTTGTGACTCTACTACCATGACTGCGATCGCACCTTACCAGACAACGTAACCAGGGGAGCGCACCGTATAAGGAATAATGCGTGACGTTGACTGTCATTGAGGAGTTCCCGTGGGCTAGGCTGGAAGGTGAATTACAGTCTCGCACAGGTGGTGCGACCACTTGACTAGTCGTCGAAAGCACAGTCTCAGTGCTCCAAGCAGTTGAAAGAGAGTGTGGGACTATAAAAGAGTCTGTGAGGGAGATGCACAATAAGAAGGTTCCACGCAAGGTTAGTATGTCACAGGGGTCGCGCCCGCACATATGGGGCTACGCTGCTACGAAGGTAGGCTGGGAGGTGACCATTGGTGTCACTGTTCATGACATGAGGCCCAATTTAAGGCAAAAGGGAGCGGGCGGCGGGCAATTAAGACACGAATTAAGAGCTAGATATGGGACGATCTACCGCCAATAACACATTAATGACTCAGAAGTGGGGGGAAGGGTCGAATTCAAATTCAAAAGGTGCTATAAAACCCAAGGGCTAGCCACTAGGCAACACTTGGTTGTTTGAGAATTGAGAAAGTATAGAGCATTGAGCACCACATACTCTTACCACCTTCAAGTGTAGACACGATGACGACTACTAGAACAAGAGTGCGCTTTGCTGAAGTTATCACGAAGCCCCATATAGCCCATGAGGAGCCTGGAGAGGTGGCAGCTGCGCCAGAAGTTCCAAAATCACCATGAACTTCGCAGCCGCAGAAAGATAAGGAAACGATGGGGCCTGTCCGTGTATCCCCAAGAAACCTATGGCTTGGAAAATTGTCGATGAAAGAGAAGGGAAAATCCATCACCATTGAAACAGACGAGGAGGAGGAAGACTTGCAAGCCTGATCGCTCAAATTGAGGCGCAAGACGATGAGGCGGAGGATGTCTCCCAAATGTCTTCCGCGAAAAAATTACCTCCATACGTCCCCCCGTGGAAGTGGGAAGCCAAGGTATCGAAGGACCTGGAGGCCAAGAAGAGCGCACACCAGACCTCGCTCCTCCCTGATGATATACGGTTTGAAGGTCCACCATTGGGATAGGTACCTACCATGAAGTTCGAGGATTGGGACCTCGCGGACAGCGAGAAGTTCCCACAGTTGGCCACAGAGAAGTTAATGAAGCATAAATGGTTAGAGTGGTGTGGAGAAGGCTGGGTTACTCCATCTGTGATGGATACCCCACTACCACCACGCGTTGTCATCAGGCAGCTATTGTTCCTAGTGTCTGATGGGTATCTCTAGCTGGAGGAGCCTATTCCCATCACGACCGACCTTATTCACCAAATTTATCAACTGCCAGTCAAAGGACATGACCCCGTGGCAATAGCAGGAAAAAATAGCGACTTGGGCCTCACAGAAGCCATGAAGGCCAAGTATAAGCTAGAAAATAAAAAGCGGGGGTACACAATAACAAGCATTAAAGACAAAGGGGTGTGCATAGCCACCCAGCTGTTGGGCAGAAAGCTAATGAGGAAATGTCGCGCCGACGAAGTACCAACATCTATGTTTGTGTTAGCAGAGCAGTGCGCAGAGGAGGTCTAGTTCAATTGGGCGTTGTTCCTTTGTGACGAGTTTTTGATGAACTACAAGGAGGCCTAGGATCAGGGTAAGACCTTCCACTACACATGGTTGCTCTTATCCATCCTATTGGTCGTCGGGGAGCTACTGGAGGACAACCAGTTTCCCACTATTAAGGATGATCTACCCGAAGCCGCGTGGTACACCTCGCTCTGGGCTACAAAATACGTGAAGAGGATTCGCGAGATAAAGTTGTTCTTGGTATTCATGGAGGCAAGCATCCAAACGTGGATCAACCAAAGGTCACGCTTATCCCCTGTGGTTTATAATAGCTGGTAGAGCACGACAAAATTCAAGGCGAATATGCATAACCTTTATATCCGGGCGTGCAAGGATCTAGCACAAAAATTGGTAAAGCTTCCATTCATCACAACGGATGATGTGATCTTCGCAATAATGGAGTCATGGTCTCCAGAGTGGCATGCCCCAAAATTGGTAGAAATGGAGAAGGTCGTAACCCAGCAAAGAAATAAGGACACCAAGCTGCGCATTGCGCAGCTAGCTGAAAAGAGGTGCCAGGAACAAGAAGCAGATGCACAGTAGAAGGCAGCTAATGCAGTAGCAATGACACGGATGGCCGAAGCCACATCAACACCAACCAAAGAGGCCGAGGAGGGCTACGAGATGTCCACCGAGCAGCAGATCGGGGAAGTGGACAGGACAGAGGACCGCCCAGACCCTAGTTCCACATCGACCCAACTCAAGCGACCGCATGGCCCTGAGAAAACAACTCCCAGGAAGAAGGTAAAAGCCACAAAGACGTCTGCCGATCCGATCATGCTCACAGAAGGTGATTTATTTGACATCAGCGAAAAAATTCATGAGGTCGCAAAAGACGCAATCCAGGAACTGAGGATGGAGAAGAGCACCGTGTTGGGGGCGCTCAGCACGTAGCTACGAGGATTACAGGTACAGCCCCCCCAACAGGTACAATCACCTAGTACATCGCAGCAGGAACCGCTGAGGCCGAACAAACGTGTTGCGCCCGTATGGCCAACACCTTCGTGTTGTCCGACAGCCTACTAGCAGCAACAAGCGAGGGTGACCGGGCTACGATGAGCAGCATGAAAGGTGTCGGCTTGAACTTGGCCGCCCTGCCACGTGAAATGTTGTACCAGCTGTAGGATGGGGTCATCGCAAAGCTCCGCGCCCAGGAAGGCTGAGCGATCCAGGTCCTGCATGAGTAGAAAATCAACATGGACCAGCTCAGCATCCAGCGGGATGAGTTGGTTGTGCAAGCTCGCAGACTAGAGCAAGCCATAGAGGATGCATGCAGGAGCCTTCCAGAGTTGGTCGTGCCAGTGAAGCTACGAGCAGCAGAGCGGGTCCATAGATTGGCAGCTAGAGTCCTCGAGACCTGGGAGGAAATGGCAAAGGTTCAATTGAGCTGAACCTACAAATCGGCAAGCTGCAATTGAAGGCACAGCCTTCCACACCCCCAAAAGTTAAAGAGTAGTGCGCGTGCACTATCTAGATGAGGTTGGAACAAATTGGCCAGGTGACACAGGGGTGCACCGGGATGTTGGAGCAAGCACTAACCATACTTACGCATCTACAGGAAGACCCGAACCGACAGTGCCTAGAGACAAAGGTGCGTGAGTTACAACAGGAGTACAATAGTGTCTAGGGCACCATGCAGATAGTTGCCCTTACTCAACGACTCGCCAGACTACAGCAGGCAAGGGCACTGAAGGACCAATTAGATGTTGTGCACCAAAAGGAAGCCATGCTTAAAGCATGCGTCCAACCATGGATCGATGAAGCATTCACAATTACAACTACCATTGAAGGGTTGGCACAGATGCAGGAACTGTATGCGGTTGGATAGGAATGCGACCCTGCTCACGAAAGTTTAGAGATACGTTTGCAATAAGTACAACAGGTAGCAGAATAGTGTGCTGCGGATTCCCAAGCTGCACGAGACCTGCTACATGGAATTCGCACCAAGATCGCCACACCAGCAGAGTGACTCAGGATGAGTCACGATGATTGTGTTGGGGGCCTGTTGGGCAGCAGATCCCCCCATAGCATGTTTTTGGGGCTTAAAGCTTGAGTTGCAGGCTTAAAGACCCTATGAACGGGCGTGGAGTGCGAGAGTCTAAGATGAGTCATGGGGTTGTCCACCCTAAAATAATGTAATTTAATGTAAAGTTGTGTCGGCCTACCCATGGTCTGCGGACCATGGGATTGTATGAATAGAGTGAGGCTCTAAGTGTAAAGATAGATTTTTGGGGAAAAGACGAAAGAGAGAGATGTGAAGGCATGGTTAGAAGATAGAAGTGGATCTGAAGTGTATTGGGTCGTAGTAGTAGGTAGAGGCTCTATAGCTGAGTGCGCAGAGGCCTAGTAGAGTCCGCAGCTAAGTGCATGGACCCCTGCAGCTGAGTGTGTAGGGAAGAGTCGGGTCTGTAACTGAACTTGAGTATTAATAAAGATAAGATTAATTCAGAATATTATGCATCAATTTGTAGATCTGTATTTCTATTTTCTAGTTATCTTTATGCATTTATATTCTTTTTGAGTACACGTGCTTATCTGAAAGTTGAATAAGTAATAAGAATATTGGGCCCGCACAAACTAAGTTAAGCACTAATATAATAGCACATTAAGGATTGAATCAGAATAATACTGTATTCACAAGGGTTTGCACGGGTTGTGAACGATAGAAATCTACGCGGAGAAGCATGTTGAAGCCCCGAAAATCGGGTCTACAACAAGGGGGATACCCAACCAGTCCGGACCTTGGTTGGCAGCTCCTTATCCGTTTGGTATAGCGGGTCTGACTAGGGATAATGGGACCAGTTTCCCAATCTAAGGGTGTGTGTGTGTGCAGAGTTGAATAATGTTGATCTAAGGGTTCTAATCTAAGGTACTTTAATCTAATTCTATGCTATTGTAATCTATTGAAAACAGCACATCTAATCTATGCTAACCCGGGATGTATTTCTTCTATTATGCGATCTAAAGAGATTTCAAATAATAACTGGTAATAAAGATCATTCAACTATCATAAGAATGGAAATCAATTAAGATGAACCACTTTGCATAAAAAGTTAGGCAAAACAGTTGTGAACAGCATATCGCATAATAAGTTATTCATATATCAAACATAAATAAATGACTCCACCGTACACAAGTGCCAAATGGTAACTCAAACATTCATGCAATAACATATAAACAACTAAAAACTGTATATCACTTTAAGAATATAAGCAGAAATGGCCAAGAGATAAAAGTACCATTTATGACTGGTCCTACTCATAAGCTTTAAGCAACAATGATTTATCTCCACTTGTTCTAATATCTACCAAGAGTACAGAAGTGCAACATCAGTAGCAGATATCAAATGCAAACATTAATAAACCTTGATCCATTCATTCATCAAAACCTCCTCTGAGGGTGCAGAAGTGCATGTTTTGAGGGCAAGTTTTTGACAAATTTCTGGACCCTTCTCTAAATGCCTGAGAAGGGTTTAAATACTGCAAACTAAGTAACTTAATTACATAAATTTAGGATACGGTTTAAATGACTGCCCTTTATCTAAGCAAACTTATTTCTAAAAATTGAATCTAATTCCTAACTATTTCTGTATTTGCTCCTTAGTGCTGCGAGCATGCAATATTTGCCTGGAAAGAGTCGGCTGGTTGTCTTCTGCTTTTGCTTGAACTACAAAAATAGAAATGGCAAGCGCTGGCACCACTTTTTAGTAAACTAGAAGATATTTTTGGGAATCATCTTCTGGTTGGGCGAATTTACTGCGTGTATACTTGGTAACAACCCAAATTCCTCTTAAATTGCCTCTGCTTTTGCTATCTCGGTTTCCGGACTCATGGATGACTAAGCAAGTTAGGGACTTTGCTTTCTGAACAATTTTCTTAGCGATGCGCGATTAGCGCTAGGCGCTAATCGCGCATCAAAAACTGCCTCTGTTCTTTGATCCGGGCCTTTCTAGTGCATTTTCCACCTTTAGCGCTTTTTCCTTTACCGGGCATAAGCTTCAGAATTTTGTAAACATGTTGCTTTTGTGAGCTTTTGACCTTGAGTGTCGAATCACCTATTAATATCAGCATCTGCTTAGTAACACTCTGAAATCTACGTTTCAATTGCGTGCGGTATCCGTTTATGAGGGCATCTCTTCTCTGTTCTCCGAGCATTGACGTTTTCCCTTTTTCCTTAGATGTTTCCTGCACATTGCTTCATGTTGTTTCCTGTTTTTTTATTCCTGCAGTTCACGCAAAGGAAAAGAGTAATGATAATAAATTTTGACATGAAAGCTTTTAAGCTCTACGAATGTGTAAAATCATGACACCTCATAGTGAACCGACTCTTTGAAAAACACAAAACTGTCCTTCATGAATACCTTGGCGTACATTCATTAATTTTCTTTAAGGCGCACGCCCAATTTTTGGTTTAGGGACAGCTTTTCTTGAATGCTGAGCCGAGGAAAATTTGAGATGGGTGATTTCTGTGACTCGCATTGCATCATCGCAGATTGCATTATCAAGATGTGTCATCGCAGAGTTTCCTGATCAGTTTAGCGCAGATCGCAGGATCGCAAGATCGCAGATCGCATTTATCGCAAGATCGCAGATCGCATTTATCGCAAGATTGCAAATCGCATTTATCGCAAGATCGCATATCGCATTTATCGCAAGATAGCAGATCGCATTTATCGCAAGATCGTAGATATCGCAAGATTGCAGATATCGCAAGATCGCAGATCGTAAGATCATTGCAATTTGTTAAGTTATTTGTGTGCTGTTTATGCGACGTTGCGATATGCGATGTCGCATATCGGCCATCGAAGATTTCTTTCATTTATGGGTGCTTCTTAATGTATGTGATGCAATGAATTTCGCGTCGCTTCTTCGCAGTTTTTTATTGTGCTCATAAAGAAATGTTTCACTCTTCTCCATGCGATGTATTTTTTTTTTTAGGACTATAATACAAAAATTTTATAAATTTTTTTGGATTTTTTACTAAGGGTCCCCACTTCTTTAGTGTTATTGTTAATACTAAAGAAGGAGGGGGGTTGTTGGTGGTCACAACAATGGTGATTCACTTGGAAGAACCAGTTATCTCTGCTTTTCTATTGAATTTTTTAAACTTCCAAAACAGAAAAATTTTCATAAATCTAAACTTTGTTATGGACAGATAGAGTAAATTATGCTTTATTCTATCAATGATATTTTGTTTCAACCTCTTTCTATTCTAATTATTTGCTTCCTCAGGCTTGTCCTTGTATCTACATCAGCCATTACTTGGTCTTGTAAAGATAAAATAAATTCTTCTCTGAGTGCTAGCCTTAAAATATGCTTGTTTGTCGTAGGTAGAGCCTCTGCTGCCAGCAGGCGTCCATAGCCTCGACATGGTTACCTGTTACCTAGCAATGATCCTTTATCCTGTTTAAGGTCATCTACAAACTTCAAAGAAAAATCCATATTGACACTTTTTCCTTTTTTATTCTTAAAGAACAATGTCTTGGTTTGGTAGCCAAATTAGGACACAGCCATTCACTTGATTTACACTTTTGTTGAACAAGCTGGCTCGTGATGAGACCCCTTGTCTTTTGATTTCAACAATCTTGAGTCATTGCCCTGTTTTGAAGGACAGTGTTTGGTAAAGTTAGCAAAGTTATAATATCTGTGATCATGATAAGCTGGCTCGTGATGAGACCTCTTATTCTTTGAGATATAGTGTTTCTTGGATTGTCCCTCTGAACGCTGCGATTTTCTTTAACAGGGAGGAAATCATTGTTTTCCTTAAGAAAGCTCTGGACGACAATAATAGAGTTTGAAAACAGCAGTTTTACAGAGAATCTTTATTTTGTTATTGACACCTTTCATTGTGCTGATATAAAAAAATTCCTTCACTAAAGGTTGCTTTTATCGAATTTTTTGAAGTTGAAACTAGTATCATATCTAGGCTAAAGTTTTTAACTATATCTGTCAATAATAAAGATCAGATTTTCAAAAATTTTCTATTTATACAAGCGAAAAGTTCAAAATCTGAAAGAGAATTGGTGTCTTTTTGCGAATATCGATAGTAACCATTAACAACTGGTTTTATTATGAAAAAGAAAAGAAAAAACAAAACTATTCTCCAAAATAGAAGAATAATCTTCTATGGAAAATATATTTTAAGGATTTTACCATTAATAGGAAAAGAATCCCTTCTACCTGCTAGATCCTGTAAGACAAACGTTGATGGACCTATGACTTCAACAATCTGAAAAGGACCAAGCCACATTTTTTGAAATTTTGTATGTTTGCCCTTTTCTTCATGAGCCTTATCCCATTTTAAAACTAAATCTCCCATCTGAAAAATTTTTCTGGTCATTATGTTTGAATCGAAAGAGGATTTTATTAGCGCTTGATGATGAGCATGGGTTCTCTTAGCTTGTTCTCGTTGCTCTTCTAATTTGATTATTTCCATTTGTCTTAGTTGTATGGAGGAAGTAGGTACTTCATCAATGTATTGTATTAAAGACAAAGAGGGAATGAATAAGTGAGTTGGAAGAACCACTTCTTTCCCATAAACTAAATTAAAGGGGGAAGTGCCGATCGAAGCTTTTTTTGTTATTCTATCTGCCCATAAAGCATTTACCAAAGCTTTATGCCAATTCTTTTGGTTCTGGTCAACTATTCTTTTAATAATCCTGATTAGGTTTTTATTTGTTGACTCAGCTAACCCATTACCTTGCGGATAGTAATTGGCCGAATATTTTAGTTTGAAACCTCTTTTAAGTGCAAACTCAGTCATTGCATTTCCAGAAAAGTATGATGCATTATCAAACATTAAAGCCGTTGGAAATCCAAACCTAGTGATTATAAATTGATCTATGAATTCAATAATATTTTCAGAATTAGTTGTCTTGAGAGGAATTGCCTCTACCCATTTAGTAAAATAATCTGTTGCCGTGAGGATGTATCTATGTTGCTTAGAAGAGTGAGGAATGATCTCACCTATTATATCCAAGCGCCACTAGCTGAATGGTTGCTCGATGTTTACCGGTTGTAGTGGCAGGGACAGCTTCTTTTGTCTTCCAGCAGTAGTTTGGCAGACTTGACATTTCCTCACGTAACTGTGTGAATCTTTGAACAGTGTAGGCTAGTAATATCCTGCACATAAAATCTTATGTGCAGTAGCATCTCCAGCATAGTGTCCGCCTGCTGGTCCATCGTGGAGTTCCTGCAAAACTTTTTCAGCTTCAGTTTTTTCAAGACATCTAAGAAGAACAGAATCATAATTCTTTCTAAAAAGAATATCATTTATGAGCTGATATTGTTTAGCCTTAAATCTCAGAGCTCTTTTCTTAGTGTGATCCAGGTGTGATGGAGCATACCCATTCTTAAGATAATAAATGATATCAGCATACAATGATTCTGCATCGTTTAGGCTTACCTCATACATTTGTATCTCTTCGGATGAAATTTCAGAGATTTGCGATGCTCCAGCCAACATTTTGCAGAAGCCTTGACCTCTTACAATGTTTGCTGGTTTAATCTCAAGATCGTATTCCTATAAAGCAGTGATCCAATTTGCTCTTTTCTCACCCATATCCTTCTGTACTAGAAGATTTCTTACCGCTTGAAACGGTACTATGATCTTAGTATGGGTTTTGAGTAAGAAAGGTCTGAAATATTTGACCGCTTTGAAAACAGCATAAGCCTGTTTTTCTACGTTTGAATAATTGAGTTCAGCACCTTGTAAATTTGAGCTAAAAAATGCAATTGGAGCTTCCGCTTTTTCTTGATTTGCTTGAGTTAGAATTGTAGCGTATGATTTCTCTAAGGCAAATGTGTATAAAACAAAAGATTCTGAAAAATTCGGGGTTGCTAAAGATGGAGCATTAATAATAGCTTGTTTGATCAGGTTGAATGCTTCATGTTCATCTTGACCCCATTTGAAATTTGAATTCTTTTTAATCATGGTTTGCAAAGGAGACACAATTCGTGAAAAATCTAGGACAAATCTCTTTACAAAATTGATTTGACCAAGGAAATATTGCATGGCTTTTTTATTATGAGGTAGAGATATTTCAGAGATTTCTTTGATTTTGTCAGGATCAATGTGAATACCGGATTTTGACACTATGAATCCTAGAAGTTTTCCTTCACTTAACGCGAAAAAAGATTTCTTTGGGTTAAGTGAAAACCCATACCTTAGACATCGTTGAAAAAAAAATTTTAAATCTTTGAGATGGTCGCTTCACTTCTTGGAGTACACTGTTATATCATCCAAATAAATCACTACAGATTTATTGACTAAACCTTTAAATGCGATGTCCATGGTTCTTTGAAATGTAGCGCCAGCATTAATCAAACCAAATGGCATCTTCTGATATGCATATTTTCCCCATTTAGTTCTGAATGTGGTTTTCAACTAATCATTGGGATGTACCAGCACTTGATTATATCCTGAAAATCCGTCCAAGAAAGACATCAGTTCTGAGCCTACTACTGCCTGTAATATCTGTTCCATAGGTGGAAGAGGAAAATTGTCTTTTTGACAGGCTTTGTTAAGATTCCAAAAATTGATATAGATTCTAATATCTCCGTTTTTCTTTCTAACGGGTACCATATTGGAGACCCATTTGGCATGTCTGACGGGGAAAATTACTCTGGCTTTTAATAACTTATTTAGCTCAGTTTTTATCTGATTTTCTAAATTGGGGTGGATCTTTCTCAGTTTCTGTTGGACAGGTTTTTCGTTGTCAATCATAGGAATAGTATGTTGAATGATAGAAGTGTCGTACATCTTCAGCTCATCGTAATTCTAGGCAAAAACATTTTTATATTGTCTCAAAAGACAAATATACACTAGTTTTTCTTCAGGGGCTAGGCCTATGCCTAGATTAACGTTTTGTGGTTCATCATCGGTTCCTAGGTTTACTAATTCGTAGTTTAGAGTTGAACTGTAGAGCTTTGAATTGGTAGGCCTTTTAAACCGGTTTTTCAAATCGTATAAGTCTTCTAACTTAACCACCGATTTAGTTATAGCATTATCAATGCTATTTTGTTGTATTTATCGATCGTGATGGTCTTCGTCAATTATCTGATTGGAGTAGGCTCCTTCAGAAGTGAGGAAATTTACAATATCAGGATCATCATTGAATACTCTCCAATTTGTAATGTTGTCAAGGATGGACGGTCTAAAGATTAATTCTATTGAGAATCTATCTGGACTAAAGTCTTCGGAGGGAATAAGCCTAGAGGCTACGTTAGCCAAAAGGTCTGCGCTTGTGTTTTGGAGTCTCGGGATTGAAGAAATATTAAATGCTATGAAATGCTCAGTCAGATCTTGTACTAAAGATTGATAGTGTTTTAAATGACCTAATAGGCAATGTATAGTGTTACGTACCTGTTTGACGATAATCTCAGAGTCTCCGAACACTTGAAGATACTTGACGTTTAACCCGATTGCTTTGTATAGGCCTTGCACCAAGGCCTCATATTATGTTGTATTGTTTGTGCAATTGAATTCGAGTCTGCACGTAAGCATGGTCTTGTTTCCTTCTGGACTAATCAAAACGCATCCTGCTCCTACTCCTTCGTTAGATTTAGAGCCATCGAAATATAATTTCCAAAACAAAGATGTATTTACAGGTTCATCTACAAAATTAACACACTTTGAACTATCAGTTTGGGAAAAAATTTCGACTTGGGACAAAACTGAATTTTCTAAGGTGATGTGTGAGCATTGAAATTACCGAGGAAAGAATCTACCGAGTAATTGCCTATGATACTGTTGTTATACGATACTGCTTCATTTTCTCCCTCTAATTCCGTTACTATGTACTTCTGGTGTAGCTCTCGTTCAACCTTTATTTGATTTAGTTTACTGTTGTAGGGTAACCACATGTGCGACCAGTCGGTTGCAAAGTATCCATGGAGTTTCTCGGACCAATCCCTGCTAAGAATTAAGCGATAGAATTCTGGGATATCAACCACTAGAATGTCAATAACCTGACATACCTTCGGGTTAGATGACAATCTTATGGTTACTTGATTAATTTCACCAATCACTTCGACTTGAGATCGATCAAGCTGAACTATGCGCACTGTGGATTTTTGTGGTTGAACATTTAACTTAGCACATATTGATCTAGGTAAAATATTCGATGAAGCACCGGAATCTACCAAACAATTGTGCACATTTTGGTTGAAAATCTCGTAAGTGAGAAGAAACGGGGGAGTGTAAGATCTTTATCTTCCTCCAATCAAGGCGATATCATTTAGATCAATCTTATTGATCACGTTAGTTGGAGGTCTTCCCATGTTATGGGAAGCTTGAGAGAGTATAGAGGTAGGCAAAGGTACAATAGGCATAGCATGTAATTCTTTCATCATTATCTTCTGTTGATGCTTCAATATGCTCAATTCATAAAGGGTAATATTAGCCCTAGTCTTTTTCATGTCATCAATAATATTGTACTCCATTTCATCCGACACTATCAGTGTTTTTGATGGAGTTGTTTGATTAGCTCGGACTGGGCTAGATTGAGTCGCTTTAGTAGTTGTTTTCTTTGTTGCGACTTTATCTTTTGTTGTAGGGCTTGCGCTCTTCTGCTCAGGGGTAGTTTGGGGGGGATCAAGCTGATTTTTGCTTCGTGTACTAACCAGAAATACTTCTTGATCTTCTTCTTGTGGGAGGATGAAATCCCACATTCCATGTAATTTCACAACTTCTTCGTCATCAGTCTGCCCTTCAGTGGGACTTTCTTCTTCTTCCTCAGGGAAAATTTTAAGAACCCCCCCTAAATTTATAAATATAATAAATGGGCGAATCTCCATGGTATATAGGAAAAATGGAAGGCGATTTTATCAATAATATAATATGTATATATAATTTTTTTGGCGAATCTCTCACCAAGCATGGTGAATATTTTACTCAATTACAAAATCTTGTAAGATCTTGGCGAGTCTTTTACTAAATAATAAAACTTTGTAAAGTCCTAGTGAATCTTAGCATAGGCTACATGCTGATTTAATTCCCCCATTTAAATAGGCTACATTCCAGGTGAATACCATGGGTCAATACCATGTGCCATTTTGGTGAATACCATGGGTCAATACCATGTGCCATTTTTATTTTTATTAATTCTAATATTAGGGTTAATAATGGTCTTTTGCATAGTATTAATAACAATCTAGTCCATGGTATTTGTCCCATAGTATTTTGGCCATAGGTTTCACCTAAATATAACCCATTTTTTGAGTGTTCGTAAATATAAGGTGACTTATGGAGTAAATATAAAAAAATGTTTTATTTGTTTACCATACCTCTCGTTTATTTATAATTTTATTAATTTACCATACCTCTTTTACAAATATGGTATTTGGCCCATAGGATTCACTTAAATAAAACCTCTTTCTTGAGCCTTCATAAATAGAACGAGGGTTATGGACTAAATATAAAAAGAGGTTTTATTTATTTACGATACGTCTAGTTTATTTATATTTTTATTTATTTACCATACCTCTCATTTATTTATATTTTTATTAATTTACCATACCTCTTTTATAAATATGGTATTTGGCCCATAGGATTCACTTAAATAAAACCTATTCTTGAAAATGGGCGAATGGATTCACTTAAATAAAACCTATTCTTGAAAATGGGCGAATGGAAGGTTGTAAGTCCTAATTTCAAGGGCTAAATTTACCTTTTTTACCCTCTCCCTTAAAATAAGGTGGGCTATTTGAGGTGATTTGTAAAAATGTACTATGATACAAAATATTCGCCCACTAAAAATTTAAAACCCCTTAATTTCGCCAAAGGGCGAACTTTCGCCCCTAAAATTATCCTTGTTCTTCCTCTTCCTCAGTTTCAGCATTGGAGATGGCATTTGGTGGTTTTTCATCCGTTGAAGGACCTCTTTTAAAATCTCTGTAGGGCTTTTTTGAAGAAGTTTCTGCTACTTGTTTTTTTATGTCAACCATCTCATTAGACATGGTCTTTAATACTTTCTGCAATCCTTCCAAATCAAAAGGGTCTTTTGTTTGTTTCTTCTTGGAGTCTTTGTTGAAGGTGACTTTTTTAGACTTTCGTTCCTCTATCGCGGATCTCTTTTCCAGGGCTATTACGTGTTTCTCTACTGCTATCGCCTCTGTCATGTTATCAACTAAGGTTGTTTTATTCACTCTATCCACGAAGATTGCTATGTTTGATGGTAAAGCAGTAATATACCATTCACATCGTACTTCTTCGTTGGGTTGGGAAGCAGTGGGAATTTTGTTGAGAATTTTATTGAACCGTAAATCGAAATCTTTGATAGGTTCTTTAGCTTGGGCCTTAAGATTGGATAGGTCATTGATTAACGTTGTCATTGATCTGTCATCACCAAACTTGATAAGGAATTGATTCTGGAAGATATCCCAACTTGTGATAGACCCGGAGGGTAATGAAAAATACCATGACCCAGCTGTCCCTTGCAGTGTATAGGCAAAAAGCCGAACAACAGCATCTTCGTTAGTAACTCCGTTGAGATTGATAGAAAGCATGAAATTGTTTATGTGTTCTTCAGCTAGCATGCCCGCTTCTAGATTGAATTTGGGCAGCCATTTCTCAGGATGGGCCGGTATTTGACTCAAGGGCGTAGGCATTAAGACTGCCCCAGGGATGTTCCATGGAGACTGGGCCATCGTTGAGCTGCTAGTAGAGAAAAGTGCAGGAGATGATCTCTGCGGCTGGGAAGATGAGGATACTATGATCGTGGATGATTGAAGAGGGGTTGCGGTAGACGGATGGATGATGGTTTGGAATGGAGGTGTGGGTGGTTGACTTCGCAGTGAGGTAGTTGAAATGGGCGATGTAGACGAAAGAGTCTCACGGTCAGACTCTTGTGGTGATTTCCTCGCTCTTTTCCTGGTGGGAAGAGGCAACTCAGTTGGCTGGATGCCAAATTTTTCACTCTTTAACCTGGTTAGGGGATGAGCATGATTGTACTGCGAAGTCACATTGCTTTGAGATTTATCAGACCTTTGAGGAGAAATGGAAAATCCCTGAAGTTTGTGAATCAGAGATTCGACTCCAAGAGGTTTAATGGTAGACTGGTCTGAAATATTAGGGTGTGTAGCAGCGATTGATACTCGAGCGACTTCTGACTCTAGATTTAAATGTACTGGAGAAGTCGGGGGATATGATGAGGGCGATTTACTCTCAGAATGGTATTTAGATTTTGATTTAAGTGCCATTCATAGTTCAGCCCTCCTTCTAGTGCCAAATATGTTGAAGCCCTGAAAATTGGGTCTACAACAAGGGGGATACCCACCCGGTCCGGACCTTGGTTGGCAGCTCCTTATCCGTTTGGTATAGCGGGTCCGACTAGGGATAATGGGCCAGTTTCCCAATCTAAGGGTGTGTTTGTGTGCAGAGTTGGATGATGCTGATCTAAGGGTTCTAATCTAAGCTACTTTAATCTAATTCTATGCTATTGTAATCTAATGAAAACAGCACATCTAATCTATGCTAACCCGGGATGTATTTCTTCTATTATGCGATCTAAAGAGATTTCAAATAATAATTGGTAATAAAGATCATTCAGCTATCATAAGAATGGAAATCAATTGAGATGAACCACTTTGCATAAAAAGTTAGGCAAAACAGTTGTGAACAGCATATCACATAATAAGTTATTCATATATCAAACATAAATAAATGACTCCACCGTACAAAAGTGCCAAATGATAACTCAAACATTCATGCAATAACATATAAACAACTAAAAATTGTATATCACTTTAAGAATATAAGCAGAAATGGCCAAGAGATAAAAGTACCATTTATGACTGGTCCTACTCATAAGCTTCAAGCAACAATGATTTATCTCCACTTGTTCTAATATCTACCAAGAGTACAGAAGTGCAACATCAGTAGCAGATATCAAATGCAAACATTAATAAACCTTGATCCATTCATTCATCAAAACCTCCTCTGAGGGTGCAGAAGTGCATGTTCTGAGGACAAGTTTTTGACAAATTTCTGGACGCTTCTCTAAATGCCTGAGAAGGGTTTAAATACTGCTAACTAAGTAACTTAATTACATAAATTTAGGATACGGTTTAAATGACCGCCCTTTATCTAAGCAAACTTATTTCTAAAAATTGAATCTAATTCCTAACTATTTCTATATTTGCTCCTTAGTGCTGCGAGCATGCAATATTTGCCTGGAAAGAGTTGGTTGGTTGTCTTTTGCTTTTGCTTGAACTACGAAAATAGAAATGGCAAGCGCTGGCACCACTTTTTAGTAAAATAGAAGATATTTTTGGGAATCATCTTCTGGTTGGGCGAATTTATTGCGTGTATACTTGGTAACAACCCAAATTCCTCTTAAATTGCCTCTTCTTTTGCTATCTCGGTTTCCGAACTCATGGATGACTAAGCAAGTTAGGGACTTTTCTTTCTGAACAATTTTCTTAGCGATGCGCGATTAGCGCTAGGCGCTAATCGCGCATCAAAAATTGCCTCCATTCTTTGATCCGGGCCTTTCTGGTGTGTTTTCCGCCTTTAGCGCTTTTTCCTTTACCGGGCATAAGCTTCAAAATTTTGTAAACATGCTGCTTTTGTGAGCTTTTGACCTTGAGTGTCAAATCGCCTATTGATATCAGCATCTGCTCAGTAACACTCTAAAATCTGTGTTTCAGTTGCGTGCGGTTTCCATTTATGAGGGTATCTCTTCTCTGTTCTCCGAGCATTGACGTTTTCCCTTTTTCCTTAGATGTTTCCTGCACATTGCTTCATCTTGTTTCCTGTTTTTTTATTCCTGCAGTTCATGCAAAGGAAAAGAGTAATGATAATAAATTTTGACACGAAAGCTTTTAAGCTCTACGAATGTGTAAAATCATGACACCTCATAGTGAACTGACTCTTTTAAAAACACAAAACTATCCTTCATGAATACCTTGGCGTACATTCATTAATTTTCTTTAAGGCGCACGCCCAATTTTTGGTTTAGGGAAAGCTTTTCTTGAATGCTGAGCCGAGGAGGATTTGAGATGGGTGATTTCTACGACTCGCATCGCATCATCGCAGATCGCATTATCAAGATGTGTCATCGCAGAGTTTCCTGATCAGTTTAGCGTAGAATCGCGCAGATCGCAGGATCGCAAGATCGCAGATTGCATTTATCGCAAGATCGCAGATCGCATTTATCGCAAGATCGCAGATCGAATTTATCGCAAGATCGCAGATCGCATTTATCGCAAGATCGCAGATATCGCAAAATTGCAGATATCGCAAGATCGCAGATCGCAAGATCGTTGCAATTTGTTAAGTTATTTGTGTGTTGTTTATGCGACGTTGCGATATGTGATGTCGCATATCGGCCATCGGAGATTTCTTTCATTTATGGGCGCTTCTTAATGTATGCGATGCAATGAATTTCGCGTCGCTTCTTCGCAGTTTTTTATTGTGCTCATAAAGAAATGTTTCACTCTTCTTCGTGCGATGTATTTTTTTTTTTTTAGGAGTATAATACAAAAATTTTATAAAATTTTTTGGATTTTTTACTAAGGGTCCCCACTTCTTTAGTGTTATTGCTAATAGTAAAGGAGGGGGGTTGTTGGTGGTCACAACATAGCACAACGCACAGGATCACGAACCTCCAAAACCTTCATCAAGACATCCCCAGGGTGCAAAAACCTGGTTCCAGCACCCTCCCATACTACTTCGAGTGAGACCTTAGTCCGCACTCTGCGGACTATTTCCAAAAGGACCAGTAGTACTGGGATTTGCTTGGTTATACTCACTTCTGAACCTGGGTCAGGCCCCATGTATCCAACAAGCACTTTTATTATCACATAGAATGGAGATGGGTGGAGTACATGTGATCTAAATGTCTTGTAGGGTTTGCATCATCCAAGGTAGTTGTGTGCAGCAAGATGCAGCATCCACATACTCTGCTTCAGCTATAGATAATGCAATTGAACTTTGTTTCTTGCTGAACCAATACACTGACCTGGAACCCATATAGAATGCACCACCACTAGTGCTTTTTTTGTCATCAACACTTCCTGCCAAATTTGCATCTGTATATGCATGAAGAGTAAGATCTATATCTCTAGGATACCATAAAACAAAGTTCTATGTTCCTTGAAGATATTTTAAAATCCTTTTGACTGCCTGAAGGTGTGATTCTTTTGGATTTTCTTGGAATCTTCCAACTATTCCTACTGCATGCATGATGTCAGGTCAGGTACTCGTTAGATAAAGCAGACTGCCAATCATGGATCTGTAAGTTGGTTGATGTACCATTGTTGATTCATCGTTTGAGCTGAGACTGCATCCTCTTACCGTTGGGGTACATACTGGTTTAGAATCTTCCATGCCGTACTTTTTCAAGATATATTTGAGATATTTGGTTTGTGAAAGAAAAATACCATATTTATTTTGTTGAACTTGTAGACCAAGAAAATAGGTAAGCTCACCAAGCAAGGACATTTCAAATTCTTGCTGCATTACTGAAGCAAAATTCTGACTCATGGATTCTTCATTGCTACCAAAAATGATATCATCAACATAAAAAACAATTATTAGCAATTTATTAGTGTCAATCTTTATATATAGATTGGTATCTACTGACCCCTTTGAAAAACCCTGTTGGTGGAGATATTTTTCAAGACGGTAATACCAAACCCTTGGAGCCTGTTTTAGACCATAGAGAGCATTTCTGAGTCTACGTACAAGTTTTGCATCATTTCCAAGAATGAATCCTTCTGGTTGCTTAATATAGACTTCTTCTTCTAAGTCTCCATTAAGGAAGGCAGATTTTACATCCATTTGGTATACTTTAGATTTCTGAAAACTAAAAAGAGCAAGAAACATCCTTATGGCTTCAAGTCTAGCAACAGGTGCAAAAGTTTCTTCAAAATCTATAAATTCTTGTTGAGCATATCCTTTACAAACAAGTCTGGCCTTGTTTCTAATAACTTCTCCATTTTCATTCAACTTGTTTTTGAATATCCATTTAGTTCCTATGATATTCTTATCATGAGGTCTAGGAACTAATTCCCAAGTATTATTCTTTTAAGTTTGCTCAAGTTCTTCATTCATGGCCTTAACCCAACATTCATCTTTGCACGTTTCATTTACATTTTGAGGTTCGGTGGAGGATAGTAATGCTAGATAGCTTGAGGTTTCTGTAATAGTTCTTCTTGTCTGTACACCTACCTCTTTTTACCATAAAATTTGAGTTTCTGGATGATTTTTTTGAACATACCTGGATGGAGTCTTTTCTTCTACTGTTATCTCTTCTTCTGGTGCTTCATTTGTTTCTTCTTTAGAATCATTGTGATTTGATGTGTGAAAATAACCCCCATCTTCTTCATTGTCATAATCTTCAGTTTTTATCTGTTTAGGATTTTTGCATGCTTCATCAACTAGAACATCAATACTTTCAACAATTTTCCCAAGTCTTTTATTATAACATTCATATCCTTTGCTTCGGGAAGAGTAACCAAGAAGAATACCTTCATCTGCGCTGGGCTCAAACTTACCAAGTTCTTCATTAGTCCTTTTGATATAACATTTGCTTCCAAAAACTTTAAATTATTTTATCGTAGGAGTCTTACCATACCAAAGTTCATGTGGAGTTTGAGTGTTGTTTACCTAAACATTTGCTTCGTTGAGTATAGTTACGGTGGCGAATGCAGCTTCACCCCAGAAGGTTGCAGGAGTTCCAGATTCATCTAGCATAGCTCAAGCCATTTGTTGAATAGTTATGTTCATTCTTTCTACCACTCCATTTTGATGAGGAGTCCTTACGGTCGAGAACTACCTTTTTATTCCATGTTGTTCACAAAAGTCAAAGAATTCATCCGAGGTAAATTCCCCTCCTCGATCAAATCTGAGGAATTTGATTTTGCGATCTGATTCATTTTCAACGAAGGCTTTGAAGGCTTTGAACTTTTCAAATGCTTCATCTTTATGCTTTAGAAGACCTATCCAACACATTCTAGAAGAATCATCAATGAATAAAATGAAGTATTCTTCTCCACGAGGTGACTTTTTCCTTGATGGTCCACATAAATCAGTATGAACAAGTTGAAGAGGCTTACTAGCTGACCCTTATTTTTCAATGAAGTGAGATCTGGTTTTCTTACCGAATTGACATGGTTTGCATATTGTATTTTCAAGAATGCTGATATCTGGAAGATCACGAATAGCCTAGAATCGGCATGCTTTTCTTATTTGAGAAAATCTTAGATGTCCCAATCTTCTATGCCATAGCCAATTTTCATCATTTTTGCTTAGATATCACTGTTGTTGTCCTCCCTTGAGTATGTATAAGTTGTTTGGAGTTCTTGTACTTTTGATAATAGTTTCTCCTGTATCAAGATCACGAATAACACATCCGTTTGATCAAAAAACCACTTGATTTCCTTGATCACGCATTTGACTGACACTCAACAGGTTATGCTTTAGATGTCTACATACATAACCTTCCCAGCTTTAACCTTTTATTTTAAGAAAACAGAGCCTTTACCTTTTATGACAGCAGGAGTGTCGTTTCCAAATGAGACATTCTTTTCCTTTTCTAAGGCATTATATGAGTGAAGTTTTTCTTTGTCACTTGTCTTGTGTTTTGAGCATCCACTGTCGATGTACCACTGATTTTCTTGTCCTTCTGCATACAAGGCTATACCACATCTTTCTGTTTGAGGTTATTTCCTTCTCCATATCTTGGGATTTAATGGAGTTTGCTCCTTTTGAGATGTTTGCTGAAATTTTCTCCTGCATTCAGATTCTTTATGGCCAAAGTTGTTACAGATTTAGCATTCTATTTCATTTTCAAGAAGAGAAAAGTTGTTATAGGAACCTTTATTGATCCCTGTCACATTCCTTTGATTTCGTGCTTCTCTAGTCATGATGGTTTTGTAAGCAACACATTGAGCAGCTTTGTGTCCAAAATTATGACATGAGAAACATTGACCATTAAAGAAGTTCCTGCGATTATTGAATCTATTGACCTGGTGATTGTAGTTTCTATTGATATTCATCTTTGAAGCAAATTGAGTATGATTTACCTAAGGTTGGTTGTGGCTTTTGTTCATCCTTGAAGGAAATTGAACCTGATTTACTTGGTGATCTATTTTATGCCTTTGCTGATGATTGTCATACTGTTCACTATTATTTGCTGCAACGAGATAGATTTTAGTGGAGGTTGACAGCTTCTGTGATTGAGACACTTCTTCAGTATATCCAAGACCTGTCTTTATCAGAGGAGAACACTGCACTTTGATAATTTCATTTAAGGTTTCTGATCCTTTAGCAAATCTAAGATTGAGAGATTTTGTTTTCTCAAGATCCTTTCTTAGACCCACAATTTCACATTCTAGTTTTTCATTGTGTTTTTCTCTTTCAGCAAGTTGGTATGTCAAGGTACTTATAATCATATTCTTTTCTTCTAAACAGATTTTGAGCTTAGAGATTTCTTCATGAAGGTCATCTTCTTCTAAAGCATCCCAAAATTTATCATCGTCATAAGCCATGAGAAGTCTATAGTCATTACTATTTTCATCTTCATCACTATTTGATAAACCATCACTATCTTCATGAGTATAGTAACTCTTTTTACTTACATTTTGTTTTCTATTCCATTTTGCATATTCCTTCCCTTTATCATATTTATCTTTATGAGGACATTTTCCAGCTTAATGACCAACTCTACCACAGGGAAAACATTTGAAAGGTAGTTTACCTCTAAATCTTTTGAAACCCCATTGAAGCTTCTTGACAAAGTTTACTTCATCTTCTTCTTCTGAAATATGTCCTGATTCATTGAGTTCTTCCTTTCCTTTTGTTGAAGTTTTAAATGCGACTTCTCTCATATCTAATGGGACTCCTTTTCTCATCTCAAAGGTAGTTAAGATTTTGTGAAGCTGTGTCATAGTGATAGTCTGCAGATCTTGATTTTCTTCTATGGCAAATACTTTTGATTCAAATTTAGTAGACAAGGATATTAAAACTTTCTCAACTAAGGTAACTTCCTTTATCTCTTCACCCAGATTCTTCATACAATTAACAACCTCATCTATACGTAATATGTAACTAGCTATACTTTCATCATTGTGCATCTTAAGAGTTTCATATTGAATTCTGAGAGTTTGCAGTTTAACACATTTTACCTGAGAGTCTCCTTCGTAGCTTAGAACAATTTTGTCCCATATTTCCTTGGCTGATTTGAGTTGCATAACTTTGACAAATGCTGATTGTGACAAACTTCCCAATAATGTATTGATAGCCCTGGCATTGGTTTCATATTGCTTTTTACCTGTCGTATCTGTAGGAATTGTTGATGGAAATGTATATCGTCCTTCCCCGATTTCCCGAACATCCATTACAAGTGATTGTAGATAGGTTTTGGTTCCTATATTCCAACAAACAAAGTTTCTCCCATCAAATATTGGCAGTCTAATGGTTCCCATGCTTTCTTGATTACTCATGATGATGGATCTCCCTTCAAGCGATCAAGCTTCTTCTGAAGGACCTGCTCTGATACCAATTGTTGGAAATAATATTTAGAAGGGGGGTGAATCAGTATTATCAGATCAATAATTTAATTTTCCAAATAGATTTGTATACGCTACTTCAACTAAGTGAACTAGCGTGTATATGCATCTATACTTAAAGCAACCAGCGTATATACAGAGAACTTTTGTTTTACCAATTTATCATGCATTGAACTTTAACCAGTATATCAGAGATTTATTAGACAGTGCAATAAAAGCAGAATAAAGAATCACACATAAGCAACATACATGGACACCAAGATATAAGGTGGAAACCCAATGTGGGTGAAAACCACCTGTTGCTGTCATCTTTATCTTCCTTTAATAATAAGAAAATATGTTTACAATTTTGTACTGGTGCAGACTTATACCAGTACACAGGCTTCTACCTGCAAAAGGTTATAACCTTCTCTCATTCTCCAGCTTCTACTAGAAGGGAGCTACAACCCCCTAACTTTTGTACTAGTCGATATGTTTACTAGTATGTAGGCTACGACCTACAGAAGGCTACGGCCTTCTTTCTTCCTCCTTGGACCATGTTTCATAAATTTTCAGACTAGATCCATCAATAACATTATAAATGCAATTCAATCATCAAATGCATCTGCATCAACCAATCACTGAAACTCAATAATCACTTTCTGAATCACCCATAACTGAATCAATCAATCACTTTGACAGTCAATCTGATCAGTCAAAATATTGTCACCAGAATACAATCACTAGAACCCAAACTAGAACCCAGAATTTTGCAACAGCAAACAAAGACAATTGAAACATACTTTATGAGGTATACGCTACTTCCATGTGTCAAACATGCATTACGTGCATTTATCAAAACCAACCAGCGTACACATCTGCAAATACTAATTCATAATTTTGCAGCTATTCCAGACTTAAGTTATACCTAGATCGTAATATTTACAGAAAAACACATGCGTCAATATTCAGATCTAGACTATACATGATCAAACGACATAATGATAATTCATTTCAAGCCTTAAGATCCTGATCCATCATTAGATCTTATCCTTCACCAACCATTGAGGTTCCTCCTTGGTTCAAATCAAGCACAGTACCATAAGCTAATAACCTACATACTAGATCTCACACTTCATCAGATATTCGATACTTGCACGCTTGGCCTAATGATCTTCTCCTCATTTTATAGTTTTAGGCCTTTCTCAATACCATGGACCAAAACCACTTAGGACCAATACCTTGGACCAAAAACTTATTTTTCCAAGATATACATGCTTTTCTTTCTATGAAAGTGCATGCGTACGTATACACTACTTGTGTTTAGTGAACCTGCGTGTATACGCACCTTGGTGAAGGTGAACCTACGTATACCTTTCTTTCTTCATTCTTTGTAGTCTCATCTATAATACTTTGATGTTAACCTGTTGTATTGTGATCTTTCATCTGAGTGAGTTGCCATCAAGGACAACACCTGTATCATAATGCCAACAGACAGCATCATAGGCTGCGAATTACTGATAGGTTCGCGTAGCAATGAAGCGCGCAGGGTCAAACTGCAGACCACCAAAAATCATCAGACATCTCTAGGGTGTGGAAACCTGGTTCTAGCACCCTTCCATACTACCTCAGGTGAGACCTCAGTCCGCACTCCGCAGACTGTTGCCGAAAGGTCCAGTAGTACTAGGATTTGTTTGGCTAAATCACCTTTGAACCTGGGTCAGGCCCCTTCAAGCCAACAAGGACACCAAGATGCACGATGTGGGACCCTGCGAGACTGTGGGAACTTGCGAGACTACGGGAACTGCGGGGTCATCGGGAACCTGCAGGACTACGGGAACCTGTGGGACTGTGGGAACTACGAGGTCGTCAGGAACCTATGGGAACTATGGGGTCATCGAGATGCAGGACTTCGGGATCTCTGAGATGTGGGATACCTCCACGTGGAGGCGAGAGAAGGGGGGTCACCCGCCCCTATTTTTCATTCATTTCCTTTGTATTTAGTTTTTGGCCCTCCCCGGCGATTTCGCACTATATCGCAAGATCATCCCCCATAATTTTTGGAGTTTGTTGTGACTATGGGACTGTTGTGACAGCTGATTTGTGGGATGCGGGATTGTGGGATGCCCTCATACTTAGCCATTTTTTTGGTTTTCTGAGCTTTTCAAAGGAAATCTTCAACATGCTCTAACTTTTCATCCAGGAGTCAGTTTTTAGACTTCTATATACCATTGGAAATCTCATTTCGGGCACTATGCAATGGAGAGGGTCTAGTCAAGCTCTGATAGCTTTTGTGGCTTAGGAAATGTCTTCCACTTCAGTATTCTTATGTATCCTAGACAACTAATCATTTGCAAAGCAGTGAGTGAGCAGTGAGTGACAACACCTTGAGTGGCTTAAGTGGCACAAGAAGATGCAATTTGTCGAGAAAATATGGAGTATCTTCCTATTATTTCACATCAACAACTACTATATTTACTCACATTGGATTTCAATTCAAAGTTTATATCTTCTCTTCTAAAACAACTCTGACAGAGAATGACATTTGAAACTCTTACATTTGCATGAGAGCTTGATGTACTTTGTTCTAAAAAAAATCATCTCATATTTCATTATCGCACATAAAAGAACATCAATGGGTCAAAGCATGTGCATGTGGATTACATTGTCTACATAGATCTTCTTTGGAATCAGTTTTAAGAATCAACGTTTTTTTCTTACTAATCTTATACTAGCTAAAAATTCTATCAAATAATCAGATCTGTATGTCATGAAATCACAAACTTGAAAGAGATGGAATTCTCATAAAAGCGGGGAAACTCCACCTTTTCCACTGGAACTTAGTATCAAGGTATAAACCAATCTAATGTTGTCACGGAGTAATATTTCTATCTTCCTAGCCATCCATCTGTTGTTATTAAATGGATTGATTCTAATAAAGAGGGGAAATAAACAAAATGTAACAATCTACATAAATCCATTTCGAGAAGGTTTGAGCTATCATGCATTCATATTGACCCTTTATGCAAGTGAGAAGTGAGGGGCATTTGTTATCATAAATTATTCGATAATGTACTCGAAGAAATATTTCTTATATAATTATTTCCAATCTTTCCAGATAGTTCCCTAGGAATCCAGACTCATTTTGTATGGACTATCATCGGGAATGATCTTACAGAGTTGTGTAAAAGTGTGCATGTTTATTTCCTGGAGCCTTTGGGGATGACTAATTATTCACTATAACAATCAATTACTTGAATTGTTGGCTCATAGATCTGCCCCATCTATGAAAGTTGTTTTTTGATATTTTATTTCCACCAAATGAGGGGATCTAACCATTTCCCAGCTCTTCAAAATCCAAATGCGGTTCCTTGGATACAAGTTGCTAGGCCTACCACACCCTTTTGAGGATTCCCAAACTTGATACCTTGAAATCCTATTTTCCACTTACAATCACATATTACAACCACTTTATACCACCAATATGCATAGCAGTCTGAATATGATGACAGTGTAAATTTGGTTGATGGGCATCCCTACACATATATCCTAAACTTTAATTGCCATTTGAATTATTCTTGTAGTTCTAAGATTAATCAATCCAAGCCCTTATCCCTAACGAAGGGCGTATATGCCCCAAGCTATCAGAGGTATCCCTCCCTTAGCTCCTTGCATTCACATAAGAAACACCTAAGTAGTTCTAGTTTCATATAGCTTGAAGTGGTATGAAAGGCATGGGTGTTAGACATGTCTTATTGCTACATTTCCATATCCTATGATAACCTTTATGGTAATGGGATATCTTGTGGCCACCATTTGTTGAGCTTTCTCTTCAAATACATTTAGGACCTTGTCCTCCATGTCTTTCTATTACACATCTACTTTTTTAATGGTTCTAGTCAACAGCTGGAATTACATTGGGAGACTTGTGAAGGCAGTTCTCTTAGCTAAGAAACTGTGATTAGTGGGAATTTACATCCAGGAATTACACATGTATCAATCCACATGAAACAACTCCTTGTAGAGGTAAAATGGCCCACAAAATGCAAGCATGTCACAAGTGAGAATCAAAAGTGTGTGAGGAGCATAAAAACTTCTTTCTTTAACTGATGAAGCTAGATCCTATTGATTGACACCATAATTACCAAATTCAATCGACTCTATCCAAACTAGTAGATTATGAACAACCCACCCATGTCTGTAGTCAGGTGAACCCATTCCATGAGTCTCAAAAGAAATTGATCAAACCTAAGTTGACTTGGTCAAACCCATCCTATAGTCAATTACTCATCAAGGAAACTCAAGCTTATCTTGTGAGTCTTGCCTTATCTTGTGAGTCTCAATTCTCACTGAGTCAATGCTAAGTTGACTTTCCAGTGTGTATATAAAATAAGATTTGAGGGTCCACTTTCTCATTTTTATTCATTTTTGCTTCAGACTGGAGAGGATTTTATTAGCCATAACTACACCACTTATAGGATTTGAAGTTGAACGTTGTACCAAGGTGCATGTTACAACATCTAACTAGATTTTGGTCATTTGTTATTTGTTATTTGTTATGTTTCATAAAAAAAAAAATCGCTAATATATTTAATGTATTTGCATTATATTAAATGTAACCTTTCATATATGTTATAAAAATACATTTATTTTTCATGAAGATCTAGGGCCCTTATTAATCAAATGTTTTTCCTCTCTCCTCATTTAATTGTTAAGACCTTCTCTACAAGATATATCTAATGTGAATTTTACTCCCTCATGTTCCATCTTCCGCTTCTTCTTAGAAAGAAGAGTCAAGAGACAAGTTTATTTTTTTGTTTTGTTTAGCAATGTGATTGTTTGGTTGGGGTTTATGCTTGAAACTCTGGTGATTGTAGAATCATGTTTGATATGTTTGGTTACATGCACAAAAAGTGAATAAGACACTATGGATTGCAATTCTTCAAATGTTGTAGAAGCAGGTTCATGAATTCTAATTCTTGTTATATTGTAAATGATGAATTTCTGAGTTTTTTAATTTTAGGAATTATGGGGAATTAGGTTTGTGCGTGGTTCAGCTTTTTTAATGTGAGAGCGTTAAAATTTATTGTTTTCTTTATATTTTTGAATATGAATTTGTTGTAGTATCAATAGTGCAATCATCTGAATCTTAGAGGTTGGGTTGTCGGGTTGTTAGAGTGTCTATATTAAATGGAAATATGTTGAATCAGTGGTGTGATTTTGTTGGGTGATTGAGGCTAATATTTGATCATTAGCATGTGTCGGGATATTTGTCTACATGGTTCTTAGACTCTCAATGTTTTCCTTATTTATGAATGGGTGTCTGGTACATCATCAATTGCAATAATTTCTCAGCCCAAATGTAAGAGAGAGAGGTAGTGCAAAAGACGAGTTGTTGATATGAGGCCATTCATCAGTATAGACTCACCTAAGAGTGCAACATACTTACTCTATTCTAGAGCTATACTTTAACTTTGGTGGGGAGGATAACAAATATTTCACCCAACCACCCAAGCTAATATCATTTGACAAAGTAATCTATGTCATGTTTATTACATGTTTGTGGGGAATTTCTTTCTGTTTCTTACCCATTTTCGTATTTTTTAATACTGGATTTTTTATTGTTTTACCTTTGTTAATACTAGGTTAATAATAGGCTATTGATTTCATGGACGGGTTATTTTTTGTGGGCATGTTTAGTATTCTTTTAATCCTTCTCTTTTTCCACATTTGTCAATGCCAAGTCATTTTTGTTTACATGGTTATTTGTTTTCCTGTATCTGCAAAAACCAATGGATACTTCATAGTTAGCTAAATAAATTCTAAAAAATTCTCATTTTCTAGGAAATATCGGTTCACCACTATGAAAATACTTAATAATGATCTTAGA
The DNA here is from genome assembly GCA_031772625.1 of Pinus tabuliformis. NCBI lineage: Eukaryota > Viridiplantae > Streptophyta > Pinopsida > Pinales > Pinaceae > Pinus > Pinus tabuliformis. Next base: position 841,765,724 of record CM062807.1, read on the forward strand.
GTGTTCAAAAATATCTCTAAAGAAGTCTACAAAGAGATGGCAGAACCGATTACAATGGATGACTTCATGTGATGTTCGTTTTACTCTTTATGTTTTACTTCCTGCTTTAATATTTTTTCCTTTCTGTAAGGTTTAACCTAAACTTTTGATTGTACATGTAGGGAAAATGAAAAACTTAAATTGTATAGGAATACACAATCTCAACGAATTTATTTGTTTCAAGAGATTAGTTCAATTGTACGATCCAACCCTTAATATACAATAATTTGATGTTTCCTAGAATTAAAGATTTTGGCTTAGGGCCCTCATTAATCAAAGGTTCTTTCTCTCTCCTCACTTAATTGTTGATACCTCTTGATTCATGTTGAGAACTTCTCTATAAGATATATCTAATGTGAATTTTTTCAACAAGTAGGATGTTAGTTGTATATACATGTTGTTAACTATTGCATCATCCAAACCCACTTTTGGATTTTATAATTATTTCTTGACATTTGGTAGGAAGATAACTTCTAACAACCATATAATATGCTTCTATGTGTATGTGCTTTTCTTCAGTCTTAATTGGTAGCATACGCTTTGTGAAAACCCTCAACATAATGCCAATGTCAGAACATTGTCTGTTGATCCCGCCTTTTCACTTCAAATGGAGCTCTAACTCCATCTCCAGTAAATAATCATCTTATGGGATCGATTCAAAAAGTGGGGGCCTTTCGTCCCATTCCTATGCCAGTTGTGAGTCACCAATTTGACTAGTATCATGAATATTCCCTTCATGGTTTTCCTCCTTTTGAATGTGCATTAGTTACTTCTTGATCTAAATCTAGCCTTGTTTGAATAAACTTTTAATATGATTGGTTGTAGTGATTTCAACCTCAATTTTGCCTTGTTGCTCATACTACTCCAAGATTGTTGGCAAATCCTAGCACTCCTGTACAACATGCTGCAGGAGGTTTTGGTGCAAATTCTCTCATGCCATGTCTAAATGCAAGTGAGTGATGAGTGCTTGGAATTGGTGGACTAGCATGTTTTTGGAAAATTGCATCAAATCCCTTATGTTTCATATAAATCAATATTTTCACATTCAGGAGCTAGAGAGTAGTCACACAAGATCCCCCTTTCACCATAAAAAAGGATAACATGTCTACTTTGGTTCCAACTTAAAGATAATCTATATCATTTCTAAAGATGGCAATCCTTGCTGAAGTCTAGATTTCCAAATCTCATGGAAATGTTGAAACTTCTCCTAAGTTGAACTGAATGTTGCTCTCACGAAAAGTTGATTGACAATTTTATCTTCGCAAGAAAGAGATGCCTATCAATCTAACCACATCCCACATAGAAAAACCTCTTGTTGTATCATCCATTTAATCCCTGAAATAACTTGTTTTCAGTGAAGGGGAGAAACAAAAGAACATGAGCCCAAAATGTAAGGCCAAGTTTGCAATCTCATGTTACATGCTTAACCATTTTCTGTTGAGAAGGCATGGAACATAAATCTGTAAGTGTAGTAAGATGAAGTCGACCCTTTAGTATTGGGTTGTTATGAACGACCAACCACCTAAGTATTGTCCCCAAAGAAGAGGACTTCCATATACCTTGACACCACCTTATATATAGGATTTGTCAAAGTGTGTGATCCCTTTTTCATTTCTCAAATGTCAACATGGAGAATTCTAGTTCATCAACATTTTTTGAATTGCAAAATGTTCATTTTCAATTCATGCAATCTTCTTATTGGTTTGTGTTCAATAATACATGGAATGTCTTTCTTGAAATCTTGAAGTGGGTTGAAGTCTCTGAACTATTTGCATTGGCATCTCTAATCATTGTAACAATTAATACATTTGTGTTTTTAATCCTTGTCTCTGTACAATCATGTGACTCAATAAAAGTTAAAACTTGTATTAGAATTTTTCTATATATGTTTGTTTGATATGTTAGTTTCTTCAATGTTGTGTATTGTTCACATTATTTGTGTATTTTATTTATAATAATGCACCTTATTTATCTTGTTCTTTGTTTGTACAATTTTTACGGCCACTTGATATGTTCAATACAGGTCCTTTGAATAGATTTACCAGTCTAGCAGACAAATAAATAAATCTTTCTCATAGGTCTTGCTCTTGGAAATAATATTAACATGTCCTCTGGTAGCTTTCCAATTCATATTTGTGTATGAATATTGAAACAACTGAGTGGCATTGATATAGTTGTAAAGATGTCCAAAAGTAGTGGGAAGTGATAATAAAAAAGGACATACTTGGTTTAGCCTTGAGAATCCAAGAACCACTAGCAATCCCATATTTTATGATGCGGTGTGTTTTGAAATTATGAAATATTAGAAAATCATGTCTTCTCTTTCTCGAGTTTGGAGTTGTTCTTTTGAAAATACCTTATAGTGCATATGTGAAGTTTAAGATTTTTACATTTCAAAGAGAACTATGATAGTTTTAAAGTTTAATATTTAGGGATGGAATTGACTAGACTCCTTGACAGTATTTAGTTACGTCTATTGAGTTATTATTATTACAAACTTTGTAGAAGACAGTTAATGTATTTCTTATGATCCGGTAGTCCTGCACTTAAGAGTGATATAATTTTCAAGTAATTGACGCAGTTGATACATTTTGAACTCTGGTTGAGGGGAAAGTACCCCTAGGGTCCTTTGGGTTAAGACTCTACCAGACTGAAAATTGCTTATTCAAAGAAACACACACACAGCGATTATCTTTACTGTAAGAAAATTCTAATGTTGAGGGTACGTACCTAAGGTCCTACGTTCGAGAAGGCCTTTAGGGTCCAAACCCTTCTTGGAGTTCCCTTCTTCTCCTTTGACCTGTAAAACAAACAAATCAAAGAACACAGCAGTACATGGACAAATACTTATACATAAACCCTCTTCATGCTATAAAGTTAGTTATAAAAATCTTTAAGTAACTACTTGCATAAGAATTCAAAACAAGAATCTCATAAGCATAAAGAAATATTGTTTCGGGAACCAAGACGTGTTTCTTTATATAAAGGCAAGTAAAGTACATATAACGGAAAGATTTCACCTAAAACACCTTCAGCAGGTTCCAAGCAAAGCTTCCTCCCGGATTCGTTCCAGCCTCAACCCTCCAACAAGAGCTCCTTCCAAGTCTTACTCAATGGTGATATAAAGGATGAGTGATCACCAATACACATGGAAACAAGGGTTTCCTATGCAGAATGGGGGAAGTGTAGAATGCACCAAGGACTTCAGACCTGGTCTAAGGGAAAAATCTCAGCATAATAATCTTGCTCTCTTTTCTCTCTCCTTAGGCCTTCCCTTTGATGTCTTTTTATACCATCTCCAAAGTAGTTTTTTAGTTAGGAGTTGGTTGGGAACAGTTGGGCCACGGGCACTAACAGGTGATCAGCAGGTAAAACCCGCGATCTCCGCCCGAAAATAAGGAATTATTTATTTTTTTAAGTGTTTTAATACATACACACGGGTTGGGTATACACAGACCCGTGTGTACACGCGTTTAACTCAGGGCAATGTCGCGTATAAGGGATAAAACACTGTTTTTTAAATTTTAGGACCAGGTCTGGAAGGAGGGGTTGCCCTAGGCCATGAGTGCAGCATCACAAACCATAAGAGTGAGATTTGGAGCTATAACATATGCCCCCTAATATATGAGGTCAGAAGGGGAACATGATGGCCGAAATATATTATGTAAGTACATGGAAAGGAAGTCTGTCGAGAAACCTGAGGAGGACTTCACCAGAATTCAGCCTGCCAAGCCACCAAAAGGAGATCAGAAAGAAACACTATCTGAGGCGGGCATACCCATGCTCAGAAAAAGTAAAGCATGTCCGCATATCAAGTACAAGCGGATCCACTAAGTATACAAGTATAAATGATTGGAAGATACATAATGGATCATCTGATCATAATGAGCAAGTACATGTCTGAATATCACATATAAGACTGTCAATGATGCTGAAAGATGTAACAGATCACTGATATCAAAGACTAATCCCAAAAGGTACCAACTGAACATGATGGAATAGGATGGTACTACACTGCAAACTTAGGTGCCAGCATATAGAATGTCGCCATGACTGACTGCAACATATAAGGTGGAGGGGTGTCAACTAGCAGCAACAGGAGCATCTGTCAAGTGAACCAATGAATGCTGATACAACGTGAGGTCTTCACCGACCGCCGTGGTACATTTCTACACCATGGGAATAAATGATCTGAAGTCGACCATGTGAGAAATCGTTTGATTACTGGTCATTGATGTATACCGTTAACAAACGCGAGACTACTCACCGATAATGATAATGAGCGTCAAGGTACCCAGTACAATCTAACAAGTGTGAATAGATGAGCTGAAGTCGAACACCTGTAAGAATCTATCGATCAGGAGACAATGATGGTTTCCCACTATCGATAGCAAAGGATCTGCCACTAATGACTGCAAACCCCAAGGTACTGCCAAATGGACTCTAGATCTTTGCCCCAGAGCAATGAGTCAGAGTCGATAGGGAAAGATCCGCTAGAAGGAAGGCATTAAGGCATCCTCCATCAATCTAGCGCGAGTGTAACCCGTAGGCCAATAATGTGGAAGGAATCGGACGAAAAAGATGTAGTAACCCAACCGAAGCACATTTCCGGCGTACACAAGATGTGGCTAGCACACGGCAGAAACCCTCTGAACCAACCAATAATGAAAGCTGACACAGAGGCGAGGTATCCACCAATAGGGTCAAATGGAAACCAAGGTACTGCACAAATCCCAATGTGTGATAATGTATGCTGATGTCGAACACAAGGGAAACCACTCAGTCAAAGACCCATGATACTGATCGATGTTGAGCACAAGGTGACCTATCAATAATGAAAATAGGGCCAGGGTGCAACTCTAGGCCTGTCCTCAGAGCAAGGTGTCATCGTCGATAAGGACAAGACCCGCCAGCAAGAAGTCAATGGGGACCTTCTCAAACCGGCACGAGTAAAGGACCAATATAGCTGATGTGATGATAGACATGATACTAACAACCAGGGATGGCCGACTGAAAAATGAGTCAAGAGACACCGCAGAGAGGCCGACTCAAGCTAACTTCCCTTGAACAAAAGCACGACTCAATGTGACTATGTGGCAGCATATGATGACTCTGTATAAGTTCGCCATGCAAGAGGCACGAATGAACCCTCCATATGATTGGAAGAGATAACCAATCGGGGGAGAACTGACTCAATAACAAGGTTATGGCATACCTAAGTCAAACTAAATCCCACCCATGCGGAGGAGACTTTGTTTTGAGTGCTTTGTTCAAGGGCGACGCGACTGACTCTAGCTGCCAACAATAAATGGAAATAATGTCCCTGTTCCCGCTCTTTTTTGGAATATTAAATTTTTTTTGTCTTTTTCTGTTAAGCCGGAAAAAGAATAAAATAATGCTATGGTACAGTGGAAAGAACGAGTGTCGGTGAAACAAATGATCTAGTTCCTGGGAAAGGAACGTTCCTATGCTCAATGCAGGGAGGTGAAAACTGGTCAGTGACACTCAGAGGTATGTTCCTTCCACGGATCAGGGTATGTCAAGCTGTAGAAGTCAAAGGTATGCAAGGTTGATTTTGCAGACGTCATGGTCAAAAGTTGGCTTAAACACGAGTCCAAGTGAAGCCGGCTCTAGGCCAAAAGGTGCAAATGGTCAACATGCAATGCAGAAGTACAACTCGACACACATAGGAGCCTCTAGGGTATAAGGCCAGAACGAAGCGAAGAAGCAAAGAGGAATGAGTCTTCAACGCATAAGTCATGGCGGGACTACAGAGGACTCCCGAGCCTAAGGACAAAAATCTGCATGAGTGCCAAGCGACAATAAGGTACTAACTAGGGCACCCATGATAAGGTAGGCTCTACCACACAAGTCATGATACTTCTAAGCAATGAGAAGGATCCACACCATAACTTGGTGGGGTCGATCCTAAGGCAAAATGGGAAAGGAAACTGATAAATGCACAATGCAGGCGGAAAAACCTAACCTATATGCCAGTTTCGAGAACCAATACCTGTCCGAACGGACCAACCATAAACTTCCAAAGGAGAAATCTTCCAAGTTCTGTAAACATAAATAGGAACACTAGACACGAAGTTAATACATCCCACATATAAACTTCATATAAGATCTTTGTGTTATAGAATACGAAACTTGAAAATGCGTACCTCATATATACAATATGGTACAAGGGACCACGCAGCCTTGCGGCTTACGCATAATAGTTCTTCTGGACAAACCCTTTGTAGGGATCGGACCAAGGACTCCTTTGGTAGTCATAACTCATGGCTTCAAAGAGTTCCTCCTGTGAAGGCAAAGCAAGATCTGAGAAATCATGAGAACTACAAGGATTAAAAGAGGGAATTAAAGGGTCCCATGTCCCTGTAGGAAGAATCTCTCGGTCAACTGCCGGGACCAAGTCCCAAGAAGGAGAATAATAGGTCAAAGGATCCTTCTTAAAAGCGATTGAACATTGAGGATTCAATGCCACATAATTGACCCATGGCGGGGTAGAGTCTACTTGAACACTTGGAACAAACCAAGGGGTATTCTGCAGTAAAGTCGAATTAGGGTGGTGATTATCAGATGCAAGTTGATCAATAGTGACAATATTCCCGTTATGGGGAAAGCACATTACTCGAAAGAGTGAAGACACCACAACATTCATAGCATAGACATAATCACGCCCAAGTAGCATATTAAAGTCTAAAGGGCTATCAACCACCATCATATCGATTAAGACAGTCTTCCCACCTAAATTGATAGGCACTTGAGGAAGAACCCCCATAGATTCACCAGGCCTTCTATCATAGGCTAACAACTGACTCTGAGCTGTCAACAACTTTGGGGAACCCAAAGCTTTCCAAGTCAAAGAGGATATAATACTTGTAGAGGATCCTTCATCCACCATACATCGATAGACATTTGTGGAATTAACTCTGACCTTTATTTGGAAAGGTGCAGCGGAAGGAAGACGAGGCTCAACAAGACTATCCCAATCAAAGGAAACACTCTTAGAACTTGGAGGGGGAACATTTGAAGAAACTGGAATGCCCCCTATACTAGAAGACTCTGTACTAGAGATCAAACAGACTCTTTTGTTAGGCACTTCACCCCCCAAAAGAGGAGTGTAATCGGCCAGCGATTGCACTGGCTCTACCACATTATCAACCAATGGTTGATGGGATTGATGAGAAACCATATCAAGTGTAGGAGTAGAAGTACTTTCAAACTCGGACCATATCCTTTGAACCTTTGGAATACCAGGGCATAAATGAGTAAGATGGTCTCCCTTGCATATCTTACAAGGGAACTTAGGTTTAAAACTTCTACGTCCAGGTTTCTTATCAACCTCCATTCCGCCAACATGACTAGCAGTGGTTTGCGGAGAGTCCTGAACATGACTTGCAGAGGTTGGTGACTCTTTGCTAGTATGACTCGCAGTGACTAGACTCATGCCCCCAGCATGACTTGCAGCGGCTGAAGACTCATCTCCAACATGACTTGCAGAGGTTGAAGATGAAATGCTAGTGTGACTTGCAGTGACTAGACTTGTGCCCCCAGCATGACTTTCAGCGGCTGGAGACTCATCTCCAACATGACTTGCAGAGGTTGAAGATGAAAGGATAGAATTATTCTTCTTCTTTGACTTCCTTTTTCTCCTCTTTTTAGATTTCTTGTGACAAGAAGGAGGAGAAGAAGGAACCCCAGATTTCTCTTTGAAAGAAGATGAACAATTAGCACCCATGTGATGCCCTTGAATAAAGCATTCAACTGAGAGGCTTCAAGAGCATTTGGAATATTCGGAGTGGACCACAGCCAAACGGGTAGTCCAATAGTCAACCCAGGAATATTCAAAGTGGCCATCAAGGGAGTACCAACGTTTCCAAAGAAAGGAAAAGCACAAGGATCCCCTTTGGGGAGGGTACCTTGGTTGGTTTCCACAGGAATATTTGCCATATCTAACTGATCCAAAGACCCTTCCCTTACGGGAATGTAGAAATAACTCTTCAAGGAATATAGATAAGCAATCAAAACCTTTGCCCTTGAGGAGGCAACTCCACAACTGCTGAAAGAACGACCAAAAGCCTTTCAAGATTGGTAGAGTGGTAAGTCGGTCACTCAGAACACAAAGTCCAAATGTGACTAGACAAAAATACCTAAAGCCAACTATATACAAGGAGCAAAGAGCACCCACTAAAAAGTCCCTAAAGATATCAGCCAGTCAAACAACTTCCAAGTATTTCCGCTCCGGGTGGTGAGGACCGGACACCAAAATACAAGAAAGTGGAGTCAGGGGCCTTCCGAGGATAGTTTGGGATAATGACGGCCCAGTCCTATCAGCGAAGGTATCAGAGGAAGTTACGCTGACCTCCTAACAACAGCCTGCGCTGGTGCAAGCCCCCAAGCTTCACAAGGGTGCCCTCCAGTAGTACTGTCGAGAGTGATATAATGTCAACCTCAGGTGCCACAGGATTCCCCTCCGCAGCCACCTGTGTAGATCCCTAGGAGAGGCAACTATGGGTACCAACTCGTCGCAGAAGCCAGGCAGAACAGTCGTGAGGTAAGTTCGGACAAGTAGGAGAGGGGGTATCTCTCTTCCCTGTCTTCACAGACCCTCGTGCTTAACTCCCAGATCCGGAGCTTTCCTGGTCTTCCTAACGCTATTGGATTTTCCCTCGTTATTCAGACTCTTATGTTTGACGTTTTATGTGGCCTTGGAGAGTTAACTCTCCACTCACCTAATCCAAGGCCCTAAAATCCTAAACTTGTTGGTGTAACTAACTAAAACAAAAAGTTCTAGTGGATTTTAATTAGCGCTTGATTTTATTAGGCTGTTCTTTAAGTCACAAGGTAATGGAGGTGAAACTTGTGGTGTTTTTTGACGCAAAAGAAGTTAAACAAAACTTAACTACATGCACATGCACTTTTCGTTTTTCGATGAAAAGTAATCTCTACAGGGTTCAGAGGAACTTCAAATAAAACAAAGTTTTTTTCTTTCTTTTCAGACTCCACACTCACAAAAGCTAACAACGCTATGTATGCATAAAAAGGGATGCAAATCTATCCTAATGCAACAACTATATGTGAATGCAAGATTTTAAGACTACTCTGCAAACAAAGAAGGAAAGTTGCTCACTTATCAAATTTGTCTTGCCACTAAAATGCTTAGATAGAATATGATGTGCTACCAATCATTTCGTCCAAACAATAAAAACAAGTTCTAAGATAAACACAAAGCACTTTCACTTCGCAAAAAAGGAAATCAAATGAAAAGCAAGTTTAAGAAAGCGAAATTCAAAACTTTCAAAAGATTTTCTTTCAAACAACAAGCAAAGAAGTCTTTTTCAAAGAATGCTCTCAAAAATACTGACACTAATGATTGAAGAATAGGCAACCAAACACTTTTGCGAATTGACACCTTTCAAATGATGAAAACCCAACCAAAATAAATGTGTTTGAAATCGCTCTTGACAATCAAAAGCAGCAATGAAAGTCCAAAAGATTAAAAGACAAGTTTCAAGAAAATGGTAACAAACAACTTTCCCGAAACGAAGGAGCAAATGGTCACAAAAATGGTTTCGTTAAGCAAACAAAAGGGTCACCAAAACAAAATGAACACAAAGATTGAATCGAATCTTCCTACTCTGCCAAAACAGAGCAATCAAGATTCTTAACCAGAAATCTTGTGTGTCAAAAAACAATGACGCTTGCAATCAACGAAAACAAGACTAATACTCCTTATAACTAGAGAGAGTTCAGAACAAGATGCCCCCTGTTAAACAGAGGACTGTTACTGGAAAATGACTGCTTCAAACTGACCCAAACCACCAGACAAACATTCAGCAAAAAGAAAATTTATAAATCTTGAAAATTATATAATATACGCGCCTGCAATGATGTGCAGAGTGCGTGTACACGCGACTGTAACTGAGGAAACCTGCGTATACGTGGGTTCACTTAGTTAAACTTGCATATATACGCTTCTGTAACCCAACAAAACAGCGTATCTGAAGATTTTCAAGAAAAATAAAAAATACAGACTGAAAAAACTGGAAAAGCTTAGAGTTCAAGAACAGATCAGACAGTCAGAGCCAACAAACAGAGGGGCTGAGCCTTGATTGGCTTGCAGACTACCCAAACTAGGAACAACAAGAGTGTTGTTCCCCAACGGAGTCGCCAATTCTGGTTGAGGGGAAAGTACCCCTAGGGTCCTTTGGGTTAAGACTCTACCAGACTGAAAATTGCTTATTCAAAGAAACATACACACAGCCATTATCTTTACTGTAAGCAAATTCTAATGTTGAGGGTACGTACCTAAGGTCCTACGTTCGAGAAGGCCTTTAGGGTCCAAACCCTTCTTGGAGTTCCCTTCTTCTCCTTTGACCTGTAAAACAAACAAATCAAAGAACACAGCAGTACATGGACAAATACTTATACATAAACCATCTTCATGCTATAAAGTTAGTTATAAAAATATTTAAGTAACTACTTGCATAAGAATTCAAAACAAGAATCTCATAAGCATAAAGAAAGATTGTTTCGGGAACCAAGACGTGTTTCTTTATATAAAGGCAAGTAAAGTACATATAACGGAAAGATTTCACTTGAAACACCTTCAGCAGGCTCCAAGCAAAGCTTCCTCCCGGATTCGTTCCAGCCTCAACCCTCCAACAAGAGCTCCTTCCAAGTCTTACTCAATGGTGATATAAAGGATGAGTGATCACCAATACACATGGAAACAAGGGTTTCCTATGCAGAATGGGGGAAGTGCAGAATGCACCAAGGACTTCAGACCTGGTCTAAGGGAAAAATCTCAGCATAATAATCTTGCTCTCTTTTCTCTCTCCTTAGGCCTTCCCTTTGATGTCTTTTTATACCATCTCCAAAGTAGTTTTTTAGTTAGGAGTTGGTTGGGAACAGTTGGGCCACGGGCACTAACAGGTGATCAGCAGGTAAAACCCGCGATCTCCGCCCGAAAATAAGGAATTATTTATTTTTTTAAGTGTTTTAATACATACACGTGGGTTGGGTATACACAGACCCGCGTGTACATGCGTTTAACTCAGAGCAATGTCGCGTATAAGGGATAAAACACTGTTTTTTAAATTTTAGGACCAGGTCTGGAAGGAGGGGTTGCCCTAGGCCATGAGTGAAGCATCACAAACCATAAGAGTGAGATTTGGAGCTATAACAAATATGTGACTCATAGTAGTACATTTATGTTTCTTAAATTATAATCTTGGGATACTGATTGAAGCTATAATGCAAACCCAAAGGAGAACCTTACACCCTATTCCAGAAACTTTTGATTTGGAAAATATGTCTGACCAGCATAATGTGGATATTGAATCACATATTTGTCCTGGTGAGGAACTGAATCTCATGGATGCTCCTAGTTTGCCTGATTATTAGGTTGTATGGAGCAGCCCAAGTTGTAGTTTCAGAAACATAGGAAGTCAATCTAGTGGCAGTGGTTCTTTTTTCAATGGTTGGGCCACTAGAAGTGTAACAAATTCTAATATTTTAGTTGATCAAGGATGAAATTTTGAAGAAAAAATAGTTATTGGTCGGAACCAAATTTCAAATGTGTAGTCAACTTCAAGTTTTGAAAGGCAAGTGGTCAACTCACATGTCCTTTACTTTGAAAGTGTGATTGTGGATTCCCTCAACAACCAAGTCATCAATGATCATCTACATCCTCATTCAAGTTGTAACTATGGAACTAATTATGAAGGTAATAATTATAACTTCAGTACTGATCAGACAATAGTTGCAAATGAAGGGAAATCATTCATGGATTAAAGTTTTGTCCTCACCCAATTCAATTGGATAGATCAAAATCTAAACAAGTTACCTTTTCTTGTAGCAACATGGATGGATGTATGTGAGAGAATAGCAATGGACATTCCAATAATCCAATGGATGGAAGACAAGGATCCTGTAGAAGAAAGATTGTGGAAAGAATTTCAGGTCCATCATCTTTAGATGTCCTCCCATGTTCTTCATAGTGGGATGAAGGCCATCTCCACCTTACAGCTCTTGGATGACACACCATTGATAGAAACCTAAATATTTCTACTACCATTTCAAAAATTCATATTGTTAGGCATGTAGAAGAACCAATTTTAAACATGGCTAGTGTAGAAGATGTGGGTCCAGATTTCAAAGATTTATCTATGACTAGGAAATTAGAAGCTCTTCAGAGCGTTGTTCGAGCAAGACACAACCATCCACATCAACATGAAAAATTTTTACCTCATATGGAAATGTTGGAAGGTATATACCTGAATTATAGCCAAATTCTTCACATTCCAGGAGATTGTTTTCAAGTGACCAGTCTGCAAACACAAGTCTAGCAAGTGTAAGCACTAGTGCACAACTGTGCAAGCCCAGATGCTTCATGTGTCGTCTAGTGTACATATGAGTTTACATTCATTTGGATTGAATGAAAGTTCTTTTGTGCCTATACTTGGCAATGCTTCCAGCTCCAATGTTGGTTCAAGGGAGTGTTCATCTTCTCAACAAGAAGAAGCTAGTTCAAGAAACATGATGATGGGTATTGCTAGTAATACTTGGTTTTCTACAGGTTTGGAGAATAAAGCTACTAACTATGAATCTGTAAATTAGGTTCCAATGAACTGAAATCCAAACCTAGGGATATTTCTTCTTTGATGCTACAACTGCTACCAAGTATTCCTTGGGGATCACATCATATTCCATCCACACAAGCACCTAGGAGTGTTGAAAATGTAGCAAGAAAGTCTCAATTTTGATTTTTTTTCTTAATTAAAAATGAGAAAAGTCGAAGTTCTACATCAGCAGACAGCTTTGAGGAGTTAACTGAGGTGACGTGGCTCTTGTCACTAAGTTAAGAACAGTCAATTTGAGTTAATGAGTTGATGTTCATTTTACTTGAGTTAATTCCTAAAAAATAGGAGCCTATTTCAGTTAATTCGAGTTAGGGACATGAATTTCAGTTGTGTGCAATGGGTTCCTAAATTTTAGGAGCCTAGATTGAGTTAATTTTAGTTGTAACAATTTAATTCAATTAAATTGATTTAAAGGTTAGTTAAACTAGTTCTAACTGATGGAGGAACTAGTGGAGGTCAAGTTTTGGGTGTGGAACTTTTTCCACACTAAGTGATCATATAGATAACTAATCAATCAACCTAAATTATCTCATGCATGTAGAGAATTTGAGTTACCCAGTTGAGATTGGAGTTTAGGGGTAGTGTACTATCAATTGTAAACTTTTCCAAATTGTATAGGTGGTGCATGTAGTCAGAGAATTGACTTAAATGAATGCGCAATCCATATGAGGATAATTCCTATGAAATAGGGGCCTAATTCCCAAGTGAAAATTGCAAGGAAATAGGAGCTTGGAGGGCCTTAAAATTGGCTAAGTGTTGGCCAAAGTCAGTCAGGCAAGCAAAGAGATAGACTATACACTTGCAGGTTGTGCTCAAGCTTGAGTAAGCATATGTATTCATCTTTATTCTTTGATTAATGGAATATAGATAGGAAGGGATTTTAAGTATTTTCTTCCCCTCGATAAATATATGTGAAAGTGTGGTGTTTCCTTTTGTGTGTCTATGATTTGTGTTCTAGATTGTGAATTAATGTCCACAAAGCAGTAAAGTAGCTTCGAGTCTTGTGATTTAGTAAATTTCATGAGCAGTTTTGAATCTACACATTAATTTATACATGGTATCGGATCATGATTCACATTAGAGCCAGTCCTTGAATTCCTCATGTACATTGATCATTGAAGAACTAATGAGTTGTTAGGAGGCAGAGTTGTGGAGCCCTCTATGCTCTATTCTTTGATTAATGAAATACAGATAGGAAGGGGTTTTGAGCAGTTTCTTTCCCCTAGATAAATAAGTGTGCATGTGTGATGTTTCCTTTTGCATGTCTATGGTTTTTTTCTAAATTGTGAATTAATGTTCGCAGAGTAGTAGAGTAGCTTCGAGTCTTGTGATTCAGTAAATTTCATGAGCAGTTTTGAATATACACATTAATTTCTACAAGGAGTAGTGGTTTTTATCAAGGACATGGATTATCATTGTATGTGTCCATGCCTTCATAGGGTATTCATTTTAATCCTTCTCATAATATTCATTCCTATTCATCATCAGATGTGCTTGTGCCACCAGTCACTAGTTTGCAAGTCGCACATCTTAGATCAACAATATTATTGATGGAACGCCACGATGATGGTTTTGTAGGTGTACCATTTGGGTGACTGCAAGAAAATTCTACTGAAGTTGACAGACACAATAGAATAATGACTAAGGTTTGTACCTTACCAAGAGTTTTCATCACCATCTCCCAATGACTTCTACATAGTTTTCACCAAAAGTGCTCGGAGCCTCCATCCCAGCTCGAAACTTTCCTTGCGCGGTTTCATAATGTTGTCTTCTCTCCCAGTGACCTACATCTGAAATGATCATGCATCATGGTATACTAGGAGGTTTATGGAATTGATTTCATCTCGTCATGAGTGACTGCACATACAGGTACACGAACAAACATGGTACGAAGACAGATGGAATGAACAAAGAGATTTCATGCAAAAGGGAATGTTCGCAAACAAACGAACAATAGACACATGCAAAGAGATGTGTTCACAAATGGATGATCATGCAAAGATGTGTTCACGGACAGATGAATGAATGAACATGAGAAGATGTGTTTGTGGACAGAGGGACAGACGAACATATACTTTTCGCAAACAAACGAACCTGTCAAGCATGCCAACAAACAAGCAAGGAGCAACGTGTGAATGCAACATCAAGCGAACCCAATGACGATCGAAGACTCAGCACATCTTTCCATGCAAAGGTCAAGTTGTGACACACCATGAGGACATCCATCACCCAGCAACACTGCTGCTCGACATGCTCACCAGTAGCAGCACGAATGTACCAACACTGTAATGCCCAGTCTTGTCATGAGTCATTATGTCCACATCTCTACTGTGGGCCATACTGTCGATCAATGTAATGTAATGTGGAATTCTAAGAGACCCACTTGTCATATGAATAGTCATGTAAAGTTGAAAGGTCATGGAAGTCAAACAGTCATGAGGGAAGTCGAACAGTCACAAGGGTCATTTTCACCCTTGGCTATAAATACCCCCTCATTTGTACATGTAAGGGACTTTTCACCTTGGCTCCTCCCACATAGCCTTGAGAGTCTGTAATATTTTCTTTGAGGAGTAAGTAGTGGCTCCAATGCTCCACCCACAAGGTTAGTGATGTATGGTGTATCGATGTGTCTTTGAACTTTCGCTTAATTCAGAAGCCTGCTAACAGGCTAGTACGTTTTTACACATGTGTTGTAATTTTTTGTAAGATTCATCTTGAACACTTGTAATGCATGTTGCTTTAACCTGTGTTTAACACTTGGATTCATTCAAATATTCTAATACATATATATCAATGAAAATGTGTTTTATAAGTTGTTAACATTGTCCTTCCTGTGTTGGTTACCTCCCAGACATGAGACAAAACCTTTCACGTAAACTTGTTATAACGACCGTCAAACTCGCGTGGATTTACTGCTGAGTGTTGTACATGTTATCTTCCCTTGTGTGTTGTGACTGCCACATCCATGTGGATTCCTCCTGTCATGTTGTGTGTTCCTAACATATTTTTTTTCCTCCCATCTGACCTGGGACTCACTTCCACCCTTCCTCTCTCCATTGAAAGAACCTTGACACAAGTAAGACTATCAATCACTAGGCATAATAACCTCACTACTCGAAGATAAAGTAGACCACTCTCATGTGTTGACAAGCAAGAGCTAAGTAAAACATTTCAAATAATGGAAACTAGGTCATCATACTGGATGGGACTCCCACACCAAACGGTGTGAGGTCCTGTTGGGACTTCATACTAGGGTGATCCCATGAATGTTAGCGGGTCCACCACCATCAACACTTAGAAAAATCACTTCTTGTTTGGTTTTTTCCCCTATTTAATTTTTTCCCAGTCTTGAATAACATTATCTAACATGAATCAACTCTTAATAAACCTTGTTCATGCCAAACAATCCCTTCATGGAAAACAGGAATATTGTACTCACAATAGGTGGCTTGTACAAACTATCAATATTCATTGTGGTTTGAGTCTAGCCAATGCTCTATGTTGATTGGACCCCTTCCTCCAGTCATTTCTACTATGTTCTAGAAAATATTGTGACATCCAAATCATAACTATGTTCTACAGTAGGGTTTTTTGGAATGCATTAGGTCCTACCCACCTTCTATATTGGTAGAAACCAACTACGATGAAATCTTTCCTTCCATCTCCTGAGGTGCCTCAACTTTTGTCTTGTGTGCAAGATGGAATCCAATGCCACACTGATAGGGGTAGATTGTTCTTTTGCCATGAAAAAAGGCTTGAATTTTGTATTGAGCTATTCTTTGTTTTTATTTATCTTTATGCTTTGATATATGGAATATACGTATATATTTATAATCAATATTATGGTAACTTTTAATTAATAACAATTATAACATAGGGTGGGGTATCTAAACCTTTCACATCCTTTGAGGATGATTGTTAAACAAGAATGTAGATGAATGTGTTAGTAAGCTTGTCTTCATCATATGATGATACTGATCCATTTTACATTGCAGCATATTCACAGTGTATTGGAGCTTGTGTATAGCTGGAGATGTGATAATCTGAGACTAGAGGTAACTTTTTGAGTTATTTATATCTTGTTTGTTCTGATTTTGTTTTATTTGTTATATATTTACCCAAAATTACATCATTGACGACATAAATGGACACTTTTTTCTCCTCGCCCTTCATCAGATTGAGGGGAACTTGGGCCTTAAGTTTCCCTTGGGTCAAAAAATTAAATTGTTTTGTCTTCCTTTGGAATAGCTTGGAGTGAGTTCTCAGTTCCTTTATTAATATAATCCATGGAAAGATTCCATTTGCTAAGTGAAAATTAATCTTCACAACCTGTTTCATTTAGTTTATGGTGTATTCAATCTTTGTTTATGGGACAATTTTATGCTCATTACACTGGTATTATTTGTGGTTCAAGCTTGTTCTGAATCAAAAAAATTAGGAAACTATCATCAATGTATTGCAATTGGCTTGATTGATCTCTTTGTGAGTCATGACAGTGTAAGGCTCTAGATTTCTTTAACATCAGTGTTGTACATAGAAACTCTACTCTTGATTCCTAGAAGCTTATATGAAAAAGAGTGTCTAGGGACTTGTTATGAACAAGAGTTTTCTAGTGTGAGAAATAGGCCTTAATGCTATTAAAATAGGAAATAAGCCATGTAACCCCAGACTATTCAAATTGAATCAAGCTAAACATAAAATTTATAGCTCGACATAGGGTGACTGACTGAAACAAACTTTGAGCCCTTCTAGAAATCAAGAAAATTGTAAACTGCCAAAAAAGTAACAAAATTTCAAAAGGGAAAAAGCTAAAAATTGAGGACATGCCTTGTCATGTTTCTAAAATTGGAATGTAAGGAAGAAGTTGCAAACATCTGAGAGGGGCAGTTTCCTTGAGCCAAAGACATCTCCATCTAAGATTCC
The DNA here is from genome assembly GCA_031772625.1 of Pinus tabuliformis. NCBI lineage: Eukaryota > Viridiplantae > Streptophyta > Pinopsida > Pinales > Pinaceae > Pinus > Pinus tabuliformis. The sequence goes on from CM062807.1 coordinate 841,783,339, forward strand.
TCCAATTTGTGATGTGCTTGCAATTGAAGCCTATCTGAACCTCCACCTTCCATCTTTGAACATGCTTGTTTTGGGTGTAAGGGAAGGAATAAGGAGAGAAGGAAGGTTTCCTCTAGAAGTAACTCAAAGATGTAATTGATACAAACCAATGAATATTGAAACACATATAGAGACTACAAACCAACAAACATAGAATCATAACCCAACCTAAATTTTTCCATTGTAAACAACCCTTGAACAGAGCTCCTTGATATGTCATTCCTAAGGTGTTTGGTTTGCATGTTTTCATTGAATAATTCATATTTATTTCTACACACATTAATATCCGCCCTATTTTGAATTTAAGGGATCAATCTAAAGTCCATCACCCTACCTTTAAATAATGTTCTAGGTCCTGTGAGCGAAGCTACTTGAACTGTCATTCCCAAAGTTTTTTCTGGCTTATTTTCATTGAGTACTTCATATTGATTGGTATGCACATTAATATCAACTTTATTTTGAATTTATGGGATCAATATAAAGTCCACAACCTCACCTTTTAATAATTTTCTAGGGTTGAAGTTCAGAAACTAACATAGCCCAATGATTTTCCTCCTCATTCATTTCTCACTTGAAATAATCAGATTCATTCGAAAAGAGAGTGAATGTTGTTTGATTCTAGAAAGGAGAGTCATTCATCTATACTTTTATTGATTGGATTGATAAATTGTTTCTTTTATGACCAGATTATTCAAAAAAATTTGAAAACCCCATGCGTAATAGGCGTTGTCTATTAGACATTTTGGAGTTTTTGGCAAGAATCTAGCGAAAAATTTGTTAGTCAATTTTTTTTTTGTTGCTTAAACTAGGTTTTTGACTACATATATGGATTCAACAGCCTAAAAAAACCCCTTGGGCACTCAGATTGTGGAGAGTTCCCAACTCAAAGTTGTAATTCCAACAATTCCTTGTTAGATTCTAAGCAAATGAAACTGGAAAATAGGCTAGAAAAACCTCTAAAATGTCTAACAAATAGAATATGGCAACATAATAGGATATCTTATTTCCTATGGGATCATGAAGACCCCCCACACATGTTGTACCTGGTCTATTTAGCTATCAAACTCATCCATAATTTTTTTGTTTTTGGTCTTTTCATTTATGTTTGTGTGGTGGCAGTTCTGTGATTCTTTAACGTGAATTAAATTTGTAACATTTGAAGCAATTGTCTGCTATAAAATAACTGTGATTTAATCACAAATTAATTCTTTGGGTTATCCTTGTTATCTTTCTATATCCATTTCCTCTTTTATTTTTGATGTACCAGGTTGTTTGTGTGGTAATTTGGATAGGTGAAATAGGTTTTATTCAAGCAATTATTTTAGATATAACAGAATATTTTAATGAAACATCTAATATCCACAAATGGAATACTTGTTCCATCTAAAGTCACGATCCCCAGTTATTCAATCTCGTACCCTTTACTCATTTTTTGTAGTCTAATAAACTTTTGAATTTTGTTGTTTTGGTATTTTTCTTTATGTTTGTGTGGTAGAAATTCTTTGATTTTGTGATATATGCACAGTTACCTGAGTGATTCCTTGTTCATGTGCCACAGCATTAGCCATGTTCCTCTTGTTTTATCCAAGCTCCATTGGAGCTGGAAATGCCCCCATGCATGCTTTAATATAGATGATTTTTTAGACTTTAAACAACACTATGTCCACAATTTTGTTTTGTTGGTTTCTCATAGGTCATATCCTATAACCATAGGTCATTATTTTTCCTTAAGCTTCTTATGAGAATTTTACACACCCCTCTTGGGTGACTTCCTATGCACCTTTTGACAAAATGGGAATAATAGTGCAATGCCTCCTCCCACATTTACCCACTTTTTTCGGTTTACCCGAGGTAAACATGAGTTGAGGGTCACTATGATAAGACAACCTCCTATATGACCTTAACGAAATGGAGTCAACAACTTGAGACCTTACAAACTTCCCTCAGGTGCTAAAGACCTCCACGAGCAACCCAACCCCTGTAAGGGTCCCACCCATGAGATAACTCTCTTTTACTCTAACCTAAAGCCCTAGCTACTCCCTTGACAAGGCGTGTGAGTGACGATGTCCCTTTAGTCACTCCCATAGGCCTAGTTGCCAATGATTGTGGAATTTTCTGCTCATTTCTATGCCAACGACCCCGAATTCTAAGCCAATTTTTCACGTCCAAGACTCAAGCCTCTACCCAGAACTCAGTGAAACTTCCATAGATGATAGATGACATAGAAACAATGCTTGTAAACCAAAATTGAAACCAGAACTTGACCTGACCTTCCCCAACCGAGACTAATATTTTGTCAAACACTTGGTAAACATGCAACCTACAGGTCATGAATTCAAATCTGAATGTAAGGAGTTGAAAAGTTAACTGAGGTTTAACAAGAAGGATCACTTCCTTCTCACATTAGTTGTCATAACATCAATTAGGTATTTCATTCATTATTCATTCAATTACAAGTAAAAACATGGAAAGAGCCATGACTAAGAATTGTCAAATAACCATGCTTATAACCAGCATATAACGAGACAAATAACAATGAGAGAACAACTATTAAAGCAATGTAATAACAAGTACATTTACTCATTAAAATCAAGACAAACTTAGATCTTATTAAACAAAGGCAAAAGTCAACCAGGTTCAGGACTTCCACATACCACCCGACCATAGATTGGCTAAACCAAAACTTTCTTTCAGCCAATCAACCTCGTGCCATATTCCAAGCATGAATGTGGGATGTCATGGGATAAGCCAATACATAAAAAACCAATGGAATCCAGAGGTTAAACCACCTCCACCCTCACCATACTGTGACCTTAACTAAACCGGTGTCAAGATCACAAAAACAAACCAAGCTTGGATGCCTCAAAATCATTCTACAATACCTTGAGGAATTTTCTTGTCTCCACCCTTAGGCTTTACCTTGTATCCCACCATTACCAGTCAAGGGATTCCTAGGTATTTGGGAATTTTCTAGAGACCACCTTGCACAAATCCAAAATATTTCAGAAATATAAATCTCAAACAAAGGAAAGTCCCATCACACTATGGCTATCTGGAAATGGCAAGGCAAGGCTAAAATCCACTCTCAAAACCCGAAAAATCCATGCCAATGATAGCAAAAGAACCAAATACCAACATGCACATACCATGCATGTAAAAACTAGCTAGGAAAGCATACATGCAACCTGTTACCTACAAGTATTCCTAATGAAGTTGCTTGATCCAACTTTTCCTTGCTTGATCCTTACTTTCCTTTTCTTTCCTTGTCCTTCCTTTGCTTGTTCACTTTCCTTCTCGTCTTGGTTCTCTTCTCCTCTCTGAGACTAATTCCAAAATTGAACTGACAAAAGGCTACCAATTGATGCTCTAATGTCTTTTTATCATTAATGCCTCTAATTTCTTCATTTTCCTTAATTTTACTTCAATTTCCTCCTCACATGCAACCTATGACCTTTCACCTCCATTTTCTCTTATTTTCCTTTATTTTCATAAATAAAATACCAATAATTCTTTTTTTCTTTTTCAAAGCCCTCGCATTTCCTTTTCCAATTTCCCCTTAGCCATAAACACAAGAAGTGATTCCCACTAGGATATATTGCAACATTCAGCTTCAAATAAGTGTCCCTTAACCTTGGTCTTATTTTTCCTTTATTAACTTTTATTACATGAACTTTTAACCTACGGTTGTTACAGACCCCTCCCCCTTAGGGGAACATCATCCTTAGTGTTCTATGACACCTACAACCAGCAAAACTGTTGAAAATAAAAACATATTGCCCATGGAGCTTTATAATGCATCTCATTGAAGTATTTACAATGAACAACCTACTCAAAAGAAAAACCATCATGACAAACATGACAACATGATAACCATACTACTTATTGGAGCTTTATAACACATCTCATGGCGGTATTTACATCTGTGTACACATATAGAAATACCAAAATTGCTTTGCCTCAACCAGAAAATAATGAAGGATACATAGCCTACATCTAATCAGTCATCTCCCATGTAACTTCATCAAACCCAAAGTGCTTCCACTACACTTAAACTTGCTCAATTACTTTGTTCTGGAGCATGAGTTCTTTTCACTGCAATATGCACTAAGGTTCCAGTTGGAACTATCCTTTTCGTTCCACCTACAATATAGATTAATCAATAACATGATCAGCATCCTTTGCATATCTTTTAAGCAATGAAACATGGAAAACAACATGAAATTTCACTTCCAAAGGTAGTGCAAGTATGTAGGCCACTAGTCCAACCCTCTCAAGGATCTCAAAAGGCCCAGAATATTGCAGTGCCAACTTGGCACATGATCCAATCCTCAAGGATCTCTTCCTAGGATTGATGCACAAATACACATACTCCCCAACCTAAAATTCCTTAAATGCCCTATGTTGGTCTGCATAACTCTTTTTATTATCCTGTGTTGCCTTTAGATTCTTCTTTATAACCCGCATTTCCTATTCCATATCTACCAACATGTCTAGTCCAATAAGTACCTTGTTTAGTGGATCACTCCAATTGATGGGAGTGTTACAACTCCGCCCATACAGTGCCTCAAACAGACTCCTCCTTTGTGACTCCTGATAACCATTATTGTAAGCAAACTTGACCAATGGAAGGTACTCCTCCCATCTCCTCTGGTGATGCGTGACATACATCCTCAACATATCCTTAAATATTTCGTTGACCTTCTCTATCTGTCCATCTTTATATGGATGATAAGTTCTACTGAAGGCCAACTTTATCCCTGATCCTGCAAACAGTTCCTTCCAAAACTTGGAAGTGAACTCGGCATCCCTGTCTGACACAATCTTCTTCAGAACATCATGCAATCTCACAATCTCCTTGATGAAGACTTATGCCACCTCACTAGCTGAATAAGTAGTCTTTACTGGAATGAAGTGGGATACCTTGCTCAACCTGTCTACCACAACCATGATAGAATCATGTTGCCTTGATGTCCTTGGAATACCTTTAATGAAATCCATGGGAATGACTTCCAACTTCCATTCAGCAAACAGAATCGGTTGAAGAAACCCACCTAGATTCTTACACTTTGCATTCACTTGCTTATGGTCCAAGCATCTAGCCACAAACTTTGTCACTCCCTTCTTTATATCTGGACAATAGTATAACTTCTTCACTATTTTCAACGTCTTCTGATATCCTGGGTGACCTGAATATTTCTTTACATGAATCTCCCTCGATATAACCTTCTTGAGTTCACTATCATCTAACACATAGATCTTGTCCCTGAATCTCACCAAGCCATCTGCTGTGAGACGATAGTCCATATCCTGATCACCTTTACCCTATTGTAACCTATGCATAAGTTCCATGTACCTATCATCCTATTATCCTAGTTGTAAGATCTAATCCTTTAAATCTACCTCATATGAGCTCACTATTACAACATGGTTCAACTGAACTTTCCTATTGAAAGCATATGCAAACTTGTTATCCTTACACTTGTTTTATCTGATCTCGAAGTCGAACTCACTGATCATGGCCAACCGTATAGATTTCCTAGCATTTAGATTCGGTTGGTCAAATAGATACCTCAATCCACTATGATCACTCATCAAGATGAACCATCTTCCCAGAAGATAGCGCCTCCACATCTTCAAAGCATGGATGATCGCTGCCAACTCAAGATCATGTGTTGGATAATTCTTCTCATGCTCATTCAATTTCCTAGAAGCGTAACACACTACCTGTCCCTCCTACATAAGGACACTACCAAGCCCTTTGTTGCAAGCATTTGTACACACTGCGAACTCTTTATTTGGATATGAAATCTTTAACACTTGAGCATTCATCAACAACTACTTTAACTATTCAAAATTGGTTGTACACTCCTCTGTCCATTCAAACTTCTTACCTTTCCTCTACAATGATGTAATAGGATAGGAAATGCATGAGAAGTTCCTGATGAACCTCCTATAGTAACCTTCTAACCCCATGAATGATCTGACTTCATCCACAATGCTAGGAGTTTCCCAATCCATGATAGCTTTTATCTTTTTTGTAACTACTACTATGCCTTCCTTGGAGACAACATGTCCCAAGTAATGCACCTCTGTCTAAATAAATTGCACTTGCTAAGCTTGGCATACAATTGGCTCTCTTATCAATCTCAACATTGTTGTTAAGTGTTTAGAATGCTCTTCCTCATTCTTAGAATATATCAATATATCATCAATGAACAGAATAAAAAACTTGTCTAGATAAGGATGCAACATGTTATTCATCAAGAACATAAAATTAGATGGAGCATTAGTCAAACTGAATGGAACTACAACAAACTCCTAATGCCCATACCTAGTCCTAAAGGCAGTCTTGTAGATGTTCTCTTCTTTTATGCATACCTGATAGTATCCTGATCTCAAGTCAATCTTTGAGAACATTGGTGCTCCCTTCAACTAATCAAACAAGTCATCAATCATCAACAATGGATGTGTTCTTTATCATCACCTTATTCAATTTCCTGTAATCAATGTACAACCAGAGAGTACCATCCTTCTTTACGGACAATATTGGTGCACCCCAAGGCAATACACTTGGCCTAATGCATCCCTTATCAAACATTTCTTTCAACTGCAACTTCAACTCTACTAAATCTGGAGTGCTCATCCTGTAAGGTGCATTTGATGTTGGTGCCACTACTAGTACCAACTCAATAGAAAAGTCCACTTGCATGTGAGGAGGCAACTCTAGAATATTTGCTGGAAATGCATCTTGAAACTACTGCAATATAGGGTAGCTCTTGAAGCTTTTTGCATCCTCAACATCCTTACCCTTTTTACTAGAAATATGAACAGCAAAAATTACACACCATTTCCTACAACTACACTTGGCCTACATAGCGGTGACCATCCTCATTTATGTAGGCTTCTTATTTCCGTGTAGAATTCTCTTTTCCCAATTATCATCTATGCACTTAATAGCCTTTTCATAACAATATACTTTGGTACTATGAAGATACAACCAATACATACCCAAAAACATATTATACAATCCCAATGGGATTACATTCAAATGTGTTGTTCTAGGCATACCATTCAACTCAAATGCACAATCTCTTACCTAGTGATGAACTCTCTTCTTAGTACCTATATCCAACTGCACCAACCAAGACTCTACATGCACTTATTTTCTCAAGCCACACTTATCCACCAGGTCAGGATTAACATAACTATAATTAGATCTAGGATCAATCAAAATAGAAATAACTTGATCACAAATCTTATTGTCCATCTCAATAATAGATGTTTGGTGATCCACTATGCATATTGTCCACAGTTGCATAAATATGAGGAATACTATGACCAACACCCCCAACTGTCTATGCCTCTTGAGCACTATATATTTTAGGCCTACTTCCCTGGTACAATGTATAATCCTTCTTACAATAATCTTTTCCACATATCCAACACTTCAATGATCCTCTACCATCACCTCTAGTCTTCTACTCTCCAGGTTGTGACCCATGCCCCTTCTTAATTGTATTAAACTTCTTGTAAGGAACCACATTTTATTTCTTGCCTGCATCTTGATATCTTACCTACTTCGGTGGCCACTTCCCTTTAACTTTCTCATTTCCCTTCAAGTCACGTTTAGCCTTAGCTTTGCACTTTGACTGCTCATAATAATACTTCAATTTTTGTATGGCTTCCTCTAGAAATCTAGGCTCATCAAACTCAATCTAGTCTCTATATTTTTTTGGCAACCTACAGATGAACCTTTGAATCTTAGCCTTCTCCTCTGTTGGGTGCAGCCCAACTTGACCTAGTTTTTGACAAAGACTATGCATTTTGTGGAGCGGAGTGTGCAATGGACAATGCAGCAAAGTGCAAAGTGGACTGCGTAGTGAAGTAGTTGGAATATACCACACGTTATAAGGGTTTCAGAGTGCATTGAAACCCCTCCTTTTTGTAAAAGCATGTGATAATGTAAAATATCAATGGTTTTAGCTAATTGTTTTAGGGAAACCATGGTATGTGGACTATGGTATTGTAACGATGTAACCCTTGATGTAATAGTATATATAGGGTCAAATAATAAGAAGATAATCATCTTATCGTTGAGATCCATATCTATGTTATGGTTTAACTTTGGTTGATCTGTTTTTTGGGAAAAGAAGGTGAGGTTCTACAATTGAGTGCACAGAAGCCTGAGTCTATAGCCAAGTGCATAGACAACGTGCAGCTTAGTGCCCAGGTCAAGAACTATTTGTTGTACAAGATTTCTTATTATAGGCAACAGTTCTTGTGTACGTAGCCCCACAGTGGTTCACAATGGGGTGAACCACGATAAAATTGGTCCCTTCATGTGTATATTTTCTTATTATCTATTGTAGAGTAGCCATTTATTACAGTTTCACTTTATATCAGTATAGTGATGATTTATGGCATTATATGATATGTGTAAGTGATTAAATGAATGCGGTGAAGTGATTTATGAATGTTAAGAATAAAATATAATATGAAACACCACATCACATCTTCCTTCAAGGTTGTAGAAAACTAGTTCTACATCCTACCATAGTCACTTCAGTTGAGACTACAATCTTCTTACAGGTCGTTGCCGAAAGGGCCAGTGATTGAGGGTTTTGTTGGTGCGCAGTATAGATCGAACCTAGGTCAACCCAAATCAAAACCAACAAATGGTTTTGTTGTTGGGAGCGGGATTTTTTTGTGGGATATGTGGATGTGGCATCCATCTAAGAAAGAAATTCAATATTGGCTAGAATTGAAAGAGAAAGAATTTGCAAATCAAGAGAACAGAAACCCTCTTCCAGCGTCTAAATCTTGGTTACAGGAGTATATTTTCATAGATCAATACGAAATTTTCTTCACATCGTTTTTTATTGAACTGTATAAGTGGATATAAAGTTTGACTTAAATAAAGACTTGTTTTAAAGGTAGAGAACCTTCGGTGTGGACTCCTAAACTAATACATCGACTCAAGGGAACTAACAATAGGATTTCAAGGGATGTCAATTTTTGGATTGATATCATCTTGGGAGGATTTATTATTGAGTTCGCAGTATAATCAATTATTTCCTACAATGAATCAGAATGACAATTCTTTAGAGGAATGCAAGGTAAGTATTTAAAGTCTTATAAAGTTTGGCTTAAGATGCTTCTGCATGAAAAGGGAGTTTTACAGATGCAGTCAGATTGCTAGTTTACTTATGTTTGGAAGAAAAACAATAAATCAAAGCCAGAGATCACAATAACACAAAGTGGAAAGAGATATAGAATAGAGACTAGAAAGAGAGCTCGTGGACAAGACATGAAGACCTTTGTAGAGACTAAGTATAGTCCTTTTTTGAGTGAATCTGAAAGTGAAAGAGAAGATAGCCACCGTGATAAAACCAAGCAACTTTGTAGTATTCACCTTCCTAGCTAGAGGGATCACAGAAGCCAGAATCCAGTAATATCTAGGGTGCTTTTTTCTCTCTCCCTTCCCCTCCCCCTCCCCCCTCCCCCTTCTCCCCCTAGCCCCCATCCCCCTCCCCTTACTTATCCCCACCCCCCTCCAAGAAGAAATATGGTTGATGATATTAAGTTGCATGTTTTCAAAGGAACTAGATCAGAATATCCAAAATAGTTTTGGTTTTTATGTGAAGCTATATGGACCACAAAGCAGATCAATGATGAAAATATAAAGAAAGCGCAGCTCATTATGTCATTCTGAGATAGAGAATTTACATGGTATATGAAGTATTCAAATGATTAGATCATAACATTTGTAGATATTAAATCAGAGTTGATCAAAGAATTTAAGAAGTCGAAGTTTGAGTCGTAGTGCATCACTAAGTTGAAAGAAATTAAACAGAAACCTACTGAGTCTATTTGGGAATTTTATCAGATATTTAAGGTGTTGTTGGATCAAGTGATCTTCGACATAGCTCCGTAGCAACATCAGGAATGGTCTATAGTTACGATGTTACCACATATCAGATTACCATTGATGTAACAAAAGACAACAAGTAAAACTGAAGCTCTAAATATTGCGATGAAGTTGGAAGCTTCGCCTATATGAGATGCTAATGAATGTATGCAATAGATTTAGATTCAGCTGGTGAACCTAACCCTGTAGATACAATATATCAAGAAAAGAAAAGAAGTCAGAGAAGAAGTATGGTGTACGAAGTGCAGATCGGAGGGCCATTCTAAAGAACAATGTCATATCTTTAGGGATTACATGGCTAGTGGGGCACTGAATCCCTTAAATGTAGGATCCATCCTGTGGTGTGATATATGTAAGACCAGAGGCCAACATCACTTAGAAGATTGTTACTTGTTATAGAAATATGTGCAAACTCCAAGGAACCTATATTGCAAATTTTGTAAATCAGTAGGACATGATGAGAATAATTGTCAATATTATGAACTAATGATGGAGCGTGGTGCTGACACTTATAGAATGCAAGCATAATAACATGGACATGAAGGCAGTGGACATCCTGGTGGTCAAGAAGGCTACCAAGGAAGAGGTCAAGGATGTGGATAGATCATTTGCTACAACTACGGCCAAGAAAGTCATTTTGTGAGAGATTGTCAGAACCCTACAACGACATGTAAGTGTTGTAAATCCTTTAAAAATGTAATTGAAGAATGTCCTGCACTTATGGAAAAGATGCAAGGAAAAAGGAATTAGCAGCTGGCATAGAACATTCAAATAATGACTGTCGGAAGGAGGACCAATGAACCTCAAATTAGTATTGTCACTAGAAGTGGAGCTCTGACTGGAAGTGATAAATCATATGAGAAGAAATAATTTGAAAGTACGTGGGTTAAAAAAATTGTTGAAAAAGTTCATGTTTTTTATATTTAGAAGGAAAAAGAAGTATTTGCAGAATCAAAGCAAAGCTTTATGGATGTTGAAGCTTCGACCTCTAGTGCGTAGCCAAAGAAAAGAACTAATTGTGACGTGTCATCAGCATTGGCACAGAATAAAGCTTCAATGTGGAATCGAGCTTTGACACAGGATCGAGCTCCAACACAAGACCGGGATTCAGCAAATGAGGCAGGTATTTTAAAGTCTTTTTTGCAGACTTGTATGAAATTATTAAGAAATAAAAAGGCGGTAGAAAGGATTCAAGAGTTGATAGATTCTTGTGCATCAAAAGGAGCACTGCAAAGTGAGATGCACGCAGTCAATAATTTGTATCAACAAAAAAGAACAATAAGAGAGATGAGGCTTAGTGTGTAGATAGGAGTATATGAGATGGACCAAGTTATCCTAGACCTGGGATATGATGCTAATGTCTTAATGAGGCAGGCATGGGAGTTAATGGGTAATTTGAAGCTACAGTGGTCACCTATTTAGTTAAGGATGTCAAATCAGCAAAGATCTTACCCTTAGGAAGACTACCAGTTTTAACAGTGGACATTGAAAGAATTTGCACTACTGCTGATTTTGAAGTAATAGAGATCGTTGATGATAGTAACCCTTATCTTGCATTGCTTGGACTTGATTGGGAATTTGAAAATATGGCTATAATTAATCTGAAGAAGAGATAGATGATATTTGAAGGGAATATTATGAGAGTAATTTTTACCTTGGATCCATCAAAAGGGGTAAAATATACAGAACCAGTTAGATAAGAATACCGCACAATTGATATAGATAATATCTATCATATGGAAGCAAAGGAATGGGATTCAATTAACCCTACTTCAGAAGGAAATTTGACTTAGGAGCATGATAGTTCTTGTACCTCTGACTCGGAAGAAGAGTTGGAAAACTAGCAAAATAGGCTGCATGAAGTACCCAGAAGGCGATGTGCAAGAATTACCAAATCAGTTCATTATATGATATCTGAGGTATGTAATCTGCCTACTTATGATGGCTTGGGTGATGTAAATGCTTTTCTTGATGATTATGAAAAACAAGTTCCAGAGAATAAAAGGTTGTTAACCTTGGATATATCCCTAAAAGCTAAACCCTGCTAGATGGTGGGGTGCACACAAGAAGAATATAGAATCCTGGCAAGAATGTCGAATATTGATGTGGATAAGGTTTCGATAGATAGATATAGAAATAGATATAAACTATGACGGTGAAACTAATCCTAGGTAGCATATCCAATTATGCACTACAGCATGGAAGGATATTCCACAGCAAGAACAGGTACATGGATTCATTCATACATTAGAGACAATCCCTAAGAACTGGTACTTAGAAACAAAGCTTCAACATGGTACAGTAAATTGGGAAGACATGGTTGATGGCTTCATATTAACATTCATCTTTGAGGATGATTTCCCATACATAGATTTGGCCCTTCAAACAGTTAAGAAGAGGATATTTGAGAATGCAACCCCAGTGACATGGCAACAACCTGATTGGGTTGCGCAAATAGAAAATGCACTAGAATGTTATAACCTTACTGCAGAAGAAGAAGAAGATCCTCGCAACATCGACATAGCAGAATCAGAAGGATATCACAAAGTAACTGGACTTGATTAGAGACACCAGATATAATGAAGCTACTGAAGACTAAGAAAGTGAGCATAGGATCAAAAAAGGAACCTAAGTTTGCAACAATAGGAGACTATTGGGATGAAGAGACAGTTAGTAAAGTTATATAGTTACATCATGAATACCAAGAACTATTCCCACCAAGTTTTCAGAGATTAAGGGTATAATAGGAGATCTAGGGGTCATAAAGATTCCCCCTAAGGCTGATGTGAATCTAGTCAAACAAAGACCTTACAGGATGAACCCGAAGTATAAGGAGAAAGTAAAGATGGAGCTTGATAAGATGATAGTAGTAGGAATTATTGAACCAGTAGAAGAATCAGAATGGGTGAGTCATATGGTGGTACAATAAAAGAAGACTTAAGGATAGATTAGGATCTGTGTGAATCTGTGAAAGTTAAATGATGCATGTTTACATGATCCCTTCCCTACCCCTTTAATAGATGAAGTGCTAGACAATGTAGGAGCTCATGAAGCTTACTCATTTACAGATGGATTTTCAAGTTATCATCAGATGAGGATTACACCTGAAGATCGTCATAAGACAACATTTGCTATAAAATGGGGCTCATATCAATACACAGTAATGACTTTTGGATTAAATAATATCCCTACTATATTTTCTAGAGTGGTGGTTGCAACTTTTAAGGAATATATCCACAAATTTTTAGAGGTATATTTTGATGATTGGACAGTATTTGGGCTGCTAATCAAACATATTGAAAGTTTAAGACTTATGCTCGACACATGTAGACAATATCAAATCTCTCTAAACCTAAAGAAGTGCATATTTTGTGTACCTCTTGGCATATCATTGGGACACATTGTTTGTAATAAAGGAATAATGGTGGAACCTACTAAGATTGTTATCATCGTGAATTTTCCTCCACCTAAGATAGTAAGACAGCTTCGCACTACATTGGTACATACTAGATATTATAGGAAATTCATTAAGGGGTATGCGCAAATCACTGTGCTTGTGGAGAAATTGTTAAAGAAGGATATAACTTTTCAATGGAATGAATAATGTCATAAGAGCCTCGACATATTGAAAGAAAAAATGGTAGCTACACCTATATTAGTGTTCCCTTATTGGAATAAGGAATTCCATTTCCATTTGGATGCCTCTTATATAGATTTGGTAGTAGTACTGGCACAACCTAGTGCAGGATAAATTAATCATCATATAGCTTTTGCAGGTAGAAAGTTATCTAAAGCATAAAATAATTACACCACTACATAAAGGGTGTTGGAATTAAGGAATTGTTGAGAGGGGAGGGTGAATCAGTAATTTAAGAAACTCTTTATTTTATTTTCTTACTGTGCTTATAGTTCCTTCTTATGTTCTTTCATATGTGAAAGCATTCATTCATAAAGCAGTAAATCTTATAAACTTTCAGAACACATACTCAAACAACAATCTCATGATCAGCATACATTTGACATAGTGTTTTCATGTGGAAACCCAAAGGGAAAAAACCACCAATTTGTTGTTTGTTTTATGATGTAATTTAAGCACCAACTTAATTACATCTATTTGTTTGTGAGCACCCACTCACTGGAGGCACCAACCCCCTTTTGTTTAGAAAGAACCAACTTGCCAAGAGGCACCAACCTCTTTTGTTTAGCAAGCACCAACTTGCCTAGAGGCACCAACCTCTTTTGTTTAGCAAGCACCAACTTTCCAAGAGGCACCAACCTCTTTTGTTTAGCAAGCACCAACTTTCCTAGAGGCACCAACCTCTTAAGTGTGCAGGCACCAACCTGTCACTACCACTGTTTTACTATTTCATACAATTTTCATACTGAAAATATAGGCATACAAATTACAAGTAAAATACCAACTTAATGGTTGTCTGCAGATTCAACTTCTGCACTCTGCTTTCTGAACACTTGTGGCAGTCTTCCTCTTGCTGCCCACTGCAACACTTTCTCTGCTCAGGGCTCTCCACTGTTTCACCACAGCACTACCCTTGCAACACTTTGCTCCAATTCACAGCTTACTGCTTTGCTCTCTACTCAAGGCCCTCCACTGTTTCACCATAGCACTATCCTTCAACCACTCTTCGCCAATGCACAGGTCACTTCTCTGCACTCTCATAAGTATGCTCACACTCCCAATTAGCTCAATGGAGGTTCAAATTTTTGTTCCTACACTGCTCTTGGCTCGATGTAGTCATTGTCATCATAAATTCTTCCCACGGATGTACCCCAGGCATGGCACCCCATTCTTCTGTTGATTTACGCAAACTCTAGTTCAATTGTTGCATTAAATTCATAAGGATGGGAGATGATCACTTCTCTCTCATACAGTTGACTCTCCATGTTGTGTATTAACTCTCAATCCTCCTTACATATTTCACAGAGGCTCCCCATACTTCTTTATAGTTTGCAGATATCTACTTGTACATCGTCATGGGGTCTCTAGTTTACATTTATTTACAATGCGTGCATAGGAGGTCTTCGTTTGTCAACCTTACAGTTCTGCATTCAAAATCACAATTGTCAATTCATACATCTTAATGGCAACCTGTACCATCATATTAGAGCTTTTCATCGCAATGTTGTGTAGTGGTGTAACACTGTGAAATAGTCGATTGTCGACCTCCGATCAAGTCTAGCCCCTTTTGCATTAGACACATGTTATATCTCCACCATAGGACTTGGTTCGGTGACCAAGTGCCAACCATATCGAAGCCCCCTATATCAGTGTTTTTCATTTGTGGCCAATGTTCCAGCAACCACAAACCTACGATCGTCGATATCCAATTTTTAAGCTCCTTCTGCTCAACCCTTACCACACATTTCTTACCATAGGGAAAAGGGCGGTGACTAGGGGCTTAGCCTTAAGTCACTCAGCACTCTATTAGGGGCCTTTGGTTCCCTTATAAAGTGGTGCACCCTTGGTTTCTTGTCTTTCCTCTAGAGCATGCGCTTACAACATTGGAGCCCCTTATCGAAGATTTCCACTTTGTGACAATGTGTCGTCCAACACAAATCGTCAATCATCAATTGTCAATTGGAACCTCTGTTTAGCCCTAGACCTTGGTTCCCTTAAGCCTTCATGACCACCTTTTATCCCACATCCCGGCGAAATTTCATTGTGGCACATGAGCCAACCATTGCAAACCTTCAATCGTTGATTGCCGAAGTGACTTCATCTCATGCCATGTGGCATCTTCTCAATAGTGACATGCATCACTTAGATATGGCCCATTAGGCCATCCATAAACACTAAAATAGCCTGCCATGTGTCCCTCCGTACCATGATGTCATGTTGACGCAAGCGGCCATGTGTCCCTTATCGGAACCAATCATATCTTGCCACTTGTCCTCATTAGAGCTCCTCCGATGCTACCTTCTATCCTTATCGGAGCCAACTGGATACCTCCATGTGTCTTGCTTAGAGGAGAGAGAAAGGGGCCTCACCTACTCTGGTTTTTCAACAAATTCCTTTGTATTTTCCTTTTTGGCCTCCCTGACAGTTTAACAAGGAATTCATAGTCCTGGCTTATCCCCCAAAATTGTGAGACCTCTGACATGCAGGATTGCCAATATGCAATTCGTTGGGGCCTTCAATATGTGATTCATTGGGACCTTTGATTGTGATTCACCAAGACCTCTGATTGCGATTTGTCCGGACCTCCGATCTTCGATATTCCTTACTACACAAGGCCTAAATCATCCAAAACTTCAACAGACCATATCTCTCAAACCACAAGTCCATTTATGGACTTCCACATACCATTGGAAAGATCCTCCAGGGAGCTTTACAATGAAAGGAGTTTGATTAGCCACTAAACCCATCCTATGCCTCAAAACATGGCTCCAAATTATCTATCTAGGTATGAAGCCCCATCATCAGGATCATCCTTGTTTGACATCAATGCCAACACTTACACAGACAGCCACCTTCATACCATCAAATGTCCAACAATATATCCCTTTGGCATTGATGGAAACACTGCAGACTCCCCCTCAGCTTGGCATGGTCTGATCTAATGCCAAATTTCTCCCCTTTAACACCAATGGCAAAGAAAACTTCACCTGCACTCCCTCTATACCAATGCAGCCTACTCTGCCATGAGTTCCTCCTACTGAGTAGTTACCACCCCCTACCAAAATGAAGTCATTTGGAGGGAGGATTCACAACTAATATTTGTTTCCTGAGATAGCCAAATGGTTCTCTTACAAGTGGCTTTGTAAATATATATGCCAATTGCTCTTTAGTGGGCACATATACAAGTTTAACAGTATTGGCTGTAAATTGTTCCCTCAAGAAATGATACTTGATAGGGATGTGCTTGGTTTTTTAATGCATGACTAGATTTTTTTAGATGTTGATTGCACTAGTGTTGTCACACATTAATGGAATGGGATTATGAAACTCTAATTGTATATCTTTTAAGGTTTGCTTCATCCATAGAATCTTTGTACAACAAGTCGCAGCAGCAATATATTCTACTTCAGCATTCGATAGAGAGATGGAGCTCTGTTTCTTGCTAACCCACGATACCAAGCAGTCACCCAAAAAGAAAGTTGCACTAGAAGTACTCTTCCTGTCATCTATACTTCTAGCCCAATCTACATCTGTGTAGGCCTTCAAATTGAAGTCTTTACTCCTAGGATACCGCATCCCATACTTTGTTGTACCTTGAAGATATTTGAAAATCCTCATAACAGCCACCACATGACTTTCTTATGGACAAGCCTAAAATATTGCCACAATTCCCAATGCTTGCATGACATCTGGCCTTGAAGTTGTTAGATATAGTAAGCTTCTTACCATCAATCTGTATTCAGTCTGCTTGTGGCATTGCATCTTCCTTGCATAGTTTATAGCCTATTGTCATGGGTGTGCTGATAGGTTTGCAGTCTTCCATTCCAAATTTCTTCAAAGTTTTCTTGAGGTATTTGGATTGAGATATAAAATCTCCTCGTGGTAACTAAGTAATTTGTAGACCCAAGAAGAAGGACAACTCACTAATCATGGACATTTCAAACTCTATTTGCATACAGTTTACAAACAGGTGCCCCAGGTGCTCCACATCGCTGCCAAATATGATGTCATCCACATACACAACCACTTTCAGTAGATGATCATCTTCAGAATTTAGATAGATATTGATGTCAATTGTGCCTTTATTAAAACCTTATTGCTGGAGATACTTATCTAGCCTTTCATACCAGGCTCTAGGGGCATGTTTCAAACCATACAGAGCCTTCATTAATTTGCATACAAGCCCTTCATAAGAGGATAGTAGAAAACCTTCAAGCTACTCAATGTAAACCTCCTCTTCTAATTCTTCATTGAGAAAGGCAGACTTTACATCCATCTTATAAACTTTGATGTTCTTGTGAATGGAAAGAGCAAGGAAGATTCTTATGGATTCTAGTTGGTTTATTGGTGTAAAGGTCCCTTCAAATTCTACCCCTTCTATCTGGGCATACCCTTTGCAAACCAACTAATATTTGTTTTTGATTACTTGACCTTTTTCATTCAGCGTATTCTTGAAAACCAACTTCATTCCAATAACATTTTTCTCTTTTGGTCTTGGGACAAGCTCCCATGTGTCATTCTTTTCAATTTGGTCTAGCTCTTCATTCATGGCTTTCACCCAAAACTTATCTTCACTTGCTTGATAGAGGTTTTTGGGTTCTATTTGTGATAGTAGAGTCAAATTTTCATGTTTTGTATTTCCCACAAGTCTCCTTCTGGTTTGGACACCCTTTCTTTGATCTCCAAGAATCTGAATCTCAAGGTGTTCCTTTTTCACATACCTAGAAGGCGTTCTTGGCCTTTAAGATGTGCTTTCTTCCTCACCTTCATTGTTTGAATTTGTTTCATTTGAATGTCCACCCCTCAACTCTGAACTTTCTTCATCATCTAAGTCCAAGTTACTTTTGAAGGGTTCAGGTTGTGAGCCTACTTCATCAACCACTATGTCAATGCAGTCTTCTATCTTCCTTGTCCTCTTGTTGTAACATCTGTACCCTTTGCTTCGAATACAATATCCAAGCAATATTCCTTTCAGCATGTGAGTCAAGCTTCCCAAGGTTCTTTTCATTTCTTTTAATGAAGCACTTTCTCCCAAACACCTTGAGGTGTTTAACTGATGTAGATCTACCCTTCCATAACTTATATGGAGTTTTGTCACTATCAGGACTGAGATGAGTTATGTTTGACAGATATACTACTTTCTAAGATGCTTCTCCCCAAATGTGGTGAGCCACTCCTACTTCATCTAACATTTATCTGGCCATTTCTTTGATTATTCAATTATTCCTCTCTACAACCCCATTTTTCCGAGGAGTTTTGACCACTGAGAACTACCTTTTAATACCTTGAGCTTCACAAAATTATTCAAACTCTTTTGAGTTGAACTCTCCCTCTATGTCTGATCCCAAGCATTTTATCCTCAAATCTTTCTCATTCTCTACCTGAGCCATAAACTGTTATGAAACCAGCTCACAAAAAGATAGAAAAGATAGTTGAACGACTTAGAATTTAGCCTCTTCAAGGGGGCAACCTCCTTTACATTACACAAATGAATAATTCTTCGATGATACAAATGAAAACCTCCTTTCTATATATAGGAGTCTAAGGGGTCATAATATAATCAGAGCCGACATAACAATAATAATGTAAGGGCACAATAATAACAATAGTGGGCTTCTATGGGGCACAATAGTAACAATATGGGCACTACATGGGTACATCAATATAATAAGGGGGTTGTACTAATAACAATAAGGGGTTACACTAGTAGTATAAGGGCCTAACATGCCCCTCTCCATCAAAAAGTGTTGTCCTCAAATCTTGAGTAGTTCTTGATGCTTCTATATAAAATTCTTGTCCTCCCATGTGGAATCTTCAATGAGTAAGTTCTTCCACTTGATGAGATACTCTGAAATTGATCGATTTCATAGTTGTTGGGTTCTTGTTTCTATGACTGCTCCAGGTTCCAATATGATTTTTCCTTCCTCTTCAATTTCTGGCAATATTGTTTGAATTGGGATCTTTTGCAACTTTTGAATAAGTGGCCATACTTCTTTGTCCTTCTTCCATTCATCCCTTGCTTCGTTTATCCAATCTGGTTGGATAATAGAAATAGCACAAAACAATGCTTCCACATCCTCATCCTTTCTTGGGAGTGCATCTACAGCAAAATTTTGCTTCCATTTTCTATAGATGATGTCAAAGTCATAACCCAACATATTTGTGACACAGTTTTTTTGTTCTTCTAAAGATAATAGTTGTTCTATAAAGTATTTAAGACTATCATGATCCATTTTTACCTTGAAGTGTCTTCCCATTCGGTAAGGTCACCATTTCTTAAGTGCATGTAGTATTGCCAACATTTCCTTCTCATAAATAGCTTGCTTGAGATGTAACAGTAAAAATACCCAATCACCTAAATCAAAACGTTTTTCACTACGATGTTGATCTACCTTTTGTTTCATTCGATTTTGCACCAAAGTGGCGTTATCCTTTAAAAGTTGGAGAACTTGTTGTTGATGCTCGATTTGATCTTTCACTGCTTGAACCTTTTTCTTCTTGATATATCCTTCTATCTTTAGAGTTTGAGGAGTGGTAATTTCTTCCAATCCTTTACAAGATATGGTCGGATTCATTTCTTGATGCTCGATGTGATCTTTCACTTCTTGAACATTTTTCTTCTTGATATGCCCTTCTACCTTGATAGTTTGAGGAGTGGTAATTCTGACCAATGAATTACAAGATATGGTTGGATTCATTTCTTCTTTCTCGATGTGATGTTTCACTTCTTGCACCCTTTTCTTCTTGATATGTCCTTCTATCTTGAGAGTTTGAGGAGTGGTAATTCTTTCCAATGCTTTACAAGATATGGTCTGATTCATTTCTTCTTTCTCTGTGGTTAGGTCCCGGCATATATCCTCTTCTTTTGATGTTTCTTGATCCTTTTCTTCCTCTTCTCCATACTCTAGGTAAAATAATTTCTTCTCAGCACACTTATGACCTTTAGTGCATTTTCTATCACAATTGTAACAAAGCCCTTTTTCTCTTTTTTCTTCCAATTGTTGTGGTGTAACCCTTATAGGTTGTGGAAGGCTAGAAGCAACAACACTTCCATCATTATAGTTGTGAGGGATAGACTTCCTTGTTTCCATAATTTTACTTTCTACTATGTAACAAAGCCCTTTTACTCTTTCCAATTGTTGTGGTGTTGCTGTAAAGAAGGTGTTGCTCTTTGTATCCTCATAATGTGCTATCATTTCCTCCGTGAAAATTGACCACGTAACAAGTTGTTTACGAGAACAAATCCCTTCAGACCATAAAAATTGATCCGGTTCTAAATATGAAGATGCAATACATACCTTTTGTAGCAGTGGTATACCATGTAGATCAATATATTGCTCCATTTGAAGTATCCAATTTACCGAATCCTTGGCATCAAACTTCCTCATCTTGATTTTTCTTAATTTTAGGAGCTCGATATTGCACCAACTGTAACTCTGTACTTTCAAATCTTTAAGTTCTGAAATTGTGACCTGTAGTAGCCCTCTGTGTCCTCTTTCCAATGCCACTAGTCTAATCCAAATTGGATTGTCCAAGGAAGAGTTATGCCAAATCTCCCACAGTGCCCTGATTATAGACTAGTCCAGTAGAGCGAACTTGTACGACATGCCACGTGTCCCTGTTTCAATTTTTGGCTCTAAAAAATATATACAAGAAACTGCAGTCTGTCCTCTTTCTATAACTTCTTACGAAATTTCAATCCGATGCCCAGAGAGAAAGTTATGACGATTTTTCCTAGGTCACCTGTTTGGAATGTAATTCAAGAGTCTGCAAAAAGACCGATTTCCTCAGATCATATCTCCGCAAAATATAGCGCAAAAAGCTCTGAAATTTGGAGCCAAGCTTTAGTGCAATTTCGTCTCAAATGGGGTTTTTTTTTAGCTTTTGAAACGTCGCAGAAAAAAAAGTTATAGAGAAAATGCCACGATGACCTATTTGGAGCAGAAAAACCCTAGAATCCAAGGCTCTGATACCAAATGTTATGAAACCAGCTCACAAAAAGATAGAAAAGATAGTTGAATGCCTTAGAATTCAGCCTCTTCAAGGGGAAACCTCCTTTACATTACACAAATGAATAATTCTTCGATGATACAAATGAAAATACCTCCTTTCTATATATAGGAGTCTAAGGGGTCATAATATAATCAGAGCCGACATAACAATAATAATGTAAGGGCACAATAATAACAATAGTGGGCTTCTATGGGGCACAATAGTAACAATATGGGCACTACATGGGTACATAAATATAATAAGGGGGTTGTACTAATAACAATAAGGGGTTACACTAGTAGTATGAGGGCCTAACACAAACTTCTTGAAGTGCTCAAATGCTTTGGACTTTTCTTTTAGTAGGAGAATCCAAGTAGCCCTCGTGTAATCATATATGAACAAAAAGAAGTACATTTCTTCTTTTGATGTTTTTTGTTCTTGTGGGGCCACAAATATCTATGTGAATAAGCTCCAAAGGTCTAGATGAGGAGAAATATTTCATTTTGAAATGAGTCCTAGTCTGCTTGTCAAGCTGACATGTTTTATAGATGTTGTTATCAGGGCTTGAAAATCTAGGTAATCCTTATACCACACCTATCTTTATTATCCTTATCAAGATATCAAAATTCATGTGTCTGAGCCTCTTATGCCACAGTCGTGCTTCGTTGGTTTTGCTCAAGTAACAACTGACCCTTGAGTCATTGAACACATAAACGTTATTGTGAGTCCTGACTGCCTTCCCCACTAGTTTTCCATTTTTTATATTCTAGATCTCACAATCTTTAGATCGAAAGGTCACATCATAGTCGTTGTCACACATCTGGCTAACACTTAGCAGATTGTGTTTGAGGCCTTCCACATACATCACATTCTATGCTTTTTTCTTTTGATCAAGGCTGACCACTCCTTTTCCTTTGATTCTTGTTGGAGCATTGCTTCCAAAGGTGACATTGCCTCCTCTATCTCTTTCTTTTAGTGACAGAAACTTTCTCTTGTCTCCAATCATGTGTTTGGAATAACCATTGTCTACATACCATCTGTTTTCTTTATCATGCATTAATAAGGCAAACCCACACAGCATGATATTTTTGGTCTTTTGTCTCCATCTTCTTTTATCCTTTTGTATGTGAGTCTGTCTGTCAGTTTCAGATTTAGACAGTTATTCAAACCTGCTTCTACACTCTTTGGCCCTGTGCCCGAAATTATTACATTTAAAACATTCAACTTCACTTTGTAGGGTGGTGAAGGAATTATGATTCCTAAAAAAGGAATCTTGTGACTTAACAGCTTGGTGTGAATTAAACCTAAGATTTTCATCACTTTCAACTTTGACACTTCTACAATCAATAGCTTTGTTTCCAAATATATGATGCTTGTAGTAGTGACCATAAAATAAGAAGGCAGACCTATTGTCAAAAACATTATGAGGTTTAGCAGAGAAATACCTTGGTCGACTCTTTGTTTGACTCATCCTCCATTGACGACCTCCTCTTTTGTGGTTCTTCAACACTTGCAGACCTGAACTTTATCTTCTTCTTCCCGATATAAGATTCATGTTCCTTTGAGTACCCCAGATCAGTTCTAATTCCTTAGGGCCTTTGACAGCTCAGAATCTTATTTAGTCTTCTAGTCCCTTCAACAAATCTCTCACTTAGACCCTTCTCAATCTTTGCTTTCTCAAGGTTAGTTCTTAGAGAGACCACCTCTACTTCAAGATACTGGTAGTTTTCTTCCCATTCTTGAATCATATCTTGAAGTACCTCTTCTTTTCATCTAGCTTCCTCCAGCTCAACCTTTAAAGACAAAAAATCATCTTTGCAGATTTTTGAGGTCGTTTCCCTTTTCGACTTGCATCTCTTGTTTCAGTTGCTTGTTCTCCTCTTCTAACTTCTCATGATTTCCTTATTCTCATTTGAGCATAAGAGATATACTATCCTTTCTCTTGATAGCCTCTTCAATTTTTTCTTTCTGATATGAAAACTCCTCATTATCTGAGTTATACATTCCTTCTTCTGCATGCTACAATTGTTCCTTTAGCTGCTTGTTTTTCTTCCTTGCTTTCTTCAACTCATCAAGGGAACTGATGAGTTCTCCCTCAATATTTACCACTCCTTCCTCTTCTTCCTCTTCAGAGTCCATAAGACCCTATTTCTTGGAGTTTGTTTTTAGGGCCATAAGAAGATACTCATTTAACTCATTTTCTGATGAGTCTTCACAATTTGATTCTGGGTCCGAACTATCCTCTTTGGAATAGAACCCCTTCTTCTTGTATGGTTTCTTCTTTTGAAATGTCTGAGACTTATTTCTAAATTTCAGACCTTCTTCTCTTTTAGTCCCCTCTTTGTAAGGGCATTTGGAAGAGAAATTTCCAACTCTTCCACAGTCAAAACACTTAAAGGGAAACTTCCCTTTATATTTACCAGAGCCTTGCTTCAATTTTTTAGCTAGTTGAGCCAGATCCTAATCAGATTCACTGCTAGAGTAGTCTTGATGAACTCTATGTTCCTTTCCCTTATTGGATACTCTGAATGCAGCTTCCTTTGGTTTAGATTTCTCCATTCCTACTCTCATCTCATAGGCTGTGAGAGTACCATGTAGCTGATCCATCTTGAGATCCTTTAGGTTGACCATTTCCTCTATAGTTGATATTTTGGCATTAAATCTCATGGGTAGAGATCTTAATACCTTTTGAATAATCAACTCTTCCTTGACTTCCTCACTAAGTCCTCTAATCATATTAACTACTTCATCAACTATGAGGAAGTACTCAGCTATGCTTTCATTCTCAGTCATCTTCAAGCTTTCAAAGCTCATTCTAAAAG
The DNA here is from genome assembly GCA_031772625.1 of Pinus tabuliformis. Taxonomy (NCBI): domain Eukaryota; kingdom Viridiplantae; phylum Streptophyta; class Pinopsida; order Pinales; family Pinaceae; genus Pinus; species Pinus tabuliformis. Next base: position 841,807,757 of record CM062807.1, read on the forward strand.
TCTAAAGTTTTTCTTGCTTCACTTTTTCATCTCTTTCATGACATGGGTTAATCTTCTCCCACATATCATAAGTAGACTTACAATTCATAACCTTCACAAGTTCTGACTAACTAAGACCAGCAAGAATGGCATGCTTGGATTTACCATTGCTTAGATACAGTTTCTTACCATCTGCATTTGTGGGGGGAATATCTGGGACATTGTAATTTACTAGTACTAAGGTCCAAACATCTACCCCCAGGGACATAATATATGCCTCCATTCTTACTTTCCAAAAGGCATAATTGGCTCCATCAAAGACTGGTACCCTACTCGAGTAAACTTCTTAACTCTCCTGCCTATTCAAAATTCCTTAAGGATCTACCTTCCAGTGGTTAAATTGTTACTGAATGAACCTTGCTTTGATACCAATTGTTGGAATTAAGGAATTGCTAAGGGGGGGTGAATCAGTAATTTAAGAAACTCTTTATTCTTTTCTTATTGTGCTTATAGTTCCTTCTTATGTTCTTTCATATGTGAAATAATTCATTCATAAAGTAGTAAATCTTATAAACTTTCAGAACACATACTCAAACAACAATCTCATGACCAGCATACATTTGACACAGTGTTTTCACATGGAAACCCAAAGGCAAAAAAACACCAATTTTTTGTTTGTTTTATGATGTAATTTAAGCATCAACTTAATTACATTTTTTGTTTGTGAGCACCCACTCATTGGAGGCACCAACCCCCTTTTGTTTAGCAAGCACAAACTTGCCAAGAGGAACCAACATATTTTGTTTAGCAAGCAACAACCTTCCTAGAGGCACCAACCTCTTTTCTTTAGAAATCACCAACTTACTAAGAGGCACCAACCTCTTTTGTTTAGCAATCACCAACTTGCCTAGAGGCACCAACCTCTTAAGTGTTCAGGCATCAACCTATCACTGCCACTATTTTACTATTTCATAGAATTTTCATCCTGAAAATGGAGGCATACAAATTACAAGTAAAATACCAACTTAATGGTTGTCTATAGATTCAACTTCTGCATTCTACTTTCTAAACACTTATCACAGTATTCCTCTTGCTACCCACTGCAACACTTGCTTTGTGCTCTGATTTCTCTACTCAGGGCTCTCCACTATTTCACCACAGCACTACCCTTGCAACACTCTACTCCAATTCACAACTCACTTCTCTGCTCTCTGCTCAGGGCTCTCCACTATTTCACCACAGCACTACCCTTGCAACACTCTTCGCCAATACACATCTCACTGCTCTGCACTCTCACAAGTATGCTCACACTCCTAATTAGCTCAATGGAGGTTCACAGTTTTGTTCGTGTGCTACTCTTGGCTCGATGTAGTCACTATCATCATCAATTCTACCCATGCATGTACCCTAGGCATGGCACCCCATTCTTCTACTGATTTATGCAAACTCTAGTTCAGTCATTGCATTAAACTCATAAGGATGGGTGATGATCACTTCTCTATCATACAACTGACTCTCCATGTTGTGTATTAACTCTTAGTCCTCCTTACATATTTCACAGAGGCTCCCCATACTTTTTTATGGTTCGTAGAGATCTACCTGTACATCGTCATGGAGTCTATGTTTTGCATTTATTTACAATGCATGAGTGAGAGGTCTTTGGCCATCAACCTTACAATTCTAAATTCAAAATCACAATTATCGATTCATACATCTTAATGGCACCCTGTACCATCATATCAGATCTTTTCATCACAATGTTGTTTAGTGGTGTAACACTATGAAATAACTTATTTCCGACCTTCGATCAAGTCTAGCCCCATTTGCATTAGACCCCTGCTATATCTCCACCATAGGACTTGGTTCAGTGACTGAGTTCCAACCATATCGGAGCCCCCTATATCATCATTTTTCATATGTGGCCAATGTGCCAGCAACCACAAACCTGCAATCATTGATCTCCAATTTTTAAGCTCCTTCCACTCAACCCTTACCGCACACTTCTTACCATAGGGCCAAGGGTGATGACCGAGGGTTTGGCCTTAAGCGCTAAGTCTCTCAACACTCTGTTGGGGGCCTTTGGTTCCCTTATAACGTGTCGCACCCTTGGTTTCTTGGATTTCCTCTAGACCATGCACTTACCACATCAAAACCCCTTATCGGTGATTTCCACTTTGTGACAATGTGTTGTCCATCACAAATCATCGATCGTCGATTGCCGATTGACACCTCTGTTCAGCCCTAGCCCTTGGTTCCCTTAAGCCTTCATGACCACCTTCTATCTGGCATCCAAATGAAATTTCATTGTGGCACATGAGCCAGCCATTACAAACCTTTGATAGGCGATTGCCGAAGTGGCGTCATCTCATGCCACGTGGCATCTTCTGACCAGTGAGATGTGTCACTCATATATGGCCCATGAGGTCATCCATAAACACCGAAACAACCTGCCACATGTCCCTCCATACTGTTATGTCATGTTGAAGTAAGTAGCCACATGTCCCTTATTGGAACCAATTAGATCCTGCCACTTGTCCTCATCGAAGCTTCTCCGATGCTGCCTTATGTCCTTATCAGAGCCAACTGGATGCCTCCACGTGTCCTGCCTGGAGGAGAGAGAAAGGGACCTCGCCTACTCTGGCTTTTCACCAAATTCCTTTGTATTTTCCTTTTTGGCCTCCCTAGTAATTTAACAAGGAATGCACAGTCCTGACTTATCCCCCGAAATTGTGAGACCTCTAAAATGTGGGATCATCGATATGAAATATGTCGAGACCTTTGATATGCGATTCGCTAGGACCTCCAATTCGTCAGGACCTCCAATTGTGATTTTTCAAGACCTCAGATTTGCTAGGACCTCTGATTACAATTCTCCAGGACCTCCGATTGGCCGGTACCTTCGATTGTGATTCGTCAAGACCTCTGATCTCCTATATTCCTTACTACACAAAGCCTGAATCATCCTGAACTTCAGTAGGCCATATCTCTCAAACCACAAGTCCATTTCTGAACTTCTGCATACCATTGGAAAGCTCTTCCAAAGAAATTTCCAATGAAATGAGTCTGATTAGCCACTAATCCCAACTTCTACCTCAAAATATGGCTCCAAAGTCTCTACCTAGTTGAAAGTCTCTACCTAAGCATGAAGCCCCATCATCAAGATAAGCCTTGTTTGACATGAATGCCAACACTTACACAGCCAGCCACCTTCATACCATCAAATGTCCAACAAATGGAAGGACTGGCCATGGTATATGCTTTGCAAAAGTTTAGACACTATTTGTTGGGATCACACTTTAAAATGTTTACAGAACATTTTGCACTGAAGTATTTGGTTAATAATATTGTCTTAGGAGGAAAGATTCGTAGATGGTTACTTTTATTTCAGGAATATGACTTCGAAATCATTGTTAAACTGGGAAGACTAAATGTAAGACCTGATCATCTATCAAGATTGGAAACAGGGAAGAACCAACCAGCATAGAGGATAATCTCCCTGATGTGCAATTATTTGCAATCAGAGTTATAGATTACCATTTTGTAGATATCATTCAGTTTTTGACCACAGGGATGGATCCTTCAAAATATACTACGTAGCAAAAGAAAGAATTAGTGGTTAAGGTAGTTGTCTTCTCATTAATAGAAGGACAGTTATATAAGATGGGACCAGATGAAATATTGCACAGATTTGTTCCCAAACATGAAAGACAAGTGATTCTAGCAAAAGCTCATGGTGGCGCAGCTTGTGGACACTAAGCAAGAAAAGATATTGTGCAAAATATTTTGAGAGACGGATTGTGGTGGCCTGCATTACATAAAGATGTGAAGGAGTATTGCAAAGCATGTGATATGTGTCAAAAAAGAGGAAAACCTTCAAGAAGAGATGAGATGTAATTGGTACCATAAGTTACATTGCAGGTCTTTGGGAACTGTTCTATTGATTTTTTTGGACCCATCAACCCACCTAGAAAGAGCACTAGTGTGAGGTACATAATTATAGCAACTAATTACTTGACAAGATTGGCTGAAGCACAACTAGTAAGGGACTACAGCACAGAGCGTGCTACAAAGTTTGTTTTTTAGTATATATTGTCTAGATTTGGATGTCCAAATATTTTTATGAGTGACCAAGGTTCCCAATTCCTGAATAAAACTATTGAAGAATTGACTGAGGAATTCTAAGTTTATCATCAGAAAAGTACCCCTTATCATCCTTAGGCAAATGGAATAGTAGAAGAATTTAATAATATTTTGGAGAATGCACTGACTAAGGTATGCAATGTGAACAGAGATGACTAGGACCTTAGAATTCCAGTAGTTTTATGGGCTTACAAGACCATATGCAAAAAGTTGACAGGGTAGACACCCTTCATGTTAGTTTATGGGTAAGACATTGTGATGCCCATGGAATACATTGTGCCTATCTTGAGGATTGCAACTTTTACAGATATGGCAGACCCCGATATAATGGAGGAAATAATGTCGCAGTTGATTTCTTTGGAAGAAGACGGATTTATAGAAAGATTCCATCAGCAGGTACAAAAAGCAAGAAAAAAGGCTTGGCATGACAGACATATTAAGTAGAATAAGTTCCAAGTAGGAGACCTTGTTCTCCTCTATGACAGTAAGTTTATGAAATTTCCAATAAAAGTCAAGATGCATTGGCTAGGCCCCTACATTATCAAGCATATTACTGATGCAGGCGCAATTCAATTATTGAAGATAAATGGAGAATTGATCCAAGGAAGAGTAAATGGCTACAGGTTAAAAATGTACAGGGACAACCCTGTCCCTACAGCCTCACTCTAAAGAAGAAAGGAGAAAAGTCTTAGTGCTAATGCAGTTGAAAGTGGGCATTGGACTATAAACTACATTGCAAAGAGCTTCGACTTAGGAAGTTACTTCACTACAATCTAGGTTATGTCGAAGTTTATAGGAGCTGTGATGTAAAAAGAATTATTCACTACAATATGGGATGCATCAAAGTTTGTCAGAAAAATATGACCATTAAAAGGGAAAAGTTAACGTTAAAACAAGTGGAAAGTTTCATTTATGAGGACAAATTGACAAGATCTAAGGATAGGTATGAAATTAATGAACACATTCTGAACACAATCTTCGAATACCTTACCAATCTTGTAGAAGCTCATGAAAATCAAAGAGGAAAAGGCCCTCCAAAAGAATATTGAGGAACTGAAGAAGGAAGAACAGGTTTTAGTAGAGAGGACTCATCCATGGAAGGACAAGGCTCTCCAACTATTGCAGGCAGTAGATGAGAAGCTCCAAGAGCTTCAACAAAGGGAGACAACAATGATGTAGAAGGTTGCAAAACATGTGACAAAAGCATTGTTGGAAGAGGTGCACAACGAAGAGAAGCAGGTCACAAAGATTCTGCAGAAGTTCAAAATTCCTATAACAACATCGCAGCAAAAATTAGAGGCAAAGCAACTGATTGAATCGAGATGACTCACATGTGAGTGTTGGGAGCCTATTGGGCGGAGGCCAACTTGGCCTAGTTTTTAGCAAAGACTCTGCATTTTGTGGAGCAGAGTGCGCAGTGGAGAATGCAGCAAAGTGCAAAGTGGACCGCGCACCAAATAAGTTAGAATATACCACATGGTATAAGGGTGTCTGAGTGGGTCAAATACCCTCCTTTTTGTAAAATCACGTGGTAATGTAAAATATCAATGGTATTAGTTACTTGTTTTATGGAAACCATGGTATTCTAACAATGTAACCCTTGATGTAATAGTATATATAGGGTCAAATAATAAGAAGAGAATCATCTTATCATCGAGATACAGATATATGTTATGGTTTAACTTTTGTGATCTATTATTTGGGAAAAGAAGGAGAGGCTCTGTAGCTGAGTACGCAGAGGCCTGAGTCTGCAGATGAGTGCGCAGATGACCTTCAACTTAGTGTGCAGGTCAAAAACTGTTTGTTGTAAAAGATTTCTTATTATAAGAAACGGTTCTTGTGGACATAGCCCCACATTGAGGTGAACCATGGAAAAATTGGTGTCTTCATGTGTATATTTTCTTATTATCTGTTGTAATGTAGTAGTTTATTATAGTTGCACTTTATCTCAATACAGTGATGATTTATGGCTTTATATGATATGTGTAAGTGATTAAATGAATGCGGCGAAGTGATTTCTGAATGTTAAGAATAACAGATAATATAAAACACTACATGGCATCATCCTTCAAGGCTGCAAAAACTTGGTTCTGCATCCTCCCATAGTCACTTTGGGTGAGACTATGATCTACTTGCAAGTCATTGCCGAAAGGGCAAGTGATCGAACCTGGGTCAGCCCAAATCAAAACCAACATCCTTCTTTAGATATGGCACATATCTCAACAGCTCCAAGAACTTGCTAGTATACTCATCATCTGTCATAGAACCCATATATAGCTCATAAAATTCCTTAGCTCTATCATCATAGTACCTCTTTGACAAATACTTCTTCTTAAAAAGTCTCTCAAACTCATCCCAAACCAACTCGTCTTCCTAAATTCCCTTGACAGTCTTCACATCTTCCCACCAAATATTTACTTTCCCTTTGAGACTGGAGTTGGCTATCTTGGCTTTCATGTTCTCTGAATAGTTGTGCAAACTAAAGAATTTCTTCATCCCAAGAAACCATGCCTCTGCATCTTCTCCCTTTTTCATATCTCCATCAAATGGAGGTGGCTTCACTTTCTTAAACTCCTCAGGTAAATACTCACCCCTCCTATAAGGATGATGACAGTGATGACTATAACGATGTCTCCTGGATGAGGAATTAGAATGATGCCCATACATACCAGTCCTCCTGTTAAGTGTATCCATATATCTTCCACCTCTAACTGTTTCCCCTTTATCCAACCTATATTCGAACTGAGACCTACTACCATAGGCTCCATTATTTTTCTCTTCCTACTCTTGACTGATCCTCAACTGTCCCTGTCTGTGCAACTCTCACAAGCTCTAAAGAATCATTGAATTAACCTCTACTTGCTTCTCCTGAGCCCTTATAAGTCTTTATTAACCCTCAACCAACCTGTCATTATCCACTTTGCAACTTTTGATACCTTCCCTCAAGCTCCTCAATGTATCTGCTACACCAAGAGAATACTCTTCTCCTTGTTGCCCAACTGATCTATAGGGAGAGTCACGGGAACTGTAGTCTACCATTTTTCTCGTCATCTTTGATTCTCTTCTTCCTACAAGTGTATCATGTCAGATAAACCAAATAGATACCAAAATCAAATCCATACCTCAGTGATGTTCATGGGAGGCTTATCTCATCTACAAGATCAATCCACATTAGCATGTACATGTATAATCATAAGCATATCCATATAATCATATCAACACATCAACATCATAAAAACATAAAAACATCATGCATGACCATACCAATTGTATACCATGACCCCATGCATGACAACCATAACCTTGACAACATCAGACTTTACCCAAAGAGAGCACAAGCCACTCGGATACCACTTTGTAACACCTCCTCCCACATTTACCCACTTTTGTCGGTTTACCGGGATAAACATGAGTTGAGGGTCACTATGATAAGACTCAACCAATTGTGTCACTAACCTAAAGCCCTAGTCACTCCCTTTCCAAGGCATTCCAACAACTATGGCCCTCCATTCACTCCCATAGGCCTACCTACCAGTGACTGTGGAATTTTCTACTCAGTTCTATGCCAATGACCTTGAATTTTGAGCCACTTTTTAGGGCCAGGACTCAGGCCTCTGCTCATAACTCAGTGAAACTTCTAGAGAGGATAGATGACATAGAAACAATGCTTGTAAACCAAAACTGAAACCAGGACTTGACCTAACCTTCCCCAAACGGGACTGACATTCCATCAAACATTTGGTAAACATGCAACCTGGTCATGAATGCAAATATAAACGTAAGGATCTGAAAAATTATCTAATTTTTAGCAAGAAGGATCACCGCCTTCTCACATTAGTTTTCATAACATGAATTAGGTATTGCATTCATTATTCATTTAGTTACAAGTAAAAACATGGAAAGAGCCATGACTAAGAGTTTTCAAATAACCGGGCTTATAACCAGCATATAACTAGATAAATAACAATGAGAGATTAAAGCCACATAATAAAAAGTACATTTACTTGACATAAAAAGCAAGAGAAACTTAGCTCTTATTAAACATAGGAAAAATCAAACTAGGTTTGAGACTTCCACATACAACTCAACCATAGATTAGCTTAACCAAATCTTTCTTTCAGCCAATCACCCTTGTGCCATATTCCAAGTATGAATGTGGGATCTCATGGAATAAAGCAATCCATAAACAACCAAGGGAATCCAAAGGTTAAACCACCTCCATCCTCACCATACGGTGACCTCACCTAAACCATTGTCGAGATCACAAAACCAAACCGAGTTTGGATGCCTCATAATTCTACTCTAATACCTTGAGGAATTTTCCCATCTCCACCCTCAAGCTTTACCACTACCATTATCGATAAATTTATTCTTAGGCCTTTGGGATTTTTCCTAAGACCGTCTCACCTAGATCCAAAATCTTTCAGCAATCCAAAACTCAAGCTGAGAAAAGTCCCATCACACCATGGCTATCCGGAAATGGCAAGGCAAGGCTAAAATCCACTGTCGAAACTCGACAAAATCCATGCCAATGAGAACAAAAGAACCAAATACAAGCATGCACATACCATGCATGTCAAAACCAACTAGGAAATCATACATGCAACCTATTACCTACAAATATTCCTATTGAAGCTACTTGATCCAACTTTTCCTTGCTTGATCATTGCTTTCTTTTGTTTTCCTTGTCCTTCCTTTTATTACTTAATTTCCTTCTCCTCTTGGTGCTCTTCTTCTCTCTGAGACTAATTCCAAAATTGAACTGACAAAAGGCTACCAATTGATGCTCTGATGTCTTTTTATTATCGATGCCTCTAATTTCTTCATTTTCCTTAATTTTCCTTCAATTTCCTCCTCACTTGTAACATGTGACCTTTCACCTCCCTTTTCTCATATTTTCATTTATTTTCATAAATAAAATACCAATAATGCCTTTTTATCTTTCAAATCCTTTTCCATTTCCTGTGCCAATTTCCCCTTAGCCTTAAAAACAACAAGTGCTTCCCACTAGGATATTTTTCCCAACATTCAGCTTCGAATAAGTGTCCCTTGACCTTGGTCTTATTCTGCCTTTATTAACTTTTATTACATGAAATTTTAACCCAAGGTTGTCGCAAATAGCCTATTGTATTTGGGAAATTGTTGATAGGCATCCCAATAAAACTGCTACAAATTTCTAACTAAAAACCCTATTTAAATGGTGTATAGAAAAAAAACTTATATTTTTCTGATTTCTTAAATAGGTTTCTATTTATTTATTTTATGCAAATGATGTTAATTTCTATGCATATTGAATAAACCATATTTTACAAATTGAAAGTGTTGGTATTCATGTTATTACTTCTGAAATAGAAAGCTTAGTATTAGGACTAGAGTTGTCGAGTTGAAAGGATCAACATTTCTAACTTTTTGGCTGAACTATTTGTATTCCATTATTTCCTCTTCTTTTTAACATTTTATTAGTATCGTTGGAAATATTTTGGTAACATACTAGCAAGGTGTTCCACTCTACAGTCCCTTTTAACTTAGCAATGTTTGCATGTTGTTGTAGAATGTATCAAATGACGTAACTACAAATTTGAAAGGTCAACGTGATATGATTATTGGAAATTACAATGATGGAAATTTAGTTGCATCTTTGATGGCACATGAATAAGGAATCACTCAGGTTTTTACACACGCCATTGTGTTTTTGTATATCAACAACTAGAAAAGGAATTGTTTTTTGAAATTTTGAATCTAAATATGTTGTCTATCATCTCAGTGCAACATAGCTCATGCCTTGGAGAAGACCAAATACCCATATTCATACATATAATGGAGGAATTCGAGGAAAAATACCACTTCTCTTGCTAGTTCACTACAAATATAATTGCAATGAATCATGCAGATTTCATTATCACTAGAACATATCAAGAGATTGTAGGAAGGTTTGATGTTTTCCTCATTTAGAGAGAATTTTTTAACTCTTATTTATTTATTTGTTCTATCTTAGGGTTGGATTATGAAAATGTGAGAACTAAAAACCTAAATAGGTGTTTTTTTTCTTATTTTGAACAAAGCCACCCTTTTAGTACTTGCATATAAATATATGACTTTGTTGTTGCAGTAAGGATACTATTGGACAGTATGGAAGCCACATTGCTTTCACCCATCCTGGTCTCTACCATGTGGTTAATGGAATTGATGTTTTTTATCTGAAATTCAACATTGTTTCACCTTGAGCATACATGCAGATTTATTTCCCTTACATGGAAAGTCAGGGTCGCCTTACTAATTTACATGATTCAATTGAGGAACTCTTGTTTAATCCTAGCAGACATCTGAGCATATGTAAGTTATATTATCCATGACAGTTCTTTTTCATTATATTTTTGACATTGTCCATTTAGTAATGTAAGTGTGTGTTAGACTTCACTTAATGTTGAGACATGGTAGTCTTGGTGGGTTATTTGTCTTGGGAAATATGAAAATGATTATTTGCTAACCAAATTTTCATAATTCATTTATGAATTTCATTTGACAAAATTTTATTTTTTATTGATTTATTCAACAATTTTGCGTGTTTTGAAATAATTTCTTTAGCCATGTTTTCAGGTGTGCCTTGAATGACCCTAAAAAATTTATTATTTTTTCTATCGAAAGACTCGAATGAGTGAAAAATATGACAGGATTGGTTGAATGGTTTGCAAAGAACACACGCCTGAGGGAGCTAGTTAACCTTGATGTGGATGTTGGTGATATTGACCCATCAAAGTCCAAAGACAGAGAAGAAGTTGCCGAAATGAAAAAAATGCATAGACTTATCAAAGAGTATAACCTAAATATTCAATTATGATGGATATGTGCACAAAAGAGTAGATTATATAATGGTGAGTCGTACTGCTACATTTGTGACTTAAGAGGCACCTTTATAAAAGTTAGCCTTTTCCTTTGTCAAATGCTAGTTATGTCTTATGAAGGATCTATAATTTCACCTAGAGTAGCCAAGTGCTCTTTACAACTCAATATGGATGAAAGATGTAAGTAGGTGAGGGTTCTATAACTAAATTTAAAGAGGATAGATACATGTTATGGCCAATATAGCTTATAAATAAATAAATAAACAAAAAAATTGTTGAATCCAATACTCCCAAAATATATATATATATATATATCTATATATATATATTGATATATTGCTCAAGATGTATTAAGTATATATATATATATATATATATATATATATATATATAGAGAGAGAGAGAGAGAGAGAGAGAGAGAGAGAGAGATATTGATATATTGCTCGAGATGTATTAAGTATTAAAAGATTTGTATTTTGGTTTTCTGCCTCTCTCCAAGTTTAGTCAATCTTTGTGTAGTTCAATCATTTATCTAGTAATTAATTAAAATGAGTCTATCATTGACATCAACATTTTTTTTCTTAGTTATGTTGTTTTCTATAAGAATCCTCTTCCTATCACTCATTTTCTTCACAACAAGAGCTACCACAACGATGAAATCCATTTTATTTATGTCTTGGAGCATTGGGAGTAGGCTTTAATGTATTTTTAGTAAGAGGGTAATTATGGGAAGTAAGAAGAAGGTTGTAGGCAAGGTTTCTTTGGTAAATTGCTTCTAAAAATGGTGTTATTCATGTCCCTTAGGCAAAGTTCATGGCTTTTCAAGGTGTTTTTTTTCATTTCTCTAGTGTTAGTTTATCAGTATGAACTTTGGGCAATGTTCCAACCACAGTGCTCTTCCTTTAGGAGGGTTGCAGTTAGAACATTGTACAATAGTGTTAAGTATAATAAACAATTCCATCCTTCAGTGGTTTGTATAGTAGTGTTGAGGGTACACTAGTATTTGTGGATGAGAGAAATATGGTGCTCTAGAGTACATTGGTGCTCTCTTTTCCATATACTGTCATAGGTGCACAAATAAAGACTCTCTGTTTTTTTTAACTGGATAAGTGAATGATGGAAACTTTGTATTTTGTAGTGATAAGGATAACTATGTATTGGAGCTAGACCTTGATCCCTTCAATGTATACTTTCCTCACCCAACACGGCCATCTTCCATTGGTAACGGAATTCAATTTTTGAACCGTAATTTGTATTCAAGACTATTTCATGATAAATAAAAGCATGCATCAATTTCTATATTCCTTTGAGCACACAAATACCACAGCGACGTCATTTGTCTTTCCTTGGTTAATATATTGCATCATTGTGTTTGATAGTTAATTCATTATTCTTCTGTGCACAATAAATCTCTATCAAATAGCAAATATGGATGGCTGACTATTTTAGAGATTTATAATATGAATTGATTAAAAATTCACATGGTTATTTCTATTCTCATATTTCTATTTCACTTCTTTAGAGAAAACTATATATTCAAATACAAACTCAAATCAAATCAAACTAAAATAGAGAAACCTAATTATGAAGATGTTTCTCTCTCCACTACCTTGCAATGTTATTTTTCTGAATTATACTTGAATTTCACTGATAATGACTTGGATTTATATATTGCTTTTAGCACCAAATTGACATCTTGGTAAACATATGAAGATCCCATTAAGTATGAGCTAAAGATGATTCAAAGAATCTCACCTTTATCCTAAGCATGTGGAAGATTAATTTTTGAGGTGTGAAGTTTTATTAGAGGCACTATTTGTTTTATTGTTTTTGTTAGAAAAGGGTTTTTTTCTTGGTTTTATGTGATTTTCAATTTATCATTTGTATCATGTTGAGAAATGGGAAAAAATAATGTGTGAAATTTATCTTGCAGAAATTGATGTTGAATGAAAGTATACTAAGTTTAACCAAGCTACATTCCACTTTGGTAAAGGAAGAGGAACATATTCAAAAGTTGCCTAAGAGTACACCACATATGAATTTGAACACAAGTAATATATGGATTTTTATTTTGCATATATGTTATTTTTTCTACCCAAGATATCATAGGGAGAAAAATATTCATATTGTAGGAATTGTTTGAGGCCCTCATTGAGGTCGATTTTTCTGATGTCCTACTTTATTTATACCTTATCATGACAAGACAACTTTAAATGTGAATTAACATGTTCTTTAAACAAATCAGATTCCAAGTTTATAGATATAAAAGATATAAAAACATGTGAATGCCTTTGTTTGATTGTTAATTGACTCTAGTGTGGGTAGGTTACAGGAAATGGGATTGGAAAAAGAATGGGGAGATAATGCATAGCATATCTTGGATATGATTCATTTGATGTTGGAGGTCCTTCAAGCACCTAATCCATAGACTATGGAAATGTTTCCAGTAGGGATTCCCATGGTTTTTAATGTTGTGATTCTTTCACCTCATGGTTATTTTAGGAAAGAAAATGTTATAGGAATTCTAGACACTAGTGGATAGGTAATAAGGTTTTTATAATTGCAATGTCCATTCCATGATATCCTCTCTTTATTGTTTCATTGTATTTTGAATGTTTTTGTTGGGCATGGAATCCCTCCACAGCGTGTTTTAGGGCTCAAAGCCAAAGTTTTGAGTTGTTATTGTTGTAAAGACTCCACGAATTGCAGGTGCAAAGCGCAAATTGTATGTTAGAGTCATAGGGTTGTCTGCCCTAAGTTTTGAATGTAGTGTCGGCCTACCCATGGTCCATGGACCATGGGATTGTATAAATAGATTGAGGCTCTAAGTTTTAAAGTAGGCAATGAAGTAATACAAGGGATGGATAGAATAAGATAGTGGACATAGAGCAAGAGTATAAGTATCTTGGGTCGTAGTAGTAGGAAGAGGCTCTACAGCTCAGTGCGCAGAGGCCTAGTAGAGTCTGCAGCTGAGTGCGCTGACCCCTACAGCTGAGTGTGCAGGGTAGAGTTGAGTTTGTAACAGAAGGAAGAAAATAATAAAGAGAAGCTTTATTTGAATTCCATGTATCTGTTCTTAAGTTATTACATGTTTGATATGATTGGCAATTATATTGTTTATTTACTACGCACACATATATGAATTGTGAATATTGTTAAGTATAACTAAAAGAATACAAATAAGTTAAGTTAATCAACTAATATCGAGGTACAAGTAAGGACTTGGGTAATAACATTGTGTGGTCCTCGAGTAGGGATGAGTGAAGGCAGCATCTCAGGCTGCAAGGTACGGGTAAGCGCACATAGCAACATGCGCACAAGGTTGAACCACAGACCACTTGGACCCATCAAACATCTCCAGGGTGCAGAAACCTAGTTTTAGCACCCTACCATACTACTTTGGGTGAGACCTCAATCTGCGCTCTACGGACTGTTGCTGAAAGGGCCAGTAGTACCGGGATTTGTTTAGCTAAATCACCTCTGAACCTGGGCCAGGCCCCAACAAGCCAACAAATGGTTCCTTTGTCGAGACTGCGATCTGCATAAGGGATGTCTGATGTCATGTCACTGGAATCCAACAAAGAAAGAAATTGAAGGGTGGTTGAACATGAATATTCACGAGTTAGCGGCACAGAAAAATAGGAATCCACGAGTATCAAAGGAACAATGGTTAGAACGCTACTTATTTATGGAAATCCACAAAATTTTATTTGTATCTTTCCCCTCTGAGCTGTACGAGTGGATCGCGAAGCTAGCAGACAATCAGGGAAGGTGTAGGCTTGAAAAACCGATTGTGTGGACTCCAGAATTGGTGCGTAGACTAGAAGTGTCAGAAGACAAGATCACACGCGTTGTGGACCATTGGCTCGATTGAATTATAGGAGGATTTATCACCAAGTTCACGGTAGATACGACCGTCAGCTACAGCAAGGTGGAACATCGCTTCCTCAAGGGACCGCAAGGTAAGTACATTAAATCATTGAACACTTGGATCAAAATGCTATTGTGTGAAGAAAGGGTTATGTGAATAAATTGATGTTTGGGACTACATGAAGTGGGAGGATCTACAAAAATGAAGGTAGCACAAAGATAGAAAATAGCCCCATGATTTTTCCGTGATGGGAAAGTGAGGAAGAGCTCGCAAAAGTTTCTCTGAGAATCACGATCAGTCTGATAAGATAGTGAATCTCGTGCATACCACCCCCACCTACACCACCACCAGTTTCACCATCATCACCTCCATCTCCACCCACACCACCTCTGCCACCACCAAAATTCAATATGGTGAGCGCAATAAAACTGTTGGTATTCAGAGGAGTAGGGAATGAAGATCCGAACCAATTCTGGTTCATAGTAAAGGTTGTATGGGAAGCACAAGGAGTTGTGGATGACAATATAAAGAAGGCAATGCTGGTAAGTGCGTTGAAGGATCGCGCACTAACGTGGTATATTAAGCATTCTAATGACCATCTAAACACAGGGATTGCAGATATCCAGGTCACGCTAAATAGGGAATTTAGCAGGCCAAAATCAGAGACACAATCGATTATCAGGTTTAAGGAAATCGTGATGCTTCCAGGTGAGACCCCATGGGATCTAGACCAGAGACTAAAGAGTATGATTCATGAAGCCAACATGAACTTGATGGATGGACAACACTGAACATGGTTTGTAGCGTCACTAACACTGCATTTAAGGATGGCGCTGTCACAACAAAAGCTATCCACCCAGGCCGAAGCTTTGGAGATTGCAATGAGATTGCACGAGACCCCAATACAAGATCCTGGTCTAGGAGTCCAACAAATCCATGCGCAACTGCAAAATTTGTGTCTGGAAATGCAGAGTTTGAAACAGGACAAGACAACTCGGCCAGAGGCGCGCGAGGAGGTATGGTGCATAAAGTGCAAAGATCAGGGGCATGACAAGGACCACTGTCTAGTTTTCGTGGATTACTTGGCAGGAGGAGGGTCGATGTTGTTAAGACCAGAGGCACAAGCAGGACCGAGCGTAGCGCCTGCATTATGGTGTGTGATTTTTCAGATAGGAGGAAAACACACTACAGATAACTATCACCTATTACAGAAGTATACGCAGACGTCCCAACAATTGTTCTATAATTTCTGCAGGTCGGTAGGCCATGATGAGAACACGTGTAGAAGTTACGAGCTGATGCTGAATTGGACCCCTACCTATAGAGTGTAGACCAAAATTCGAGCCCTCGATCCAAATGCAGGGATGGCGTGTACTGGATTTCAGGGGCACGGACGAGGTCAAGGTGGAATGGGACCAGGAAGGGGTCGCAGACAACTAATTTGTTACAATTACGGAGGGCTAGGGCACTATGCCAATGATTGTATGAATCCAATGAGAGCATCATGTTTATACTGTACCCAATTTGATCATGAGAAGGAGGACTGCCCTACACTAATAGTGAGGTTGCATGATAAATGAGTACTCCAACCTCCCCTGACTCAGAACCTACAAATGATGAGGTCTGAGCCGTGCGAAGAGGACCCAAATGTAAACATAGTGCTTCGAAGTGGTATCACAACCAAAGATGACAAAGGTAAGCAGCTAGAAAAAAGTGCGTGGTTTCACAAGGCCCCTGCAAAGAAACCTGAATTTGATTTGGATCGTGCGAAGGAGACATTCATGGAAGCTAAGAAGAGCTTCACAGAGACCTCCACTTCAGGTAGTAAGGATCAACTAGAACCAAGGATGGATCCTTCAATGCTCACTACCTTTCTGGAGACATGCATGAAACTGTTGCGCGACAGCAAAGCTGTAAAAGGACTACAGGAACTTATCACTAGATGCGTTGGGTCAAGAGAACCGCATGTAGTCTGGAAACTTGGAAAGCATGCATTGCGAACAGGAAGGGAAATGAGACTGACTGTGCAAACTGGAGAGTACGAAATGGTTCAAGTAATTCTGGATCTCGGATAGGATGCGAATGTACTGCCAAAACAAACATGGGAATGCATGGGCAGAACCGCGTTACAATGGTCTCCTATTCAATTGCGAATGGCGAACCAGTAGAAGATCCTACCGATGGGAATATTGCAGGGGATAACAGTAGATATCGAAGGTGCTAATGAACTGGCAAATTTCGAAGTGATAAAGATTGTCAATGACAAGAATCCCTATCTCGCGCTACTAGTAATAGATTGGTCCACTGATATGAACGGAGTAATAAATCTAAATAAGTGCAAAATGATTTTTGAGAAAAGGTCGCTACGTGTAGTGGTACCTTTAGACCCTGCGGAAGGAGCACGCTACATAGAACCGGTGTGCGACAATGATAGTGATGACGATCTCGACTGTATCTACAAGATAACCACTTGAGAGTAGGATTGGGTGAATCTAACAGTAGATGATAGGATTTCATGGGAGCACGAAAGCTCCTGCACTTTAGATTCAGACGAAGAAATAGAACGATGGCAGAATCAGTTACACGAGGTAACCGCGCTCAATTGCAACATGATGGTAAGATCACCGTGCTGCGTGACAATCAAGATAAGGGATCTGCCTAGGTACAACGGGTTGATAGCGATGGATGATTCCTGAACAAATTTGAGAGCAAAGTGCTAGAACAACAGCGGTTCGATGCTCTAAAGTGGGCACTGCGCGCTACGCCCGCAAGGTGGTGGGGTACGCACCTGCAGAGTTTTGGGGATTGGCGCGAATGTAGAAGGAGGATGATTATACAATTTGGAAAACCTTAGCTATGGGTGAGAGCTAGTTATGAGGGGCAAAACAGCTTGCACACCCACCTTTCCAGATGGGTACAAATGTATGGCACGCAGCCCGCACAAACGCACACTACTCCCATGATAGAAAACAGGAACAAAACGGTGAAGCAGGAAATACGAAGCATGCCAAAGATTATTCGTAGGGAAGCCTTTGAAAAGGTATGCAAAGTGTTGAACAGGGTCCACCATGTGAAACGCACTCACTAGGACCTGCGCGTACCAACGGTTCAATAGGCCTATAGGACCATGTGCAAAACCATGACCACAAGAGCAATTCCAAAGTTGTGGGATGAAGCAGGGATGGTAATCTCTGAGGGGCATGCAAAGTCGAATCCACACGTAACAGCACCTGTGGATTCGATAGTGCGCAAATCCCAGAATGAAGAAATCACACAACCGCGAGAAACAGAACATATAAGACTTCAAGAAGAAATTCGACGGGGAAACTTTAGACTTCGTAAACTTGAAAAATACTGGGTACAGCTCAGGGAGAAAAGTGCTTTAATGGATGCAGAGGTCAAGAGGCTAGAAAATGAAATAAAGAAGGCATTTCTCATCAATAAACCAAGGATGGAAAGGCAAGGTGAGTACGATCATACTGACGAATTAGAAGACTATTGCCGAGAATTGGTTAGTCTGTTGTCGTGGCTAGGACCGCATATTGCCAAACGCAGTAACCAGGGTAGCGCATTGCAAATAGTAGAGTGCGTGGTGCCAATCACCACAATGGCAGATGAGGATTCTCCGCAAACCACAAAAAAGGATAGGATAGAGCCCCACACAGCTAGTGAGACCACATGACTAGTCATAGGAAGGACAGTCTTAACACTCCAGGCAGTTGAAAGGGAGTGCAGGACTATAAAATATTCTACCTGGGAGTTGCGCGATGTTGGAAATATGCACAGAATCAAAACGTCACAGGGTTTGCAACCGCGCATGGAGGGTTGCACTGCCGCATGGGTTGGCTGGGAAGTGACCATTGGTGTCACTATTCATGACGGGATGTCTGATTTAAGTCCAAATGGAGTGGGCAGTGGGCATTTAAGACACTAGTTATGGGAAATATTTGGAAAAATCTGCCGCCAACAAAGCATTAATGGCCCAAAATTGGGGGGAACGATCGAATTCAAATTCAAAAGGGGCTATAAAACTCAAAGGGGTAGCCACCAAACAACACTTGGTCATTTGAGAACTGAGTGTTTGAGCGGAGCATAGAGTGTTGAGAGCCAAGTGATAATTAAGCCCCTAAGTTTGCAAGAAACAGAATACAGTATAGAGATGATGACGACCACTAAGGATGGGTTGGGAGTTGAAGAGGTAACCGCTGGTGAGGCCGTACAGACCCAAATGGTGGGGGATGTTCCAGAAGGCGCCGGGGTGGTGACAGAAATCCCCAAATCACCGCGAACACCGTGGCCCAAGAAAGATAAACAAGTAATGGGTCCAATACACATGTCCTTGAGGAATCCGTGGCACAACAAACTATCCATGGAAGAGAAGGGGAAAGCAGTCACAATAGAAACTGACGAGGAAGAAGAAGACTTGCAGGCCCTAATTGTCACGGTAGAGGAAGAAGAAGACATGGAGGAGGATTTCCAACCATTGTGCTCTGCAACAAAACTACCAGCGTATGTCCCTCCACGGAAAGGGAAAACCAAAGTACCGAAGGACCTGGACGAAACGAAAAGCTCGCTCCAGACCCCGCTCCTCCTCGACGGTATTATATTTGAGGGCATGCACCTAGGCTACGTGCCAACCATGAAATTCGAAGATTGGGACCTTGCTAACAGTGAGAATTTCCTACACCTAGAGACTAGGAACTTAATGAAGCAGAACATCGAGGAGGCGGTGATCACGTTAGAGCTGCAAAAATGGCTCCGCAGTGTGGAAAAGGCCAGGTTGTTGCACTTGTTATGGATACCACATTTCCACCACACGCCCATCACCATTTTCGTCATCAGGCAGCTGCTCTGCCTAGTGCATGATGGGTACCTATGGCTAGAGGAGCCTATTCCCATCACGACAGACCTCATTCATCATATCTCTCAGCTCCCCTGTAAAGGAAAGGACCCCGCGACTATAGCCGGAAAAGGTAGTGATTTGGCTCTTGCAGAAGCCATGAAGGCAAAGTATAAGTTGGAGAAGAAAAAGAGGGGCTACGCCATCTCCAGCATCAAGGACAAAGGGGTGCATGTAGCCACCCAACTCCTAACTAGCAAAGTGATGAGGAAGTGTCGTGCCGATGAGGTACCAGCGCCAGTGGTCCCGCTAGCTGAGCAGTGCGCACAGGGAGTCCAGTTCAATTGGGTCAAATTCCTCTACGAGGAATTTTTGTTAAACTATCGCCAAGCCCAGGAGAAGGGTAAGACCTTCCACTACACTTGGTTGCTCTTATCCATCTCGCTGGTAGCAGGAGAGCTGCTAGAGGATAGTCAGTTTCCCAACATTGATAGAGAGTTACCAAAGGCTGTGAAGTATGCTTCGCTCTAGGCCACTAAGGACGCGAAACGGATTTGCGACACAAAAATTTTATGGGTGCTCATGGAGGCGAGCATTCAGATGTGGATTAATAGGAGGTCATGCCTGTCACCTACGGTGCACAATAATCTGCAGAGTTTTACAGACTTCAAAGCCGACATGCACAACATTTATATTAGGGCGCACAAGGATCCGGCGAAGTAGTGGATGAAGCTACCATTTGTAGCCACTGATGATGCGATCTTTACTATATTGGATACATGGCCTCCCGAGTGGCACGCCCTAGATTTGCCAGAACTGGAGAAAGCGGCAGCACAGAAAAAGAAGGATGATGCCAAGCTACGCATCACCCAACTGGCCAAGAGAAGGTGCAATAAAAAAGCAACAGCCGAGGTAAGGGAAATGCATGAAGTGGAACAGAAAGCCGCGAAGCAAAAGAAGGTCGCAGAAGCAGCAGCAACAATGCAAACAGTAGAGGAAACCAAAACGGTAGAAGGGAGTGTGGACCCAGGAGCCACGTCCACATAGCTAAAACAGCTACACATTGCAAAGAGATCAGGCCCAAGGAAGAAGGTCAAGGCCTCGAAGCTGGCCATTGACCTGATCACCTTAACCAAAGGTGATCTCCATGACATCGGCGAGATGGTTCGTGATGTCATAAGTGAAGCGCTTCAAGAGTTTATGACGGAGCACCAAACTATGTTGGGGACCCTCAGGGCGCAGTTTCAGGAGTTATAGGTTTGGCCCCCTCAGGAAGGTGCCCTGTCTACCCACGTCGTAGTAAGCACTTCAGCAGCAGAGCAAATGTTGCATGCAAGGATGGCCAACACAATAGTTTTTTCAGAGGGAGCATTAGTATTGTCAAATGCGATGAATTGGATGTCGCTTAGCATGATGAAAGACCTTGGCCTTAACCTGGCTGCCCTTCCCCGGGAAATGCTATATTAGTTACAGGATGGGATAACAGCAGAGCTGCGGTCCAAGGAAAGCCACGCGATCCAGGTTGTCAACGAGCAGAAAATTAACATAGAACAGCGCATCTTACAGCACGACAAGTTGGTGTCGCAGAATCAACATTTGATGCACACGGTAGATGACACTTGCCGACGTGTCCTGAAGCTAGCCATCGTAACAGATCTACCAGTAGAAGTGTGGATGGAAAATTTTGCAAGTGGAATCCGTGACACATGAGAAGAGACGACAAGGGTATAGTTGGAGTTGAATCTCTAGATCGTTGAGTTGCGGTTGAAGGCGCAGCCTTCCACTCCCATGGAAATCAAAGAACAGTGCATCAGTGCTATTGCAGCAAGGTTGGAAGATATTGGCAGTGCAGTGCGCGACTATACGAATATGTTGGAACAGGCACTGGAGGTCCTCATGACTTTGCAGGAGGATCCCAACATCCAGTGGTTGGAGACAGAGGCACGCAAACTCCAGCAGCAGTACGACAACATCAGAGGAACTACACAGACAGTAGTCCTTACTCAGCGGCTTGCGAGGATGCAACAAGCCAAGGCATTAAAGGAGCAAGTGGATGCAGCGCGCCATAAGGAAGCAGTTCTCAAAGCGCGCGTTCAGCCATGGATTGACGAAGCCTTCACAATCACGGCAGATATTGAAGGGAAGCTCGTGCAGATTCAGGGAGTGCATGCACAGATGAGGGGCAGCATGCCGGAAACAGAGGTCTCCAAGGAACGGATGCAGCAGGTTCAGTAAGCAGTAGCTCATTGCACTGCGAACATCAAGACCGTTTGAGACCAGCTGGAGGGACTTCGTGCCAAGATCATCGCGCCAACAGAGTGACTCGAGGTCGAGTCATGATTTTTATGTTGGGGGCCTGTTGGGCATGGAATCCCCCTAGAGCATGTTTTAGAGCTCAAAGCCCAAGTTTTGAGTTGTTATTGTTGTAAATACTCCACTAATTGCGGGCACGAAGCGCGAATTGTATGTTAGAGTCATAGGGTTGTAAGTTTTGAATGTAGTGTCGGCCTACCCATGGTCCGCGGACCATGGGATTGCATAAATAGAGCGAGGCTCTAAGTTGTAAAGTAGGCAATGAAGTAATACAATGGATGGATAGAATAAGATAGCAAGCATAGAGCAAGAGTCTAAGTATCTTGGGTTGTAGTAGTAGGAATAGGATCTACAGCTGAGTGTGCAGAGGCCTAATAGAGTCCGCAGCTGAGTGCACGAACCCTTGCAGCTGAGTGCATAGGGTAGAGTTGAGTCTGTAATAGAAGGAAGAAAATAATAAAGAGAAGCTTTATCTGAATTTCGTGTATTTGTTCTTAAGTTATTACATGTTTGATATCATTGCAATTATATTGTGTATTTACTGTGTGCACTTATATGAATTGTGAATATTGTTAAGCATAATTGAAAGCGTACAAATAAGTTAATTTAATCAACTAATATTGGTCTACGATTAAGGACTTGGGTAATAACACTGTGCGGTCCCTGAGTAGGGCTACGTGAAGGCAGCATCTCAGGCTGCGAGGTACGGGTAAGCATGCGTAGTGACATGCGTGTAGGTTCGAACCGCAGACCACTTGAACACATCAGATGTCTCCAGGGTGCGGAAACCTAGTTCTAGCACCCTCCCATACTACTTTGGGTGAAACCTCAATCCGTGCTTAGCAGATTGTTGCTGAAAGGGCCAGTAGTACCGGGATTTGTTTGGCTAAATCACCTCTGAACCTAGGTCAGGCCCTAACAAGCCACTTCCTTTGATTTTATTCGTATTTTAAATATGAAATTGAAAATACTTGGTATTTTAACTTGGTAATATTTTAGTTGTTTTGTGTTAAAATATTTTCATGACTATTAGAAAAGTTTACTTTCACGTTGTTATTTGAGCACAAGTTTTCTATATACTTGACCAAGTTCATGTGTTAAAGAATGAAATTCTATTGAGAATAAAACAACAAGGATTAGACGTCACACCTCAAATTATTTGTTCTTGAAGGTTGTCTATAACCTAAGATTTTTAGCATGTAACTTTGCTAGCATGATTGTGCCTAAGCTTTTCCTGAAGGTTGAATACTAAGTTACTAAGGTGTTCTTTTCTATGGTAACATTTTATTTTCTTAGCTTATACATGTCATCTGGCCACATAGTGGACACTATCACCCAATTGAATAAAACTTGTTCGAGTTTCTTGCTTTTCTAGGGAAATATGTCATTTGACATTGCCGATGTTGAGGTATATGTCATGTAAATAATTTATAGTCTACTTTAGTTTATATTCCAGTGTTCATCGTCTTTCATGTCTTATACTTTTCATTGTATCTTCTTTCATTTTCAGAAGAGGAACTCAATATTGATGGTAAGAAGAAAAAATTGAAGAAAGAGGAGAACAATAACACTGGAGTGAAAAATGCAGAAAGAGAGAGAGAGAAGACAACCAGTCTAGCAATACCCTTAAATCCAATATCCTACATGAGACACACACATAAAGGCTAATGGTCAAGTCTTAAAACTTGTTGAATTCACCTGCAATGCCTTAGCAACACAATGATAATGTTTTGAAGTGATGAAACAATATTTCATGTGTAAATTGTATTCCAACCAATATTAAGTTGGAAACTCATATTGTAATACTTGACATTTCATATAATATAATTTATGTGGTTGAAATTATTTATAATTGTACTTGATATTATTTAGTATTGTAATTAACATACGTAACTTTGCGTTTTCATATTAGATTAACATTGTATGACATTTTTTTAATTTAGTCACAAAATCATACTAATTAATTTATGTTGATTAATAATGAACACATAAAATCAATCTAAAACTACTAAATAAGTAGTTTATATTGATTAATGATGAGCACAAATAAAATGAATAGACAACTAAATTAATCATTTATAATGACTATTAATGAAAGTAAATGACATGAATATAAACTACTAAATCATTGGTTTATATAATGAATATGAAATTACCAAAAATATATATATGACTACTGTAAATGATAAATTTTTTATTACAAATGATGACTAAATTTTGCATATATATGACTATTAGTAGCTAATTTACATTATCTTATAACATGACTGAAATTTATTCATATTTATTTGGTCATTAACTAGTTTCAAACGATGATTAAAATTTGCATATATATGACTATTAGTAAATTTACAATATCTTATAACGCGACCAACATTTTGCTAATATTTCTTTTTTCATTAATTGGTTTATGGGATGATCATATACTAGTATATTTGGTTGTGTATTTGGTCATTAATTGTGTGTTACACGTCATTTTGTCTCATTAAGAAAATGACCGTCATTTTGGATCTTTTTCCATCCATCAATGTGTTCCAAAGCATCTCCTTGCAAAGCTAGTATCCAAACTATCCCCAAAGATAATGAAATTCCTGGATCCTAAGGCTCAAAAACCCATTTTTGGCTTCCTGCACAGTTCCCTTGACAATTTTTACGCATACGCAAAAAAGTTCATTAGAAATTGCGCATAAGTGCGCTCTGTCATACACTATGGCCTGCGCACATGACTTAACGCAAGTAAAAATAAAAAGTAAGGTCTAGAAGCGTTGTTAGTCAAATCTTTCCCAACTAACAAGATTAGAATGAATGCCTATTCTACCCTGATCCCTCCCATCATGGAGCTACTTCCTTCTCTTTGTGGAAACCCCATCCTACCATTTGTGGATCTCATCCCTTGGGAAATGGATCCTAAACTTCCCCCTCTTGGCCTATAAAGCTAACACAGGCCTGAGGATTGGAGAGGACTATTGAAGGTAGGCTTATGCTGCAGAAATAAGGCTAGGAGGCTATTCATCCAAGGAGAGGGTTGGAGATTGTGAGAAGAGGCTTGTAACATCAAGGCTTTGAGGTTGTAAGTTTGTTCTCCATTTTATTAATATAAAATAAATTGTTCTTTCCTAATTATGTCTTTTCTGATATCATTTGTGGGATTCCTTGATCACTCACATAGGTTATGATTGATTATTGATTCAATTTATGATATATGTTGAGTTAATTAGTTCATTTATCTTTCATTCTATCTACTAGATGCTTTGATCCTTTGTGTGTTTCTATCTATGCAGATCTCCTTTAGGACATCATGGAGAAGTTGTGGGAAGTGTTGGAACGATCTCTAAAGCATCAAGGAGAAGCTAATTTTCAAAGGCACTAAAAGGGATTTTGATAGGCATTTCGATAAATTGTAAGTGATCTCTCTCATATTGTTTGTTTCAATAAATCGTAAGCTAAGGAAGGGTAGCATTTCTTTCTTGTTTGTTACTAGATTTCTCTGAGGTCTAGGGAGATTTGTCTTGTCTGCAAGAGGGATTAGTATGCCTAAAAAATTGGCGACTATGTTGGGGAACGTCTCACTCTCCATTATTCTCTTTGTTTTGACCATTGATCCTTTAGCCATAGCACTCTCTGAGTGTTTGGAAATATTAAAAATTTGGATTTTATGTTTTATTTGAATTGCTTTTATTTTTTCTAAAAAACCCCTTTTGTGCGCACTTTAGATTTAGGCACAGAGTGTTCTGCACACTTTTATTTTTGCAACAATGCGTATTCACACTGGTTTGTTCTATGACCTACGCACATACTTGGAATTTTTGAAAATTTTAGTTTTCTCTTCATTAAGTCCAAATATTTTGATTTTTCCTATTTAGTTACACTTGTTTGAACCTTCTTCGAGTCTCTGCTAGTCAAGTTGAGTGTTGTGAAAGGATTTGCTTGTAATTTAATCATTTTCACACCTTAGGGTAAAGCCTCATCTGGTGAGTGGTTGATTTATCAAAAGGAAGATCAGTTGGCCTTTCTTTGCTATCTTTTTGTCTTTCTTCTTTCAATCAGATCATATCTTGTGTTTATTTTTCTCTTTTGTGAAAGATTGTTTTGTGAGTGAAAAGCAATGATTTACAAGAATGAGTATTGTTTATGAAAAGTGCTTCTTATGCTAGTTTTGAAACGAAAAGTCATTTTTCTTCCATTGCTGAAGTGTTTCTGAACTATACTCTTGACTGCATTGAAATCATAACATTCAATAAGGAAAATTCATTTTAGTGTTGATTGGTTTCTTCTTGCATTTTGCAAATTTTCAAGTGATTGTATGTCAAAGAGAAAAGTTTCTTGATTTTTTGAGTTATTGGGCAAAGTGAAATTTTGAAAGTTAATTTCAGTATTTGGGTAATTCGAAATTGGACATCTACATTTAGGAAAAGGGATATAGTGGGATTTAAGAGTTTTTTACATTTCTGTTGAAAAATTGAAAAGACTCTTTCCTTACTTCAGTTATAAATTCATTGAAAATAAAATATTACAATTTCATTTTTGATTTCATTAGGATTTGTGTCAAGTCATAATTCCATTAGTTTCACATCCATTACCTTTGAGTAAGTAACAGCTCTTAAAATCAGTGCTAATAAAATCAATCTAGAAATTTTTATTATTTTAGGGCTCTTTTCCACCTACATTAGATTAGGTTGTAGGGATTTGGAATAGGGAAGTGAGTTAACTTTCCAAAGCTGCAAACAAACATTAGCATCTTGTGATAGGGAGTAAATCCATTTACTGCAATTTGTCTCTAGGAAGCTCCCCTTACAAAGGAGTTAAGCATAGGATCATGTCGGACACATTGGAGTGATCGACCCCACTTCATTGGTTACGGTAGAGTGATTTACACGTATTAAAAATGGTGTTGAAAGGTACTTGGGAGTCACTTGGAAGTAAACCTCAGAGTAACCATGTTGAGGAACTTTCAAAGGGATTGAGCTTTGTTACTATGCCCTTGTGTGTATGTTTGATCTGTAACTGCCCCCCCTGGTTTTTTTTTTTACGTGGTAACCTTAGAGACCATAATCTTAGGGCTATTACCTGAGGTGATGGTGAAGGGGAAGTCTATGTTGTACCTAGAATAGATGTTGGCTAGACTCACTTGGACCTTTTTAGAGGGTATTCTTCATTCGATATGGCATAAATGAAGTTTACTTGCACCAGATCATGTACATTAAGCAGGTTGTCAGTGTAATTGGTTCTACCCGCTCTATATTTATCCATTTTTAACCTTAATCTTTGTGACGTTGCATTTCATCACCAACTAGTGATTTCACTGTGAAAAGCTTGTTTGCATGGTTTGATTCCTTAGATTTACTAGCACGTGTTATTTGCTTGTTTTTACTTTTTAGAGACTTTAGGATTGGATTTTGAATATTATTTGGTTTCATGATAATATTTCATCCTAGTTTATTCACCAAGGCATTCACGTAGAATGTAGGGTAAATCCCTTGAATTTATACCTAGTCAATTGGAAAAGATTAAAACTAAAAGGTCAAAATCAACAAGATCTAGAACCTCGGAACAACCTGAAACATCTACAGTTTTACAATCTGGAACAGTAGATACTGAAGTGAATCCAACATGTTATGTCCTATAATAATAGGATTCATAATTTTGAATTGACAATGATTAGTCTTGTAATATTGTACATACTTTTTCTTTCTGCAAAATGTTTTCCCATATTAAAAAGAAAAAATGTAAAGAGGGTGAAGTCCTAAAAGAATAATCAAAGCACCAAAAGAAAGGAAAAGATCAAAAAGATATAAAATATGAACCCCAAAAAGAGATAAGAATAGATCATGAAAGTGTGCAAATTTAAATGCCACTCCTTTTTACTTTACATTGCAAAATAATATTGTGTGTAGCTTGTCAAAAATGCCACAATCCATGATGGTCAAATAGTTTAAACTTTATTCATTCATGCTTTAAATATCATGTTAATAGATAGAGAATAAATATCTAGCCAAACTGTATAATCTTGGTAGATCAGTAGTTAGGTAAAGAATAATAATGAGCTCGTAAGTTTAATCTGAGCCATTGGAAGTTCTCAGGTTAGAATTAGATAGTTTTTTTATCAAAGAAAAAGAAATGAAGGGTCGGCAAGCTCAAATGCACCCAATGAATGATGAGAAAATGCTAGGGTAAATAAAGAGTAGGTAGAAGAAGCTTTGGAAATGCATAAGGTTGCTAGCTCAAATTCACCTTCATCATACTTGATCCTATGTTTCATGTATAGGAGTAGTTATTAAAGGCAAAGGTCAATTAACTAAAGCTTATTCACTAATTTCCTCTCATTTCACTAAACCCCTTTATTAATTTCCCTTCATTTTCCCCTTCATTATTTTTCATTTTCAAAAGAGTCATTTTCCCTTGTAAAAATATCCCCTCCCCTTCATTCCACTTTCCCCCTTATTTCATTCCATTTCCCCTTCCTAAAACCCCTTTATCCTAAAGTTTGAAAGGTTAAATGCGTCGGGCCCCATTAAAAACCCTCCCCGATACCCTTTAAACTTAACCTCTATGTTATTTTCTAACCCATAGTCCCAATGTATATATTTAGCCCCCATTTTTATAATTCCCCGATACCCTATTAACCCATCTCATATATCAAAATTGTTGGAAATAATACTGAGAGGGGGGGTGAATCAGTATTATCAAATTCTTTTCAATATATCTTCTTTATTTTTACTTTGAATAATTCTTCAAATATTGATCATTACTTTGTATGTCAGTATCATAAAATAATGAGCAAGAACAAGAAAAGCAAATAGTCACACAAAATAACACCAGATATAAGGTGGAAACCCAATGTGGGTGAAAACCACCTGCTGCAATATGTCTCTATCTTCTTTTAATAAGAAACTCCTTTTACAATGATTTTGTACTGGTGCAGTCCTTTACCAGTACGCAAGCTACAACCTGCAGAGAGCTACAACTCTCTCTCTCGTTTTCCAGTCTCTCCTGGAAGGGAGCTACAACCCCCTACTTCTTTTCTTTCAAGGACCACTTTTCAATAATTTTCAGACTGGATCCAAGAACATCAAAAACCCATCAACTACACTTGCATCATCAATCTCTGATTTCACCAAAGCCAACCTGCATACAAATCTGCAAATATTTCCTTATAACTTTGCAGTTGTTCCATACATTAGACATACCCAGATCATAACATGTGTACAATAAAACATGCATCAATAATTCAGACCCAGATTATTAGATTTATAGATCAAGCGTGTGCCACATACCACTATTCCAGCCTTAAGATTTTGACCCATCAATAGAACTTATCCTTCACCTTACGCTCAGGTTCCTTCTTCATTCAGATCCAGATTTGCACCATAACCCAATCACCATATTCCAGATCTATCACTTTATCAGATATTCAATAATTCAGAAGATACTTTGCCAAATGATCTCCTTCCTCTTTTATAGCCTTAGTCCTTTCTCAATACCACGGTCCAAAACCATAATAACACAATACCACGGACCCAATACTTGGGATCAACACTTTTGGATGCAATACCACAGACCAAAACCATAGGATCAAAAACTGTTGGACTAATACCATGAACCAACCATGAAAGTGCGTGAGATCAACACTTTTGGATGCAATACCACGGACCAAAACCATAGGATCAAAAACTGTCGGACTAATACCATGAACCAACCATGAAAGTGTGTGAACTTTTCTCTTGCATGAAAGTGCGTAAACTTTTCTCTACATGAAATAAACTTTTCTCTACATAAAAGTGTGTGAACGTTTCTCTACATGAAATAAACTCTTCTCTGCATAAAAGTGCGTGAACTTTTCTCTACATGAAATAAACTTTTCTCTGCATAAAAGGAATAAACTTTTCTCTGCATAAAAGTGCGTGAACTTTTCTCTACATGGAATAAACTTTTCTCTGCATAAAAGTGCATGAACTTTTCTCTACATGAAGGAAACTTTGTTGCACTATAATTTATCAAATAAATTTGCTGCACTATAATTTATCATTTGTGTGGTTTGCCATCAAGGACAACACTTGTCTCATAATGCCAACAATCTCGCCCTTTGGACTTGATGGCAACAATACCAAATCACTCTCCCCCTTTGACATCAAGGGCAAAGGGCGAACCAAGATATTCTCTTTCCTAGAAAGGCATTCCGCTGTTCGTACTCCCCCTGAGTACCTGTTGAAATCTCTTAATGAGCTCCCCCTTTGTATATGCCAAGGTGTACCAATCTATTCATGCTACATGTTGAAAGATCTGCTCTTTCTGAAATGTGATGTTCATGCTCCCCCTGACTGTAGGAAAGATCTGCAAAAGATGTTCTTCAAGAAGAACCAAGACTTATACATCATGAAAGAGATAGAGACGTATTGCAGCAATATTCAGACCAGCATCCATGATCTCCTTCTGTACTTCCTCCATAATGCCAACAATGCATGATATGCTCCCCCTGAACCTGTGCCATTCGATCTTCGACCAATGTACGCATATACTTCAGATGAACCTTGCGTACAACCAACAATCAGAAGAGATTCAACAACAAGATGATACATCAACAACCCCCAGCTTTTGCCTGAGGTATTCAAAGGTCTCCCTAGGCAATGGTTTGGTGAGTATATCAGCAACCTGTTCCTTAGAAGGAACATACTCCAGCTTGACCTTTTGTTCAAGCGCTTGTTCCCGGAGAAAGTGATACTTGATTGGTATGTGCTTGGTTTTTGAGTGCATGACTGGGTTCTTTGAAATGCTGATTGCACTTGTATTATCACATAAGATGGAGATAGGTGGTGTACAAGTGATTTGAAAATCCTGCAGGGTCTGCATCATCCAAAGGAGTTGAGTGCAGCAAGATGCAGCAGCAACATATTCTGCTTCAGCTGTAGACAAGGCAATCGAACTCTAGTTCTTGCTGAACCAAGATACTAATCTGGAACCCATAAAGAATGCACCACCACTTGTGCTCTTCCTGTCATCCACGCTTCCGGCCCAATCTGCATCAGTATAAGCATGAAGTGTGAGATCTGTATCTCTAGGATACCATAAGCCATAATTTTGAGTCCCTTGAAGATATTTGAAGATTCTCTTTACTGTCTGAAGATGAGTTTCCTTTGGATTTTCCTGAAATCTTCCAAATATTCCCACGGCATGCATGATGTCTGGTCGGGTACCTGTCAAATAAAGTAGAATTCCAATCATAGATCTGTAGGTTGGTTGATGTACTGCTGCTGATTCATCATTTGCACTGAGGCTACATCCTATGACCATGGGTGTAGATACTGGTTTTGCATCTTCCATGCCATATTTCTTCAAAATCTGCTTGAGATACTTGGCTTGAGACAAGAAGATCCCTCCTTCCTTTTGTTGGATTTTCAGGCCAAGAAAATATGTCAATTCTCCAAGCAAGGACATTTCGAATTCTTTCTGCATCACCAAGGCAAAGCTTTGACTCATAGATTCTTCATTGCTGCCAAAGATAATGTCATCTACATACACAACAAGTATTAGCAATTTTTCATTTTCAATTTTTATATAAAGATTGCTATCTGCGGATCCTTTTGAAAAACCTTTTTGATGAAGATATTTGTCCAAACGATAGTACCAAGCCCTTGGAGCTTGTTTAAGACCATAGAGAGCCTTTTTCAGTCTGCATACAAGATTTGGATCATTTCCAAGAATGAACCCATCTGGATGCTCAATGTATACTTCTTCTTCTAAGTCTCCATTCAGAAAGGTTGATTTCACGTCCATTTGAAATACTTTGAACTTTTGAAAGCTTGAGAGAGCAAGGAACATTCGGATGGCCTCAAGTCTTGCAACAGGAGCAAAAGTTTCCTCAAAATCTATTCCTTCTTGCTGCGCATACCCTTTACAGACAAGTCTTGCCTTGTTTCTAATTACTACCCCATTTTCATTCAACTTATTTTTGAAGACCCATTTTGTCCCTATAACATTCTTATCCTTTGGTCTAGGAACCAACTCCCAAGTGTTGTTCTTTTCAATCTACTCAAGTTCTTCATCCATTGCTTTGACCCAACATTCATCTTTGCATGCCTCTTTTACATTTTGTGGTTCAGTGGAGGAGAGTAATGCCAAATAGCTTGAAGCTTCTGCAATTGTTCTTCTTGTTTGTACGCCTGCTTCTTTCTGCCCCAAAATCTGAGATTCTGGATGATTCTTCTGAACGTACCGGGATGGAGTCTTCTCTTCTATTCTTATCTATTCCTCTGGTGCTCCTTGAGGTTATTCTTCTTCATCATTCTGTCTTTGAGGGTAGTCTTCATCTTCTTCGATATTTTCATGATTTACTTGCCTAGGAATGTATCCCTTTTCATCAACCATTACATCAATGCTGTCAACAATTCTTCCAAGTCTTTTATTGTAGCACTTATATGCTTTGCTGTGTGGAGAATAACCAAGAAGAATGCCTTCATCTACTCTAGGTTCAAGTTTGCCAAGTTTCTCATCAGTATTCTTAATATAGCATTTGCTCCCAAAGATTTTGAAGTGCTTTACCGAAGGAGTCTCACCATACCAGAGCTCATGAGGAGTTTGAGTGCTGTTAACTCGAATATTTGTTTTGTTGAGAATAACAACTGCAGCATATGCGGCTTCACCCCATAAAGTTGCGGGAGTTCCAGACTCATCCAGCATAGCACGAGCCATTTGTTGGACTGTTTTGTTCATCCTTTCCACCACTCCATTTTGCTGAGGAGTTCTAGCTGTAGAGAATTCTCTTCTTATCCCATGTTCTTCACAGAAATCGAAAAATTCATTTGAGGTAAACTCCCCACCTCTGTCAGACCTGAGGCACTTAATTTTGTAACTTGATTCATTTTCAACCAAGGCTTTGAAGGATTTGAATTTCTCGAATGCTTTGTCTTTGTGCTTCATAAGTCCTAACCAAACAAACCTAGAGAAATCGTCAATGAATAATATCAAGTATTCTTC
Source organism: Pinus tabuliformis (assembly GCA_031772625.1). Lineage (NCBI taxonomy): Eukaryota > Viridiplantae > Streptophyta > Pinopsida > Pinales > Pinaceae > Pinus > Pinus tabuliformis. Next base: position 841,840,713 of record CM062807.1, read on the forward strand.
TCTTCGAGGTGTCCTTTTCCTAAATGGACCACATACATCTGTATGGACTAGCTCAAGAGGCATGCTAGCTGATCCTTCCTTCTCTAGAAAGTTAGTTTTGGTTTGCTTTCCAAACTGACATGATTTGCATATGGTGTTGTTTGGAATTTTGATATCTGGAAGACCACAAACTGCCTGATATTTGCATGCTTTCCATATTTGTGAAAAGCTTAGATGCCCCAACCTCCGGTGCCATAACCAGTGTTCATCATCCTTGCTCAAATAGCATTGTTGTTGTCCTTCTTCAAATATGTATAGATTATTTGGAGTTCTTCTACCTTTGATCACTGTTTCACCTGTATCAAGATCACGAACACGACATCCGTTTGATCTAAATATCACCTCGGTTCCTTGATCACACATCTGGCTGACACTTAGAAGATTATGCTTCAATCCATCAACATACAAAACATTTCCAGCTTTGACCTTTTCTTTTAACTGAGCAGTGCCTTTTCCTTTTATAGCTACAGGAGTATCATTTCCAAAAGAAACTTTCTTTCCCTTTTCTAAAGCAGAATATGATTCAAGTTTTTCTTTATCACCTGTCATATGTTTCGAACATCCACTGTCAATGTACCATAGATTTTCTTGTCCTTCTGCATAAAATGCTATCCCACATCTTTCTGTTTGTGGTTCCTTTATTCTCCATGTTCTGGTGCTTGATGCTTGTTCCTTTGTCTGCTGAAACCTGCTCCTGCATTCAGAATCTTCATGACCAAAGTTATTGCAAATAGAACATTCAACTTCATTTTCAAGAGCCGAAAAGTTGTTATAGGTCCTTTTTGTAATCCTGATCATACTTCTTTGTTTTTGAGCTTCTCTAGTCATGATTGTTTTATATGCAACACATTGAGCTGCTTTGTGACCGAAGTTATGGCAAGAGAAACATTGCCCATTGAAGAAACTTCTGCGATTATCAAATCTACTAGCCAAATGATTGTAATTTCTATTGTCATCCATTCTTGAAGCAAATTGAGAAGATTTTACCTGTGGCTGGTTGTAGCTTTTGTTCATCCTTAAGACAGATTGCCCCTGGTTTACCTGATAGTCTTTGTTCGTTCTTGATGTAATTCGTCCCTGCTTTACTTGGTGCTCTCCATTGTGCTTTTGCTCATTCCTTCTTGCTATATCAAGATAACTCTTTGAGGTGGATGCTTGAGATGTTTCTCCATTATACCCCAGACCTATCCTGTTTAGCGGAGAACGCTGTACATTGATGATCTCATCCAGAGTTTCAGATCCTTTGACAAACTTAAGATTAATAGCCTTTGTTTTCTCAATTTCTTTTCTAAGGTCAACAATTTCACCTTCTAACTTTTCAAGATATTTTTCTTTTTCATCAATTTGAAATTGTAGAGTATCAATGATCATATTCTTTTCTTCTATACATGTCTTAAGTCTAGAAATCTCTCCATAAAAACTATCCACATCTATAGCATCCATGTAATCATCATCTTCAAATGCCATTAAAAGTTTATAGTCATTACCTCGTTCATCTTCATCACTATTTGATAGACCATCACTGTCTTCATGAGTGTAGTATCTTTTCTTATTTGCATTTTGTTTCTTGTTCCATCTAGCAGGTTCCTTTCCTTTGTCAATCTTATCCTTATGAGGACATTTGGCAGCATAATGACCTACTCTTCCACAAGAAAAACATTTAAAAGGTAGCTTACCTCTGAACCTTCCAGTACCCCGTTGAAGATTTCTGACAAAATTTGATTCTTCTTCTTCTTCTGGCACGTGACTTGATTCATAGTAGTCTCCTTTGCCTGAAGCCTTAAAAACAGCTTCTCTCCTGTCTGATGGACCTCCTTTTCTCATTTCATAAGTAGTTAGAATTCCGTGTAGCTGAGACATAGTAAGAGTTCGTAGATTTTCCTTTTCTTCTATTGCAGATACTTTAGATTCAAACTTGGGGGACAATGATCTTAGGACATTTTCAACCACAACAGCCTCTTTTATTTCTTCACCCAATTTTTTCATACAATTAACAATCTCATCTACCCAAAGGAAATAGTTAGCCACACTTTCATCATTATACATTCTGAGATTCTCATACTGAATCCTAAGGGTTTGAAGTTTTGCACGTTTTACCTGTTCATCTCCTTCGTAGCTCAAAACAATCGTGTCCCATATTTCTTTTGCGGATTTATATTGCATAACCTTCACGAATTCAAATTGAGATAAACATCCTAGAAGAGTATTAACTGCCTTTGCATTTGTTTCATATTTCTTCTTCTCAGCTGAATCTGTAGGAGTAGCTGATGGAAAAGTATACCCTGTTTCTATAATGTCCCATACTTCTGTACCCAAAGATTGAAGATAGGTAGTAACTCTTACCTTCCAATATACGAAGTTTGTCCCATCAAAAATCGGTGGCCTGATTGATGCTTCCCTCTCGTAGTTGCTCATGATGTTAGATTTTCCTTCAAGCAATCAAGCTTCTTCAGAAGGACCTGCTCTGATACCAATTGTTGGAAATAATACTGAGAGGGGGGGTGAATCAGTATTATCAAATTCTTTTCAATATATCTTCTTTATTTTTACTTTGAATAATTCTTCAAAAATTGATCATTACTTTGTATGTCAGTATCATAAAATAATGAGCAGGAACAAGAAAAGCAAATAGTCACACAAAAGAACACCAGATATAAGGTGGAAACCCAATGTGGGTGAAAACCACCTGCTGCAATATGTCTCTATCTTCTTTTTTAATAAGAAACTCCTTTTACAATGATTTTGTACTGGTGCAGTCCTTTACCAGTACGCAGGCTACAACCTGCAGAGAGCTACAACTCTCTCTCTCGTTTTCCAGTCTCTCCTGGAAAGGAGCTACAACCCCCTACTTCTTTTCTTTCAAGGACCACTTTTCATTAAGTTTTAGACTGGATCCAAGAACATCAAAAACCCATCAACTACACTTGCATCATCAATCTCTGATTTCACCAAAGCCAACCCGCATACAGATCTGCAAATATTTCCTTATAACTTTGTAGTTGTTCCATACATTAGACATACCAGATCATAACATGTGTACAATAAAACATGCATCAATAATTCAGACCCAGATTATTAGATTTATAGATCAAGCGTGTGCCACATACCACTATTCCAGCCTTAAGATTTTGACCCATCAATAGAACTTATCCTTCACCTTACGCTCAGGTTCCTTCTTCATTCAGATCCAGATCTGCACCATAACCTAATCACCATATTCTAGATCTAGCACTTTATCAGATATTCAATAATTCATAAGATACTTTGCCAAATGATCTCCTTCCTCTTTTATAGCCTTAGTCCTTTCTCAATACCACGGTCCAAAACCATAATAACACAATACCACGGACCCAATACTTGGGATCAACACTTTTGGATGCAATACCACGGACCAAAACCATAGGATCAAAAACTGTCGGACTAATACCATGAACCAACCATGAAAGTGCGTGAGATCAACACTTTTGGATGCAATACCACGGACCAAAACCATAGGATCAAAAACTGTCGGACTAATACCATGAACCAACCATGAAAGTGTGTGAACTTTTCTCTTGCATGAAAGTGCGTAAACTTTTCTCTACATGAAATAAACTTTTCTCTGCATAAAAGTGCGTGAACGTTTCTCTACATGAAATAAACTCTTCTCTGCATAAAAGTGCGTGAACTTTTCTCTACATGAAATAAAATTTTCTCTGCATAAAAGGAATAAACTTTTCTCTGCATAAAAGTGCGTGAACTTTTCTCTACATGAAGGAAACTTTGTTGCACTATAATTTATCAAATAAATTTGCTGCACTATAATTTATCATTTGTGTGGTTTGCCATCAAGGACAACACTTGTCTCATAATGCCAACAAAAATACCCTAATTACTTTCTAATTAATTACATTTCATTGTAATTAAACACGACCCCACTCCCCAACTCCACCCTCGCAACTCCGCTACGTGATAGCCCTCCTATCTCCCACCTCCGGATCTAATGGCCCATATCCATATCTTGCGCTCCCACCATCCGACACTTAAAATCCCAAAAGCACGTGAGATTCGCGGTTTTGGCCGATCACTGTTTCACTACATGGTAGCACCACTTTGTATCACGTGCTCTCGAAAAATACCACCCTCCACCCAAAAGCAGTGCGATATGGCATAAAGTCGCCTCCCCACGTAAAAGAAAACTGCTCACTGATCATTCGTTAATATCACGCCAAAATTTAACCATTGTTAGTTAAAAGCCAAAAAATCCCCCTTTTCACTCTTTTCACTAACTTTTCGTTGCAAACACCTTTGTCAACTAATTCCAATGCCAAGAAACCCTGTTCAACTATTTTCAACCCATTTACAACCTAAATACCATGCACATTCCAAATTGAAGCAGCACACAGACAATTCAAGCTTCAGAAACCTCTGTTGCTACCATACAACCCTGATTGCACACCAAATCTATGTTTTCTAGGTATTCTTGAAAGAACCAAAATGGACCTCTGTTTAAAGCTTTGCACAGTAATAAATGAAAAGTTAATTGATTAAATTAATTAAAAGACCCTGCCAAACTAGAATAAACCCACTATGCATCCAAAGGCCCTTTTTCTGTAGATTATATTTTCCCTTCCTACTGTTCCAGAGCCCCTAAGCTTACTCCTAAGCCACAGAAAGAATAATTCAATAGAATAAACCAAATTATGGCTTCCCAAAGAATTCTGAGTGAAAAACCCCTGCAAACCCCTCACCTGGACATTGACCACCTCCCATTGGCAGACAGAGATTTCCAAATTAAAGACACATCTACCTCTAGCCACCTATTAAAGCTCCATTACTGGAGTAAAGATAAATTCTTGAACCAGAATGATGACATTCATCTATGGGAATCAAATTTTCCCAAATACTTGTTCCCATAGGTATACTTGTTCCCAGAAATCATCCACTTCTGCCAAGCTTGCTATATCCCAAGTCAAAAATCCATAGTCTCTCCTGACCAACAGATTTTATTTACAATCACTGTTGAGTCCATAAATCAAATGTTGCAAATACTACCAAGCCCAAATGAGACCCCATTTTCCATTGAAGCCTGACTTGAAATTTACATCAAGCTGGACCTACGCAAGAGGGCTCAAATCTTTTAGAATTTGATCCTAGAGGAGTCTCATACTCCTACAGACAATCCTGCATACTTTGCCACCATTTTCTCTGAAAAGGCCAAAAAAATTATAACCATGTTGTCTTGTATCCTTGGGTATACTACTAATGAATTTGTAGATGAACCTATACTTTCTTTCCTTTATATTTTTTTTCCAAGGCAAGCCTCTAGCAGCAGTCTTCAATTTTTTCCAGTTCTTGGCAGACAGAATACATGATCAATTGATCAGGTTGCCAAATGAAAGAGTACCTAAATACTCTTTAGTGTTGTTCGACATGTTTTTATATTTTCAGTCAGATAAGTTTCCAGTCAATATCCAGAAGTTGGATGCTAAGGGCCATCCAATATTAGTCATCTTTTGGACACCCTTAATCCAAAATTATTCCACTATTTTCAGTTACAAGGAGTTATCTAAGAACAGTAGAGCAAGAGACTGGTATCTATACCAAGACCACATAGAAATCAGGATATATGGATGCCAATTCACTCCCTACAAGCTGCCTAGATATCTCCCCATGAGAATATTTGCATTAGAGTATTTCAAGCAGATCATAAACTCAGATGAGGTCGATTTTGTGTTAGCTAGGAAGAAAACACAGTTCAAAATCAAAAACCAACTGGGCCCTTTTATTTGTAATAATAGGGAAGCTAGACAAGAAGAAGATAATATTTCACAGCAAATGAATTTCAGTAGCAGTTTTATGTGGCAGTATGACCCTAATGGAGTCATAAACAAGTTAAAACTCAAGTTCAAATTAATCCCTTTTATGCATGAGTCCAGGCCAGACATTGAAAGATATGCTAACCAATCAGAGTGGTTGGAAAATACCTTAATAGATGTGGAAAATACCTTATTAGATGTGGAAAATACCTTATTAGATGTGGAAAAGTAGATAGATACTAGTTCCTTTCTGCAGGTTCCAACCCTACAGGAACATATGGGTGTTAGTCCCATTCTACAGACTCCAGCCATGCAGGACAGAAATGTAAAAAGAACCAGGGAAGAAGGTTCTAGCTCTAAAATGGATACTACAGATGACAAATTTAAAATCAATTATAGGAAGAAGCCCAAGCCTAATCCTGAAACTAAGCGAGAAGACACCATTGAGACAGTTGAAATCATTGATACTGACACAATGGTTGAAAATACTAAAGCTCTAGCAATTTTAGAGGAAACTCATCAACCTTCCACCTCAAAAACTCAAATTATTGAAAAACAACCTAGTATTGAAGTCTCTTCATCCAACAAACCAATGGATAAAGAGAAAGATATAAAAGAGAAGTATAAGGAAATCAAGTTGAGAAATGAGGCATTGAAGGTTGAAACATATGCCCAGTACTTTAAATAGACTCCTGGCAATTAGAATAGATTAATGTCAGCCTTTGACATTAAAACAAGTAAAATGAAAATGACCTTTTTGTAGCCTACAATCCAGCAGCCTAAATCATCAGTAGACTACAGGAAGACAGAGTTTGAAGTTTTGGCCAGGGATGTTCACCCTATTGATCAAATTGAATTCCATAAGAAGGTGGGTGAAATGATATACTCAACAATTACCAACAAGGCCATGAGTGTTCAGAAGCTTCAAAACTCTCTAGACAACATCACAGCAAAGTTTAAGCTAGAGAAAGCATCATCACAGGCAAAGGATAACATAATCAAGTCATTAGAAGACTTGGTAATTGAAATTGGATATAACCCAAATGATATCAAGGCTGTAGAAAAACTAATAAAGAAAAAGAATGAGGATATTGCTACTTTAAAGAAGCAACTGAAGTTACCCTCTTTGAACATCCACATATCAAGGAGGTCCAAGAAAGCCAAACCCATTAAGATGAGATGATGGACCTCATTCTCCAGCTAAATTCTCGATTAAAAGAAATGGGGAAGGAATTAGACGAGTTAATACAGTGGAAACAAGCCAGTCTTGAGATAGCCACTACCACTGCTATTCCTACAGTTACTATAGCAGTTCCTTCAACTTTGGCAGCTTCATTGGCCCCAACAGCTCCACTAGCTATAGCACTTCCAGCTGCAATAGCAAATACATTAGCAACAGGTTCAACAACAGCAGCAACTCAGCCAAGTGATGAAGCAAGTAAACTGGTCAAAACCATGGATGACATGTCCATTCAGACCACTGAAATAAATAGACTTAAAGGACAGATAAAAAATCTAGAGGATGAGAATAAACTGACTCAAATCATGCATAAAAATGAAGTATAGAAGTCAAACAGGTTTATTGAGAGGATAAAGAACTTAGAAAAGGAATCAACACTGAAGGAGCCACTTGCCCAAGAAAAAGAGTAGCTATGGGCCAATATCATTGACTTTGTCAATGATATTTGGCCATCTATACAAGTTATGTTTGAACAAAATGATTTAGTCAAAGAGGCTGGTGAAGCAATTCAAAGGGTCAAGGCCGAACTTGGAAATATGCCAAAAGAAGCTTCAAGGATAATCTAATTCCTTAACTCAAAGAATAAATATGAATTGCAGGAACTTGGCATCGCTGACAGAACTGGTACTATACTATAGGTGAACAAGGTAATCACCAATAGGAACTTAATGATGCAGCTTGAGGACAAATGCCAAACCATGGAGCTAGCTATAGACAGGTTCATGGTCAAATTTGATGTTTTGAGGAAGAAAGATCTACCTAATCCATTGGTAATAAATGATAGGTTAATGCCACATGAAGACTATGACAAGGGAATCAGAGAAGTGGCAAAGGAGCAAGCCAATAGTTCCTCTATGAAAGGGATGCCTACAAGAAAGGTTCTTTACCAGACTTTTGAGAACCTCTTTTAACTCCAGCATGAGGTAAAACATCTTTTCGTAAACAAGCCCACTTTTGTAAAATACACAAAAGCTAATGAAGTATACAGGAGAATGGCAAATATAAAATTACCAGATGCAGAGACTGGGGAAAAATTAAATGATTTACTGTGAAAATGCAAGGTAAACAATGCTTGCAGAGCAATGAAAGAAAATCAGTAGATCAACTAAGTCAAAGAGCATCAGTCAAAAGGAAAAGTAAAAGAACAGTCAGCGTGGAAGACAAACAGCAAAGGAGAAAAAGCAGTAAAAGATCTGATAGCAAAGCCAAATAAATAGGGACAGCTTGCAGCAGTTACATATCTGTCTCTATCTTCTTGCATGAAGATTTTTCTTTTTCCTTGAATAATTCCTAAAACAGTTTGGGATATTTTGTAATAAGTTTTTGTATAAATACTTCATAATTCAAAGTATAGAGTGTGGATTGCTAAACATTTCTATAGTTGTATTGATCTGAAACCTAAGGGTTCATTGTATCATTTTTCAAGTCAGCAGACTAGACTAAGTAATAAAGGCATTGCATTACAGGATTCATGTGTTGGGCCACTTCAGTGAAGTATTTTCTATTTGTCAAACTGTTATCTTCTTAAATGTTTCACATACTTGCATGTTATCTAAATTGAATGAAATAATTGGAATATTATTACAAAATTTGTTTAAGTACACTTTGTCTTGAACAGTTATTCATTTTCATGTTTTCTTCTGATATCTAGAGTAGGGAACCCTTCATTGCTCCCTAGTTTCAATTGACTTCTATCATTTCCCTCATTATCCAGTTTGAGGAATTCTTAACTGCTCCTTGACCCCGATTGAAAACCACTTCACCATCCAACCTAAAAGATCTTAATTTACTAGGCTACCTTGTCCTGTGAACACTATCTTTAGAACCTGATTCAGTCATGTTTTCTTGACACTTGACCCCATAACCCAATGGTAAAGGACATCCCTCTATCCATCTAAGTTAGTGATTCCACCACGAAATCAAAGTCAAAACCCAATCAAGCTTAAATAACTAGCCTAAAATTAATTAACTCAACAAATAATAAATAATAATTAATTATTTATTATTATATAATAATTGATTTTATTATATCAATATTATATTAATTTATATTTTAGTTATTTTATTAATTAATGTATGAATTATTATATTAATATTAATTATAATAATTAATATGTTTTCAAATAATTTTTTTTTTTTTTTTTTTTTTTTTTAAATTAAAGATTCTAGCTGACAGTATGTTCTTCCTTAAATTTCTTCCTCATTAGTATTTATTCTGCCTTATTTCTCTTCTTTTATCATCATTCTTCAACCCTGATGATGGATCCCACTTGGGATTTGAAACGTTGGTGTAAAAATGTTCATACTGTGGATTCTCCAATCACTGATTCAAAATAACTCAACAAAGTTAAATCATAAAGAGAGAGCCCTCTTTGAGCATTAGGAAAGCTAGATCCTGATCTCAAAAGTAGGTTTGTGGTTACCTATAATATTTCTTTTAACACAAGATAACAACCCTAGGGAAATTTTAGAGTGATAACATAGTGGCGACCATACTGGGGAACAGTCCTCAGTTTAATAAACCTTAAAGGAAATCTTAAATCTCATCTCTGCACCTTAAGGTCATTTTAGGGTTGTTAAAAGGTTTCGCTTAAAAAATTAAAATTCTGGCTTCCAAAAGAACACATTATACCAGGGCACATCCAGATCCAAACCCTGCTATAATTGTTGATGATCCTGACAGAATTTTAAGAAAACCAAAAAAGGTAGAAACTCAAGGAAGTAGTAGTCAGTTAATTAAAGCAAATTCACTTCCTAAAGAATTATCAAGTTTAGAGGATATTCAATTTGATTTATCATTTGAGCTTTCTTTGTTTCATACCAAATCTGAAAATTCAATTCATGATACTATAATAGACCCCAATTTTATTCAATTTATTGAATCAAAGAAGGTTCCTATACATCCTGATTTAGATCAACATGTTCTGGATACTTTTGACAAACTAGAAGCTTTAACCTCAACTTTGATAAGGCATATAGACAAAGCCTATCTTCAACAATCAGTTGAATTAGCTGCCCTAACTGTTGCTACCCCTGAAATTTCTACAGAGTCTTCAAAAAATGTAAATACAACTTCATTTACTACCACCTCACCTATAATATCCACTACAGTTCATTCCCCAAAACCATTCATACCTCAACTTCCTTCCAACCAAACATCTCAACTTCATCTAGTTCATCTACAACCATCTCAAGTTCTTCTTCAAGCACCACTACTTTACCCCCCAGTCAAACCAAAGTCTTAGCCATGGCAAACAGATATGCACCTTTGGTCTTACTAGCTCAACTACATGCCATGCCCCAAGACTACCAAAGTAAAATCTTTTTGTTTGATGCTACTGCTCAATATACTGCCCAACAGCATGTGAATAAAATCACTGATTATTTTGAGTTACATGAGATTAATGAGTCTGATGTGCAAATGAGGTTATTTTCCCAAACACTATCAGGAGATGTCAAAAAATGGTTTAAAGTTTTATCTACTAATCATATTTCTGATTTAGTTGCTTTCCATAGATTGTTTATCAATAGATGGGAAAGAAAGAAAAGCCCTTTACAAATATTGTTTGAATATGAAAACATTAGAAGAGCTCCAAATGAATCTGTTCATGACTATTGTACTAGGTTCAACAGTATGTATAATGAAATTCCTGCAAATACCAAACCTCCACCAGACTTGGCACTTATCAAATTTCCTAATGGTTTTGACACTGATATGTCTTACCAATTGAGAGAAAGAAACCCTGAAACATTGGAATAGATGCAAAGCAATGTTGTTAGTGTAGAAGCCAATTTATTAGCTAAGAGAGCTAGGATGAGAAATGAGAAAAGAGTTACCATTAAAGAGGAACCATCCACTTCAGATGGTAAGATAGACAGTTTAGCTAAAAGTGTAGAAAGGATAATGGATAGATTAGAAAATATGGAAAGAAAATCTCAGTGGGAAAATCAACAAGGACCCCCAATTAGAAACCCCAACTTTAGGAAAAATCTTAATACTAGAAAAACAAGAGATGTTATGCCCGATCAACAGATTAGACCACCTTTCCAGGAAAATTATGCTGAAGGTTCACAAAACCATGAAGAAGAGGAAGACACCCAGATAAACCTATTAGGGATTAAAAACAAAGATGTTGTTTTTCTTACTCAGGAAGAACAGGAATTGTATATGTTACAGCAATTACAATTAGAATCTAGAGAGTCCTTTGACTACAAACAAGGCTATGAATCTGCTATCTATGAAGTTCACAAACAATATAACCTTAGAAGCAAAAAGAATACAGAAGTTCCCACTAAGAAATCAATCCAAACCCAAACTAAAAAAATAATAGAAGCTCCTATGACCAAAGTTCTACAAATTCTCCCTAGAGGAACTTAGGAGACTTCTAACCCAAAAATTGTAGACATAACTTCAGCTGAAACTCAAACTGCAACTATTGCTCAAACTATTCCAAATGAGAAAATTCAAAACAAAATTTTTGGTACAAAAACTGAGTTACCAAGTGCTGATAAAGAAGACAAAAGTACACAGACCACAATTCCTAAGGAAGATCTCATACAATCAGGCAAAACTCAATTTTCATTCAACATTAAGACTGAGATAGCCAAATTGAAAATATCAGTTGCTTTGACAGAGTTAGTGAAAAATGAATCATACAAAGCACAAATCACTGAAACACTAAACATAGGTGAAGGTGAAGATGTTGCAAACCTTAATGATGATCAACCTGAGTTATTATTTGGTCCAGAAGTAAATGGCAAACATCAACAAGGGGGTATCCCTCCATCCTACATTAGCTTAAATGTTCATGATCAAATCTTACATAATGCTATGCTATATTCAGGGGCATCCCATAACCTAATGCCTAAAGCAATCATGGAAAGATGAAACTTAAATATCACCATACCCTACAAGGACCTATTTTCCTTTGATTCTAGTCAAGTCAAATGCCTTGGCCTGATTAAATATTTGTGTAACTCTAGTTCAGTGCCCCACAAAGAGTATTGTTATGGACATAGTAGTTGTTGATATCCCACCCAAGTATGGAATGTTATTATCTCACTCATGGGGAGCAAAATTGCAACGATTTTTACAATTAGACATGTCATATGCTACCATCTCTGTATTTGGTCAGCAAAGAAAGCTTTACAAAGAAACCTTGATGAAATACATGGTAAGTAGTGCAAAAAAACCACAGAATTACCCTATATACTCCATGCATTCTGATATGGATCCATCTATCTTGTATAATTTAGGAAATGGCAAAAATGAAATCACAGTTGTAGAAGAAAAATACAAAGCACCTAATAGTGAAAACATAACACATGAGTCTTTATGGCATTTATATTTTGATGGATTTGTAAATAGGTTAGAAGTAGGCGCAGGAGTTTGGATTCATAACATGGAAAATAATCATTCTGAAGGTCATGCCTTTAGATTAAACTTTAAATGCACAAACAACATGGCGAGGTACGAAGCTTTAATCTTAGGACTACAAATTGTAAGAAAACTTGGAGACAAAAGAGTTTCTATCATGGGTGTTATGAAACCAGTTCACAAAAAGATAGAAAAGAGAGATCCACGCCTTAGAATTCAGCCTCTTCGAGGGGGCAACCTCCTTTACATTACATAAATGAACAATTCTTGGATGATACAAATGGCAAAACCTCCTTTATATATATAGGAGTCTAAGGAGTCACAATATAATCCAGCCGACCTAACAATAATAATATAAAGCCACAAAAATAACAATAGAGGGATTCTATGGGGCACAGAAATAACAATATGGGGGTAATAGGGGCACAACAATATAAATAAGGGGTATAACTACAATATTAATGGGGTAATTACTAGTATTATAGGGACCCAACATGCCCCTCTCCTTCAAAAAAGTGTTGTCCTCAACGCTTGAGCAGTTCTAGGTACTTCTGCATAAAATTCTCATCCTCCCTTGTGGAATCTTCAGCGGATAAGTTCTTCCACTTGATAAGATACTCTGAAATTGATCGATTTCGTAGCTGTCGAGTTCTTGTTTCTGTGACTGCTTCCGGTTCCAATATAACTTTTCCTTCCTCGTCAAGTTCTGGCAATATTGTTTGAACTGGGAGCTTGTCGCCTATGACCTTCTTTAAACATGAAACAAGGAAAACTGGGTGCAATCGAGAAGCTGCAGGAAGCTCCAATTTGTATGCCATAGTACCAATCTTTTCCAACACCTTGTACGGACCATAATACTTTGGTGATAATTTATTATCCTTCTTAGCTTGCTTTAGGGACATTTGCTTATATGGTTGTAGCCGTAGGAATACCCAATCACCTACATCAAAACTTCTTTCACTGCGATGTTGATCTGCCTGTTGTTTCATTCTATTTTGTGCCAACACGAGGTTATCCTTTAAGAGTTGGAGGACTTGTTGTTGATGTTTGATGTGATGTTCCACTGCCTGAACCTTAGAATTTTCTCTTAAATATGATGTGATTGATGGTGGTTGGTACCCATAAAGTGCCATAAATGGGGTCATTTTTGTTGCTGTATGGAAGGAAGTGTTATACCACCATTCAGCCAGAGGCAACCATTTGACCCATTGTGTTTGTTTATCAGATACAAAGCAACGAAGATATCCTTCCAAACATTTGTTTACTATCTCAGTTTGCCCATCAGATTGAGGATGATAAGATGAGCTATGAGCTAACTGAGTACCAAGACAAGAAAATAATTCTGTCCAAAAATTTCCAGTGAAAATGGGATCTCTGTCACTTACAATAATCTTTGGGTTTCCATGTAGCTTTTGAACTGTTTCCATAAATGCAGTAGAAACTGTACTGGCTTTAGATGGATGTGATAATGCACAAAAGTGTGCATACTTGGTAAGTCTGTCAACTACCACCATGATGACACTCTTTCCCTCAGACTTAGGTAAACCTGTGATAAAATCCATTGAAACCTCCTCCCAACGTTGGCTTGGAATGGATAAAGGTTGTAATAGACCCGTGTCTTAATTGTTTCAACTTTATTTTGTTGGCAAACCAAACATTCCGCCACAAACCTTTGAATATCTGATTTAAGGCCATCCCAAAAAAATTCCTTCTTAACCCTGTGGTAAGTTTTTAAAAATCCTGAGTGCCCTCCTAAGGGAGAAGTGTGCAATTCCATAAGAATCTTTTGTTTTAGCTGGGAATTCTTACAGAGGTATAAACGATCTTTGTACCATAACAAATCATTTTTCCAGCTAAATGTATCAGAAGTACTGGAATCTTGTTGTAGCTTTCGAATAAGTGCCCACACTTCTTCGTCATTCTTCCATTCCTCCTTTGCTTCGTTTATCCAATCTGGTTGGATAATAGAAATGGCACACAACAATGCTTCCATATCCTCATCCTTTCTTGAGAGTGCATCTGCCACCACATTTTGCTTCCCTTTTTTGTAGATGATTTCAAAGTCATAACCCAACATCTTTGTGACCCACTTTTGTTGCTCTTCAGAGGATAATCTTTGTTCTAAAAAGTATTTAAGGCTATCATGATCCGTTTTTACCTTGAAGTGTCTTCCCATTAGGTAGGGTTGCCATTTCTTAAGTGCATGGAGTATTGCCAACATTTCCTTCTCATAAATAGATTTGCTTAAAAACTTTCCCTTGATTGGACGACTTTCAAAAGCAATGGGTCTTTCATCTTGCATTAGAACAGCACCAATTCCATTTCCTGAAGCATCACATTCCACAATAAAGGTTTTTGTGAAGTCCGGTGTAGCTAAGACCGGTGCTTGGCACATTGCCTCTTTAAGATGTTTAAGGCCTTTGTTGCTTCCGGAGTCCATGAAAATGAATCTTTCTTCAATAATGTTGTTAGAGGTGCTGCTATTCTCCCATAATTCTTAACGAACTTGCGATAATACCCTGTCAACCCAAGAAATCCTCACAGATGCTTTATGGATGTGGGGATTTTCCATTCCTTAATGGCTTTAATTTTGCTAGGGTCTACCTTAACTCCTTCATGAGATACAATATGACCCAAATATTCCACCTCCTGGACTCCAAAGAAACATTTGGATCTTTTTGCATATAATTGTTTCTCCTCCAATAGTTGTAGCACCTTGTCAACATGTTCAACATGATCCTTCCAAGACTTGCTGTAGATTAGTATATCATCAAAAAATAACAACACAAATTTTCTGAGGAATGGTTTGAAAATTGAATTCATCAAACCTTTAAATGTTGAAGGTGCATTGGTAAGGCCAAAAGGCATGACCAAAAATTCATAATGACCCTCATGAGTTCTAAATGCTATTTTCGGAATGTCTTCAATCTTCATTCTGATTTGATGATATCCCGAACGAAGATCCAACTTGGTGAAGTAAATTGATCCATGCAATTCATCCAGTAATTCATCAATGACAGGAATGGGAACTTATCTTTACTAGTGAGCTTGTTGAGCTCCCTATAATCAGGACACATGCGCCATGATCCATCCTTCTTGTGCACCAATACTACTGGAGCTAAGAAAGAACTTTGACTTGGTTGAATTATACCAGCCTCTAGCATTTCTGCAACCATACGTTCAATTTCACTTTTTTGGACATATGGATATCTGTATGGCCTGATGTTTGGAGGAACACTTCCTGGAATCAGATGAATAGCATGATCATGATCACGCATATGTGGGAGACCTTTGGGAGTCTCAAATACCTTGGAATAATTGTCCAGGACTTTTTGGAGATCTGGAGAAATAGATGATTCCAATGTGGAAACATCTAGCGAACATAATTGTGCAATTACACCTCTTTGCTCCTTTTTTAGAAGCTTTGTCATGCCATTAGAGCTGATTATCTTTCCTGGTTTCCCTGCAATACCCCTTAATTCAACTTCCTTTCCTTCCACAGAAAATTTCATGAAAAGTTCTTGAAAATTAAAAGCTATTGTACCCAAGGATTGTAGCCATTGGACTCCTAGTACAACATCAGCACCTCCCATTGGAATGGAAAGCATTGGGCTAGTCAATACATATTCTCCCATGGATAGCTTGATATTATGGCACTTTCCAGAACAATTTATTGTTCCTCCATTTGCAATCATCACTTGACACTCTGGTGCTGGATATAGGAAGCAATTTAATTCTTTTGCTACCCTACAATGAATAAAATTGTGGGTGCTTCCTGAATCAATCAACACTATTACCTTTTTCTTCTTGATTTGTCCTTCTATCTTGATGGTTTGAGGAGTGGTAATTCCCGCCAATGCATTACAAGATATGGTCGGATTTATTTGTTCTTCATCTAGGCTTTGTTCCTGGAATATATCCTCTTCTTTTGACCTTTCTTGCTCCTTTTCTTCTTCCTCTTCACAATCTATGTAGAATAATTTCTTCTCACCACACTTATGACCCTTTGTCTATTTGCTATCACAATTGTAACAAAGCCCTTTTTCTCTTTTTTCTTCCAATTGTTGTGGTGTCAACCTTGTAGGTTGTGGAATACTATGGGCAACAAGACTTCCGTCTTTATAGTTGTGAATGGTATGCTTCCTAGTTGCCATAATTTTGCTTTCCATTTTTCTTGCTAACCTGAATGCCTTCTCTAATGAATCAGGTTCCCAAAGGCGCACATCATGTTGGATATTATCCTTTAAAGACCCTATGAACACATCAATCCTATGCTCCTCTGGAATATCTTTTACCCTTATGTTCAATTTTTGGAACTCCTCAATGTGCTCCATTATTGAACCCTTTTGTTTGAGACTTATCAATTGGCTAAAAAAAGTGTTGCTTTTTGTATCCTCATAATGTGCTATCAATTCTTCCGTAAAAATTGCCCAAGTGATAAATTGTTTACGAGAACAAAGCCATTGATACCATACAAACTGATTTGGTTCCAAATATAAAGTTGCCATACGTACCTTTTGTGTGTTTTGCACATTATTGAGATCGAAGAATTGCTCCATCTGTAATATCCATGTGGCGGGATCCTTGCCATCAAACTTCCTCATATCGATTTTTGGAACATGGTGAGTCTTCGATCCAACATTAGAGTCTATGGAATCATGATTAACATTTCTTTTGTTCCCATCATGAGTTTCCTTTAGTACTCTTTCACCCTTAGTGACCATTTCTTGTAGCAACTTATTCATATTTATCTTCAATTCTTCCATCTTATCATCCATGCCATCAATTTTAGCATCCATGCCATTCACCTGAGCTTCCATGCCCTTTATCTTAGATTCCACGCCATTTATCTTAGCATCTGTTAGCTTTTGTGAGCGTGACATTTGTTGCACTTGTTCTTGTAATTTTGATATATCATGTAGCATTTCTTCCTCTTCTTCATGAGTCATGCTAGAGCTTTCAGGTTCCTTACTAGGTGTTTGCATTTTCTTTCCTCGGGGCATCAGTTACCGATAATAATGCTTTACTATGCCCTTTGAATTCCTTCAAACCAAGCTTATGCAAAAATTAAAAAAAAACTACACACCTTTTTTTTACTTTGTAGAAGCCTGATATTGAATCTGATGTATCTCTGTAATTTCGAATCATCCAGTTCTGAAATTGTGACCTATAGTAGCCTTCTATGTCCTCTTTCCAATGCCACTAGTCTGATCCAAATTGGATTCTCCAAGAAAGAGTTATGCACAATCTCCCGCAGTGACCTGATTATAAACTAGTTCAGTAGAGCGAACTTGTATGAAGTGTCACGTGTCACTATTTCAACCTTTGACTCTGAAAAATATTTAAAAGAAAAATACAGTCCGTCCTCTTTCTGTACCTTCTTATGAAATTTCAATCCGATGCTCAGAAAGAAAGTTATAACGATTTTCCCCATGTCACCTGTTTTGAGTGTAATTCAGGAGTCTGCAAAAAGACCAACTTCCTCAGATCATATCTCCGAAAATATCGCGCAAAAAGCTCTGAAATTCGGACCCAAGGTTCAACGTGATTTCTTCTCAAATGAGTTTTTTTGTGACTTCTGAAACGTCACAGAAAAAAAGTTATAGCAAAAATTCCACGATGACCTGTTTGGAGCAGCGAAACCCTAGAATCCAAAGCTCTGATACCAAATGTTATGAAACCAGTTCACAAAAAGATAGAAAAGAGAGATCCACGCCTTAGAATTCAGCCTCTTCGAGGGGGCAACCTCCTTTACATTACATAAATGAACAATTCTTGGATGATACAAATGACAAAACCTCCTTTCTATATATAGGAGTCTAAGGAGTCATAATATAATCCAGCCGACCTAACAATAATAATATAAAGCCACAAAAATAACAATAGAGGGATTCTATGGGGCACAGAAATAACAATATGGGGGTAATAGGGGCACAACAATATAAATAAGGGGTATAACTACAATAGTAATGGGGTAATTACTAGTATTATAGGGACCCAACAATGGGAGACTCAGAATTGATCATAAAACAAATTAAAGGAGAGTATTCTATGCATAATCCTATACTTAGCCAATATAGAGAAATTGTTCTAGATCTGATTAAGGAACTTCTTGAAACTAATTTTGCTACTATTCCTAGGAAATAGAACATACAAACTCACAGTTTGGCTACTTTTGCTAGCACTTGCAGATTACCTTTTCAGCCCAACCACCAGTACACTGCAGAAGTAAGACACAAACCTATTATACCTGATAATATGAAATATTGGCAAATTTTTTCACAAGATTCTCAAATCTATGATTTCATGAATGCTGAGGGAGAATTCCAAAACTGTAACATAGATACTAATTGTACAGTAGATAACATCATAAATAGTGGGATAGATGTAAATGCTTTGGATGTAAATAAACCCACTAAATTCACTAAATTAGAAATAGATAACTTAGAAAAAGTAGAAATAGAAGAAATAATCAGTGATGATTTCGAGATTTTAAACCTTAAAAATACCTTTTTTCCTAAGGTATTATTCCCATTAGAAGATTGTTTGATTCAAATGATGTAGCTAGAAAACCAAAAATGGAGCCTTTAAGATCAGACATAGAAGAATGTAACATAGGAACAGAAGAAAAACCTAAGCTTATTAAAATATCCAAAGCATTACCTCCAGATGAAAAGCTGAAATACATAAGTTTGTTTAAAGAATTTCAAGATGTCTTTGCCTGGAGTTATGAAGACCTCAAGTCTTATGATACCAGCATTATTCAACATAAGATACCCATCAAAGAAGATCAGAAACCCTTTAAACAAAAGCTTAGGAGAATTAATCCAGTTCTTATGCCATTAATTGAAAAAGAAGTAAAAAGGATGTATGATGCACAAATCATAACACCAATTAGATATTCAGATTGGGTCTCTAATTTAGTCACCACAAGAAAGAAAACATGAGAAATCAGACTCTGTGTTGATTTCAGAAACTTGAACAAAGTATCACTAAAAGATAACTATCCCCTCCCTAAAATGGACCACATTCTCTAGAGGGTAGTAGGGTCATCCAAAATTTCATTGCTTGATGGATTCTCTGGATACAACCAAATCTTAGTTCAACCAGAGGATCAAGCAAAGACTGCATTTACCACTCCCTGGGGTACTTTCATGTATTTAAAGATGCCTTTTGGATTAATGAATGTTGGAGCAACATTCCAAAGAGCAATGGACATAGCTTTTGCAAAAGAAATCCATGACTTTCTAGTTGTTTACCAAGATGACATCACAGTGTTTTCCAAATCAGATAATGAACATCTAGATCACCTAAGAAGAGTTTTTATTAAATGTAGAAAATTTGGTATTTCCTTGAATCCCAAAAAGACACTCTTTGGGCTAGAAGAAGGTAAACTCTTGGGACACATAATATCAAAAGATGGAATTAATAGATCCAACTAGAATAGAGGCAATCCTAAACATCAGTCATCCTAGGAACATTAAAGAATTGCAATCATTCTTAGGTAAAATAATTTTTCTTAAAAGATTCATTCCTAACTTAGCAGATCTAATCAGAGAATTGAATAACATGTTAAAGAAAGATTCAGCACTTATGTGGACAATAGAGGCTAAGCAGTCTTTTGAGGCAATCAAATAAGCCCTTACTAAAACACATGTCCTCATAAGTCCTGATTTCAAAAAATATTTTATATTTTTTTCTTTTGCTTCAGAACATATTATTGCAGCAGTCTTGTTGCAAAAGAATGATCAAGGTTATGAGCAGCCTATTGCATTTTTCAGCAAATCTTATGAGATATGCTACACTAAAGTACAACATAATGGAAAAACAAGCACTTGCTTTGTTAGAGGCTATTAAAGATTTCAGAGTGTACATTTTATACTCACATATCATTGCATATGTTCCAAATTCAGTAGTAAAGGACATTATAACACAGAATGGACCTGAAGGGAAGAGAGGCAAATGGATTTCCACTATTTTGGAATATGACATTGAAATAAAGCCTACAAAACTTATCAAAGGCCAAGGTTTAGCTAAACTCATGGTTGAATCGAACTGTTAGGCCTTAGATATAAATTTCATTAGTGCCCTAGATGATCAAGGAGATATGGCGACTCCATAGGTCAGTGTAGCTTTCATAGATTCACCCTAGTATGCAGATATCATATTTGTTTTACTAAATTTACAAGCTCCTCCTGGTTTATCTAGAACTAAAGGTAGATTGTTGAAAATGAAATCAATGAAATATTGTATCGTACACAATGCTTTATTTTTGAAAAGATAATGGTGCCATTTTGTTGAATTGTATATTAAAAGATGAAGCTGACAAATTTATGCAAGAATTTCATGTAGGAGATTGTGGAGGACACCTATACTGGAAAAGAACTGCTAATAAGATTTTAAGGGCAGGTTTTTACTGGCCCACCCTTTTGCAGATGTCAAGAAATATGTGACCTCCTGTCACAAGTGCCAAATATTTGAAGGCAAAAAGAAACTCCTACCATTACCTCTCAAACCTATCTACATAGAAATGCCTTTTCAACAATGGGGTTTGGACTTCATTGGGGAAATTCACCCATCCTCCTCAACCCAGCATAAATGGATTTTGGCAGCCACTGACTACTTTACTAAATGGATAAAATCCATCCCTTCTAGACAAGCCACAGACTCTGTCATCATTTCATTCCTTGAAAACAACATCCTTTCTAGGTTTGGATGCCCACAAAAGATCATTACTGATAATGCAACTACTTTCAAATCCAAGAAAATGGTAGACTTTTGTAACAGATATCACATTACCCTTAGCCATTCAACTACCTATTACCCTCAAGGTAATGGACTTGCAGAATCCTCAAACAAAAGCCTTGTTAATATCATCAAGAAACTATTATAAGATAATAAGAAGACCTAGAACAAAAAGTTGGTTAATGCCTGATGGGCAAATAGACTAACTACCAAATAGTCCATTAATACATCTCCTTATCAACTAGTATATGGAATGGATGCTATTTTTCCATCCTCTTTAGGAGTACCAGTGATGAAAATGATTCAAGAATTGCAAGTAGAACCAAATGATATCCAAAGGAGGATAAATCAGAAAATACATTTGCAACAAACCAGGGAAGAAATCTATGTCAAATCCCAAGTGATCCAAGATAAAATCAAAAATAATTTTTATAAGAAAACCAAAGTTGATGATTTCTACATAGGTGACAAAGTACTCAAATGGGATTCCAGAAGAGAAGAAAAGGGTAAACATGGTAAATTTGATTTCCTATGGCAAGGCCCTTATATCATCTATGGTTATAGAGGTAGCAATGTATTTTTCTTAAGGCAACTAGATGGAACAGATCTACCAAGTGGACCAAGCAATAGTAGAATGTTGAAGCATTACTTGTCCTCAGATTAACACTAGTTCATTTGTTTACTTTTCTCATTGTACATAACATTGCAAAGTTTAGATTGGATTGGATGATTATCTTTTGAGGTTGAAGCCCAAAGAGAAGACCCTAAGCTTTGAAAGGTGTAGCATCATATGTATGAATAAAGTAGATCACAGAGAAGCAGTTACAAGGCAACCACAGTCAAACTTTCAAAGGCTATTGATCTTAAAGTTCTTGACATTTCACCAAGAAATTCCATCCCCATGTGGAGCCATTGTTAGGGTCCTATAATAATAGGATTCATAATTTTGAATTGGCTATGATTAGTATTGTAATATTGTACATACTTTTGATTTCTACAAAATGTTTTCCCATATTAAAAAAAAAAATGTAAAGAGGGTGAAGTCCTAAAAGAATAATCAAAGGACCAAAAGAAAGAAAAAGATCAAAAAGATATAAAATATGAACCCCAAAAAGAGATAAGAATAGATCATGAAAGTGTGCAAATTCAAATGCCACTCCTTTTTACTTTACTTTTCAAAATAATATTGTGTGCAACTTGTCAAAAATGCCACAATCCATGATGGTCAAATAGTTTAAACTTGATTCATTCATGCTTTAAATTTCATGTTAATAGATAGAGAATAAAGATCTAGCCAAACTGTTTAATCTTGGCAGATCAATAGTTAGGTAGAGAATAATAGTGATCTCATCAGTTTAATCTGAGGCATTGGAAGCTATAAGGTCAGAAATAGATATTTTGTTTATCAAAGAAAAAGAAATGAAGGGTCAACAAGCTCAAATGCACCCAATGAATGAAGAGAAAATGCTAGGGTAAATAAAGAGTAGGTAGAAGAAGTTTTGGAAATGCACAAGGTTGCTAGCTCAAATTGACCTTCATCATACTTGATCCTATGTTTCATGTGCAGGAGGAATTATTAAAGGCAAAGGTCAATTCACTAAAGCTTGTTCATTAATTTCCTCTCATTTCACTAAACCCATTTATTAATTTCCCTTCATTTTCCCCTTCATTATTTTTCATTTTCAAAAGAGGCATTTTCCCTTGTAGAAATATCCCCTCCCCTTCATTCCACTTTCCCCCTTATTTCATTCCATTTCCCTTTCCTAAAACCCCTTTATCCTAAAGTTTAAAAGGTTAAATGTGTCGGGCCCCATTAAAAACCCTCCCTGATACCCTTTAAACTTAACCCTTATGTTATTTTCTAACCCTTAGTCCTACTGTGTATATTTAACCTCCCATTTTTATAATTCCCCGATACCCTATTAACCCATCTCATATATCAAAATCCCCTAATTACTTTCTAATTAATTACATTTCATTGTAATTAAACACGACCCCACTCCCCAACTCTGCCACACGATAGCCCTCCGATCTCCCACCTCCAGATCTAACACCCCATATCCATATCACATGCTCCCACCGTCTGACACTTAAAATCCCAAAAGCACACGAGATTCGCAGTTTTGGCCGATCATTGTTTCACTACATGGCAGCACCACATTGTATCACGTGCTCTCGAAAAATACCGCCCTCCACCCAAAAATCGTGCGATATGGCATAAAACTGCCTCCCCACATAAAATCAAACCTCTCACTGATCATTCGTTAATCTCGCACCAAAATTTAGCCATTGTTAGTTAAAAGCTGAAAAAACCCCTTTTCACTCTTTTCACTGATTTTTCGTTGAAAACGCCTCTGTCAACCAATTCCAATGCCTGCGAACCCTATTCAACCATTTTCAACCCATTTACAACCTAAATACACTATAGATTCCAAATTGAAGTAGCACACAGACAATTCAAGCTTTAGAAACCTTTGTTGCTACCACACAACCCTGATTGCACACCAAATCTCTGTTTTCCAGGTATTCTTGAAAGAACCAGAATGGACCTCTGTTTAATGCTCTGCACAGTAATTAATGAAAGGTTAATTGATTAAATTAATTAAAAGATCCTAACAAACTAGAATAAACCCACTATGCATCCAAAGACCCTTTTTTTGTAGATTATATTCGCCCTTCCTACTATTATAGAGCCCCTAAGTTTACTCCTAAGCCACAGAAAGAATAATTCAATAGAATAAACAAAATTATGGCTTCCCAAAGCATTTTGAGCGAAAAATCCCTGCAAACCCCTCACCTGGACATTAATCACCTCCCATTGGCAGACAGATATTTCCAAATTAAAGACACATCTACCTCTAGCCACCTATTAAAGCTCCACTGTTGGAATAAAGATAAATTCCTAAGCTAGAATGATTACATTCATCTATGGGAATCAAATTTGCCCAAATACTTGTTCCCACAGGTATACTTGTTCCCAGAAATCATCCACTTCTGCCAAGCTTGCTATATCCCAAGTCAAAGAGCCATAGTCTCTCCTAACCAATAGATTTTATTTACAATCACTACTGAGTCCATAAATCAAATGTTGCAGATCCAGCCAAGCCCAAATGAGACCCCATTTTCCATTGAAGCCTTACTTGAACTTTACATCAAGCTGGACCTTCCCAAGAGGGCTCAAATCTTTTAGACTTTCATCCTAGAGGAGTCTCATACTCTTACAGACAGTCCTCCATACTCTGCCACCATTTTCTCTGAAAAGGCCAGACAAATTATAACCATGCTGTCTTGTATCCTTGGGTATACTACCGATGAATTTGTAGATGAACCTGTACTTGCTTTCCTTATTATTCTTTGCCCGTGCAAGCCTCCAGCAGTAGTCTTCAATTTTTCTCGGTTCTTGGCAGACAGAATCCATGATCAATTGATCAAGTTGCCAAATGAAAGAGTATTTAAATACTCTTCAGTGTTGTTCCACATGTTTTTATATTTTCAATCAGATAAGTTTCCAGTCAACATCCAGAAGTTGGATACTAAGGGCCATCCCAGATCAGTCATCTCTTAGACACCCTTAATCCAAAAGTATTCCACTATTTTCATTTACAAAGAGTTCATTGATTCCTTTGTGCATCCAGTTGTAAATATGCTAACCAGTAGCAATCAACCTAGGATCAGTGATGAGATAAAAATAGTTTTGTAGTTATCTAAGAATAGTAGAGCAGGAGACTGGTATCTATTCCAGGACCACACATAAATCAGGATATATGGATGCCATATCACTCCCTACAAGCTGCCTAAATATCTCCCCATGAGAATATTTGCATTAGAGTATTTCAAGCAAATCATAAACTCAGATGAGGCCAATTTTTTATCAGCTAGGAAGAAAACACAGTTCAAAATCAGAAACCAACTAAGCCCTTTTATTTGTAATAATAGGGAAGTTGGATAAGAAGCAGATAAGATTTTATAGCAAATGAAGTTCAGCAGCAGTTTTATGTGGCAGTATGACCCTAATGGAGTCATAAACAAGTTAAGACTCAAGTTCAAATTAAGCCCTTTTATGCATGAGTCCAGGCCAGACATTGAAAGATATGCCAACCAGTCAGAGTGGTTGGAAAATACCTTAATAGATGTGGAAAATACCTTATTAGATGTGGAAAAGCAGATAGATACTAGTTCCTTTCTGCAGGTTCCAACCCTACAAGAATAGATGGGTATTAGTCCCATTCTACAGACTCCAGCCATGCAAGACAGAAATGTAAAAAGAACCAGGGAAGAAGGTTCTAGCTCTAAAATGGATACTACAGATGACAGGTTTGAAATCAGTTACAGGAAGAAGCCCAAGCCTAATCCTGAAACTGAGCGAGAAGACACCATTGAGACAGTTGAAATCATTGATACTGACACAATGGTTGAAAAGAGTAAAGCTCTAGTAGTTTCAGAGGAAACTCATCAACCTTCCACCTCAAAAACTCAAATTATTGAAAAATAGCTTAGTATTGAAGTCTCTTCATCCAGCAAACCAGTGGATAAAGAGAAAGATATAAAAGAGAAGTATAAGGAAATCAAGTTGAGAAATGAGGCATTGAAGGCTAAAATATATGCCCAGTACTTTAAACAGAATCCTGGCAATCAAAATAGATTAATGTCAGCTTTTGACATTAAAACAGGTAAAATGCAAATGACCTTTTTGCAACCTACAGTCCAGCAGTGTAAATCAGCAACAGACTATAGGAAGACAGAGTTTGAATTTTTGGCCAAGGATTTTCACCCTATTGATCAAATTGAATTCCATAAGAAAGCAGGTGACATGATATACTCAACAATGACCAACAAGTCCATGAGTGTTCAGAAGCTTCAAAACTCTCTAGACAACATCACAACATAGTTTAAGCTAGAGAAATCATCATCACAAGCAAAGGATAATAGAATCAAGTCATTAGAAGACTTGGTAATTGAAATTGGATATAATCCAAATGATATCAAGGCTGCAGAAAAACTAATAAAGAAGAAAAATGAGGATATTACTTCTTTAAAGAAGCAACTGAAGTTACCCTCTTCTGAACATCCACAGATCAAGGAGGTCCTAGAAAGCCAAACCCAGAAAGATGAGATGATGGACCTCATTCTCCAGTTAAATTCTCAATTAAAAGAAATGGAGAAGGAATTGGATGAGTTAATGCAGTTTAAATAAGCCATCCTTGAGATATTCATTGCCACTACTATTCCTACAATTACTACAGTAGTTCCTTCAACTTTGGCAGCTTCATTGGCCCCAACGGCTCCACTAGCTACAACACTTCTAGCTACAACAGCAACTACATCAGCAACAGGTTCAACAACAACAGCAGCTCAGCCAAGTGATGAAGCAAGTAATCTCGTCAAAGCCATGGAGGAGATGTCCATTCAGACACTGAAATAAATAGACTTAAACAACAAATAAAAATTCTAGAGGATGAGAAGAAATTGGCTCAAATAATGCATAAAAATGAAGTACAGAAGTCAAATAGGTTGACTAAGAGGATAAAGAACTTAAAAAAGGAATTAACACTGAAGGAGCCACTTTCCCAAGCAACAGAGAAGCTATGGGTCAATATCATTGACTCTATCAATGACATTTGGCATCTATACAAGTTATCTTTGAACAAAATGATTTAGTCAAAGAGGTTGGTGAAGCAATTCAAAGGGTTAAGGCCGAACTTGGAAATATGCCAGAAGAAGCTTCAAGGATAATCCAATTCCTTAACTCAAAGAATAAATATGAATTGTAGGAACTTGGCATGGCTGACAGAACTAGCACTTTACTAGAGGTGAAGAAGGTAATCACCAAGAGGAAAATGATGATGCAACTTGAGGACAATTGCCAAACCATGGAGCTAGCTATAGGCATATTCATGGTCAAATTTGATGTTTTGAGGCAGAAAGGTCTGCCTAATCCATTGGTAATAAATGACAGGTTAATTCCTCATGAAGACTATGACAAGAGAATCAGAGAAGTGGCAAAGGAGCAAGCCAATAATTCCTCTATGAAAGGGATTCCTACAAGAAAGGTTCTTTATCAAACTTTTGAGAACCTCTTTTACCTCCAACATGAGGTAAAACATCTTTTCGTAAACAAGCCCACTTTTGCAAAATACACAGAAGCTGATGAAGTATACAGGAGAATGGTAAATATTAAATTACCAAATGCAGAGACTTGGGAAAAATTAAATGATTTACTGTGAAAATGTAAGGTAAACAGTGCTTACAGAGCAGTGAAAGAAAAGCAGCAGATCGATTAAGTCAAAGAGTATCAGATGAAAGAGTATCAGTCAAAAGGCAAAGTAAAAAAACAGTTAATGTGGAAGACAAACAACAAACGAGAAAAAGAAGCAAAATATATGACAACAGAGCCAAATAAATAGGGATAGCTTACAATAGTTACATATCTATCTCTATCTTCTTGTATGAAGATTTTTCTTTTTCCTTGAATAATTCCTAAAACAGTTTGGGATATTTTGTAATAAGTTTTTGTATAAATACTTCATAATTCGAAGTATAGAGTGTGGATTGCTAAACATTTCTATAGTTGTATTGATCTGAAACCTAAGGGTTCATTGTATCATTTTTCAAGTCAGCAGACTATACCGAGTAATAAAGGCATTGCATTACAGGATTCATGTGTTGGGCCACTTCAGTGAAGTATTTTCGATTTTTCAAATGGTTATCTTCTTAAATGTTTCACATACTTGCATGTTATCAAAATTGAATGAAAAAACTGGAATATTATTACAGAATTTGTTTAAGTACACTTTGTCTTGAACAGTTATTCATTTTCATGTTTTCTTCTGATATCCAGAGTAGGGAATCCTTCATTGCTCCCTAGTTTCGATTGACTTCTATCATTTCCCTCATTATCCAGTTTGAGGAATTCTTAACTACTCCTTGACCCCGATTGAAAACCACTTCACCATCCAGCCTAAAGGATCTAAATTTACTTAGCTACCTTGCCCTGTGAACAGTATCTTTAGAACCTGATTCAGTCATGTTTTCTTGACACTTGAGCCCATAGCCCAATGGTAAAGGAGATCCCTCTATCCATCTAAGTCAGTAATTCCACCACCAAATCAGAGTCAAAACCCAATCAAGCTTAAATAACTAGCCTGAAATCAATTAACTCAACAAAGTTAAATCATAAAGAGAGAGCCCTCTCTAAGCCTTAGGAAGGCTAGATCCTAATCTCAAAATTAGGTTTGTGATTACCTCTAATATTTCTTTTGACACAAGGTAACAACCCGCGAGAAATTTTAGAGTGATAACACAATGCAAGAAGTAGAAGCAGGCTTAGTTCATTATGGCCCAGAAATTTCCGAAGTTGTTCAAAGTAAATCTGATATTAGTGAAGACACAGAACTAACCAAACTAGAATTAGAAGAACCTGAGTCTGATATTTCTCAACCTAAATCACCTTGGTTTTTATATCTCCTACTCTTGCTCCACCTTCACCTCGAAGGAAGTTGATAATTACGACTAGATTACCTCCTGGTTTAATTAGCATTGAAGATATTACTGGGAACGAGGAGGAAGAATCACCTTGTACTCCAGTTACCACTAGTGAACCTTTTGATCCAAGAGTTCCTTTCGATCCTTTCCGACCTAATCCTTGGTATTCTACCCCTTTGAACTTTTTAGGTCCTAGTTTTCCACCTCACTGCATTCCTTTTTATTCACCAAGATGAACCATGTCAAAACTTCCTCTTGGGAGCCAACCTACTGATTCATCTATGTTTACCAACTCTCTGGAGTCATTATTGTATGGTGGTCCATCAGTTCCTCCTAGATACCAATCACTTACTGGGAATTTTTCAAGAGCTACTCCTTCTCCTCAACCTTCTACTTGGTCATCTGGTTTATCTACATCTATTGTTCAGAGAATGACATCCATACCTTAAGCGCCTACGGCATCCGACCAATATTTCCACATGGTATCTGATAACTTAGGTAATCCTCAAGTCACCCCAACTAGTGTTTATTACCCACCTAGGGGATAACCCCCTTATCCTCCACTTAGAGGAAAACTTGTTGTCATATCCTATCCTATGGTTGGAGGACAACCTTTTACTAGAACTTATGGTCAGATACCTCAGCTTGGTCTGGGTCAACCTTTGATTGGTACTTCTTTCCCTAGGATGAACACTATTTAGAACCCTACTTTTTCTCAATAGTTTTCTCTAGTTTCTCCACAAGTGTCAATTTATAAACATGTTCATCCTACTAGATAATCTATTCCTAAAATACCTATTCCAAGTATTGTTGTACCTATCCAGCAGCCTGTTCAGGGAATTTCGCAAACATATGTTCAACATCCTATCCAAGGAATTCCTCAAACACTTATTTAGGAACCGACTCAATAACTTGTTTAGCAGCCAATTCATTAACCTGTTCAAATTGGACCTCAAACACTTGTTCAAACACTATTACACCAGACAATCCCTCTTGTAGACAAGAGCGATCTCCCTAGATCCTTGATGGAAACTAGAAACAAGCAAGACAATTGAACTGACTCTTTCCCTAAGTCAAACATGTTTGAATTATAAGAATTAAAGCTAATGGATGAGCCTCTTACCTCTTTCACAAAATGCTCGATGAATATCCCTTGTTGTGATTCGATGCAACTCTTCAATGCTTGATAAGACCTACAAACATCGACCATAAAAGGATCAAAAGCACATGCGATATAATAATCCAAACAACTTAACCTAATGATCAAGGAAATTAGGAATTGAATTTGCCTTAATAAACGTTGTAAACAATTGTAAACCATTCATCATTCCAATAATACAAATCAATGGGAGAAAGTGTTCATTTGTATTAATAAAAGATTAAGAGGAGCCTTACAACCTTTGCCTTGATGCTATGAGGTTCCTCCCAAATACCTTCAATCTCCTGCTTAGATGACAAGATTTCCAATCTCAAACCCACAACATAAGTTTGTCTTCTCTGAGTTCTGACCTCATTAATCCCTCTACCCTCTAGTCACTTTATAAGCCAAGAGGAAGAATTTTCAGATCCAAAAGAGGAGGATGAGACTCATTCATTGAGGGATTAGGTTACCATGTGAAAATGGATGGAGATGCATTATTTGAGGGTTATAGTTCGAATAGTCATCACCTGGAAGCTTTCAATTGGGAAATATTCAACCAACTGTGTCTAGAATGTACTTTTTATTTTTACTTTCTAGAATTCACCTGCACTGGTTTATAGTGGCAAACAGAGCACAGATCTGTGCTTTTCTCAGAGTTAATTTCAGCGCATGCGCGGGAAACTCTAGAGAAATCATCGCAGGTGGAACTTGACAAGGTGCGACAGCTATTTTTCTCAAATTTCTCATCTACATCAAAATATTTTGGGTTGTTTGACTTCTGAGGGACCTGGTTCAAACATGTTCACGGATCATAAAAAGACCCATAAAATGATCAACTGTCATGGCGACAAATTGACATGTAACAGATTTCCCCCTAAAGCGTGAAGTCTGTAAAACAAGTTTAAAGATTGAAGCACTTTATCACTCGAAGTGTCGGATCAGGGGCAATGGTTGATAACCTACAGGGAACATTCAAGGAATACAATGCAAATATATATCAAAAATCATCTTTGAGGTAGTCATTCCCATACTCAAAATAAAGTGAACTGAATGAAAAAGCATGGAAAAACTAAAATCATATATATGGTAGACATAGTATGGACATAGCCATCTGTTTATATAATCATGAATATAAAATCTCCTCACAGCCTGGATTGATGAAACTAGATACAGGGTCTTGATCCCCATCTCTCTATCCACAATACGAATCTAACCATGTGAATGAATGTTTTGAAGTCGAACATGGAAGAAACCACTTGATTACCGGTCAATAATGTGAACCATTAACAAGTGCGAGAGAAACCACCAATAATGACAATGGTTTTCAAGGTACTTCCAGTACAATCTATGAAGTGTGAATAGGTGATCTGAATTCAAACACTCATAGAATCATTCAATCGAAGGCCAATGATGAGAACCTATCATTGAAAGCAAGAAACTTTCCATTAAGGTATGCAGGGTTCAAGATACTGAAGGCTTCTAAACATAGAAAATTTTAGGGGCAAATGTTCGCCCTTTTGCGAAATTAAGGGGTTTTAAATTTTTAGTGGGCGAATATTTTGTATCATAGTACATTTTTACAAATCACCTCAAATAGCCCACCTTATTTTAAGGGAGAGGGTAAAAAAGGTAAATTTAGCCCTTGAAATTAGGATTTACAACCTTCCATTCGCCCATTTTCAAGAATAGGTTTTATTTAAGTGAATCCAATTCGCCCATTTTCAAGAATAGGTTTTATTTAAGTGAATCCTATGGGCCAAAGGCCCCAATACCATATTTATAAAAGAGGTATGGTAAATTAATAAAAATATAAATAAATGAGAGGTATGGTAAATAAATAAAACATTTTTATATTTACTCCATAAGTCACCTTATATACATGCAAGGGTGTAAACAAATAAAAATATAAGTAAAGTGGAGGTATGGTAAATAAATAAAACGTCTTTTTATACTTACTCAAAAGGTATGGTAAATAAATAAAAATATAAATAAACTAGATGCATGGTAAATAAATAAAACCTCTTTTTATATTTAGTCCATAACCCTCATTCTATTTATGAAGCCTCAAGAAAGAGGTTTTATTTAAGTGAATCCTATGGGCCAAATACCATATTTGTAAAAGAGGTATGGTAAATTAAATAAAAAATAAATAAACGAGAGGTATGGTAAACAAATAAAACATTTTTTTATATTTACTCCATAATTCACCTTATATTTATGAACACTCAAAAAATACGTTATATTTAGGTGAAACCTATGGGCAAAATACTATGGGACAAATAGCATGGACTAGATTGTTATTAATACCATGCAAAAGACATTATTAACCCTAATATTAGTATTAATAAAAATAAAAATGGCACATGGTATTGACCCATGGTATTCACCTCGAATGTAGCCTATTTAAATGGAGGAATTAAACCAGCATAGATCCATCTTTACTCTGGATCTACTAACCCCCGAGAGGTATCAAATATCGTGATATGCAAACTAGCATAGAGTGAAAAAATATTTGATCCGATCAAGAGTAAAATGGATGTTGTAATTTAATGTATGTTAAACATTTTAGCTTGGTTAAAATAAAAAATAAAATAAAAATCAACTATTAATTTTATTAATTTTTATAAATTACTAATAGTAATTTTTAAGCTCCAGCTTTATGATAACCCATGGTATTGACCCATGGTAATACCATGGTATTCATGTGAGCATAAACTATTTAAAGGGGAAATTATATCATCTTAGATCCATCTTAATTCTAGGTCTACCAAGTGCTCAGAGGGATAAATAGATTTCATCCCCCTAAGAGTGGTAGATGTGGAGTTAAGATGGATATAGGTTGGTTTTTATGATAATGAAGATATTAAATAGACTTAGGAAAGTATATTGTAAAAACATCTTAAGGTGAATGGTTAAAGCATAGACATTGGACAAGTATATTTGTATACTTCTGTTTTAAACTGAAACAAATCCAGGGCTAAAAGGAATGGATTGATTGCACTAGTCATCCTTCTATAACTTTCCAACATATGCTGGAGTAAATAGATTGTAATTTGGGTAATTTTTCTAATTGCAAACAGGAACATACTTGTGTATTGGCAAGGTGGTTACGAGGTCCCTAGAAGTGATGAATTTGAATTTTTCTTGGTTTTATATATAGTATTAGGTTTTTTCTCATGCTTTCTGTGAATGGCACGGGTGAATTTTATCCTACACCCACTAGTTTATCGATATGTAATTTCGGTAATTTTGATTTCAAAAGATATTTTAAAGAAATGCAATGATTTCATTTGTGTATTTAATAAACACAAGATTTTATAATTGAGTAAAATATTCGTCATTCTTGGTGAGAGATTCGCCAAAAAATTATATATACATATCATATTATTGATAAAAACGCCTTCCATTTTTCCTATATACCATGGAGATTCGCCCATTTATTATACATGTAAATTTAGGGGGGGTCCTTAAAATTTTCCCTGCTTCTAAATCAACTTCCTAAATGATGAGCTGAAGTTGATAGGAAGTGATCCGTCGTAGGAAAGCCTACGAGATGAAACATAGTGTCAAGTTTTGAAAATAGTTTGCAAGGACTAACTCAAGGATGGACAACGTGATTGAAGGCATAGAATTTGCAAAGGGTTTTTGAACTGAGGTTGAACTTCTCTTGAACACATAATGGCATGACAATGACTTGGCAGCATTTGACTTAATGATAATACCCAAAACCATGAAGACTTTCAATGAGGTTTTATTAACTCTAAGGAAAATGGATTTCCCAACCCAGACATGAGTGTGATGGAGTGTCGTGTTCAAGAGCGACATGCTACCTTTTAAAAATGATAATGTAAAATGGACACCTTTTCCCAAATTTCCCCCACCATTACTGGAAATTACCTCTTTATTTCTTACAATTTTGAGGAGGATAACATATGCTTGTACTATAAGCTCATCCTTTGGATGAGTCCATCGAAGTATTTTTAATGAACCCTAAGAAGGAATGGTTCGGTCCCGTTATGCTTAACGGGTCCTATACTATTTAGTTTTTTACAAGTCTAGTAAAGGAGTAACTCGATGTCATTTTCTTTTAAGAGTTTGAAAAGACACAAAAAGGAAACTCATTCAATTCTTTTACCATAAAAGTTTAACGAGCCTAGAGAAAGTAAAGCTCAATGTTTTTCAATTTTAGAGAGTTATAAGAAAAACATAAGTAGACTCCATAAGGTTCTTTTTAGTCATTTTAGTCTCTCATGTCCGAAAAAGGATAAACTAATACAAGAGAGAACTCTATTGACCATGTTTGGTCAATGCATACCTTTTTCGTAAATAGCCCTAGCTCAGTCCATAAAAGGGGTAAAGTTATACTGAGTGGGTGGTTGTTCATTTACTTTTACAAGTTTGAACAAGAAAGTACTCAGCAATCTTTTCGTTTTGAAAGAGTCTGAAAAGGGCTTAAAAGAGGATTCCATGATTTTCGCTTTTCATAATGTTTTAAGAGCATGAAAAGTGATAAAATTTTGCTAAAATGTCAAAATGATTTATCTTTTCTCCATAACCAGTCCAACACATTTAAACTCAATAACTCGTCATAATTGTTGAAAAGGGTCATTTTCCTTCTCAAAAAGGTTTTAAACATAAAAAATAATATTTTTTAGCTCCAAAAAACTTATAAAAGTGGGAAAGAGTAAATTATTTTCACCATTTGTAGTTTTACCATTTGAGAGTAGAGAGAGGAGTTTTTACCACCAGCATTGCAGGACTGATTCTGAGCCAACCGGTGGACGAAATCATGCACTGTTTCTTCCAGGTAGAAGATCTCTCCTTAACTTAGCTTTTTATCCATTTAGAATTTCATTTTGAGTTTTCATTTATTTTTTTAGAGCAAAACTTTGTTAAAAAATGCGCCCTCGGCCCTGCGTGGGTTTTCTTCAATCGGACCTGCGCAGGCCAATAAAATTTTCCACGCTAAAAATCATGGTCTACAGGGAATTTTGCGCGAAAATACCGAGAAACTACACCTTGTTTGTAAAAGGGCAGTCGCGCAAGTGCCAAGGGTTTATTTTTTAACAAGTTTTGAACTAGAAAAAACATGAGATGAGCTTCTAAAATTATTCTAATTGCTTTAAAATGGTCATTTCAGGTCATTTGATTGCTCAAAATGGAGTGGAGGGAAAGAGAGCATGAAGCCAATGATTTGGCAGCTTTGGCAGATCCGACCACCATGCAGGCTCTCAGGACTTGTGGCCTCCTGAAATACTGTCTTATCCCTGGGATGAAAGCTTAGGTAGATCTGATGATGTGGCTGGTAAGGACCTAGAATGTCCAGGAACAGTGCTTTGTGATTATTGATCATCGTGTTACCATTGACGTCGATGACATCTACTTCTTGACTGGGTTGTCTCATCGGGGAGTTGATCTTTCACTATTCAGATCGAGGATGGGAGGAGATACTACTGATGGGTATCTACGGTGCTTTTGCAGGGGTGCACCACCCAAGGATGGGAGAATTGACATTCAAACCATCGAGATTTTACCCTTGAGGACCATTGCTTTCACTGTTTGCAAAGTGTGTGGCAATTTTTCCCTTCATCTAGCCACACAGGCATAGATGCAGATGGTCATGGAATGCTAGGAATCCATGGTATACAACTAGTGCGAGGCAGTGGTGGTGAATATGAAGGGCCAGTTGACTAGGTGCAAGAATGGAAAACTAAAGAATTTTAGTTATGGTGCCATTCTTGTTGCTTTTTCCCTAGAGAGGGTTCCTATCCTCTGACCACATCAGATTTTGGCAGACGAGGGGGGTTCTAGGGATCCACACATGATGAGGTGGGTTGCACTGATGGCACGCCATGGAGGTGATGGACTAGTAGTGAGGTATACGGCAGAGTTTTTTTACTGGTTAGGCCAGCAGATTGTTTCGATTGAGGACTTTCCATATGTCGAGATGGATTACAAAGGTGATCCTGATATCCCACTTCCAGTCGAAACTTAGTGGGGTGATCTAGGTGAGAATTTCTCATTTTGACATATTTTCAAATTTTTAAAATTTTATGTGTTTTTGGTCTTCAAAGGCTAATTATCTGAAATGCATGTGCAAATGTGGGTCCAACCCAACCAGTCGGGCTAAGATGATATGATAGATGAGGTGAGAAACCTATAGCAGCTGCGGCAGTGAACCCAAAGGCAGAGGATATCCTAATAGAGTTGGAGCATAACCTTGAGAGGTTGACTTCCAACATCCTAGAGACTGGGACCGATGACATTCCACGCGCCTATCAGAGACATGTAGTTGGGGTTCTAGGGCCTCTCATATGTTTGTTGCGTCGAGTTTCTCTGTTATCATGAGCATCATCATGCTTATTTGTTCTAGTTTCTAGCCTACCACATTTTGACTTTTTGGTGTAAGCATATTCAGAAAATAAAAGGCCACAAGGCCTTATGTCCTTGAATGACATATTTTGTAGACACACACTTTTATACGAACTCTATTTTAATGAAATATCTACTACTTTTTACTTATGTTTATCTCGATCAATGTGTAAATGAATATTGTCTAAAATTTACAAATGTTGAAAATGTCTATTTAACACATGATTCGCCAATGCATCTATCAATGTGTTTAAGTATCTCGAAATGTGTTGATATTCGATGTAATCAAATTACCTTTCCAAGAGATGAACTCATAAAAATACTCTTAACATGGTTGGACTTCTTACTGTATAGACATTGTTTACATGTAATACCACGAGCTGCAAATCTAACCTAATGATAAAATGTCAGATACCAAATGTGATGGAATCATCTAATAGCTCAATGACTTCACTATAATCTGCTATGTTGTTTGTTGTCTGATTGAGGCATATTCCATGAATAAAGACTAGCTCATCACTGGGTGAATAGATAACCCAGGTTGCGGAAGATAAATTTTGAGTACTACGACTAGCGCCATCAGCAAAGCCAATGTAAGTCTGAGAGAACGTCAACATCTGCAAATCAAGTGTAAAAACGAGATAAGTAGGAGAAGTAGTAGAAAATGTAAAAAAACATTAACTGTCACACATACCTAGAAAAATGGTAAATAATGTACAGATCTTCACCAAAATTTTATGAAAAATATTTCTTTAGGTAAAGACCATTTCTAGGCTTTCCCAAAGGAATACCATCATAATCAACCATCTCATAGGCACCTTTAGCTAATACGCATTTTATGATATAAGGGCCATGCCACATGGGTTCGAACTTCCCTCCACCTAACTTGTCATGAGCTTGATCATAAACTAAGACTATGTCACCTTCTGAATATGAACAAGGATTAACATTTTGATCATACTGAGCTTTGACACATTTTTGGTGAGCCTCGCTAGCTAGTATGGCATCATAGCAATTTTCACCTAATGAGCTAAATGTACAAAGTGTTCTTCTTCCGCAGAGGTAGCAGGTAATTATTTGATAGCTAGTTTAATGGATGGGATTTCATATTCAATGGGTAATACTGCTTCCAAACCATAAACAAGTTGGAAAGGTGTAAAACTAGTCGATGTTTTTATAGTAGTATGGTAAGCCCATAGTGCTAAAAAGAGCATAGAATGTTAGTTTCTTTATGCATACCAACTATTCATTTAATCATATTGGTTAAAACATTATTGACAGCTTTGACCTGACCATTAGCTTGTGGATAATGCAGAGTAGAGCTATCATGGCAAAGGCCAAGTTGTGCGCATAGTTCGACCATCATAAAGTTATGAAAATGACTACCATGGTCTGTAACAATAGCTTGTGGGACACTAAACCAAGTAATCACATGATTTAAAATGAAAATTGTTGCAGTTTTGTCGTCGTCTCTATATGTAGGCATCACCTCAGCCCATTTTCTAAAGTAACTGACTGCAAGGATAATATACCCATGCCCCCCAGTCGAGTGAGGGTTACAAGTGATGAAATAAATGCCCCATTTGGCAAAAGGGCTGACTACTATGATAGGGTAAAGAGGAGTTGGAAGTGCTCACATTTTACGATCATATATTTGGAAATTATGGCATTTGCAGACTGTAGTAATGCATTCTTTAAACATTGATGGCCAAAAATAGTCAGCACATAATATCTTTTGGGTAGTAGCATACCCAGACATGTGATTGCCACATCCTCCAGAGTGGCAGTCATTTAATGTTTTTTCGGCCTCTTGAAAAGTCAAACAACGTCGGAATATAGAATCAGCACCATAATGGCAAAGAGTGCCGCCAAAAATATTGTATTGTTGGGATTCGTCAACAAAAGAATCTTTTGCTACATTTTCTATATCAGTATGAGGAAAGTCACAAAATAGTTCGACAAAAATCAAATATTTCTTTGATTTGTATTTTTCAAATTCCAAATCAAACTCTTGTAAAATAACTATCCACTTGGAGTATTTTCCCCCTAGCAATTGTTTAGTGAGGATGTACATCATAGGGTTGCAATCTAAAATAACAGTTGTTTTTCAAATAAGTATATAGTGACGGAACCGTTGAATAACTTGTACAACTTCCAATGCTAGCTTCTCCACATGTGTGTATTTAATCTCGGTTTTAGTGACTCCTACTCAAATAGTAAATCACATGTTCACTACTAGAATCATCCTCTTGGACTAACACCATGCCAATGGTGGCATCGGATGCAGCTAGGTACAGAACGTAATCTCAATGATAATCGAGTGGATGCAGTAATGGCACATTTGTCAGTGCATGTTTTAATGCATCAAAATATTTATTAGCGAGCTCATCCAAAAAAAATGGATTGCCCTTTTTCAACAATCAAGTAAAACCTCCGGTTAGTTCAGCATAATTGTGGATGAATCTATGCAAAAAGTTTGCTTTACCTTGCAAACTTTGGAGTTGAGTAAGGCTATAAGGAGCAGGAAAATTCAGAATTGCCTCTACCTTGAGGGGTTTGACACAAATGCCTTCTTTTGAAACGATGAAACCTAGAAGCCGACCTGATTGCACACAAAAAACACATTTGTGCAGATTCAAGTGAATATTGTAGTGTCTACACCTAATGAAAATTGCTTTCAAGTGTAATGGGTGATCCTACCTTTTCATTGAATGAGCCGGTAGGTCATCTAAATAAGGCTGGAAAATATGCTTGATATCGTGGAATGCATAAGACATGGCTCGCTGAAAATTCACACCAACATTTTTTAGGCCAAATGGGAATTTGCGATAAGCAAAAGTTCCCCATGGGCATATAAATGTGGTTTTATATTGAGTGGAAAGGATTATGTTTATCTTATTGTAGCTAGAAAATCCATCCATGAAGGAAAAAATTTCATTTCTAGCATAGTCATCGACAATTTGGTCGATATATGGAGTTGGATAATTGTCCTTGGGACAAGATTTATTAATATCTCTGTAATCAACACATACTCAAATAGTTCCTTGTTTTTTATTAACGGGCACAATATTTGATACCCAATCAGTTAAAGGAACAAGGTAAATGAATCCTACTTTCAACAATTTTTCAACCTCAGTTTTGATAGCAGCATCTTTTCATGGATGTATAGGGCGCAATCATTGTCTAACTGGCTTAACATCCGAATAAGTTTTTATTTTATGTACAACTATGCTAGGGTCAATTCTTGGCATTTCTTTGTATGACCAGGCAAAGATGTCACGGAATTCCTGAAATAGGGCTTTGTAAGTTTGAATCTCTTCTAAAGAACAAGAATATCCTATATGAATATTTTTAGTTATCCCAGGTTTTACTGAGATTTCTATAGGTATCTTTGTCGATATGTTCCCTAAATTCTGTTTAGAATTGGAACAAAGGGTAGATATTAGACATTGAGGATCACTAAGGGTCTCAGATGGGTCTCAGGTGAAAACATAGATGAGAAATTATTCTCAATTTTGTCAAAGTATGGAAAGAAATTCGAACGATGATGAGTATCATTCCATGGCATTTCATCCAAGGTCATAGCTTCCATAATCCCTTCATCAGTTAAAAAAATTGTGTTAAAAGGATCAGGCATAGAGATTGGTTCCAAACGTGACAAATGAGAATATTCATCAATAATCATATTCATTTGATTGTCTTCAGACGTTGATGAGTTGGAAAAAGACTGAATTTCCTCATAGGCTAACTCAAAAGGGCTACGAGGCATTTCATCGCCATATAAGATCATTTCTAATTCTAAAGGTACTTTCCACGGATCTCCCAATACGAAAGTACTTGATGTAATCATGTTAATTTGTGCTTCATTATGAAGGAAAATGGGTGGAGGGAATGTGAAAGTTCCCATCAAAGATGAGTCTTTGAGAAGACCAACACCAACTTCTTCATATGGAGTGGTTGATTTTCCAACAAATGGGATACTACCAATGGAATTAGGGTTTGAGGTATAGTAGGATAATTGGTCTACTTTCACAATTCTTCCTTTGTGAAGAAACATAATCATCCTAAAATATGATGAGACTACTGCTACCATGGCATAAGTCCAGCTCCGACCAAGCAAAATGTTATAATAAAGTTGAGCATCAACAACCTCAACGTCTATAGCAACCGTTTTTCCCTCTAATTCGATTGGAAAATCATTTAAAATTCCATACAGACGAAAACATCTTCCATCGAAGGCTTTCAAAGTTGTGGGAGATTGATTGATTAT
The DNA here is from genome assembly GCA_031772625.1 of Pinus tabuliformis. Taxonomy (NCBI): domain Eukaryota; kingdom Viridiplantae; phylum Streptophyta; class Pinopsida; order Pinales; family Pinaceae; genus Pinus; species Pinus tabuliformis. Next base: position 841,881,177 of record CM062807.1, read on the forward strand.
TGGAGAACCCAAGGCTTTCCAATAGGCAATGGACATAATGCATGTCGATGCTCCTTCATCAATCACTATTTGAAAAACTCGTCGAGTTTTGACATGAACTGGTATCTGGAAATCCAATTGGTGTGGGAGACGTGGGACATGATTTTCGAGATCGAAAACAATCAAATTGGAGTCATGAGGATCTACTGCTCCTATGGCTGATAATAATAATTTCCTTTGTGTTGGGAAAGTTTGCAACACTTCAAGGGTAGACATTGTCGAAGGTGACATAGCCAAATCTTCGATGATGTTATAGTTTTGGGAAGCCCTAGCATGAGGATTAAAGGCTGACTTTCGAAGCATACCCTTAGGAGGCGGACAAATTATCATATCAGGGTTTGGTTTTTCAATATGCAATGGTTCAAAAGAAGGAGGAGTAGATGTGGAAGTTTGACCAGGTGGACTGGAGTCATCTCCATCTTCAAGAGGACTCTTTGATGTGTAATATTTTGATCTCGTTGCTACCATAACTTTGGAAGACATCATCATGATATTTACCAATGCAGATGAGGAGGATTGGTCATGAGAAACCATTTTACTGTCTTGGGGAGGAAAATGATCCTTCAAAACAACGGGTGTAGGTGAAATTTTGACGAATTTGGAAACTTCAGTACAATGTGGGCACTCCTTGGTGTAATGATCTTCCTTGCAAATTAAGCAAGGATACTGAGGTTTCCTCTTTTCATTAGACAGTTCATTCTTGTTTGATTTCTCCTTAGAACAAGTGTCTTGTTTAGTTTTTCCTTTTCCCTTTTTCTTATCTCCAGATTGCTTACCCTTGTTGGTAGATGACTCTATGGCATTAATTTCTGAAGTAATTTCGAGAGAAGGATCTTCTTCAGGTGAATCAGGTAGAGCTGAAATCTGAGTTTTCTTAGAATTTTTCTTTTTGTTCTTAGATTTCTGGCTCACAAAACCAATCATGCCATCTGTGGCATGTGATCCTGTAAGAGCTAGATTAGTTTGACTAGGTTGGGGTAAATCTGGGATCTTTTCATACAAAGTACTAGACTGAGTATAAATAAGATCAAGGTATTGAGCACGAGAAATTACCTTATCTTCAGTTACAACACCCCCTTTGGCCACATCTTCAATTATTACTGGTAAAAGAGATTTTATGAACCATTCGGCTAGAATCTGGTTTGGAATGTAAACTTTAACTAGGTGACGTCTTCATCTCCATTCGTGAATGTGATCTGAGATATGGATTTATGTTGACTGTTCCAAAGAAGTTAAAATTTCAGTTCCATTATCATATCGAATGGGCAACTGAAAATGGGTAAAAAAAAGTTGTAGCAAGTGCATTAAATGTACCGAAGGAAGCACGTGGCAATTCGACATACCATTTGGCTACAGAACTGGTTAAGGTTCGTTGAAAAATCTATAATCTAATAGAATCGTCGATTAATGAGTTGGATGTGCACCAAAGATGATAGGTCATAACATGGTTGGATGGATCTTCACCCGACTTACCTTCAAACTTAGGAATATCACTGGGCAACTTAGTAGGAATGGTTGGCCAAAATGGTAAATAAAAAATGGATCATTAGTTAACCGAGAGAGGTCAGGCAAATCCAAAGTTGCAATGAAGGGCAACTGGTGGTTAGGATCCTAAGATGGATACTGATAACCCTAAGGGATGAGTCCCGTACTGGGAGGAGGATACCCAAGATATCTTGGGATAGCCTGAGTAGTTGGAATCTGCATACCTCTTGGATATCCAAGATGAGCCATACCATATTGCAGTTGTATAGGTTGTTGAAACGTATGACCTGGGTATGGTTGATTCTGAAAAGGGAGACTCTGACCCATTTGACCTTGAACGAACTATCCTTGAAAGGGTTGATTTTGCAAAGGTTGACCTTGGAGAAATTGAGTTTGAAAAGATGGTCCTTGAACAAACTGACTCTAGGGTAAACCTTGGAAAGGTGGCCCTTGAAACGGTACTTTCATATATGGGATGTTAGGTTGTACAACAGGTATTTGGGGTGTTGACGGAATTGTAGGAATGGATTGAACACCAGATACCTAAGGTAAAGATTGAACAAGGGGTTTCATAGTAACCTGTGATGTAAGCGGGACAATTACCTACGATACTCTTGGAATGGGAGTTTGAGGTGAACCTAAACTTGGATTCTGAATAGTCGTTGGGACAGCAGACTGCACCAATGTTTGAGGATTACTCAGGATAGGATGCTGAAGGGGTTTTTGGGTAGGTGTCAATGGATTAATCTAGATAGTTGGTTGGACTTAAAAAGGCATACCTTGAAAAGGTATTTGCCATATAAGTTGTCCAAGAGGTTGAACATGTTGATACAAAGATACTTGAGAAGCAACTAGAATTGGCTGTTGATTTAATGAAGGGTTCCAAATTGTATTCATTTCAGGGTGAGGCATTCCAACGGCAAGTCGGGGAATAATAGGCTGACCAAAACCAGTTTGAGGCATTTGAGCATAATTAAGGTAATTCTCGGCAGGGGGTTTCCCCCCAACTATGGGGTAAGATCCACCAAAAGGTTGTCCTCCAGGTGGAGGATATGACAGTTGCCCCCCAAGCGGGTAATAACCACCTGTTGGGTTGGTTTGTGGATTACCAACATTACCAAAAATCATATTAATAAATTGTTCAGATGTCAAACCTTCATTGGTAGGGTTAATTACACCAGTTGACATGTTTGAAGATGAGTTCGAGGAAGAAGCTCCTGAATAAGCTCTTGCAAGAGAGTGATATCTAGGTGGTAGAAAACCACCATACAATGTTGACTCCGGAGAAGTAGAAAACATGGATGTATCTGATGAGGTACTTCTAGAAGCCATCATAGACCAGTCAAAACTTGGTATGATAGAATAAGGAGTCGTGTATCGCGGAATCCCTTGTCCTAAAAAGTTCAAGGGTGTAAAATACCAAGGGTCGGGTTGAAGATATCTAAACAAAAGCTCTAAGATATATGTAGATTCATTGGTAGAAACTATGGGTTCTTCCTCTTCGTCAGAAACAAGTTCTTCAATGGCAATGAGACCAGGAGGGAGACTATCAGTAATAATGAGTTTCACATGCAGTGAAAGTGGAGGATCTGGAATATGTGTTGTAGTAGATGTATGAATCTCAAGCTCGGAAATATCAAACTCAGGTTCGTCAATATCTAGTTCAGAAATGGGGTTTGTATCTGAAAAGTCTCCAATATCTTATTTAGTTTGAACGAGTTCAGTAATTTGTAAATCAGTTGCTTCTGAGTGTGATGTTAATCTCTAAGTTTGATCAAATTCATTTTTTGTTACTTCAAGGCCTAAAATAGTAGATGTTATCAGTTGATTAACTTCAATTCCTCTTACATCAGAATCTATAATAGTAGAAGTTTCAGTTTCTGTTGTAGTTCCGGATCCAGATGATTTAGATTTTTCAGATTTAATCTTTTCTAAATGACTTGGTGTATACTCAGGGGGATCACAAAGTATCCTACATGATTGTCTTGGTAATGCTGCCACAATGAAAAGTTTTCAATTGACCAATTACATAATATCTAAATTACACCTGAAGTCTCTAAAAAATAAAAAAAACAACACAAAAAGTAACATGTGTTAAAAATCTAGGAGTTCAAACCATACAAACTGACTCTTCATAGTAATCAATAATTACTAGTTGGTGATGAAATCCAACATCGCAGTGATCAAGGTGAAAAGCTTTATAAAAATGAGCGTTTGGAACCAGTTACCTTGACAACCTGCTTAATGAAATAGTCTGGTGCAAGTAACTTTGCTATAAACCATCTCGAGAAAAGATTACCCTCTAAAAAGTCCAATTGAGTCTAGTCAATGTTTGTTCCAGGTACAGCAAGACCTTCCCTCTGTCGTCACCTTAGGTAGAGCCCTAGGATTATAGTCACTAAGTTTACCAAATACAACAATTTTACCTGGGGGGACAGTCGCAGATCGGACGTACACGCAAGGGCAGAGTAACAATCTCAATCCCCTTGAAGGCTCCTCCACATGATCATTGGAGGTTTACTTTCAAGTGACCCCAAGTACCTTTTGGTACCATTGTAATACGTGAAAATCAAAATATCTAGGCCGATGAAGTGGGTACGATCACTTCACCAGATTCAACACAATTTTGTGCTTAACTCATGTACAAGAAAAGATTCCCAGAGAAAAATGGAAATAATTGGATTTTCTCTCCCTAACTAAAGGTTCTATTGTTCATTTGTAGCTTTGGAAAGTTTACTTCCTTCCCTATTCCAAAGCCCTACACTTAAGCTACTGTAGGTGACAAGAGCCCTAAAAATGTAAAATTCTAGATGAATTTTAATTAACGTTGTATTATTAAGTTGTTCTTTACTCAATGGGTGATGAAGGTGAAACTTATGATGTTATGACACGACTCGAAATCTTAATGCACTCTAAAATGCAATAACAAATTTCAAATTCAATGAAATCCTATTTAGAGAAAAGAAAGAGTTTCTTTGATTTTTTTAGAACCGAAATCCAAAAACTCACAATTTTTCCAATTTTCTAAAGTAGCCAATTTCACTATAATGTAATGAAAATGCAGCCAACAAACCAAATTCAAGATTTCCCTAAACATCAAATAAGCCAAAATAATCTTTATCTCTAATCACTTAAAACTTTCAAGCACACAGAAATCAATCAAGAGAGTTGGAGAAAATATATTTTTCCCTATAATGATTATGACAGTGCAATTGTGAAAAAAATTCCAAGATGAAAGCAACAACTTCTTTTATCAAGAAAAAATAACTTCAGTTTCTTCACAAAAGCACAAGGTCTTAAGAAACCCTAATTTACAATTCAACATGAATTTGACTACAAATAAGCAACAATTAAGGCTTAACTAGTGTATTTGACAAAACAAAATAAGAATATCATAAGTAGAAGGACAATCTATCTTGTTTTGATCAATCAGCAAATCAACCAGGCAAAACCCTAAGTAATTCTTTCAAAAAGACCTAATTCTCAAAAATCATTAACAAAGTAGTCAACTGAGTTCAGAAGAGACACAACATAGTCCAAACAAAGATAATGACACTTCTAGAAAAATAAATTCAGGTCTGGGTTGAAGCAAAAGCAATATTTTCAAAAAAATTCAAGGCCTGCACGGGTTTACAATAGAAAATAGAGTGCATGTGCTCTGTTGCTACAGAAAAAAGGGCACATAACTGCACTCTATTAACAAACAAAAATGATGCAGGGGGGAAAACTTAAGAAAAAATAAAAAATTGAAAAATCAACCACTCAGATCTAAAAGGCCATTAATTTATAAAGACTCAGGTCTAGATAAATCAAAAAAATCAGAAAGCAAAACTAAGGAAAAAGACGAGAACAGAGACGTTCCCTAGTATGGTCACCAATTTGTTACACTAGACAATCCCTCTTGCGGATAAGAGCGATCTCCCTAGATCCTTGATGGAAACTAGAAACAAGCAAGACAATTGAACTGACTCTTTCCCTAAGTCAAACTTGTTTGAATTATAAGAATTAAAGCTAATGGATGAGCCTCTTACCTCTTTCACAAAATGCTCGATGGAGATCCCTTGATGTGATTTAATGCAGCTCTTCAATGCTTGATAAGACCTGCAAACATCGACCATAAAAGGACCAAAAGCACATGCAATATAATAATCCAAATAACTTAACCTAATGATCAAGGAAATTAGGAATTGAATTTTCCTTAATAAACATTATAAACAATTGTAAACCATTCATCATTCAAATAAGACAAGTCAATGGGAGAAAGTGTTCATTTAAACTAATCAAAGATTAAGAGGATCCTTACAACCTTTGCCTTGATGTCGTGAGGTCCCTCCCAAATACCTTCAATCTCCTCCTTAGATGACAAGCTTTCCAATCTCAAACAAAAAACATAAGTTTGTCTTCTCTGTGTTATGACCTCATTAATCCCTCTACCCTCTAGTCATTTTATATGCCAAGAGGAGGAATTTTCAGATCCAAAAGAGGAGGATGAGACTCCTTTATTGAGGGATTAGGTTACCATGAGAAAAGGGATGGAGAAGCATTATCTGAGGGCTATAATTCAAATAGTCATCACTTGGAAGCTTTCAGTTGGGAAATATTCGACCAACTATGTTTCTAGAATGTACTTTTATTTTTACATTCTAGAATTCACCTACACGGGTTTATAGTGGAAGATAAAGTGTAGCTCTACGTTTTTCTCAGAGTTAATTTCAGCACATGCTAGGAAACTCTAAAGAAATCGACACAAGTGGAACTTAACAAGGTGTGACAACTATTTTCTCAAATTTCTCACCTAAATCAAAATATTCTGGGTTATTTGACTTATGAGGGATTTGGTTCAAACATGTTCACGGATGGTAAAAGGACCCATAAACTAATCAAGTGTCATGGCAACAAATTGACATGTAACAAACACCTGTCTAGCAACCGATTTCGATTTCACCTCAAACACCGACTATTCCAGGAGTTTCACGAATGACTGTTCAAGTTACCCTTCAAATACCTATTCCACAAACTACACAGGCCATCCCTCAAGTATCTGCATATCAAATTGGTCCTACTATCCAGTCTACACCACAAATTCTTATTAGGCAACCTAGTATAGGAACAATGCAAATACCTTTTCAAGGCAAAGCTTTTCAAAGTCCACCTTTTCAAGGTCAATTTTTTCAAAGTCCAACTTTCTAATGTCAAACTTTCCAAAGCCATCCTTTTCAAGGTCAATTTATATAAAGTCAACCTATTCAAAGTCAATTTGTTCAAGGTCAACATTTGCAAGCTCAACCTGTACAAGGGAAATATTACTTGGGTAAAATGGTTCAAATTCAACCATTCCAGAGTCAACCATACCCTAGTCATACTTATCAAGTCCTTATTCATCCTCAACCTCGTATGATTCACCCTAGTTATCCTAGTGGAATGCAAATTCCAACCACATAGGCTATTCTAGTATATCCTAGGTATCCTCCTCCAAATATTAGACTTAACCCCCAAGGTTATCAAACTCTACAAAAGACTCTAACCAGTAGTTAGTGTTTATTGTAACCCTAGATTTACCAAATTTGTCTCAGCTAACAAACAATCTTAGTTATTATTATCCTTTTTCGTTGGTGATTCCCACTAAGTTACTATGTGATATACCGAAGTTTGAAGGCAAATCAGGAGAGGACCTATCCAATCATGTGATGACATATCATCTTTGGTGTGCATCAAATTCCTTAATCGATGAATCTATCAGACTTTGCCTTTTCCAATGAACTTTAACCGGTTCGGCAGCCAAATGGTACATTGAGTTACCTTGCACTTCTTTCCATAATTTTAACTCTCTAGCAACAATGTTTTTGACCCATTTCCAGGTACCAATTTTATATGACATGGGTACCAAACTATTGACTTCCTTAAAACAACCAAAATCCACTTATGTTTCCGATCATATACATGAATGGAGACATAGGCTTAGTTAGTCAAAGTTTTTATTCCAAATCAAATTCTAGTTGAATGGTTTACAAATGCATTGCTTCTCGATATTACCGCGGATTTCTAAGGGAGGCATCATGATGGAAGCATAGGTAATTGCTTTTGCCCAGTACTTAGACTTAATCTATACCCAATTTGGCACCTTGTACAAGAAAATATTGAATTTACCTCGCCAGCGATTTTGAATAATCAAACAAATTTAACTCCTACATGATCCAACATCGTTGATGGTATAATAGTTTATTTCAGCCAATAGTTTAAGGGTAAAAATAAAAATTCTAAAAGTACTCATACTTTGGCTATACAGGATTCACAAGTTGAAAGCCTTTCTCTGGAAGCTAATTCCAAAATTAATATCGTAGAATCATCTACTAGTAAGATTCAATCATCCAGAGGTAAAAATAAGGGGAAAGGTAAAACAAAACAAAATGCTTCTCCAAAAGAGAAACCCACTAAAAATCAACCTACTCAAGAGAAAAGGAAACCTCGTTATCCTTTCCTTAATGAAGTTCATTTTATGAAGGAATGCCCACATCGGGCAGAGGTTACCAAATTCATAAAAGGTTCTCCAACTCTCGTTGTTTTGAAGGATCCCTTTCCTTCTCAAGATAGAAAAATGGTTTCACATAACACATCTTCTTCTTCCACATCACAAGATATCATGATGATGTCTTTGCAGCAAGTTATGGTAGCAACAAGATCAAAAGATTATGGATCTAAGGGTCTTATAGTCAATGGGAACGAGACTAGTTCATCTGGTCAACCTTCCAATTCAATTCCTCCTCCTCCTTCTGAACCATTATAGATCGAGAAACTGAATCCTAACATGATGATTCGACCACCTCCCAAAGGTGTTCTTCAAAAATCAGCTTTCAACCCACATGCTAGAGCTGCTCAGAATTACAACATTGTTGAATACCTAGTTATGTCTCCTTCAACAATGTCAGCTCTTGAGGTGTTGCAAACATGTCTAGCACAAAGAAAGTTACTATTGTCAGCTATTGGAGTGATTGATCATCATGATTGTAATATTATTATCTTTGATCTTGAAAGTCATATACCTAGACTCCCACATCAACTAGCATTCCATATTCCAGTTTTTATCAAAACCAGACGAGTGTTTCGCACAGTTATTGATGAAGGAGCTTCTACGTGTATAATGTCTATTTCTTGTTGGAAAGCTTTAAGTTCTCCAACTATCAATTAGTCACCTACCACTCTAAAATCCTTTGACGGAAGATTTTTTCGCCCTTATGGAATCCTAAAATATCTACCCATAGAGATAAAAGGTAAAATGGTCACAATCGAAGTTGAACTTGTTGATGCTCAGCTCAATTATAACCTTTTGCTTGGTCGAAGTTGGACCTATGTTATGTCTATAGTGGTTTCATTACTTTTTTTTATGATACAATTTCCTCATCAAGGGAAAAATATCAAAGCAGACCAATTGTGTTAGTACACTTCCGACCCTAACTCTACGGGTAGCATACCTTTTATCGGAAAAACTAGTTCTCCTTATGAGGATATTGGTGTTGGTTTGCTCAAGAACCGATCACTGATGGGAACCTTTGCACTCCCTCCACCGAACTTCCATCTAATTTTGTCGAGGTTAACATGATCACATCAAGCATTATGGAATCTTCTGATCCATGGATAGTGCCTTCAGAATCTGAATTGACCTCCTATGGCAATGAAATGCCTTTGAGCCTGCTTGAATTCACTTATCAGGTATTTCAATCATTTTCCAAACCACTATCTTATGAGATTGATCGAGTGAATATGATCAATGATGATTATTGTAATTCCCTCCTCCCATATATACCGAAGCAACCGGTCAGTCAGGGTAAACATGTAATGAGAGGCCACTATGATATGATTCGACCTCCTAATTCATGTTAAGGAAGTGGAACCAACAGAAACACCCCATATAGACATCTAAAATTAGCATTAGGACCCTCAGAAACCAAACCAACCTTTCTGCCAACCAGCCCCTAGTTCCCACTGACATTTTGGACTACTTGACCTCTAGACACTCTCGTGTTATGGGCATGTCAGCGTCCAAGGACCTCCAGGTGCTCTCACAGGCCTTCAAGCCAACGTCTAGGGACTCTCTTTGTCAATTTTGTGTCAGCATCCCCAGGATTTGAGC